>OZ010621.1:8189453-10589453 GCA_963932285.1 Caenorhabditis macrosperma | reverse complement strand
TTTCCCCTTGTTTCTACCGCATTTTCGTCATTTTTTCCAACTTTTTAATGCTTTCAGATCATGTGGCAGGTGCGGACGACATTTGGAATCGACAAAATTGCGAAAAAGTGAAAAAAAATGGATAATGCGTCGCAAAGTGAGTTTTTAACGAAAATTGGAACTAATATTCGTTCTTATCAGAAAGCTTCCCTAAATTGCTTCGATCTACCGCTTTGCAAGCAATTCCTCGACGAATCTAATGTATGTTTTCCGGAAAAGTTGGGAGTTTATAGTATTTTCACCAAAAAACGCTGTTTTCTCAGTCAACGGAATGACCAGAGGACGAAGTACTCGACGAATTCAACGTCCAAAAATCCATCGGTTGTGGGAAACGGCTCGACTCCATATACACGAAACGAGCCCAACGAACGACAGATGAGGAGACCGAGGATATTCGAAGATCTGCGGCATTCCGCGGTGATTTTGCCAATTTTCTGCGGCAAATCCGCCAAACTTATGCTGAGGACAAGTTCAAGAAAACGATGAAAATGAGAGAGACATCGGTTTCAATTGCCGTGTTTTTCTTGTGCACCCCGGATACTAATCATAAAGTAAGTGATCGCGATGTTAAACTTGATTTCATAATTATTTTCAGGAGTTGTCGTGAAAAGCTGCAGGAAACAGCGAATCCCTGATGAGATTGGTCTCATCGTCTGCTATAGCCCCGTACGAGTTGGAATTGAAATGATAAAGCTCTACCCATCAATTCTTCGATGAAGTGAGCACAGCGAGGATCAACTGAAGGCCGGATTCAGCACAACTGGTGAAAGAGAGCCAGCGACGATTCGTTCTTTGGAGGACTTTTGAAAATATCTAAATTTCTCACATGTTCTTAATTTTTCCTATTATATTCTGTTGTATTTTTGATTGTTTTAAATAAATATCTATCGTAAAAATTTGTTTTGCTTGATTTGAGTGGGAATGGGAGTGGGGAGGGGAATGGAAAGTGGGAGGGAGAACGCCGGCAGGCATGCAGCAGCTTTGTTCAACGCTAACAGGTATGCTGCAGGCCTGCTGCAGACATTTTCCTTGTACTGTGCTGACATGCGTGCGGCCTGCCGAAGGCCTGCCATCAATCTGTCGCGTTCTGCCTGTGAACCGACTGAGCTATGGCGGCACAGAAGCTATCGGAGGTAAGCGCGTAGACAATGCCGCCGGTTTCCTCGCGTTGACTACGTGGGAACCGGAACAGAAAACGCTTGAAATGGCGTGTGAAATGGAGGGATTCCAGTGAAACTCAATACGTTCTCCTCCTCCTATCAAATGCCGTCTGCGCCATGTGTCTTCTCTCATTGGGGGCTGTTTCGGTTGTTTTTGTGAGCGAAAGAAGTGAAGAGTGAGGAGAGAGAGAGAGAGCGAGAGAGAGAGGAGTGTGATATCATCACTATCCCTCTCAGTCTCTCTGCTCTTTCGGTTTTTCTCCGAGAGCAGTACTTCAAATGAAAGGCCCAATGACTGCCGTTTCGAAGATTGACATCTCCGAGTTCCGGTTATTCGTCTACATTTTATACGGCAACTTTGAGAAGGCATTTCAAGGTATCTCCCCCGTCCTTCCTTATCAGTCCTTATCTCTCTCCATTCCAGACACCCCACTGCTCCAAAGATGCTCAGTTATCGATCGCCTACTGATCTACCTCTATCAGAAATCGCTTCTGATAACAATCTTCCAACTGTTCATCCATTACACCCTCCTCCAAAACTCGGACTTCCTTGCCAACGTGCCAGACGACAAGTACCCGTTCCTGGCGGTGCTCGGCCTCTTCCTCGAGATCTACTCCATCCGGTGCCTCAATCCGAAACTCTTCACGCAGACGCTCGCCTTCTGCCTCCTCTTCCCCCTCTTCCACCTCTTCTTCGCCGGATTCTACAACGATCTCGTCAACGGAGCCCTCGTCACCATCAAACTCGGCGCCCTCACAGTGCTCGGCATCGTGCTCTTCCTCCTTTCCACCTTCGTCCGCTGCATCGTTCTCTCCAGCGAAGCACAGCTCGTTCGCAGCCGGGAGAGGTGCATCAAAGAGATCGACCACGCCATCTTCTACGTCTAACTCACCATCCGGGTTTCCGTCTCACTTTGACAATAAACGTGTCATTCTCCTCTCTCTCTCTCTCTTCCAACTCACCGCTCCGTGTGGTAGTTTCCACACGATCCGTCAGTGTCCGGACAGCGTCTGAACTCGTTCTTCGCGTTGTTCCCGCATATCTTCTTCATGCAACCGAGTGATTCACCTGCAAATTGTGGAATCATTTGAGGAGGTTCTCCATCTGTCGTGCCTGATCAGTCCAATATTTCAAGTAAACCAAAAGTTTCTTTTTCCGTCTGATATAAGCATGTTCTGTGAAACAGGCATTTTTTCGAAATCCGCACTTTCCAAATCAGGTGGGCAACGTGAGGCAAACTAGTGGATACTAACAAATATCAACTACTCCAGATTTCTAAAGTGTTAGAAGCTTGCCTGTGCTACGTACAATAGTTCAAAACCAGGCTAATCGAGGCGGCTAACGCCGCCTCTCAGCCTGGGCTATGCCTCTGGGAAGATAGGCGAGTCGAGTCGACGCAACCTTCCCAGAGGCGCAATTAAGAGGGAAAAGATACAAAAATCAGTCCAGAAGCCGTAAAAGTTGACGGATCGCTTAGAAAAATTACGTGCACCTTGCGGTCAATACTTCTGACCTCTGTGCCAGAAACGGGCCAAAACGGTCCAGTAGGGGCTGAGAAATGGCTGCGGACAAAGAAACGGACAGACAGACAGACAGACACACATCCTTTCTCTATTAGTATAATAAAGATCCTTTTTCCACAGATATTTATTTTCCTCGAATAGAGCATCACCCCAAACGCTGCCCGGGAGAATCATTATATCTCGATATTGATAGGAGATATCAAAAAGTTGTCAACGGCAAGCTTGTAGATCATGATTAGGACTACAAGTTTACTGTTGACAATGTTTTGATATCTCTTATCAATCTCGAGATATGATGATTATCCTGCAGAGCTCTCCTCGGTTGCTCGCCAATTCAATGGCACCCGATAGTAATACCTATACAAACTTCTAGTTTTCCAGATATTGTGTCTCAAAGTGTCTAAAATTGCGTGGTTTTACCAATTTTGAAGATTCCGAGTCCTTCAAATGAACATATGGCGTCAAAATAATAAGACTATTAACAACCAACTATTGACAGCATTCTTTCACAACACACATCTAAGCGATGATTGAAACGGTGAGTTCGATTTGAAAAACTCCACCAAAACTCACATCTCGGGGGCAATCTCCCTATTATCACAATGCCCAATTCTCATTATCAAATCAATTCGGTTTCAATCATTTCGTTTTTCGATCGAATATTCACAGTAATTAGTATTCACAACGAAAAAAGTCCCCACTTACCAGTTGCTATCAATCCAAACAGCACCACGATCTGGAGTCCTTTCATGCTGTAAGAGTTCATAATTGGAAGGGGAAAATGATCAAAGGAGCTTTTCAATAAGGTGTTTCGACAAGAAATCAGAGAAAAAAGGAAGAAGAGGGAGAGGGTAATAAATAAAAATGTGTGTCTGGAGGGGAAAAAAGAGAAAAAGAAAAAGAAGAACGTTCTCTCTCTCTTTCTCCTGCTCCGTGTAGGATGAGTGAAGAACGGCTCATTGAGTCGTGTGCTGCGAGTGGAATCAGAGAGAGAGAGACAACTGCCATCGTCTGCGTCTCTCCGTCCCTCACACTCTCTCGCTTGATCTGAGCAGAGATAAGATAAAACGAAGAGACTCAGGTGATCGAGTTGGTTGTTGTGTTGTTGTTGTTCAGTGTGTACTACACGCGCATCTCGATAAAATTTATGGGGATGGAGAGAAGGAGACAATGAGAGTGCTCAGGCACAAGGTCGTCCCGCGTTTATGGGGGAAGAAGAAAACGGCTGTGGATGAAGGTATTCGGGAGAACTCGGACTCATATAAGAAAGAGATTGAATTGAGGAAGTTCGTGGAGACAATGGAAAATTGACCAACAGAGAATTGAAAAAACAAGACAACTGCGCTGAAGGCCAGTGAACTTTTATTCACAAGCACAGTTCTGGAATCTTCTATAAACTTGCAAGGGGACACGTTTTGATACTGGTAATCGATCCCATCTAGTCAATCTAAATATGATAAAAACGAAATAGGACAGTTCAATGAGAAAAGAATTGTAACGAGACGGCAGAGGGAAAATATATTATCGTTAAATCTCAAAATCGGAGTTGAAAATGAATATTCAGACGTTCACGTGAGATATCTCGCAGCAAGAAAATAATTATAAACACCGAAACGTGTAGTGTGACTTGAGAGACGCAGCATGTTTCGGCGTTTACAGTGCTTTTCTTGCTGCGAGATATCTCACGTGAACGTGTGAACATTTATTGTCAACTCCGATTTTGAGTTTTAACGATAATATAATGTTTATTACGCCTTCGAGATTTCGCCTTCAAAAGTATCAAGAGAATCTGAACAAAATGACTTGATTAAGAAGGAGTGAAACTGTAATCTACGGGCATCAATTTCACTAAAAACAACGCCAAATCGAGAGGAAAATGGAGAAATTGAAGAACAAGAAACAGTGGAACAGAGGATGGTAGAACGAGCAAAAGGCACAAGAGGAGTGCTGCTAATGACGAGATCTGATTGTGAGTATCAATACAGACCATGTCCTCGGTTCGAAAGAAACAATCGGCACGGTTCAGAAAGTGCCGAAGGGGTAGTGTGACAAAGAGCGGAACCCACGAGAAATGAGAAATGGTTCGTTGAAATGGTATTTCACAGCCAACAGAAAGAGCGAGCACGTGTTATAGGCGATGGTCCCGCCACGAAAAAGCAGGCAAAGTCTGAAGACGCAGACAGTTTCCCAAAACCTTATGCGCCGGAAACGAGGGTTTCCGTTTTCCGCATAGGAACATTTTCACTTCTGTGCATCCCTGGTCTACACGCGCGAAGAACGCATCTTTAACATTAGAAATAGTACACGCCGATTTACAAAACTCAGCAAATGACACGGAAAAGCCAAAGAAGAGACAGAGACGAATTCATTGAACGCGAGAAAAAGAAAGAAGATTGATGAACGAATATTGTGTCGACTCTCGAGATCTTCCTCTCATCCGATCAGTCTTCTCCGGTTCTAGTTGATTTTTCGCTGGAAACTCTGATAGCTTATCAGTGGAAATTATTCGAATCTGAACTCACATCATTTTCAATGTCTTCTAACATCTTCTTTCCAAAATCATCGAATCAGGAAGAGAGAAGAAGGCGGATGGAAACAAGAACTGACTCATGCTCATCAACTGATTCAATCGATTGTTTTTCCACGTGGCACAATGATAAATACGGTTACGAGGGAAACAAGATGGAAAATATGTTTATTAGCCTAGATTCACACGATTCAAAGTGTCTCCGTCTACACTAACAACACATTGTCTTCCGGATCATTAATGAACCCTCGTGGAGTTTCAGACAACGAACAGGGCTTAAAATCGATAGATCAACACCGTTGTTGGATGATTTGCGACGCATTGCAAAACCATAATCACATTGTCTTGCATTTCGTGTTTGGATTATTTAGCAATTTTGAAACAGAAGAAGTTCATTTCAATCTCTCCGTATCCACAGAGAAACCATTTTATTTCTGGATTTTCAGATTTTCAGGAAGTTGGCACACAGGCTCTTGAGGTCACAGGGCTGTGGGTGTATAGGTACCCTCATTTCCACACTTTTTGAGTTACCACATCCTTCTATAGTGTGTTTTCATGCAACATCAAGAAAGATTTAGGGTTGTTGGCACTTCCTAAAAGAGAACTTTGAAGGACATTTATGGTTTAGTATTGGAAATCGAAAGTTATCTATCAGTGAACATTTTGGTGGTGCTGCCTCACAAAGGAAGTCGAGGCATCCGGTTTTCTAGACCTATTTCATGCGAAAATGAAGAAAGATTTACGGTTATTAGAACTGCCCAAATACAAAAGGACTCTATTACAAGAATTATGCTTTAAATTGGTGGACGAGCTGGTTAAGGTGCTTCTTTGAGTCAATTTGAGCCATGGGCTATACAAGATTAATGGTTTTGTTTTATGAGGGTTCTATGAGATTCAGGTGGACTTTTTTTGGATTCCGCGTGTCACTCGACCCCCTAATAATTAGGCGATCCGGAAAATTTCGAAACTAGTGTGCCTTTAAGGAACGAAGGGTTTGTTGTCAGAACAGTGGTATTTTCCGACGGATCGATGAAAACAGTGCCGTCAACGAAAGATGTCACCCCCTCTTGGGCTAATCTTGCCTGTGCCAAAATGTCACCTGTGCGCAGAAGATAGTATTCCACTTGCCCAGAGGGCTCTCTCGACCGCCCCCTCTCCGTTTAACAGTCTCCGCCTCGCCGTCTTCACAGTTATCCGGAAGAGTGTCTATTTCAGTTGTCTCCTCTTTTATTTCCCCTTTTGCTCTCTTCTCAGTTAGTTTCAGTGCTCGACTGCTCTGTTACTCCACGTGGAAAAGGAAATGTTTATTTTTCTGTGTCTGCCTTATTCTCCAGTCGATTCTTCATCCTTGGATCCCGATTTCCAAATCTGTTTTCCAACATGAGACAGTGCTCCACACCGGGAGTACGCCAATAAAAACTCGGTTTCATCCTCACTTTTTATGAAAAGTTCCTTGTTTTTAGACGTTGTGTTGCACAATATTTTCTAAAATTCATCCGCTCACTTGGTACTCACAAATGTCCAAAGAAATGATAAAAATCCAGAGAATATTTCAGGCAATGTGAGAGTTTTTCCAGAAGGAGAGTTCCTAGTTCTCCTCTTTCACGGAGACATCGACTGGAGAACACGGCAGATACATTCCCTTTTTCTCATGACTCACCACGTTCCTCTTGCACTTTTAATCGATTACTCTTGTCAAATGAACTGTTTCTTTTTCCAGTGTAACTCTCTTCTCTCACCTACATCATCATGTCTACTTCTCCTTCCTCTTCCTCCTCAATCACCGTCGAGAAGGACCTCGTTCCCCTGTCCGAGATGCGCTGCCCGGCCAATGGAGAGATCATCTACTTCTGCCGCAACACGAAGAAAGGAGGAAAGGTGTTCAAGTACACGTACTGCATCCTCAACGACACGTGGTACCGCATCCAGTGCAATTGCTGCTCTTTCGACGGAGAGGATGCCCAGCTGATGCACCCGGTGCTCACGGACAAGCCCGTCGTCGAGAACGCCAACAACTCTCTGGCAATCCATCCTTCGTACTCGGTCTTCTGCCCAGAGACACGCAAAATGGTCATCTTCGTGAAGGAGAAGAGAAAGAAGACGGTCTCCTTCAAGAAACTGACCTTCGATCCGACCACCGAGAAGTTCCAGAGGTCAAGGTGCTCCTGCTCCCACTGCCGAGAGATCCCCTGCCGGGAGGACTTTGAGCACGGAGCACAGGGCTCCCAGTACTCCAGTTTGAGCCGCAACCTACGAGGAGAGAGCCTCATTTGCCTGGCACTCAGTTGGAAGAACGAGCATCACGGACTGATGGAAGTGTTCTGCGATCGGAGAGGCACCGTCGGAAAGTACCGATTCAACCAACAGGAGCAGTGCTTCGTCTTGGAAGAGGAGATGAACGTGCGACTGACTCCGCACGACTACTTCGTCCAGGACGTCATCTGGGACTCGGACCTCAAGTTCCTGTACACGAAGAAGTGCAAGCAGATCGGAGAGCACATCTTCTTCGCCGTCGACGTCAACGACCCCGAGAGGATGGTCAAGAAGTACGCCTTCAACACGGTGTACAAGCAGTTCGAGTGGATTTCCTGCGAGGACTGCCAGTACGAGAAGGAGTGCAGGAAGAAGGGCTTCGAGAAGGCCGTCCGGACCAATTCGGCAGATGGAACCCCTGTTCTCATGACGGTGGATCCACGTGGGAGGGTGCAGAAGACGATGATGCTGGAAGGACAAGACGCCCTCCTGGATAGAGCCCCAATCAGGGATCTCTACGATTTGAAGGCGGAAGGTAAGGCAATGAATGAAATCCAAAATATCTTCTTATTTTCAGAATTCCGAAATCGCCGTCTTCAGGAAGCAAAGATGACTTGCGAAGAGAACTTGCTGCTGGCGGCAGGAGGATTCGAAGGATGGATCACTGGCAAATACAAGCCGAAGGAGACAAAGTCGGCGGATGGGACGATCAACGAGAACCTGGTCTCGGTCGTCACGTCAATTGGGGAAGTCCTGCCCTTCTACACGGTCCCCGGAGACAACGGAGACGTGATTCTGGTGGAGGAGTTCCTGGCCGAGGAGGAGACGGAAGAAGAGGACGACGATGCGACGATTGTTCAAGGAGAACTCGACCAGGACATCGACACCGATTCCGACGAAAACAGCGATTTCTAACTGTCTTGTACCAATTTTTCTGCATTTCTTACTGGTTTTTGTTTTGTTTTCACTTTTTGTTTTAATAAATCGTATACCTAAAAAAACGTTCCAAACTGACCATAGTTCGTCGAGAAACCGCTTCCGAACTGTCGGTGATTAATCAGAAACAAGAGCCATTCATCAAGGGTTTATTGGCTGAAAACGAGCAATTGTCGAATAATGTGTCGTTTTTCAACAGCATTTAAGCGCATTTAGAAGTATTTAGAAGTATTTTTGGAGAATTTTCAAAATCTTTGTCGCTCATTTAAAAGAGGAGATCATTCAAGAGGGCGGGGCGGCGGCGGCTCGCGAGAATTCGACAAACACCTGCTCGAGTGTCGTCTGGGAGAGTGAGTAGTCGTCCCAGTTCAGCTGCTGCGAGATCGTTTCCAACTGCGCAAAGAGCTGTGACCACGTGTATTGGCCACGTGGAATGTCGTAGTTGAGTTGGAGAATGTGCTCTTCCTGCAATTGCTCAACTCGTTCTCAGCTGGACCCCAGTGCAAACGAACCGTCAGTTTGCATCCGGGGAACGTCTTCGTGACCACGTCCTTCGTTCTGTCCACTCCCGACTTTCCCTTGAGCCTGACCAACAGAGTGTATCCACTGCCGTACCGACTCTTGATGTGCTGACAACTGCCGTAGCAGCGGAACTTTCCTAAACTCTTCCCATTCCCCCATTGAATGCGTCATTCCGTTGCCTACCGTAGATCATAATCGCAAGCTCAGTGCAAAGTGCCTCACATTCGTCCATACTGTGCGAAGTGAGAACCAGTGCGGTTCCCAAGTCGCGCACTTGGTTCAGAATGTTCCACACAATGCGCCGAGCCTTCGGATCGACTCCAGAAGTGGGTTCGTCGAGAAGGAGCACACTGGGGAGACCGATGAGGGCGATTCCGAGGGAGAGACGTCGCTTGTTGCCGCCAGAGTACGTCTCGATTCTCTTCTTCGCATACATCCCGATTCCGATCGAATGGATCACTGCATTCACCTGAAAAACAGTGGATCGTGTTTACAATGACCTCGTCAGATAGACAAAACAACTGTTATTCCAGGAGGTGTCACGTGAACGGGAACCCACTATTCGAACGGTCAATGTCTGTTCAGGCGATCCTCATTGAAACGGTTCCAACTTTACTTCAGAATCACTCACCCTAGTCGGTATTTCGTTTGCCGGAATACCGCGAATCCGTGCGTACATGTACAGTGTCTCCTCTCCCGACAACTCCTTGATAATCGCATCGTACTGGGGACAGTAGCCAATGTGAGACCCGGCCTTCCTCCAATTGCTCTTCACACTCCACGAGTTGACGTAGGCGTCTCCGGAAGTGATCCGGTTCTCTCCGGTCAGCATTTGGAACGTCGACGTTTTTCCGGCGCCGTTCACTCCGAGCAGTCCGAAGCAGTTCTTGGCGTTCACGTGGAAGTTGACACCCTTCACTGCGTTGAACCGACCGTACCTGAGGATGATTTGATCTCTCTCTCTCTTTCTCTTTCTTTTGTTACCTCTTCACCAAATTGTCACACACCAACAGAGCAGATTTTTTCTTTTTCAGAGTCTGCACGAGCTTCTTCTCCTCCAAAACATCCGAATCTTCCTGCACAAACTGCTCCATGCTCGTTTTCTCCGGTTTCTTCCGACTACCCTTCTTCACAATGCCAGCCAGTCTCCCGATCAACTCAAACTCCTTGATCATGACGCACGCCCAAAAGAGCAGTCCCTCGCAGAAGAGGATCACCAGACACATTTGTGTACCCTTATTCCCTCCGACAGTCATCACATTGTCGACGTACGACCGATCGGATCCCGAGAGACAACACGGATTGCTCTTGAATAGCGGCCTGTTGCAGTCCAACTCCTCGCAAGCCATCTTTGTCACTTCATTGTTGTACGTCTGGGAGATGAACCGATTCGACTCGAATGGACGTTTCCGAGACTTACCCTCTCAATAATGTTGGTCAGGGTGTAGGTCGGGAAGAACATCATGACGGCAATCGACCAACTCAACGCTTCATCTTGCGGTTTCCATATTTGGAGGGTTGTCATGACAATCATTCCAATGATTTGTGAGAGGATATGATAGACGGCAATCAGTGCGAATCCTTTCGGAGCCGATTCAAAGAAGAACTGGAAGAAGTAGGTGGCCGGAATCGCCGCCCATCCGTACACAATCATCGATAGAAGAATGCTCATCATCACTTTGAATTCGTGGGTGAACGGTTTGAGTTGGAAAATGTAGAAGAGGACGATGAAGAAGACGATTTGAATGAGGAAAAGGAGAAAGTCAAAGAGGAACGCACACAGCCAGAACATCCACGGACGGACGCCCGAGAGGAACTGCATGTGTTTCGCCTTCTTCTTCCTCTCCATTATCAGAAATGTCGCGTATCCGGCCACGACGACACCGAATGCAACTGAAATATACTCATCAAGTGGACAGACGTCCATTCAAGAAGACAAACCACTCAGGCCGTGTGTCAACGAGCTAGAATCGGATTTCCTCGTTTTCGTGGTCTCCTCGGAAGAAGACGGCAGCGGATGGTTAGTGACCGTGAATCTGTACTGTTTCTTCATAATTTTCGACAACATCAGCGAATCGGCTAGGGAAAGTGCCAATGCAGGAGTGAAAAGGCCAAAGTTGTTGAAATGGGCTGAAAGAGGAGAATGAGTGAAAGTGGTGGCTCCACCCTCCTTTCTGTACCTCGAAGTGTGCCGTTCGTCGTCGAATTGGTCGAGAAAGCGATCGGATAGCTCAGCCCAAACAGTCTCTGTCCTTCCTTCTCCGTCTTGTCCATTATGAACTTCTCCACATCATTCTCTACATCTAAACTGTCAAACCCAAATCCCTTTTTCCCGTCTTCCAGCAGTCTGTAATTCGCATTAATCAGCAAATCCCATATTCGTATTCTTCTTCTTACTGGCTCAATTTGGAACCGTTGAAGTTCCCATCACCAGAAATCACGTGTCGTGTAGTTCCGGAGAAGAGACCGAAGGATATCGTCAGTGAATCTTGGGATTTCACTGTCCGTGTCGTGCTTGGTGTCATTGACGACAATATCAACAGCAAATAGACAATAGGAAACACGAATATCGGGAGATATTGAAGCCACGTGCGGTAGAGGTAGATGAATCTCTTGAAGATCATCGCTTTCGCGTGCTGGAATTGCAGAGAAGCGCCAGTCAATCGGGTAGGAGCACTCAGTTCTGAAAGGGAATGGATTGACGAAGAGGATCAGTGATAACACACGTTTCAACTGCGGATCGTCCTTGCCAATCAGCTCGTTTTTCTCACTCAGACCGTTCGCCTCGTTGTACCTCGTCTCCGCCAGATCGTTCACTTTCAAGAACACCTCCTCCAGCGTCGTGATCGACGTTCCGAAGCTCGTGATTCCGCACTTTGTCTGATTCTGCTCCAGCTCGTGGAACAGTTTCGGGAACGTGGGACGGTGTTTGGAAGCGAGGAGGTATGTCGCCTCTTGGCCAATGTGCGAGTAGATCTCGGCGTCGGCGATGAACTTTCGGATGATGCTCGTTGTCAGGGCCACGTCCGTCTTCGTCGTCATCGAATAGACAATCGTCAGATGGTATCCGTCTCCGAACGCCTTCTTCAGGAACATGGACGACCCGCAGCACTCGAGCTGGCCGTGGGCGACCACTGCGATCCGATCTCCCAACAAATCGGCCTCCTCCATGAAGTGAGTCGACAAAAGTATCGTCCGCCGAGTCTTTTCCTGCTGCAGAAGAGTCCAAGTCTCGTGACGGGCACCTGTTGAGAACAGCGTCGAGTGTGTGGAATGGAACACGAATTCAACTCACCCGGATCCATTCCAGAAGTCGGTTCGTCCAACATGACAATCTCAGAGCCTCCAATGAGTGCAATCGCCAGTGACAACTTGCGTTTCTGTCCTCCAGACATCGTGCCCGCCTTCTCGTGCGCCTTGAACGCAATGCGCAGTCGGTCGAGAATCTGAGAGGCTTCCTGCGGGTCCCACACCCTGCCCTTCAACTTTGCAAAGAACTCCAAGTGCTCCATGACAGTCAGAAACGAGAAGAGCGTGTTGTACTGCGGACACAGACCCATCTGCTTGCGGATCTTGGGCAGCGACGTGCGAATGTCCATCTCATTCACGTAGACAGTTCCCTTCGTCGGCGCAGCGACTCCGGTCAGGATGCTGAACGTTGTCGACTTTCCGGCACCATTGTGGCCGAGGAGAACTGTGCACTGGTTGGGGTAGATCTTGAAGTTGAGGTTGCTGACTGCCTGCAAAACAGACACTCGCGCTCTATCGCTGCACCAGAACCCTACCGTTTTCTCTCCACTCTTGTCGAATTTGCAGTTCGATAGCTTTTTGAAGATGGACGTTCCGTAGGTTTTCGTCAAGTTCACAATGTTGATGGACGGCTTCAAATCGTCAGAAACTTCTTCTATCTCGACGTGAGATTCTTGCTGAGAGCTGTCAGACGATATGGGTTCTGCCTTCCTCACGCTGAACGGAAACCAATATGATTTCTGAAAAACGGAAAGATGCATGTATGAGAGCAATAGGCAACCGACCAGAACGAAGAACCACGGCTTCTGGGGGACACCGTCTCCTCCCGGATAGACTGCTTCCACGTACCAAGTGAGAACGATCAGGATGATCAAGTCAACGAGCATGGCCACGAGTGTGTGCGCAAACGTCATCTGGATGCTGGGTGAGGGCCGCGTGAACACTTTCTTCCACGTGAGACCGTTCGCTTGCATCTCATAGATGGCCATCAGGTCGAATCCAATCATCAACGCAATGTTCGGATTCACACAATTGAGCAGACCGACGGTCATTGAGAGCTCGTCCTCCCTCCAGAGAGCCACCACCCACGTGGCCCACGCGTAGAGCATCACCCACACAACAATGGCCAACATCGTGGCGACGGTGGCTGTGTTCATGAATGTGGAGACGAGAAACGCCACGTAGACAACGTTGAAGGCGTAGAGCACGAGGAACAGGAACAGAAGAGTACTGCTCGAGCTGAATACGGGGACTGAGATAAGAAAAGACACAAATATCACTCACTTCGGAGCCAGAAGGTGCAAGAAGAAGACCATGACAAAGATGGAAATGAGCAACTTGGCGAAGCTGATGATGAAGTGGGCGAGCCAGTTCATGAACTGCGACAGTCCCATCACCCGCATGTACTCTTTCAGACGGTCCTCTTTCTCCATCACCACCGCCCGAACGATGTAAATGACACTCATCAGATAGCAGAGAGGGACGATGACGGGAAGCATCATCGCAGCCATCTTTATAATCTTCGTGGAGTATTTGGGGAACGGGAAGCGGACGATCTGAACTTGGGTCTACGAAATGATCTGTTCAAAGTACAAACCTCGACTTTATATGCTAATTTTCTAAAGTCTGGCGTAGTAATCAATCCGTTCATCCTCGCATCTCGTATCAAATAATCAGAGATCGCAGAATCGACAGCCTTCTGGAGTGACAGAAAACCACTTCTCCAGTAGCCGGGCAGTCCTCCATCGTTATCAAAAGGGTTATGGGGGCCAGTCTCGACAGTGCGTGCAAACAGGGTTGAGATGTCCCAGTTGACATCTTCATCGCCTCTCTGCAACAGTGGGCATCGAATAAGACGTGTATTCACTATTGCAAGGGAGCCTTTTGAGGTTGTTCTCATAGAATCTTTCACAAATTTGCGTACGCATTCTTGAGGTCATTCTGAGCAACTCTTCAGTTGACCAATTCTACAGAGCTCCACGGTCAACTGAGATATTTTGGTTTGAAAAATGTTCAACTAAGCGGGTGGTTGTGGGATCAATTCCTTTTCTGGCAATTCTTCTTTGCATTTTTTCAAAATAAAAACGTTTTTGTTGGAAAGTTTTTGGAAAGGTTCCGACACTGCCATTTGCCATGGTTCACGATTGTTCCACCATCTCGATCAACACTACATTTTGAGCGACTTTCAGATCAAAACATCTCGGTTGAATCGCAGTTTTGGTCAACTGAACAGTTGCTCAGAATGACCTCAAGAATGCGTATGCAAAATTTGTAGAAAATTCTATGAGACCGACCTGAAAAGGGTCCCTTGTTAGAAAAAGTCCTGATGGTTGGTTTCAAAATTCAAATTCAACCTTCTTCTCTCATCTTTTATTATCGATATCGGCAATTCTCAAACAAATAAATTTCAGATTCACCGAAGAATGCGATTGCTATTGAGAACTCTAGAACATCAACTTTTTGTCACACTACAGGGTGGCGCAAAAGTATAGGTGCATAGAAAAACCGATGTAACTCGGTTGAAAATAATGAAAACGATACCAGATTCAACCAAAACTTTATTGAATAGGTATAAAACAAAACTGCATTGTCACTTTTCGATTCTTCCTTCTTGATTTTTGATGGCATCCTTGAGAAGGCGCGGGTAAGCAACGTTCACTGTACGCAGCTAGTCCCTGTCGAGATCGTCCTACGCTGTCATCAAATCAGTTTCTAACAACTTCAAATTGGCGCGAGGGCAAACACAGACACATAATTAAAGCTGTCTCCAAACGACATGGTCCAGTGGATTCAAATCCGGTGACGACTATGGCCATTCCGATCCCTCGGCGAATCCCCTAAAACGGGCTTCGCACAGCCGTTGAGCCGTTTTTGCCTTGTGTACGGGAGCATCATTCCGTTCAAACGTCCAATTGCTTTCAAAATGTTGTTGAGACCATGGGAGAACTCTTTGTTCAAGAACTCGCACATCTGATTGACCTCCACTCCCAATTCATGAAAATGAGCTTAGAAGGAACATGTCAGATAGGTCACCCTGAGAACCGAATGAATTGGTTCGGGAAATGTGAGTACCTGAGAGGGTAGTATAACGCCATATTCAAAAGTTTGCCTTTTTTCCTTATTCCGGAGTAATTTTGAAAAATTCATTTTTTTGGCACTCGAAGGAAAGGCCCTCTTCAAAAAATCAGAACTAATTTAGAAATTGTGTAAACGAGTTGGTTAAAAAACGAAAACAGAGCTAATTAGTTGTAGATTTCGGTAAAAATACAAATAATTATTTATCTTTTGAATTGGAGGCCGTATGTCAGAAAATGTGCCCATATCAGTCGACCCTATTTCTATATTTGATCACTTTTCGGAGAGATGGAGTGATAACACTATGTGGGCAAGGTTTGTTGGTAATTGTGAGTTACAATCATGATATAAAAACTGGGGGTAACCGATCATTTACGAAAAAAATTTCCACTTTTAGTGAGACCCAATTTTCAAAATTTCAAGGTTTTTTGTTTAATCTGAAAGTGAGTTACATAGCTTGAAAGACCATGTCCTGGGGACCATTTTTGCAGTTGACCGTTTTTTGATATCTCTTATCACTTCCGAGATATCGACTGATAAAGGATGTCCACTCAACACGAGAACACGGGTTAGAGAACTCTGGAAATATGTACCCTGGAGATCGAAATTCAAGACAACTACTACTAAATCATATTGATCTAGGTAGTAATGAATGATTCACGTTCTGAGATCTCAAGATAATCTTCGAGAATTCGACGAAAATCCCGGCACTACCCTTCCTAAAACTGTCAAAATAGGGGGAAAATAGAAAGGAGGCCATTAAATCTACAGGAAATAAGTGTTTATTCTTAGATTTGATGCTGAAAATTGTTCGTATGAACCCATTTCATGTTGTACTCGTGGAAATTCAACAAAATAACAATATTCCAAAAATTGACTTTTTCGGCATTTTCTGATGCGTGTTCTCGTGTTGAGTGGACATCCTTTCTCAGTCGATATTTCGAAAGTGATAAGAGATATCAAAAAACGTTCAACTGCAAAAATGGTCCCCAGGACATGGTCTTTCAAGCTATGTGACTCACTTTTAGATTAAACAAAAAACCTTGAAATTTTGAAAATTGGGTCGCTCTAAAAGTGGAAATTTTTTTCGTAAATGATCGGTTACCCCTAGTTTTTATATCATGATTGTAACTCGCAACTACCAACAAACCTTGCCCACATAGTGTTATCGCTCCATTTCTCCTAAAAGTGATCGAATTTCGAAATAGGGTCTACTGATATTGGCACATTTTCTAACATACGGCCTTCAATTTCAATGCTGAATAGTCAATTGTATTTTTACCGTAATCTACAACTAATTAGCTCTATATTCGTTTTTTAACCAATTCGTTTACACAATTTCTAAATGAGTTATGATTTTTTGAAGAGGGCCTATCCTTCGAGTGCCAAAAAAATGGATTTTTCAAAATTTCTCCGGAATAAGGAAAAAAGGCAAACTTTTGAATATGGCGTTATACTACCCTCCCAGGTACTCACATTTCCCGAACCAATTCATTCGGTTCCCAGGGTGACCTATCTGACATGTTCCTTCTTAGTTTTGCCAGTGGAGCAAACTTCTCCGAAGACTATGTGAACATTACGAAATAAAATTCTGGGAAATGTTGAAACAATAAACAAACGAAAAAAACAAAAATTGACCCGGAAAAAATGCGTTAGCGCCCGCACCAGGGCGTCAAGCTCGTGCACCAATACTTTTGCGCCACCCTGTAGTTATTTGCAAGGTATTGAAGAAGAAGTTCCCTTTAATTTTGAAAAACGGGGGTCCTTCTCTAAGAGACTTTACAATATCCAATAACCAACGGACCATTTTGAGCCGAAACCATGCTTCATTTATGTCCAGGGATACGAACGTTTGCCCGCAACTGTGGATGACTTACCTTGAATCTCCGTATAGTACTGGGCATCCGAATCTTATACTTGAGGTTCATCTCGTTCGCATCTCTAATATTGTCAGGGAAGTCGAACACGATTCCGGCTGAAATGCCCAATTCAGAGTCGAACCCTCCACCAGACCCACTCACCGAACAGAGGATTGTTGCACTTGGACTTGTACTGATCCTGCATGTACGAAACCATCTCCTCTTCAGTATCGAATCCTATTTTGTCAGGTTGGACCCACAAATACACATTGGACAGGAAGGAATCGTTATAGATGGACTTCAACAACGGATAGTTTTGAAAATCGACCGTGCCCTGGTAATCGAATACTAGTTTGAACATTATATTTTGAACGCTGACAGTGTTCGGTGTATAAGCGAACAGCAGATCTGAAAGAAGATGGGTTGAATCGGCCCGAAAGTCAACATAAGCATACCTAGATTGAAGCTCGTTCCGTCACTGGTGGTCAAATTCACAGTCTTGCACTTCTCCTTGTCGTAATCAGTCAAGTAGCTCGGCGGGATGATCGTCTCGTTCGAGTATCCGAGGGCAGTGGGCGTAAGCAGGTCTATCTGAGTGCCGGTGACCTCCCAAGCAGTGTATCTCGATTCGGGGTTCGCCCTCTCGTATATGCCGGCAATCTGAAGGCAATGAAGTGGAGCTGATGAGATCTCGATGCCCAGAACCCACCCAAGCCATGAGTCCGAGGCACAAGGCGATGAGGAGACACGGGACGATGACTTCGAAGATGGTGAACCATTTGGACCGTCGTTGTTGGAGCCAGTTCTTCCAGAGGAGCAGTCTCAGCTGGCGCAAGCAGCCCATTCTAGAACTGATCACTCTGCGGAAAGCAGAGCCCGAATCGAATGAGATCACGTCCTGGTGTCACGCAAGAAACGGGGTTTGAACTAGAAATGAGCGAGATTTGTTTTAGTTGTAAATTGACTTCAACAGACGGTTCGAATGAAGGTTGGTCTGTTTCGTTACTCTCATCGCTCTTGCAAGCTGTCCGACAGAAGTGGTGTCATCTGGGTCACTGAGGTCCAGGAATCTAGGGATTGTCTCCGAAGCTCCTATGTGACTGTCGACGGACGGTGGTGTTGAAGGGGCTCCGTTTCCCTTCCCACCGTTTGGATTAGATAATGACAGCATAATTCCAGAACCAGCGCTTCATTCCTCCAACCGTTCTGTCTCATTAATAGAACAAACAATTCGGAAACCATTAGGAAAGATTGAAGTTGTTTCCTATCAACCAACATGTTTCAGTTCGTAAGAATTCAACACTTCATTCAAAATACAGAACATGCGTCTACTTGTCCTTTCCTCCCCCGAAGTGCTCTTCCATTGTGAATCGAATGGGCTCTCGAAGGACGAATGCGTCTCGGAGAACAGCCGTCTCATTGTTTGACGAGGCGACTTTCGGTTCGGGTCTTCGTGTGTGAGCAGTCGATCGATGCGAGTGGTTGAGCAGTTTCGCAGTGTTCGAGAAGCCCTGGAATACATTTATCGGTGGTTGCTGTTGAGAGTTCAGATTAAAAACGAATTGGGTAGCTTCGGAAGGTCTATGAGAACTTAACAACTCTAAAACTTGAAAGATCTCCAATTTCAACTGGATGGATTGGGAAACATCGTGGTGGCTCGAAGATCAGATGTCTGGATCATAGAAATCAACATGTCTCTCAATCCACTGTTGTTTCTGTGTTGTTGCACGTTTGCATAGTATTATTCGTGTTTCAAAGATCTATTATATCACTGCAAAAACCAATTTATTTTACGCACTCCATACCTGATCGCAAATTTTGCAGTGAAAGTGGGTCCTCTTCTTCAATTTGCAGAAAGGTCGGGAGCAACACTGAAGAACCGTCTCATTTCTACTCTCAATCCCCCGTTTCACTCACATCCAACTTCTGCGGAACGACTGTACGTGGCACCGGACAGCAGTGAAGACCGACTATTTCGAATCCCTGAAACACGGCAGTCCTCTTTCCGTTCCTCTCGCACCCCCTACCGCCTGGCATTTGACGCAGTGCCAATGGGAGCTGTTCTTGTTGAATTGGCACGTGGAAGATGGACATTCGACGTCGATGTGGTAGAAGTGGCGGTCTTCTGGGATGCCGTTGTTCTTCAAATGGAATACGGACAGGTGGTTGGAGATGACGAGAGAGTCGTTGGAGGCGAAGTGGCAGCTGGAAGCGGTGCATTTGAGTGCTGTTTCAGAGAATAGTTGAAACCGTTTGATGAATACCCCCAAACGGCTAAAACGGTCTTACAGAAGTTTGTCAACAGTGCACAAAGGGTTTCTGGACTACAATACAGTTTCAGAGAACTATTAGGAGTTCAGTTCGCTAGAGCGCATTTGTTTTCTTCGCTGTTGATTCAGAATGTCTATTCACGAGTCCAGTGAACAACTAGACTACATTCTATGTAGTCTTCCGTGCTATCCATCGAAATGGCCCCGCGCAACCGAGGAGAGCTCTGCCAGACAATCATTATATCTCGAGATTGATAAGAGATATCAAAAAGTTGTCAACAGAAAACTTGTAGTCCTAGTTATGATCTACAAGTTTGCTGTTGATCACTTTTTGATATTTCTTAACAATCTCGAGATATAATGATTCAGAGCTCTCCTCGGCAGAGCTCTCCTCCTGGTCATTTCGATGGCATCCGACAGTAGATTATTTTTCGCCATCTCTCGGGTGGAAAGGACCACTTATCGAGAAGTATCTCAGCAAAACGTCTCGTTCATCTGTTTACAGATATGCTCTCAGCTCTCTTGCTCTTCCATTCCCCTCCCGTTTCCCCCCCCCGAGACTCACCGTTTCTGTCCGCAATGCAAATGAGGTTGTGCATGAAATTTGCACTGTTTGTCAGCACACTCAAAGTTGAAATAGTTCATTTGTTTCGGCTGAAATCTCTCTCTCGAGAATGCGGAAAGAATCAAGAAAGAATCAAGAGAAGAGCACAAAATGAGTGTGTCAAGAAGGACGGAATTGAGAGAGAGAGGGAGCAAATGAATGAACGTTGCCAGGGATTGGTTTTCTGGGGTCGTCATGACTCCCCACCTCACCGAGGCGACCGTTTTTGGGGGAAGTGGAATACGAAACGAATGGTCCCCGCCCCTGTCGCCGGGGGGCGTCTCGTCGGCATGGAGACCGCGTCTCATTCATTTTTCATTGTTTTTCAAAGAATATTTCGACGGAAAAAAGGTTGTTGTTGTTGTTGACGGACGGACGGTTCGGATGACAATGGATGGTACTGACTTGTGGAGTATTTATCGGACGGTTTTATTTCAGTCACTACAACGCAAAGTCAAACAACATGAGTTAACACAGAAGAGGTCTCGAATCACTTGGTCATGAATCCGTTGAAGACGTGGAAGAAGATGAGCGAGAAGAAGAGAAGGCTGCCGCCGCTCCAGAAGCACAGAATCGAGAAGGAGATGAGTTCGAAGAACGACTCGAAAGTGCACACACGGCTCAGGAACCACTGGATGTACTCCTCTTCCGACAGCTGAACATGCGATTCTTCGTGGAGGACGATTCTGGAAACGGAGGCAGTTTATTTCTGTTTCAGACTTGGCATGAATATGATTCAACATTGCCTTTTTTGATGTAGGAGTTGAGATTGAATTTTAACTTTATCTCTAACCGTTCCCCGATTGTGCCATGTCCTCGAAATCAGGACCACTGGGAAACACAGTGCGGATTTCGACTGCAATCGCGCTTTTTGGCTCTCATGCATTGAATTCAAATTTTGTTGCGCATTTCGTGTCTGCGTCTCCCCATTTCTCAAACTATCTCAAACTGCGTAGCCGAAATAGCGGGAAAACAGGCGAGACGCAGACACTGTGGAGCGGAGGAGCACGATTGCAGTGGACTTTATGATTCCGTGAGGACTCAATCAGTTCCGCGGGGGTTTCTTCTCGGATACGGTGGGTCTTTATTTCAGTAAAGTGGGTTCTCGTCCCTATTTTGGTATTTCGACAACAAAAAAGTGATGGATTTATTATTCGCTTCAAAATTTCTCTCCGGTGGTAATTCGCGTACACTCTGTCTTTGATTCCGCCTTTCTTTTTCAATGTGAAATAGATAAAAACATTATCAGTCATTTGACTTTCAAAATAATGAATTCCGCCTGGAACAGTCAACTAATTCTGAATTACCAACGGAATGACCCTCAACTCGAATTGAATAAAGTTGCTAATGTATCAACCGATTAATGATTTCAAGCGGTTCGCTGTTTCAATAAAACCACATAATTTGGTAGGAGAGAAACTCAATACTTATATAATACAATAGTTGCAATCATCAATTCAAGTTGATCGAAACAATAACAAAATCCATCAAACTGAAAAGAGTTGTGCTCTGAATCTTCCGAAAACATCAGCCACTTGCACCTGCTTAATGAGCCTTCTTCTCTCAGAACAAATGCCATTTTCCTTCACATTCCACAAGCTTCAATGGAAAAAACGCTTTTAAAAATAAATTCCCTCATTCAATTTCCTGTTTCAGCTGTCTTCCGAATTCACTTGTGCCCAGAGAACGTTCAATTAATGGAAAGATGGATCACGATTCAACGAGTGTTAGCTGCACGTGCAAACGGCTATTTCTCCTGTCTGTTCTCATACTTTCTCCAGAAAGTGGGCTCCGCGACACTACGCCACCAGACATTTTGCCACCACGACGGTTCGACACGAAAAACAGTAAATGAACACTGGAAAACCCGTGAAAACGTGGCGAAGTGTCGCGGAGCCAGAAAGTGGTGATTTATGTAGTACTCCAGGAACCAACTGCCACTTAGTAAGGGAACTGTTTTCAGACGAACTTTCAGATTTTGCTATAAATTTGCAGAATGGCACTTTCTAATACGGGTAATCGAAAAACCACCTTTTTTCACGGAATCGGACGTTTTTGGTCACTTTGAGACAAAATATCTCGAATACTAGAAGTTTGCACAGTTTGTCGCTATGCGGGATGAATTAGCAGTATGAGAAAGTGTCATTCTGCAAATTTAAAGCAAAATCTGAAAATTCGTCTGAAAACACTTCCCCTGCTATTTAAGTGCCAGTTGATTTCAAAAAACTACATAAATCACCACTTTCTGGAGAAATTATGAGAACAGACAGGAAATGGCCGTTTCTCTCATCAAACTTTCTACAAATTTGGTCGCGTAAAACTATATTTCGAGCAACTTTTGCCGCGCTTTGCAGTTTTGATCTACAGAGAAGTGGCTGAGGATAATCGCGGAAATGAATAGGCAAACTTGGAGATTATTTCAATGAGCTTTCTGGTGAGACAGTTAAGTGCTCATTACAGTTTCAGGTCATTCCCTTAAATGTTTCCTAAAGATCCAACTCAGTTCACTTTCTCCTTTTGTATTCCCAATTTCCCACCTGGCGACAGTCTCCAAGACCACTCTGACAATGGTCGGTTGGCGTTTGGAACAACGACGACGACGGTCCGCTTGATGACGTGGCATCATGGTGTCTGTGCAGAAAAGAGATGAATGCAGTTGGAAATGGGTGGAAATGAGTGCTCGGCGGGCGGAAAAAGGGCGAAGGGCAAGGGAGTAATGAGGCGGAGAGACGGCTTCTAATGGTTTTCTGAGGTTTTTTTAGGTGCGGCGAGGTTTCGAGATAATGGTGAAATGGGAACGGAAGGAGAAGAAGTGAAGGAGACGGAGAGAGAGAGAGATGAGGTTGGATTATGAAATAGAAGAAAGAGGGGGAAAGTTCACGTGTGAAAGAGATTGCACCTGTCCGTCGGTCTGAAAAGGTAAAGTGTTTCCATGGAAAAGAGAAGATACTCAGAGAAAGAGAGAGAAAGGCCGAATGAGCATTCGGCGTCATCGTTTCAGCACATCACCCCGCCGTAATCACCACTTTCGACAGAAAGAGAGCACTCTCTAATTAGGCCCACTAGGGGGACATTGATTCGAAGGAGAGAGCGGAGGGGGGAAGTTGTTTGGGTCAGAAAGCATTCGTGGAATGGTCAGAAGAGAGATCTCTTTTGATTGTTTACTGACTCAGAGACTCCAAACACTTTCCGTTTCAGCTACAAGAATAAACATTTGTCACATTCTTTTCACTATCAAACAGTCTGTTTTAAATAAAAAAGTTTGTTGGATCAAACATAGTTCTTGTTCTGAGAAAGATACCTGGTCAGTCGAATGATGGATCGGACAGAAAGTGGTTTCACTATGTAATGTTTTGCTCTCTGATGGTTGTTCTGATCGAGAGAGAGAGAGAGAGAGAGAGAATTGGGAGAATGTGTGTTATCGGGTCGCCACAAAGTGTCAAAAGGCAATAACAGCGAGGGCGCATACAACTGCATACAATAGTTTTGCGCTTTTATTAATACCGGAAAAACGGAGGAGAACGCTGAAATCAGTTGTTCTGATCTCCAGCTGATGGTTGAATTCTTTGTATTGTGGTCGAGGAAAAAGAAAAATGCTAACGAGTCACCACAAAGCGTCAAAAGTCCATACTATTGGATGGTCCCACAACCGAGGAGAGCTCTGCCGGAGAATCATTATATCTTGAGATTCATAAGAGATATCAAAAAGTTTTCAACAGCAAACTTGTAGATCATAACTAGGACTATAAGTTTGCTGTTGATCACTTTTTGATATCTCTTATCAACCCCAAGATACAATGATTCTCCGGGAGTCTAGGTTACGGGGCCATTTCGACGACATCCGATAGTAATAAGCATTTTCAGTTTCAGCTGGATCCTATCAATGAACACATAGTGTTCATTGAAGTCAGAAACGTGGTGTATCCCGAAACCAAACAAAAACCAAGTTAGCTGAATAAATCAGTAAAGTGTGGGTTCACATCGGAACAGCTAATGCTTCCTTCGGACGTTCGTTACGATGTGTCATTTCAGTCTGTTTCAGAGAATTCCTAGAAAACAGACCGAAAGAAAACGTAGCGAATAGCGAGAAAAGAATGGTCTATGTCTGAAGATTCCCATAGAAAACTCTGTATTTGTATAGAAAATAGCACTCCGATTGTCACTTTCCGTCGATTTATTCCCCATTTTCTCTCTATTTCTTCTCACGGTTTTGTCGATTTCGCATTCCATAGAATACAATGGAAGCAAGTGAGAACTAACACACTCATGTGATCTAAAACGTTGTGATAGCCACATCAGATACGTCTTGTTGTTAAAGGTCCAATTGAAATCACTAATGGTCGTTTCAAATTGAATACCAAAAAAAACAGAACATTTTCTCAGTTTCAAGATCTCCAAATGTATCGCATGCAGAAATACAAAATGTTTCTACAGTGTTAGAAAGAATACTAGAGAGAAAGACACTGATATTCGGTCGTCAGATCAAACCATTATTACAATCGACCAAGAGTAATGTGTTTTGTACTATCCGAAGGGCGCATACAACTGCAATGAATACATTGCGTCCCATAATCATAAACCCTCATTTCGAAACTTTTCGAGTCACCTGATTTCGTGATTTTCAACTTTTCATATCACGAAAATGATCAGGTGAGCCGAAAAGTTTAGAAATGAACGTGCCTTTATAACTGTGGGACGAAGTATCCATAGTGTTGTGCTTTCATTAATACCGGAAAAAGGAGGAGAACACGGTAACCGCATTGGGACATGAGAGGAAAGTTATGAGAAAACACTTGAGAGAAACAGAGAAATAATGTCGAGTCTCATACCATTCGAGCTCCCTGCACACCCATCGAAGCTAGATAGAGACAGAAAAAGTGCGTGTGTGCTGCAGGAAATAATTCAAAAATTGAACACGCGAGTCGCAATGTCTCAAAGTAAGTGTGTGACTGATGTTTTATTCAGTTCGAGAGGTC
Source organism: Caenorhabditis macrosperma (assembly GCA_963932285.1). Taxonomy (NCBI): domain Eukaryota; kingdom Metazoa; phylum Nematoda; class Chromadorea; order Rhabditida; family Rhabditidae; genus Caenorhabditis; species Caenorhabditis macrosperma. The sequence continues at coordinate 10,564,459 of OZ010621.1, read as the reverse complement.
ATAAAAAGAGAGCTCAACAGAACACAACGTCTGTTCATTTATGTAGACCGACAGTGGTAATGGATCAGAAGATCGGTGAGTGTGCAAAAGCGTAATTGCTCCCATCACTCGCATTCATTTCGAGTGGAACTTGCCGCGAAATATGGAGAATAGGGGGGGGGGAGTTTTGGAAGAGGAAGAGGAGCGAATAAGAAAGAAGGAAAGAAGAGGAAGAAAGAGAGCAGTTTTTGCATCGAATGGCTTTTTGCAGGGGGAAACCGCGGGGGAAACCGCAAAAGAACACAAACACAGAAATAACGGTATGGTTTTATGGTTTTATATAACCCCTCGACTGCTTGCACGCAATTCTTTTTGACGACGAAAAGAGAGAGAATTAGGGAAGAGTTCTACGGAATGGGAGATTCCCGAAAAAGGAAAGCCGAAATGTCGAATAACAGCCGGATTCCGCCCAATTCTGATTCTTGGGGCTCCGAAAACGAATCGGATTCTGTGGGTGCATAACTTTTTCCCTCTTTCACACTTTGTCATTTCGATGCATCAAAGTTTTCCTCTTCCAAATACATCATTCACTGCAGACACTATCTCCGCGAAAGCCCAACAATAGATGACGAAACGGGGATGTAATGTGGCCATATTCAATGGAAAGTGAGGTTGGTTGTGAGAGTAGACGGGTGTCTAGTAGTTGTTCATCAAATATGAGATGATGATGGAGCTTTCCAATTTCCGGCACGTCTCTTTGTTATTGGGGCCCGATGCGATGCGAAATGCGTTTGTTTTCTGTTATCAATCGCATCACGTGGCTGATAGCGAAAAGGAGGAAAATAACGAAGGTGAACACTGAAAATTATTCGGAGAAGGAGGCTGGATGTGCAGTTAAAATACTATCGGATGCTATCGCAATGGTAAGGAAGAGCTCTGTCGGAGAATCATTATATCTTGAGATTGATAAGAGATATCAAAAAGTTATCAACAGCAAACTTGTAGTCCTAATTATGATCTACAAGTTTGTTGTTGACATTATTTTGATATCTCTTATCAATTTCGAGATATAATGATTCTCCGGCAGAGCCCTCCTCGGGGCCATTCCGATGGCAGTAGTTGAAAGAGTGTCGATAGTCAAGAGAATGTATGCCTCGTGAACAGTCGCTCGTTCACACCGTTTCCGGTCGCTTTGTCTCCCTGTGAAAGTTTTTTTCCCATAGAACAACGGGAATCCGGTTGCGGTCTCATACAGTACTCGTCCACCGATCCATTACTTTTCGGAGTGCAGTACTTACAAAAGAAGTGTTTTTCCACGACTTTTCCACTTTTCGACAGGTTTTCAATGACGTAGGTTCGCTTACCTGGGCAAACTTCTACTTTCGAGATATTTCGAGCCAAAGTTTGACATTCCAACACTTCCGGATAGACAACAGTGGGCTGTCGAGTGGGTTACAGGGACGAACTTACTAAATTATTTCGTCCGCCGCACTCCTTCAGTAGTGACCAAACAGGACAACACAGGTCAATCTCCGGCTATTCCCTCCCTTTCTTCCTCTTTTCCCAAACCCCCAACTATACATATACTGTGCAATTTCTGCCCATAACAAATTTAATGAAAGTGTCAGTGTCATTCAAACCTTGTGAAACAGTTTGATTTCTTTCTGAAACAGATAGTTTTTGAATTGGTCACGAATACAGAAGAGTCTCTATGAAATTGCGAATGAAAGAGAAACATTCTTCTGTATCATTTCGTTTCCGTTTCAGAAAGTTCACATTTCTGGTAAACCCTCAGTTATTGCGTTACCCGTAATATCTTCATTTTACTAAAAACACCTCTGTTTCGTTACGTCCGTCCGCGGCCGTTTCTCAGTCCCTCTTGCACCGATTTGTCCCATAATTGGCAGAATGGTTCAAAATGTTGCACGTGAGTCTTCTGATCAATCCATAACATTTGGCGACCACAGCGCCAGCCGGCACGACCAGGCTGGCAACTCGACTATGGTCACCGCATATGAAGCGAACATCCGCCGAACCGAAATCGCCAAGTGAACCAAATGCGGCGACGTCTCGTCACACGACACCTTCTAAGCTGCCTGACCACCAATCAATCGATGGGATTTCTGGAAGAACCGAGGGCTATCAGCTGACGGCCTGGGTCCTCCAGGCCTCTTGCGACCCGGGAGGAACGAAGATTGACAACTGCTGCAACGATAACAACAACATCAGGCTGACAAACTGAGTGGTTCCATAGATCTAATTTTCCATATTTCTCAGTTTCTGTGTAATTGTATCAACTTCGAACGAAGATAAATTCTTGGTGACGATGTTAATTCAAACATTTTTTAAAATCCACGTCACCACGGAGAAACAGTCGTGGCGAGACCCGTTGAGATCCAGACTAAATGGTCTACAAAGACCCCGCATTTCTCGAAATGTTCATCCGACCATTCAATTTCCGACAACCGGTTTATTCAGGAGAAACCCATTCAAATGGTAGTTTTCTTTTATTAACTATTAATATGACAAGAGGTGAATTGAACAACACCAGATGTGAGCTTCGATCCATTTTCCTCTTTTGGCTCGACTGGATTGCAAGGAGTAGAGCCACTGGAAGAGTTCTTTGAGAGAAAGAGAGCGAGGAATTCAGAAACACACCTTCATCTTCTCCATTCCAATAGAGATACACTTCGAGGCCGTGAAGATTGATGAGTGGCTGGGATGTTCCACTGGATGTTTTGTCAGCAACTTCTGGAAGCCGTCATTCAGAATGATGTCATCATGTTCATTTTACCTTTGCCTCCTTGAGTTTCGCTGAACGTGTAGCTTCAGTGCGCTTGGAAATATCGGCAAGAGGAGCGGTTGTCTTTGTAGAGTGGTAACAGTCTGAGAAGTATTTTCAATGTTGACTACGTTTTCGGCAATGCAAACCCGCGTTGTCGCTACGAAGATGGACTCGTTTCACACCGACTTCTTTGAGCTCGTACATCATCTTCGAAACAGTGATCGAATCCTAGAATGAGCCAAACATTTCAGTTGATAATGGAAGCTAACCTGTGTTTCGTGCTGAGTCAGATGGATGAAGTTGTGCTGCCGTAGATTCCCACCGTTCAGAACGTGCGTACAATGAGCCGATATTCCACTTTGGCCATCCGACTGAGACTCTCTTCTTTTCGTTGGAAGGATCTTCTGAGACCAATCAATGGTCAGAAATGCATCGTCGCTTCGTCGTTTGAATGTTTGTTGCGAACCTAAAATTTAATGTTCGGGGGCAGTGAGGCTGATTTCGATTTCTCACCAAATGCTTCTTCTGCTCTAACGAGTTGTTTTTGGCCATTTGGATCTCATGCTTGATGATGAGAAGATCAGCTTCGATTTTGTCCTCGTTCGTTTGTCACAAAGCATTCTTCTGCGCGCTCTCAATCAACTCCTCGACCGTTCCAGCTGGATCATCGAGAACATCGCGAGTCGTGCTGGTAATCTGAATTGAGGTACATTAACTTCTGAACACGTTACTCTATGAACTTGGACTGAATGCCCGTCAGTTCTACATTTTCGAGCCTGGAAATGAGAACTCACCCATTGAGGTGAGAATCGGTCCTCGGTCACCGATTCTCGAAACTCTGCGAACTTTGGAGCAACCGTCTGCTGATTGACGTCGTGACGGCTCCTTTTTCGCAAGAGAAACACTTGTTGCACGTGGTCACCGAGACACTGGGAAGGTGGAACACTGCTCACTCGCACTATCGGATCGAGGAATGAAATCGTCATTTTCCGTCTTCTTACCAGAAAGTGGAAAATCTGTGGAATGTTGCATTGTGTGAACGGATTGTCTGGTTTGAAACTCACCAAATTGGAGATTTAGGGGAAATCAGGATAAAAATAGCGTCCTTCTGGACGCTCAAAGGGGAGAGGTGTAATTGGCCCAAGTTCTCGACGGCAGAACCATCTGGAAAATGAAAAGGGTTTATATTCAGAACGAGGAGAACTCAGAATATATCAGAAGATATCAAGAAAAACAAAGGAGAAAGCGGTGGTTGAGAAGTGAAATGATGATCAGGAGAGAGAGTGCCACGGCAGCTGTTGGTGGGGGGCATCCGAATGGTCATTCGTGCATTCTCTCAACGAAAAAGAGAGAAAGAAACGGAGAGGAGGGACATGTGGCCGAGTGTTCCGACAAAACATTCTTGTGAAAGAAGAGCTGATGTGTAAAGGAAAGGATTGAGTCCATGAGCCAAACAGTGGTTTGCAGTTTCAACACATCTATTATACTCGGGTCCATCAAACGTGTCCCAATGCTTCTACTAATCGGTCAATATCAAATGTCACGCGAGATTTCCTCATATCATCACGGCGAACCAGCGGCGGCGTCTAGTAGTAAATCTTTGCATCATTTTGCAGTGTTCGGCCACCAAATCTCGATTGGCGGGGTCCTCCGAAAAACGCCTTTTGACAGCCTAGTCCACGCATTTTCATCCAATTTTTCGGGTCAATGGTCTAAAATTTTGACGATGAATTTTTTTTTTAATCGTTCGAGTATTTAAACAATTTGCAAGTTTAAACAAGTTTTTCGAGAAAATTGTTAAAACCATCAGGGACTAGGAAATGGTGTCAAGAGGCGGAGTTTCAAAACGCAAATATGGCCTGGATTTTCCTCTATTAACACGTAGCTTATGGTTCGCCGTGTATCAATGGGTATTTACGAAAGTGTGTGTTTTGACGTGACGGTGTATGCACCCACACTCCGTATCATTGAGTCGCTACGCCGCAAATACTAAACGCGGCGAAAACAGAGAGTTGTCAAGTAAGTGCCTCTTTTCTCACTAAAACCATTCAGCGCCAAATCGTAGAATGGTTTCTAGAAGAGCGTTTACAAAACTCGTGAAACTGGTATAATTATCAATGGTCGTTAGCCTCGTGAACCGTTGCCATCTGTAAGCACCTATGAATCGAAATAGTCGGTTTCGCGTATTCTGGACACGTGTGAAGGATTCGGAAGATTGCTCATCGATAGACAACGATCTCTCAACTGTTCAAAGAGCACTGAAACCGCGACATGGATGATAGTTTATTTAATTTAAAAAGCGAATAAATAGAAGACGATAGGGGGAGAAAATGACGTAGAAAAGTGCGGGAGACTAGAATTGGAAATGGCGGGGGAATTCAATAAAAAAAAGAACAACAAGGAAAATGATAGAACACTGGGCTGTCTGCAGACACAATTTGGGTTGCGAAGGCACGTTTTGTCAGTGGGATGAGGAAGTAGAAGGGATGAGAAAGTACCGGAATTCGGGCGGAAGAGGGTAGTGCTCTTTGGTCTGATGATGACTAGGAATTGGATGAATTTAAGTGGAAAATGGGAAAGAGGGGGACCGACCCGGTGGGATGGGGGGAAATGACAAAGAGACAGAGAGAGAGAGAGAGGACTAGAAGAAACTGAAAACTCAATGGAACACAGGGATGTCATCGAAATGGTCTGAGGAGAACTATGCCGGAGAATCATTATATCTCGAGATTGATAAGAGATATCGAAAAGTTGTCAACTGCAAACTTGTAGTCCTAGTTATGATCTACACATTTGCTGTTGATAACTTTCTGACATCTCTTATCACCCTCGAGATATAATGATTCTCCGGAAGAGCTCTCCTCAGACCATTTCGGCATTCGATAGTATACTCGTAGTGGAAACAGACTGAAAACTGGAAGTTCGGAGGGAAGAAGCTCGTTTTAAAGAAGAAAACGGATAGAAAAAGGGTAATGAAAAAGAAGAGTTACTCGTCGGTGGAAACCAAATCGGGCAGTTTGAGGTCCGATGGAATTTGAATGTCTTGAATGTCTTGGACTATCGAGTTCGTGCGACTCGCCTGAAATGAGCAATTGAGAATTGGAACAAAGACTCAACGACTCACATTTCTAGAGTAAATGACACTCGCCCGTTCGGCCATCCGTCGGGTGATCGCCGAAGATCGTCGACTTAGTGGTTTGAGACTGAAAGATGGAACTATTTGGGTAAAAGTGTGTTCAGCTCACTCTGAGACGTCGTTGGAGCTCGGATTCTCTGTCAAACTGATGCTTTTCGTCATTTTCTGATGTCCGAATCGTCCGAAACGACCGATCATGCAGTTGACTTGTTTTGTCGGCTCCAGGAAGTTGATGGCGTCCTGGAAGAACATCCAATCAGTTTCCTGTTTATGCTTAAGAATCATTATATCTCGAGATTGATAAGAGATATCAATAAGTTGTCAGCAGCAAACGTGCAGTCCTAGTTATGATCTATAAGTTTGCTGTTGACAACTTTTTGATATCTCTTATCAATCTCGAGATATAATGATTCTCCGGCAGCGTAGTGGGTGCCGCCTTTTTTCTAGGAAATACGGTGATTATTTTGCGGAAAGAGATTTTTTCTTGAAAACCTAAGTATTTTTTTGAAAATTCTACAACTGATCCTAAATCTATTGATAATGATATGATTCATAAGAAATCTAAAAGTTTTTCGAAACAGAAACAATTTTTAGTTCCACTGAACCAGCACCAGATCATTTTCGAAAACATCTGTTAACGTCTTCAGAAGAACGTCATCTGCTCTTCTGTCTATCGTGATCGTCAGCGAAAGTGTGTACCGGGCGAGAACACGGAAGGACGACAACCCACCAGATTCCTGTGTCCGCTACTGTATGACATCCAAAAAAAACAACTGTTTCCGGGTTTAATCAAGTATTCGCTCTTTCCAGAGAGTTTGATATTTCTTTCTTTTGACATCGTTGAATTCACTATTTCTTTCTTCTATTTTCACCATACTAATAAAAGCTGAGTTAATGTAGCTAATTGACTGTTCTCAATGTGAAACAGACATGAAACAGAAACAATTCGCATAACTTGGTGGTGTTGTTTTCAAATTGCCACTTTGGTGGAGCAATTCCTCCTTTCTTCAAATTAATCACATTCCCATTCTCCAATCGAAATCTCAATTCGGTTTTTCCGATAATCGAAGCTTTGTGTACATACAAAGGATTTGTTTCAGAATCTCTCGTTTTTCATCGGAACAGTGAAACAGAGAAACTCACATCCAACGTCTCCGGCAGCGGTTTCTCACTGGTCTCCGGCAGCACAAAGACGAGCATTCCGGCGAAGAGGGAGAAGAGGGCGAAGATGATCATGGGGACGATGGGCAGCGAGATGTTGGAGAGGAGGGCGATGTAGGAGGAGAGGCCCGATCCGAAGCGAGCCACCATCGACGTGACGCCGACTGCCGTGTTGCGGATGACGGTGGGGTAGAGTTCACTGGTGAATATGTACAGAATGTTGAATGCGCCTTGGACGGCGATCTTTCCAAAGTACATGAATGCGAGTGCCCACATGTACTGTCCAGTGAGCATTGAGAGCATCGCGACGAGAATGAAGATGCCAGAAGTGGTCAAAGTGAGCATGAGGGCTCTGGAAATACACGAATGACGTCTTCAAGAACCGTTCCATCCACTCACTTCTTCCTTCCCAACTGCATCATCCACACACACGCAAACAGAGTGGGTATCTCAATTGCGCCGGCGATTCCATTGTTGAGATGGAAATATCCGGTGAAGAGGGTCCTTCCGGGGGCCGACTGGTCCGAGAGTGCCATCACGAGACCGTAGTAGACGAGGGCGGTGGCCATGAATACGATGCAGACGGAGATGGTACGGTAGCGGAGTTCCTTCATTGTGAACAGGTCCAGGAAACTTATCTTTCCGCCGTTCTGAAACAAATGACCCTTTTTTCTGTCATGGATTAAGAAATACAATGGCGGCAGCAATTAGACGTGAATATAGAGACACTTGAGTAATCATCGAAACAGTAATCTAGATTTCCCGTTTATTGACTTCATATTCATCCGACTTGAGCAAGTTTTGATTTCCCGACTCTGCGTTTTGTTGTTTTTGGTCATTTCGTAATGAATTATTTTTAAAGAGAAACGACACGAATATGGGACCGAGTTTCTCAGAAAATCTGTTTTCCGGTCTAGCGACCTTTTTTGCGCCTTTTGAACTTTCTGTTTCAACAGTATTCTGTCAGACTTTTCTCTACAATTCGTCAACTCTAGATATCCACTATCATAAGATCAAACTTCCGAGTCATTCACTCATTCGTATCGCACATGAAACAGTTCCTTCTTGTCTGCGGTAGAATTGTTACATCTCGAGATTGTTTCGAAAGATACAAATTTGCAGCAAACCGTTTTCCGGTCTAGTAACTTTTTGTTCCGTCTTTACGGATTCCGGCGGTTTCAAAAATGTCTATTCTGCCGGAACTTTTCACAACAGTTTGATCCGGTAGCGTTCTTGAAATCTTCATTCGCAAACGCGCTTCGTTGGACTCGTGTTGGTCTCGCCACGACTATCGTCTCTATCTCGTGTATTCCACGAGAGACGCATAAAAGAGTCGTAGCGAGACCAACACGGGTCCAACGAAGCGCGTTTGCGCAAGTTTCAGGAGTTTTGAAATATATAATAGCTAGCCGATACCATTTCAAGATCAAACTCCCGAGTAATTCACCTATTCCTGTCGCACATGAAACAGTTCCTTCTTGTCATTTCCCCCCGATTACCTTCTTATTCAGCTTCCGCTCTCGATGTGACACCAGTTCGAGATCCGACGGCAGATTGCCACACTTGGACGTCGTGCACATGTTGAATGGGAACGGAGGCTCTCGGCACGCCTTCCGGATGACCTCTTCCGCTTCTGAGACCCTGTTCTGGACCATCAGCCACCTGGGAGACTCGGGAATCGAGCAAATGAAGATGATGGAGACGAAGTGGAGGCCAGCGGCGATGACCTGAAGATTGTGTGATTTCGAGGGATCGTAGTTCTCTTCATTTGCCCCAAATTGTTTCCTCGTGAAACTTCGACCTCACACCTCACGCCACCCGGTTATCACCCGCTAATCAATCTGTTTTACGTCAATCGGAAAACTGATAAACACAAGTGTACAATGTTTGCAAATGGTCTTATCACCTTCCGAAACGCACCTGTATAGTCTTCCAACTCTTTGTCAAATAGGCGATGAGTGCGAGCAGAGCGTAGCCGAGGGCCCACGGCGCTTGCAGCATCGAGCCGACCATCGCTCGGTATTTCATTCCTGGAAGGGGTTGAAGATAGAATAGAGAGAGAGAGAGAGAGAGAGAGAGAGAGAGAGAGAGAGAGAGAGAGAGAGAGAGAGAGAGTGAAGGACCAACCAGTGATCTCCATGCACAACGTGTACGCTGCCAGATCGGCGGCCTCATTGCAAATGGCCGAGAGGAGTCGGATGAAGAGAAACATGGGATAGTAGTCGTTGAACGGAAGGAAGACTCCGAACATGGACGAGAGGATGCCGAATCCAATGATTGTCGGTTTGCGGCCGATTCTGGAAGATTGAGTGTCTTGAATGGGAAAATCTCAAATGAGCATTCAAAAACAGAGATAAAGACAACGTTTCTACAACTTTCAGCTAAATTATTCCCATTTTATCCATAGATTTCAATGAAAAAATGGTTAACTAAGATATTGCTGAAAATTGCTGTTTCGACTATGTCTCAGATACTGTTTGAGATTTCCTTCATATTAAATCCACTACTGAACGAAATAATATTGGTATCGCAGTGATCTCAATGTTCTGGTCATTCTGTGAAGTCACTGATGGGATCATTGAATGTTCGGTAGAGCGCGAAAGCCCAATAGTTCTCTCCGACGCTGCTTATAGCTGTTTCAGCTTGATTTCCAGAATTCAATTTCGAAAAAAGTATGATGAAAACGACTGCTCCCTTTGAATCTCGAATCCGCAAACAGCTATTACTTGCTAGAGAACAGAAGTTCGTGGAATAACGCTTCCCTCATATGCACCGGTTCTCTCATACCAATAAAAGGTTCTGCTCACACAAACCACCGAACGGACTCATTTCACAACTGTTTCCCTGATAACTTCGATGAAACGGGGTATAACCCCATTCAAATAGTTCTTCCGGCACTCTAGGTAGGGGACCATCTCACAATCAGTTCGTCAAATGACTTAATCCTTTCATGGAACAGTAATCTCTCCACATACGCACCTATCACTGGCGATTCCGCCGAGAACACATCCGAGAAGGTATCCAATCGAGTAGAACATGTGTGCGTGTCCCTTCGCGAGCCAACTGTCGCACACCAGGTTGAAGTCGGTCACGATGGTTTCTCTCATCACCTGAAACCCCCCATCCGTTGATCCAGAGTTCCCCGTTCAGATGCCCTCACGTCCTTCTCGAAGTGATACGCCTGGCATTTTTTCTTCGGCGCCGTGTCCTTCCACGCCTCACTCATCGCAGTCGCCAGCGGCATTCTCCGCAGTTGTCGGTATCTTTCTTCGGATCTCTCGTAGAAATAGCACTGGAAACAGAGAGGTTGAGAGAAGGAGAGGGAGAAGAAGAGGAACTCACAGAATCTCGTTGATATGCTCCATCGGAATTGGCGTTCGGGAAGACGAAAGAGATGTTCTTGATGTCTTCAACGCCCCACAAATAGGGTCCAAGGGTCGCGATGGAGGTGTCGTTGGTGTCGTTGAAACCGGGAACCTGTCAAGTACAAATAAGTAGCTGAATTGAACCCAAACGCATTCTGTCACTGTGATGAAACCGTAATGTACAGAAGATAACAAAAAACATCGAATCGAAGAACACCAAATGATCAGAGAGACGGAAGAGTTCAGGATCATTTTTCAAACTAGCCGCTCAAAATAGTTGAAACTTTCGAACAAACAAGCAACGAATTTCCTACAGAAATCCACATTTTACCGTTTTTACTGTACTATCGGATGGCATCGGGATGACCCCGCAACCGAGGAGAGTTCTGCTCCCGGAGAATCATTATATCTCGGAAATGATAAGAGATATTGAGAAGTTGTCAACAGTAAACTTGTAGTCCTAATTGTGTGATCTACATGTTTGCTGTTGACAACTTTTTGTTATATCTTATCGTTCTCGAGATATAATGACCCTCCGGCAACGCTTGAGAAAATACTATGTGTAATTGGAGGAACAAGAAAATGTAGAAGTGTCACAATAAGTAGGTTGTAATGATTTGGCAATCGGTTTTATCACTTTGATAAAACAGTAAAATAGTCAACTGGATAAACATTTCAACTGAAGGATAGGGATTCTGAACCTCAGAAGATCGGAGATGCACTTGGTTAGAGTTCAAGAGATTGCTCACCCACAGTTGAACCCACTGAGCCATATCACCGTTCAGTTTACTAGGTCCGCGAGAGTTTATAAGCGGCCGCTTGCCGACATCCTCGAAACTTTGAGCCGCTTTTTCTCGGCTCACAGGGCTCCTTAGCAACTTTTGAAAACTGATTCGGGGGTCTCAAACGGACCTCTTTCCATCCGGCAAGGTTTCATTTCAAACGGCTCTGGACAGTTGAAACACTTCAGAGACTCAACAGTTCAGCTCGTCGAAACATCTAGATTTCAGGATCCAAAAATCCAAATTTCACAGTTTCACGAATGAGCAAAGTACTGTTTCAATGAAACACTATCTTTGATAGATGTTCCGTTTTCTTGGAATAATTCGTCCAAAATGTTCTAATTGAAACAATGCACTCACCATGCACTGAAACTCTGGATCGTACATCATGTAGACGACGTTCAGATTGAACATTGCGTGCGGGATCTGCTGCAGTGCGATCAGCACGTAGATCCAGATCTGCCACCAGCGGCAGCCTCCGATGATGTTGAGGATGCCCTCGAAGTCGATCGGATCCGTCGGTTTCGTCTCCTTCCGCTCCTTCTTCGTCACGTCTCGGTACTTTTGCTGCACTTTTTGGTGTTGTTCACGGATTTCTCTCGTCGAAAACGACGGTTTGTGGCCTTGGCGACTGAAATTCGACGGATTATTCGATGGAACTGAACACATCGAGAGAAGCGAAATAAGGAGAACTGGGGGGTGGTTCGGAAGCGAGTACATTCCTTATTAGCTGAGTGATTCGGCCATGTTAGTACTCACCCATACATGGAAATGTCCGACTGGTACATGTTCCGTTCGTTTTCAGCCGTCACTGTGAGCACACTTGGAGCATGCGATACTGTAGTTTCGGGCTCTGCTGTGGCCGACGTCGACGTGTTTCGCATCTCATCTGCCACGACTCTCATGTGCGGGAGGAGGGTGTCACTGGCGGCGAACGCCTTCTGGAGGTTGTAGGCGATGTCGGGCATGTTGAAGAGTGCGGGTTCACTGAAAGTTCGGGGGGTGCGAAGAGCAAAAAGAATTGCATCGACCGGGAATCGAACCCGGGCCGCCCGCGTGGCAGGCGAGCATTCTACCACTGAACCACCGATGCGACGAAAGAAACACCCCGAGAGGGCAGTGAGTAGAGCGCGTTTTATGGATGAGAGACCGCGGCGGCCAAAGGGAGAAGAGAGGATTTACGCGGGGCGGATTGAAGAGATACGGGCAGAGAACGAACCTATAGATGAGAGGGATGAACTCGTAGGCCATGGTGTTCGGAGTGATGGATCGTCCCTCATCGTCGCCCCTTCCCGTCGACACACAAAGGCTCTCCGTGTCGTTGGGCATCTGAATCTCGACGTCTTCCGACTCCTCCGGGTCACTGCCCTCATAAGTGTGATTGGCGTGGGCCGCGGGGGAGTTGTCGAGGTCTGATATGGTGATAGGGGTGATAAGGAACTTCTTCTCTTCCGTTGTCGCCGACATGATTAGTGTGGAAGGGAGTCTGAAAGAGTCTGGCCGTGCTCAACGGGTCTTTGTTCTGTGGTCGGCCACTCACCAGGTAATAATATTATCGCACAGAATGGACAGCCGCGTCGCAAAAAGCAGTGCGACGCGAGGAAATTTGAATTTCGAGGGCGGGGAAACCCCCCGTCGTTTTTCTGCTCCTCGTTTTCCGTTCGAAAATCGATGAGAGACGCAGAGAGCGCCGGCCGACGAGAGAGCGCGCCGCTGTGAGAGACGCAGACGGTCAGACGGTCGACGAGAGGCCCGTTCTGACTTCTGAAGGCACTGCCACCGCTGCCACGGCTGCCGATGATGATACTACTGGAGAGGATGAGGTGGATGGTGATGACGTGGCAACTTCTGACGACATTCAGAAGACTAGAGGGCGGGAAGACGTGAGAGACGCGTGGCGTGTGATGTTGTTCTGGAAGAAAAACGGGGAATGACGGGGCTGTGGGAAAAGGAGGGGAAATGACGAGAAAACCATGAGAAAGTGGATAAGAGAAGAAGGACAAAGTGCGAGGTTTTCGAGAATTCGTCCACATGTTTAAATGGAAACTCCTCATGAGGTGTTTGATCATCAAAACGTTGTTATTCATCTAATTTCCTCTTCGGATAGTGACTTTTCTTGTGATTTTTGAAGGAAATTCGATTAAAAACACGTAAACAACATGTGGAAGAGAGACGGGAACTGGTTTGAAAACTCGTCGCAAATGGTGGCGAGAGAGGGAATGCGCGTGGACATCACTGCCGCAGAGAGACCTCTCACTCGTCGCATCGGTGGTTCAGTGGTAGAATGCTCGCCTGCCACGCGGGCGGCCCGGGTTCGATTCCCGGTCGATGCAATCTTTTGGTCTCGAATGAACCAGTCCAGTCGGTGATCAAAAAGCAAGTGGCTTCCCCTTCTTCTTCTCCCCGATCTCTCTCCCCCAAGACGATTTCCATTGGGAGCCGCGGGGCCGGAACAAAAACAAGCACAAACACGCGAAGATGAGCCTGCTTTGGGGCGAACAAGTGTGAGAGAACAGGCCAAAAAAATGGATGACTCGTTTTCGCGTTTTTTCTTCTTCTTCTTGCTGCTTTTTTCGTTTTTCTTCGCCTCAACGACGAAAATTCTGTTTTTTTTCTTTCGTCGAATCGCGGAGAGAGTGTGAAGAATGAGGAGACGGAGAGTGGGAGAGGAAGAAATGGTAACGGAGGGGGGAAAGGGACAAACAAAACAAATAAAAATGGGAGGAAGCGAGAGAGCGACGAGACGCAGAGAGAGAGAGAGAGACGGATTAAAGGGAGTTCCCCTCGCGGGCGATCTCTGGAATGCTCCGGGATGGAGAGAGTGTGTTTTCGACGTGAACTCTCTTCATAATTGGAAAATGAGTCATGATGGGAAAACGAGAGAGAATTCGATCTAAATGTAGATCAGTTCCGAGAGGAAGAGCAAACAAATGAGCTCATTAGACGAGAGAGAAAGATGAAGAGAAGGGGAAGAAGGGGAAGGGGAGGATGTATATACATTATACATGGCGAAGGTGACTAGGCTCATCAGCCCCCCCGGGAAAACTCTCTGGCTTCTTGACACGTTATCCGCTATTTTGGGGTGGAAGAGGAAACGACGCACGCTTTCTAGGCCAGTGGTTATCTAGGTTCCATTGGGTTACAGTAACCAAGAGAATTGTCGAGTTCTTATTATCCGTTCATTTTTCTGAAAAACGCGCTCCAGTGAGAGGATCTGAATGGGAAGAGAAACATGTTTGGCTGGCCTAGAAACCTCCGCCTCGTCCCCCGTGTGTCGAGCGAGAGAGTGTGCTGCCACCAGAGACGCCAGACGAGAGACACACGACACAAGGGGGGACGAGGCGGAGGTTTCTCGGCCAGCCAAACATGTTTCTCTTCCCATTCAAGATCCTCTCACTGGAGCGCGTTTTTCAGAAAAATGAACGGACAATATGAAAATCGACTCCAGGAAATTCCCGAAATAGCAGAACCGAGTGTTCAATTTTAGATGAAACAGCAATTGCGTTATGTGTCGGAACCGAAAACGAAAATGTCCCAAATTTCCAATCATTTTCAAAACTTTTTAAGAGATTTCTCCTATCGGTTCAGACTTATTTCAGAAATCATCCGTGAAATACCGAGTTGTTCATTTCAGTGCTTAGCCAAAAAAGAACGGTTTCAGGAGGATGTTCTCATTGGACAGCTGCAACTCTAGTTGTTCAGTTTGAGGTTTATCCTGTCACATTAAAGTCAAATTGACGCAAGTTTTGAGATATTCGCAACATTTTCGATAGGTTCGCTCTTTTCTTTCGACCATTTTTCTCAACTTCCGAAATTTCCAACCAAACCTGTGAGCCAGATGTTGGCATGGTTTTCTTGATTCGCTGTAGCCTATCTGTTGGGTTCTTAATGTCGAACACAACTTTTTTTCGAACTTTGTGTTCGAATGTTCGAACAAATTTTTCGATGTTGCTGGTTCTTGGAAATTTACAGTAATCTCGGGGGTCGGTTTTAAGAAACATCACTTTTCTGTTGAATCCAATCCTCCAAAGACAAAGAAATCAAACATTTTCATAGAGCTGCAACCAAAAAATGATAATGTGAAGCAGAAAGTTGTCAGTTTCACATGAGAAATGCCTCAATTTGTTCGCCAGTTTCAGTGAAAAATTGTTATCTTTCTTCAGTTTTGCCGTTTGAAACTGATAAAAAACAAAATTCCACCGGGGTCAGAAACTATCGGAACGGTTGTAAATGCTACTTGGAACAGTGATTCTCGCTAAGCTTTTCTACCAACGGACGACTGTTTATTTCCCTTTTTTCTCATACTTCTCTCAATGTTCTCTTTCGTTTTTCTCATTTTCTGTTGAACAGAATTGGAACTTTTTTCAAATTTGGCAATTAAACAGAAGAGGAAGAAAACAATTCCGACTAGTTTCGAGAATGATCACTGTTCTGTTTCAAAGTGCTCACAAGAGTTCGGAGGTCTCGATTACTTTTGTTTGGGGTGAAGTAACTGACATGATAAGGGGGGGGGGTATCCAGTGAATCTGATGTCACTTTCTGTTTCGTGTACATTTTGAATATTCGCATTTTGATGTGGCCAGTGTTATTTGGTTGAAAAGAATATCTCTAACAAGTCATGTACGCAAGTGGAAACACGTCAGAAGATCAAAGGATCAACTCACTCACTCATACTTCTTTTTCTATGAATGTTCCAGTTTCCCACTGTCATATTCGGGAGATTGATTGTTCTTGGAAGTTCCAGAACGAATCCCAGTGCTTAACCGGTGCAAGGGACGTGTGGGAAGTACCTCTGACAATGGGGTATATCAACTGATAGCGATTGATATGGGAAGTCCGATTGGGGTGTCTAAGTTCAGAAAACTATGTCAGGAGTCCAGTAACAAACCAGAAGACTGAATATGCAGTCGACTTCCTCAAGAAAACGTGGGAAAGTGAATGACGTCCTGTTGTCGAAGGCCCCAAAAGTACTTCCCCCACTTCCTTTTTCCAGGGACTTTCTCAAGTTGATACTTGAAATGAGTGACAAACATCGCTAAACGGTGGAATGAGCATCAAGACAATAAGAAAACTTGTCATTTTGTTACGTGTTTCTCCTCAAAGTTCAAGTTTCGTTAAAAAGTGACTGGTACGAGTGATATAACACGTTCTCTATAAGACTCGAGTATGGTCTGCCTCAATAAGATCCAACATTTCTACATTTTGCCTAAAAATTAGCGAAAAATGACCATTAGACTTGAAATTTTTGGGGAAACATACACATGAGTGTCCTTTACATCTCAGAACTTTTTCAGAATTTTTGGAGCAGAGACAAAAAAGTCGATTTTGTTCTCTTTGAGCACCTAGTGTACTCCTACAGGTGGAGCCTGGGTGCTAAGTCGGCGCACATGGATAGTACCGGTCCCCAGTAGAATACTCCCAAAATGTCCTCACTCTAGCTCATCTAAGACACCCTAAGGCACATCTCTCATCATCCTTCGGAGAACACGTTTTATGAGCAATTCAAGGACTTTGGTGAAGTACGAGTATTGTGGTGACTTCTAAGAGTTGCCGAAACCAGAAACGCGTTTTCTTTTCTCTGTCGTTGAGCGCAAAATGGAGTGGCTAGCATTTCCAGACTATTGAAAACGAAAACTTCCGGTTTCAGGGGATTGATGAGTTTGGAGACCCTGTTTGAAAAACTAATATAAAAAATTTGTAAAAAAATACAAAAAATCAAGGATGGTCTCATGAGTCATGACTTCTAGAATATCGGACCGTTCATCACTATTCCCAAAAGCTTCATTTCTCATAAGTCTCTTGAAACGGAAAATGACAAGAATCACCGTTTCAGTCGATGGTCATAACTATTTGTGGTTCAATATCATCTGATAAGTTTAGGAATTCAACGAATTTTTCGTGCTGGTTTTTTTTCGTTCTGAATTGCATTTTACGTTTTATGGGGTGCTCAGAAGCAACTCTTCGGTGAATCGGAACTGCCCTCGGACTCTTACAAATGAGATATTTACCTGCGAAAGTTGCAAAAATCTAGTCTTGAATCTAGAGGGAAATCATGGCGAAAGGCAGTGGCGACAAAAGGGAACCGAGATTTCATTTTGTCGAAAACGAATCATTTTCTTCCCACATGTCATGTATAATGAGAAACGATTGAAACAGTAGAAAAATGTGCGATGGATGTTATTTTATTTGCTCAGTATGAAATAGAAGAAGTGTTCAAAGAGAGAGCTCTATTCCCCTTGCTCTTCGTTCCATCCCATCCCCATCCCATCTATTCATCCGTTCCCCCCCCCCCCATGAAATTTTCAGATGTTTGTGTGTCTCCCGTTGTGATGCATTTCGAGATAAGCGGAGAGAGTGACGTGTGTGTGTGAGAAGAGGGTCCAAAACGGGGCGAAAACTTTTCGGAAATCGACGGAAAAGAGAAAACAATGAATAATTGAGAGAAACACTTGTTCCTCCCCTCTGGCCGTGGCTCCCGGGGGGAAATCCGGGGGAAACCGGAGGGAAAGAGACAAAAAACACAGCGTGTTGTTGACTGGGTGCACCAGGTGTAACGTCTCGGGAGGGGAAATATGACGAAATGACGGATGGAGTGGACCCGCAAAACACGGCGGGATCGCTGCAGGATCCAATAGACAGAGGGAGAGAGAGAGTGGGAGCAGAGGACGCAGAGAAAGAGAGGGGATTGGAGGGAAGAAACAGAATACAAAGTTTATGAGCATCCCTCATCAAACACAGAGTTCAGTGGGATTTACGGGAGCTTGAAACGGGAGGAAATGTTCCATTTCAGCTTATCAGCCGAGTTAGATGCTCTCAAAGTTGCCCTGAGCTCTGAGGAGATGGTACTGTATTGTTCCACGATAAGATCTGTACTATCGGATGCCATTGAAATAGCTCCGGGAGAGCTCTGCCGGAGAATCATTATACCTCGAGATTGATAACAGATATCAGCATTTTTTCAACAGCAAACTTGTAGTCCTAGTTATGATCTATAAGTTTGCTGTTGACAACTTTTTGATATCTCTTATCAATCTCG
This sequence comes from Caenorhabditis macrosperma, assembly GCA_963932285.1. NCBI lineage: Eukaryota > Metazoa > Nematoda > Chromadorea > Rhabditida > Rhabditidae > Caenorhabditis > Caenorhabditis macrosperma. Next base: position 10,546,215 of record OZ010621.1, on the reverse strand, counting down.
AGATATGATGATTCTCCGGAAGAGCTCTCCTCGGTGGCGGGGCCATTTCAATGGCATCCGATAGTAGTACCTGGTAGAGCCGAAGTGCCCGATAGTTGGCAGAAGACACTCACATATCACTGGAACAAAGAGAAAGTTGATTCTAGAGTTGTCTCTCAAAACTCTTGGACCGAGAGATTCGGATAGTTTTATAAAAAGTCGAAAACGAAAATTCCTTGAAAAAAACGTGAATTTGGAAGGGGGATGCGACTATAAATTCCCGTGAGAAGTGATCTTTTCAGTTTCACATAGAACTAAAAGAACTCTCAAAGATAACACCTTTGCTGTGTCCGTCTATTAGAAAGTATCGAAAAGTCCGACGGATGTCAGTTCGCATACAGCTGTGTCTCTCCGAAATCTACTCGCCCTGGAAAGAGCATCCTTTGTGGATCAGATCCGAAACTGGTACGAAGTGAAAAATACGTTGAATTTCATCAGAATATCCGACGGCTTACACGATAAAATCGTTCCTTATGGACTTATACAAGGGTGTAAAATTAACCGAATTCCGTTAATTCTCCCATTTCTCGGAAAATTAACCGAGTTTTGTCAAAAATTCCACGAATTTCCACAGTTCAAAAAGCCGATCGTTGCGAGATATTTTCTGTGATTGAGCACATGCGCCTTTGAGATCCGAATATTTTCAGTGTATTCACAGGAAATGTATCTCGTAGCGATCGGCTTTTTGAACTGTGGAAATTCGTGGAATTTTCAACAAAACTCGGTTAATTTTCCGAGAAATGGGAAAATTAACGGAATTCGGTTAATTTTACACCCTTGTATAAGTCCATTACAGTTTCACGAAAACAAGAAACAATCATTTTGAGGAAACCGAAACTAATTGTATATTTTGGTGAAAACTCGATTTTAACGGCACTACAAATTATTAAGATTGAAAAAATCAACGACATGTCGTTAAAATAGAGTCTTTTCGGTAATTGGGTTTCGGTGAACTCGGAATCTCGGGGGAAATTTTGATCTACCAAACATATCGCCACGAACACACTGTTTTGCACATGACACGAGTGAGCAACTGAGTGGTTTCGATTCACGGTCGTTTTTGAAAATAAACGAAAAATCCAAACGGAAACCACAATTCAACGCAAAAACGAGAAAACGAAAACTGGTGACGAATACCGAGTTGAGGTGGAAAAAGTGTCTAAAATCATGGTGAAACAGGAAAAAAGTGAATTTTAACAAAAACCTGTTCTAGAGAAACGAGCGGATAATCAGGAAAAAGTGTGAAATTCAAAGTGAGAAATCGGGAAAAAAAAGAAAAAAATTGAAAATTTTGTGAATTTTGAAAAATCTCGAATTTTTTAAAAACCACTAATTTGATAACAATCGCGAATAGTGATATGGGGGTTTAGATTCCCATCTTGAGATTCGTTCGAAACAGGGAAAAAAAGCGATTTGCGATGGGAAAAAAGTCCAAAAAATCGGAAAACGGCGGGGGGTGTTTCCCGCGTTTCAAAGATCAGTTCGGGTGGTGTTTCCAATTATTTCTCTCTCACGTCTCTCTAGTTTGCTCTCTTGTCGTGGGCCCAATCGATGGACGGGTGTCATCTGCTCCTCCTCCTCTCATCTTCTATTTTCAGCCCCGTTTCCCCCGCATTTTCAGCCTTCCACAACTCGCTTTTCTTCCAGTCATATTCGCCATGAATAGCAGATGATTAGAACTTGCGGAGGAGTGAGAGAGTGTGCGGGGGAGGGAGGGAGCAGAGAGCGAGAGCGAGAGGGGGAAAGTGGCGAAGGGAGCTGGCTTCCTCCAACAGAAACCGAGTACTCAATGCACCGAGCGACGAGAGAGCACGCGGGAGCCACGAGACGCAGAGACACACGATGAGGTCACTGAGCAGAAGAGAGGAGAGAACGAGCGGTTCCGGGCGGCCTTTTCACATGGAAATTCGCTGAAAGGGGGGCCATGGAAGAGACGTTACGTTTGTGTTGACGAGTGGAAGGGCAACAGACCCCTAGCTGATGAGACAGGGGAAAGTGCACGTCTCTTCGTGATAAACACCGTTTCTCCTCTGCCATCTCATATCGAATGGGAGCATTAAAAGTTGATTTGGGACATCTTTCCTGCTTTCTAGACAACTGAAATGTGGAGGAACCTCGTTCGGAGGGTTTCCATGAAATATGAGACCCAATAAACAGGGGGAGAATAGCCGGGTGTCGAGATGACAGAGATCACACTCATTTGTAGTCTTCATTTGGAGTCTTCTCTTCGTTCGCCTATTTTTCAGCACCTTCTCAACCGATTTTCTCCGGAATTCACAGAGAGGGCGGGCATTGTGACTACTTCCGATTAACATCGAAAATCTGGAGGAAACGGTGAAATTCGACGGCTTCTGGAGCCAGTATTCTGATTTCTGACTTTTTTTCAACAGAAATCCAAAAAACGGGCCATGTTTCTAACAAGGAAAGTGGGTGAAGCATCGAAATCCAAATCGGATGGACTAGGTCCCGTTTCGAAATCCCACGGACACTTCACACACTTTCCTTGTAAGTGGAGGCACTAATGGAGGTGGGTAGAGTGAATTAGACAGAAATAGAAGATACGATCATCATTCGACCCGCAGGAGTCGGTAGATCAAATGAGGGAATGACAATAGTTTGAGAAGAATCGAAGTGGTTGACAGTGGTTGAGATGAGTGCTATGGCGACCAGTTACTATCGAAAAAAGAGAATGAGGGGGATGGTTTGAAGGATGCTCAGTGCATGTTTCTCAGCTTCATCCGATGCGTCCAGCTACATTTTAAGGCCTAAAACAAACGCCAGAACTCTCAACAAAACTACGAAGGCCATAACGAAAATGGTTTTCGATTCTGACAAAGTTCACTCAATTCTAGCCTCAACTTTTGCGAAATTCTCGAAATAGGCAGTTTTGAAGAACTGCTATTATCAAAATCACCCAAAATAGTGCATTCAGAGAAAAATTCATTTGACGGTTGCCGTCGGTATCGTTGAGAACGTGTGACTTATTTGCAAAAACGTCAATTTTCAGTATAAAAATGAGAAAATTCCTTTTAATTATTTCACTTTCTCAACGGGACCAGGCGTCGAATGGATTTTCGCATCCAAAACGTCATTTCGGATGATTCCGATAGCAATTCGCTGCTGATTTTCGAGGATCAACTTACGTGATTTCTTAATTTCACGTAAGCCGTTCTTATACCCTTGCGAAGTAGCAAAACATTCTGGAACATTGGGTAAAATGACTCCCGTCGTAAGAGAGGAAACCTCTTCTTTCATTTAGAGCACCGTCCGAATACGTCTTCTGATTATGTAGTAGTTTTGGAACGATAAAAAACTAATGTGAGAACCGAAAACGTGAAAACCTTTGTAAAACCCACGAAACAGTGAAATTTTTATCAAAAATACTTACTTACTTGGATACTTGGATAATCCATATCTAGCTGTTGTAGCTGTGGACTAGACACTTCCAGGAACTTCTGGATCTTGCTAGGCGTGGCCAGGGGACGTGTTCGGCGATGATTCCTATCCGTCTCCTTCCTGATCTTCCCAGGCCTATTAAATTGCGATTGTGCTGATGTATCTTCACTTCGTTCACCACGTCATCTTCCCATCTCTTCTTCGGTCTGCCTTTGCGTCGCTTGAATTCATCGATTCCTTTCGGAATTTCCCATTCGTGATTCTCTTGCAAATTCTCGCGGGTGGCATTCTGGCGACGTGTCCTGCCCACTTCAACTTCTTCTTGATGATCACATTCTCGAGATTCGAATACGTCTTCTGATTATGTAGTAGTTTTGGAACGAAAAAGGAAGAACTAATGTGAGAACGGAAAACGCGAAAACTTTTGTAAAACTCACGAAACAGTGAAACAGTATTTATCAAAATAACTCTAGTAATCAAGTGTTTGATGCTCAACTCATCAGAGTTGGGCGGAATGAAAATTTTGCGTTGCGGAAAACGGAATGCCGCCCAACTCTGCAACTGGTCTCTTCTCATTTCCATTTGAAAATAGAGAGCCCGTTTGAAGGATCGAAGCCTGTTATACTAGCTCCAAGGCTTTCAAAAAATTTCAAAATTCATTCCGGAAATGGTTATTTAAGGGGGTAAGAAGGAAAGCTGAACAGCAACTCCAATGGAATGATGACTGATTGTGAGAGCTTTTTGGGATTAGGATTTCCCGAAAATAATTGAAACTGAACCAGCTGATGAAGCTCATCAGATGAAATTTCGATATTGAAAAACAAAGACAATCAACATGGAACAAATACCGTATTTCCTCGAATAGAGCTGAAACGGTGCCGGGAATCATTATATCTCGAGACTGATAACAGATATCAAAACGTTGTCAACAACAAACTTGTAGATCATGATTAGGACTACAAGTTTGCTGTTGACAACTTTTTGATATCTCTTATCAATCTGGAGACATAATGATTCTCAGGCAACGTTTAGGGTGCCGCTCTATTCGTGGAAATACGGAAGCAGAACAAGTGGGAATGAAACAGTAGGCACACTAGATGATTTCTCAATTTCAATTGTTCATATTTAGAATCAAATTTTGACGATTCCTATGCGAAACTGGATCGCCGTGTTTTTTATCCCCAAGCAGATTCGGAGAGATGCCAGTTAGTCACACATGTTCTAAGTTCGCCCGCAAAAGAAAACTGGAAATTCAAATGAATCGTTAAATTATCGTTAAATCTCAAAATCGGAGTTGACAATTAAAAATTCAAACGCTCACGTGAGATATCTCGCAGACAAAAAACGCCGAAACGTTCAGCGTCTCTAAAGCCGAATTATACGTTTCAGCGTTTACAACTCTTTTTCGGCTGCGAGATATCTCACGTGAATGTTCGAGTTTTTATTGTCAACTCCGATTTTGAGATTTCCCGATAATGACAGCTAGATCGAGAAAAAGACGTCTACGAAGGGTATTATTGGAGAGCTGAAACAGGAAAATATGCTCAAAAAGAAGAAGAAGGGAGGAAACGTTGAATGTGTTGATTCCAATTGAGAATACACTTGCGAAGTTCAAGTTGCATTCCTGAATCACATTCTAGCCAAGGTAAACCAAATAATCAACTTTTCTTCAAAAGTTGCGCAGCAAGGGGAACATGTCTGCGAAGTCCCAGATTTTTGTGGGATTGTTATTATCGTTAAATCTCAAAATCGGAGCTGAGAATAAATATTCAAACGTTCACGTGAGATATCTCGCAGCAAGAAAAGAATTAGAAACACCGAAACGTGTAGTGTGGCTTGAGAGACGCAGCATGTTTCGGCATTTACAAATGTTTTTTGCTGCGAGATATCTCACGTGAACGTTTGAATATTATCGTTAAATCTCAAAATCGGAGTTGACAAAAATAATTTAAACGCTCACGTGAGATATCTCGCAGCAGAAAACGCCGAAACATTCTGCGTCTCTGAAGCCGAACTACACGTTTCGGCGTTCACAACTCTTTTTTGGCTGCGAGATATCTCACGTGAGCGTTTGAATATTTTTTGTCAACTCCGATTTTGAGATTTAACGATAATAGTGAAATTTTTATTGACGTAGAATGAAACATTAACATAAAACAACTATTTAACTGAACAATGTGTGGATGAAACAGTAAGTGTAGATCTCTTCGCTTTCCACCATTCGAATGATCGCAAATAAAAAAACATCGCTGGAAGACTCCAAAGACCTACGAAACTGTTTCGTATGTGTTATTATGAGTTCGCCGCGAGCGTGGACCTCATTTTTGACGTGAAACGTGTTGAACTTGTCTGCGTCTCTGAAATTTACGTGCAGACTCGCTATTTCTTTGCGGGACCTTCGCTGACACCGCGATTGCGGAGTCCACGCTCGCGGCGAACTCATAATATCACCCTTTCAGTGCTGACCAAACAGGCTAAATCTCGAAAATGGCCGGTAATCGTGCCAAATTCTGTCGACAAGAGTACCGGTTCGTTCAGTGCCGAAACTAAAAAAGATTACTTTCAATTACTTGTTACGGCTCCTCTCGTCAAGCGGATTCAAAAAGCAGAGAAGAGCCAGTGCACGGGTGGCCAATAGTGACATGGAACCAAACGTGCTCTTTCGAGAATCGCCAAATTGGCTACTGTAACTGAGTATCAAATGTCACGCGAAAACCAAAAAAGCTAATGACTCCGTATCATTTGAGTCGCCACGCAGCGAATACAAAAGCGTGCGAAATTCAAATTTTGATTTTTCACGTCGCGTTTGGGCCCCCGTGCCAGTGCCGTTTTGTGCCAAAGAGCGAAAACCGCAAAAAAAGGAAAAAAGGACGTTTTTTGTTTTCAACTGTTCCCAATTCTTGCCGAAAATTGGGTAACGGATTCTCCTTGGGTTGGCACTCCACCGCAACTTCTGCCACTAGAATCACTCATATGAGGTTCCTGTTGCAAAACAAAGACAATTGTTGAATGAGAAGTGCGTTCTCGATTAATAAAATTCCATTCGGAAATTCAGGAGCCCACACTGTGATTGGAGAAACTAAACATCAGCACTGTCCCTCCGTCCCGGTCAGTCGAAAAGTCTTCCGGTTGTAGAGTTGGGCCAACAGACTGTGTGACCCAACACTCTCTTCTCCTTGTGCAGGTGTATTTGTGCACAAAGTGTCAAACATTGTGCAACAGAAGGTGTCTTCGCCTGTCTAATTGGAAACGAGGCCGTCTGCAAACTGAGTGTCGGGACGGACGGAAAGAGAGGAGGGGAAGGGACCATTCGGTTTTCACACCTTCTCAAGGGGATTATTCGGTCGGTGCGGGGAGAGGGTATCAGTGACACTAGTGGGCACACATTGGATGGTACTGGACAGAATATGCTCTTGTTTTTTACAAGGAGCCACTGATTACCATTTGAAATATCCGAGAAAAAAAAGAGAACATTGGGTCTACAAGTGATCCCGCAGCTGCTTCCCAGTTGAGTGGAGCACGAGTTTGGCAGCTATTTGGGATTATATTCTGAAAGATTTCCAAGGTCATTTTACATGGAAATTCAGTTTTGACAGGTATTCGCAAATAAGTTTTCAATTCGCCGTATTTCCTCGAAGATCGGAACCTCAAACGCTGTCGACGAATCATTATATCTCGAGATTGATATAAGATATCAAAAAGTTGTCAACAGCAAACTTGTAGATCAAAACGAGGACTACAAGTTTGCTGTTGACAACTTTTTGATATCTCTTATCAATCTTGAGATGTAATGATTCGCTGACAGCGTTTGACTTGCCGCTAGTGGACGATGAGAAAACCTTGAAGTTCCATGAAAATGAGAAGAATTTCCAAGCTTCCATGTACCGTGTCTGAAGAAAGAGTGACACACAACACAACCGTATATCGCCGTTTCTGAAATTTATGAAAAGCACCCGAATGCTTACCAACTTTAATCTGTCGTTAACGAGCAGTTGCTACAGAAATGCGAGAACATTGATCTCTAATGGATCCTCCTCTGCTTCGTCAGCTTTTATACGTTTTGCTCAGCCATCAGTATGTTGACTGTAAGTGTTTTCCACTTTACTAATCAAATTTCAACTGTGAAACTGTGGTTTTTAGTCAACCGAAATGTCTTGTTTTCTTTGCAAAGTTGTTTTTATGAAGGTGATATGCAGATGTTATCAAAATGTTCAATCCTCCTCTTCATAGAGGTTCAAGGCAAAGAGATCGGTCCAATGAAGAAAACCAGACTGAAAGTGATTGATGTTTTCTTCAGAACTAAAGTTTCTGAAACTGTGAAAAAGCGTTCAATGGAATCGGGAATCTCTTCTGACAGTTTCACACGTTCAAGAGGGATTCCCAAGAGAGTCACTGTGTCTTCCCCAAATAACTTCTTCTCTCTTCTCCCCGTCTACAGTAGTCCCTCTTAGAAGTAACTTGGGGGGTGCTGGACACTTCGAATCGAAAACAATTATAGTGAAGAGCCCGGGGAGAAATGCACACAGATGCACTCGACGACGACACACACTAAACACCTTCTTCAATTTCGAATCAAAGAAGCATCTCTCTCTTCTATTTGTATGTGTTTATACATGTCTTCTTCTCCATTCATTCGCCCCATTCAACGCCTCTGTTTACAGTAATCGCGTGAAGCTCCCGAGTTTGTTCACATTAGTCTCCGGTGCACACACCTGCAAAAACAACACACACTCGAGGAGGAGGAGTACTCATTAGACGCGCATTACTGTAGGATTACTGTTTCGGGAGAAGATTATCCGAGGATAATTGGGAAAAAGAAATGATGTTCATTAAGAATATTTTTTATAAATATCCCAGTTATTCTTTTGGGAGTAAATAGAATCTTGACAACTTTTTCCTTTTCCGGAAAGACGGTTGAAACTTCCGGAGAGCAATCCAACAAAACAGATTCCTATCTTTCATGATGACTATCCAGGATTACCGTTTCAAACTAGCCACTTTCAGTTTGAAAGAGTACTCGAGGGGATGATTTTACCGGTGTATTTCCCTATTCGAACCACTTTCTCGACTGTCTTCTCCGACTTTTTTCCTTATTGGAACTGCAAAAGATTGACTTTCTCGATAACATCAAAACACTGTTTCAAGACATTCATAAAGATTGCATTGAAACTTTTCCATTAATACTTAAGTAAATCTTGTAGATCTTCACCGAATTTTAGAAATGCTTCTGAATCGGAGTGAATAATATCCTTTTTATGTTAAATCAGGGAACTCGGAGTACCATTGTCAGAATTAACACGTATATCAGGTGCCAAAGACACCTGGTGACATGGGATCTTGTTCTAATTTAAGCCCCAGGAGAGTGTGACCGATCACTGTTCGTATTAGACGAAGCTACTACCCAATTGAGACAAGATGATCCCGACGGTTGAGGCGGAGAACTTCCGACTGACAGTGGCCTCTGCTCACTGAGCTATACACGAAATAGACATAGTCCACTGTTTCATAACATACTCGAATCATTGGATGGATACATTATTATTGATACTTTCTTATTGAATTTTCAGAAAACCTTTTTCAACTGACTCAATGGCATTGCTCGTTGTTCGAATTGAGTCGAAAATCGGAATTCGAGAGACCCTCAATGGTGAAATTTCGAAAAAAAATCAACTCCTGTGGCTTCTGAAAGTATGTCAGAAGTGGTGTTTCTGGTATCTTCAGAATACAAATTCTGGTGTCTTATTGCTAAAATAGGTACTTTCCATGTGACAATATGATCCATATTTGATGTTTATCGTGGTTCCTGTTCCAGGAATGTTTCAAAGTTGCATCAACTAAAAAGAAGTCGATTTCTGGCTTCGGGAAGTTGCCACCAATTTGCGTCTGTCTCAGCACCTCCGCACCCCTATTTCCAGCCACTTTCCCTGTTTGGTCGCCTGAAAAACGGGGGGAAACCAAAGAGGAAACCAGGGTTTCCTGGAAGCATGAATCAGAAACAGAGTTTGCAGGAAAGAAAATGCACCTGTCCGTCTGAATAGTTGCATATTGTCGGCCCCTTGTGACCCTCTTATGACGCATTGGTTTCTGGATTCTGGCGTGTTTTCCAATGTTTCGCTGGTTGATTCACTTATCCGAATGCACATTTAAAGTGCGGCTCCAAACGATAAACACCTTCCCGAAATATACACATAATACGTAGATATATACGTAAATACTTTTATGATATACATATACCACCGTGATTTTCACCTCCTCTTCCTCTTCTAGTTGTTGTTGTGGTTGTTGTACGTGTTGAGCCAATTATCGAATGAGCTCACTGGTCAGTGTGAACCTTTGATTTCACACGTTTCAGGATAACTTTTCAGAGAGAAAAGAGAGAGAGAGAGAGAGAGAGAGAGAGAGAGAGAGAGAGAGAGAGAGAGAGAGAGAGAGAGAGAGAGAGAGAGAGAGAGAGAACGAATAGTGGAACAATGATCAGCAGAATAGTCATCTGACTCTTCAGAGTTATTTCGGTTTCAGTGGAACTGTGAGAACGTCTGGAATAAGGCATAGATTGTTGAGAGTGGTATACAAAGAGGGAAGGTTAATGTTGAAAATGCGCTCTAGTGAGCTCTGCGTTTCTTAGCTCATGGTTTAAAGAGGACACGAAGTCTAAAGTAGAGTGAAGGCTTTCCAGAGATATTTCTGTTTCAGAGAAATGGTAAACACTTTAAGAGCTACTCATTTTCAGTTTCGCGGTCATAAAATGCACTTTGACATACTAGGAAACGCGCTCCGTGTGGAACAATGGGGTCTCATGATTGTCGATAGCCACAGCGATGATAAGTAGACAATGGTAGCCGCTGACAGTGGATAGGTCAGTCCCAATTGGGCAGTAGCTTCCTCTCCACAGAGTAACCGTCGACACTCTCGTGCCCCGGCCTGACATAAATGATCACAAGATCCCACGACCAAGTGTCTTTGTCATCTGACATCCCTAGCTCCGAGAGCAACAGTCCATTGAGCTTGGATCTCCGGCCCTTCTCGTGCCCAATTCGGAACTCGAAAGGATGTCGGCCGCGCTTTTGGCCCCCACTCTCTCCGCGAAAATCCAATCAAAAGGCGTCGATTCGTAATTAGAAGCGTTGGATGTTGGTGAAGAGCCCTCAACACATATGTTATGATTAGTGTTATGTAAGGTGTCCGCACCCTCGGGCCCGTTTAATCCCGCGCGAAACCCCCTCCCATCTAATTACTCACTCGCCCTTCCTGTCGAAACCCTCTGATTACCACTCGCTACGGGGAGCAACTTGTAATTATTTATCTCGCGACACCCGAAACAGATGATAGTAGGTGGTGGTGGTAGTAGTAGTAGTACAAGTTGTGGTTTCACCCTCTGATTTGCAAACGTCGTCGTCTCGGAGCTCTCGGAGCTCTCGGAGTATCACACTTTCCGCGTTGTTGACAGCTGAAATTCGGCTCGTGATTTGTGGGATTTCACTCATGATTTGGAGCTGATTCGGAGAAAGTCCTTCAAAGATTGCACACACTTCTGAGACACTCTGGCCTCACATTCTCTTCTTACCGTAATCTGTGGTTACTGTTTCACAACTGTTCATAACTCTTCCACTTTTGGAACATTTTTAGTGTAACTTTCTTTTGCTCCGTTTTGCTCTGTTTTGCTCCCAAATAGGTCCCTGAAACATCCAGGGCTCACTCTTCTTCTTCTGCCATTTCATCGTTTCACCCTATCACCTGATAGTTCTTGATAACCGCCGATCCTTACGTTTTGACCTATGGATCCAAGATGAGAGCAATTCTGAAGGGGGACAGCGCATAGGCTCTGGACATCCGGATGTCAAGACATTTCAAGTTATTCCCATTTTTAGACGCATTTTCTGTTATTTATGTTCAACTTGAAACAAGGAAAAGACAACATTCGAACATTAACTGTTCCATTGTTTGTGATCTATAAACGCAATCCTATTTTTCCTGTTTCGAAAAATCTTTTTCAAAAAACCGTTTGTTGTATAAATCGATGAACGCTTTCCTATGTTAAATTCGCAGTTTGGTTCGTTCTCTGTTTCAAACTTCCAATTTGAGTGGTTCCCTTCAACTCGTAGCAATTGCTTTTCTTGTTCACTTCTATTTACGAAAGTAAAAATTATGGAGAGAGTCTAACTGGAAAAGTTTCAAATTCTCCTCAATTCCTGTTTCATTTCATTTTCATAAACTCCAAATCAATTCATTTGGAATCTGAATCCCGCCTTCGAATCGTTTATGAAAAGTACATGGCAGTGTTTTCTCCTCATCTAAATTCAATGTTTCCGAAAAACAGAGAATTCGGGAGAATGTTCACAGTTTCTCAAGTTCTCCATATTGACGACTTCTTCAGGGAGACACATTTATATCGAACTTGAGTAGTCACTTTCTCTTACAATGAAGGTCATTTCACCAAAAGTTTCCGAATGTTTTGATACGTTGGTAAGGGTAAAAGAACAGCACATTCTGAATCCACTCGTGGAATTCTAACCTCCACTTTCGAGAAATTCTCGAGTTAAGAGGACTGAAAGTTTCAAATTTGCACTGCATTCCGTTGATTTTCACGATTTGAGCTGTACAGGCGAATCGCGTGACATGAAGAATTGAAAGGAGTTGTGCATTGAGAATCAACTGGAAATCAGTACCGGAAATCGAAAACAGAATGACTCGAGGGCTGTAACTGTGTCACTGCCGTTCCCAAACAGCTTCTCCCTTGCTGAATGTACCTGTTTCAACACCCCTTGCTCTCTTCGATCTTTTGAGTACAGTCTATTTCGCCCCCCTTCGACACTCTCTTCATTAACACATTATCCAATGTTTTCTCACTTTGCCCCTCTCTGTTTTGCCCTTCTAATCCTACAGTATCCCCCCTCTTAAACACCCTCTTCAAAGTGGGCGTGGTCTCTTCCGGTTGGCGGGTCCACTGCTCTGCTGCTGCTCGCCGAGCACCTCCAGGTGGGCGGAGTCTGCCCCCCGGAGAGCCTCTCCCTCCCATATTGTGTTCATTTCCGTCAACTGTATTCTTCTTCTTCTTCAGATGGTCTCCCCGTCTTCGTCTTCCTCCTCCTCCTCTTCCTCCACCTCAGTCCTCGGCCCCGCCAGTCTCGAGCAGATCCTCAGAATCCGTGCCGAGAGAAGTCAGCGGACTCCAAAGTGTGCCAGGTGCCGCAATCACGGAGTCGTCTCCGCGTTGAAAGGTGACTATTTGGGGGAGATTCCGGGTGTTCGGATGAGTTTATTATCGTGTTGTTGGGTTGAAAAGGAGTTCTTCGGTAGTCAACTTGATTCGAATCGAAAACGTCTATTATACATCAAAAAATTCAAAGCAAATCACGTGCGTGTAATCTTTCACACTTTTGGGAAAAATGTGAAACGGTATTTAGATTCCCTTTTTTAATCCTCACTTTCACTTTCACGAGTGATTTGAGGTGCTTCTGGAACTTTTGGAAAGTGATAAATGCAATAGATATCTTGAGCAATGAGTTGCATTTTTATTGAGAACTTCCCCAACACTACACATTGTCCGTTCGAACAAAAACAAGGATTCTCCGAAACAGCAATCCGCCTGTTTCAGGCCACAAACGCTTCTGCAAATGGAAGGACTGCATGTGCCAAAAGTGCACTCTGATCGCCGAGCGACAACGTGTCATGGCCGCCCAAGTGGCGCTCCGTCGGCAACAGTCACAGGAGGAAAAGGACGCCAGAGACCTCGAGATACTCCTCGGGTCCACTGGAAACGGTGAGTGTTAGAAGGTAGAGCAAAAGGAGCCAAGTGCCCGAGAATCCTCGCTCTACTGATACAAATCCCCACTGAAACAGTTTCCTTTGAAACACGTGCCCATTACGTGCCCATTAGCCAGACTATTAGGTAACACGAGCCTAATGTGACACCTCAACGCCTACTTGTTACACTTCTCCGAGTTCACCAGGGTCATGTTTGTGTGCACACACGGCGCTCACAATGACACATTGTTCTTTGCCTCTATCTCTCACTTTTTGCAGCCAACGAGCTTCTCGACATTCTCCGCCGTGATTCCGGAGACCAGCAACCGCAGAATCTCGCCTCGCCACCCATCCACAATAACAACAATACTGGTGAGTTAGTGGAGAGAGAGGGGGGGGGGGAGGAGGGGAAATGAGAAACGATGGCCGTAGAGAGAGCGAGGGAGGACGAGAGTCGCGCCGCCTCGCACACACACATGTCACTGCCTCGGCGAGCGACCGCCACCGGACAGCACGATGGCCGAGTGGTTAAGGCGTTGGACTTAAGTTCCAATGGTGGACAACACCTCGTGGGTTCGAACCCCACTCGTGCTAGATCTTTTTTTTCGTTGCAAGAGAGCAGGTGTACGTGTGCGGGGGTGGATGCGCGTGCACCTAATCCCTAATCCTCGCCACCTGATTACGCAAGTCAATTAGCGACGCGAGCACTGTAAGTGAGGGTGAGTGGAGCAGGTGGGAGGATAAGCTAATCATAATATTGATGGGATTAGGGAGCGAACGCCAATTGGTTTCGGTTGTTGTGACCCCGAATTAACCTCTTACCTTGCTTAACCGGTCAACAATTCAGAAGTCAAAGAGGAGGATATGAGGGGAATGAGGAGCTCGCCGAGCTCACCGACGTGCTCGGAAACCGTCGCGAGCACTGCGACGCCGTCTCCGACACCTGCGGGAATAATGCATCCGAACCCAGTGTTCAGACCGAACGACTTTGTATTCCACCAGATGATGTACAATCGGCCGTTCGTTCGAATGCCAAGTGAGTTTCAAATGGACTTGGGAGAAGAGAACCTCGATTTCCGAGACCCATGATCGGATCGAAATAATTCCGTTTCAAAGTGTACATTTAATAGATTGTGCTTGCATGCTGACAGTCGTAGTGTTTGCAGAATGCCTGATATCTTTTTGAGCGTTATTCAGACCGATCTACCGTATTTCTTCGAATAGAGCGGTCCCCCCCCCCCCAAACGCTGTCGGAGAATCATTATATCTCGAGACTGATAAGAGATATCAACATGTGGTCAACAGCAAACTTGTAGATCACAACTAGGACTACAAGTTTGCTGTTTACAACTTTTTGATATCTCTTATCAATCTCGAGATATACTGATTCTTCGGCAGAGCTCTCCTCGACTCGTCCCAATCCACAATCGTTCTCAGTTTTTCCAGTGCCGCACTTCACGTTCGGAACGCCCGTCATGCCCAACTTCAGCTCGGCGGCCAGTCTCGCCGCCCCTCCCGCATTCCTGGCCCCGACCACCTCCGCCGGGACACTTGTCACCTCATCCGCGGGGACAATCTTCCCGCAGACGGCTCCGTTGGACTGTAGCAGCACTCAGATTCTGAGGAGCGAGGCGGACGACGAGAGTCGCAGACATTAGTGATAAGAGAAGGATTCCGATAGTGATTCGAATGATCTCCTCCGTATGTCCATGTATTTTTGATCTACTCCCTTAACCGCTAAACAACTCCTTGTGCAAGTTCTCTCAATGTATTTCTCACAAATCCTCCTATTCCATCTGAATAATGTGCCAATTTTGAATAAAGATTTATTTAGAAAAAGAACAAATCGCAAAAAAAGAGAGAAAGATTTCTTCGGAGGGTGAAATGAGCGGAAGAAGGGGGGTGTTGAAACGAAAAAGCGGGAAGGGGGGAACAATTATGATTGATTGATTGATTGATTGATTGATTGGGGAGGGAGCAGCAGCAGCAGTAGCGTGTCTTATATTTTGGTCAATTAGGCAGTGGGTCGTCGTCGTGAGTGACATAGAAACGACTAATATTATGGACAGAAACTAGAGAACTCGGGCTTATTGTCCCGACTGGATGGTCTTCTGCGTGTGCGTCGCGCGCTCCTCGCCGTCCTTGTTCACCAGACTCGTCACCACGTTCGCGCCGATTCCCCACGTGTTCTCGCCGTCGAAGACGAGCGACTCGGGCGGCGAATGGATGCCTCCTTGGTCACGGGCGTAGATCTGCAACAAGAAGGGAATAGTTGGAGTTTGGTGTTGAAGGCCGTCGCGTTCTCGGAACAGTGACATATTCGGGCCGAAATGTGTTTCTACCGGCATATTGGCTCCGGATACAGTTTTGCAGCCAAACCCCAGCACATTTTGCAGAAAATTGGAACAAAAACGTGTTATTCGTACGTTTCAGCGGCTGCGAACTGTCCCAGAGCCAATCAGTCACACATTTGGACACAGTGACTTGGAATGTTTCAGTTTGAAGAGCTGAACGGGAGTCATTCTTCCCGAAAATGGCCTTCCGTTCCGGAATTCCGGATTCCAGTTCAAGAACACATTCAAGAACGGGCAAAATTTGATGGAAATTGGCTAACATTACATTACAGTTTCAAGTGTTTCTAATTTTGAGAATCTAGAACAGAATAATTGCTTTTGCTTCCATGAATGTCTGAATGAATGTCGAATCTTGAAACGTCCATTTGCCACGTGAACTGATGATCTTTTTTCGAATGAACAGGTGCAAGTTGAATATTTAACGTGGAAAATGGAGGTTCCAAGATCTGATTTTGAGGGATAGTCTGGGATAACGATGTGGTTTTGTTCTACTGTTACTCATTGGAAAATGGACCATTTTAACGATTTCAACTGTTTCAAGTACTCCTCATCTAGTTTCGAACGCCGCGGCAAGCTATTGCATTTTATCTCACACGGAATGAAGTGAATCTAAATGAACTTCAGAGACATTCGACTATTTCGCATTGGAATTAAAAGTTCCAATGAGCGAAAAAGAGCCAAGATAGTGTCGTCTGTGAGGAAGTCAAAACTCTTTCTCTTTCTGTTTCACAAATAGTTGAATACAAATTGATGCCTGCGACTCGTGTTCAACGTTTAAGCAGCAAAGACCCTTCCACTCACCTTCAGAAGTTTTCCTGCCTTGAGGGTGACGTTGGCTGGGATGGTGTAGACGATTTCGCGTCTTCCGTCCAACTTTCTTCTGATCTTGTGCTCGCCGACGTTCTCATCCTGTAACCGTCCGTCTCATTCATCTCCTTTCCCTTCCCTTACCTTGTTTCTGTGCGTGTTCTCGAGGGTGATGAACTTTCCGTTCGGATCGCACTCGGCAATCGTCACATTTCCCTTGGCGGACCTCTGGAAGGTGGTCTTCGTGGAGACCTCTCCGCGGACGGATCTCGTCGAGTCGGTGTTCTCCTGCTGCTGGAGCGAGTGCGTCTTGACGGCCTGCTCGACCATCTGGTGGAGTCCCACGCGGCTCTCCTCTCCCTCGAGCATCTTTCTGTAGATGGCGATCTCGGCGTCGAGCATCTGCTTCGTGTCGAGGAGCGCTTGGAGTTCGGCGACGAGCGTCTGGCACTCCTCGCGCATTCTTCTCAGCGTCGCGTCTCTGTCGTTGAGGGCCGCCTCGTACTGTCTCTGGTCGTCGGCCAGCTGGTAGTTGAGGTTCTGCACCTCCTTCTCCAGCAGCGAGTTCTTGTTCTCGAGGTCTCCGAGTTTTCCTCTCAAGTCGCCGATATTGTCTCTCATTCTCTTCACCTCGTCCCGCTGGAAGTTGGACTCCATCGCCGCGCGGTTCGCCGTTCCCTGCACCTCGGACACCTTGAGCTTGTACCACGACTCCATGTCCTGCTTTCCTTGCTTCGCAATGTAGTCGTACTCGTCCTTGATGTCTCTGATCGCCAGCGCCAACTCGTTCTTGAAGAACTCCCTCGTGTCGGCCGGAGCCTGCGCGAGAAGCGCCTGCAGTTCCTTCACCTCCTGCTCGTGCACTCTTCTCAAGAACTCGAGCTCCTCCATCAGCGTCTGCACTTGATTCTGGAAGTCGATGCGGCCGATCGTCTCGTCGTCGAGGTCGCTTCTCGCCTTCTGCAGCTCTTCCCAGATGCGCGCGTTGTCTCCGTTGAGTCGCTTCTCCTCGTCGGTCAGCTGCTTGTAGCGGGCGCGGAGCATCTCGAGTTCCGACTGAGCGTCGGCGATGGCGTTGGTCCACGTGGCGATCTTCTCGCGGTCGGTCTCACGGCGGTTCTGGATGTCCTCGTATCTGAAGGAAAGTTGATGTTTCAGAGGGAAATGTTTCGAATGGAGGTGTTCCAATAGTTCTCTGATTCACTGCTCACCTGGATCTGTACTCGGCCAAATCGTCCTTCAGACGAGCCACTTTCACGTCGATCTCGGCCTTTCTGCGGGCGGCGTCATCGATGTCCTTACGGGCGGTCGACAGCGATTCGGAGTACTTGATCTGTAAAACGGAGATTGGGAAATTGAAAGAGGGAATGGTTCTCAATAACTGAAACAGGGTCTCTCGAAATCACCGTTTCACAGTCTTATCAATATTGAATGCTCACTTCTTAGTGAGTGCTTTTTCTTTTTTTTGATGTTTCATCCAAAATTACGTTTCCTTTCGGTCAGGTATCACTGGCAAATCATTGTTCATCACTATTCTGTTTCAAGGAACTCTCAACTAATTCTACCTCGACTTCAATTTCAATGTCACTTTTTTGACCCCATTGAAGAGTTCCGAGTGTTTCTGGTTCTATTCGGTGGGGTTTTACAGAGAAATGATTACTGATTTATATCTGTAGAGAACGTTTTTTTAGAGAGACAGAAAACAGCTGGAAGTGGCGAAATCTAGAACGAATTCAAAACCGCCTCTGACAGAGGCGCTCAAGAGCGGCGCCCTAAACGCAGCCGGAGAATCATTATATCTGGAGATTGATAAGAGATATCGAAAAGTTGTCAACAGCAAATTTGTAGATGATAACTAGGACTACAAGTTTGCTGCTGACAACTTTTTGATATCTCTTATCAATCTCGAGATTGATTCTCCGGCTGCGTTTGTGGTGCTGCTCTATTCGAGAGAAATACGTTAAGTGTCAATTTCTGTTTCAATCCATACTCAACTGTTTCGATGTCCACTTCAATTTCAATGAATTTGTTTAATAAATTTATTAAGTGATATTTTCCAGAACAGTTCGCAAAAAGTCTCATCCTGTTCTAACCCCTATCCGATCCGCTGTAGCCAGTGACCAACTCAAAAAAGAACATCCAATGAGTTCTCTGTTTCAAGGAACTTTTGAATATTTGCGGACTGCTTCTATATGGTTTCCACAGCTTAAAGTATTGTGTCTAGGACCTGGAACTGTTGCTCACTCCCAGATACACACAAACCTTGATCTCCGACGTGTCCTTTCCCCATTTTCCGCGCAGCTCATCGAGATCGGCGACGAGTTTGCGGTTCTGCTCCTCGAGCTTCTTGACGCGGTCGATGTAGTTTCCGAGGCGGTCGTTGAGTCCCTGCAGCTCCTTCTTCTCCTTGTCCGTCGCCTCGAGGAACGACTTGGCCGCGTTGGCGGAGAGCGCCGGCGAGATTCCGCCGATCGTCGCCGATCCCATTTCGGTGACCATCTTGAGGACACGTCCTGGAATGATTGGGATGAGAATCGGTGTTAGGGGTCTGTTCGATTGCTTTGTCTACCCCCGGGGGATACTGTACTCTTTAAAGGCGCATCACCCGAATCCTCCCTTTACCTCCGGACAGTGGCTGTTGCGGTGGTGCGTCAGCGTCCATTTCTTACTCGAAACGGTCTAAAAATGAGTCCAAATGTGTGTGAAACGATACGAAGAGAGCGAGAAACGATGATCGGAAACAAGACAACTATGCAAAATAACGGCCGCATCGTTCTCATCTCTCTCTCTTTTCCACTCCACCCATCCGACGAGAGAGCACGTGGATCGAGGAGGGCGCAGAGAAGGAGAGAGAGAGAGAAGGTGTGTCGACGACTTTCGGAAACGACGACGACGACAATAATCATGATATTCTGATAAACAGAGAGACTACGAATGGAAATGAAGAGAATCGGGGGGCGGATGAAGATGTCAAGGTTGGAGGAGTGGTCTCCCCCCTCCGAGGGGCGGGGCTCTCGAGATAACCATCTATCTCTCCATCCATCCGTCCGAAACCGATTCGATGCATCATCTCTTATCATTTATCATTTATAAATTGTCTTATGAGGGGACGCATTCAAGTTCTGCCTTCGGTTTCACCAATCGCTGGTTTTTAGAAAATCTTCTTTCGAACATTTGAGAAATAATTCAACTACTTTTTTGAATAATTTTTTGAAACATTTCAATTCGAAAAATGTGGACAAAAATTGGGAAAAAAAATGGTTTTTTTCGGAAAAATTTCAAAAAAAATTCCAAAAAAAAAACATTTTTCTGTTTCTCAAATTTCCCAAAGTTTTCGACACAACAAGATGGAACTTGTTACGTCGTCGTACTGGTGAGTATTCTCGAACAATGGGAAAATAGAACAATTTGGATTTAATTCTATTTTAAAAAAAACGAAAATTTTGAAAAAAAAATTTCACATTTTCAAAAATTAAATTATTTTTTAAAAAATTCTGTTTCGCAAATTTCTTAATAGTTTCGAAAAAAAAACAGTAAGGTACTAAGTTTCTGGGTAATGTTACCAAAAATGGCGAGAAAAATTTGGATTAACAACATTTTTTTTTCAAAACTTTAAACAATTTTCAAATTTTTCCAGAAACAAGAAGGAACTTGTTTGGCTTCCCCCGATAAATTTTCAAAAAGTTCTTCCCTTATCACTCTCCTTATCACCGCCATTCCTTCTTCTCCGAGTCATTCCGGCCGTTCTCTCCTGTCAATTCATTCAACCTTTTCCTATTTCCGTCCAACCCAACCCAACCATTCATCAAAAAACGCGACATTTCGAGTGACTAATCGCATGAAAAACTGGGCGATTTCTAAGTGGGAGTGGGTGGAGTGGGAAAACAAGAAGGGTGTGGTCATCGCTCAGAGGGTCATTTCGCAATTTGGCATTTCATTCTTCGATTCACACAAAAAGAAGACGTGAGAGAGAAGGTGTCAAACATCAGAATGACGGACGGTTTTCAACAATGCATCAAACTGTTCGCAACACAATATATAGTTACATTTTAAATTGGAATTTTGAACTAATTCTATCAGGAAATATATAACACTCCAACGAGGTTTCCTAGAAATTGAGGACTTTGTTTTAACTTTTATAAGAGAAAAGTGCAAAACAGAGATTTTTTGCGATTTTCTTCCATATTCCTCGAGAAAATGTTCGAAATCTCAAAATTGAATTATAAATATTTGAGACTACCGTAGTCGACGTTTAAAGGCGCATGCCAAAAAAAATCACAAGAATCGCGAAATTCCTCGAAAATCCATTGAAAAAACGCTACTTTTCACTAGGATCTGGAGGATTTTCGATAAAAATCGCAATCAAAAACACACGAATTAAAATCGAAATCAGTTGAAATCGGGGGGCATTCGCGGGGCCGGCAAAAAATGCGACAACTCTCGAGTGGTTTCTTCGGGAAGCAGCAGCAGCAGCGAGTGCTCAAGAACACAAAAATGCTGGCAGTGTTGTGTTGACTCAACCGGCTCAATGTCTGTTTTATGCGAGCCGCATGCTTTTAAAGTTTCTTTTCTTCAAAAAACTGAAAACCGATGCATCCATCGTCCCTCTCCTTTCGTTTCGTTGTTGACTCTTTTCAGCCGCTGTTTACCCAACCGTTTATGGGCCCTTTGGCCGCGGAAATGTTGCCAAAATCACTGTTTATTTATCATATCACTCGATCGCAAAAAGAGAACTGAATTGTTGCGATTTTTGTGGTCGAAATGGTTCAAAAAACCGATTCCGACCAGGGGAGGATTCATCGTCGAATTATGCAAATCGAGGTCGTTTTTCGGAAACTGGCACGCAATCGGAGAATTGATGAGATTTTGGGATGAGTAGGCGATTTTTATGCGATTCGCCGAGAAAACGAGACGACGGTTTGATGGATTCGACACGATTGATTAATTGTTTTTCGTACTATTCGGGGGGAAAAGGTCTTGTCCGGGGATTGGAACAATCGAAAAAACCGTTTCTATTTCAGTTTTTCTCACGTAATTTGCTTCAAAACGTGCTGAAAATCATCGGAAACCTCCGAATCAAAAATTTGATTTGTGCCTACCGTAGTCGGCATTTAAAGGCGCATAACGAAAATTGGCAAAGTTTTGCATTAAAAAATTTTGTGAATTCCCCGGAAAAAAAACTAAAAATATACGGGTTTTCGTTTTTTTTCGAATCAAATCTACAAAAAAACATACCACATAGTGAATGTTTCTAAAAATTCCACGTCATAAGACAAAACCCCCCTCTTCCGTTGCCACGTCATTCAGCGCATTCCACGCGCGTGTTCCAATCCTCAAGTGCCAAACTCTCCCCCCATTTCCCCCTTATCTTTTGCTCCAAAAAACCGTCCTCCTCCTCCTCATTCTTCTTCTTCTTCGTCTGTCCATCGCAACGGCGTTCCACTTTTCTCCCGTATCTAAGTATCAGTTTCCCACTGATAACGCTCTCTGTTCGTTTCGATCTCTCTCTCTCAAATGGCCGACTTTTTTAGTATTTAGTACCAAAAACCAATATTTACTCGGCAGTTTCTGCCTCATTTCATCTTCAGCCTCCAATATGTTTTGTGCTGATTGGATCTGGATTTAGCGAGAGAGAGAGACGCAGACGCGCAAAGTGTTCCGATCGAGCGACTGTTCTCGCTAATTCGACGACCGAAATACATAATTATGCGGATAAAATAGACGAGCGGAGAGAGAGAGGGAACTATAGTTCTGTTAATAGAGGTGTCACTTCGAATTAGGGTCAGCTAGACGACTGGTTCCGCGCCTAACATCACCGGCTCAGACTACGCGCGCTGGTTGTGAAGAGTTGGCGCAGTGGCTAACACTGTTGCTTTTGGAGCTGAACCCACCCTCGAGTTCATTCCCACCCATCCCAAAAATCCTTTTGCTCGAGTCGAACTAACCTCCAGAAGCGGCGCCACCTCCTCCAGACACATAGTTTCCAGACTGACGCGACTGCGAACGGACGGCAGTTCTCGGCTGGATCGTCGACCTGTACTGGATCTCGTACTCGGAGGACTCCTTCTGAGACGACATCGCTTGAACTATCTGCAAAGCGGGGGAGATTTGAAATGAAAGGAATGAGAGCAAAAGAGAAAAAGAAGGAAACAACAACAAAAGTAAAGATACCAAGGGAACTGGGGTATCCCGGGAGGCTGAAAAAGAGAATGGGGGCCGGCGATGGCAACACACAGTCAATTCCTTATCAAAAACCTCGCCTCAGTGGCCGGTTTTATACAAACAGAATGTCACCTGTATGTTGAACACATTTTTTTGAGTACACCCCCTCCCAACACCAGACAAAAAACAGCACACAGAAAACAAATATGGTAGGACACGCCCCTTTTGGAGAAAGAGTTTCATGGAAAAGAGTGAGTCAGTGGTCGGTCGGAGAGGAGGAGGAGGAGGAGGTTCTAACCTGTCATCAAACATTGCACACAGAAGTGATTGAATTTCCATTGTGCGTGGGTCGCAAAGAACAAGAAGAAGAAGAACAAGAAGAAGAAGCGGAGGGGGGAATGGCAGAAGACTTCTGGGGGGTCAGTGAGTCATTCGTGTCCAATTGACACTCCTTCCGCGATGATTAGTCACGGTTCGAAGTGACAGTGTCAGGAGGAAGTGGCGAATGAGCAGAGCAAGCTCTCTCTCTCTCTCGGTTCGGGTCGGCGGGGGGAAGAAGTAAAACTGGGGGGAGAAAGGGGCGAAATCGGAAAGGCACACAAAGGGCGAGGGGGGCCTCACAGACGAATTCCGAAAGGGTATTGTGAGGACGCCGAAGCGACCGCGCCGCCCCGCCCCCTTCCTTCCCACCACCAGTGTGTTGCCGAACCGAAGCGAAACGAAAAACGAGCTGCTATTTGCGTTCCTCCCCCTCTGCATCCCCTCCCCTCCCATCCTCCTCCGTTGCCTGCCTGCGCTTCCTCTTGGGTTCTCCGGTGGTGAGGGCAGTGGAAGTTCGACGACGTCGGGAGAGAAGAGGGAGAAAGGGAGGGACGGAGGGAGGGACAACCGATTATCACACAGTCAAGGACGACGTGAGAGGTGTTAACGATGTGTCTGTGTGGTGGTTTATCGGTGGGAAATTGCGAGGGAAACGAGGCGCCGCCGCCTGCGGGAGTCGAACTTGGGTGCGGTGGAGCGGCGGGCAAAAGCGCAAGCACTGCGCCACAGGTGCAACTTTTTTGGGACAGCAGAAGGCAAGTAATGAGCTTGCGGAAAAGGAAAAGAGAAAATGTTCCGTTTTTCAGAGTATGCGCTTTTAAAGTGTGCAGGTTACGATAGAACCGTTTTTTCGAAATCCCAGAGGTTTTTTCCAAATTAAACAGGAACTATTCTTAAACTTTGCAAACCTTGCAGAATTTTTGAATTCCAAAGTATGGAAATAGGGAAAAAAAGGAAATATAAAAATCACTGATTTGTTTGATTTTTAGTGTTTCCAGTGAGCATCCCATAATGTAGCTAACAAGAGGCAGAGGCAAAAGTGTTCCGGAAGGAAACCGGACCGGCCGATCAATCAATCACTGCCGTTTTTTCTGTTTTTGTTGTTGTTTTTTTTTGCCGAAAAACCCCGACCCCCAATTACTATATTATTATAAATCCGCCTCTCGGCCCGGTTTTGCTACTTTCTCTGTCGGTTTAATGGGCGCAAAAGAGTCGGATTAGGCGTTTTTTATGTCTTTTTTCGAGGCGGTGTCGGTTGGAAAAATGGCTGAAAATTGGAAGAGGGGGGGGTGTCTAAACCTAAACTTTTGGTGGGGGGAGGAAGCAAATGGAAGAAGGAGACGTTTTACGGTTGGACGATCGGTCGCTCCTCAACTGGATCTTCCACCCATTTTCTATTCAGAAACGGGACGGACGACGCCCAATTTTCCCCCGAAAGATTCGGAACGAAAAGAGAAAATGGAGAAAAAAAACGAAGGAGAGAGAGAGGAAGAGAGAGAGAGAAAGAGGATGATTGGTTCGAGGAGGAAGAAACGAAGAGGAACGAAGACGGACTGCTGGGAGGAGGAATCGATTTTTGATCAGTCTCCCCCCGAGTGGTTTTAACGAAACACAAGAATTAGTGATATGTAGGACCCAAGTGATATATCGAAACGCTGAAACAGTATATTCAATTGACCATCGGATGCCATTGAAATGACCTCGAGGAGAGCTCTGCCTGAGAATCATTATATCTCGAGATTGATAAGAGTTATCAAAAAGTTATCAACAGGAAACTTGTAGTCCTAGTTATGATCTACAAGTATGCTGTTGACAACGTTTTGATATCGCTTATCAATCTCGAGATATAATCATTCTCCGGCAGAACTCTCCTCGGGTTGCGGGGCTATTTCGATTGCATTCGATACATCTGTGTAAATCTAACACGGATGATCCAACTTGTCATCTTGTCACAAGTGAAACCCCAACCAGATCATCCGAATGGATGTTCGAAACGATTTCGAGCAGAAACACTCTGAACCAAGAAAAGTTGGGGATTTTCTGGATTGCACGGTATTCGATTTCACTGTTTCATATTATTCTTTTCACGGAGAAGTGATAATTGGCTCAGTGCCAAGAGTTGGCCGATCGGCTGGTCTCGCCGCGCCTTTGTGTCGATTTACGTACACCTCGTGTACTCCCCGAGGAGGAGTGGGAATAAATTAATTCAACCAAACGCAATTTCTCTTGATTTTTTTCAATTTTACCAATTATTTCGCTTTTTTTTCGCGGAAACTTCGATATTTACGTATAATATATTTATTCATAACTTCTCTTATTGATATTTCTATGTTCTCAGGAGAAGAAAGCTGTCGGCGACATCGGCGACTGGAAACAATGAAAAAGGAGCCGTCTAGTGCAACAACCCGAAATTTTGTGAGAAAATCACATATTATGTAACAGCTGAGTTATGTTTATATCATTTTCCCATATTTAAGCGTCATATTTTTCCAGAAACTTGCAGAAAAATGGAAGCAATCGGCTGAAACAGAGAAATCAATAAATACGACGCTTAAACATGGGAAAATGATATAAACATAACTCAGCTGTTACATAATATGTGATTTTCTCACAAAATTCCGGGTTGTTGCACTAGACGGCTCCTTTTTCATTGTTTCCAGTCGCCGATGTTGCCGACAGCTTTCTACTCCTGAAAACATAGAAATATCAATAAGAGAAGTTATGAATAAATATATTATACGTAAATATCGAAGTTTCCGCGAAAAAAAGCGAAATAATTGGTAAAATTGAAAAAAATCAAAAGAAATTGCGTTTGGTTGAATTAATTTATTCCCACTCCTCCTCGGGGAGTACACGAGGCGTACGTAAATCGACACAAAAGGCGCGGCGAGACCAACAGAGCCGACAACTCTTGGCACTGAGCCAATTATCACTTCTCCGTGAAAAGAATAATACTGTTGTCTTAAAATTTCCAGTTTTCAAGTTGCTCAGAGCTAAGGAAGTCAAGTTGACCATTCTCCCAACTATCTCAAAACTTTGACATTTTGCCCTTGTTGCAGTCGGAAAGAAACCGATTGAAGTGAAGTGGGATTGGTTGGGAATGAATAGACATGCCCAATGGGAGATATCAACATGTCTGACTGATATGGGAATGTTGAAACAGATTGATTGTACGAGGAAAAGATTCAGGTGTGGCGTAATCTCAAGGATCGAAACATCATCCAGTTCTTTCTTTTTAGTGACCATGGTGAAACTGGGAAAATGAATGATCAGAGGTTCTTCTTTGAGAAGAAGACATAGAAGACAACGCTTCGAAATCTCTCGATATCACTGAAACTCGAAAGAAGGCGCTCTCGGAAACCCTCGAAGCCCATATCAGGATATCAGGGAATCGCGAAACATCAAATACATCAATACAAAATGGGTTCTTGAAACAGTGGCGTCTGTACCCAAAACGCTCATAAAATATGCGTGAAACCGGAAAAGAAGGGGGAACCTGCGTGAATGTGCAAAACCGGGTAAAATGCGAATGAGAATGCAAATATAGAGAGAGAATAATCCAGTAAACCGTGTTCGAGTGACCCGTTTGATTCCAATCGGACACGGTTAGCTGAAGAGCGAGAGCGAGAGAGAGAGTGTGCGGCGACGAGAGACGCAGACACAAGTGTCCAAAAGAGGGAATGAAGTGAAATGCGGCCTTGGGGGAGAGAGAGGGAAAGAGACAAATTGACTTTCCGGTTGTCTCCGGAAAACGGTCCGGAAGAGATGAGAGGAGGAGGGGCTGTCAAAAATGCGAGAAACGCAGCAGAGTCGCATCAATTTATACTTGCCTCGTCGCCTTTATGACTCACTTTGGGTGTGTCCGTTCCCATTTTTTGTCGCCGTCGCGCAGGGGGGAACGCCTTCTAATTGGGGGGGGGGGGTGTCTGGGGAGGGAGAGAGACACTCATCACCGCCCTTTTGTGTTGGGTTTATGGTAAAACTAATTATCATATTGTTATTATTATTATGCACAGGGAAATGTGATTATTGGGTTTCTTCGAGTAAATGGAAGTGTTTTTCCATGCAACTGATCACTGATCACTGTGGAACGGAGAGATTTCTGGGAATCTTCATCACTCAAAATGCATCATTTGACAGCAATTTGGAGCTTGATTTCCTCAAAGTTACAGGTTAGGATCCTCTACAAAATGAGGTTTTTTGAGAAGAAAGAGGTCAGTTCCATCCAGTTTGTACTGGTTTATACGAAAAACCGGTTCGAAGTTTTATGGGCAGGTGGGTTTTTGAGCTCCTCTTCTTGTTTCGATGATGAAAATCACTGCAGATATCATATTATGCGCTTCCTGGAATGTGGGGTGTAATGGCAGAGCGTGGGAGGAATCGGGTCTCGCCACGAGAACATTAAACTTTTGTGAAAATCGACATGCGCCTTGAACAAACTACTGCAGATTTCATGGTTTGAGTTACTTTCTACCTTAATTTCTTTAAAGACGCATGCCGATTTTCAAAGAAGGTTAATGTTCTCGTGGCGAGACCCGATTCCTCCCATGATCTTCCGCTATGCCAAATTCCAGGTAAAAATTCCTCGCGCATCATCTGGAGTAGAAAGATCAAGTTCTTGAAACGCCCATGAAACAGTAAACTATCGAACGAGTACTTAATGCTTTTTCGTTTCTAATTCAACATTTGAAAACACCGAAATACTAGTTTACAAAACGCCATTTAATCCAAGAACTAGTGAAGATTTAATTTTACCAAACAGTTACGAAACGGAACATATTTTGTGGAACCTAGTTGGACGTCGCAAAGTGGAATGATTCGAATATACTTCACAAGTCTATCGAGTTTTTGGAAACCTAGCGATGATCAAAATGATCTCGTGAAACAGAGGAAGTTGTTCTCCAACTCTGCTGCCTAGTTTTGAGTCAGAGTACGTCAATTAGTGCTCAGAACTGAGGCAAAATAGTGAGTTTCTGAAGATTTATTCCATTTTTCAGTTTCACAAGACATTGTTATTTTTCAGCGTTAACCTAGAGATCGCTGACAACTGTGCATTGAAACAGCAACAAATCCTTGGATTTCACGAATCCACTGATCATGTACAGGTTAGAAACACCTGGTCAGGGTGTCTGTCGAAAGTCTTCCACTTTCAGTCGGCAGATGGGAATCAATGATACAGCTACCCAGTACTTCTAGTAAACTTTTCAATGAAACAGAAAATCAGTCGTTGAGTGGACAGAAGTAAGCGAAAGAGAAAAAGCCGAATGATTCGTTGCAAAAGGGATGAAACTCTCCGTGTATTCAGTATTATTCCGAAGCGAGACACACCGTATAAGCCGGTTCTGCTGCCGCGGCAGCTCCCCCTCTCTCCTCTTTCTCTCGTTTTTCCGAGTTAGGCGCATTTACAAATAGATGTTGATTCATGACAAATACCCCCTCTCTCTCTCTTCACCGCGCACAACCACTTTTACATTTTACCCGCATTCTTATATGGTTTTTCGTTTCAAGCCTCATTCGAAAGAGGGAAATGGACGGAGGGGGAAAGTGATTCAGAAGAAGCACTGGTCGAGTGGAGATCTCGATTCAGGGAGATACGGAAGAGAACTATGTGCTTCTGAATGGACGTTATGCCTGAACGACGTCTCGAATCGGCTCACACCTTCAACCCACGTGGAAGTGTACCAGATGCTCACGGGGACGGCACAGCTTGGTGTTCTCGTAATGTTGGAATCGAATTTCCCTCAAACTCATCACTTCCGGAACTCGCCCCAAACTTATGCTGATTCTGTGAAACAGTACATTTTGGACGAGGTGCCCAGAAGCATCTTTCACAGTCTACAGGGTGGCTGATAAGTGTACAACGTTTTTTTCCGAGCTTGCTGGCATGATGTAGAGGACCGTTCCAAATCTAACCAACCGATGGGATCAACAACATAAAACTGTCAAATGATCCCTTTCCACACTTTTAAAACTCCTTGGAACAGAGATGTTTTTTAAAGGATGGTGTTAAGTGAATCTTCGCATGAATTACAGTTACAAAAGGGTTTCCTCAATTTGACTGTTTATCCTGGCTAGCTTAAGACAGTTTCTGGTCTTATTCAAGAAAAAGCTCTCTGAGACACTATAAAACCAGAGACGCTCAATTTTATAGCTAGTAAAATTTTTGAAAAGTAACAGTAAAAACGATTCGCATTGGAGCATGTTTGCTGACTTAACCGAACGCTTCGAACGTTCAGTCGGCTCATTTTCATGTCAAGACGCGAATAAAGCAATATCCGATTGTTTCGTAATTTTTTCGCTCTTTGTTTATTATTTTGTGCAGGGAGAAGAGTCGGGTTGATTTTGCAGCAGTGGTGAGTGGTACAGAGACAGTTTAATGTCGGGAACGAAACATTTCATTGTCAGAAACCCAGGAGACACAACTTATGCCATGGATGAAACTGTATCGTTTGCTGAATCCTACCAAACTGATTGTTGGACGCATGTCTCAACATACTGTATAAAACAAATCATTAGATGACTTGATTTCCGAGTGAGCAAGATTACTGGAAAACGGAGAACTTTGTCAGGGAAATCAGCGATTGCTGAGAGATGAGGTGGACATTTGAATTACAGTGATTTACTATTTCAACTTCAGCTGAAGTCTAGATAGAACACACATCAACATTAGGATTGTCACCCGTCCTCACATTCTCCAGAATCCGCCAATCTCATCCGTGTATCTCTCTCTCTCTCTCTCTCTCTCTCTCTCTCTCTCTCTCTCTCTCTCTCTCTCTCTCTCTCTCTCTCTCTCTCTCTCTCTCTCTCTCTCTCTCTCTCTCTCTCTCTCTCTCTCTCTCTCTCTCTCTCTCTCTCTCTGATTCTCTCTCATATTCATGTTGACTTTTCAAAGCGCCAAACCAATAACACACAATGTTTCATCGTCGGATTAGTGGAACATTGGTTCGCTTTTTGCCTCGCCCCGTGCCCTCCTTCGTTTCGGCTCATCGGAATGAATTGGCGACGAACGGAAAGACAAATAGTGGGAAAAGAAAGAAGTGGGGGATGGTTGGAGGGAGAAGGGGGACAGTTTACGTGACAACTGGAAGAGAGAGTTCTGTGTGAGAAAAGAATGGAAAGTTCAGGGAGCAATGCGTCAAGGTTCAATGCAATATGAATCACAGGAAAATGGATTGACGAAATGAAATATCGACATTGTAACAGCAATCATGAAAATGCAATCCGCCTGTAAATGTTGAATGGCCACTGTGTCCTATCCTGCAAACATTACTGTTCCAGTAGAACCACATCACTTTGTGAGATCGCAGATATAGCATTTTTGGCACTTTCTTGCTTGTCTAGAGTCTGTTGAACTGAGAAACCGTAGGGACACATTTTGGGAATCGTTCACCTCCAGGACTGTGCCGTTGGCCTGATTGTGAGAATTTGAATTCGAAGATCAGGGGAAAAAACAGAATCACTTGGTAGAGACAAGTTCACGGGAGTCCCGAGTCAGACCGTTCCCCGAGCAGGCGTGATCTTGATCTTCTGAAGTTCCATTCACAGATCGATTGAGACCGGTTTCAACAAGATCATAAGGAAAAATTGCATTTTGACTTCACCGGTTTACAATCGGATGCCATCGAAATGGCCCCGCAACCGAGGAGAGATTCATCGGAGAATCATTATATCTTTGATAAGAGATATCAAAAAATTGCCAACTGCAAACTTGTAAATCATAACTAGGACTATAAGTTTGATGTTGACAACTATTTGATATCTCTTATCAATCTCTAGATATAATGATTATCCGACAGCGTAGTGCCGCCCTATTTGAGGAAATACGGCAGTCATGTTGTGTATCAGATCACCGTATCAGAGGCATGTCAAATATAATTGGGATTCCAATTTGTTTGATTTATATGGGATTACCAACATTACTCGAATAGAAGGGCACTCGAAAAAGGGGGTTGAACATGCCCTTCTATTCGAGTAAATACATTGTTACTGTTCCACAAAACATTCATTCCATTCCATGCATAGTTATACTTCTATCCCATATACACCCCCCCCCCACTTTGCCCTCTCTTCTCCTAATCACTGATCATTCAGCTCAACCATCAACCATTCCTCATCAGTGTCGGCGCCGCAGCAAAAAATCCAGTTCTTTGTTGCGAAAACGCCAGAAGAAAACGCAAAAAAATTTCGAAATTCGTCCAAAAGTTGTGCTCTCTCGGTGCTGCGCAAAAGAAGTGCGCGGGCGAGAGAATTAATTGTAGAAACGTAGTCCTCCGTAAGCTTCTTCAGCCATTCGGCAAACATTTGACTACCTACCTACGCCAGGGGGCCAACCATCGCGTTTTCGAAATGAAAAGAGGAGGGAGAGATGATTTTTTGAGGGACTGGGTTACAATGAGCGCGAAATAGACCAATGGACTAGTCATTCAAAACTCATTTATAAGATGATCTTGAAACAGAGAAGGCACGTAGAAGCGTTTCTGAACGACGTTAAAAGCCACTGATTCAGAGCTTGAACACTTTTCAGACAGTTTTCAGATCAGAATATCTTCGTATTCGGCAGCAGAGTTGGGCGGTTTCAATGTAGGAACGAGTTGCTAGGGAGGACTTTGCAATCTTTTTCAAAAAAACAAGGTTCTAGTGGGAAATGTGAGCTCAATTGACTGTTTCACGCGAAGAACTTCGCTCCAGATGTATTCAAAGAACTGACACAGTATCCAATTGCTAAATGAACACTGTTTCAATACAAATTGAACTGAGGAAACATCCAATTAATCGTATTATATGAGCTCGAAGACTTTTCACTTTCAAGACAGTTTCAATTCACAAAGCGTTTATATCATAGCGAATAGAACACAATTGCATTGGAATGTAGATGTATGTACGTGGTTTTTCGAGTGGAGAGGTGGGGGAGGGAGTGGTCATTCAGAAAGGACTCAATGGGATTTTCGTGGTATCAATTCATCGGAAAGTGGCAGTCTAGCGGGACGAGGCGGTCGTCGTCTGGATGTGCGACGCCTTCTCGATTCCGTGCGTGTTGTACAAGAACGTCTCCACGTGGGCTCCCTGTCCCCACAACGGCTGCGACTCCATGACGATGGAGTCTGGTGGCGAGTGGATTCCGCCGGCGTTGCGACCGTAGATCTTGAGGTGTCCGTGCGGGTGGATGGTCGTGTGGGCCGGGATGTGGTAGGTGAATGCTTGGACGCCGTCGAGCACGCGGCGGATCTCGAAGTGGCTCACGTCTTCAGCCTGAAACAAGAGATGGGTTTTTCGGGGGCTCTCGGGGGGAGAACTCACGACGGCTCCGCTGGTGTTCTCGAGGATGATGTACTTTCCGTTGGGGTCACACTCGACGATGCTCACATTTCCCTTGGCGTGTCTCTTGAAGGTGGAACGAGTCTGCACCTCTCCCTGGTCGTAGTGGTCCTGTTCGTAGGATCCAACTCTGAACGAACACTATGAGAAGTGGAGAGGAAGTGCAGAGTGCAGTGGAGCGCACTTGCTACAGGAGCAAGTGTGTGAGTGAGAGAAATGAACGAAAAGAAAGCAAAGTGCAAGTGGAGTGTGCGAGTGAGTGAAGCGAAAGCCCCTATAACCTCGGATCGGGCACGAAAACGACGGTGCTCCGGTGCTCGTGAGGAGAGTGCCTAGGAGAAAGAAAGAGAGCCTAATGTGAACCTAGACGCCTAATACCTCAAAGATCCTTGTGGATACACTCTGAAATCAGATTGGATTCTAAACACATCTCTATCCGTCTAAACGGTCTAACTCATGATGGTGGTGCTGGTGAGAGTGCTCCTCAGACATTTGTACCGAAGAAGACGAATCTTCGTGTCTTCTGGAAGAAGAACCATTCGTCGTTCCATTCTATTCTCTACATTCTAATCTAGCCCTACAGTACTCCTTCTATTCAAGTGAGCTATAAAGCAAGTCAGCTGTGTGTGTTTAACTGTTTCGAACCTCGTCTCCTCTTGTCGGACAACAACCTGACCGATGTGTTTAAATCTGTCAAAATCAAGGGGTAAAATGAGAAATGGAAACGTGTCTCGGTGAAAACAAAGAGCATCTTCTCCTCTCTCTCTCTCACCTGTGCTCCTCGGACTCGACGAGTTTTCTGTAGATGGCAATCTCGGTGTCGAGCGTCTGTTTGGTGTTGAGGAGGGCCTGCAGCTCGGCGATGAGCGTCTGGCAGTCCTCGCGCATGAACCGCAGCGCGTTGTCTCTCTTCACGAGCTCCGACTCGTAGGCTCTCTGGTCCTCGCCGAGTTGGATCTGCAGCGTGTTGGCCTCTCTCTCGAGAGTGGCGTTGCGGGCTTCGAGCTCCGAGAGTTTGGCTCTCAACGAGGTGATGCTCTCGTTCATCTTTCTGATCTCCTCCTGGCGGTAGCTGGCCGCCTCGTTCTTCGTCTGCACCGACTGCTCGACGGCGGCCACCTTGGTCTGGAAGATGGTCTCGAGATCGACCTTGGTCGACATGATGATCTTGTCGTATTCGGCCTTGATCTCTCTGAAAACGGAATCTCTTGACTCGATCAATCTGGATCGGATCAATACCTGATGGCCAGAGCCAACTCGTTCTTGAAGAACTCTCTCGTGTCGGCTGGAGCCTGAGTGAGAAGAGCGCGCAGTTCGGAGATCTCTTGCGCGTGGATTCTTCCCAAGAACTCGAGCTCGAACTTGAGAGAGTCCTCCTCGGACTGGAGACGCAGACGGTCCGAGATGGCGACGTCGAGCTCGTCCTTGGCGGCGGCGAGTTGCACGTACAGCTGATCCTGCTCCGCGTACAATCGCTTCTCCTCGTCGAGAATGGCCGCGTAGCGAGACTTGTTGGTCTCGAGCTCGGCGGTCGCCTGGGCGATGGCCCCTCCCCAAGTGGTCTTCTCGCGTTCGACCTCACGACGGGCCTCCTCGTATCTGGAATAGAATTGTGTTTCAGAGAATGCTTTTCATAGTTTTGTTCATTAAGACATTATTCTCAAAAGTCAAGAACTGTTATCAGAAACCAATGAAACAGTAGTGTATGTTTCTAGCCATCAATTCAAAATTAACCGGTGATAGGTGACATTGACTGCCGACACCTCAACCACAAAGGGTATGCTCTGGGGGATAGCTCGTTAACCTCACGGTACACTCTGTTTCCGGAATTCCGGGAACAGAATGATTGCGAATTTCAATGAGGATCAAAATACTTTCCGTTTCAGGAGTTCTATTTAGGATTGGGGGTCATCGATCATCTCCATTGCTTCGTCCCCATGTCTCACCTGTGTCTGTAGTCATTGAGATCCTCTCTGAGTCTGTTCACTTTCACCTCCACTCCGATGGTTCCGGCGTGCGCTTCGCTGATGTCGCGGCGGGCCTTGACGAGCGAATCGTTGAATTTGAACTGAAAAAACAACCGTCCGTCATTCCTCTTCTTCTTCTTCTTCTCGCAACTTCCTCCAATTCAAGCCCCGTTGCCAAAACGTACACACTCCCTCTCTCTGCTCTTATCAGTGATATCAGTGGTTCTCAAACAAAGCGGCCAAACGTGCACAGGCGTAAGGAATTTGGAGAGTGAGAGGGGCAGAGTAACTGATAAGGAGACAGAGAGTGTGTCAACAAGTGTAAGACCGCGTCAAACCTTGATCTGTCCGATGTCGTTGCCGAGGGATCCGCGCAGCGAGTCCAGTTCGATGACGAGCTCCTTGTTGCGGTCCTCGAGCTGTCGGACGCGGCTGATGTAGGCCTCGAGGCGCACGTTCAGGTGCTGCATCTCCTGCTTCTCGCGCTCGGCGGCAGCCACGAACTCCTCGGCGGCGTGTCCGGCGGAGCCATGGACTGAAAAGTGTGAACTGTGGAATGACTGGAAGATCTCGTGTCAACTCATTGTTTTCAAAGTACACACGTTTCCGGCTCAAATCAGAAACTCCCTAGATTCTCAAAACAACTAGAAATGTTCTCAGTTTCTAGGAAACCACTTCATTTCTGAAAACTTTCCGTCTACTTATTAAACAACAGAATGAAATTAGATTACTGTTTCTCAGATGGATTGCTTCTACCCATGACTCTCTGAATATTGTTGGTGAGATTCCAGAAATCAGATCCCCCTACAGGTCCCCTGCTCTTTCTATTCCGACCATTCCCATCCTGCTCTCAGTGCCCCCAAAGTGCCAATTGGGCCGCCAAAGTGAGGCAAGACAATGGGTCGCACCCAATTCGCTGGCCAACTGCGGACTAACCGTGCTGAGACGACGAGGTGTGAGTGGTGACTGTCCGCTGTGACACGTATCCGACGGACGCCATTTCGAAGGTGTGCTGCAATCGAAAAATGAATGATAAACGAGAGAGAGATCGAAAAGAACGCGGCGACGGAAAATAACAACACCTAAAGTGTCAAAACGAGACTAAAATCGTACAAAACGCGAGAGTAGGCTGTGTGCGTGGTGGTGGTGGTGGTTGGCATTCAGAATGTCTCCTCCTCCTCCGCCGCTCTCTTATCAGTGAATGGTTTGCCCGTTTCCACTCTCTTTTATGGAGCTTTATCAGTGGAGGAGAAAAGATGAAAGAGGGGGGAGGAAAGTGTAAACGTTTTCGCGAAGAAGAAGAAACAGACTCTTTTGAGGTTGGAGAATGTGGCGAAGCAGGAAGAAGAGCACAGGACTGAGCAATTTGATGTCATTCGGAAGAGAGAGAGTGAGCAAGTGGAGACGGAGAGAATGGAATGGAGATGGGTCTCTCTCCTGAGGAATTCAACAACCATTGATAGTAGGACAGTTTCACAGCTCAATCAAAACTTTGACAGTTACGATACAATCCTTTTGGGAAACCAGAGGAATCATCGAACTCTCCACGTGGGACCCCTTTGGGAGGTATTCTTTGAGTTTCCACCTGGAGCTGGCTCGGGGACTCAGAGCACATTATCTTGGCGCTTCTCGGTTTCAAGACATCGCCTTACTTTCCACTCAAAACAGATTATGAACGCACTTCTGAATTCAAACACTGATTACGTAGGTGGACGTTTGCAAGGGGTTATGTAATTAGTAATCGAACGATTGAATGACTCACTTTCCCCCACTGACTACAGGAAGGACAATCAACTGTGCAGTGCGGGGGAACAGAGAACAATTCAGTTTCAAGCTGAACATATAGGAATCTGGAAGGCGTACTGTATAATAGAAAAGCATTTCCTGACTGACTTGTCTCTGGTTCCAGAATGGAATAGAGCCCAGAGAAAAGAACCACTGAGACCATCTTCTGAATAGTTGTGATCACTGTTTCATGTTCTATTCAAGTGTGATCGAAACTACAGAATTTGCTGGTAATCCATCTTCTAAATCTCCTGATTTTCGAAGCGTTTACATCAAAATCCACGATCTTGAGCCATTTCTGACCAATTTTCTTTGAATTTTGTGTTCAAGTCCTCTCACTGACCGATAGCACTGGTTACAGTTTCAACTGTCCCCCTTACCCTCGCAGACATCTCAACGTTAGTCGTCTAAAAAGGGAGTTTTTCCATTTCCTACTTCTCAAAAGTTTTGAGTCAAAACCATAAACTCTCCGCGACAAAACTTCCAGAGAGTCACCTGTCAATCAAGCTGAAAAATGTGAAAAATGAGATGGAAACACACGCACGCCCTTGTCGTGCCCCTCTCTCTCTCTCTCTCGCTCTCTGTCTGATGTAATTAGTTTCAGCAGCGGAGAACTACCGTGTTATCAATACCAACGAGTCAAACCACCATCTGTGATTCCAAGTGATCCCCTCCTCCCCCCGGAGAGTTCATGGGGAGTCAAGGGGAAAGAGAAATGGAGGATTGAGAAGAGCCAATGGGTTCAAATAGATCTCATCCGATTCTCGAACCCATTGCCATTTTCCGATTGAAACAGTCATTTCCAGAATGACTCATTCCCTCTCTCTCTTTCGTTTCTTCCTACCGCAGCATTCCTCTCTTCAAAAACACTCCAACTGTGCCCCGAGCCGTCGTGCAATTTGTGTCATTCTAATGACAGCCGTGATAAGAAATCGGAGGTTCTACTAGGAATTGGAGTACGCGTTTTATCAGTTCTCTCTGCCACAATCTCAATGGTAAACAGGAGTGGGGAAGAGGGAAATGGAAGGAGCAAGAACTCTGAGGAATCCTCCGGGGGGGCTCAAGGGGGATCTGGGGGGGGGGGACTGTGGGGATTACTGTAATCTGTAGCA
This sequence comes from Caenorhabditis macrosperma, assembly GCA_963932285.1. Taxonomy (NCBI): domain Eukaryota; kingdom Metazoa; phylum Nematoda; class Chromadorea; order Rhabditida; family Rhabditidae; genus Caenorhabditis; species Caenorhabditis macrosperma. The sequence continues at coordinate 10,509,213 of OZ010621.1, read as the reverse complement.
TTGTGCAAGTTTGCGTCGAGTTGTGCGCCCACGTAATCCGACTAGAGAATTCAGTCTTCGTGAACTTCTTGGCACCTTTCCAGCCACTAATCCGCTTTCGTTTCTGCCATCTGCTCTTCTCCATTTTTTCGATTATCAATGCGGTCGTAAATACCAAAAGACTCAGAAACAATGTCGTAGTACGGACTGATCGGATTGATAAGCTTTTGGAGAGAGCGAATAGTCATTAACCGTGTGTGTCGTCAGAAACACTTTCTTCCGTTTTCCAACTTTTTATTATCTTCCTCTATTTCTTGAGCACAAAAGGAATGATGGCTGCTATAATGTGGTTGCGGGGCACGAAGTAAACAAGCGGGAATGAGCGGCGGGTTTCTGAGACTGAACTTGATGAGCGGACGAGGGGGACGAGGGAGCGAAGGACTTCTGGAACCCATTCAGTGAGGAATGGCTCTGAAAAGTGGTTTGGAATCTCTTCCCATTGGGGTTCCTTCGAAAAACATGATGGTCTCGGGGGATATTCATCGTTTCTGAAAGTCCATCTTTAGAGGCAAACGATTGGAAATTGTGTGCTCACGGGGCTCATTTTCTTTCTTTGACCGTGTTTGGGATGGCGTTCCAACATCTGTTCGGAATGAAAGAGGGTTCTGTTATAATTAGAAGTGGAACACTTGAAACAGCAAAGTAGCATCTTCCTCATCTAGTTGTCCCTGGAACAGCGTCAGTTATAGCCAATGCTCTTAGAGCACTCGAATATTGAACCGATTTCTACGTAATGCACCAAGAATACCAAAAATCAAAAAAGTTTTTGGTTTGAGAACAGCCGCTGAAACAGTGAAACTTTACTGTGAAAGTGGCAACTGATTCTCGTCCCGGAGGGGAAGGAAAGTGTCCAGTTGTTTAGTCGTCGTTCTCTTTGTGCTCTTTTCTGCTGAGCACGAGAAAACAAAGAAGAGGAAGCGTCAATTACACGAGAGAAATCGAAAGAGCGGAAGATGAACAGACTCTGGTCTCGAGCAGAAGACAATTTTTGGATATATGCATTGCACCTGTAAGAGGGAATTGAGAAGTGGACACTCAACAACGCAACTGGGAGCACTCCGAAGTTGTTTTCCGGGGGTACTGTAGAGTGGGTGGATTGTCTGAAAGTGCAACTAATCACAGATGTGCTCCAGGAATCATTGGTTTAATATGGTTGGATGAATGGCTCAGTCAACTTTCTTATATCCTCACGAGCTTCCCCTTGATGTGCATTGATGATCTTCCTCAGCGTAACCTGTTGAAATGTCGAGAATCCACCATCTTGTGATAACTTTGACCAGTTTATCAGATGATGTCTGTTTCAAAGATTCCAGTTATACTTGAAGAACCGCAAGAAAGTGTTTGTGCCCTAGTTCTTTCTCGTTGTTCCTTCGGATCCAACGTCGTCTCATTGTCCGGATGGTTCTCCGCACCAACTCCATTTTCGTCCTTTGCCACCTGAGAATGCCATCGATTCCATTGTGTTTAGTATGTGCCCTTTCGGCATGTGTGAACAAGGTATCAGCAGATCGAAAAACGCTGTCTTACAGCCTTGTCGCCTTGTCATCGGTGTGAATGACATCAGTGATTGGTGATAACGAATCGAGTTTCAGGTGCTACGAGTACTCCGGCAACGAAAAGGGGGCGAGGGGGAAGTTCACGGAACCATTTTGGGGCAACGGAGTGAACGGACCCACGTGACACTGTGATGATCACTGGCGGGAAAAACAAATTATTTCAAAAATGTTTTCAAATTTTCTGAAACGCTGCAATAGCTGGTACATAGACAAGGAGGACCCTATCGGTAAGTGTTTGGTCAACTTCTCTGTCATTTCGATTCCGTTTCTGGCGTTCTCGAATAACCTAGGCAGTCACGAAGTGTTCATTCTGATTTCTTGAGATGAGAGAACGACGGAAAAGAGGAGAGATTTTGAATACTGATGGCACAAAAATCACATTATCCGATTGTGAAAGATGAAGAGCGCCTCGTGAAACAGAGATTCACCGGAATCTCATTTGACTTCGATACAGTCTCTCATTGAGAAGATTTCCGTTCCAAAAACTTTCAAAACTCGGCCGAAAATGGCCCGTTTGAGCTGGCTCCTAGATAAGAGACGGTAAATACACCCGGGAGCATTCTCCCATTCTTCATCTAATTCGATCTCGAGATTGATAAGAGATACTAAAAAGTTGTCAACAGCAAATTTGTAGTCTTAGTTATGATCATCAACTTTGCTGTTGACAACATTTTGATATCTCTTATCAATCGCGAGATCAGATGCTTCTCCGGCAGAGCTCTCTTCGGTTGCGGAGAGGTGCTCCTATCCGGACTTCGAATTCATAGCTCGGATTGTGAAAACTTCAAAGAGCATGTGCCATAAGGACCACTCTCATCAAACGCATTGCAATGTTTCTTTCCCATTCGTCGCAGTTCCCATACTACTTCTCGTGATCCCCCCTCCACTCGGTTGGTCCCTCTCAATCACAAGAATAACATTATTGTTCGTCACTCCAAGTATCCGGACACGGGTGTAGATGACACGAGCTGATTCCTCCGCGCGGACAGGTGTTCTTTCTTTCATGCGCCCCCCTCACCTCTCCCTAATTAGCCGAGTGAGCAGCTGTCCCGCGTCTCGTGCGCTCGCGTGTCATGATACTATCTGAAACTATTAGGATAGGCGATATGTCTTAATTGTCGTTCACGCAATCGGGTTACAACCGCTTCCGAGTGGTACAGAGATGACGTCACGCGTTTTATGTCTTTCTGATAGTCATCTTTATCTTCTTGATGATAGAGGGCAGGAAATGAGGAGAGGAGGACAGGTGGGTTGGAGAAGAACAATGAGCACTCATTTGAACCTAATTATAACGGAGAAACTTATCGAAGAGACACAATGGGGGTGCGAAAGACATGGATACGCTCGTTTGGGAGAACCACCACGAACCTATTTGGAAGCTTCGAATTGGTATTACGGGTGGGCGACTTCAACTTGCGATTGAAACAGTGAAAGAACTGAACACGTGCACGCGATGCCTAGTTTAGATTGCCTATCCAAACACTGCTAATCGAATCAATTAAAGTTCACGACCCTCTCCTGTCCAATTATAATTGATGAGCTCATCTTCTCAATTTTGCTTCCGGCAAAAGAGCACAGTCGCCCAGCCACCTGCCAGAGCACCTTCCCAGGTGCCAACCGACTTCCGGAACAGAGATATAGTTACTTTGGATACAACTTCTGGAAGTGACTCTGTATCTGTTGAATCCGTAACACCAATGGACCTACAATCAGAAATCTTGGAAAGTCTCTCCATTTCATCTCATCGCTGAAACAGATATCTGAAACAAATCTGAGTCTTGTTGAGTAGGAAAACTGCCCCTGGAGAATTGACGCCTTCTGCCGGACGATCGGGAGAATACAGTCACAATGGCATTGTGTCTATTCGAGGGAAAGCTCGTAACTCTGTCATTTATCAGCTGGGAATCCATTTTTCATGAATGTGATTTTCAATGTGCGCATTGATGACCGCTACTGTAAATTCCTTCATCTGATAGTATGGAATAACAAATTGCATCTTCAAGTTTTCATCATGTGATCATCGAAGAAAGAAGTTTCCTCGGCTGTCATTATGGAATTTCGGGAGGAACTGATAAGAAGGGAAGACACTTTGAGTGGGGGGTTGCATTGCCTCAAAGTCCATTAGACTCTTGAAGAGATGGAGGTTACGTGGATGATTCAAGAAACAGTAACAAGTTTGGGGAAAAGTAATCGGGCCAGTTCCCAGTGAAATGGATTAAATAAAAGTGGAATGGACTGTGAGTCAACTGGAAAACGGACGTTCATAAGAGAAAGAATGAGAGAATTCACTGTCATAGAGCCTCGAACGGACAGTTTCTTCGCGGCGGATGAACGCTTGAAATTGGATCAGTTGGATCAAAACTAATCATTCAACGAAAGATCGTAACCATTACTCGGCCGAGTACACATTCTGAACGATCCGAATCCAAAATACACGGCATTCCAGTAGACGCCACATGTCTTCCATTCGAGTACATGAACGGTTGAACCCTGTGCTTTTTGTAGAGTATTTCGATTGTCTTGCGATGTCTGGTTAGTGAAATACGGTTTTTTTTAAATAATTGACACCCGATATCTCCTCTGTTGATTCATGACTTCATCGAAACAGTAACCTCTCCTTTCTTTGTTTGACCTCACCAGAGTGCCGTCTCTAATCTTGTTTAGGGGAGGAATTCCTGGAAAACTATCAAATTTGTCATCAAACAACTGATAAGAATTGGCGCCCACGTAGAAACCGCCGACGGGATGTGACTATAAAACGAGTTGCTCACACTAAAATTCACCGGTCAATCGCAGTGACATCAACTGGAATCACTTCTTTCGAGGATCTTCGTCTCGAGGAGAGAAGGAATTCCAGTGTAACTGTGTAGAATTACGAAAAGTATCACCGGCGTTATCAGGAAAGGCCGCGTGATTGGTGCCCCCTATCAGTTGCCTCTTTGACTCTTCCTCTTCTCGCAATTCCCACTCGGTTTCCCCCCTTTTCTTCCCTCTTTTCAACGATTTCCTTCGATTTCTAGTCTTGTTTCTTTCAGGAGAAATGCTTCATTTACAAAACGAAAACGACATATTACGGGTGGAGAATGCGAGATTGCGTCGTGATCTGGAGAAGGCCAACAAGGAGATTCGAGTTCTGAACATTCAACTTCGCAACGTCCAAGAGAACCGGGATGTGTTGGAGACTCGGGTCGCCGAGCTTTTGGGAGAGGTTCACAGGGAGCCGAAGGCGTTGAAACCGATTGTGGAGGCGAATGGGAAGATGGAGGAGACGCCGATTCTCGAGTCGATTCTCAAGCCAAGGGTTCGATTCGACTCGCACGTCGATGAATACGTCTTCCCAGTCGATGGCACTACGACGAGTTCCCTCGAAGACTCGTCGACGTCGAACGGAGATGATGGGGAGGAGGAACGATACGAGGAGTCTGGGAGAACGGCCAATACGGATTTCACTTCCTCTTGGACCGGTCTCATCAGCTTCTCGAAATCACACGCAGGATACGTGATCATCAAGAACAATCACGCGAGAAAGGTTAGTTGTTAAGGTGAATGTATGCCAGCAATGACATTATAATGTATAGGCTCACATTTTCATGTACAGTTTATGAAACAGAGAAAAACTGTTTGGTATTGAATATAGCTGTCAAATCCCCTCAGAATTTGGCAGAAAATAGGGGAGGAGGGGAGTGTTTGATGAGTGAAATAGTGAGAAGAGCATCGTTACTTCGACGGAAATCTTCTCATCGAGCTTCCCAATTCTGATATTTTTATATCAATTTGAATGGGTACGAAGTGCTTTAATGACATTGAGAACCCGATTCATCTACATACATGTCTTGAAACGGAAACTTTTTTGTTTGGAACGAGTCGACCGTGAAAGACTCTCAAGCTAGTACGACGTGTTCTGGACACTAATAGCGGTGCAAAATCTGGTTTAAACTTACTTGAAAACCGCCGAAAATATGAAAAAACCAGAGATACTCGCTAATGTGAGCACACGTGCAGTAGCAATGATGAATGAGTTGTGAAGCAGAGAACGTTGGTTTCTGGCGGAAAGAGATTCAGCAGAAGGTTCCAATGAATGTTCCCCCATTTCCAGTCGAAATGCCTCGACGACTTCATCTTCGTGAGAACCGTCGACGGAAAGACGATCGTCCCGCCGACGCCTCTTCCCCTCGGAATCGTCATTCCACCACTACAAGAGTTCACTGTAAGTCACCAGGACCTGAGGAATCTCTTGATCTACCCTCATGCTTTAGATCCATGCCAACCATCCGGAAGCTTGTGAACTGCCCGGCAAGAGTTGCATTCTCTACCGGATCCCCTCGTTCGGATGCGGCAAAGTGACGGAGAATCGGCTGCTGGACGAGTTCGGAAGGGACACCGCCAACTATGTGCTCTGTGAATTCCACTAGTCAATGAATCCTTTGAAACGGTCGCACCTTGCCTTGAACACTCGAAATCTGAGCCGCCCCGCAATTACCGGTGGGGTCTTCTCGCCGTCAATGACTTATCAACTAGCCACCTCTCCAATCAAAGCGCACCGCCCGTAATTATTCGCTTCCCCTCCGAATCCGCTTATTCTTGCCTTTTCTTGGCCCTTTTTTGGCGGACAAACGTCAATTAGCACCCGTGCGCGCGCACACGGGCGGCGGCCCTCGCGAAGCCGCCCAGAGTTAATTTGTTTGACCAATATGACAAAAGAAGAGAGAGAGAGAGAGAAACGGCAAATATTGTCATGAAACACGGGTAATCCGGTAGCCGAGAACAAGTTGGTTGAACACAAAGGGACGCCGCCGGGGGAGAATGGTTTGCAAACAGAAGACAGTCGGAATGGATTGTGGAGGACCCCCCGCCACGAAGGGCACACGATGCGGTAGCTTTGGGTTGCGCAACACGGGTAAGTTATACGGGAGAAGAGAGAACGCCGCTTATTAGATTAGCAGCACTTGTTAACTTTATTATTGACATATCGTTCGGTGTCGTGGAAGGTCAGAAGACGTTGCGTCCGATGGTTCCTTCGGAGGCTCTGTTTGAGGTCGGTTTCTCAACGGGAAAGTCCCAATGTAACTGGAAAGGGCCACGACGTCGTCCTAGAGATGCTCAATGTGACCATAGTCCCTGTTCTAGTTGGTATTACAGTTTCAGAGTTTCCGTTTGTTTTTGATCTGCAAACTTCACAACATTTCAAATGGTCTCATCTACTCAACTCATGACAAAAAAACACCTCACCCGAGACGTTTTCCTCTGAAAAGTCATCTTCCAAAGCCCACGATTCTTATCTTTTTTCTCGGTCGGGTGATCCGTCTTTCTGGAAAATGGACCGTTTGAACTCATGTACTGCCACAAACGAGTCTTCGAAAAAGACTGGAACGTTCGAATGTAGAATCTGAACATTTACCAAGACGTCTGATACCTAACCCTAGAACCACTCAATGCAAAATCGATGTTCTAGTTGGCGTCACTGTTTCAGATTTTCCAGATATGGATCTGCAAACTCTACAGATAATGGAGATATGAGTTCATTCATTGACAAAAAAACAGTGGAACCCGATGATAAATGAGATCTGAGAAGTTTCAGAGTGATATCTGAAAATCTGAAATATCCGTCACATCCGAGCTTCGGGAATTGCAAAATGTATCAGAGTTGGGGGTTCCAGGTGACGTGGAAGTTTCAGACTTTCAGATATCGTTCTACAAACTCCCCAGCTTATTTTGAACACTCTTCACTACATCTTTTCAAAAAATGGCCTCAATCGGACCATTTTCCCTCGAGATGTGCCCTTTCGAAGTCACGACACCTTCCCGCCTTCTTGATTTTCCAAATTTCGCAATGGCAATCTCAATTTCAATTTCAAGGCTCAAATTCGAAAATGTGAAGTGACATGGTCGGATCGGAGGGGATCAAGCGCTAAGACGAACCGACAGATGATAATAGGTTTATGCATCGTGTTCTACACCATTTCACTCTCTCCTCCCCCTCCAGCTGCTGTCTTCTTCTCGATGATCCAGCGGCAGGAGGAAGAAGTGCGAAATGAGGCGAGAAGCGTGTCGAAACAGATATCATTGCGTCTTTTGATCCTCCGCCGATCCGATCCGATCCGATCCCCCCTCGTGTGTTTGCCCATGGCTCCCCAACATGACATGGCGCATCGCGGGCGGTACACTGTTATAATTAGAGGGAGCAGTCGTTCAAGTGTTTTCTTCTTCCCCTTTTCGCGCATTGTGAGTCACAAATTATACAGGAGCCCCCCCCTCCTTGAAAAATGGAGACGCGACGAAGAGCCTTCCTCGTAAATCATGATCCCAAGGACGCGTCGACGCGCGGTATCTCTTTATGTTCCATCTCCTCCTCCCCCTCGAGGGCTCTTTTGTAGGGAATAGTTAACGACAAGTTGGTGCACGGGTCAGTGGGCAAATGATCTGATGGTTATGTAATTTTTTTCTCAGATCTGATGGTTATGTAATTTTGATTGAGCAGAAGAAGGTGTTTGATTGGAGGGGGGATCAATTGAGGAAGGATTGAGCCGGAGGTGTTGAGCAATGAATTGAGCAATGCGCGTGATCGAGAGCTAATTGCTCCCAATGTACAGAGGTTTCCGATGCGAAAAATGGCATATTGAACGCTCGGAAATCTGATTCACACAATTGCCCAACACAACTTCCAGGTTTCAAGACCAATTTGTGAAACCGTAATGTTTCAAAAACCTTCCTTTCGCGCACCATCCAATACCCATAAACTGTTAAAGGTTGTACCAGAAAGTTTTGTAAGAGTTTGAAATGGCAGGCCAATCAGGAAACATTTCCAGATCGTGGAAATTTCACAAAACCGTGAAACTGTAAAGTGAGGATTCTGGTGGATTGAGAGATGGCAGTCACGGTATCAAGTTGCCGGAATACTAAAGTTCAACGTCTCTTCATCTCTTCAAAAACAACCTGTGTAACCGAAATCAGTAGTACTTTGAGAACTGTTCCTGTCATTTCGTCCAGAGTTCCAAACTTTGAAACTGTCCGTAAATCAACGGGCTGCTGCCAGATACATGCGTTCTTTAGCGTCCATTTGGCGTTTATCACATGATTCACACCAATAGTTAGTCCGCAGCATACATTCTACTAACACTATCAAAGTATTACACTAGACTTGAAGTCCACCTAAAACAGTAATCCTCATCTCCCTCCCGTCACTTTCCCCTCTCTTTGGCGGAAACCGCGTCATCGTCGTTCGTTCGTCCGCCCGAATCTCCCGCTTCAGAAGTTTTTTCCGTCCATCCATCGTGTCCACTTCCTCCCTGGGTGGCGCATTGTAAAAGAAGATAAATGGACGGAAGAACAGAGGAAAGAAACAAAGTTTTCATTCGAATCAAGGACACTTTTTGTGGGTCACCCTCTCTGTTTCTGATGAATCCACGTGTCGGCAGCACATCAAATGGAACTTTTTTATGTCTCTAAACCGCGCCAGATTAGCCCCCGGCGGCGGCGCCCGAAGCGGTCAGTGACGGCGGAAGCGTCTTTTATGATGGCATCTCGCAGGGGGTGTTAGGCAAAGTTGACTCAAGGACGACGATGACTGAAACCATTATGTAAGATCACTGTGCACCCATTTCGATAGAGTTGGTCCATTCCATCTATTTCTCTCTCTCTCTCTCTCTCTCTCTCTCTCTCTCTCTCTCTCTCTCTATCTCGTTCAAAATCAAATGCGAGATTCATCAATATTGTTTCGCGGCCGGCAGCAGCAGAAGAAGAAGAAGAAACAAAACAGTTTGAAGTGTGACCTAGAATCAATCGTCCTTGTCACTGCATTTTAGACAAACTGACAGAGTGTGCGAGAAGAGGTTTCGACCTTTCTGATTTGAATTCTGGGATATCTGGGAGATTGGATTCAGGAGAGGAACTGGAACAGATGATAATCGTTTGGGTTTTGAGAGTTTTGTGAAGGAGAAGAGTGGATATTCGGGGGTTTTGGGAACAGTTGGTTGGTTAGAACTGAAAATGGGTTCCTGTTCAGAGCAAGTTTCAGATGCTTTCCATTGATGGAGTCTTGGGGGCCACCACAAGCGGAGCACGCATCAGATGGAAATCGCTTATCTTCCTCAAAAATCATGTCATATTTGCCAAATTATTAACACGCTCATTTCCCATTGAGTCATATTGGGAAACGTTGAAACGGAGATGTTGTTGAACTTTGAATCCAATTAGTATCCAGAAGTGCTCCAAGGGCACTAGAGCTCCCATGAACCGTCGAAAATCGTCCGCTCCTGCGCCATGACAAGGCAGTCCAGCCCATCCTTTGTGGCGTTTTGGAGGAATTCAGACTCTAGAGAGCAACCCGTGAAACGGATCTCTAACTCTTCCAGTTTCCTCACCACATAACTATTCACCAACTCCGAACCTGGGTGACCATCTCTGTGCATCTCTGTTTCATCAGTGGCACTTCCTTCTGATCCTGCTGCGCAGTTGCTTCTTCTCGATTAGTTCTCATCCACGGTTATCAAAATCCGAAAATCCTCCACAAAACAAGTAGTTTGCCTCCACCATCAAGTCCACAAAACTCTGACCAGGGAACCCTAGTGACCTTCATCCCCCTCCACTCCCTTCCGTTTTCTCCCGAATGTTTTCTTTCCGGGGGGCACTCCATGTTTTGATTTCTCTCCCATATCCCATAAAATTTTTAGCTGCAAGCTCTCTCTCTTTCTCTAATCCTCCACTCTCTCTCTCGAAAGAAGTGGGTGGGTACAATACGGTTTGGGATGTGTGCGCGTGTGCCCATGCCCCGCCCCTCGCATGTATCCCGCCCTTCATGCGATTAGCCTCCTAGTCACTCACTCGGTACACCCAACCGCGCACCAACCACCCTCCTCTCCTCTCCTCTCACTGTCCCCTCGCATTCCCGCATAAAAAATGACCAAGAAGAACCAGAAGGCGAGAAACGAGCGAGAGCGCAAACGCGTTCATCAGGTGAGTAGCCAATGTTCCTTTTTTTATCAGTCACTCTGACTCTCTATTCCCTCCATTCAATCTCATCTTCCAGGTCAACCACGGTTTCGACATCCTCCGCGATCGTCTCCAACCGAAGAACCACACGAAGAAATGGAGCAAGGCAGACACGCTCCGCGAGGCCGTCAAGTACATCCAACAGCTCCAGCACCTCCTCAACACGGAATCCCAGTCGCAAAATCAGTCAGGTAGATCAGGCTCTTCCCGTTCCCTCCCCCTCATCGCTCTCTCTGTTTCAGTCTCTTCCTCCTCCGACTTTCCAATGTCCTCCAACTCATCCGCCGACTTCAACTCGTTCCCATCGAAAGACGAGTTCTCCGTCTACCTTCCACAGAACTACCACCAAATGCCCCCTGCTCACAACCACCACCACCACCAGGCTCCAATGGCGCAGAACGGACCGTTCGGCACGACGACTTCCTCCCCGACGTCTTCAGTGTCTTCGGCCTACTCGCCGTCGCAAATGTGCTTCCAGACGCCCGCCTACGCCAACTTCAATCACCACCAGTAGTCGTTGAGTTGTGTCTCGAAGATCTGGTGCATTGGTTACGGGTCTTGTCTCAATTTATCTCTTTGTATATCTGCATGTTTAGTGCCTTTCGAAAGAAAATAAACCCTAGTTCTCTCTGTTCCTTTCTCGTTTTCAATCCGCTCCCTCGTCTCGACCACTATTAGCCTATTAAATAAGACCTTGGTGGAGTCTCGCGCGCGGGGGTCCCCTCGCTCTCCTGGTACCTTATTAATAATCCCTCCCCCCCGGCTGGCACCATTTCTGGGTCATGAACAGCCAGCACAATGGGGGTGAGAGGGGGGAAGATGACGACGGCGTTTTATGATGTGCATTGACTTGTCTTCGACGCATGGCTCTATGTGTTTTCATTAGATTAAGTGTTCCGAAGAGAGACAGATCGACGAGTTTTATTGCGAGCTAAACGGAGGGGAAAGAGCAATTGGGGGCGATTCTTCGAGCAATGCAACATCGAGAAAGTGCGCTCTGCGGAGAAGCGCCGAACCCTGGCTACAGAAGACGAACTTTTGCAGATTCTGGGAATGCAACATTCAGTTGAATATGTGTGCTTTCTCAGTTCGGTACTGTTGCGCTTGAAAGTTCAATAGAGCGAGTTATCCTGGCTCCAAAATGGGGAAACTCTCGGGTCGTAACAAGTGCTCTTTTGACTCAGCACTAGAGCGCGTTTGCAACTCCTGAATATCTGAATTCAAAATGGGAAACTCTCGAACCTCAAGCTGAAAGTGTGCTCTTCTCGGCTCCCAGCTCCTTTTGTTCGCTTCTCGGCCAATTGAGAGTTCAATAGAGCTCGTTGACAGTGCCTAAGCTTGCCTCAAAAGTTACCGTTTCAGTAAACAGGCAAACCTTCAACTAGAACTTCTCCACTCTATGACTTTTTTAGTTCTTTTAGGAAGGCACCCGCGGCTGATCTACTCCACAAGAGAACTCTTGGTGCCAAGGCTCATCGCTTCCGTGTTTCCGTGCTTCAGAGTGCATAAAGATCTCGTCTGGAAATCAGTTTCAGCAAGACTCTTAACTTTCACTTTCAACTTGTCTCCTTATGTATGCGCCCTTTCCCCCGCTTCCTCTCCGGGGGATCAGAAGCTGACAGCTGCCTGTTGTCTCTGTACCGTTCCCTCAAAACGTCTCCTGTCCGCCATAAAAGGTCATTCGATCCGTTGGTTGCATGTGATGATCAACACACGGAAAAGCCATTAATGGGGGGAGAAACATAACAAATAACTATTCGTCCGCACAGGGCATTAATCAACGGCATACAACGGGGGTGCCTGTACCAGCAGGTGCACTCTCTCTCTCTCTCTCTCCCCCCGGCACAGTGTCTCTCGCACAGCTCTCCGCCAGCTGATTATCCATTCCCATGTGGGATGTTTACATGCGTCCGCGATGGGCTATGACATGCAAAAAGTGACACCTTCCGGGATAAATAGGGTCATTGTGTGACATGGAGTCGACTTGAGAGTCGTTCTCTAAACGGATTACAGTGATGATCGAGTGGACACGAGGATGAGGGAATTTGTCAACTGGGCACAGGGAGAGCACCTGCAGCAGCAGGACACGAGACGACATGTTTCAACAGTTCCATAATTGGGGACCTAGAACAGAAATCAACGATGGTTACATCGGGATTCAGCTGATAGAGTTAATATTGAGAATTCGCGGAAAATGTTCAGTTTCACGAGTTACTCGAAGTTCAGTGAATAGTGTTTGTTTCCAATGGGTCCTGGTTTCCAAATTGCGCAAAGTTTGCACGTGGAGCTTGGCGTCGCGCCCCCTGGTACCAGGTGTCAAAATGATAGGAAAAAGTGAAAAATTCAGAAAGTGTTCTCTGAGTTTTAAACCAATCCTTATTCTACACTTCCCGTCGGAAATGCTCCAGAAACAGCGAAAGATTGTGCTTGGCGCCGCGCCAACGGATTCAGTGCGAAGGAGCGACCTTGCAGAGTGGCACTTGACAGAAGACACCGCCTCCCCGTTATCTAATCCAAACATTGTTCTTTCAAAGACGTTATCTCCAAAAACAACTCTCTGCCGCCCGTCCTCATCCGTCATCTCCGCTGATTTACTTCCGGTATCATCGAGATACCGCAAAGAGAGGAAACATGTGTTATTGGGGGGCGATTTACGATCGGATAGTGGACCACACGCGGCAACTTTCAACAGTGTCGTGTTATCTGTCGAGAGATCTACATGTTGATCATCCATTTCTCGATTGGGTAACGAGTACATTAACGGCAACAGGCGGGCGGGCGAGGGCTTCCTTTTGAAACACGCCGCCCTTTTTAGTACCTCCTGGCCAAATTATGATGTTGCGAAGGAGAGGAGAACATGATTGAGATGGTTATCTATGAGGGAAATTGGAGATTTCGAAGGAGGGGGCACGGGGGGATCGTGTTCAGGGAGAGAGAGAGAGTGCAAATTGGGAAATAGTGACTTTGGAAGAGAGAAATGGGTGCACGACAAGGGAAGAGAAAAAAAGGAAGGAAACGGTTGCTAGGACTCTCGCAAAGGACCTATTTTCTGTTTCACTATGACGATTTAGACACAGATCTTCCTCTAGTATCTAATAAGACAGCAGCACATCCTAGTCTTTTGGTTCAATTGGGACTACTCCGGAGAACCATTCCCCAAGAGTTACCTCTACTATCGGAAATGGCCCCGCAACCGAGGGGAGCTCTGCCGGAGAATCATCATATCTCTTGTCACTCTCGAGATCGAATGATTTTCCGAGAGAGCTCTCCTCGGTTACGGGGCCACTTCGATGACATCCGATAGCACACTACCGTTTCAAAGTTATCATTTCCCACCGTGGAGCAGTTTCATAACGTTGTGACATAATTTTCCAAACGTGAAAATTGAAATAGAACAGTGATCAGTCAAACAACAAAACTGGCTCTAAGGAAGGTTTTCTTCGATCAGTGCTCTCTTAGATTCAAATATTCGAAACATGAACCCGTTCATCACCATCTTCTCAACTATTCAGCCGCTTCAAACCGTGCCAACACAACCAGCTGTCCCTGGCTCTTGGCTCCCGTCTCTCGTGCTCCTCGGGCCAACATCCTGTATTCAGTCTTCCTATTAACTCAGAAAATATGCGCTCGCAGGTAACCGAAGAGATACAGTTCTCTCGAAATCAGTTTCTTTTCGGTTTCAAAGTTGTCTCATAATCCGTCCGGTTTCCTCGATTCCATTGTATCATGTTTCTCTTGCGAACGTCACCTTTTCATATGTTTTTCAGTGATCTCCATCCATCCCATGTTCCTGATGTACATCTCGAGGTCTTCGTCCAGAGCCATCTGTCCCTGTGGCTCCCAATGCTCCCCCATTTCCCCTTCTCTTTTCCCTCAAAAAACCGGTTCTCCGTCGCACCTCTAAAAGGCATGCCGCCCTCTCTCCTCTGCCCCATCATCATCTCTTCTAATCGTCCGGAACCGATTGCGTCGAAATCAAGACAAGAAGGTGTCTGAGCGGCCCGAAAGAATTACGCAATGCCACTTGCCACCGTATGTCACTTTCTCTTCAAAACGCCCTTCCAACCCATGATTTCTTGTTCTTCACATTAGCTGGCTCACCGAGTCCGGAGCCACCATAAACACCATAATTAGTGTTTAGGGACCCCATTCGACCCGAAATTAATCACTGTGTTTCTCCTCCCGCGGGGACCCATTGTCTGTGGCTCGTTGTGGCACTCGGCTTACAGACGCCTAATCCCCGAGAATTTCCCTCATTTCTTCTATAGATTATAGATGAATGCACACACACACACACATTCACGGACACACAGCAGCAGCAGCAGAATACAAGACGAAACGCGCGCCGAATCAGTGCCCCTCATACACACACACAAAACAGGGTCATTGCGTGACATGGCAGGTGGAATGAATCGCAGATCGTCGCGTGTCGCTTCTTGTTTGCTTCTTCCTCTTCTTCTCCGTATTCTTGTTCTTCGGTTCATGAGGTATCAGATTAATTAGGTGAAGGAGGGGACGAGAGACAGTAACCGGATAGTTGTGTGTACACTCCTAGTTGGGAGGGACACTTGGTTACATCACCCCGTTGATTGGGTCAACACTTGAGTGCATTGGCGATTAGAGGGCGGATGAGAAGGGGAATTAGTGGGGGCACAAGTGGGACACGTGGCACAACTCAACAAGTGGACGCAGGATTACAGCTTCAATGGGTTGGCCGAAGAAGGATGGACAGTTTCTGATGAGTACTCATGTAAACCACATTTGGTTTTGGCCATTGCAGATTGGCATTCCAGCAGGCTGGCTCACAATCCGTAGTCCCCTGTCTGGTCCTGACGGGCCTTCTTCTTTCCTGCAAATCCACTGTTTTTTATCGAAAACGTGACCTCAAAGAGATCAGCTCAGGAGCGAATCACCTGTGGTTTTTGAATGGATACAGTTTCAAGACAACGTGATAAACAATCGGCGCACCGTTCGAATAGTGCATGGCATAATCCTACCTCCCGTAGTCATTTAGCCCCGAAATGTCTATTAGTGTACTTTTTCGATGTTTCTGAAACAGAGAACTAATTGGAACACATCTGGGAATCAACCGACAGATAACATTTCACGAACTTTATCAATGCATGTCTATTGCTTAAATTTGTATTTGTGAAGAATTTGTGAAATGGCTGGAACAGAGAAACCATTTAGGAGGTCACAAAGTGAAAAATGATCATTATTCAGAACGATTCCCGTTTCTGTTTCCATGTTTATGTGCACAATGTGAAACAAGGGCATTTCCATTGGTTTTGAATTCCCTCACCACCAAAACAAGACCGCCACCTCTTCTCACTTCTCGATTCCCACTTGCACAAACACGATTGACCCATTGTCACCCCCCGCGTAATCAGATAAGTACACGGGGCAGATTGGCTGAGTATACAGACACCTCCTGACGATCAGCCACCGGACGCCGTAATCATTGCGCAACTTGGAGCGAAAGAGTGTTTGATTGGAAATTGGGGGGGGGGGGGGCTCGATGGGCTCTCGTTGAGCAATGCGTTGGCTAATTGATAATTGAGAAGGTGCTGGAAAACGGAAGGGAGGGGACTCCAAGGTAACGACCGGTTGTCCAAGAAGTTATATTCTCACATATAGACCTATTATTTCTAGAAATGAATGAAACGATGATATTGAGGTCCTGAAACAGTGAAATGACGCAGCCATTGCTCCCACATCTCCTCATCACTCATGAGCCATTCCTATGGTTTTTCACTCCTTTGTATGAGAAAAGAATGAACATCTGCAACTTCTAGCAAATGTTCAATGTCTTTGTATTTTCAAATTCAAAAAGATCTACGAATCGGAAAATGCTAATTCTCTTTAGCAATTCTGCAAACGCGCTCAACCGCACTTCCGATTCGATTGCTCGTCGGCACAGTGCCAATCGTCATATTCTTTCCATATTCGAAAGACTCAAAAATCGGAATTAAAGGTAATGTGCAGCACAGAGCACAAATTGTGCTTTGATTGAACAAATCATGAAACTTTCTTAACAGAAACATCAAAAGTTTCGCAGTGAAAATATTTATGAAAACTTTGAAAACGCAAATTTTTGGTCGAGGAATTTTGTCTCAAATGCACGTGTTTGCAAGAAAAATCCAATGTTCTGCTATGTTTCGCAAAATAGTTTGAGCAGGATTTGGAAACGGTATTATGCCATCGAAATGGCCCCGCAACCGAAGAGAGCTCTGCCGGCGAATCATTATATCTCGAGATTGATAAGAGATATCAAAACACTGTCAACAGCAAATTTTTAGTTCTAGTTCTGATCTACAAGTTTGCTGTTGATAATTTTTTGTTATCTCTTATCAATCTCGAAATATAATGATTCTCCCGGGCAGCGTTTGGGATGCCGCTCTATTCGAGGAAATACGGTAATTCAATAGGTTTTCATTAGTTCTCCAAGTGCAATCAGCTGTTTCACGAACCGTTCGAAAGAAGAGAATGACATTAAATCAGTAATAAGGATGATGAAAATAAAATGTGTGAACTCTTCCAAATTGAGCTCTCATCGTCATCGCCATAAGGTGTCCTCTTCTTCCCTATTTGCCCATTATTTCGTGGCATGTGGTCACACACGCGTTCTCTCCCTCTCCCTCTCCAATTACTAATCGTTTTCCGACGTAATCGGTGCCGCCGAAAAGATGACGAAGCACTCGATGGGCTCGACTTGTTAGCGTTCCGCAACTTGCGCAATGGCCACTTTTTTGTATTCTGACTCTGACGTCGTCTACAGTAATCCCCCATCCGAAGAAGTCATTCGAGCGGAACAGTCCGTCGATTCACATCAATTCAATTCATGACGGATAAGCGACGGGGGGACAAAACAGCTGAATAGATGGATTGAGCCGGACGGGGGAGGGGGAAGCAGAGGGAATTCAGGTCAGAGCACGGTAATTATAATGCATCCGGGAGATGGGAGAAACAAATGAACATTACAAAGAATCGAAGAGGGGAAGCAAGAGAAACTATATGAAATGGACATGAAACAGAGGTTTTTGAGGGAGAATATGGGTTAATCCCCCACCCAACGACGGTCATCTCCTCACTTTCCCCCCACTTTTCGGTCATCGAAATCATCGGAATGGTGTGTGAATTCGAGTATTCTATCAATGGATATCTCATCAGATGCAACACCAAACTACCCTCCAACCTTGATGTGAGTCGGTTTCTTTGGTTGTCTTAATTTGGCGGAAGGGATTTCACTTTCTGTTTCCCAGTTTTCTTAAATTCACTGTGTTCTTATTTTGTGTATTGCGCTATTTGTTATAAGGCTAATCTATTTGATATTGACGCTGAAACAGTCATCTGTTGATCCTAAACAATTGAACATTCGGGGAAAGAAAAAGAGGCCGCAAAGTGAGAATAAATGGAGTTGATGAGATCAGGTGCTCTCTGCAGAACGAATGTTTTAATGTACTTTCTGAAGCAGTGAAATGGTGGAGAACAGAGTCAGCGGACATTGACAAAAATGGAATTCCGTCGAACTAAAGTGGGTAGTTCACTAAGGAAACAGAGTTCCACGGGGTGCTGAGGAAGATCTCATTTGAATTTCCATTTTTTCGCGGGCGATTTCAAAATATGCGTGTCTAGCTGAATTGTCTCCGAAATTGTCAGGTGTTAAAGACACGACGATTCATTTTCGCCTAGTAATCTTCGGAGTTTTGAGAACAGTCGAAATTTGGAAAATCGTCCGCTAAACCATATTTTCAAAGCCGTTCAGGACGTCGGAGTACTGTATACCTTTGGAAGAGCGCGCTTGCTGAGTACGTCGGAGCAGGAGTTCTGATCTCACTTGCACATACATCTGAACATGTTCTGTTTCAAAAGTTCCCCATTATCCTGTTGCCGGAATACTGGGGCTTATGGTTAGTAATTAAAAATTCCCTGATATCTCTAAATCATGAAACAAAAGTATGAATTATTTCCACGAACACCATCCTTTATTATCATAGTTTCGAGAAACGGTAAAGCGATGAAGAGGGTAAAAATGAACATAATGGTAATCAAAAGTTGTATCAGTGGGGGAGAATCTTCATGAGAACGAAGGGCTTCTTCAGACACAGAACATCAGAGAAAGAGACACTCAGTCACATAATACAGTCATTGGAAAGTCCCGGGGAGTGAATACACAAAGTTTTTTGCGCCCGTTCGATTTCTTGAGGATATGACAAAATCTGGGAAAACCTAAAAATCTGGGAAGACAAAATCTGGGAAGACAGAATTGAGCAGACGTTTTCTTGAAGTTGTTATGTCTTTCGAGACAGAATTTTGGGGAGAAAACATAGAAATGTATTGTTTTGTGGTATTTATCAGTTAGTAAAAGGTAAAATTGTGTGAAATTATCTGAGAAATCAGCTCAAAACTGTCATTTTTCGACAAAATTGTGACTCACTGTCTGCGCTCTCTTATCTCTAACCGTTCCCAGATTTCGTCCGATTTTCCCAGATTTTTAGGTTTCCCCAGAAGTTGTCATATCCTCGATTTCTTCATCACACAATTCTGTTGAATTATTTCAGCAGCTGCAACAGTTGTACACACGAGACGAAGAGTATTGTGTACCTCTGAAACAGTGTTTATCCGTGTTTCTCTGATTTCGGCGACAGAACGCCTTATGTCCCTCTTCTTCTCGTTTACGAGCTTCTGTTCCCGTTATTCTGTGTTAATTCTGACAAGTTTACCAATTATTAAAGGAGACAAAAACCATAGGCCCATGACCGGTTGATTGGCGAAACTTTCGGTTTTTGAGCTTCCGTTTTCCGCTTTCCGTTTACTGTTATTATGAAGGGCAAACAAGTGGCGTGCAAACCTGTAGAAACAGAATAAATGCACTGTGTTTTGTAAGCGTTCAACTAGCAGAACTCGGGTTCCCACTTCGCTTTTGAGTTCCCCGTAACCGCTTCCGTTTTCAAGAATTGAAGCGCATTCAGCATCCTATTTACGTAGTGTTTGTCGAAAGTGTTGGAGCTTTTCAGTATTAACTGAAACGGCAGATTCCTCGTTCACTCCACTGCGCACTGTGATCATGATTCGTCGATTGGAACTTTCATGCTCAAAAATGTTAGCCTGTTTCAAACTGAGATGGTTAGTTCTCATCCACGAATTATAATTTCATAGAACGGAGACGAAGTTCGAACAAGAATGTTTCCACTAACCCCATCCGTTATTATCATAGTTTCGAGAAACGGTGAAGCGAGAAAAAATGTAGAAGAACTGATCGACTTTGTGTATGCATCATGCTAATCAGTGCCTCAAAAGCTGTATCAGAGGGGGAATCTTTTTGGGAACGAAGGGCTTCAGACACATTGGGAACATAACATTAAGGCGGGGAAAAGCGAAAAAGAGAGAGAAAGAGTGAGAAAGAGAGAGAGAGACATAATACAGTCATAAAAAGTCAATGACCCGGGGAGTAAATATGCAAAGTTTCTGGCGACTCTTTGATTCCTCCATCACGCAATTCCACTGTTCAAAACTGTTCACAAGACAACTCAATTTGATATTCCAAATTCAGTAACACTCCGGCTCCAATTAGTGATTATTCTGACTCTCCTAACCATCAAACGAAGAGAAGAAAACGAAGATTGATGGGTGCAAAAAGGAGAAATGGTTTCCCGAACGCTTGTGTCCGTTAACTGTTCCGTTTTCCGGAAAAGATGGAAGTTCTTGTTCCGTTCTGCGTTTAGCAAGAAGAAAACCTATTTCCGTGTAAGAAGAAAGACACTGTGTTTTGGCTTGAACTCCCACCGATCGTTCGTTTTCGAGTTCCCGTAACCGTTTTCCCTTTCCCGAATAAAAAAAGTTGAGTTTACAATCCCGTGAATAGTGTTTGTCAAAAGTATAGAAGCTCTTCAGTATTAACTGAAACGGCAGATTCCTCGTTCATTCCACTGTGCACTGGTTGCTTCTCATCCACGAATTCAAATGAGTTTCTGTGGAGAGTCAAGAAGATTGAAAACGAAAAGAGTGATTGCCTGCAACTGTCTCCATCCATTCTTCACGAATCCTTGAAACCGTATCACCTCTCCTCACATTCCCCTCTTCTTTTTCTTCTTCCTCCGCTCCAAAAACACATCACAACCACACACATGGAAAAGCCAGCGAGCGGCGGGTCGTTGAAACAGAGAGGAGGAATCCATAAAAATCGGGCAGTTTCGTGCGAAAATCGCACTGTTTTTGCGATGCGCGCCCACTGCGCGCCCGCTTCTCGCCCTCTTCTCCCCTATCAGTCACAATCAGATAGTTCTATCGATTAGTTTCGAAAAACGAATTCGAGCAGAGCCAAGAAAGAGTCGTTGCTTCTTCTTTTTTGTTTCACACATCCCGTGCCCGTTTTCGCCCATTTTTTGCCGAGCTTCTCTCTTTCTCTGCGCCGTCTCCATTTCGCGCACTCTCTCGTCTCCACACAATTTTTATCAGATTTATGCGCGAAACAAAAGCCTTTCTCGCGGCTCTCGCTCCTCCTCCTCCTCCTCCTGCGCCGCCAAATCCGGTCTTCGTCTCGGATTTCACAAACATTCTGTGTGTCACTTGACCGATTTGTGTGCATGTCCCCTCCTCCCTTTTTTGTCTCATTTCCAGATGTGTGTTTTGTTTTTATTCATTTCTTCTTCTTCTTCTGAGACGCCCATGTATATGTATTCGATGGCTTTTTCAGGCGGAAACCACGACAACGACGAGCATGAATAATCAACAAGCAGCCATCGCATCCGCCCGAAATCGCGTACGTCTCACTACCTTTTCTTCTTTTTTCGCGATGATTCTCATCGTTTTGTAGTCGTGAATTGGCGGGAGTTTCGGGAATGCTTTTTTTTGAATTCCCGCTCACAAAAACTGCAGAATTTCCAACGTTCAACGGCTGAAGCGAGAAATTTGAAATTCTGCAGTTCGTGAGCGTAGGAATTCAAAGGAAACACTCACGAATCTCCTGTGTTGAGGGGTTCATTTACAGTATTCCCGGTGAACTTGGCAGCAAACGCGCTCCGTTGTGGTCTTTCGAAGCGACTGATTGGTTTAGAAAACACGAGATCATTGTGATTTCAGTGGAGCGCTTTTGCACAACTTCTCGGGACCTGTGATATCTTGAGTCTAACAACTGGTTATTTACTATCTATATTTAACTAATATCATTCGTGAACAGTTGGAAAAGTAGAACTCTTGAAGCCGACATCTTTTCCCTGCCAATTAGACATAATTGCTCTCTTTTGCACTTTTCATCTGATCTTTGGAACGACAAATGGTGAAGAGCATTTCCCAACTCTCCAGAAAACACTAGCAATCAAATACCCCCTCCGTTCCGGTTCCCAAGTACATTTAACGGAGAACGTGAGGAACTTTCTGAAAATTCCATTAGTTCTGTACCAACCTGATCGTGGAAGTCAACCCCGCACCGCCGGCTAAGTGTCAAACTTCATGAATCGCTTAGAAAATGTACGTGCACCTTCCGGGTACCATTTTTTAACATTTTATTCATGGATACTTCACGAAGAAGTGGATTGGAGAAAAGAAAGGATGTAGGCGAATAGAGGGTAATACATAAGAACACTGATGAACACGGGTACCATACCGGATCTCTCTGTAAAAAATGAACCCGATTGGTTCAGTAGGGGCGGGTGGACAGACTGGCACAACACATGCACAACCAATGTAATATTTACCATCTAGCAAACGAAAGACCAAATAGGCACTCTGGACCGAAGCATGAACACCTATTCATGAAACGGAAGATTTGTGTTACATTTTCCTCGACGCACTCTTGATCACCCTCGCACTTCATAGTGTATTATTCTGTTTCTAATGGACCCCCATTACTTATTTCTTCTGTTTCTACGCTTTCACATAACATTTTCATTAGATCTATTATCATTCTCATGTAAGCTTTCCGTGCTTATTATCTGGCTAAACAGGGCAGAGAACGATTGATAACTGGCTCGTGTGAACATATTCCCGAGAAGCCTCAAATCGCAAATGTATTTGTGCATTCCAGTCTTCCATGACATTGTCCAGTGGGACTATCTGGACTAACCACTCCATCTCATACCGTCAAACCTAACGACTATCGTCAGCTCCTTACCTATAGGAACTGCCCGTTTGCCGAAAGGGCCGGTAGCCTGATGAGCTCGCTCTGCTCGGTGAACTCTTCCTTTTTCTGTCCGATCTCCCTAGAGTTTGAGCCATCTTCATCATTGTAGTTGCGTCCCATCCGTTCGCTCCGCTGCCTACCGCGATGTCATTGAACGCCTGAACTTGGTCCATTACTCTCTTTTAGTCAGCTGCCGTCTTTTTGGCTCTGGCTGTCCAGTTTGCTTCTTTCGGAATCCTCAACAACTCGTCTCTCTGCTTTATTGAGTGAGCCGCCTGCTCGATCCTCTTCAACTTATTTTTTTCTGTTCCCACCACATATTGAAGAGCAGTTGACGATTCTATTTGAAACGGAGCGAATGAAACAGAAAGAAAGTTTCATTCTGGATGAATCATCGGGCGAATTGGAAAGTTCCCCTCGAGAACCCGATTCATCCGGAAGAGGATTCTCCACTTTTCTCCTTTCTTTGTTCTCCGTTCCCCTCGAAGTGATCAGAGAACAGCACCCGTCGTTCCCAGATACCGTATCGCCCGTTTGGCTCGAGTTTCCCTCCGTCCGCATGGAAATTCAACAGTTTTACGAGCGCAATCGCAGGGAACCGGGGGCGTTTCGCGGGTGTTTTGTGTGCAGTTCCAGCGGCGATTTTATCGTTTTTATGGGCAACCACGGAGGGCCGACGCACCGTTTCCCCCACTTCATTCGTTGCTATTCGCCGCTCACCAAGAGGTTTCTGTAACTGTTGCTGCTGCTGAAAATGGCCAAGTTGGAGGCGATTGTCGAGGAGAAAGTGGAGAAGAAGGAGAAGAAGGAGAAGGAGAAGGTGCACCTGAAGCTCAAGGAGCGGATGAAGAGGTTGAAGAAGTCCAAGTCGATCGCTTCGTCGAACCCAACCGACTACTTGAAGTGCAAGTGTGAACCGTGCGTCAAGGAAGCCATCGAGGTATAGGGTGTCTTCTTAGAAGACGTCACGTCCCTCCAGAAGTCCCCCGTCATCTCCAGGGGTGCCCCCTCCCCATCATTAACCAGTCAATCTCTTCTCCAACCTCCCTTCAACCCTCTTCTTCTTCTTCTTTTTCTTGCCGCCGCCGTGGACGTCGTCTGAATACATTTATCCATTTTTTAGTATTATACACTCAGCTAGACGGGGGGCAATGTTTATAAACAACATTTCTCTTTTCGGATGAGAAGATGTCGAAGACGTCGTCGTCATGGTGAGACAGAGAGATGGGAAGATGTCGGTTGAGAGTGTAATCAGTGAAATACGAGGTTCTGTTGATTCGCGGAGGGAGAGAAACTGTAAGCATGGCATGGACTTAGAGCAGTTACTGTAGTTGGTGGCAACCTTTCGAGATCAGACAGGTGACACCTACAATGTAGTCGTTCAAGGAAACAGAGTCCAGACCCATTCAGACACGGCGCTCGTTCAAGTTAATAATAGACTACAAACCCACAATAATCACTGGAATCATGGAAAACAAGTCACCGAAACAGTGATCAACTCGTATTCTCGCCCATTCTCCCCCGTATCCGAAGGGACTTTCGAATTGAATAAGTTCCACGTCATCTGATTTCACAATAAACTGAGCGTGTTTCGTCATATAGTGGCAGCACAATCCGAGTAGATCCTTTATGCAATAGGCTTCTTGAGTCCCTTGGATTGTGTATGGTTAGATTACACACTATGTAATGGAACACTCTTTTCATGATTACCAGCAGACAAGTTCTTGAAACAGTTATCAAACCATCCTCTCATGTTTCGTCTCACCAAGATCCCGTTTTCCTCTGCCATCGAATTGTCCCCGCAACCGAGAAGAGCTCTGCCGGAGAATCATTATATCTCGAGACTGATAAGTGATATTGAAAAGTTTTCAACAGCAAACCTGTAGATCACAACTAGGACTACAAGTTTGCTGTTGATAACTTCTTGATATCTTTTATCAGTCCCAAGATATAATGATTCTTCGACAGAGCTTTTCTCGGGTGCGGGGGCCATTTTGATTGCATTCGATTGTACGTCACTTGAAAAAAGGAGACCCTCTGCGGAGAGGTGCTTGTCTATAAAGTGTTCCTTGTGTTAGCTATGATCCCTGTATTCGAAGTGATTCAATGACTGGCTCCAGTACAATTCCCTGAATGAATCGGACCTCTCAAACTTCTTTCGAATACAGTATGTCACTCGATTATTGTCACTTCTCAATTTGAATTTCTTCTCGATGATTCTCTGAAACAGAGTGCTCATTTTGTCTTCTAGAGAGGCCTCTTCGCTTGCTCTTCGATCGCCCTTCCACTGCCCCATTCGTGCCCTCGTTCCCATCCAATGAATCAAACCGTCGAAAAAGAGAAGGAAGAAGAGGTGCCCTATTAAATCTCTCTCTTTCTCTTGTTCCCCATGTGCTCCGTGTGTGTGTGTGCTCCATTCGTCTCCCGTGCCCGTCCAGTCTACACCCAAGAGAGCCTCTTTTCTTCTCCAAAAGTGTATAGAAAACGAAAAAAGAAGAAGAAGAAGCAGCACGAAGAAGAAGAAGAAGCGGTTGTGAAGCCGCACGCGCGCTCTCTCTCTTCCCCTCATGCTCTTGGGTCGCCGCGCACTCATCGATCCATTTCGACTCACACAGCTTCACACATGGGCTCGGAGCCCAAGAGAGAGCTCTCTCTCTCTCTCTCCCTCGCCACCCCTCCCCCCTTCCACTCACTTCCCACTGCCGCCGCCCCGCGTCGTTTTCGCTTCTCGCACTGCTCTTGTCGTTGTGTAGTCTCGCCTTTTTCGGGGCCTCTCCTGAGAGAAAAAGAGCACCAGCTGATAAAGCGACACACTGATAACGAGTCTCTCTCTGCGTCTCCGGGGAAATTAATCTCTCGTCGTCGTCGCCGTCTGCGGTCGCGCCGGGGGCCGATTGCTCCCCAGACGTTTTTTTTTCTGGTGCAGAACTTTTGATTTATTAGAAAACACTCGAAATCCCCCGTTTAATTAGAGCAGCGTTCTCTGATCCGTTTCTTCGAACTTTGAATGATTGCAGATGGCGGCTGGTGGACAACCTCAAGGTGCTGCGCCGGGACAACCCGACCAGAACTTCGACTACATGTTCAAGGTAATTTCCACTCGAGTGCTTCTTCTTTCTCTCTCGCCTCTCCACTCTCTCTCTCGTCTCCCTTTGGGCTCTTTGAGCCACCAAACCCCCTCGGAAGAAGAAGAAGTAGAAGGAGACAAAATTTCGGCCCGAAAACTTTCACTTTTCCTCCGCCACTTCCCCGCCCGCAGAATCGATGCGTCGGCGTCGTCGTCGGCACCACCAAGAGTCTCTGGTTTCATATTTTATTTGACAACGACGACGACCAAGGTTCTCTCTCTGTGTGTCTGTCTGTTGTGTGTTGGAGCCTTTGGAGGAAGAGGAGGAGGAAACCCAAAAAACGAGAGAGAGAAAGGAGAAGATGGGCTCATAAAAAGGGGGAGAATAACGAGGAAGGCGGCGGCGGCGGGACGAAAACACGTCATTCGACGGGCAACAAGGCCAATTTGTGTGTGTGTGTGTGTCGATTTACACGGCACGGCGCCTCTATTTTCGTTGCGAGACCCCAACATTGCAGCTTCTCATCATCGGCAACTCGTCGGTCGGAAAGACGTCGTTCCTCTTCCGCTACTGCGACGACTCGTTCACCTCCGCCTTCGTCTCGACCGTCGGCATCGACTTCAAAGTGAAGACGGTCTTCCGCGGCGACAAACGTGTCAAACTGCAAATCTGGGACACGGCCGGACAGGAGCGCTACCGTACCATCACGACGGCCTACTATCGCGGCGCGATGGGCTTCATTCTGATGTACGACATCACGAACGAGGAGTCGTTCAACAGCGTCCAGGACTGGTGCACCCAAATCAAGACCTACTCGTGGGAGAACGCGCAGGTGGTGCTCGTCGGCAACAAGTGCGACATGGACGCCGAACGCGTCGTCTCGATGGACCGCGGACGGCAGCTGGCCGATCAGCTCGGACTCGAGTTCTTCGAGACGTCGGCCAAGGAGAACATCAACGTGAAGGCGGTGTTCGAGAAACTCGTCGAGATCATCTGCGACAAGATGGCCGAGAGCCTTGATAAGGTGGGAAGGTGCACAAGCCCCACCGAGTGTTACCATTTCGTTTCAGGACCCACAACAACAGCCGAAAGGACAGAAACTCGAGGCGAACACTGCTCAGAAGCCGGCTCAACAGCAGTGCAATTGCTAGAAGACGTCGCCGTCGTCGTTTTCGAAACGAGCAAAAAAAAAAAGAAATTCCAAACGCAATAATAATAATTTCGAAAAAGCGCGTAGCACCTCCTCTCTCTCTCTATCTCTCCGTCTCTCTCTCTGTCTAATCTCTCTAGGCACCTGATAACTATCTAGGGCGTAGTTTGGCTTAATCATCAGATCCCCTTCCTTTCTCTGTCACTTACTTTTCTTTTTTTTTCCTAATTTCAGCGCTGAATTTGAAAAAAAAAAGATGTTCTTCTACTAACTTATTGCCTACTTCCCTAACTTATTTCCCAGATTTCTTCACATAAAAAAAAACATTAAAATATTTCAAAAAATCCCCTAAAAACTTCCAAAATTTTCCTGAGCTGTGTTTTTTAAAAACTATTGATTGAATGTATTTCTAGTCGCCTATTTCCCGTATTTTCGTCCAGATTTTTTTTCGCGCAATTCATTTTCGTTTTTGGAGGAACTTTTTCTTATTTATTCTACTTTGGCACAATAAATTATTTCAAAAAACGGAAGAAAGAGAGTCAGAGAACTTGCTCGTAAACGATTTCCGATTGGAGGAGAAGTGGTTCGTGACCGACGCTGTGAGTTCCGGGAAGCAGGGATCGGGCGAAGAGCTCCAGTGGTCGAGAGAACGGAACTCCGAAGTGTCGGAGCAGATCCAGAAGCGGCGGTTTGTGGGATGGCACCGCCATTGGAACACTGAAAATGGAAATGTGCTCTATTGAAATTGATAACTCTTTGAAGAGTTGCCTTGACAGGACGCGTTTTTTCAAAATTCTTCCACGACAATAATTATGCATGCGCTGTGGGAACATGTTCTAGGCTCTTCAGTTGTTGCTTCTTTATTCTTTCGGACAACGACCAGGAACCAGAAACCAGTGTATTCCGTCCGAGGGGCTCTTACCTTGCGAAGATGAACGTCTCCGGCAAGCTTTCGATCTTCTTCGCTCCCTTCCTCATCGCCAAAACGAGCTCCTCGAACGGAACTTTGTGCTTCTCCTTGTCGAATCCACACACCGGCCGTCCTTCCGTCGTCATTTTCAACCACTTCCACTTCGCCACCACTTCCATTCCCCAACTCGCAAATCGGTGCTCCAGCTCCTCTTCGAGTCCTGCTCTATTCGTCCTCCAGAAGACGATCAATGCATCGGGCGTCGCGAATCCGGGAATGTTCAGATAGTACAGAGCATTTTCATTCATTTCGTATCTGAAAATGAAAAGTTCTGATAATCAGCGACAAGGTATCATTGAATTACGTCTTCTTCCTTTTGACGGATCGACTGAACCACGGAGGATCAGCGATAATCAGGTCGAACTTGATATCTGAAAGACTGGGTCTTCAAATATTCTGTTAGATCTCATTTACCATGTTCTTCGGAGTAATCATTGACATCTGTGACGTCACCGACATGAAACGTGGATCCGGGAGGAATGAAGAACTTCAGATTGTCCGAATTCTCAATGATCTTCGAGTCATCGAGAGAGCAATTGATCCAATTACTTGACGTTCCTTGGCTCATCAAATCATGGACTTTCTCCGAGTTTATCGATATTTCCACAATTTTATTCGTGTTTTGCATCACTTTGTGATCCGGAAGCGTCACGTTGACAACTCGAAAATACAAAACGTTTAATCGAATGCTCTCCCGTAAGCAGTCTAGATAAATATTTAACGAAGCAACTAAAGCTTTTCGGGACAATACGAACTCTTTGAAACCGAAAAACACTCACTTTTTGGTAATTTCCCTGGCGATTTTGTTATTATCCGGATCTACAGCCTTTTGGAAGTACCCGCACTCCTCGCCGACCTTCTGAATCCTCTCCGACATCTTCAAAATCCTAGTGACGTATTCCGAGGGTTCGTTTCTCGTCCGTTTCCGTTTTCTCTCGTTATTCGTGGCTCCTCGTCTTTTGATCGCTTCGAACTGCGAGTCTGGCATGAATTCCGTGTTGATGTCGAACAGTTCTTCGCGCATTTTCAGCCTGAATCGATAGAAAAAAAGCAATTGTTTGATGATCAGCTCTGAATTCCATACTTTGACTTTTCGAAGACTTTCTCATGGAATTGACGTTCGTCGAGAATCGCAAAGTCCGCTTCCACGTGGATTATTGACATCTGAAAACGTTTTTTTCAGATTCGAAGTTCTGAAATAAAAATATTCACAATAGTCAAAATATAAAGGAAATTTAAGACTGAGACTGATGAATCACAAGAAAAAAATCTTCCAAGAAATAGAAATACTTTAAATTTTATTCGGATCGAGATCAGAAGAGACGTATATATATATATTATTATGCGCTTCGGAATTTCGACTAAAATCGGGGAGGACAGGGGGATTGGTTTGACAACTATTATGGCATCGAGACGAAATTACTTTTCAAAAATACGAAAGATAGCAATTGAATGAATATAATTAAAATATGGACAAAAGATGATAATGACTATGAACAGCTTAGTGATGATCGCCAATTAAAGACTTTATAAAGACGAAGATACCGATTCCGGCGGCGACGAACAGCGATTTGACGAGCGACGTCCAGTGGGATCCGGCCGATTTCGAGTGCGACGAGGAGGTGTCGGCGATGACGTTCTGAAGAGATTTTGAACACATTTTCAAGGTTTTCGGAAGCCCTTTTGGCGTTATCTCACTACAAACCACAACTTTATGTCAATGGTTTCTCCCATAAAAACTGAATCACTCACATGACTGTGTCCGTGTCCTCCTTCTCCGTCCTCTTCCGAATGCAACTCCATCGGGAGCAACTCGACGAGTGCCACGTGGACGAATGTGCCGGCGGCAAGACCTTCGAGCCAATACCGTCCCACTCGCTGCCACATGTCATTCTCGATTCCGTCGATCTGAAGGGCGAGAGAGAGAAATCTTTGGTGATTCCACTTGACTAACCGTGGTCGCCAGCACCATGCCGGCTGGAATCGTCGCTGAGAGGAAAATCGACGAGGTCCACGCGTATTTCCGAGAAGCGTTGTGCTTCGCCAATTGGACTCCGTACGAGATGCAGCAGAGGATCTCGTGGAAGAGAACTGCGATCAGGATCTGCCAGAAGGCGTTCGTGTCGTTCTGGACTCCGAGGGCGACACCCTCGAAGAACGAGTGGACAGACATTCCGAGTAGAAGGAACCACACTCGGATGTTCATCGATCCATGAGGAGCGGATCGGCAGTGCGAGGAGGAGGATCCGTGGTGGTGGGGGCTCGAGTTGGCTCTGAAGATGATGTCATCCGCATCATCGTCCATCGACACCAGAGGCACGTGATCTTCCCCTTCGTCTTCCTGGAAATATTTCATCATTTATATAGTATCACACTACAGAAATCACTTACGTCATGATGGAACTTGTTCATCTTCATCGTGTCGCTCGTCGGCAACGGGGTGTGTCCCCCGTGAGAATGAGCTCCGATCGAGTGTCCGATTCCATGAATCACCTGCTCCGTGATCAGAATGATCAGGAATCCGATGATAACGAGCTGATCAGTGGAGGGGATCCATCCGTAGTTGTCCACGATCGTCTGATTCCCTCTCAAATGCATCTCCTGATGTCTGACGTGGGGAACCAATCCGAGGAAACACGTGGCGATGAACACGCCGCACGACGCGCATCCCAGGAGCGATATCGACAGTTTCGAGGCATTTCTGAAAAGTTGGCAGTTATTGTACGGATGAAATTGGATTCTTTTTAATAGAATGGAAACATCTATTCAGAATGTAGGTCTCTATTAGAAAGGCATCTTCCGATATGCTCACGAGATTGCTGGAAATTTCACAGAAACCCACTGTTTCTAGATTTTTTCAAATTCTAATAACTTTATACATTTTATTTTCGACTTACACGCAACAGTTCCTGAGGAAAGTGTACGGGATGCACGTGGAGGTCAGCAGAACGAGGAAGACGACGAGCGCCGAGAGGGTCATGAACAGGAACTGCTCCATTCCGACTTTAGTTCATTTTCTGCGGTTTCTAATGGAATTATGCACGCTTTGCTCTTTTCATTTTTTTTTTCCGTTTTTCGAACTATTTTTGTACCATGTGTCGAAAACCTCGATCGTGGCGAGACCCTTTCGTCGGTTTTAAGAATGCGCCTTTAATTTCTTTGCGGATTCTCACTAATTTCGTGTTTTCCTAGATAAATAGTTCAGAGCGGTCCTTTCTCAAGCGCTTCCACACTTTTCCGAGCTTCTTATTCAGAAAAAAACGTGTAAAAGTTTGTAAACTTTTGAAGAAGCGTATTTTTAAATGACCCAAGGGTTTCGCGATGCTCGATTTTGTAGGTTTCTGACAAAAAAAGGAAAAAATCCGAAAAATGCAAGACGTGCTTCTTTTCCTAATCAATATTTTTTAACGATTCACATCTTTTTTAGAAATTTCGATCGTTTACAACGATTTTGGTTGAAAAAAATGTAAAAAATTGCAAGGAGTAACGCTAATTTTTTTATTCGAAAAGTGAGAGGTGAACAATTCAAAATTCAAAAGCAAAAAATTCAGAAAAATCAAATAACGATGAGGAAGGGAATAACAGCAAAAATCAAATCAACAAGGGTAAAAGATTCAGGAAAAGGTCAACAAAATTATTCATAGACGGGGATTCAGAAGCTTAACGTCTTCCACGTCCACCGCGTCCTCCACCACGTCCTCCACCACGTCCTCCACGGCCACCACCACGTCCACCGAATCCACCGCGTGGAGCTCCGAAAAGATCGTTGAAGCTGAAAAAATGAGACGATGAACTAATTTTTAGAAAAATCTTTCGAATTGCTTACCTCTCCTTGTTGTTTCTCTTCATTCCCTTCTTCTTTCCTCCGTATCCGAACTTGTCCGACTTCAGTTTTCTCTTCAGCTCTCCCGCATTTCTCATTCCGCCGCCCATCGCACCACCGCGTCTTCCACCTCTGCCACCTCCAGAAGACGGTCCTTCGTCGTCGTCCTGATCGAGTCCGTGTCTCTTCACATTGTTCAGCATGTCTTCCAACTGTTGCTTCATTCCCTTCTTGTGCTTCTTCACCGCCTCTGCCAACTTCTTCTTCTCGGTATTCTTCGCGGCGATCGCCTCCTTCTGCACCTTGACGGCGAACTTCTTCTCCTCGCGGATGCGTCGGAACGCCTCCTGTCTTTCCTTCATCTCTTGGATTCCGAGCAACCTCTTGCGAACTTTCTGCATGTGTCCGTCGGTCTTCGCCATTTCGGCGTAGTAATCCGTCGGTCTCAGCACTTTGATGTTAAGGTTCAGAAGACGCGGATAAGCGACTTGCACAGCCTTCTCAGCTTGTTTGTAGCTAGAAGAAGAACAATTTAGAACGAGACATGCTTGTGGAAACTATTGTCTATCTTTCTAATTTTTACAGTTTTTCTACTAAATTCGGAGTATTTAATGCTAAAACTCACAAGTTGAGCTCTCTCTGGAAGTCGTCATTCTCGGCCTTCTTGTCCATCTCGACGTGCGGTGTCACCACTTCGAGAGTCTCGACCCACGGAAGATCTTTCGTCAACTCGGCCAACTTCTCCTTCATCTCCGCACTTTTGTTGATGATCGGTCGTTTCTTGGCCACTTGCACATTGAGTCCGTCTTTGAGAAGGCCGGCGGCGAATGCTGCTTGCAGCTGAAGAACAAGTGTTTATTTTCAGCTGGTTTTTTTCGAGACACTTGAAGAAAAACGGGAACAAAAACATGCATATTTTATGCGAAACCCAATTTTCTCACCTCTCTCTCCTCTTCGTCTCCATCTGACTCGCCATCGACTTCCATCGCCTCAAGTGGCTTCTGAGTCTCTTTCTCCTCGATCGCATTGTCGAAATCGAACTCGGAACCGTCCGAATCGCTCTAAAACAGTGAAATATAAGAGTTGAAAAAGAAACAAGAACTCACCTCTGGCTCCGGCTGGCGCATTTTCGAGTTGGCGGCAAGGCGCTTGGCGAGACTGTTCATTTTGCGAACCATCTGAAAAACAAGTTGCGGCTTTAAAAAAGACGACATTATTGATCGGAGAAGGTATAAATAACGTTTGGAAACGTTCGAATAGAAAAAAGACAACAACGAAGTGAGAAAAAAAATGCAACTTTTCTTTTCATAATTCAACATGGCATCATATAAAAATAATTACATAAATTGTAATGTTAAAAAATTAATACGAATAAAGCATTTGCCAATGAGATCTATCAAAAGTAAAAAAAAACTGGGGAATCGGGGGTAAACGGCTAGAGGGAACAAATCACAGGAATTAATTATAGCAATACTACCGGAAAACTATTTTGACAACTTGGGGGAGGGGAACCGAATGACACATAAATTCAAGTGTTAGTTTTCAAGGCAATTTGGACATTTAAATACATTTGGTTGTTCGGGATAACGACAACCAACTAGCAACAAACTGGACGACTCTGGCCAGAGACCGCCCAACATGGAAAGCTGTGATCCGCGCCACCACGGCAAACTACGGATCGTCTAAGTAACTAAGTAAGTAAGTAACTAAATACATTTGGTTAGTTCAAAGACAGAGTAATTTCTCCGTAAGGCTCCGATTGAGCAGGAGTAATTTTTTTATTTTTGGCAAGCTCGAGGATGTTGAAAAAAGCCCGGGCAGCAGATTTTGCCGACGCATTTGGGCAAATTGAGGAGAGCATCGGGGAGAATGCCGTCTAGAAACAGAGATCGAATTTCTAATGAGAATCGAGACTGCGTCTATTTTTTTTTCGTTTTGGATTAAAATTTCTAAAAACTCACTTCTCCTTCGTTGTTCCGTAGTGTTTGGAGCATTTCCTCCTTGATTTGATCGATGGACTGAAAGAAACAATTGCTATTTTTGCAAGAAGTCTATAATTTTCAAACGCACTTTTACACCTCGATCTTCGTCACATCCTTCGTCCTGCGTCTCCGGAATCGTTGCCGAGTCGTTTCCATAACCCGAGTCGTTGGGTTCGAAGGCGTCGGCCTGGTACCATCGATCGAAGTCCTCCATTGATTGAAAATCATCAACAGCTCCACCTTCTTCTTCTTCTTCACTATCCGACACCGGATTGCCAACCACGTTCTTGTCGAATTTTCTGTTCTCGGTTCTCGCATAAGCATCTTGTATGAACCGAGAAACCGGTGATTGGATGTGGAGTCGCTCACGCCTGGAAAAAGAGAAGATATTTCGAAAGCCTAACAATCAGAGACTCACTTAGATTGACGCTCGGCATTCTCCTCTCGCAGTTTCTTCAGACGCTCGCTAATCTCTCTTCTCATTTCAAGATCTGTTTTCATTTCCAATCTGCAAACTCAGTTGTTCCATGATTAGGAAGAACTCAACTTACTTTATCATTAGATGCGACTTTTCTCGAGACCTCCTCAATTTTTTCACTGGAACTGCGCTGGTGTCCTCATTCGCCTTCTTCTTCTTCGGTGTCGAGGTTTCGAGTGGTTTGAACGCGCTAAAACAAAACAAACTGTGCATTCGTTCTATTTAGTATGCTTACCTTTCATTGAGATCGTCTAAATTCAGCTGCTCTTCAAAGCAACGCGCAGGCGACGGGTTTCTGGAAGAAGTGTGAACTAATTCGAAGAAAGCTTCAAAAGTTACCTCTGGACTGGGGTTGTCGGAAAACTATGGAACACGTCTTCTTCTCGCCCGTCGCCGAAGTCTTGGTTCTCCATCGGACCCGCACGGGTGCCTTCCACCTCGTCGTCTTCCTCTTCTACTTCCGGAACCGGAGAGAAGTTTTCGAATGTTGGTGGAGACTCCTGTGAGCGAGCAGGAGAAATGACGCAGCTGATGGGAGAATCTCTGAAAATGAGCAGTTTGCTCGACATTATTCTCTCGAAGGGGTAGAAACTTACTGGTGGAATCTAGCGGTTTCGACACTGCTCGGGTTCGTGTCACTGAAAATTACAAAAATTGACTTTTTCAAATATTTGATGTTCAGAATACATACATTGTGATCCCGTTCATTGGCGACGCTGCACACGCGACGCTGAAAAAGTACCCGTTCCTTTTTTTCTTGGAAATATAAAACTGACTGGAACGAAGCTGGAGACGCAGCCGTTATGTACCTTTCGGGACTTCCGAGACCGGCTTTGTTCTCAATGAATGTGTCGACATCGATTTGACTGAAATTAGAGATTGCCGCATTTTTTCAAAGATTGCAACTCACATTGGCTCATAAGTCGGCTCTTCCATATCATCATCGAACAGCATTCTTCCATCATTTTTTACCCCTGTAAACCACAACACTCTGGATAGTTAATTAACTTCAGGACTTACAATGAGTCAAATAATCCAAAATTTCAGAGTCTGGAGAAACCAGATCGTCGGAATCTTCCTGTAAACTTTAGGATTCGTTAGAAAATGGCTCTGTGCGAATTAGACACGACTCACCACTCCGGTCGCTCCTAAGTTCCAACTGTCGATTGCTGTCGCATCGGTTATCGTTATTTTCTCTTTCTCCGCAACGAACTTGACGATCTGCTTCGTCGAGAGCTCACATTCCCTCAATTCGGGAATCTCCGTTGACAGCGCTTCGATGGAAGTGGTGAACTTGACGACATCGGTCGGTTCGAGCGAGCTCGATATCTGAGAAAAAAAAGACAAAAGTCTCAAAAACATTCAAAAACTCACCGTTCGCGCATCTTTGAGGAGGATCTCGACATTCCTCTGCGAAATCAGACAGAACCCGAGAAGGGTGATTCCGTCGAGTCGGAATGAGTGCTAAATATCAGAATACAGTTAATTTTCGCATTTTCATCAAATACCTCATCCTCTATCCATTTGTTGACGATCTCCGAGAGGTCCCGAGGGAAGTTGAACGCCGTGAAGTTCGCGGTCTTCTTCTGGAACACGAACTTGATGACGTTCGAGATCAACTCGTTCTCCTCCCTCGTCAAGGCCTGTAAAACCATAATTTCCTTTTCTTCCGACACAAAACCGTGAAAAGTGTGCATTTAGTCACTTCTCTCAGCTGATAAGGAACGAAGACTATTGTGTGCAAAATGAGTCACTGTTGAGGACATTTTTGGCTATTTATTAATATTTTCGGTTCATTTTCAGAACTGTCTGTTGAAAATGCACAAAATGACTGATACTTCCTCGACGACGTCGACAATTGTTAGCTTCGGAACGTAAGTTTCTAATTTTCTATAAAATGAATTTGTTATAAAAACACGATTTCCAGTGAACTACCGGACGGTCATTACAAAAACTTTCGAGAAAAACAAATTTGTGGAATTTCTGGACCAGTATTCTTCATAAATGCAGTAATTTTGATTGGTTTTTTAATACTTTTAGGCGTTTTGGCTATTATTATATTTGTTATTCTTCACCGTGAGTATTTCTATCGATTTTTTTATTTGATAATGTTTAATTGCAGATACTCTATGAATTTTTGCATAATTCCAACAGAATTTTGCAACGAAAACGGCTCAGCGGCACAATTTTCCAGAAACAGAACGAAAATTTTCGAAAAATCGATTTTTCTTGCATTTCAGCAATAAAGTATTTTTCTATAATTTTTTTTTAAATTTTAACGGAAAACTTACCATTTTTCTGGAAAAATAGGCCGAAAACAGGGAATTTCAGAAATTTTCAGTGCGAAGAAACTCGGGTTCGAATTGCCGCTTCGAGTTAGATTCGCAGGTTACACGCGACGCGCCGACCGCAACGCGACCAACAGCACTTGAGCCACTTTGGCGAACGGAGGAACACTGTACAGCAGTGTCCATTCCTGGTCTCCGAGCCTCCTAACGACGTGTTCTATTCATTTATCCGATTTTTTACGCCGTCAATTGTTTTTACCGGTCCAGTTCAGTGGTTTTTTGGCTTATTGACATCTCTCCAATGTTTTTCCTAATTGTTATTTTCAAATGCTCATTTGTCTTCCAGGAACTGTCTTTCTTAAGCCATGTCGTTCTTCAATTGCCCTCCCACCTATCAAGATGAGGTTAATACTGGGTACAACGCGAGAATGCATTCCAAGCTAGCCGAGAAAGAAGGCTTCCATCTTGGAAATGGCTCGGATGAGCCGAGAACTCTGTAAGTTTCATTTCAAAAGCTTTAAAATTTTCACTGATCCCTGTTAAGGTACGTCGGAAATCTCGACCCTACGGTCAGCGAAGACTTCATAACTACTCTTTTCAACCAAATTGGAGCCGTCACCAAGACCAAAGTCATATTCGACGTAAGTTTTCATTCAAAAATTCGCTAATCAATTGCAGCAAACCAGTTATATTGTGGTACGTGTAATTTTTCTCCGCTTTTTATTTGATTTTTTCTGTGGCACTTTTGCTATTGATTGTTTCTAATTTCACAGGACTTGGTGAGGGGTATCTGGCTACAATTGCACAAGGCGGCAACCAATCCACACCGACACACTGAGACAGTGTATAATTTTATTTTTGAAAACTTATTTATGAGAAAACTACCGCGTTTTGAAAATAGGAAAATTCCAAGTCATCATTTTGACGATCTATCACACGAATCATTTTCAGGGTGCCAATGATCCGTACGCTTTCGTCGAGTTCGCCGACCACAGCCAGGCGTCGCAGGCTCTCCAAACGATGAACAAAAGACTTCTGCTGGAGCGCGAGATGAAGGTCAACTGGGCCGTGGAACCGGGACAGCAACAATCGAAGATCGACACCACCCGTCACTACCACGTTTTTGTCGGAGATCTGTCGTCCGAAGTCGACAATCAAAAACTTCGCGAAGCCTTCCAACCATTCGGAGACGTCTCTGATGCGAAGGTCATCAGAGACACGAATACGAGCAAGTCCAAAGGATACGGATTTGTTTCGTACCCGAAGCGTGAGGAGGCCGAGCGCGCGATTGAACAGATGAACGGACAGTGGCTGGGACGTCGCACGATTCGCACGAACTGGGCCACAAGAAAGCCGGGAGATTCTGAGCGCCCGCAGCAACACAATGAGCGGAGCTTTGACGAAATTTACAACCAAACTTCCGCCGACAACACCTCCGTTTACGTCGGAAATATCGCTTCTCTTGGAGGTGAGAATTAACTTTAAAAATTGAATACGAATTTAATTTTCTTTCTACAGAAGACGAAATTCGCCAAGCGTTCTCGAACTACGGACGGATCTCTGAGGTCCGAATCTTCAAGATGCAAGGATACGCCTTCGTCAAATTTGAAAATAAGGAGGCTGCCGCGAAGGCAATTGTTCAGATGAACAATCAAGAAATTTCTGGTCAATTGGTCCGATGCAGCTGGGGAAAAACCAATGAAGTAAGTTTTTCTATTGACTCGAACGCTATTTATTCATGAATTTGACAGGCTGCCAAACCAGTAGGTGGATATGGCTATGGCTATGCGAACCCATCGGCTGCCGGTAGTACGTACCCCGGATACACTGGAGCGTACGGAGCCGCTGCGGCGCCGAGCCAGCAGCAATCTTCGAATGCCAATAGTCAGTACTGGCAGTACTATGCTCAGTACTACAACAATCCACAACTGATGCAACAATGGTCCAACTACTGGCAACAACAAGGTCAGGCGGCGCCACAGCATCAAAATGCTGGAGGTAACCATTAATGTTATTTCATTCGCCTCATTTCCTCTTCAAATCCCTCATTCTCCCTATCCCCCGCTCCATCCCACGGATGCTCAAATGGCAACGCCATGGTATTGCAATTGTGCATTTTATTTATGATCGTTGTTTCAGTTTCTTTGTATTTTCATAATTAATAACCTCGTGGAATCTGGAAAACTGTTGATAATCAAACATTTTCTCTCTTTTTCGCTTCCTTTACGTGTCCATCATCGCCTCCTTCCCTTTTTCTTCTAAGAACAAGAACACCACTTTTTCACGCCCTAATCGACAAGACAATTCTGAAATATCACAGGTAGATTCTATTGTTTCCATTTATTGCTAACAACTTTTCAATTTTTCTTGCTCTTGATATGGCACGTTTCCTTTTTCTTTTTGTTTTCTCTCCCCTTCGCGCACAATGAAAATTACGAGGACGACTCGGGTTCGTAGAAAAAATGTTTCATTGTTTTTTTCCGGATTCACGAAGATTTACACGTTTTTTGTGGTGTGCCAGATTTTCAGCAGAGACAGAGAATTGGTTTCACAGGAGGAAGAAGACGCAGAAGTTAGTGGAACTAGAGAAGTAGAACAATCGTTTGACTAGAAAATGCATTAGAAAGAGAGAGAGAGGAGGAGGGAGAGGATCAGAGAGCGAGAGAAAAAAGATACATGACGTGGGAGATGAAGATGACTAGGTCGTCGACTCGTCAGTGTCCACTTCGGTTATTGTGCTCCGCGCGGAGCTCATCGACCGACAACTCGGATGCTTGTCGAAGAACGACGATTTGGATGGTTGCAAGAGGACGGTGCTGATGAGTGTCACACAGAAAGCCTCCATTACAGTGAAGAAGTTCTTCCAATCTGAAACACGGTTCCAGAAGAAAGAGAGGGAGAGGGATGCTCACAGAAAGAAGTCTCGATGGCCGGCAGCACAGTGCCGCATCCGAAGGCTCCGTATCTGGCGAGAAAGTCGAAAACTGGCTGCTGAAGCCCGAAGACCATGAAGAAGAAGTCTAGGAGCCGGAACACGACCACGTATCGATAAGAGACCAACTCGTCCTGATAAGAGATTAGGTGATAGGAGATGTTTCAAAGGGTGTTACCATTCGAGAGACAGTCGTCACCAGCATGTGGGTTCCGTAGATTCCGGCGAGCAGCGATGGCAGCGTGATGAAGTCGAGCACTTTCAGCGGACTGCAAATCAGATGAAATGAGGCCGTTTTCGGGAGGAAATGCAAATGTGCTCTGTTGCTCAGATGCTCAAAACACAGGGCGCACATCCAATGCAATCGCGCTTTTTGGCTCTAACACATTTAATACCAATTTCACTGCGTACTTCGTGTCTGTGTCTTCACACTTGTCGAACTATTTCAATCCGAGTACACGAAATGGCGTGGAAGCAGGCAAATGAAGCGATGGAGCGCGTTTGCATTGGATTGGCATTATGGAAATGTGCACGAACTCGCATTTTTGCGTCATTTTCTATCGTTTTTCGTCGTTTTTTGAAATTTTTTGCAATCAGAAACCACCGAAAACGTCGAAAACGCTCTATGGTCATGCATGGTGTTGACTGTAAATTTTGTAAAAAATCCGAATTTCGCTGAATATCTTTTGTTGTCTGTGTCTAGAGTTTGTGCTCTCGAATTGAAACCAAGCGTTTCGAAAATAATCAGCTCGAGAGTGTGTGAAGCTCGAGACGCAGACAGCGAGAGGAGGGGAGAGCAGTGGAAACTTTCGGCTAAATAGTAAAGATTTCGAACACCAACAATGGAATTCGCATTTAACCGCTTCGAAACATCAAAATGGAACATTTTCCAAAAACAATTCACTGTTTCGGGAAACAGTGAAAATTCCAAAACATTGTTTCACAGACACTTCTCAGCCTTTTTTTTGTTGTAGATAAACTCACACAAGGCCTTGATCCTGGTACTCGAAGTAGATGACGAGAGAGATCAGAGTGGCGAAGAGACGGACGACTGGCGCCTGCATGACCATCAACTCACACCAGCGGATCTTCTTTCTGAAAGAAGACATCGGGACGGATCAATCGATAAATCGACACGCTTACCCTTCCAATCGGACCTTCGGAAGGCACGGGAAGAGGCAGCAGAAGGGCGGGGTGGCTATCTCGACGTACTGCAACCTCTGCATCATCTTCGTGACGAGTGCGTGATGGCCGTCGAAGATGTGCAGCAGGAGGCAGATGATGACCCAGAGGGCGAACGAGAAGTAGAGGAAAGAGAGCAAATGCGACAGGAACCACACCCTCGGCATGTACATGGCGACGAGGGCGAGCAGCGAGACGAGCGGCGCAGTGCACGCGAGCAGCACTATCAGAAGACGTCGTCCCG
The DNA here is from genome assembly GCA_963932285.1 of Caenorhabditis macrosperma. Classification (NCBI taxonomy): domain Eukaryota; kingdom Metazoa; phylum Nematoda; class Chromadorea; order Rhabditida; family Rhabditidae; genus Caenorhabditis; species Caenorhabditis macrosperma. The sequence goes on along the minus strand of OZ010621.1, from coordinate 10,468,392 downwards.
AGTGCGTGATGTAGAAGGAGATGTAGACGAGATGGAGCACCGCCAGACACACCGTTCCCACCGTCACCGCTGTCGCCACTGCCAACGAGGCGATGTAGGTGGTGGTGAGGGCTGAAAGGCGATTGGAATCAATCTCAACGTCTTCTTCTCTCAAAAGAACTCACATCTGAGGAACGTCTTCGCGTGCGGCACCTCCTCGTGTGCTCCAGTGCAGTTGAGCAGCGAGTCGGTGAGCAATTTGACGAGCGTCTCCCACGGAGTGATCTCGATCATCGTCGTCTCCGGCCGTTCCTCTACGATCAGAAACGAATCGATCGAATGCGATTTTCTGGAAGTCATTCGGGAATTGAAAATGAATCGAATCACACGGCGAGGAGGAAATGGGGAACAGAATGGAAAGGGCGACGATGGGGCATGGATGGGGGGAGGGCGAGGAAGGGTTGGTTTCGGGGCTTTTTCGGGCGTTTCTCATGCGAGAAACACGAACATTTCGACGGTTTATTGTCGCTTTTCTGACTATCAAAACGGCCTCGGAAACGGCCGGCGGGTGGGGAACGAGCAGATGATATCGACAGCTGCACAAACGATTGAAGAAGAGAACGAACGAGTGTTTAGGTTGATCCGTTATTTCCGGTGCTTCCGGCTCTTCCGGAGCTTCCGGATGGCGTCATTTTGTTGCAGAGAGCAGCTCCCCCGGCCGGGGTCCGAACGAGAAAATAATGGAAATGGGCGAGAGGCCGGGTACACGTGAACGCAGGTGAAAAGGTGGCCGGGGAGAGAAAGGCGTTTGAGTCAGCCAGAAGAAAGAGAGCATTTCAGAATTCCCACCCTCTTCGAGCGATGCTTATCCGTGCAGGATAAGAAGGGCTTTTTGAGCGATAAGAGAGAGAAGATAATCGGTTTGGGGGGAGGATTCAGGGAAAATGGGTGCGCGTTGTGTTGAAAAGGAATAACAAGAGGGGGAAGATACTAAGGAGAGGGGGTTTGGCGGTTTATGGGACTGGGAATTGGAAACGGAAAGGGCAGGACCTTTTGAGACAAAAGGTTACCGTGTTTCCTCGAATAGCACGGCGCTCGAAACGCTGCCGGAGAATCATTATATCTCGAGATTGATAAGAGATATCAAAAAGTTGTCAACAGCAAACTTGTAGTCCTAGTCATGATCTACTAGGTTGCTATTGACAATTTTTTGATATCTTTCATCAATCTCGAGATATAGTAACTCTCTCTCTCTCTCTAACAATTTTGTCAGGCTCTCAATGAATGGTCCATGAAACAGAACAATAAGGAAAGTGGTTACTTCCAGGCGAATCGTCTCGTATTTAGTTTAACAACTAAACGCTCATCTGAACGTCTCATTTCTACAAGGATGGATCAGACCAAGCTACACCGGGTTCAACGATCCACAGGGTATCTTGGTAAAAGTTCAAGAAGTCGCTGACAACTTTTTTTTGACTATTGAGGGGGAAACTCTCGTTTTCTGTAGAATGGGTGAAACGGGAAAGTGAGTGAGGCGTTCCAGCCCCCTCTCGGTCAGAAAGTGCTCAGTTTGTTGCGGATAAGTGGTCAGTTGACAAGAGCTCTGGACTGACTTCTGAACGGATTGAAAACTACAAAAAGAAGAAGAGGATTCAGGTACAAATAGAAATTGGTGGACGACGGCAAGAAGTCACTGGAATCAACTGGATCTCGCTGCTTTAGGATCTTCCAACATGGACCCGATGGACTAATTTGGCAAAAAGGGGGACTATGTCTATTCCAGATTCACAGCGATTCTCATTGAGACTGAGAATTGGATGGCTGCTCATCACACACACACACGTGCACCACAAACTACACACCCACTTCCATTCCATCTCATGCTCACACTCACTCACACTCATCCATCACACAATCCATCCGTCGGCGGCGGCCATCAATAATTCCTCTCTTCCCCCCGAAAGGACCGAAAAACGGAGAGAAGGGGAGCATGGTCGTGTTCTGTTTGCGCAACTGCCATCGCTCGTTTTGTGTGTGTGAATGAATGAAAGAAGGCAAAAGAAGAAGAAGAAGAAGAAAAAGAGGAGCCGAAAAGTTGTTTTGCACAAAAAGAGGAGGAGGAGAAGAGCGAGAGAGGCTCGATGTGCTGCAACAGAATAACACAATTTGCCGCCGCGCCTGAATTCGATTTGAGGAACACATGCGCGTTTTTGAATGGAAATGGACATGTAAGGCAAGTTCGCTCCATTGACAGAGCGGTATGTCTCTTGGAAGTTCAGTGGAGCGCACTTTCGATCTACAGTGGGAGTTCAACTTTGAACAGCTTCGGAGGAAAGTTCAAGACGCAAGTACGCTCTATTGAGAATTCCAGAACAATTCTCAGTGGAGCGTCTTTTCTGTTCACTGTGAATGAAGGAGTGGGGAAAGGGAGAGAGTTGGAATTTCGCTCTGTTCTGAGAAACTGGAGAGCTGAAGGCACTCAGGTACCCCTACAGTATGCCAATTCCCTTGTTCTCAATAGAGCGCACTTACAGAGGTCTCCATGTAAGTTCGCTCTATAGAGAATCTAGAGAATCGGAGACACAATCATTGGGAATGAGAGCATGAGCAAAACGAACGGAAGCATCGGAAATGAGAAATGCGATTATTGACAATGGGAATAACTTTTCTCTTTCGAGACGAAAACACCGTCTCCTCTCTTGCTGCTCGGGGCGAGTAATCCCCCCTCTTTCTTTCGAGAAGTACTGACTACTCACCGATGAAAATCTTTGGTTCTTCGCTCAGTTTCCTAGCCTCCGTGAGCCATGGAAGTTGTCGTTTTTCGAAGAAATGGGCGGAGCTTCTGAAAACAAGAGAACGATAAGAGAGAGAGAGAGAGAGAGATAGAAAGATGAAGAGGAATAGAGAGAGTGCACTTTCGAAAACGGGGCGGGGCGGATCAAGGGCGCGAGTAAACGTAAAAACGGTTCGGGAAGAAGAGGTGGGGGGTCACGAACGGCGGGCGCGCGCTCGCGAGACAATCGTCGGAGGACCGGTCAACACGGCCGATTCGTGTTTGTTTTTGGTAACAGAATGGGGCGGAAGAGACTGGAAAACGCAGTGATGAGGGCAGAGAGACGCAGAGAGAGACGGTTTCGAGAGACAAAAGCGTCTCTCCGGAAAGACTTTTATAGTTTTGAACTGGGGGAGAAGGGCAACAATTCAGAGGAGCAAAGGACCGTTATAACGATGAGGTGAAGAACTACTGTAGATCAACTGATTTTCGGTAGGTACTGTAGTTCTCGAGCACATGAAACCGCGCCCTTCTAGACAACGGTGGCCTAACTTTCTCTCACTTCAAAGAACCTCTTCTATCCGTGGAGCGCGTCTCAGAAACACACAAAAACACCGGGAAAAAGAGCAAAGTTCCAACAGAAGAGCACGTGGATTCACTCGTCAACACGCCACGTGGTTTCGTTCACGTGGCGGACGCTTGTCGTTTATTTAGCGGCAGCTACTTAATTCTCTCAAAAACAATATGTTTTTGTCTGTTGGGAATGTTTTCGAGAATTAGTGTTTCTCTTTGTGAAAGAACAGTATAGTTCCAGGTATTCAGATGGAAACGGAAATTGGGGTTTGGGGGCGGAGGACAAGGAACTCAATGGACGGAGCCCACTGGGGAGAGAAGGAGCACTTGTTTCAAGTTTCAAAAAACACACACTTATTGTTAGGGGGAGCAGGTTTTTAGATGATGCCCAAATTTTGCAAAATGTTCCGTTTTCCGCATTCCGTTTTCAATTTTCCGGGAAAAAAAGTTCTTTCCGTTAATTTCCGGATTCCGAAATCAACATATCTCAATCCACCCAACTCTGGAGCACGTGTTTACGTAATGGTCAATTGGTTTCAATTGGGAGACACTTATTCGAAGGGAATAGGATCACCGTATCTCAGTTGTACATCCCGGATGGCTCATTCAAATCTCTACGTGAAAATGATATGAGAATATGAAGTTTGGCAGTGCGGGGGATTGAAATGAGCCATGAAACGGAGAAATCTGAAGCTGCGATACACAGTTAAAATGGGCACTCACTCACATCTCCATGACAAGAATGAGTTATCGAGATCTACCTCTGGAACTTGCTCTCTCACAACCATCGTTCACTGTTCACGGCTTCGGGAGAGCTCAAAGCAATGGAACTGGACTCAACAACTGACACAGTGACGAAAATGGGAATGCAGTTTCAGGAAATGCTCGTATTGAAAAGACAATGCGTTTCGCCGATCATGGATGGGATAATTGTTTGATAACCCTTAAATGAACACTTTCTCATTATTCACTGGAAATTAACAAGAAACAACTGGATATCAAATCAAAAAAGGTTCCATGTTACTATAGAATGTCACCCCGAAAATCGGGTGAATGTTTAGGAGAAGAGGCACTAGTTGGAAGTGTACCTATTCCCGAACATGGTTAGATTAATCGGTAGTTACCGTTTCAGAAAGTGCTTCTAGTCACGGAGAGAAATTCATTGTGATAACTGGTGCGAAGGACGTGATACAGTTCAGTAATTAGCGATTGTTCAGAAATAGAGACAATCAGCTGGGAGAAGTGTTCAGTTAGGAGGGCAGGACGAATGACGGATGACAACTTGGGTTTAGGGTTTACAGTGGTCGAAGATGGGTACCGTCGGAGTCGAAACGTTCTCAATTTTGTCTGATAATACCGTTTCAGTAAATGCTTCTATTCACGGAGGGAAATTCATTGTGATAATTGGTGCGTTGTGCTTCTAGTGGCAGAAAAGTTCGTTTTGATGATTCGACGGAGACAATTCTAAAACCTCAAGTTCGTGGACCATTCATCATCCATTCATAGTTGTGGAAGGGTCTCGAAAACAACGGAATGACGAGAATGGGTGGGATGCGTACACAGTTCCAGGTACACATCTCGAGAGGAAGAAAGACGGGAAATTAATTGGATCGTCGTTGTCTTCTTTGCGATATGATGACGACGGGAAGAAGATGACCGAAAATCGAATAGGAGGAGGAGAGGAATTCTCATTTTTTCATGAGATGTACGCGGCGAGAGAGAGAGATTTCATTATGATTGTTATTAGAGTGTGGGAATCGAGGAGGAATAGAGAAGGAGACAGTTTTCAGGAAGCGACGCGCACAGGAAACAATGGTCGGAGGAGGGCGAATGACGATGCATGAACAGATCAAATACAACACACGCGAATTTGCATAAAACACCCCCTCGTCCCGTGTACGCAAAAATAAGTACAGTCAGACGAAACGATTCGAAAAGAGAAGTGATTTTTGAATGTGTCTTGAAGAGAGAGAGAGAGCAACGAAACGGGCAACGAAAGGGAAAGTTTCGGGAGGGATTGAGCAGAAGAAGAAGAAGGGGAAGAGAAGGGCAGGAGAACAGCATCATTTGAGCACATGACTCTCGGAAACGGTTGCCAGGGGGGACTCTCGCATGCGCCGCTTTCTGGTCGAGAAGGAGGACAATTGGAGTCAAGTTTCAGCAGGAGAAGGGGAATTTTGAAGTGGGAGGAGGGAGTCTTTGCTTGAGGGAGGAGAATGTTTTTGTGGGAAGAAGAAGATGGGGAGGGGAAGTTAGAGCTGAATGGGGCTGTGACTAGCAGACCCAGAAGACACTGGGGCCACTGAATTTACCAAATGGACAAAGATTGACGGTGAAAGGAAGAAACAGAGGGGGTTTGGAAGACAACAGAATACGGAAGACGTTCAAGGGAGACCTCTGCAGTCGCCTGAACCGAATCCTGAAGCCGTGAAGTCAGAACTTCTGACTATTCGTTATGTTTTGACTTGTGAAGTGAGAACATTGTCAGAAGACTCCTCTGACTTCAAGCAACTCTGGAGCGAGGCGAGTTTGACGTCCTATGAGTGGGTATTGAGTAACGGGCCCAGGAGGTGATCTGACAGAGACAGAACTTTGGTGAGAGCAGAGGCTTAAAAGGAGTTACCATCGGATGCCATCGAAACGGCCCACCAGTCGAGGAAAGCTCTGCGGCAGAACCATTATATCTCGAGATTGATAAGAGATAGGGAAACGTTGTCAACAGCAAACTTGTAGTCCTAGTTATGATATACAAGTTTGCTGTTGACAATTTTTCGATATCTCTAATCAGTCTCGAGATATAATGATTCTCCGACAGAGCTCTCCTCGGTCAGCGGGTCCATTTCGATAGTAGGGGTCTGCTGAGCAGTCTGGATGGGCATTGAACCAATTCAAACCAACTTCCCAGGTTGTTTACAAAAGAGAACCAGGAACCAAGAAACCCATTAATCCTTCTCTGTATCTCCCTCTCAATTCATGAATCACATCCAAACAACAACCCATTCCCAACCAATTTCGTGTCCTTGTAAGCTACATTCCTCCCGTAGTTTGACATAAAGACAGAAGAAGAAAATGAAGATGAAGTGTTCAAAGGAAGGAACCAGCTGCTGCTGGGGGGGGGGGGGGGGCGCTGTTTCGAAAATTGTGAAGTTTACGGTGTCGATTCGAATTGGATTACGCCAATGAATTTGGAAAGTTGAGTGAGTGAGACTGGAATGAAAGGGGAGGGTGGCAGTGTACTCATACGGCAAAAAGTTCGATCGAATCTGAACTGAATACAGAGAAATATGGGAGGAAATGGTACAAAGGGTCGTAAAAGGGTTCAATAGGAGAGGAGTAGATTGGATAGTTGGGAGGAAGCAGCTGAATGTGACAGTGATCTATTTCAAGCAGAGAATCGGGGTTGATGATATTAGGAAACTGAGTAAACTGGCAACTAGAGAGAAAGATCGTCTAGTACATAGAATGAAGCGATTTGAATAGCCGCGCTTTTTGGAACAGAGAAAGCGGTCATTGGCAGACAGAAGAACAGTTCTTACCACGTGTTTCCTGGAATGTGGCGTAGCGGAAGAGCGGGAACGCCTATAAAGAAACTACGATAGACAGTAACTCAATGTTCAAAGGCGCATGTCGATTTTCAAAAAAAAACGTTTACTGTTCTCGTGTCGAGACCAGATTCCTCCCACGCTCTGCCGTTTCCAGGAAATACAAAATATAAGAAATCGAATAGAATTGAACCTTAAAAGGGAGGGTGGAATTGAGTCATTGTGGCTAGTTAGCCGCCGAGAAGGCTTTTGTGGTCAGATGGAAAGAGAGAGAGAGAGAGGAGACAGAGAGAGAGAGAGAGAGAGAGAGAGAGAGAGAGAGAGAGAGAGAGAGAGAGAGAGAGAGAGAGAGAGAGACAAAAGGAAGCGACCGAATGCATTGAAGATGAGTTATTCTTCTTCTTCTTCTTCCTTCTCGAGACGAGACGCAGACGGGTGGAAGGTCAAGGCGAAGAAGAGAGAGCGTATTATGTATGCAAAGAAGTATTCACTATTCTCTTTATATTTCCTCCTCTTCTCCTCCTTTTTTTTCGCCCGTTTTTCTCACTCAAGAGCCCTTCATCTTCAGTTCGATTTCTCCGATTTCTCTCTCTCTCTCTCTGCGTCTCTTCACTCGCCATACTATTTCCAAGTACTCAAGCATCGCCACCGTAAATGAGAAGTGAAGAAAAAGAAAGAAGGAGAAGCATGAAGAGTGACCAAACTGACCGGTGGCGAGATATTCGATTACACAACAGGAACAGGATGGACGAATGGGGGGGGGGAACTATGGAACTATGCCTCCGACGTCTTCAGGAATGGGTCGACACGTCTTCTGACGAGCGACTAATGGATGTTTTCGGACATTCGACACTGGTCCCCTCTTGAATTATTCCACGAATTCCCAACGAGCCCCCGCTACTCTCCAGGAGCTCCTCCAGAAGACGAAAACAAGCTTGCAAAACATTCTATCCTCTTGCAGCCTAAACGAGGGGATTGGATTTCAGAGAATCCGAGAGAGAGAGAGAGAGAGAGAGAGAGAGAGAGAGAGAGAGAGAGAGAGAGAGAGAGAGCCCTTGCAACACTTGTTGTTTCACTGAAAGAAACGGACACAAGACGATGAAGTGGAAGCAACCAGATAGGGGGGAAAAGTAAAAGTTGAGAGGATGACGGGTGGCAGATGCTTTTCGACGAGGAGTGTGAAGTTTACGGTTGGTGACGAAGTGAAATGACGTCTAGATGTGGAATTGGAAGGAGAGAGGATTCATGAAGGGGTGGAAGAGGAGCAGATGGTCGGGGGAGCCGGAAAAATAAGCATTTGGAGACAGACATCAACTAGGAGGATCCAATAGTTACACGACTACGGTATTTCCGTTCCAACCTTCGGATATTTGAATTCGCGCGCCGCCAGACTGCAGGTTTTTCGAATTTAGCTGCGCGTATTCAACGTTCAGTGAAAAAAACTTGTACATCATAACTAGGACTACAAGTTTGCCGTTGATTATTTTTTGATATCTCTTATCAATCTCGAGATATAATGATTCTCCAGCAGATCTCTCTTCGGTTGCGGGGCTATTTGGATGGCATTCGATAGTATCTGAGATAATTTGAAACTTTGGTCCACTTGATTCGATATCATATCTCTTATCAATCTGATATCATATCTCTTATCAATCTCGAGATATAATGATTCTCTGACAGAGCTCTCCTCGGTTGCCTGGCCATTTCGATGACATCCGATGGTAATTTTGAGGCAATTTTTACTTTCCAAACTACTGATTCTCGAAAGTCGAGTTCGATTAATAATGTCAACTTGAAACGGAGAATATGTTTCCAGAAGAAGAAACAAAATAAGAAAAGTGCGCTCTAGATGTGACGATTCTTCGATTGTTTCGTGTTCTGTCCAAGATTCTCATTGAAATGATCACTGTTTCAAGGATACTTCATTAGCCACGTTAATAATTTTAAAGATATTCGATCAACAGATGATCTTTTAAACACTCCCTTTGCTCCTGTCCGTGGAAACACTGAGACTTTTTGACTAGTTGACAGAGGTTTTTCGGATTGAAAATGGGATCTGTTCGAACTAATCGCTTCCAGGATGATACTTGTCGGCAGAGCACTCTTTGTTGTTGTCACGGCAGCGCATTGCCAAAAAGACGATTGAATAGAAATAAGATGACACGTTGAAACCGAAAAATTTCCCGAAAAGGTGGAAATCTAATGTGGATCTGCGGAAGAAGTTGGCGCTCTAGAGTCATCGTTTGATCAAGAATGCTTCACAAAACTTCTGTACTTCCAGAAGATCCAAAAATGCTCATCTTAAAAATTCAGAAAAAAAATGGAAAAAATGGCAAATTCATTTTTATTGCCATCTTTGGATTTTCCAACTTTTTTCTGTCAACTTGGAAAAAACTTTCTGCACTTCTAACACCATTCTTGTACACCAAACGAATGAATTCACAGATGCAAATGGACGAGTTCAGAAACAGAAAAGTGATAAAGAGATTGTGATCAGAAGAGTGCTGGGAAAGTGTGTACAGACAAACTATAGGGTTGGAACAGAGAACAGAGGCAATGCATCTATCAAAAACGTTATGTTGCAAGAAGAAGATTGCATTCCCTCTTTCTCTTTCTCTTTCCTTCTCTCTCTCTCTCTTCCTCAGCGATCGGAAACGGAACGAAACGCGTGCATGAGAAGGAGGAAGGACAGCAGCAGCAGCAGCTGATGGGAAACCCGAAACACACTCATATCTGAGACGTCGATCGAATATTTTAAATTCTTTCCGGCGGGAGGTCAAAAACCAAAAGAGTAAGAAGAGTAAGAGGATTCCCAAAGTGAACCAAAACAACCGAAAACAGTGCGAATGTGTGTGTGTGTTTAATTGACCCGCTGGCTGGCTGCGAGATGCCAATCGGGTGAGTGAACAGAGTGGGCACGCGAGGGGCATGGACGCGGCGGACCGGTTCGGGAGGAACACACACGTGTCCTTTTGCATCCGAAACGTCCCAGACAGAGAGACCAGTCGAAGCAAGCATCGGAGAGACATCCGATTATTAGCGAAAGAGGGCCCATTATTATATGCGTGGAGGAGGGATTGTCTTCCAGTTGGTTGCGTCGCTTTTTCGGTTTTCTCGAGACATTTGGCAAAGAATTCTAGCGATTTGAGTGAAATGAGGAGAAGATGCAGAACGGTTTGCGAAGGGGGAGGGAGGGGGATTTAGAAGGCATATGAGGGTACTGTAGGTGTTCTAGACGCTTCCGGACGTTAGTGATCCAAAGAGCCATATTAATACTTATTCTGGGATGCAATCTCGACGGCTCAAAACACTGAAGAAGCACAATAAACAACGGTTCATTCCAGGGATTCCGAGCCATAGGGGTACGGTATCTGCTTCACGATGGATCTCCTAAACTCCCTTTTCATAGATTTGTCTACAGTAGTTGAAAACAGAATACTATCGGATGCCATCGAAAATGACCTCACCGAGGAGTGCTCTTCCGGAGAATCATTATTTCTCGAGAGTGATAAGAGATATCAAAAAGTTATCAACAGCAAACTTGTAGTCCTAGTTATGATCTACAAGTGTGCCATTGACAACTTTTCAATATCTGTTATCAACCTCGAGATATCACGATTCTCCGGTAGTGTTTGGGATACCTCTCTATTCGAGGAAATGCGGTATGTTTCACAGAATGTGGCGCGATGGCCAAGCGTTCGGGATAGAAATCGCCTGACAAGAGATGGGAGGGGTCATTCTATGATACAAGGAGCATCTATTCAATCGGTTTTAAGTTGTTCTGGATGAGCTCTCGACGATGAGAACTTGATGTTTCTTGGCTTCGTTTGATTGGGTAAATGGAGGGAATGAGCATGAGAAGTGCTTCTGATCCGACTCGACTTCTTGGACCTTCATAGGCACCGCAACCGAGTTCCCAAAATATCTTTCAACCGAGGTATGATAGCTCTTCCGATTGCTCCAAAAAGAGAACGTTCTCACCACTCACCCGATTCCTCTTTCGATCGCTAGGGAACAGTTTCTATTTATGAGGAGAATCCGGCCGACCGTCTAGTTTTATAGGCTCCATCCGCCCGATGATGTCATGAATCTTTGTTTCGAACAGAAACATTCGCAAGTGAATCAGCGAATGTTGTGGGGAATCCTCACTGAGGATACGAAACATTACGAAACGAATGCTTTTGATCGGCGGGAGGGGGAGAGTTTTCGATCCGGGGTGGTATTGTTTCAGGGTTCCATCGTATAGTCCAGATTCTCATATTCAGCCAATGAAATGTATGGATCATCAGAAGATGGATTGTTAGAACAGGAAACATCAGAGAGCATATGAACCTTATGAACTTTTTAAAAGATCTAAAGTGAGATGAATAGAACGAACACGAACCATTCACTGTTTCAGAACCAATACACACTTCACTGGGTATTATCCATTTGTTTCGATAGGATTCGTCATACTCTTATCTCTGTTATCTCTGAACCATTGAGACGAAGAGTGTAAATTAACTAAATATATTCGTTTCAAAATAATCGGACAATCACCGTATTTCTCTTCCAGGGACGCCGTCAAGAAGAAGATGGAATCGGAACAAAAAGGATTTCATGGCGATATTCGGAAGGAGAAGACGACTTTTGGAGAGCTAGTGTCTTATGTGCACATACTTGTGAAATGGTTCATTCCTGATACATTTTCACGGAACATACACAGAAACTGAAGCTCACGAATCAATTTGAGCACACAAAACTCATAAACCGATGGGGATATATCGGTAGAAGTTCGAAAAGTAATTTCCAGTCTTAAGGCAGAAAAGTCAGAAAAAAACTTGGAAAACCCATATTTTCCCATTTTTGGATCTCTCTTTTAAAGATAAATGCTGACAAAACGTTTCGAAAATGGATCAATTGATCCTTCTGAGATTTGTGAAACAGTGAGATGGTCCAAAACGGGAAAAGACGGCGCCTTTTGAACCAATTTTCCCTGTTCAAACTCTGCCGAAACAGTGGCAAAAGTGGACATTTTGGACATTGGGTCTCGAAGCGATTTAACCGAAATCTATTCAAACGCCTTTTTGCGCGGTGTCTAGGAAGATGGTTTTTTGGTTTTTAAATAGGGAAAAACGTCAAAAAGTGAGGCGCGTGAAAGTGTTTTTTAACAGCGTTATGAGCCAGAATTCGAGAAACAAAACACGGTTTCTGGCTTAAAAAGGGGTTCGTGGGAGGAATGGAATGATCACATCTCTCTCTGACTCACCAAAGGTCTTCTGAATTCGGACGTCTTCTCGGTTTTCCGATTGACTGATTCCTCATCTCTAATCTCTTCTTTTTTGAACAAACCGAACCGAATGATGTGTTCGAAAAGTGCCAAATGGCTAAATGTGATGAAATTAGGAAGAACAAAAACGAGAGAGTGTATGAGTATTGTTTTTTTGTTTTTTGGGTCGATTTCCTTATCAGTGAACTAATCGGTCTGTTGTGTTATTTCTGGGTACTGTTAAGTGTCCACCAGAGTTGCCCGGAATGGAACAGTTTCATTCCGGAATCCGGAAAACGGAAAGAAGTGTTTCCCCGGAACATGGAAAGCGGAACAAAGTTCGTGGTTTCGAAAAACCGAAAGCAGGGAAAAAATGGAAAAAAAACGACGGAAAACGGAAAATTTTTCGAAATTTGGATTTTTTCAACTGATTTTTTTGCTCGAAATCACCCGATTAACTAGAAAATTGATGGAAAATCTTGCTCATTCTTTGAAAAAATGAGCTTTTTTAGAGAAAAATTCGGTATCCTGGAGAAATTTTCCGCGGGGAAAAATTCCGGAAACAATTGGGTTTTTCGGAAAACGGAATACGGTAAACGGATTCTGTCCTGTCCTCCACTCGTGACGTCATCAACACGAGAAGCCGTTGAATCATATAAACGAGAATCAGATAAGAACGTGGGAGACACTGGTCAGCAGCAGCAGCCACAGCCACAGCCACACCAGATACTTTTTGTTTGCTCTCGGTTCCACAGAAACTGTTGTGTGTGACGTCACAGACGAGTCGTTGTGTCTCTCCGCACCCTTTATTCGTTCCTTCCGTACAAAAGGCATCGACTGACTCATCACCCACGGCGGGCTGCTTGACGAATCACGATATTACGATTATGCAATTGTCCTTGTTTCTTCTCTCTTCCTTCAAGGGGGCTTTTATGAAAAATTCTGTAAATCCAGATGCGTCTTATCCATTACTCGGCTCCCGATCAGAATCTCGAGGTTTTCATTTGTTACTTTTACTGCTAGGAGCCCAGAACATTTGAGTGGAATCAAATTTATAAGCGTGACAGTCTGTCAGAAAAAAGAAATTCACTGAAAACTTGTAAACAAGACTTTATCAGCTCAATTGTATTGGTTTTTAAAAATGTTGGGATTGGCTCAGCCGGTTTTCTATCGTCAAACGCTTGTCGGAAACACGGATTTGTGATCATCACTGCCAACTTGCGCCGGCGCGACTCGTTGGGTCTATTGCCGCCGCAGCCGACACCTCGCGGGTTCCGCTGCCCGCCATACTTTGTGTGTGCGCCGACTCCGCCCACTTTCGGAACTTGCCCATTTTCTGTTGGGAAAGAGATGAATAAAGCGGGCTCGAAGAAAAAAGTAAGGAAAAAAACGAAAAGAATTAATACTCGAGCAGAATGCCTAAAATTAAAGCAAAAAACTACTGGAAATGACAATTTTATAGAAAAACTCGTTCATTTTTCAAAAATTAAAAAAAAAAAAAAAATTTTGAATCTGCAACCAACAGAATCATTTCCGCATTTCTCAAAGTCCGCGAAACCTCAACGTCATCAGCCCAATGCCACGTCATAGTACATTTTCAGCCGAAATCTGAAAATAACGGACTTTCACCCTTCCGACGTCCCCTTCCAGTCCCCATAAACACCGATTGATGTGTGCCATAAAAAGTGTTGACCATTCGGTTGATTTGAAGTAAAAAGAGATAAAAAGAGTAACAGAGGAGAGATTTTCTAAGCGTTTGAACTCAAAGCATGCGCTCCTTCGAAGCCCCGCCCACTTTCTCTTCTCTTCGCTCTCTTGATGTCATTTGTGATCCCAAAGTGATTCCAAAGTGATTCCCAAGTGATTCTGGAGCCAAAGAACTGAAAAGAAGATGAAGAACATATTCGACTTCGAGCTGTTGCCCAATGAAATGCAATTGGAAATTCTCAAGAGAGTGAGTTCTTTTTTTGAAGAGACAGGGGGCTTCGTTGCTTTTCAGATGGTTTCTTGAGGTTTTCCATCGAAAAATGGGGTCTCAATCCAATGCAAACGCGCTCCTCTGCTCTATCTCAGTGTCTGCGTCTCTATGGTTCGCATGCTCTCTCGTCTCATTTACACAGTTTGAGATAGTTCGAGAAACTGTAAACGCAGACATGAATCTCGCAGGAAAACTTGAAATGTTATGTATTTAGAGCCAAAAAGGGCGATTACCATGACGTCATTTGGGAAACAGTGTGCATTGTGAAGAGACGCCGAGAAACGTCTGTGTTCGCCGGAAGAACTGCTTTTTGATGGGTTAAAAATAGGTAACTTTGCCGATTTGCGTGGTTTTTATGTAGGAAATCAGCGTTATTCGATGAGAAGACACACAGCTCATTGAAGACGTTAACACGCCAAACGGTTGAAGTGATATCTGGGGCTGTCTTGTGCTCCTCTCCGTGACTTTGGCTCGAATTGAGAAGGCTCCCTTAATCTGCAATTCTCAACAGTCCTCTTTTATAGATACGGCTCTGATAGACGACCTACTCACACGCTTTCTTTCACATTTTCTCCTTTTTTAACTGACGAGGAAACGTGAGAAAGTCAACGTTTGCCAATTTTTCGACATAGTTCGAATAGGACAAAATGTCGAAAAAGTATCAGAATAGATCTGATCCATGAATTATGACTGTCTCTTTTCGAATGACTCCAGGTCAATTAGTCAACTTGAAACGGAGAACATTCGAGTTCTCACCATTTCTGACCATTGAATGAACGGAAGTCAAATGGCCTTCCCTGCTGAGATCAGTGTGTGTGTGCGTGTATTCCCCTCCAAAGACCACCTCAGAAATCAAACCATCAGAAGCGTCTTCTTGTTTCTCCGAGAGGGGGGAATCTCCTTCACATGATTCTTTGACACCTGACCCCCTCTTTCTCTTTCTCTCTCTCTCTCTCTCTCTCTCTCTCTCTCTCTCTCTCTCTCTCTCTCTCTCTCTCTCTCTCTCTCTCTCTTTCTCTCTCTCTTTCTCTCTCTCTCTCTCTCTCTCTCTCTCTCTCTCAGATACTATCGGATGCCATTGGAATGGCTCCGCAACCAAAGAGTGCTCTGCCGGAGAATCATTATATCTCGAGGTTGATAAGATATATCAAAAAGTTGCCAACAGCAAACATGTAGATAACAACTAGGACTACAAGCTGTTGACAACTGTTCGATATCTCTTATCAATCTCGAGATATAATGATTCTTCGACAGAGCTCTTCTCGTGAGTCAGTTCCCAGGACACGGCAAACATATACCGCAGCGTTTGCAACAACATAAAATATATAAACAGTAGATCCGTTGTTGCCTGAATTTTAGGAGCAACAGGACTTTGAAAACTTCAGATACTGGAGACACTTTGTGAAGGGGAGGGGGGGGGGGGGGACTTTGACCCGATTTCGTCGATTTTATTCTGAGGAGCTCTGGAGCTCTTTTGTGTTGAGTACCCGTTCGTAACAAGGAAAACTGCGTTCATGAACTCATTTCCCTTCAATTCCAATCCATATCGCCCTCTTCCAGACCGAATTCCGAACGGTTCAAAGTATGAAAAGTGTGTCGAAAAGAGTGAAAAAGTTCATACAAGTGTACAAGAAGTACATGATGCCTATTCCCATCCGGCAGATGTTCGTCACTCCCGTAAGCCCCCCTTGTGAGCATAATCCTTCCCCAACAAGCACTCGTTTGTCAGGAAACAGTCAGTTTCACTCTGATCAACTCGAACGAAGTGTGCACTTTGAACCCGGAACACGTGGATTTCTTCTTGAACGGAGCGCAAATTGATCTACTTTGGCTGGAAGCGGTGAGCAACGCTGACTACTGTACAGCGCCCTCAAACGCGAATCGTTCAGATTGGCTCCGAATCGGAACCGATTTCTCTGTTGGAGACGATGATTCCGAGTTTCAGTCGAGTGAATTGTCTGAAATTGGGAAGTTCGAAAGTGGAATGCGATGTGGAGAAGTTGGCGGAGTTGATGAAGGGCGTCAAGTGCACGGAGCTGATCGTCGAGTGGAGATTCAGAGTTCCGGAGGATTTCTTCGAAAAGTTCGACATTGGAAAGGTGAGTGAACCGTTCGGAAGGATCTGGGACTCTGTTCCAGCTGTCTGCCCTCACCATCGGAGGCCAGGAGTCGAGGCACTTCTACAACAGTCTCTCCGGAGAACACTTCCGGAAGTTCCGTGGTCACTGGCTGGAAATTGGAGCCAATCGACTCACGAGTCAAGATGTCATTGGTCTCTTCCAGGTATGGCCACTTGAGAGAATTCCAGAAGCTCCCCAACCCTTTCAGAACTGGAAATCCGGCGGAATAGCTCTCATCGCCCAGTACAACATAGTAATCAGCTTCTCGATTCTCGAATTATTCCAAATTCTGAAGACGTCAACTCGACAGGAAACATCCACCAGATGGTCGATAACTCGGCAATTCGAAGGAGGCGTTGCAGAGGAACTGGAGATCACTTTCTTCCCGAATACCAACTTCTCGAAGAGGCCGTCTCTCGTCATGAGACAGTTTAGCACGTTTTCAGCATTGTAGATTTCGATAGTTTGATGAAATGTACATGGTTTAAGACTGTTTCCCTAATAAATGTTGTTGAAAGCACCAGACCCCGTACTGGTCGGACAGAGCGTCGACGTGAGCGTCGCTTTTTTTTAAGCGTCGCTTTTTCGGGGGCTCCACCGATTGTTATCTGACTGTGCGTATTCAAGAACAATTGTTGATTCGAATTGCCACAGATTGACGCCTTGCCCCTTCTTTGTGAACTTGTAATTCCGCCTCAAACCCACACTTTTCACTCCGTCATTCGAGGAGTTAATGCACTTTGGTCGGTACTAATCACTTGAAAAAACGGCTTCGAACGATTTGCAAAAAAAAATGGGATCGAAGACATAACGGTCGATTATGCACCAAGACTGAAACGTTATTTCTTATCATTTAAACTGAAATTGCACAAAATACAACGGTCCCCCAGTTCACGACGTTTCCAATTGTTCAACGTTGTTTATCATTTGCTTATCATTGCGGCACAATGAGCCATACATCGAAAATTCATCCGTTTTGTGAATGCTTCGCGACCTCGACACATCTAATTTACGGTTTTCCCAGAATTAAAAACACTGTTTCACGAACTGTCTGAATTGTCGTGTTGGCGCAATGTCATAGATAGTGACCGATTTTATCCGATTGCGAACTGCCCTGGAGACGGAATGTCTGGTTTCCGAATGTCGCAGAGCAGTGTGGAACCTGTCTCGTGAATCTATCGTTTTCGAGAGCAACCCCGTATCGAATATCGACAATTGGGTAGCTATCGTTCCTCCGTACAAGGCTTGGGCGGAATTGGAAACGGAACTATCCAAACTTCTAAGTGACTATTCTCGGAAACAATTTCAGACTTTTGATTTCCTAATTTACCGGCTATATTTTCGGGAAATTATTCAGTTTCCGAAATTTCCAACAGCCCGTGATTTCCGAGCAAGCCTGCTCTGTACCATTTCAAATTCCTAGACCGATTGGACGGTGTCACATGACATGTCATTCCACCGAGAATCCAGATTTCAGAGATCTCAAAAACACGTGGAAAAGTTCACGTGAAAATGGAATTCACGCGCGTAACGAACAATTCGTTTCTCCACGCATTCCCCCAATATCTCTCTCGAGCCGCCGCTATCTTCGTGACAATGTTCAAAATCTTACTCTTATCAACTATCATCATTATCAACGTAAGCATCTCCCCCGCATCTGCTCCTATCACAATCCTTGCAGTCCTACTGTTTCTCGACTCCATATCTCGCCGACATCAGGAATGTCCTGACCATTCGCAACGTGCTTCGAATGAAGAATGAGTCCTCTGTCGACATGAACTCGTAAGTGTGCTCCAATGAGAATCCAGGAAGAATTCGGCTCTTCAGACAAGTGAATCTAATGTTCAT
Organism: Caenorhabditis macrosperma; assembly: GCA_963932285.1. Taxonomy (NCBI): domain Eukaryota; kingdom Metazoa; phylum Nematoda; class Chromadorea; order Rhabditida; family Rhabditidae; genus Caenorhabditis; species Caenorhabditis macrosperma. The sequence goes on along the minus strand of OZ010621.1, from coordinate 10,450,331 downwards.
CCATCTGAAGACTGCACTTCCACACGGCAATCTGACCGAAATTCGGCGGTTCTTCGAGTTCGAGAACGACATGGAATTCCTGTTGCATCCGCTCGGATCGCTCCGATGGGCGGTTCAGAGCGGCCGCCGTTCTTTTCTCGAGAGGATTTCGGTGAGTTGACAGGAGTTCGGGGACCGTTGAGAGAACTTGGTTCAGTTCTCGGTGGCCAACTGCCACGACACGCACTTCTTCCACGTGAACACAACCACGTGTGACGTCACGATTCGATATCCGTGGAGACTTGAACATCGGAAACAGAGAAAGTCGATCGAGGTGGTGAAGGTAGAAGGTCTTCATGTCCATTAGAGAGAATCTCGAGATTTCAGAGAAAGCGAGCCATTCATGATCTCTACTCGAATGGATACGTGATATTGAGCATTGGGAGAGAGATGAGGGAGAAGTGGGCGGGAAGAATGAACGACTTCTACAATGATGGAGTCAGAAGACCATGGAGAGATGAGGATTTGAAGGACGGAGAAGTGGTGGAGGAGGAGGAACAGGAGGAGGAACAGGAGGAGAAGGAGGAAGAAGAGGAGGAGGAACACGGACATCCGTTCCTTCATTTTGATGATTTCAATCGATAAAAGAATCTGTTTGTTATCATGTTTGTTGTATTTCAACAGAGAAGTGAAACAATTTCACAAATTTGAAGATTTTTCAGCTGAAAGTAGTTTATTAGAACATGGAATTGGGGAAGAGATGGCCAGAGAACCTGGTAACCTGGTAGCATGTTCTGCTTTTATTCCGGAACTGAATCTGTTTCTGAATGTTTAAAATGGTCAGCAATGGAGAAATCTCAAATACACGCTTCAGGACACCTCTTACCACATTACATCTGAAACCGGAACATTTTGAATTCACCGAACAGTCTTTCATAGAAGAGTGCCCGGACGGGGGTCGTTGAGCAATACAGAAAGAGCACCTTCCGTCCCATGGAAGTTTCCGAGTACTCAAAAGTGAATTAAACGACATCGTTTTTATTTATTTTTTATTTATTTATTTCTATACTTCATGAAGAAGTGAATTCGAATTTTGAACAAGTATAGGTGCGGAGTAGGGTGATACATAGCGAACGTATGGGCGAGATTTAGAATTTATCGGCGTCTTTTGCGTTGTCTCCACCTGTGCCAAACGTCATCTGGTGCAGGTCCTCGAATCATTGTCCTAGTGGCTTTGATCATTGGTCCATTTGGTATGAAGAGCGGCGTTTTGTGAATGGGCAAATAAGATCGAACTTCCAAAGTGAACTTCCACGCTTTGGGTCCGCACTTGGAGATGCTGACTGTCTCATCGGGCTTACATCCTTCGACCGCGACTGGTATTGGTTCCTTGCTGATTTCTTTGCTCTTCTCGTTTCCTTTTCCAAAAACTTGCTCCATTGCTTGCCTGACGGCTTCTTTGACGATTTCTCTGAGTTCTTCTGAGTCGATCCTCGTATATGGGCTGCCTCCCTTCCGATTCCGAGATGATTCCGTGTCATTTTTCTTCGTTTTGCCTTTCGCCATTCGGCCAACCGGAGAAACTCACACCTTGCGTGAAAAAAAACACGGAATTTTTCGTCATCTTTGGAAGATTATTGACTTCGTTCGTAAGGAGTTGTCTCATTTTCAGATCAATTAGTCAAAAACAAGCGTAGTGTCTATAAAAAGGCTGGAACTGCTCACGGATTCAGAAAACAGAGAACAACTCTCGATGTAGTGACGGGGCCGACTCGGGAATCATCAAAAATGTGTTCGACATCAAATTTGTGATCTAGAGAAAAGTTGACAAACTGTAAAAAGTGCGACGCCAAGCTAACATTGACTTTGCTCAGAATTACATATAAACGTGTATACTGGCTGTTTCTGAATACATATTTTTCGCTTTCACAACAATTTTCTTACTATTCGGGATGGTGCTGAACAAGTAAAAAAACGTCCGGTGTCTTCTTCTTCTTCTTCCGATCGAAAGACACAATTGGAAACATGTATTGCATAATAAACACACCTCCTCACTTTCACTTGCCCTTCGTCTCCCTCCTTCCCTCCCCACCTCTCACTTCATATCATCATCATCTTCTTCTTCTTATCTCTTATCAGCTGATCTAACTATGCTAATCAAAGTCTACTTGCCCTCCATTCTCTCCTTCCTTCTTCCTCTTTTTCCAATTGATGCAGCTCCACCGAAAGGATCTTTCTACTGGAGTGAGTCCTGCTTCTCCTTCTTCTCATCGTTATCTTCCATTTTTTCAGCGGATCGTGAGATCTCTTGTGTCTCCTACGCCGTCAATCAAACCAGATGTGTCTTGGATCATCCGCAACTCGGCCCCGAACAGAATCCCGAGTGTTTCGATGAAATCGACGAAAACGGAATCAAACTGAAAACGTACTGCGCTTTGGGATGCGAGGAATCATTGGAAGCCACCCTGGTGGGATTCTGTCCATAGAGCGCACTTCCAACTCCCCCTATCTTCCAGGTGAAGAAGATTCCCTCAGTCAGTCGTTCGTGTGTCCAACACTACACGTACAATTTGGAACGGAAACGACAAGATTGGTAAGTGCGCTCTACGGGAGTTCCAGCATCGTTCTCTCCAGGTACCTGTGGCGCAACGGAACGTGTCTCGACGCGACGATCCGCTTCCACTTGATATGCGGAACGCCGACGAATCCAAAGGTTTTCTATCGACAAAACGAGGATCTCTTCCTGTACGAAGACGCCGAAAACTGAACGTGAACTTTTGACAATTGGGGACGAGTGTTACAGACATCTTTTCTTATCAGCTATTCATATCAATAAATTATCGTTTTTGTTTCTTTGTCAGCTATCAAAATGAGCACAACTCCCAAGATAACGAGTCGACCCTTGACGACGGCTCTCTACGACGACTTCTTTAATGAGAAATGTGAGAATCACCTGGTATTTTTCACTCATTAAAGCACACTTTCAGACACGATTTCGTTCCATGTGGAGCTCTCACTCGTTCTCTTCATCTCGCTGACGATCCTCTTCATTGTGATTATGATAGCGACGATGGTGACTCTCCGTTGGTACTACCGCCAAATGCTCGAGGTCCGACTCAAAGAGCTGCAGAACACGTATGAGCCGGGAAGAATCTTCTGTGAGTTGTTGTCAGTAGAGCATCTTTGTATTCGGCCATCTTCCAGTGATCGAGAATGCCGGAAACGAGATCATCCAGGTGCGTCCTCCGGCTCTCTCGCCGCCTCTCTCCGATCAGACCGAGTACAATGTTGTCGCTGGATATCTCCGCGACGACAAGAGAGGCCAACTCTTCTAATTGTTATTTTTTGTTTGATTTTATTGTTTTCTATTACACGCTCAAATATAAAAAGAATAAATATACAAAAAGCTCAACCCTACAAAAATCGTGTTCTGTTCATCTGCCTACGTCTCTCTTAATCATCCCTCCATTCGGGATAATAGTGCTGACGAATCCGATCACAGTAGGCGCGAACTCTCGGAAAATCGTCTTCGAGGAGATCAGTGATTTGTTGGCGATACGGGAGGTAGAAGACGGCGGCGAGTTGACCAAACACCGCGCAGTCGACCTAAAGGTGTTGTTTTCCAATAATCAATGATATCTTATCAACTGACCGAAGTGATTCTGTCGCCGAAGAGGAACTTCTTGTCTCCGAGAACGTCGTCGATTGCTCGGATGTCGCGCTTCAAGAGCTCCTTCTGCTCCGCGATATCAAGCTTTCCGAGGACCGCATTCACCCGCTTTTTGATCTGAATGATAGAAATAAAAGCTTTTATGAGAAGAAGTTCTAACCGTTTGACTGAATCCTTTAGCCAAATAGTTGGTGATGAAGGCCGGAAGTGGCAGGTTGCTGACTTGTCTCGCGAGCAAAAGGTGCGCGTTGTTTGCAGATTTGTCGACCAGAAGAGCACTGAAAGTAAAAGATATGACATCATATCTCTTATCAGTGTAGCAAATTCCCTCATGTCCTAATTTAAAGCAAAACAGTTAGTTTTTGTCTGTCTCGGTGGGTGCTATCCTTCTGCGTCGCTTATCGTCCACGAAACCGATATCGGAACTACACAACGACGCATCAGCACACATCTCGGCCGATTTCAGGACCCCTGCACAATTCGTCATTGACAGACATAGTGGGATCGAACCACAGTGGTTAGACTACTAACCGAATGTGTACACCACTTGACCAGGTGGACACATATGTGAGGTGGTTTACGAGAGAACAAAGAGGTGGCAGTAAAGAAAGGGAGGAGGGGGGGGGTGTCTTGGTGTTTCAGTGTCATTCGGGCCAAGGTGAAGATGTACCCCGGACACTCACTAATTCGTCGATATATCGACCATTCTCTCAACGGCCCGTGCAGTTCCGCGGTCGGCTCCTTCCAACTTGTCGTCGAGCTCAAAGTGCTTCTGAAGTTTCCAGACAATCACTTGCGAGTCGGCGATCTGTTGACCGTTCAGTTCGATGAACGGAAGCAGTCCACGTGGCGATTGACGAGCGGTCAGCCACGTTCCGATCACCTGAAAACGTTCGAGTTCTAGAATGCGAAAAAGTGGTCAATCACCTCGTGCTTGATGTGATTGGCTCTCAGGAAAGTCTCGAGTTTCAGGCAGAACGGCGAGAGATTCGGCTGTCGGTTGGCGGGACGCGGGAACTGATAGAGGTAGACGACGTTCTCCTTCCAGTTCGTCTTCAGCGGTCCTTTGCCTTGGAGACTCGTGCTCGCCGCGCGGACCATCAACGCCCACTGGCCCGAAGGAGTAGTTCTACCCAAGTTGAGAACCGACTGCATTCTGCAAACGTTCAGATGATATACGAAAGAGCATAAAGCAAAAAAGAGAAAATAAAAACGATTGGTTCGAAAACCAGTGGAAATCAGAAAACCGAATAAAAGAAAAATTGAGAATTTATGGAAAAGAGAACCCGCTGAACAAAGACGACCTAATCAAAACAAAACAAATATAACGAATCTAAGAATTGGCAGCCTTGTACTCCTCGTATCGCTTCTTCTGAAGCTCGTACTCTTCCATGTTCGAGTGCTGCTGGATGGCATTCAATCGGTACTTGACGCCTTCCTGCCGCCGCTCTTTTTGACGTCGTTCGTCCCACAGAACTGCGGCTGAAACGGGAAGTGATATTGATATGAAACGAAAAAGGAGAACTTACCGATGGTTACTGTGGTGAAGATACACGAGGCGATGAACACTCGGAACCCGTACCGATGCTTCGGCGGCGCTGCTGACAACATCTGTAATCACTGAACACTTCTTTTTTTCGATGTCCAATTGTTAATCGAAGTATAGAATGGATTGGGAAACCCATGAAAATAATAGAAATACTCGATAAAAGCAACAATTCATGAGAAAAATCAACTGAAGTTTATGTTCAAAAATACACGAAAAAAAAGGGTAGAAAGCGAATTTGTTGAGAATTTCCCAGCGTCAAAATGAACTGAAAACCAAGTAATTTATGAAAATCGTATCACAGGAGTTACCGAGCATAACAGGTTGAAAAGGGAGAATGTAAAGCACTAGAGGAAGGAGGAAACTGGGTAAGAATGAGGAAATGACCACAACGAAATGAAACAGGATTGCACACAAGAAGCACACACATTGTAACCAAATCATCAGCTCCTAGAGAAGATTAATCTGAATTTTGAAAAAGCATAAGAAGACTAGCCCATATTAGGTAAGCGTAGAACCGGTGTGAGGAGTAAAAGTGATAATTATGTGATAAATAAATTGTTAAATTAGAATTGGGAATTACTCGGCAACTCTTTCCGAATCGAACAACGACTTCGTCCATGCCACGTCGTTCAACGTCCGTTTGTTGTGATCGTACAGCTGCTTCGCTCGCAACAGTTTGTCTGCGAGTCGTCGAGCCACTTCGAACCGACTGCACCAAACATGGAAATTCCGGAGACGTGCGTCTTCAATGTCGAGGCTAACTTCTGGAGAAAAATTATTTTCACTAAAATCTGAATCCGGTTGCAGCGAAACTTACCAACACTGGAAATCTGATTTTCCAACGGCGGCCGTGGAATCGCATTCTTCAAGAACTTGTAGGCGATTCTCTTTTTGACACTTGAACTTTCGCCGTTCGTCTGTTCGCACACGTATAGCTGTTTTGTAGAGATGAGTGCGTAATGTCGAATGAGACAGTTCGCTTCGAGGTGCTCCAGACACGTTTCCACGTCAAGCAGGTGCTCTCGAGAAGAGTGTCCGTTGATGCGGAGGAGTTCGATTTGAGCTTGAGCCAAGTTGGCGTTGTAAGCGGGTAGTAGGTGGTAGAGGTTACGACAGAGACGCGGAAGACGTACTCGGCTGCAAAATCAAGGATTTCGGTGGAAGATTCACAAAATGTACTTACTTTTGAGCAGTAGCTCTTCTCACGCCAGTGGCCGGCATTGCCAACTCTTTCATTGCTGACGCGGTTCCTTCGACGAAATCAAACACTCCCTGCACCGGCTTCGTCACAGTGTCCACGACGCCAGTCGCCATTCCCCAAACCATTCCTTTCACCAGTCCACTCTTTCGACTTTCCGACGCCATGTTTGTGAACATTGCTGTTGCTCCACCGAGCACTCCAACTCCCAGACCCTTGACACCAGAGTACAAGTGAGTGAGAGGAGTGGAAGAGGAGGAGTGAGATCGAATCATGTTGTGACGTCTCTTCAACTCGTGATCTTGATCAAAAGTCAGTGCGCCGACTCCAGAAGCCATCGACGATGCCACTTTCGAGACACTGTTCGACAGTCCGTATCCGAGTCCAGCGACGAATCTCTGGACGTCACCCTCAATAAAGAGTCCTTGGAACGAGTCTTTCAGATCGGTGACAAGACCGAGCGGATTTCCGAAGGCATCTAAGGTTACGATGATGCTGAGAGTTTGCTTCTGCAACTCGGCCATGTAGAACTTTTGAAGTGATTCGAGAAGGAACGAAGACGTCTCGAAATAGTGATACTGACGGAACGGCGGCAGGGCGACGGATGCATTCTCGAATGAGATCAGTTTCACATTGAACTGCTGCTTCAGAAGACGGAGATCTCGCGGAAGACCGGATTTCGACACTGTGACAACTAAAAGAAGAAGAAAAGCATTCCGAAAAAACGTCATGAAATGCTTACCACTCAATCCGACGTGCCCCATTTCGAGATCCAGAGTTCCAAAGTACCATCTGCGTGTTCTCAGTGGATCGTGTCGTTCGAGTTCAGTGTTTGGTGGCAAGTTGAGCGATCTCTGTTGAACAGAAGAAGCCGCATCCGACGATTGAGCCATCTGAACAATCTTCCAGAGAAGAAGTTCGTCGAGTTGGACACTCATATCGCATACTTTTAGGCGGAAACACTGCAAATACACGGCTTAATTATCGTCTGATAATATGAAAACTCACGTCGAAAGAATCATAGTGTTTCATGGGAGTGCAGTTCATCTCGAGCTTCAAGGCCGGTCTACCAGTAACGGGAACTCCAACCGGCAAATCTATTTGCTCGTCGTAGTTCTGTCCGGAATCCGGTTGGCAGTACAAAACTTGCCAACGATCCGAGTTCAGAAGCTGATTGTCGATTTGAATCACATCAACGCTTCCAGTCATCTGGTAGGTCTTGTCGATGCGGCGAGCACTGACGACAATGCCGCCGAAGTGCGCGTAGATCAGCTCTTCTTGGAGTCCATTTACCACCGAAATTCCGATACCACCGCGCATTGTCACACTGACATCGAGTATAGCTGCAAAAGTATAGTACAGTAGGCTGAAAACTCAATAAAGTGATTACCTATCCGACCGATTGCAGGAATCATCGGTTCCGATACTGCTCTTGTCTGCAGTTCTCTGTCAGTTATTCGAACGACGACAGTCGGTCCAGAATGGAGGAATTCCACTCCGAGTGTTCCGCTTCCGGGCCGCTGTCTCTGGACTCTCCATATCTGCGTCACTGCCACTCCGTCTTCTTCCTTCGGTGCCGTCTTGTCAGCCTCCATCACGGCCACTTCCGTCTGTTTTGACGTCATCATGAGTTGTGGATTGTCGAGAAGACACAGTCTTCCGTCCGGCATCCACGTCCACCTCTGCCATCGATTCCTCCGTTGATCTCTCTCCATCATCATCAAACGTCCGCCAGTCTTCTCGAGAACGTCCAGAACGAGACGAGAGTCACTTCGGTTTCGCATGTTCATTCCGACGTTCTCAATGCATCCGTCGGCACACAGTTTCCACAGCTGATTTCCCATGTTTCCATCGGTTCGACTCTGTTTGTTCAGCATCACTTTTCCTTTCTGCATCGTCTCCAAAACAAGTTCCTGCTCGTCCGTGTATCCTGTAGTATTTGATCCATTCTGAAGTTTGAAACTCTGCGCGAGTTGGATGAAAGAGTTGTTCTCGTAGACGAGAGGCTCCGCGGGTCCGGGGACTCCGATCTCGTAGGATTTGCTCCGATTCTCGAACACTTGCAGAACCATCTTCTTGTTTCCGTACAAATCGTCCCATGCGTAATCGACGACACTCTTCGACTTGCATATTGTTCGTAGGTGTCTGCGGGCGGGAGTGGTGCTCTCTTGTTGATAGAGAACAGGAACATCAGTCAAGTTCTCAATTCGAATTGGTGGTGGATAGAGGTCGGCGTTGGTGAACGTGATTTGGAAGACGGCAGACGTGAGAATGATCTCGACCCGAATGAATCGAGGCGTCTCGTCGGCATCTCTCATTGTGACGTGGAAAGATCCAATGCGGTCGATGAGGAACGGACAACTCCAGTGTTTGACGTCGGCCCGACGGACACAGAGCATTCGGCGAGCTGCGTAGTTCTCGTTCCACGTGGTAGACGATTGAGCGGCGAGGTGGACATGGTCTTTTTCTTTCTGAAAACGAGAATAAAACATTTCAGCTTCTATATATTAAACTTACGTCGACAAGATCATGATGACACACGGAGAGCGCGACAGTCGACTGATTCTGCAACAAGAAGCGAGACGTGAGTAGAACGACTTGAGTGTCCTTGTATCTTCCTGTTCCTGCCCTCACTTCCACTCCCAAATTGTAATAAATCGTCGGTTGGGTCTTGTTTTCGACTCGCAGCTTCAGTGCTTGAACTCCAGGTGTCAGAGTGAACTTGTCACTGAGCACCGGTCGATATCCTTTCTCTCGAATGAACGCGTTGCCGAGACGAACACGACACGCCTTGGGACAGTTCTCATCGGCGAACGAGAACATGAGTGGATGCCGATCCTTGGCCTTTTCGTGCTCTTCCATCTGTCCGGCTGCTTCTGTTTTGACAGCGTCTTGTTGAATGATCAGTGGAAGTCCAGATTTGTTGACAATCCAATACGGCACCCACAGCGATACAGATATCGCTTGTGCCACTCCGAGTCTCACGTGACAGTACATATCGAGTAAGTGTCCTTTCGAGTCGACCATTTTCGTCGAGAGGAGTGCACCCTCTCCATGTGCCGCTTTGTTGATGAACAGAGGTGTTTGAGAGTTGAGTCTATCCGTGGACACGGTGATAGCCAGTTCTTTCGTGATGTCCACCGAAGTGATCAGCATTGATTTTCCGGCAGCAATAGCGAACACATTGTCTTGAATCTTGATTTCGACGTCAATTGGTAGGAGATTTTGCAGAGAAAGCGGGGCCACAAGATGAATCGAGTGGCCGGGGAGCGATTCGAATTCGTGCTCTGGGTAGTACTCCCTTCGGATGGCTGTGCACACCCAATAAAATCGGTTGAGGTTCGAGTCCGATCGGGTTTTGAGCCTCTGCGTCTGATTGTAGACTTCGCCCGATATTTTGACGTTCTTCCACGACAGTTCGGCGTGTTCGATCACCGGAATAGGGCCAACCGGATAGGCGTGCAGACTGCAGTGAGCGAATTCGAGAGGGACGGAGACCACTCCGTTCGGCTCCACACTCATCAGTTCACCTTCTGAAGCTTGGGAGATTTCAGAGTTGAATGAAAAAATAATATTAAACTCACTTGCTCCTTCTGTTTGCACAGCAATCGGATGTGGCAGATGATTGGTGACGTCGATGGAGGACTTCAGAGTGACGACCTTCTTTCCGTCCTTTTCCATAGTCACGGAGATGAGGAGACGGGCGTTTTTGAACTCTGGGCGGATGGCCTTTATAACACGGAAGTACGTTCCGCAAGAATCCACGTCCACCGGGGATATTTCGTCCCATCCGGAAACTCGCACAATTAGTTGTCGCGGCGGTTCTCGTTCGAGGTGAGAGTATAGCAGCAGACGAGCCGGAAACTCAAAGTTCTTCTCCTGTCCCCTTCCGACGGTCGTCCATCTTGTCGTCGATTTTCGCTGCTCTGACCTCGCCGAGAGAACATCTTCAACGGCGGTTGTGAACTGAACCTCGCACCCCGTCGCATTCTTCATAACATACGGCAAATGATCGCTGCTCGAGCGAGTACATTGGTTGCGGAAGTCATCTCGTTCGAAAGATGCGAGAATCGCTGGCAACTTGGCATTCCATTGAATTGACTGCTGGATGAGCTGTTCGGTGACATTGATGTTGAGTGTGCTTCGAGACTCGGCGACCAGTTCGACAGTTTGTTTCAGATCTTTCGTATTTGAGAGGAATCTAAGAATACGCCATTCTTCAATGACGGGTTCCCATCCGAAGATGCGTTGATTGAAGTAGTCCAGAGAGACATGGAACGCCGATTTGATCCGCTCTCCAGACTTTTCAAGTTGGAGATCTAAAGTAGAACATTCGATTTTTTGAATAAAGTTTACAAAAGACTTACTAGAAACGGACAGCCTGAGCAACGGGATTGAGTTCGATTGGAGATCGTCTAGAATCCAGAGGTCCGCATGCTCCGTTCGAATCACGTATTTACCAATGTCAATGGCTGGAAATCACAAGATATTTGAAATACTGAATTTCCAAAACGAACGCTTCGGTGGCGGTGGCGGGACAATGATCGGAATGAGTGACTTCTTCTGTACTTCTCCGATGGTCTTCATGTATCCAGTGATGATCGCTTTCAGTGCACGCGCGTCTTTGTAAGACAATCGGCATATCATTTTGTGAAGTTCGACCTGAAAAGGAGTGATAAAGTATTAGAAACACCGAGGTCACATAAAAGTTCCCGGACATTAGACACAACTGAACTGAAAATATGACTGGGACCCGTCCATTACTTGGTGAATTAACCGAAGATTATGAAATGAGGAACATGGAAAGTTAGTGAAGCTCCCAGTTTGATTCCCAAATATGTCACAAACCTCAATTACAATCTTCATCGGCTGCTGATTCGATTTTTGGTTCTGTATGTTTTAACTTGAGTATGAGTACGTTCGAAAATTAAATGAAAGCACCAATTTCTCACAGAATTCTATTTTTACAAGTGCAATACGCAAAAACAAACCTCGAGTGCGTGTCTAGCCGGCGGTGTGATCGCCATACCCTTGTTGTGATGATGTCCGTACGAATTGACTGGCGACGTGGCAATGAACCTTTCGACACACAACGATATGGTTATCGAGAAGTCATTGGAGCACAGATTGCGGGTCTGTCGCTCGTGCTGCATGGAACACCATCCGAGACGCATCGACTGAATTTCCAGATTCGCGGCCATGTGACCTCCGATGTCGTTCATGTTCAGAACTGCCGTCGTCGAAGCGATGAGGGCAAAACTGTTCTTCACCGACGGATTCTCCAGCAAGTAGAGATCCGAGTCACGGAGTGTGATCTTGACGGAGAACGTGGGAAGTCCTGGGAACAGTTCGGAATTGTGCGCTTGCGTCGGTTGGGTGTAGTTTCTCTCAACTATCGCACCATCTTGTTTCTTGGTGAACGCTTGTCGACGCCCAGAAGGTGTCAGTTCGAAGGGAAGCTCGTCGCTGTCTGAAATTCAATAGGATTCGGATGACAAGAGAGAATGAACAACTGACACTTTGGAAGGAAATCCGTGTAGAGCATCAGAAACTGTTTCAGATCGTCAAGCCAATCGTATGCAAGAATGACGCGTGCATTGCAGAGAACAAGAGTCAGAACTGGGCATTCGTCCTTCTTCATCATGATATGCGTTTCGAGCATCAGCGACGAGTACAAAGAAGTCGGGGTGGAATTCGAAGACCTGGAACTGGAAAACAATTGAAATCACTCAAAAGTAGCGAAAAACGGACGGTTTTCCAACATCCGTGTGCTGCATTATCACCGGGAAACAATTCTTCGGACCGCTGCTCGTCGTGTCGACCAACTCGATCTTTTCACAAATCAAATCGAGTTCCGATTGTCCGTCGTCGAAAGCATTGAACGAAATGCGAGCACTCTCCAGCTTCACGTTCGCAAAGGGCTTCCACTCTCCGTTCGGCAGAGCCTTCTGTTGATTGTCCAGTTTATCGGGAACTTCTAGTTTCAAATCGACGTCTTCGAAGACCATTCGGAACGAGAGCGTCGCGTACTTGTTGTGAGTCTCAGTCTCCACTGCAGCTGCGGGTATTTGAAGAATTTCGAAGGGAATCGTCTCCGGGACGGGAATAATCGGCTCTCCGAAATTTCTCTCGAGAACGCCACGCATCAGAACGTAGAATTGGGTGGTCATTCGCCATTTGAGTCCGCTTATTTGAGTGATTATCGTCAGATCAGGAGCGTTCCGAGAGAACACAGAATCGAGATTCCGCAGGAACTTGTTGTTCAGATCGAAGCGACGAGAGAAGACGTTGGAACTGGTGAGCACGAAGGCAGTCTGTTGGAAGGCTTTCTCTCCGACCAGATTCAGATTCTTCTGGTTGTGAAGACGATCGATTTGACGTGCTTCGTGTGCACGAACATTCGAAAGCACCATTTCACTGTAGTCGAGTAGACAGTCGATTTTCGAATCTGCAGAAATATGCTCGAATTGTGTAAGATTTCTGAGAATCAACATACCAAATCCATAGTCACTCTCAACAGAATACTTGTCGAATACGTCATTTTGGAGAGTGGAAAGCGTTTTGAACGTGTTCTTCAGTTTCATCGAATCCGCCTGCCACAGAAGAATGTCTGCTGACGTTGAATTCATGGGCATCATGAGGGAGGTGGCGCATTGAATGTCAACGTCGAGAGCGCACTTCGAACGGGCTCCTTCTTCGATTTTCAGTTTCTTACTCTTCGTCACGAGATTCATGAGCTCGTTGAACTGGATCCAAAACTCCATGAGAGCACAGAAGAATCGATGCGTGTGGACGTAGTAGAACTTTTGATTGGGCGGCACGTAGAATCGGATGGACACGTCGCATTCTCGTTTCGGATCCTCTCCCAAGTACTTGACGACGTCAATGACGATGCGTTTCGAGTCTTCGAGTCTTCGTTTCGCTGGCGGACCCATCCCAAAGCCATTCGACGACTGTTCGGACTGCTCGTCGAGCATAATCAGACGTTCCGGATACATTTCTGAAAATTTTCCAACTTTAAACACCACCACATGTTTTCCCTTTGACGTCAACTAAACAAAGATGAGAAAACGACTTTGTGCCCGGAAGAAAGATGAATAAATTGCTTAATTTGCATAAATTTTTCGTTTCTTCGGTTGCACCGTGTGGGCAGACTAATTGGAAAATTAGGTTTAAACTGAATGGATCGGGTAGTTTAGTTTCCTTGGACTCTGCCAACAGGAAGTGTTCATGAACATTGTCGTACCCGAGTAGAACGGTGTCGAGTCATCCACTCTCATTCCATCCACCGACAGTGTGATTGCCAATGTGTTCGAGTTGCTCTCACTGAGATCCATCGTAGATTCCAACTCGGTGTTCGTCAGTGAGATGACTCCCAGCCTGGTCCCGTTCCTCGGGAACGGCATGCCGACTCTCCAGTTCTTCGCCCGGAGCGTGCATCCGATTCGGAATGACGTCGTCGGCACTACAGCAGCGGTCGACGGTTTCGAAGCGTTGCTCGCATCGACGGGAGCCTTCTCGTGCTCATCGTCCCCAAGGATACCGCCCATCTCGAGGAGAGCGGTCCACGTGCGTCGGTTCATTTGCATTTCCATCTCATCCATTTCAATTTCGATCGAGCAATTGCGCTGCAACAATAGAGAGAGAGATAGTCGAGTCCCCGTCCGTCATTTTTACACTCATTCATTATTCCTCCGCGTGTTTCGTCATCCTCATATACATTTTTAGGCTGGACGGGGTGATGTGAGGACCCCCACCTATTCGGTTCATCTATTTTTAGAGCTCTCCAAGACTGAGCCAAGGTTCAATAAGAGAAATCTCGGGGGCGGAAACACCCTCTCCTACGTACACCCTTTCGGGACCCCCTTGGTGCTATTTGACCGTGAAAAATGACCGCGGTTCTACCACTGGAGGCGTCTGCTGAAAAGGCGCAAGTGGGGTCAACAATGTGGCCGAGGACCCGGAACAGGAATTTATGGCTCGATGTTGAGAAAACGTGAGGAAGACAATAAGCTTATGGGTTGCACCAACAACACATTAATCATGAGTTCAGCGAACGAGTAGCCAGTCTTTGCAGGTAGAAGGGAACACGCGAACTTGGAACACCACCCCCACTCATTGACAGATTCAACTCTCTTTTTAACACCTCATGTGCTCACTGCTTGTTTTTTTGCTCATTTTCTGACTCGTTCGACTCAGAATCCGAATCAAAATGACTATTTACAAACTGAGATCAGGTCCACGAGTCAGAAAAGCACAAACTATGCAGTTGATCTGTTTTTGCAATCACACACCGCGAGACTTGAGCCTTCAGATGTCATAAAGCCATTGCTGGCTACAAATTCCAGTGAATCGAGCTAACCTCGGCGCAGTCTATTGACATCATCACGCAACTTCGCAATTCTTCCATACAAATATTCCAGATTCCTGTGGAAAAACAAAGAGCGAACACGCTCCCATCCGGATGACATCACACACACACGATCCCGCGCGCTCCAAAGCCCCCCCCCCCCAGGACTCCGCCCATTATTCGGAGCCCAAAACGAGAGGGGCGTGGCCTAGGGAGGTGGCTTCATAGAGGCAAGCTCACTTCACTTTGGTGTCACTTTCAGTACACACACCCCTCCAGGAACCCGTCCTTCTACAAATGTTCTCCTCAATCAGTCCAATCATCTGCCTTCTTCTCGTTGCCATCGCTCTGATGACGTCTTCATCAGCCCAGGTGAGAAATCAGGGGAAAAGGAAAGCAATAGGATACGATAGAATATGTGCTACCAGGACAAAGAGTTCCTATTAGTCCGTACCAAGCTGCTATTTCTGTTGTTCCACTCCTCCTTTGTTCTCTCTACCGAAAAAACGTAAAAACGGAACGAAAACATTGCTTCACACTATTAAATTAGGCAGCCTCGTTTTGGTGTCTGTCAGTGTGCATTGGTGGTGTGACTGCGAATCGAATCGCAAAATAAATCCTCCGCGAATAGTTCCAGCCTCGCCAAACATTGTTTTGTTCCGTATTTCCGTTTTAGCAACCCGGAAAACCCAACTGCCGGTTTTTGTTGCAGCTCACAAAAACATGATCATTATTCCCATTGAAATGGTCCTAACAATAGCAGCTGTCCGAGTATTGTTATGATCCGCAAAACGGGGAACTAGGGACCCATCAAGTCATCAAAACTATTGTGCTGGTCTCACTTAAACACGTGTGTGACACTCTATTTTCGAATTCTGAAAGCGGCAATTACGGGATTAGGGAACGACGGAACTACTACCACCACCACCTCGTCTTCTCGGCTATTAGTAGTGCTCGGCAGGAAATGAGCAATGACGAGGCGCAACGAACATTTCAGAGATTAGGGTGTGTGTGGTGGGCGAAGCGAACGGCCGCTGTCACTATTAATTAAAGGATGACGTGGCATCTCGGTCGTTTCGACCGGCTCAAAACGGAGCGTTCGAATTCATTTTGTGGGTGGCGGTGGGTGCTATAACTAGGAGGGAGGAAAGAGAATCAATGATCTGACAAATGTGCACAACGCGAAAACAATATGTAGACGTGTTGCCGTGATAAACAAACAACTGTACTCAGTTCGTCTGTCTTCCAGTCGAAAATATGTCCCAACCACAGTGTATTTCAGCCGATCGACGAAGATCGTCCGATCTTCATGGAGCGTCGTGAAGCGTCCGCCTTCGGGGACATCATCGGAGAGCTCAAGGGCAAGGGACTCGGCGGAAGAATGAGGTAACGGGAGGTTCATTCGCACAGTGATCTATCCATCGTGGTTGCATGTCATTTCCGGGAAGGGGCCCTTTTCTTCCACTTCCGGCTGGTTTCATAGAGTCCAGAGAGCCACCGAAGCGTGCTCTCCTGCGAAGCCAAGGAATCAAATTTGTCGGCGCCAAATCCTTTATGAGGTGTCCGTTATTTTGACCTCCTTGTGGAATTCGGAATTCGACAAAAAGTCATTGTCATGCATTTTTGACTGACGACGACCGCCTTTATGTATTCTTTTATGGTTTTTTCCACCAAACACACACCATGACACCTATTCTTCGCTCTTCTGAAGGGAAAACAAGTTGGAATTCTACAATTCAAGGAATATTATTGCAGATTCGGAAAACGATCCTCTTCTCCGGACATGAGTCTGTCCGAGTTGCGTGCCATCTACGGAGCGGGACCTGTCGAGATGTACCCGTTCTGAGCGTCCACTAGACCTCGTCCACTCCACCCGCGAATCCATCTGTGATTTGAGCTCTCTTTTCTCCTCCTCTTCTTTTCTAATTCCATGCCAAACCCTCCCACCCACCAAGCGCCCTCTTTTCCACCGTCTCTTGTCTCAGTTTGTCGTCGATTTGTGTCAGTGTACAACGCCATAACCGTCTCGTTTTGCGAATAAAGTCTTTTGTTGAAAATTGATGAGCATTATGACAAAGATGAAAAGAATGAACCGAGATTAGAATCTGGACTAAATCATCCCGTTGTCTCGAGTCCCGGTATATCAAAAATATCCCCTCTCGTTCTTATTCTTCTTCCTCTCCGCGTCGCCTTCTGCTCGGTTTACCACACTAGGAATGGATTTTGGAGCAAGAACGAAAAAGAAAAAAGCGAAAGCCGTCCGACCACACAAAAACATTGCGGATATAAATTCACAAATGTGGGAGAGGGATGTAAACGAATGAAGGGAGGGAAAGGGGAAAATGTGTCAAAAATGCATAGAACTGTCTGAACTTCCCTCTCTAATTAGTCTATTGAAAGCAGGAAATATGGCGGAAGAGGCCGCGTACCACTCCACTGCTCCAGGAAGTGGCCAGATAGCTCCCATTCCCGATTACGATCCATCCAAAAACCAAACATCGTTCACATTCCCAGGAACTCTAACCAGACCGCCAGTGACGTTATTTCCCCTGCCCCGTCCATCTTCTTTCAGACCTTTGCCTTGATAACAACGGTGGGAACCGAACACTTTCAAACATCTTTTTCTAACCAAAACAACCCGTATCACTTATTAACCAAATTTTTGCGTAATTCCACATGATAAACATAACAATTGAGATGACGCTAATCCACGTTTCAACCACCCGCACCCATGAGTTTCGATAGTTCTCACGTACACCGGAAACGTCGGTTGTTTCCGAAAAAGAGTCGACATTTTTCACGAGGAAACTGATGTATTTTGAGTACAATTTTCAAATTTTTACGGAGAAAGTCATGTGGAAGTGTATGTGTGTGTGAGTGACATTTGTGGAGCCGTGTGGGGGATCTACCTCATTGAAAATCACTCGGGACAACCGTAATCGGTGTTTTGATATGATAAGCTGTATGTTTTGTGCCAATGCAATCAGCATCACCTGTACACTTTATCCAATTTCCTGTCCGCACCTCGCTGCCGTCAATACCGAAAATCCTTCTCCGGAAATTGGAAAACGCCGAGCCTCATGGCCACCAGCCCCCGTAGATGATCAGCTGTCGGCTGATACTGCTGCCGTCATTGATGCCGGAATGTCATCATCGAATGGAAGCAGCCGGGGGATTTGGGAATGATGGACTAAGAGTTTGCACGAGGTGTGGGTGGCAAATTTGCAAAATATGTACCTCTGCGTCAACAGTGGTTTGGAAGTGAAGGGACGGACGGAGAACAGAGGCAGGGGTGATATCATTGAACACATTTTCGACGCCAAGAATAAACAAAAAGAGGTCTTTGGAGACCAGTAGACGTTCTTAATTGACGGCTTCTATTTTACTTCCTCCGTTTTGTTGAGGACATAAAAAGTAAAGTTTGTGATTTTTGGTTCAGAATGTCTCATGCCAAAATAGGTAGTTGAAGATGACAAGTTGTCAGTGATATCATTGACATTTGTGAATCTTCTTCTGACTGAATTAAGTCTCAAACTAGAATTGTTAGTAGTTTCAATCTGGTTCTACTCGAAAGCTATCGATGGAGAATGTGATGAGCAAAGAAACAAAAGTCTGCAATGATTCCCGTGGTACTGTAACACTGTATCCAAAGCTGAATTCCGATTCGCGAATCTCTGCACAGATCATACATCCGCTATAGAGCGCAACTTCTCACGTTCTACGTGTAATCTACAACTTTCCCATCTCGGACACTACGAGTAGTGCCACCCACCACTGAAGTCGTCGCTTTTCCGCCGGCCGATCACTATCGAGAAAACAATCAACGGAGACTCTCACCGAATTCTCATTAACTCGCCGAACTAGTCAGAAAACAGAACAAACTGAGAACTCGATCTCTTTCTATTTTGGCGCAGTTATTCGCGCAAAGTGATGCAAATCGCCGTCAGAATCATCGTGACTTGTCAGAACCAATTCAGAGAAACCAGGTCAGATGGGTTGCTCCGAGTGAGCCGGAGAGTCGACGAAAGCGGAGGAGATAATCGGATAATGATGATACCTTTTTGTACTTTCGCTCGAATTGCGCGTGTTGTTTGTCAACATAGGTTATCTTGATCGTCACTTCTGGCTTCAGAACTGCAGATGAGCCGCCAGACGTCGTGGGTGGATTCAGCGGAGTGGGGGCGCCCGTCAGATGGTGATTGTCGATTGAAGTGGCAGATGTGATTGTGGCCAGGTTCACTGGAAAACAAGCGTATAACGGAGACAAAGCAATGGACACTCACGTGGTCTTGTGTATTCCACGAAGGATTCATCAGGGACTGAAGCAGAAACAACGACTTCTTGGTAATTATGATGCGACTTGGATGTCTTCGCCGGGACGAGTTTCTCGGTTTTATGAAGATTCGGACAAGAGTTGGAGAACGATTTGATTTGAGAAGATTGCGAAGCGGTGGTCAGAAGTGGATAGACAGTGTTCTCGATCATATCCCTCGTTTCCACGTGTCCGATCGCGAGTTTCAACTGAAATAATTGATTTCCAAACATTTTCGTAAAACAATTTTAATTAATAACGTACACTTGTCAAATGTTGTTCTTTGGAGACGACACTGAAATTGAGTCGTTCCGCATTGAGACAGGCGATGGGCTCTCCGGGTTCCCAGACGGTCGTCGGGCGTAGGTCTCGTTTCGTCCATCCCCTACCACGTACTTCCATTCGAACCGCCGGAAGTTCCAAGTTCACGAAGACATGCGACTCGATTATCGATATCTGCTCGCTGCTCACTTTCATGTCGATGAGCTCTTCTTCGGACTCTGCTGATCCTTGAATCTTCTTCTTCAGAATCTCGTCAAACATGGTTATGTCATCAGTGAAGAGGGTCGAGAGTCCTTCAAGAGCTCCTTCTTCATACACAATGCTCACTGGTCGTAATCGGCAATTGATTGTGTGACGAACGACAAGTCTCGGTGATTTCCGACTGTAGTGCATGCTGAACATGGGCGCCTTCGAGGAAACAGCGTCTTCTCCGTCTCTTCCCACAGTCAACAGCATCTTTGTGCTCTCGGCAGTGGAATAAAGCAGAGACTCAGAAAACTCGGAGAGTTTACTTTTCGGCCGGGGATGCCCTGACCGGAGTCGTTGAACACTCATATCGTTGACAGTCAGATCCAGAGAAAGATAGTGCTGCTTCGGACTGAGTTCCCACCTAGAACTGACTCCGGACAGTTCCAATGCCAGCACTCTCTGTTGTTCGATGCCATCCAGAACGTCTCCGTCTACAAATCGCAGAGTCAGATGCTCAAGTCGCAGTGAGATCTGAGCAAGAAGAGCATCCCGTCGGAGAAGCG
Organism: Caenorhabditis macrosperma; assembly: GCA_963932285.1. Classification (NCBI taxonomy): domain Eukaryota; kingdom Metazoa; phylum Nematoda; class Chromadorea; order Rhabditida; family Rhabditidae; genus Caenorhabditis; species Caenorhabditis macrosperma. The sequence goes on along the minus strand of OZ010621.1, from coordinate 10,430,239 downwards.
TCGAGTCATCCCACGATTCGTGCAACACATCGAGAATCTCGTCCTCCATCTCTTTCACATTGATTTCTTTCAATTCTCCAACGTCGACGTTTCCAAAGTCAAACTTGTTGTCTTCCGGCTTCTCATCCTGTTGTGCTTGTCCAAAGAACCCAGTTATCCATCCATAGAGTCCACCATTCGTTGGTTCTGGAGTGTCTGCTGGTTGATCTTCGATGATAATCTCATCCGGGGGTGGCTCAAGAGACTCGAATGGCTCATCGACGTCATCCTTCGCCTGTGTTGCCGTGATTCCCAGCTCTTTCTCCTTTTCTTTGAGAAGCCTTCTGAACACTGTCTCTCTGAACAAATGCAACTCATGATACGTGTACTGAGCATCCCGTTCGATCTGCTTCATGATTGCATGGGTTTCCATTGACAGCACAGGAGCTCCATTTGTTGTGTTTGCAGAGGAAGCAGGAACAACCGCGAGAGCATTCGTGGCTGATGGAACAGAAGTCGCAGCGATCGGTGAGCCATCTGTGGACGGAGGTTGAGCATTCGGATGGGCAATCATGTTAATCAGTCGCTTCCTGTACGCTCGACAGTAGGCATTGAAGCGAGCCGCCCGTTCATGTGCGAAATCCCACGTCCGGTTGGCATTCTTTCGACGCGACTCTTCGAGAACTCGGTTGTACGCGAACTTCCACCACTCTTTCGCACTGAAACCAACGGTTCTGAAGTTGAAATGATAAACAAAACTCTCACTTCTCGCCGATAGAACATAACGGTCTCCACTTTCTGTGCTGTCTGGCCCTCTCGAATCGTGCCCATTCCCGATTGACTGCTCGTAGCTCTGTCATCTGATGCCTCGTCAGCTCGCAAGCGATGATATCTGGTCGCATGAAGAACTTGAATCTGGGTATCTTGGCCTTCAGGGGGAATTTGCTCGAGTTCTTCTCCATTCTCAGCTCAGCACTGCACGGTTGAATGATGTACGCATTGGAAGACGTCTCGGGAGCCAGAATTTCTTTGAGTTGCTTCGAATCCTCAATGTTTTCCGTCATCATCGCCTTTGAATTCCAATAGATACTGAATCCGGTGAGTTCCAACTTTTTGAAAGTGTTCACGCCCTTCTGAGGCTCTGCAAAACCGGGTTTCCAGTGAGAGTTCGTCGTCTGCATTGTCATTTTCTGTATCCGAATTCCACAATTGAACGTTTGTCCGTGAATCGTCGTATCGTCTTCGTATCGAATGTGCACGTTATTTAGAATTAACTATAAGAATATAACCATTTCTAAAAAATCCGACAAAATAAAAAACTCACTTGAATATTGTTGAGAATCGTCGATAAAAGCGATGCTCCCCACCAAGAGTCCTGTGACTCCGGGATCGGCACTCCGCAAAAATCGAGCAGCGCCGTCTTATGTCTCAACTCGAGCTCTTCGAGCATTTGCTCTTTTCTCTGTTGCTCAACTTGCTCAACAGCTTCCACATCGTACCGTTTCTCGCCGGATAGAGGTCCGACTATGATAAGAACGTCGCTGAGCTGAACGATAGGCATTTTTAATGTGATAAAAAGAGAAATGCTTACTTTAAGAGTCCACGGCTCTGATCTGAGATGTGTGATGGGAACGGAGAGGGTAAGTTTGCCGAGGAGACCTGATTTGACTTCGAGAGGAAGATCCAGTTTTCGAAGAGCCGTCTTTTTAAGAGGTACATTCTCCAATTCGACTTGTCCTGAAGTAAAACTGAATTTACATTGATTTTTTATAATTGCTACTCCGTTTTTATATTAAAATTATAAAAAATGTACTTTTTGAACTGGCGACATGAAAATTTCATTACTACTTTTTTGTTGTTTTTGCTTACAGCGTTCTTTTTTTCGCTTCAGAATAACAAATACGCAGTCGTCCGTAAATACGCGCGCTTCGAGAAGTTCAGTTCTTTTTTCAACGCTGTTTTGTCTCGAATTTCAACAATTTCAACGTTTCTTCTCTTTCGTTCCGCAATTCGGCGTTTTTATTGAATTTTCGCAAGAGATCTGACCGACCTGATAAAAGTGCAACGGACAGTTGACCAGTGTTCAGATCCTCCAAATACTCGCCAACATAGTTGTTCAGAACCCACGCGACCACATTCTCCAACATTTTTCCGGTCCGTTACTCTGAAAATCATGAAATTGCGTCGATTTGTTGCGAAACTCCCCGCGGGGTACAAGCCACAAGTCCCTTACATTTCTCTTGTACTATATCACAAAACTCGACATGAATCCGACTGATTGGGGGGTGTCTTATTCGAAGAATTATCTGAAAAACAATTCGATTTCGCCACGTGGCATCTTTACACGTGTTTTGACGGGGAAATCACGTGAAAACGAGCCGTGACATGTGTGTACTTTGATGTATTCAACACAGTTGACCGACGGACGGCCGCCACGCATTTTGCGGCCGACGGCCTAGCTTTCTTTCGGCTGCCAAATTGCCGCTTGCTTTTCGTGGCTTGTTCGAGCAGCTTCCGTGCGGAACACTCGAGAAATAACAGGAAGAAACCTGGTTAAAACATAAGAGAAACCTTAATAACATTCAATTTCAACTTTTATTGGACTTGGGCTGACGACCAACTCTCTAAGTGCACTTTTAAGGGGGATATTTACACTCTAAAAACAGAGAAAAGGGAAAGAGCACTGAAAATAGAAGATGAAAAGAGTGGGGGAGACGAACAAAAAACGGTCGAGGCTACAGAAAACACTATTCGTATTGAAGAGATTGACGACGATGGGCGATACGGATCGGTTCGATTCATACAACAACTGTGAAGTGGTCGGCGGCTGTAAAATGGATTAAATTGGGGTGATACGCTTGGTTTTAATTCGGTTTTCCACAAATGATTTCCTTCAATTCAAGAATTTCCGTTATTTGTAGCTAATCAGACCTGGATAATAACCAAGACAACTGTTCACCTACAGACTTTGTTTGATTGAGACATTCTTTCTGCATTAAATGAACGTGAAAAAATATTTCAATTTGACGGAGATTTTATCGAGACGAAGCTTCATTCTAGGCTGCACAGCGCGTACTACCATACATTTTGTGTGAATTATGTTCAGAAAAATAGTTTGAAAACTCACAATCACTGAGCGTAGTGCCCGTGCTGCTCGTACTGATCTCTCATGCGCAGAGCGTGCCATCTGCCATAGTCAACCCAGGTGGCAGACACTGGCTGGTAGCTCCAGCCCTTGTAGTCCCATCGTTCACCCTCAAGATGCTTCACGCGCTGCTCAATTTGTCTGAAATTACAAAGGTTTCTAGTTTTCGTTAGAGAAAAATATATTATACCTCCATCTCGCCAAAATGCCTTGCTTCTCGTAGTAAGCCAGGTTTCTCTCGTGATGCTCGACATCTGACACTCCGAACCACTTGGCCCACCATTGACGGATCGGCGTGCGCTCGAATTGCCAGTGGTGTGGAGCTGGTCCCTGGAAAGCTTATGATGTCGTTTCGAAGCTAAAAATATTAAAAATTCTCACCTCGGTCGGGTAGTCCTTCAGCTCGCACGATCCATAGACGATGTGGTTGTAGACGAGGCACAACAAAACCGGAAGGAATCCAATGCCGATAAAGTAGAAGTGGGTGACATCCTGAAAAATAACGAATAAAAGGGTAAAAATTATTGAATGAAGGGTAACGAACCTTGATTCTGTTGACAATCAATTGTCCTGGGCGCTTTCTGAAAACGGCAGCATGGGAGCTACGAATAGCCGGAATCAGGCTGGTCGTTGGCTTCAGAAGGCCGCCACGGCAGCAGCAGACAGCTGCCGGCGTCATTTTACTCAACAACGCCATGTTTGCGACAAGTCAATCACCTGAAAATCAATGTTACTTAAACTTAAAATTGTTGAAAGCAGAAAAATGCAGTTCGGTTGTATATACTGTTAAATGCGGTTTATCAAAGGAATAATCAAAGAGTTAACTAGTCGATTATACATTTTTGAAATAAAAATAAAAGGAAAACAGGGAATAATTAGCAAAAATCGCAAAAAATAAAAGTTTGAAGCTGAAGAAAAAAATATACGCTGCGGCAGGGTTCTGTGGGCGGAGCTTTCCCATCTTTCGCAGAGCCGCCGCATGGTTTTTCTCGTATTAAATTATCTTTATAAAAAACCAGTTTTTGGAAAAAGTTAAACAAAAGAGTATCCCACATCACAAACGTAAAAATGTTTAAAAAACCATTCAACGTCAAAAAAAACACTAATCAGCGAAATTCAGACTCGTAAGTTACTTTCATTCATTTTCTCAAATTGTTTGCAATTTTCAGAAGGAAGCTCTTCAACAGGCTGAAAGAGGAAGTAAATGCCGAAACGAACATTGACAAAAAAGGCCAGGTACATTACTATTTGTTGCATTTCCAAACTGTAAGTTCTCATTTCAGGTGGCCCAAGTGAAGATAACGACGTTCGAGAACAATCAGATGAATCTGTACACCATTGACAAAGTTCCGACGCTATTCGAGTTCAATGAGACCGGAAACATCTATCCGACGGTGTTCTACCTCTGGAACAATCCAAAAGCCTATCCGGTGATTATTTGCCACGAGCCAGTGCTGCAGTTTCTGGAGAACGGGGCAGATCTGATGCTTCCCGGAGTCATCAGATCGTCCCTCTTCCCGTTGCCAGCAATCCGAAAGGGCGGTCCAGTCGCAATTGCCTTCTATTCCGCCGAAATGGGATCAATCACAGGACCATCAGCCGTCGGATGCGCCATGATGTCTTCGGAAGAGATGGTCTCGTGTGGATTCAAAGGAAAGGGAGTACAGATCCTTCACGTCTTCCGAGATCTTCTGTGGGACTTCGGACCGAAAGGAACGCCTCCAGTGTACCCGGTTGAAGGGTGGGGAGATATAGGCAAAGAGAAGAAGAAAACGGAGAGCGATGAAGATGAAACTGAGCAAACGGCAGGATCGTCGGCAGCCGAACCGGAAAAGGAAGAGGAGAAGGAGCCGGAAGAGATCGAAGACTCGATGGAGAGCCTCCTGACACGATGCTTTCTCGCCGGTCTTAAACACCGATTCACCCGTGGAATGCTGCCGATGGACGTCGGTCAGTTCTACACCCAATGCGTTCTCGCATGTGTTCCCGACGGTCGCAAGCTCGATATGAAGAAGACGACGTTCAAAAAGTTCGGAACATTTCTGCAGGAGATGAATAAGAAAGACGACGACTGGATCATCAAGACAGTCGCCAGTAAAGACAAAAAGGGGGCGGATGTGGTGACGGAAGTGAACTTTTCAAACAAGACATTCCGTGAATTCGAAGTGTCCGACGAGCAGGTCGTTGACGAAGCCCCCGAGGGTCCCGCGAAGAACAAGTACGAGATTCCGGCGATCGCCGAGTTCTTCGCCGTCACCGATCCAGTTATTTCGTTGTTCCCGGGCAAATCGAAAGGAGATTTGTTGTCTGTGAAACAAATCAGAGATGCAATCACGAAATATGTGAATGACAATGTAAGTGATCAACGTCATTGTTCAAAACTCACTTTTTATTCCAGAAACTAGCCACTGCAAAGTCCATTCGCCTCGACGGTCGACTGGCAAGCATCACTCGCCTCAAGACGGAGTGCGCCGGATGGCCAGACGTGATGAAGGAGATCCACTCGAAGATGACCGAAACGTGGTATATTCGGTGGCCGGATGGCCGAGAAATCATTCGAAAAGTGCTAGCGCCAAGGATCGAATTCAAAATTGAGAACAGGGCGGGCAACAAGAAAGTGACACTGGTCAATGGACTCGCAGTCTTCGGAATCGACATCAAAACTTTCTGCCATCAAATTCAGGTAGACATTTTCTTTCGTTCTTCACCTCCATCGTCCCTACTTCCAGATTGGCGTGGCGACAAGTGTGACGAGTCAATGGGATGCTCCGGGCGTCGAAGGGCCGCAAGTTCTCGTTCAGGGCAATCAGATCCACTACATTCATGATTTCCTTACAAAGTCCTACGGTATCGATAAGAAATACATGAAGGGAACAGAATTAGCCGTCAAAAAGAAGAAATGAGCTGAACTAAAGCATTTTTATTCTCATGTTTCTATTTATTTATCGCACATCTTACAAGTTATTGTGTAATTTTGATAATCAAGGGTTCTGCTCGTTTTCTCGACCAGTGATAAAAAATCTCGGATCTTTGAATGTTCAAACCGTTTCTTCATGTTTCTCTGCATGCAATATCTTATACACCTTTCCATTTTCACTTTCACTTTATTTTCTCACTCAATCCAGTCACCTCTCACCATTCAGGCCACTTTGTGAAAATGACGTCAAAGTATCTGCAATTGGCGAAGGAGGTCGTCAAGAAGTTCGGATCGAAAGGACAGTTCGGCAACGTGGCGGGCGCCGGAAACGTGAGAGCAGTGCACGCGGAGGAGGGAAACATCCGAGTCGAGTTCGAGGTGGAGAAGGATCAGACGAATCACTTCGAGACGCTGCACGGCGGATGCACGGCCACCCTCATCGACAACTTCACCACCGCCGCACTTTTGCTCACCAAACAGGCCAGACCGGGCGTCTCCGTCGATTTGCACGTCACGTGAGTTCATTTGAGGGGGTACTGACACCGTACTGTCGATCTATTCGACAAGCGAAATGAGATCATACGCACATGTGCACCTGGACGGAATTATTCCGCTTTTTCAAAACAAAAACTGGCTTAGAATCGAACTTTCGTAGATGCGGGATCTGTTTGTTTACACTGATCCGAGTTGAATTTCAACATTTTGATGCAATTTCCCTAAAAAATTCGTTTTTTTTTCTGAATATCGAAAACTGTAAGAGTGGTATTCCACTACTTAGGACAGGTGTGATCAGAGTTCTTCATCGACTGTCTGTCTCCAAATATCAGTGCAAAGACGTTGCTTTCAGTTATCTCTCGGCCGCCAAAATCGGCGAGACGCTCGTTCTCGACTCGACCGTCACCAAGCAAGGACGGACTCTCGCCTTCACAAAGGTACGGTTAAGCGAGGAAAGCTCACGATGTGTCTGCTGAAAAAGTTTGCAAGAAACGATCGAAATTTTGATAAGGATGATACGGAAAAGACACAAGAAACCGTTTTAAAAACTGCTTGAGTAACATATCCCGGGCTACTTCCACAAAAAAGCGTGTTACGTATTGTAATTTTGTAGGCGGAGCTGTACCGCAAACGCGACAACGTCATGATTGCCACCGGGGTGCACACGAAGGCGTTCCCGCCAATGAAGGAAGTCAAGTAACTTTCACTCAAGTCTAAGACTAAACTCAACTAGATGAAGCGCCTAAATAACTCGAATAAAATGCATGATTATGTATGCTGTAAGGTGCTTTTCTTATTACTTTTTATTATCCAAGCGTCAACAAAAATTAGACGACTTCGATGACCAACGCGGGAGTGGTAATACAGAAAGATACAAAGAAAAGCACAAAGATGATGAAAAGGAAAAGAAAAAAAAGAAAAAAAAAAGAAAATGCGCATGAAAAAAAAGAGGAAAAAGAATTGAAAATCCTAGGTTTGTAGAATTACAAACTGTTCGGATAAAAGGAAAGAAAGAAATCAGTAGGGCCTAGGAAAAGAAACGTCGATAAAACACCAGTAAGTCCAATAGAACACAAAATAAAAGGATGGTGGGTGTGGAAGGAGAGGATACTGTAGACGACAAACACTTTTTGAGAGTATGAAATGAGCAAGAGAAGATGGAGGACAGGAAAGGAGAGGAAACTCAAGCGAGAGGAAGAGAGCACAAGATAGATACACATTTTGAGAAAGAGAAAGAAAAGTGGTACTGGTGACGTGGCAGGAAAATGCCACATCATGGAAATTTAGGCACTAGACAACAAAAGGTACAAAAAGAGAGAAAATTGACTGAAAGAAGCGGAATGTGAGATCATCACCGAAATTTTTGAGCGTTTTGAGGATTTGGACCATTTTCTAATTTTTTTTTACATTTTTTGAAGTTTATTACAGGGTTGAGGAAACCAAAAAAGAGAGCTTCGAAAGATTTGTTTGGGGAATTGTCATATTAGTAAAACACATCTTTGAGAAACACAAAAATTTGGAGGGAAAACAACAGATTTAAAGTGATACCCGTCTTTGTAGGTTCGTAACACTTTTTTGTGATTTCACTGTTTTTGGGGTTGGGAAGTCAGAAGAGGGGCATTTGCAAATTATGGGTAACAATATGAGGAAAAAAGATAGTGGTAACAACTGAAAGGTGATAAGCGGTGATGTTAAAGTGGCTCGAGGGCACCGAGGAGACGAAACGAAACCATTTAATCGCTTGGTCGTTTTTCTCCGAACCGAAAATTGTCCTCGGAGTAGTACTGCAGACTATTTGGGTACCTGTAGATTGATGAGATGAAAATAATTTTTGAGAAAATGAACAACTCACTTATGCAACAAAAAATCCGGGCCGGTGGGATTCTCAAGGTACGGCAAGATGAGGATCGGACGACGGAAGTTCTTGACCAGTTGCACTCTCGTGGGGTCTTTCTTAGTCTCGTCAGAAGTTGCGTCAATAACCTTCTTCGTCTCCTGTTGGGCGAGTTCCGCACGAATTCGCAGTTCGTCCATAGACGGAATCAACGACTTCCAGTCCTTGAGCTTGCTGAGTTCAGCCTTCGGTTTCGACTCGGCCTCCTCCTCCTCTTCTTCCTCCTCTTTCCTCTTTCTCTCAATCGCTTCCTTTCGCTCTTTCTCACGCTCTCTTTCCTTTTCTTTCTCCTGATTTCTGCCTGCCTGAGATGGTGGCGGTGTGGTGGCGCGGGCTACGGAACGGACACTCTTTTCGTGTTTCCGTTTTGACGACGATAATTCTTCGGAAGAAGCGAGCGATGAAACAACTGGAGTCGAGGCAGCTGATGTCATTCCGTTTTTGGGAAAACGGAACACAAGAGATGGGAGACGCTCTTCGTTTGAATCTGAAACATAAAGAATTGATGAAACAAAAGACGACAAATAAATCGTGTGAGAACTAGACAGGGCATAGAAAGGCTGCACAATAAGCGTCATTCAACAATTTCCCTCTTCCATCTCTCTGGATCTCGTGATTTATTGCTATTGGCAGTGCTCTCGCTATGTTCACATGACCGCGCCCTTTCCTCATCTTCCTGTATTCCTTGCAAAGCGTTGGTCGCTCTCTTTCCAATATTCCCTATTTTGCCTTCCCTCTCTTCCCAATTTGTATGCAGTGTTCACTCTTCTTCCCATGTTTACTATTGCCGAGTCCCGTCACTCCCTTGTTCATTTCCCCTCAATTTTCTCGTTATGAGACAGGAGGCGAGAGAAGAGGGAAATAGTGTTGGAGGCAATGTTTTGGTGAGTGAATGACGAATGAGCGACGCGCGAGGGGCGAATGGGGCGAAAGGCAACTCACTTGAGGAAGAAGGCGTGGCCAACGGCTGCTGCTGCAACAGGGGCGAAGCGACGGCGGCAGGAGTGCCGGGCGCCGTGCCCTTTTGGATTTTCCGTTCGTACTTGCGCTTCTTGCGCTCCGTCGGCACCGCAACGACATTTGCGAAACTGGCAGATGACTGCAGGTGGTGTGCCAGCTGCAAACCGGCCTGGTTTTCGACCGTTTCGACATCTCTCTCCCCTACCTCCTCATCCTTGAGTTCCCGTTTAACTCTCTCCTCGTGCTGACGAATGTCCGTACCGATATCGATATGTCCTGGCAGAGTCTGGCTCATCTGAGCAAAGAGTTCACTTGTGCTCTGAACCGCCTTTCTAGCCGCCAGAACCGATGTCGTTGTAGGAGTGTGCACCGAAGCGTTAGTTGTCGGGGTCCCCGGAGTGGCAGAGATCGAGAGATTGCCGGCAGCAGTCTTTGTGCGTTTGATTGACGGAGCAGTTCCGTCGTCCGCCACCTTTCTCTTTCCGTTCTCTTTCGGCGTAATTGGTTTTGTCGAAAGAGACGATACGGCGGAGTGCTTCAGAAGCTCACCACCGACTGATGCGGACTTGTGCATCCCGTTGACGGCAGCAGCTGCTGTCGGAGTCGCCACGCCCGGTGAAATCTGACTGCGTGGCGCATACGACCCGTTAGCCGGGGAAACAAGTCTTCCTTGAGAACCTGAAAAAAAGTTCCGTTTCCTGATGACAACCGCGCAATTACCTTGTAGCCCGGTTGACGTGACTCGTCTTCCTACAGGTGTGTTGGGGGTTATTCCTCGTTGCATCAGCTTGACGACACTTGGCGATAGCACATTTGGGGTAGTGTTTCGAGAAGACGCTCCACTCTGTGGACGTTTTCCCTGGAATACGGTCACCATGCGAGGAGAAGAGGAAGATGAATTGCCACTCAACACATTCTCCCGAAACAGCGCGTGAGTTTAGATCATTCGATCAAAACAGTTTCCCGCCCCCGCACGGAGGCGGGAAATTTTATTGCCCCATGAATTTCTCGCTCCTTTTCTTACCTCGTCGCTCACGATCTCCGACCATGACTTGATAACTTCTCGGCTTATTCGCAACAGCGTCGGCCATTTTTTGAAGTACTGCTTGCGAAGATTGTTCACAACGAACCCGATCCGAGTCTCCTGAAAATGTGCAAACGATAAGTAATTCCCCTAATCCCTCTTTCCCGACGTGCGTGTATGTATCTTCCTTCCCTGCTCTCCGTAATACATGGCCACGCTTTAGTAATGCCCGCCCCAACATTCACCCTCCTCTCCGTCTTCTCCAAGCAATGACTACAGCGCGCGCGCACATGTCTATCGATCGACGACGCGTCTCATGTTGACAAAAGGAATTCAGAGAATCGCGAGACAAAAGCGAAATAGTATGGCGGAGACATGCGAGAGAGGACAGAGACGGAGAGGAAGCCCCTCCGCCCGGCGCGCGTAGTCAGTCGGGGCGACGCGGCCCGTCCGAGGAGGACGGCTGCCTCCTCGGCTCTCGGGGCGGCTGCTTCACGCCCGATGAGAATTCGAAAAAAAAATGAGCGGGTTTGTGGGGATAAGTCTTACCTCTAGAATCTCTCGAGTAGCCACCATCGGTCGTAGTTCGTTGAGCAGCTCCTCACACAACGTCTGATCATCCTGAAGCGATACACGATTTTTGCGATGAGATGAATCGATTGGAATATAATAATTTCCCTCATTCTACCATCGGACAATTACAGGCCTAAAACGCACACCAACTGGAATAAACTCAACGAATGCTTTAATCGCTTGAACTTGTCTTGAAAATTAATGAAACAAGTAAATAAAAATATTAAAACTGCTTTTTATTATGATGACAGCACAAAGTGGAAAGCATGAAAAATTAAAAAATGATTGCACCAACAAGCTATCTAATAGAGAACCTGAAAAAACAATGAAAATGCCCCCGACCCGCGCAGATTGTACCAGAATCGCCTCTTTTCGCGAATTAATTGCCGCATTTTAAATTGTGAAATTATCGATTTTTTCGAACTATTTATTACGTTGTGATTGATCGGGACGGGGCTTACATTTTGAGCAGCGTTGGCAAGACGCTCCTTGATTACTTCGACAGTCTGAGCACTAGCAGTCATCGACACCACCAAGTGATTTGGAGGCTGCAGGGACGACAGCGCAGCGCAAGCAACCATCCATTCACAGCCCGAGCAGGGCGACTGAACGCGCGCGCGCGACGCTCCCCCTTTTATACCCTCCAGAGGGCAGCTGCGATGCGACTATTGGCTGCCCCCGCCCATTTTTGCACGCTGATTGGTCGCCAGGCGTCAAAACCCCGCCCTTCGACACGCAGCGCGGCCGCTTGCGTCGCGGTTGCCCAATAATTTTATTTCATATTTTTGAAATAGGTTTTTCTCACAAAAAATCAAATTAAAAGTTGAAGTTTTCAGCAAAATATAATCTCTCAAAAATTACGAATTTTTTAAGACCAAATTTGTTTTTTTCTGTCAAAAATAATTTTGATCAATGAGAATTTTTCAAATTAAAAATAAAGATTCAATCTTGTCGGTTGCTTCTCCCTACTCAGACTATCGGTTCTAACGATTTTTGACAAATAACAACTCTGAAGTTCCTTAAACGCGTTGTTCATTCCTCAGGCAAAATCCGAATTTGAAAACCCAATTTTCATGACCAGTGTCCCGATGATGATCCGAAGAAATCCTCCTCCAGGCGGTGAACCAAACGCTGATAATTCCCGAAAGTTCTCACCGTTGTCTTGTGATGCACACATTGCACTTTCACCTCTGTGACATGTCTCAATATTCCATAATCAGTCAACACATCGATAACGTCACATATTTTTCAGATGAAGCTGGAGAGCCCAATTTTCGCATCCAGGAAAAAGGAATCGCCGAGTCGGATACGACACGAAAGACCCGGTTTGGTGGACTCCTGAAGGTAATTGTCGTAGATTTTGTCCTTCAAAGTAGCTTAAAAAACATCAGGATGGTCCGATCAAAGGATTCAGTGGAGAGGCGTTGAAGCGTCCGATCACCGGTTTATTTCGAAAAACTGGGAAAGGACCGAGCAAGAAGAAGGAGGAGGAAGATCCTGCGGAGCCATCGATCGCCGCACCACCGACCAACTTTCCAAACATGACGAGCATCTGTGAGTTCCAACTGAGCCATAACTCTTTTGAAAAATCCGCTTTCAGCCGCTACTCTGGAGAGCGTGCAGCTAGACGAGGAGTTCCAGCACTTCCGCGAGCGCAATCCGGACAGCGGAAGCAAGACAACACTGAACGGAGCTGCGGTGTACGGAATCACCACCGTTCACCCACTCCAGCGCTATTTCAAAGTCGATGACATTGGTTCGTTTTCAGTAGTTTTCAGCCTCACCTGAAACCTGGTTCCGTTCCAGATATTTCCATCCTGGCGAGAGCTCTCCCCACCGAGATGAGAAAGGACGAGGATGTGCCGTGGACCGCGCAAAGCCTGTTCAACAGCTTGGAGACAAGAGTCAAGAAAGAGAGACTCGAATCGAGAGAGCAACGCGGAGGCTCTTCTCTCATCGGAAACCGACGTCTCTTCTAAAAATGGAAAGTGTTGTCCAAAAATTGTGATATTTTTAAACCAAAATCAATAAAATATATTATTTCGAAATTTAACTTCACTCTATGAAAAAAGGTGAATTTATCCTTTTCCATATGTCTGTCCTTCCTTTTTCTCCTTTGTCATTGTGCAGTTCTCCCATCTTCAACCTGCAGATGAGGGTTCGACCCGCCAGTGTCTACCGTTACCTTCTGCTCGGAGTCCTCGGGTTCTTCTCCCTCTACGCAGTCTATTCCATCATCGGCTACGACGACGGTTCACATGTTCCCATCCACCGTCCTCAACGTCATCTCTACCTCACTGTATCGAAGGATCGGATCGGAAGCCGTTTTGACACATTGGCGCCGAAGCGGATTCTCTACTGGACCACAGTCTTCGGAACCACACCCTCGCACTCGATGCTCTCCGATTGTCCAGGGCTGACAGTGAGAATTCTGAGCATTTGAGACAAACGTATCTCTCTTTCTAGGATCGATGTGTAATCGACACGAATCGACAGCAGCTCGACTCCGCGGACGCAGTCGTTTTCCACGCCGCCGATATCTCGCGATTCCCGCTTCCGGCGTCCCGAAAACCTAGTCAAGTGTTCGTTTTCAATTCGATGGAAACGCCAGATAACAGCGGACGCTTCGCAGTTCCCTCGTCGTTCTTCAACTGGACATCCACCCATCTGTTCTCTTCGGACGCTATTCACAAGTACGGCGCGTTTCTGATCCCGACGCAAGTCGCCGAGAGCCGCGGATTCAAAGTGCAGAGTTTCTATGTGCAGCCGAAAAGACTGAATAAGTCAAAGAGCGGAATGTTCGGTCTCATCTCCAACTGCCACACAACCTCAAAGAGAGAATTGGCTCTTCAGGAACTCGGAAAGTGAGTTCGAAAACGACCAACATCGATGAAATTCCGAAAACTTTCAGGCACATGAAGGTGACAATCGGCGGAAAGTGCGCAGCGGACGATCGCTTCAAATCGATTTGTCCACAAGGAAACGAATGTTTGGATGTTTTCGAACAGTATCCTTTCTACATTGCAATCGAGAATACGGTAGTCTGCTGATTTCTAGAGCTTCTGAAAAATGATCCATTCCAGGTATGCAACGATTATGTAACTGAAAAAATATGGAGCAGAATCAATGTACCCAGTGTTCCGATAGTCATGAAGAGGAAGGTCTACACTAAGTGAGCCGTTTTTTTATAGTTGTTCTCAAATTAAAGTCGAAATTTTTCTAGCATTCTTCCTCCAAAATCCTTCATCGCAATGGACGACTACCGCAATCCAAAGGAAATGGCCGCTCATTTGACAGCTCTCGAGAGCAATTTGTAAGCGGTTCACAGTAAATGCTCAGTTATTTACCTTGTCGAATTGCAGTACCGCCTACTCAGAGTACTTTGACTGGCGTCAGAAGGGCACGTGGACAACTGCCCCGTGGAACTCACCTGGCTATCGAAACGGCATTTGCCGTGTTTGTGAACTTCTTTGGAAGGCGAATGAAAACGGAACGGATCCGAAATCGGTTGGTTTTCAATAAAGAGTACTTTATCGATTCTACTATTTCAGTACGACAACGTTTGGAAATGGTTCGACGACGAGTCACAGTGCGAGAAGGACGAGTTCGTGCGAAGCTGGCTCAGCTATTGAGTGTTTCCACATCCTCCACAGATTCTACGGTTATTCAAAGATCTCACTGCGCATAAAGAATCTATATCTAGTCTTTTCCTGTCATAACTTTCTATTCTGCATCTTCTGTCGGGTTTTTGTCGGCCTCTTCTAAATAATTGATATACATCTAAAATCATCGATTGTTCATGAATAAATATTCAAAATAAAGTCATGGTCATGGAACAGAGAAAGAAAGTCAGTGGTCAGTTGGCATAAATGAGGGGAGGGAGGTGAAGATCGTCATCATACCAGCTAGAGAAACGCGAGAAGGCCGTCTTCCGCTGCGAAAAGATCCTCCACTGTCATGTCTTCCACCTCTTCTTCCATTCGTTTGACGAGCTCGTTCAGGTGCTCCCGATCGACTTCGAATCCTTCGTGCTCGCTGAGCTCCTCCGCATAGTCGCCTTCCTCGAGCTTCACGTCTTCGAACCGGAACTCCTCGAGGCTCAACGGGCAGTCGTCGTGGGCGATTCGAGAGGCGATCTCAATCGGCGGATACTCATCCCACTCTTCGACCCCGAGAGTTGCGAGGGCTTCCTGCTCTGCAATGTTCGGATCGGTGCAATCGTCGGGAATCGGCAGCTCTTCTTCGTAAAGCTCGACGCTTCGATCGTTCCAGTTCAACATGTCGTCGGCAATGTCAGCGGCCAGCGAGTCGTAAGTTTCGCATCGATTCGCGGCATCAACCGGCGAAGAACATGATTCAACCTGAATTACAAACGTTTTCTTCGTTTTTGGAATTACTCTGCTCACCGGAATCTCTTTGATCGCCATTTCTTCTTCAGCGTCATCCTGGAACACCTCGTATTCGTCGTCGTACGGGATTGTCTTTTTGATGGTCGACGTCGTTTTTCGCGCTGAAGTCATTCCCTGCAGGGACTTTGCACCCGGCTGAAAACAATTGTTGCGAATGGAAACTTTCTATTTCAGTACCGTCTTCGACTCGTTCACCAATAATCCTAGTCCACCTCGTAACGGTGTTTTTTGCCCCAAATCCGTGGGTTTTCCGAGCTTTTGTTCTGCAAAACAAAATTGGTCCGATTCCCCGAAAATTTATCTAAACTCACGCAAGTGCTGTTGCATGGAGTTGTGCGGCGCCCGAACCGCATCTTCAATCTGGAGCCCATCCATTTGTCAGTGTCAGTGCTAATCAGTTGCTAGAGAATCTAGAAATGATCGTGGAAAATAAGAGAATTCACGCGAAAAT
The DNA here is from genome assembly GCA_963932285.1 of Caenorhabditis macrosperma. NCBI lineage: Eukaryota > Metazoa > Nematoda > Chromadorea > Rhabditida > Rhabditidae > Caenorhabditis > Caenorhabditis macrosperma. Next base: position 10,414,392 of record OZ010621.1, on the reverse strand, counting down.
GATGAAAACGTTTCAACGGAAAGCGGATCGATATTTGAATTTCGCGCATGTGTTCGGTGGAGCGCGCTTGCATCAACTCCGTGTACTAAAGTCCCTCGAAAATCAGTTGTTTTGCCATCGGAAACGCATGAAAATTGATTTTTCCAAAAATTTACTTTGGCTATCGTGTTCAAAATTTAACGAGGAGTCCAAATATACTTCGCTCTCCGCGAGAAAATCAAAACTCAATGCGTTATTATTGATCAAAGTTTGGAAAAAATTCAGAATTCATTTAAAAGGGCTAAAAACGGCTGAACACAAATCGAAAATAAGAATATTTGATGCTCGAGCAATCCTAGGTCTTTCAAAAACAGCATTTCCCTATTTTTCTTTCAAATGTTTCGCAAATTTTTTTTCTCAAGCAATTGATATAAAAAATACGTGTGCGTTATTAAATAACAGAATAACAGTTTTCGAACATATTTTTTTCTCATGCATGAGGATCAGTCGTTTCATTCAATGTTTGCGATGTACTAATCACGGAAAAAAACGGTATTTTTTGAAAAATTTATACATGCAAAATTTTGAAAAATTTTTTAAATAAAACGTGAAATGATCACCGAAAACCAAAATACTCGACGAAAAGGTGGTTCTTCATCCAAATATATCAAAAAACAACAACAGATCGATATAATGATTGATGAGTATTTTGAGTTGAAGATCTTTAATTTCGAGGTTTACGTTTGCATGACAGCATGAAATTAAAGATGGAAAATGTTGAAGAAACATGATAATTGGGTTCACTTCAAACTCTTCTTGCTTTTTCTGTTGCCGAGTGTCGTCATCGTTTGGTCGTTGGTCGGCGCTTTGCGAAAGACGGACCGTTTGTTGCCGACGTCTCCCAGCGGCGTCATTGGCTCGGGTTCCATGGATCCTGAACGTGAAATGTCTTTGTTCGCGTCCTTGGTGCGTCCACGTCGTTGAGCACTTTCGGCGCGACGTTCCTCATCTACCAAGGAAGTAATGTCACCCATGACATTGTCCATAATCGCTTTCGCCTGCACAGCGACTTCGTGGTCGTGACTGTTGAACATTATGGCATTGGCGAGCATTCGATAGGCACGAAGAAGGAATCCGGTGACAGAGGTGATGACACCGTTCTCAATGTCTTTCTTGATTTGACTCAGATCGACTTTGAACTTGATGGTCTCATCATACCCTTCTTCGCTCAAAGGTACAGGCTTTCTGAACTGTTCCGCCCATTCACAGTCAATGATAGCACGATGCATTGTGAGCAATTGATACTGGAATGATGAATTTGAGATGAGCAGTGATGAAACTACGAGTGTTACCTTGATGTTATTAGCATCCTCTCTAGTTCTTTCGTCTCGGCGGTAACGCTTAACGGGCGAGTCATTGCTTGATGGTAGATCACAAGAAGCGGACATCACCTGGTACCCCTTCTCTTCTATGAGTCCTGAAATATGCAATAGTTTAGTGAGATGAGATTTCGACAAACGAACTCTGTGCAATGGATTCGTCGGTTTCGACAATGAACGTCATTTCTCTCTTTCCATCGACTTTAGCAGCTCGTTTCCCGATGTCAATGCTGTTCTCTCCGAGCGCCGCGTTTTCGGCATTAATTTCCTGAAGATAAGACCGCGGGTTCAGTCAGTTGAATAGTTAACTCACTTTGCAAGTTTCCTCATTGACGACAATTTTCTTTTCGATTCCCAGCTCATTTATACAGCAAACGTATTTCGGACGCGCCTCCACTCTTATCAACACCACGTCCTCCTTATCCAAATCGAACCGCTGACTAGTCTGACACGCCGTCGATTTGAACGTCAGAAGGCCGGTAGATCCAGCGCGTGGCGCAGGAGTCGATGCGGAAGAGTTGCGTGACGTGGACCGCGCATTGTCCGTTGGCAGATGGGACTTGCGTCCTTTTCGAACGGGAGGCGCCAGCAAGTTTGTGCGGCGACGTTCCCCCATTGGCGTCTCGTAGACGGTCTGTCGAATAGTGATATCCGTCTGCACCTCGATCTCTCGGTATGTGGCCACAACCGGAGATCCAGGAGCAGTCGTGACATCGAAAGAGGACTCGGACCGAAGAACTGGTGGGACAGAGGAGCCCTTCGACGAGCTTACCGGCTCTTCGGTTCCTTCTTTTCTCTTTCGAGCCGAATTCGCAACTGACACATGGCGCGTTTTTTTGGACCTAGAACTAGTAGAGAACTGATCAGTGAGCGATATAGATCTCGAAACGTACGAGCTGGTCGGTGGATCCTGCGAGCTCTCTTTGTTTCGTCTACTGCTTCGAGACGTCGCGGATGCAGATGGTTGTTCAGAGGAGGAAGTAGTCGATGCGGCTGTGGTCGGCGTCGTGGATGACGCGGAAGCAGCCGCCGCCGCAGCTTCCAGACCCCTTCTGCTGCTGGGTGTAGAACCGAGCGCATGCTGAAATTTTCCCTCCTCTGTTTTTTTCTGTGACCGCACCGGTCGCTGCGGCTGGGAACCTCTGCTCACAATTCTAGGTCGTCCTCTTGGACGTGAGAGAACAACAGGTCTGACAACCGACGGTGACGGTGTGGCGTCCTCGCCCTCTTCTTTGATCGTCGCTTCCTCCAATTTCACCTCGAGAGGAACTTCTTCTGCCTTCTTTGAAGTTGCTCTCTGAGCGGGTTTTTGAGGAGTTTCGAGCTGTTTGGAATGCTTCGAAGAAACAGCAGGAATGTCGTCTATTGCAGTTTCCACATCCTTCTTCTCAGTCTTGGTCTCAATTTCTTCCTCTTCCTGCTTCTCATGCTGAACTTCCACTTTCTCCTCAATCGTCTCGGCCTTCTCCTCCACTTCTTCATTTTCCACAATTGCTTTTCTCGTTTCATCCGCCTTCTCAACTTCTTCCTCCTCATTCTCTCTCGGTTCTTCTTCCTTCTTTGGTGTAGGCGGCAGTGGTTCCAGAATATCATCTGGAATCGGTATCTCCGTACTCACCGGTGCCGGAATAACTGGTTCCATGAAATCAGGTTCTTCCGGAACCGATACTGGAACCGGAGCCGCCTCTCGAACAGCTTCCGCCAAACTGAGCATAGGTGAAAAGTAGCAATCGACGCTGAAAAAAAACAATTTCGCAAAATGAAAGATCAAAATTGAACATACGGAGACATCGGGTGAGTCGGTGTCAGGAATCCGTTCGTTCCACTCGGCACGTCATCGCCAGCTGGATTGGTTGCCGGGAGAACGAGAGAGTCCAAATCGAGCGCATCGCCAGTCTTCATTCTCTCCGTAATTGCAGCATCCAGCGACCCAACAGTCCGTTTGAAGTTAACGTCGTTCTTATGTCTATCGGCAAGCGGGGTCATCGATTTGATGATCTCCTCAATTCTCTTCGAGGGCGTGTTCGGGTCGAGAACTTCCTTGAGCAGCTTCCCGTTGCTTCTCAATCCAACCAACGCGTTCTCAGTTTGTGCGTTTTGTTGCTTTCGAACTTCCGCAGTCAGGTGCTCAACCCACTTTTCTATCATAATCTTTCGACTGAATACGAAGTGTGTGGAGACGTCGAGGCGAAGATTCGGCGTCGGGAGACTCATCAGTCGCTCCAGCTCTTCACGACAAGACTGAAAAAAAAAAGATTTGTTTTTATAAGAAACATAATTTAAAACTCTACATTTTCCGTAAAGTATCCAGGTGGGTACTTCGACGGCGGGTAAATCTCCCGCATTGCCGCCAATCGCTGGTCCCACTGCTGGTGCTGTTGGCAGACGAGCATCAAATTGAGACGATCCGTATCTTGCCAGTGGCTCCTACCGAAGCGGTACGCCATTCTGTAGTCAGTTGAATAGGAATGAATAATAACAGAGGTGAAGTGAAAGAAAGAGAAAGATAGAAGTGGCATTGAACCGAGGATAAGAAACGATAAATAATAAAACGGGTTTTAAATTGAATATCTTATGCAGAGAAAAAAAAGAGAAAGAAAAATGAAGGAGGAAAAAAGAGAAAAGGAAAGAAAACAAGAACATTCACAGACAAGAGGAGAGATCAGGAAGAAAGTAAAAATGGAATGTGTGAATGGCAATTTGTAAAAAAAAAAGGAAAAGGGACCGAACTATGATTATTAATGTTGATTCTTGATGCGTTCTAGTAGATGATGCAGCAGTTCGGACGCTCTTTCTGGGATGCGTCCTGTTCGCATGAACCGCTGCTCGTCGGCACTGATCGCGGGATCCATGAAAATGAATTGATCCGCGAGACGGGTCGATCGACGGATCATTCGACCGTCCATCGCTTGAATTGAGATTACTCGGTGTTGAGCATCCTAGAACAGCGGATTTCAACGTTGAAAATATAACATTTTTGATGCATTGTTTGCACAAAATTTCAAAATAAAAAGGGTCATTTTTTAAGTAAAATAGAGTGGTATTTTAAATACAAGTTCACTTCAAAAATGCAATTTTGAAATACGGCCATTTTCTCTTTTTCGAATACTCATCGGGTTGCGGAGTGCGAAGGGGCGCGATTGCAACTCCTCTCCGTCTCTTTCACCGCAACACTCTCTTCGCTTATCGGACTAACACCTCACTTCTTGATCGGTTAAACTCAAAGAACTCACCACTTTGAACTTGTATTTCGGCGGCATTACACCCGCCGAATTCTCGTCGTTCGACACTCGCCGAGCGACGTCCGTCGACGCGGGTCGTCCAGAATACGGCGGTTTAGTGAGGAACGGAGCCGATCGGGGCATCTGAGAGATCGCGTGCGTGTTGGAGATGTTGCTGAAGGCGAATCGCGAGTTGCTCGACGTGGACGGCATCATAGACGATGGCGAGTTATTAGAGGCGCCAGCTCTGGAAACAAGAGAGGATTGTGAACTGATGAAAGTCTAGGGCTCGCTCACATATTAGATCCCGTGCTAAAGGCAATCGGGAAAACGGTCATTCCGTGTCCCATTCCGGAAATGCACTGCTCGAAACGGGTGAGGTACGCGTACACTTCGTTCACTTTGGTCAGTGTTGTCCCGTGAACGCCTTCTTTTTTGCTGCGAGTCCCATCGATACAGTTGAAGATCTCACCGTTTTCCACTTTCCGGACGATAACAGCTGAAAACGGAAAATTAAGCCGAAGAGTTGTATTTTCGTCGTACATCTTGAGAATTTGATGCGAAGATCGCCGTTTTCCATGAGCTGCGCGGCAGCTTCGGGGAACTGCGGCGGCCGTCGATAGGTGATCTTGGCGACTCGACTTCGCAGAGAAATGACCATTTTCTGGAGGCGAGCATAGTCATTGAGCACTTCTTTCGGCAGTTGGGACAATCTGAAAAACACTTCTTCTCGCTTTCCCCCTTCGATCATTGAGGAAAGATCCGTTTATCGTCTTGATTGTCCGCTTCATTGAAACCCGAAAACCTTACAAAAAACCTATCGGCGATACGAGACGAAAGGGAAATTCACGGAACATTAGCGAGATCTCATACAACTGATAAGGATTGAGGAAAAAACACACACGGATGTAGTGATGAGAGGAGGCGGGCGGAGAGGGTGATAAAGAGGTGTGATATGGCTAGCCAGCCCAAGTGACCTATTTGCAAGCAGAACTCATGGTTAATTCGCGGAAACTGTCCGAGTGATCCCCGATATTCAATAGACACCGAAAAGAATACCTTTGCCAAAAAACCGTCTCGGAGATAACAAACGAGAAACAGCCGAATGGGCAGGTATATAAGAGGAGTTCCACGAGAGGACACACACATATTCTCTGGCCATGGACGAGAAAGAACTGAATCATGAGGCGTCGATGCTTCGCAAAGTGGCCTTTATGGGCATTTGCATCAGGTAACTCTCTTTCATTCCTCTTTTTTCTCTCTCTCTCTCTCTCTATGAAAATGCATTCCAGTACCGTCTCCACACTCACCTGCATCGTCGCCATCCCACTTCTCTACAACTACATGCAGCATATTCAAACCAATCTGCACAGCGAAATCGACTTTTGTCGGCACAGAACCGTCGGATTGTTCATTCAGTACGAGAGAATGCAGGCCGCTTCTGGAGTCAAAGGACGGCGAATTATAGTGAAGAAGCAGGCTGGCTACGACTTTGCCGAGTCGAACACGAACGGAGAGTCCGGGTTCAGCAGCAGTAAGTCGTCGCTGGCACCTGGCGGATGTTGCTCTTGCAAGACGGGTCCTTCTGGACCACCAGGACCACCGGGAGAGGATGGGAGAGACGGAAGAGATGGTAAGCCGGGACTCAACGGAGAGGACGGAGCCGATGCGAAGGATTCTGCTCCACGTCGTGACGCTTCTCCGCCATGCTACGATTGCCCAACTGGACCCCCAGGACTGCCTGGGAACGTTGGACCAAAGGGACCGAGTGGAAGAAATGGAAAGGACGGACTTCCGGGAGTTCCGGGATTGCCAGGACAGCCCGGAGAGCCGGGAGATGAAGGAGAACCAGGAGCCGACGGCGATCCAGGAGTGCCAGGAGACAACGGAGAGCCAGGAACTTGTGACGAGGTCAATGTGGCTCAGGGACCACCCGGAAGACCAGGACCTCCAGGATTGCCAGGACCAGACGGACTGCCGGGAACTCCAGGAAACTCGGGACAAGACGGAGAGCAAGGACCGGCGGGAGAGCCAGGAAGAGATGGAAAAGACGGACAACCCGGACGACCCGGACAGCCAGGACCACCGGGAGAGCCAGGAAGCGGAGGAGGATGCGAACACTGTCCGACTCCGAGAACGGCGCCAGGATATTAGAATTTTAATTTCTAGACTTGATGAAAAAAATAAAGTTTTCAGAACTAGAAACAATCCCTACTCGAATAATCTTAAACCAGAACTCACTCTGTGTAAACCAGGGGGTTTCTGCTCAGCTCAATGAGCTCCTCTCCTTCTTCTCGGCCTCGTTCTCTTCTTTCGGCGATTCGATGGACGAAAACCGTTTGCATTCTTCGAAAGCGATCGTATTCGACGATGAGAATTCGGTTGATGACGTCTCCTTTGGCGGCCACTTCGAATCGACACCGGGTGTCCATTTCGACAATGTACCGGCCGCCCGGCGTTCGTATCCGTTGTCCGGCGAGTCGTTCCATTCGAATAGGCCATATTCCTTCGTCTTCGTGTCGAGAAGGCCGTCGTTCTCGATCTCTTCCTTCTCGTTCTCTGCCTTCTCGCTCCGACACTCGTTCTGCAGCTAGAGCTCTTGAAGACGTCGTTGGCATCTGAAAATCAAACTTTTTTCATATGGAACTCTTTTTTATAACACACCCTATCGTGGACAGGTCGATTGCTGAGAGGGAACGCTCTACTCGAGTTCACGGGCGGCTGACTTGCGGATCTTCTCAAAGGAGCCCGATCCTGTGATCTTCCGTCTCTGCTCGAGAATCCTCTCCGTGAAGAATCACGTGATCGCTGTCTATCATCTTTCGTTATGTCTCTCACGTACTCGTCCATCAGGATCTCTCGCAATTGTATTCTCTTCCTCGAATCCGGATGCATCATCTTCTGTACCAATTCTGCAGCAGCCACAGTCATATTGTTGGTCCGTGGAGCTTCCTTCTGCGGTGGATCGTGAGCTGTGAGCATTGTGTAGAGAACTCCTCCAAGAGAGTACACATCGGCGGCTTGATCGTAATCCTGCCGGAACACTTGCGGGGCAATATATCCGGGTGTTCCAACGATGGTGCACGCGGTTTCGCCTCGGCCGAGCTCTGTCGCTAAACCGAAATCTCCTAGTTTCACGGTCATTTTCGCCTTCGTCGAATCCTTGATGAACACATTTCCAGCCGAAAGATCTCGATGAAGAACGCGAAAGTCATGCATGTAGGTGACCGCTGCGACCAATTGACGAAGAATGTGCACAGCAGATGCGTCGTCTAGAGGACCGTTCTGCTTCACGTAAGTTCGTAGAGAGCCGCCTGCGCACAGTTCCATCACCAGATACGTTTCCCCGTCATCGACAAAGTCCTCGTACAATTCAACAATATTCCGGTGGTTCAATTGCTTCATCGTCTGGATTTCCGACCTGACACGTGCTTGAGAGGCCGATCTGTCGATCTGAAAAAAAACTGTGAAAACGTTGTCAATTTATTGAAATTTACCTTTTTAATAGCAACTTTTTCGCCATTCTCGCGTTCTGCTGAATATACGATGCCGAATCCGCCTCGTCCGATTTGTTCCAATATTCGGAAATTCTGAAATCTGCATATTCTTGGTTTTCAGAACTTTGTGATTATATATTCGTTACTCACGCTTAACTTTGTATTGCCCCGACCACTGTTCATCTCATACTTGATCGCTGAAACATCAAAAGGGAAGAACTGGAGGGAAAAACGAAATTAAAAAATGGGTTGCAAATTTGAAAATTTTCGTTTGGCGGCCGCTGGCCTAGAAATCTCAGTTCGGCCGCCACGTCAATGGAGCGCGCTTGCAAGATTATCGAGTTTTGTGTCTGCGTCTCTTCGTTCGGGGGCAAAAGTCTCCAATCTGGCCGTTGTACTCGTCGCGGCCGCTTCTCGCCCGAATTTCCGTTATTCGTATTCTGACTCACCGCGTTTTGTACAACATTCGTCATTTTGAGCTTTAAAAATTGTATTCTGTTTCAGCGCCGCGAGTTCTCCAGCGAGAGCCCTCTGCATGTCGTTCGTGCCATCAGAAGTTCGCCTCGATCACAAGTTTCTCGAGTGGGACAGAGAGTGGATCTTCCAGAGACTTCCAAAGGTACAATTGTGCAACACTGATCAGAAGCGAAACAAAACGCACTTTTTGCAGAACGAAGTGCTGATCCCGCGCGAGTTTGAACCCGATATCGAGGCAGACGCCATTCCGAGCACCGTTCGTCAGCCAGCCGACCCGAATACCACTTGGAACGAGACAGGCATCGACCAGATTCAAATGGGACCGAGCTGCAACAGTTCTAAAAATTAAATTAAGGTTGGCGAAAGAACTTCTCGAAATCAATTCGCCAGCATCAATTATTCAAAAGCCGTGACAATAATGTTCATATATTTTTAATAATTTCAGATGGGAAACGAACAAAGTGCCGCAGGCCCCTCATCTCTCAACACTCCAGGTCAGCAGCAGCAGCAACAGTCTTCTTCATTCTCTTTTCTCACCCGATCCAGTACAAAACGTTCAAAAGGCATTGTGACAGTCAAAGATGGCAACATCCCGCAAGAAAAAATAGAAGACGACGAGATTTTCAAGAAATTCTCCGAGATTCCTCGATTTCTTCCAGTCATCCCAACAGTGATAGGCAAAAAAGATCCACAAGCAGCCAATTCCTCATCGTACACTCATCAAAAAATTAGCTCCCGACCGTTCTTCAAGTGAGTTTTCGATTTGAAATCACAAAGAAAAGTGAAATTTTAGGCTAGCCACCCGTCTGCAGGAACATTTTTCAATGAATGCAAGAGCAGTAGCGGCGGATCAAGCAAAAATACCAGCAACTTGCAAGAGCGTCGAGGCAAAAATGATTAAATTGTACGATGATACGAAAGCTCAAAAAGCGATTCACGACGACTTTATAAGCGCATTGGGTGGTCTCAATCAACTACACGAGGACATTTGCAGGATTCAAGTGAGCGTTTCTTCCAATCTCAAAGCATAGCCTCCGTTTTTCAGCTTCTTCTCGAAGAAATCGTGCCCGTAGTTGAGACGCTCAACGAGATTCTCGTCCCCGACGATCGTCTTCCTCCGCTGAATCTCGGTTCTGTCCTTGATCGTTCGCCGGTTCCGAGCAGCGACAGTTCTCTGCAAAGCACGCCCCGCCATCATCCCCGTAGTCCTGACCAAATCGAGCCAATCGAAGAGATCCGCGTCGTTGATTTGCCCCAATAACGTGAGAGATTTTCTCAGAAAATGTACAGTCTTTTTATTTTCACCGTTTCCATTCATGGCCCTAGCGGCTGTCCACTGATCCTCTCGCGCAATATCAAAACGTTTCACTGCTGTATTGTGATTCCTCCATTCCTCCCCTTTCAACTATTTCCTTTTCATTTTCCAATAATTTATGAAGCTGCTGACCTGTTCTCAACTCATTCGCGTGAGTGATTTTTTACATTGGTTCACTAACCTGTTATTATCTTTCACTCAGCCTCTTTATTTTTCGTATTTTACTCTAGTTTTCTAGCTCAAAATGAGCACAGATGAGTCAAAACCGAAGCCAAAAGTGGACCTCAACAAGGTAATCATTCGGTTCCTTATTGCACCCCACTTCACTTTTCAGATTGCAGGCACGGATCATCATCGCACCGCGGTCACATTCAACTGTTTCATCCTTAAAATGACCGATATTCTCAACAGTTTCGGCAGCGAAATGGAGGATGTGCTCGACAGAGCCGATCGATCGTTGTCGGCAGCTGACCGGAAACTGAGGCTGATGGAGGCGAAGCTGTCGGAAGTCCGTTTGGATTCCGAAACAGAAGACGTTCCGAAAAAGTCACCCGTGGCGATTCCAGCATCCACTGACACTGCAGAAACGTCAGAAGCTCCCGACGTTCCAGCTGTTTCGAAAGTTCCAGAAGCACCGAAACTACCAGAAGCTGTTCCGAGAACTGTTAAAGTTGAGGAAGCTGAGGCTCCCTCTCCAGCCGTGCCCTCTACTAGTCAAAACGTTATCCTTATCAAAGATGATCCAGCCTATAGCAAATATTTCAAAATGCTGAAAATGGTGAGAATTTTTATCATCTTTTAAAGCGACGTTGATGCTTTCAGGGAGTCCCCGAAGCAGGCGTCATTCAGAAAATGAAATCTGAAGGCGTGGATCCGTTGATTCTGAAGCGAGGGGACGAGGCGTCGAGGCTAGAAAATAATAATCCGGATGACTCTTCTGATGACGAGGAATCCGTGTCGTCATTCTCGGATTCCGACTGAAATCTTCTCATTCCCATAGACATTCCATTCACATTCCACCGGTTGCCGTACTTTCTGTTGATAGATGTTGATAAATTGTGATATGTTTTTTTTAAAAATTGGTTTCCTGTTGTTTACAAACCGTTGTGAATCGGTTTTGTTATATTTCCAGTTTCACATGTCTTTGTAACTTTACACAGTTTTCTTTTGCAGTCGAAAATGAACGCAGACGCAGATGAAGCGGACAAAACAGTGACAGAGGTTGTAACTGAGGAGAAGATTGCTGTACTGAAGAATGCGGTCGAGCAATCGGTTCGTTTCTTTCTCTGAGCACTCCGAATAACTTCTATTGCATTTAGTTGACGAAAATTGCATCTGCCAGAGAGGCACAACAGAATGGTTCCCCTAAAAAGAGCAAGAAGGAAGAAAAGAAACGGAAACAAAGTGAGATTATCGATTCATTTGATTCTTGTTTAAACTTCCCGTTCAGAAGAGTTGGAAGAAGAAGGAGATGTGACAGCGAAGAAAGAGAAACGAATCAAGAAAGAGCAATCTTTCTCGGAACCTTCGATCTCTTCGTTTCCCACTCCGTTCGGAGACTCTGATTCTGATGATGACGTTCTCGTAAAGAAAAAGAAGAAGAAATCGGTGGAAGAGTCAGACGATGATGAAGTTGTTAAGATGGAGGTGGATTCGGACGCAGAGAGAGCGAAGGCGGAAGAAGAAGAGAGGAGAAAGGCAGAGAAAGAAGCGTGAGTTGTCATTAGAGCAACTATTCACACTTTTGACGCCTTTCAGACATAAACGGGCAAAACGAGAAAGGAAGGAGGCGGAGAGGAAGGCGAAGGAGGAGAAACGAAGGTTGAAAGAGGAGAAACTGAAGGAGAAGGAGAACGAGGAAAGGAAGAGAAAGGCAGAGAATGAAGCTTCAAAGCGGAGGAAGAAAGAGGCGGAGGAGGCGGCTGCGGATAGGAAGAGGAAACGAAAGGATACAGTTATGAGCAGCGACATCGAGGAGAGCACTTCTCGGAAGAGAAATGATAGCGATGCGCCTGGAGACAGGTATGAACACTTCGAACATAAACCATTCACAAATTTTCCGTTCCAGAAGACGGTTCGAATCGCAAGCATCGTCATCAGCCGACAAATCGTACCTGAAACCACGTGACTGTCGAGGAAAGACTAGAAAACAGCTGCTGGCCGAGTTCAACTGCGTCACAGTTCCCGCTTTGGAAATGAAAGAGTACACGGAGTTCGCCGAGGAGCGGGAGATGCTCAAAGAGTACGGACAGTCACAGGCGCATCTTGACGAGCTGCAGGCGTTCCCCGAAGAGCAGTTGCTCACTTGCGACTCGGAAGTGTGTCCGTTCCTTCTCACGTACCAGACGTATGTCTTTCATTTGGGCTTAATACAACTCCCTGTCTATTTTCCAGACCGTTTTCCGCTCTCTACCAAGAGGCTCGCAAGAAATGGACTCCGCCGATTAATGACGTCCCCAGCAGTTCCCATTTGAAAAAGTTGTTTGAATCTCAAGGGGTTTTGTTTCAACGTGTTAGTTCTTTTCAGTAAATGTGTGAACTGCGACAGGATGCTTTCTCTGGTTCCAATGGACACATGGAGAAGCTATTTGGGAGGGAACAGCTGGTACTGCTCTGTCAAATGTGTTGCTGGGAAAGTGAACAAAGTCATGAGAGTGAGTACATTCATCTGAACTTCTGCCGAAAACCTTTTTATTGAAGGAAAATCCGGACGCTGAAACAGTGACAGTTATGAATGCACAGACGTGCGAAACCGTACACTCGGGAGTCTACTCTCGTGAACTCTGCTCTTTCTTCCTTCTCTCTCCCCACTGGATGCCTTTTGGGCCTGACCCTAAAAGTAAGTCGATTAATTATTTTTCAGCTTCAAAGAAAACGTTTTCTAGCTTCTGAACCTCCGAAAAAGAAGATCCACACTCCGGGAATAGCCGAAGACAAAGAGCGAGAAGCGAGAGAAAGAGAGAAGATGTTGAAGATGGCAGCGCTCTCGAAACCAATTCCCAAGAAAAAGCCAGAAACCGTCGAGGCAACTCGACAAGCCAACCAGTCTCATATGGAGAACGCGATGTTTATTCGGGTGGAGAAGATGCACATCAAAGGCGTCGACAGGAAGCAGCTCAAAGAACTGGCCGAGAAACTCGAGGAGAAGCTTTTCGAAAAGTCCGATCGGAACCTTTCGCATCCGAAATATCGAGTTTGGAAGCAGCAGTTCATCAAGAATTTCGAGACCGAAAGTGCAGCTGACTTTGTGTTCGGAGTTGTTCTGAAGCGGTTGTCCGTTGAGAAACTGGTGGCTATGGACGCGAATTCATTGAGGAACCCAATGTGCTGGAAGACAAAACCCGTAGGAATCCCGATTCAAAACAAGAGAAAACCAAATATTCCCCGGAATGTAAGTATTTTCAGTTATCAGCTAATATTTGAAGTTTCGATTTCTAGCCGCTCGACTCGATTATCGGAGATGATACTCGTGACACCACTTCGGAGCACATGTCACACTCCTTCTCGAAGACGTGCAAAATCTGCCAATCGAAGCAGTTGGCAGAAGCGAAAGAGAAATTGAAGAAGCAAGAAGAAGAGCGAGAATACCAGGAAAGGAGGGAGAGGACGAAGGAGCTCCGCGAGATTATGCTCAGGGATGAAGTGGAACGACGCCGGAAACAGGACGAGGAAAGGGTGAGAAGAAGACACGAACAACGGAGGGAACGGTTAGAACGAGAAGAAAACGAGAGGCGAATGCAGAAAATGGAAAACCTTGTGGACAACGACGACGACTATAACGGAGGAGGCGGCGGTGGAGACACCCCGGACTACGACTATGAGCCACTGACGAAAGCGATTGGAAAGAAACACTCACCGAAGAGGGAAAAGAGTCCGAAAAAGGTGCAACTCGGCGAGTGGGAGTTTGCGATTCGTATCTTCATGGCCAACGAGCCGTTTGAATCAGTCGCATCTCCGATCTTTACACAAACCGAGGACAATCGGTCGATGTTCCGACTGTTCTCCCGCAATTTGTCCGACAAAACGTTCAGTTTACACACTCCACGAAGTATACAAGAGTTTCTCATTGACTCGAACAACGCGATGAACAGGGCCAGATCGTGCTCGTTTGCAGTGCTCAAGTTATCGCCCCTTGGAAGATCGGGAAGTTATAAAAAAGTTCTCGACTACAATCTGGAGCACGATACCGTTTATCAGTTGAACTTTCCGGTCGGAGCAGAGATTCTTTCGGGTTTTCTGTTCCCGCATCGAGGCTCCGAGATTTTGCACGGTGAGACGAAATGTTCAGAGGTGTTGTCAACAAAATCACATTTCCAGACACATTCGCCCCGGTCAAGTATAACATTGGCACCATCGAGAACTGCTTTATGCTCATCATGGTTCTACACTCCAATTACGGAGAACGCTTCCAATACTCGGTCCGCGTCTCCGACATTGACATGAAGGCTCAGTTGTTACGAATGGAACGCGAGAAACTAATGCAAACGTCATGGAGAAACGAACACGAAAGAGACAAAGATAATTGGAGAAAAAGACAGCCGAGGACTCCGAGTTCGAGAGGATTGTCTCCCGATGGAGAGCTCTCGAAAGATCAGAAACCCTCGACATCGGAAATGACATCTAAAGACTTGGCATCAAAAAAAATGAAGTTCATACTTCAGATAGTGGAAACTTGCGTAAATATCAGTAAGAATCAGTTGTTTCATAAACTCAAGCGTTCTTCTCGTTTTCAGAAGACATCGTGTCGTCAGCCCAAGATTTCATGCAAGATCCCGATGTCACCGAAGACCACAAAGACCAAATACGGGCGATAATCGAACGGAAAATAGAGGAAGAGAAGGCACAGAAGAAGGCGGCGAAACAGAAGATGAAACGAGACGACCAGATTCGGAAATGCAGTGAATCTGATGCGCACAGCAACGGAGAAACCCCGGCGACCAATGAGCCCGCAACTGATGCGAACGATGAACCATTTGCGGAATCTATCACTGAACCGATAGCGGAGCCGATTGCCGAACCGGACGCTGACCAGAGTATCAATGTGACTCTTCCGCCGCCAACATTCTCGGACGCTGTGAAGAATGAGCTTCCGCTTCCTCCACACCCTCCGCCAACAACCCATCTTCCATTGACTCCAACATCCGATCCATGCACTTCAATGCCGTCGCACATAATTCCAATACCTCCACCAGTTCAAATACCATCTGCATTCTCCGTTCCACCGCCACTCCCTCCGCCACCAACGCATCTACCAGTGGCTGCCGCTGCTCCACAACAAATACAATTCAGCGAGGCATTCGGAATGTCCGAGAAGCAGATCGTAGCCGACGCCATCCGAAGAGGAACAGTCGCCCCGATTCCGGAGGCGTTGCTGATGGGCTCGAGTCTCGATCGAAACTCAGGCCCGCCTCCCTTCGTTCCTGTGAATCCGATGAACTCATCGTTGGAACAAGACATGCAGAAACTGATAGAAATGGAGAGACGAATTAGTATGGAAATGCGATTCATGAGGGATATGGATGATATGGAGGAGCAAACGAGGAGACGAAGTCATTTGCCGAACGGAGACACGTATCATCAAGAAAGATATGGAAACCATCAGACGATGCCTTCGGACTCAGCGGGAACAAGTCTGAACTATCCTCCACATCAACATGCACCTCATGAACATCAATCTCTTCAACATCCTCCACACCAACATCCTCAACAATCACGTCCGCCACAATCACATCCTCCTCAGCCACATCCTCGTCAGCCACATCCGCCACCCCAACATCCGCCGCTACACCAACTTCCGCCGCCATCACATCCACATCAGCAACACCCATCACAACTTCCTCCCCCACAACCTCTCCCTCCCAATTTGAACCATGCAGTTAACCATTCGAACTTCCCACGTAAGTAGCACTTGTTAGATCATTCATTCATTCGTTACATCTTGCAGCTCAAATTCCGCCAACTCGTGAGAATCTGGACATGCCAAAGAAGAGGTTCTCTCGCAGGTCCCGTATTCGACGTAGGAATACAAGTGAATCGATGGAACTCGAAACATCTGATTCTGACAATGAATCGACGAGCCGCAGCTCTTCCCCGACTCCGTCACCACAAGCTCCACCTCCGCCGCCTCCGAACGACGTGAATGCTCCGCCACCGCCACCTCATCTTCGAGCGCAGGGAGGAGTTCCTGTTCCAGTGCCACCACCTCCGCCAATGTTCTCACCTTCTATGATACTACCGCCTCCGCCACCGCCGATGCCAAGCGAAGAGACAATGAAGAAGGAGATCAATGGCCTCGAGACTGGAGATGTTGAAGATGAAGCTATGATGCACCCGAGATCGCCACAAGGTGTTCCACCGCCTGGAATGATGCGAGGACGTGGAGGACCGTGGAGAGGTCCACCACCGCCGATGGGAATGCGAGGAGGTTATCCTTCGTCTCCTGGAATGCATGGAGGTATACCACCGTCGCCGGGATTGATGCGAGGAGGACCTCCACCAAGAGGAATGCCAGGACCGCCAAGAGGTGGTCCTCCCATGAGAGGAAGTCCTGCGATGCGTGGTGGTCCACCTCTGATGCGAGGAGGTCCACCAATGCGTGGAGGACCGCCGATAAGAGGAGGTCCGCCGATGCGTGGAGGGCCCCCAATGCGTAGGGGAGCGCCAATGTTCCGTGGACGACCTGGCAGAGGTGGGCCCAGAGGATCCCCGATGAATTGCGGACCCGGGTACGGAGGAGGACCACCACGCGGAGGAATGGCGCCACCGAAGTTCTTCCAAGGTCTGTCAACGAAGCAATCGGTCTGTCATAATCCTCCAGGTTTTCCAGACTCTCCCCAAAGTCACGGAGGTCACCCGCCTCGCGGTGGAATGAACAACAGTTGGAGAGGTGGACCGCCGTCGCATGGATCAGCTTCCGGATCCACATTCACCAACGGTGATTGGTCTGAATACTGATCCTCTCGCTTCCATTTCCATTCATTTTACTTGCATTCTATAGAACAAAACCGGTACCTTATGATATTTCCTGTAGGCACGATTTGAGAGAACCCCTCGCACCGGAGCACTGTCTCACCGTCCCGCGTCTCTGTCCCACCCTACGTGTATCCATTTCATAGCCATCCCCACTTTATTCGATTATTCAAGCCGCCTTCAACACCGTCGTTCACACTGAAATCTCTATATATTTATTTCTGTCTTGCTGCTCGATTTCCATCATGATAACATCGTATATGGTTCCCGATTCAGGAATCGCCTTTTGCTCCGTTTTTTTTCACTTTTCGCTTAATAAAATGATGATGATGTTAAATTTGAGATGCGCACACGGGGGTAATTTGAGATGAGGGCGCGAACATAAAAACATGGCAAGTAGAAGGAAAACAAGGGGGGGGGGGGGGGAGTCTAAAATCATTCCCATTGTCTGAAAATGAGCGGAATCCGTCCGCATCTGAAAATCGGCATCGACTCCTCGTTGAACAACAAGGGTAAGTGCGCTCTATTGAGAGAGAGAGAGAATCGTCCTTACCGTATTCAGGTTCAACGTTCAAAATAGGTCACCAGGTGGGACTGGAAATAGAACAGTGTCAGACGCTGATGAAGGCATTACGGTGGACGTTCGAGTTTGTACAGTACGACAATCAGATAGGACACGTACTCGACAACAGAACGGCCACTGGTGAGTGACTCATCGGGCACACAAACGGCACGTTGTGTAAGAATGATTCATTTGTTATCAGGGTGTCTTGGTAGCCAGCTTTACGGGGGGGAACGGTGGTTTGAAGGGGAACAAGACCGAATCTCATGGAGTTATTACCAGCCAAATCGAGCTGCCACTCTGGACGTCAAAGTTGACGGATCGCTTAGAAATTTTACGTGCACCTTGCGGTCAATACTTCTGACCTACTCGGGAAATTTCTGGAAAGTTTCCTCCAGACTTTGGAAACTCTCTGGCAAACTCGTAGGAAAGTTTACTACAGGGTGGTCCAAAATTACCCGCACAAGCTATTTTGAGAATATTTCCAAAACCAGAAGTCAGAATGAGATGTGACTCAACAAAAAGATTATTCATACTATAACAACTATTTATCGGCTAATCCTGTTCCACGCGTCCTCCTTTCTGGGCGATCACAGCTCCGAGTCGTCTGGGGTAGGCATCCACCGTGGCACGCAGGTACTCGACGGACAAATTGTCCCATTCCTCGAGCAGTGTCTTCTTCAGGGCTTCCACATTTGAGTGGGGTCTTGCGTTGACCATATTCTGCAAAACCCCCCAGACGGAGTAGTCAAGGGGATTCAGATCTGGCGAAGAAGCCGGCCATTCCTCCTTGCGAATGAACCCTGGCAGATGGGTGTCGCACCACTGTTGCGTGATCTTGGCGGTGTGAGCAGGTGCCCCGTCTTGTTGGAAGACCCAGTGCTGTCCTCCGAAGTGTGATCGGGCCCACGGGAGCAGTGACTTCTCTAAAATCTCAGAAACGTAGAGTTCCTTATTGATTTTGACTCCCTGATCGATGAAAACCAGTGGAGACGTGCCAGTTGAGCAAATCGCCCCAAAAACCATGACACTGGCCGGATGGGAAACTCGATGAATGGTCCTCCCTTTGTCAGCAGCTTGTTTAACATCCTGAGCAAGCACACGATGATTTTGGGAGTTGAACTCGGCCTCTACAGTGAACAATTTCTCGTCGGAGAACACCGTCACCAAGTGCTCGTGCCGGCGCGTGCGGGCAAGAAGCATTTTGGCTTTGACGAGCCGTTTTGCCTTGTTGGCTTCCGAGAGAATGGCGGCCTTTCTCACACGATACGGGGTCATTCCCAGCTTGGTCTTGACAATCCTTCCCATCGACGACCGGCTCATTTTCATCTCTTTTGACATCGATAGAATGCTCCGATGTGCATTTCTCCTGATCCGCTCCTTGACGGCTTTGATCCTCTCCGGAGTCACAGAAGTTGCTTTTCTTCCTCGGCCCGAGCGATCACAAGTAGACCCAAGCTCCTTGAAACGTTTGATGGTGTCGTATACCGTTCTACGAGCGATTCCGAGTCGTTTGACGATGGACGATGCCTCGACACCTCGGCGATGAAGGTCCAAAATGGATGTGCGGTGGATACTAGCCTTTACCATTTGGCTGAAACACAACATTGAGACATGAAATTTTAAAGAACTATAAAAAACAATATAATAAATAAAAAAAATAACTGTGGGCGCACCAAAAATGCGCCAGTCCCCTACACCATGGCGCCAAACTTTTGTGCGGGTAATTTTGGACCACCCTGTAACTCTATCAGAGAGTGTCCTGATAAGGAATCATCTCAACTGGATCTGATTGCCATTGCTCATCAATAGCATTGACGTGAATCTCGAGATTGATAAGAGATATGAAAAAGTTGTCTACAGCACACTTGTAGATCATAACTATGACTAGCTCATCTATAACACCATAATGCACCCCCCCCCCCCCCCCTACTCGATCCTTACCGAGAACACGTTATATTAGCTGTTTAAGCGCATGCATGGACGTTCGTTTCCCGTTTCACTTTTATGCTCATCAAATGAGCGCGTTTCCAACTCATTTCCAGCTTTTGAATCCGTACCTTTCCGACCAGTGGAGTCGACCGAAAACTTTAATCGCTTTTGGCTTCAACAAGAAATGTACATAAAATGCAATCGCGCTCCTCGGTTAAATTTCTTCTGATTCAATGTTCACTGCGCTGCGTCTGCGTCTCAGATTTGCCTGCTTCTCTAAAGCTGCGTGATATCGAAAATAGAGTGAAAACAGTGAATAGCTGACACCAATGAAACATCAGAACGCGTTTGTATTCGTTGGCAACATGAAACCTGTGATTGAGAACGAACGAGAAGAGAAAGAGACTGATACCCTTAAGACCTCTTCGCTTCAGGAATGCTCGGCGACATCCAAAGCGGTCGTCTCGACATGGCGTGCGGCCGCTTCCGAATGACTCCCGACCGCGCGCACATCGTCACTTTCACCTATCCGACGCAGTTCGAAGTGAACCAAGTCTATCTCATCGCCGACCCTCAGAAGTCGGAAGACGTCGGATTCCTGTTCCGACCGTTCTCGACGATCGTCTGGTTCCTGCTGAGTCTCACCATCCTCGTCGTCTCCGTCGTGTTCTTCGTTCTTCGAGTCGTCGAGTTCCGTTCGACGAAAGAGACCATCTATTCGTGGGGCGGCAATTCCAGAGGTTCCGGAAAAGAGAATCCACAGTTTCAGATGCGTTCAAAACAGCATTTCGCAGGTGCTTCTGAGCACTTTCAACGTGGAGATTCGAGTGAAGCACAAGTCGAAATTCTTTGCATTCCACGTACTGAAACGTTTGTTCGACGATGAGAGATTCCGGAAGACGAGACGGGTAGCCGTGTCTCTGGGATCCGCCCGTCCGGTTGTCTGCTTCTCTGTGCACTCCACACACTTTTCAGCTCTTCTCGGCGATATGGCTCCTCGCGTGGTTCCACGTCTTCATCGACTACTACACGTCGGAGTTGAGTGGAATGTTGGTGGTGTCGGATAAGAAGCAGATGCCGTTCGAGGACTTTTACGGCTTCATCGAACAGCTGAGGTCCTTCTCTCTCTCTCTCTCTCCAACACCTCTCAATCTGATCTCCAGGAAAGGAACCTACCGTCTGTTCACCCCCTCAGCCGACAGAATCCCCGAATGTCCGAGGGAGATTCCGCCCGAGAAGTGCATCGCCATGTTCTCCGAAATCCTCGCCCACCATCCACCAGAGTTCGGAGACTTGAATCTGCTCAACGATCGAGAGTTTGTGAGGAATGTGAGTGAACCGGTGAGTGTCCCATCTTCTGTTTGTTTCCAGCAAAAAGTGCCTCTCGTGGGGTTCGGTTGGTATCCGGCTCAGCGCATCTCCTCGAAGTTCTCCATTTGGACGCAGGAGTTGTTCCACTCGAAAGTGTGGCTCATCAAGGATTTTCCAGTGAGCCAGTCAGCACTGAGTCTTCTTTCCAATCCTTGCATCCAGGTGTGCCCGGCCGCCTACATCGTCCGCCCCAACTTCCCGTATCTGACCGAATTGAACAAGGCCATCATCAAGATCCTGCCGGCGTTCAGTGTTGGTCTCTCCGGCTCTTTTAAGTCTTCAAGAAGTTCCAGACAATCGACAACCACTACACTCCTTCGTATCCGGTCCTATCGCTGTTCGAGACTCCGGCAATGTCTTCGTTCACTTTGAATCAGTTGTCCTCGATATTCGTCATCCATCTGTCTGGCTCGTTCATCGCTTCGTTACTTCTGATTGCCGAGATTCTGATGGGTATGTGAGCTGTCTTTTGATTGTTCCTGAAACGTTGGACAGCCCTAATTCGTAACGCCGTGCAATCGCTCTCTATTAAAAATAGAATCCCCCCCCAGGCTACTTCAACGTTCCGATCACTTTCCTTCAGTGCAAGACCATCATTGTTTACCTTTGTTTCAATAGAGCGCGTTTGCACAGGTCTCCAAAGTTTTGGTTTTTGGGGGCTAGGGACAGGTAGCACGCCCCAGTGTGAGCTCTGGGTCCCGCGACGAAAGAGTGAGACATAATGAGTTCTAGGAGACGCAGACTATCAGAGACGCGAGTCCGTAAGTAAAATTAAAGTCCTCGGACAAAGATTGAAGTGTAGAATTGCAGCTCTCAGAAAAATTGACAGGGTAGTGACGCTCTAACAAATGAACTCTCCAGTCGCTCTCCTCTTCGAATTCCACATTTTCCAGCGAAACTGTATCCCCCGAACCTTCCACTACCAGCAGCTGCCCACCATTCCTCTTCTTCCGAACGCGGAGACATGATGAAAGTGACAGTGAGGAGGTGATAACGATGCAGCAGCAGCAGCAGCGGCTTTCGCTTCGAGTGATTAGCTGATATCACAAGTCCAAAAGACCTCCATCTTGTTCACCTGTCCCCCACTCTCTCTACGTCATCTAATCCCGTTCGGTTCCCGATTCAAGCCCTTACACAGTGTATGCATTTAACGCTGGTTTCTTGAGAAGGTCTTTGAAAAGAGACCGTAAACTCTGCTGAAAGATTACATTGTCAGTCTCTGATCGTTCAAATGCCAAACGTCGTCATCGTTTCTTGTTTCCTTCCCTCGGCCGCCACCTCGATTGTAATCATCCATTCATCATCTCATCGCATTCAATCTTCTTATTTATGCATATGACGATCAACACATGCCCCCCCCCCCTCTCCTCTGAAAATAAATGGGCCGAAGCGAATGGAGAAAAACCCGGAAAAAGGGGCATCGAATGGATCAGCTGATTCTGCTGTGTGTGTGTGAGGTTGTCATGACGTGAAGCGGTGGTCACACCTCAAAAACGGATACTCCTGGGAAACCAACGAAGATGTGTGTGCATGCCCCACGGGAGCCACACGACGACGTCATCATCCAGAAAACATTGCGTACCTGCGGTGGAGTTCGGCCGAGTGCTCCCATGGATTACTGTAGATCCTTGTCGGATGTCACGTCTTCAGATGCTTCTCAGGCGTCTTCCAGAGATCCCAATCAACGCCCACATCATCCAGTGGGAAACGGGTTGTGGAGCATGTGATTCTGGGAGTCATTGACTTCCAGAAGAGCCAATGTTTACACTCGTGCGACACGTTCTCACGTTGTTGCATAGAACATGTTGACGTGTTCCGGGAGCAACTCTAGGAGTCAACAACTTTTAGATTGAATGGTCAAATGCATCAGTCCCAGATTCCATACGGTTTCAGATGACCAGATGATTCAAGAGCACTTTCAATCAGACGCCTTCAGAGCTGTTGGAGTTTGATCTACCGCCCAGATACAGTAATAGTCTCCAGATCTGTCTGTACACCCAGCCGTATAATTCCTAGGCATACAATTCAATAACATGGCAAAAGTCTCGCAAGACAGTTTCAAGCAATTTGCTGCAGTAGAGCTCCATTTGGTACAGTCAAACAGACCGTGCTTTATCAGTTGGAAGTAGATCACTTGAAGCTGATATGCCGGATTGAAAGCCATTGCGATCAGGAACTGAGTCCCTTCTCCTCTCTTCGCCAGCTCTTTGTATTCTCCATACTATCGGATCTCGTCGAAATGATCCCACAGCCGAGGAGAGCTCTGTCGGAGAATCATTATATCTCGAGATTGATAAGAGATATCAAAATGTTGTCAACAGCAAACGTGTAGTTCTAGTTTTGATCTACAAGTTTGCTGTTGACAATTATTTGCTATCTCTTATAAATCTCGAGATAAAATGATTCGCTGGCAGAGCTCTCCTTTCGATGGCATCCATGTGATCACACATCGCTTCGCCGTACATGGAAAAGAGGCAGCTGTCGGTGCTTCTCAGAGAATCCCCACTCAGTTCCATCTGCCTTCTTCTCAATGTTTTTCGAACTCCTCAACCATACATATAAAAGCTCTCAAATGCCCCTCCGATTTAGAGCCGAAATCTAGCATCTGTCGCTTTGTCTCCGAAAATAGACTTGACCCAAATACACACGCAGACCACATTCGGACCACCTGCTTCTTCCCGTCTCGCACACGTCACAGTGTACGTGTCTGCTCTTCTTCTGTTCGCGCGCCGAATGTAGTCGTACTCGTGTCGGGGATCGCAGTGTCTGGAACATTTGTTTGCCCTTCTGACCACTGGTGCCTCTTTTCACACCGCTGCTCTGTGAAGTTTGGAGCCGGATAGTAGTTCTCTTCCAGAAGATTTGGCTGTTTTCAGAGTGTGGGAACTTGTTGTCTCTCGGGTTCCCACGGGAGACAAAAGTCAGCAGGTGTGTGTGTGTGTGTGCATGGGTACTACTACTACTACTAGAGATAGTAGAGTGATTGTAATAATAATAATAATAAGAAGAAGGGCTACTATTGTTTGTTGATAGTGGAGAGCCACGGAGACTTGACGGAACTCGTTAGGTTTCTAGGATTCTGAAAATGAACATCTTCCGATTACACGTGAGCTCTGGACATTTCCATCTTCTGATTACACGTGACCAACGGCTACTGGATCCCTGAAGAGAGGTCATTTTACCCAAGGTTTCTGAATTTTCCGCCACTTGGCAAGTGTAAAGAAGAGCTCATTCTGAATGTACTCGTGAAATTTTAGCCTCCACTTCTGCGGAATTCTGGAGACATTCCATATTTTGGGCGACTCCCAGTTTCCAGTAGACGTTCGAGGCAAAACTCAATTCAATTCTTCAATTTCACGTGATTTTGACAATTCTCCTCATAGCCCGCATTGTAAAAAGAACAGATTTCAGTGCAAATTTGAAACTTCGAGACGTCATATCTCCAGAATCCCACAAAAGTTGAGGCTAGAATTTGACGAGTGCATTCAGAACCTTCTATACCCTTACCAAGTAGCGAAGACTTCCCTTATGAGCTGTCTCTAGACGATTTCGTTCCGAGGTCATCACGAGAACTTCGAACCCCCACTACCAGAACCATTCCATGGGGAGTTCTGAGTCAATTCGACCTCTTTGTCCCCGAGACGCACTTCGAATGGATGACTGTCCAGTGTCAGGTGACCTCATCTACCAATTCCATTGGGTTACTTGAGAAGATGTTGTTTCGGATAGATATTCAATGTTAAGTTTCCCTCCGAAATAGTACAATCCGCGAGAAAGAGCAGCATTCCTGTTTGTCATGTCAGAACTGTTGGACAGGGAATGTCACCTGTTCGAACTTTTTTTCGACCGACGTTCGGTGACGAAGGCTATGGGTGATAGCCTATGGCGATCCTCGCGACATGGACACTTTCTGGTGAGGGTCTGGAGGCTCAAGCGGCTCAGACCACTGGATACCCCGTACCGTTCCCCTCTCCCCGATCCTCCGATTCCCTCTCCGCCACCTCGTCCATCGATGTGTTATTCGCTGGTTCCGTTCACTTCCATCTCGCTCGTTACGTAATTCGTCTTCTTCTTCTTGAAACCATTTGCTGGTATGTGTGTGTGTGTGTTATGTCCCTCTTCTTCTCCCTCATTTCCAGTTTTCTCTCACACATATCTCTTCTCTGCGTCTCCGTCCTCTCTCTCTCTCCAAAAAACCGAATGCCCCAAACGAGTCTGTAGGCGAGAGAGAGTGTGCGAGACGAAGAGACGCAGACGGATGCGATTACTTCGAGATGCCTGCCAGTGACGGCGAATGAATGGCAGAAGCCGCCGGAGGAGGAGGAGGAGATGCATACACATCTTCTTCGAATTACCTTCACCAAAAAGGGGCGGAGTCTCGCGGGGGGTCACGATTATAAAAGGGCATCCGGTTTGGCAGAGGAGACGTGTGTGATCCCTCAACTTTCAACTTTGATATCTTCTTATCACTTCCCCCCCCCCCTTGATAACACTGTAATCTCACAGTGCAACAGAGCGCACTTTCCTCATTCGAAACCGGCCACCGAAATCTATATAATAAAACGCAATGGAAATGATTTGCGGTAATCATTGCTTTAAACTTTCCGTTTTCAGCCAGTTCTCTCACGGTCGTAATCATTAAACGAACCGGCGGCCCTTAATTGGGTCAAATCACGTAATTATTCGAAGACGAAAGCGACGCCGCATTCGCATTAGAGCGCGTTTTGAATCCGCCGACGAAAAGCTCATTCCGAGGAGATTCTCCATTCGAAAAGAGCGGGAAAACGACGCGTTTTTTGAATTTTCCCTTGTGCAGTGCGCGAAATTCTTCTCGAAATGATAAATTGAATTTGGAACCTTTCGTTCAGTTTCCCCCCGCCTTTTCCCTGCCTTTTCCCTGCCCCCACTTCAAATTTCATTCGTGTGCAAAGTCGTGTTTTGAAACTTGTTCCGCGTTTTTCCATTGTCCCGGTTCGGAGAATTTCAACGAATTCCGAAAAGAAAAACGTCTTCAGAATGCAAATTACGTCTAAAAATGACAAAAATGCACTCGGGAACCACTCGAGAAAAGTGCTCAAGTCCGCGGAGAATTCAACTTTTTCACGCGATTCTCTCCCGTTTCCTCTGGTTTTCCCAGAGGTTTTCCGTGGTTTTTCCTGCGAAAATAAACAGTTTCAAACTAAAAAAGGCCAATCAGCAACTGAAACTTCCGTGTTTTTCAGCCCATTGAACACGTGTTTTTGGCTCTGAAAACAAGCAATCTTTCGCCTTTTTCCCACTGTTCTTACTCATTATCTTTTGTGTTTTCCCCCCGTCCCTACAACAAAGACCGAAAGAGAAAGAGAAAAGAGAGCATTTGGTATTCATTGAAATGAAAAACCAGCGCCTCGAAAGTGCAAATATACTTAATCTCTTCGGCTTCGAATTGCTCATGCTCCCACAGTCGACTATTCTCTATTCTATTCCAAATCCCCCTCCGTCTAGAAGTGTTTGATCTCCGTTCGTCTTGTGTTTCCAGAAAGATCAATCCTCGGCGGAACGGATTTATATATTCCAAAAACGAAGAAGGTTCTGATTATTTTTGCTCCCTCGCCGCTCTTTGCTGCCTGTCTTTTTCTTCTTTATTTACGTGTGTACACACGAACACCTCACAAAACCGAACACCTGATTTTGTAGTCGAATTTCAAGAAACAGCGAATCAAGGCGAGACGAAGAAACCCGCGGGCGGATCATGTTTTTTCTCCTTTATTTCCCGGAACGAGTGCGTTCAGTGAGAAATCAAATAATCAGTAGGGATAAGCCAATTTTGCAAAATTGTATCAACCTATATATACCAAGTTTAATCTTATTCATCAATGACAATTTCTGCACGAAACGCTAATGAAAAGCGGAAACTCTGTGCATTTTTCTAGCTACCGTAACCCATTCGCAATTAAAGGCGCATGCCACAAACCAGAAAAACTTTGCAGGCCTGCTGCATTTTCGCACGACAACACGAATATTTGGTCATTAGAAGTTCTCTGAATCACCTCATTCCAGAAAGTTCTCCTATTCCTTGCATTCTTTTTCCTTCCTTCCTTTTCCATTCGCCCCCACTTCTCTTCAATAGAAAACCCAATTTGGACTCACTTTATCGCTTATTTTGCCTCCGGTCGGTCGAATTGAATAAAAAGGGAACTACTCGCCGCCCGAATTCAATCGGCTCAGTTCAGTTGGCGCACGTGGTGTCGCTGAATGAATCATTTCTCAAATTTCGAAAACTTGTTCTCGAACTTCGAACCGCCGACAGAAAAAAAACAGGAGAAAAGCGAAAAGAGTTTTACAATTCGCTCTCTCTCTCTTCCGTTCTCTCCATGACGTTACACAGATAATTAGGTGCAATTATCGTTTTGTTTCCTTTTTCTTCGTTTTCCTCGTTTCTTCCCTCTTCTCTTCCCCCTTTCCCACTTGACTTTCATGCTCTAAACTTCCAGTACACGGTTCTGTTTTCGTTGCGAGACCCGCCGGTCAAAAGAAAACGAATCAGACGGTGATTGAGGAAAAGTTCTCGGAACGAAAAAGTTCCCGAAAATAGGCGAATAAACGCGAAACGACATTCGATTCGTCTGATTTCCTCCGTGTTTTTCAGCCAATGCCGCGAGAAATTGGTTTTCGAGGTGAAGGTCAAACGGCGAAAACAGACCGGCCGGCTGAGCTGCATTATTAGCATTCGGCCGATGGAAGTGCTCGAGAACTCGCCGTCTTATTCATCTCTCAAGTTCTCTTCTGATCTCGCCGACTCGCAGACAAACCGTCATTGTCGTCGGGGGAGTTCGAGAGCAATTACGTAGTCTCTGAGACCATACTTCACCGCGTTCCCAATGTCTCGTTTCTCACGTACACATTCCGATTAGAGGCGTTCCTGATTGTGAGCCGTCTGGTGAGATTCGAAGCGGTTCTTCAAGTTTCGGACCGTGTTTTCGGGACGAAGAAGCGGTCTTTCCCACTGAAAGGCTACTGTGGCCGAACATTTTGGCGTGGGATTCTAGGCCACAAGGGTCTTTTTGTAAAAGGAGTTTGCTCCAATGACAAACATTTGAAGCGGCTCAGTTTCCTCGAGCCACAGCCCTGTCCACTAGCTGAATACCTGAAAAGACTATAGTTTGGATTGGGGGCTCTAGGCCAAATTGTCAGCTGTTTCAACGAAATCCCCACTGTCCTCTGCTCTTATCGCTATCACTGAGAACAAGTTTCTTTAATCAAATCGACCCACCCGCCGCCGCCCACTGACTCATTTCCTCGAAAAACGCTTCGAGTCCAATTGACACGGAACTCTGTGCAATTCACGTCCAAAGTGTTTATTGCATAACCGTGACTAGAGTACTCGAGAAGTCCAATTCAATCCATCTCTAAATTGAATTCCGATGAATGCGTAGATAACTGCCATGATGTGTGCCGGTCTCTTTGAACGCTTTCCTCCTTCTGTTCCTCCTCATTTCCGTCATTTTCTGATCCTTGTTCCGTTTGTTTTCGTGGATGAGAGTTCCCTTTTGGTTGCTCGCTCGACGCAGTTACGGACAAAAAGCGGAACGAATCCGGAAGTGTTAAATGAGTCGATTGTGCTCTCTCGTCGCTGGAAATGCGTTTCCAAACAAAAATAAGAAGGCGTTCCCGGAAACCAAACGAACAGCTGAAAGTGACAGATTTTTCTACCAGACTCTCTAGCCGGTTACTGTAGCTCCTGTGCACTGCGTACAATGCACCGAACCTTACAAGAAAGTGCAGACTGCTCTACGGATTGGCGTGTGAAACAAGGGGCCAAATGATCGGCGAGACTGCGTAATTGGCTGAGAATTCCCAGGCGGAGAGATGACGGTTTGTCTAGAGTTTTTTGAGAGATCAGAAGCACAGTTTGACTAATTGGACGCCTGGGAGCATTTGAACGTTTGGTCATGGAGCTAGCAAGGAAGGGGTGGCCATTTCCATTCCGAATTAGACCTATACCATCCGATGGATCTCGATCCGAGGACTCCGAAATGAGGTCAGGAGCCGAGTGTTGAGCCCTCGAAACTTTGAACACTTCCTGATTAGATGATGTTTTGAAAACGACAAAACATCGTTTCCATACCTTATTTCCTCGAATAGAGTGGCATCCCGAACGTTGACGGAGAATGATTATATCTCGAGATTGATAAGAGATATCAAAAAGTTGTGAACAGCAAACTTGCAGTCCTAGTTTTGATCTACACGTTTGCTGTTGACAACTTTTTGATATCTCTTATCAATCTCGAGGCATAATGATTCTCCGGCAGCGTTCGGGGTGCCACTCTTTTCGATGAAATACGGTATTTCATCCGAGAGAAGAGCAATCAGAGAGCTCTCTGTGCACTCTTCCAAGTGTTCCGGAAGGACGCACGTAGCCTCCAGCAACGAACCAACGCCGGTTCCCATGCACTTGTATCGCATTTGCGTCACTGATAACCTGATATAAGGGCGCCTTGTTCGGATGCAAATTCCACAAGCACCGCCCATCTCGAGGAGCAGAGAGGACGGTGGGAAAGTGTGCCCGGAGCCATTGATCTCTTCACACTTTCATCTCGTCCCGCCTCTGCGGTCTCTCCTCCCACTTTCCTCCTTCTTCTTCTTTTCCTTCGTCTCCTCCTCCTCCATCACATCATTCATCTTTTTCACAAACACCGTCCGTCCGTCCCATCCATCATCTCTCTTTCTCTCTCTCTCTCTCCATCTCTCCCTCTCATCCTCCTCCCTCCAAAACAGTTCCTTTACCATTTTTCAACGTGTTTCCCCTGCTGTTCTTTACCCTTTCTCTCGGAATTTGCCTAAACCCTCCCAGGAATACAACTCGCGCTCGCCTCGTGTTTTATAGTTTCAGCGCCGTGAAAATGTGACTGAGAATACATTTCAGATCTCTCTTTCTCTCGAAATGGATCACTCGACACGCTTCCGTCTGCACAACTGGCTCCGCAGCCGCAGGAAGCTCTTCCAGAGCAGAATGTGCCTTCTGATGCTCGTCATGATCAACTTCGTGAACAGTGTCATTTTGACGCTCGAGATCTGCGGTGAAGACTCGAACGTGAGTCCATTGTGTTCGTCGTCAGTCCACAGTAACCTCTTCCAGATGACCCTCCTCATGTTCTTCATCAACACGTTGGTCGTCTTTCTCTCCATGTACGGTCTCTACAACTTCCGTCCCGTGTTCCTCTCGCCCAACGTCCTCCTCAAGATCATCCTCTCCTCGTCGGCCCTTTTCTACGGACTCCAGATGGCTGAGACGACGGCGAACTCGGCGATCTTCGTCTGGTTGACCATCTCGATCGTCTTCTTCATTCTCGAGATCCACACAATGTTCTCGACGACATTCGACATCATCAAACAGCTCAACCTGCGTGCCTACAGTAAGCCGCCTCCGAATTACAACCAAGTGAGTTCTTCCAAAAGAAGCCCCTCGACGTCTTCTTTTCCAGGTGATGTCGATTGATATTCCTCCGCCAACCTACGAGGAAGCTCTCGTGCGTCTCCAACAGAACCGCCCGCAGCAGCCTCAGAACTCTCCGAAGTCATCGGAAGCTCCCGTTCAACTGAACACGTGTGATCTTGCTCACCTCGTCGTCTAGATTCCATCGGAGTTCCTCCAGTGTCTGTACATTATCATGTCGTTTTCCTTTTCTTTTCTCTTTCCCTCGAGACGGGTCATTTGTATGCGAAATGATCTCTGAGACCCCCGCCCCCTCTGACACCTTTTCTTTCCTTTGATTGAAAAGATATTTGAACTCTGATTTTGTTGATTTTCTGCGAATCTTTGCGAACCCAATTTCAAAAACCAGTGAAATGAAGATTTTTAACGAAATGTCGTGGGATCTGGTGCAAGGTACGTGATGGAAGAAGCTCGGCAATTTGAGTTCGACCGCAGTGGAAACATCGGAAAACGCTTGTTTTTCGATAAAACAACGTACAAATTTAGTTGTGAACATGAGAAAAAAGAAAGAAGAGGTTTTGAAGAACTTTTCTCATCAAAATTACACCTAGAAAAAGCTCTAAAAACTGTCGTGAAATTCGATGCAATTTCACCATAAGCCATTCGAGCTTCAACTCTTCTTACGAGAGCATGCTGCTCTTTTTCGAGAAATTCCGAAGCGATTCCAAAAAAAACGAGGAAAAATACGAATCACAAAGCAGAACACTACTACATTTTAGTACTACGTTCGGTTCCTCTCATTCGGTATCAAATACTGCAACAAGAGAGGTAAGTGTAACAGTGTGAAGAAGACTTGTTTTTCGATTTTATGTGCTACTCCGTTGATAGTTTGACCTTCGGATGATTGATAACAGGTGATAAGGAGGAAGAAGGTATGCGAACGCAACATCACCACTCATTTTCGAAAGTCAGCCGTGAGAATCGGGCGGCAAAAAACCAGACAACGTGTGTCGAGAGACGCCGATTGAAGATGACAAGTTCGTCGTCTCTGACGTACACGTCTCCCGTTCTCTGCCTTCCTCCTCCGTCTTCCGAATGCGAAAACGGTCCCGTCGTGTCGTTTTTCTCAAAAGAGAGCGTAGGGATCGACGCGACGCAGACGGTTTGACAGATGAGAGAGAGAGGAGAGAATGGTTTGGGTTTGGGTTGTTGAGTGCACAGCGATCAGGTGTGATATATCAGTGATAGTAGAGACAATCGGATCAGGGAGGCGGGTGCATTGTGCACTCGCAACCGAACGGAGAAGTGTGAAATGTCGTGGCGGTGTTCACGGAAGTGTCCACGGAGGCAGCAGAGAACGAGTGAGAAGAGATTCAATTAGTCTCCACGTTGATCCTCTGGTGGGTCATGTGACTTATCACTAATCAGCAAATTGGCCTGAGAACCAGATGATTTATTCTAGCCTAGTGGCTAGGAGATTCGAGCCAAAGGGGTCGATTGCTCAAGTGAAAGAGAGATTCACTCGGTTGTTTTGACGTCTCTCGCTCTCAGATTATCTGCAGATATCTGTTCGACAAACGCTTGTCGTCTTACTGTAGCTACCACATGGAGAAGGCTCTGCGTACAAAACACCGGGCTCTACGACAATTTTCTGGAATTGGAATCAAGGGATTTCTCCGATTCTTTTGAATAATCTTCTTGCGATAGGAAATCTGAACTGTTATTAACGGATCGGCTCGAAGATGACGCATGAAACTGAGTACCTTTCCCACTGAAATAGAACGCGTTCACATCATTATAGAATAGCCGGGTTTACTGTAGCAAGTGCATGATGGAACTTCTGCGTACAAAACGCCAGATTTTACGACAGTTGCCTCATATAGCAGTTAGTGGCTCCCATGTGTTCTTTCGTATAATGTTCCAGGGAACATCTGGGAATCTCCAACAATGCCGCGCGCGCTCCCCCACACGTGCTATGCGCCAAGGAGCTGGCGCCTTTCTCGTGAAGGCGCGTTTCGCGCGCGCCGAGGAAAAAATGCACTGAAAAACCATAAATATTACGTTTTGATGTGTTTTCGATTAATTTTTTTGAAATTTTTTCTAATGAAGTTGTAGATATAATGGATAGACACGTTTTGACACCAAAAAGGACTAGAATGATGCAGAAATGACGGAGGAGTAGCAATATCAAAAAAATGGCCTGAAAACAATAGTTTTTGTTGCTCAAATCTGTTCAAATTGTTTAAAAAATAATTTATTCTTTACAGATTCAAACAACGGATCATGGAGAAGGGTGCACTCTCAAATTAGCCCTTTTTATTGGAGTTTTTCCGCGGTTTTCACTCCCAAGACGAGCACTTTTTTCCTTCAATCGCTATCTACTTTTTTGTTTCTAAACTATTCGGCTCAAATGAGGTCTTAAAATGACCGTAAAGACAAAACGCAAAACTTGATTAGAAAACATTTCGACTTTTCCACTCATGTGGTCAGTTATTGCCAAATATCTTGTTTTTCAGGCCATTTTTTTGATATTGCTACTCCTCCGTCATTTCTGCATCATTCCAGTCCTTTTTGGTGTCAAAACGTGTCTATTCATTATATCTACAACTTCATTAGAAAAAATTTCAAAAAAATTAATCGAAAACACATCAAAATGTAATATTTATGGTTTTTCAGTGCATTTTTTATTCAGCGCGCGCGAAACGCGCCTTCACGAAAAAGGCGCCAGCCTCCTTGGCGCATAGCACGTGTGGGGGAGCGTGCCGCGTTTCGCGACTGTATTCTTTTCCCCACCAGTTCAGTAGAGCGCACATGCACCAATCTCATCCCTCGTCTCGTTATTTGAACTCTTGTGCATTCCATCTTCAGATCTCCTCCCTTCACAATTCAATCATATGCCACCGAATCAGTGATCTTCGGCATTCCGTTTTGTTGACTTGCCTTCTCGGCAATCAACTGACTTCACACTCAACTTCTCCGAAATCATTCTGTTTTGCACATTCGAACAGATGATTTCCACCTGTTCCAGACACGAAAGGTGGCCATTTTCAGGTTACAATTACTCTGAAAATGTCGATTTGTCGGAAGGAAACGACACGAAAACAGCGGAATGAGTAGCCCTCGGGCTGGGAGTCCAATCGGTTCCTCAGGGGGGACTCCTTCTGTTTTACGACCATCGAGACAGAGAGAGAAAGTCATATTTTGCACCCAATTGACCGAAGAAAACAGAGATGATGTCATCTGGAAATCGGGTAGGTACGCGGCGGCAGCCACACAATGACGAGTTTTACGGTATTGGGGCAATTTGGAAAAGAAACAAGAGACGATTACGTTGGGAACGGTGGTCTTCGAAGAACAGGAACTGTCTTTTGGAAACTGAAAATAGAGGGGACAAAACAAGTGGAAAGAGTGCATGGACATTCGGAAAACACGGTGGAAGAACCTGTCCGGAGAGGGAAGGGAACGATAGATCGAACGGATGATCTTTTGATTTTCGAATGAATTCAGTACCAACTGATGTACGCTGTGCTGGATGCACATGATGGCCTAGCTAACCATTCGAGCAGTTGAGACGCGTTAACAGTATCTAACCCCACCTTTCTGGTTTGACCCGGTCGCGTTCAAAGATTCTCGATGTCGACAGTAATCCTCAAGAATTCCAGGATACACTGACAAGTGAGTCTGCAATCACGCGAGAAACATGTTTCAACACAGACGCCGTTCTTTGCAGACTCAGTTCACTTTGGAATTTTTGAGAGGATTACTGTCGACAGCGAAAATCGGGAAAACCTGGACGTAACTTTGAACGCCACCGGATCGACGCAGAAAGGTGACGCCTTGAATAAAGTGTTGTGAAATGTAATAACCTAAACAATCTGACTTCCAAGATCGGCCAAGTGGCAGAATTTTCAGCCGAGTCATTCAGAGTTCTGCACACTTGAATGTTGAAACTTTCAGTTGTTATCAGGAGCACTTCCGACGGTGTCTTCTGGCGTTCAAATATAACAGCTTTACATTTGAGAACCTTCGAAAGTGTTTGCAGTCATTACTATCGGCTGCCATCTAAATGACCCCCAGGAGAGCTCTTCCGGAGAATCATTATATCTCGAGATTGATATGAGATATCAATAAGTTGTCAACAGCAAACTTGTAGTCCTGGTTGTGATCTACAAGTTGGCTGTTGACAACATTTTTCTATCTCTTATCAATCTCGAGATATAATGATTCTCCGGCAGAGCTCTCCTCAGTTGCGATGGCATCCGATAGTACAGCTAAAAGAAAACCCCCAATTGCTCCCCATCTTGATCTAGCTAACCATTCGAGCCAAATCGGAATATCTTGGCTCTGATGAGTTGCTAACCTCAAGAATGCGAATGCCGATGTGTTGTAAATTCTCTGAATTCCGGTTTATTTCCGGAGACAACGATGAAAGAAAGCGCTTTCCATCAACCATTCGAGGGAAGACAATTCAACAACACGATCATCTTTTGTGGTGTTCTGTGATTGTTTCCAGTCGTTTGTTTTCCGAATGCACAACTACAAGAACATCGAATTCGATGTCAGAGGACAAGGTTGCCGCGATGGACTTTCTGTTTTTCACGAATCCTCTTTTCGTCTTCAGCTGAATCAGTCAAGACCCCACCCAAAAATGTGCACTTTTCCAAATTCCGGAGAGCAGAAAATACGAAATAAAGGGGAATTTTGGGATAGAGGAAGTGGAAAAGTGCAACCTGCATAGGATTCCTGGATTCGAAAACAATCAATTAAAGGATTCGGGCGAATGATGATAAATGAAGGTGTTATTTAAGAGAAGGTCCTCCTCTTTCCCCGGGGTGTCTCCCGCAGAAGAGAAGAAACAATCCATTTCGGTGGAGATCTTCCTCGAGTAATTAGGGACTAAAGACAGAGTGAGACAACAAATATCGAGTGTTCCTCCTCCTCCGAATAACTCGTCTCTTTCGGTTTCACACCTACTAATGGCTTAATGGTAATGGATGAACGGGTTCCATATAGAGAGTCGGCGGCCACTTGCCAACAACTCCCCCTTCCCCCACAGACCTTCCTTTCCCTTCTCTCTCTCGTTGAGTTTCTCGACTGAAACCGTTTCGATCCGTTCCTTTTCAGAGCCACGCCCCCCGACGATGAACACCTTCTGAGGTTACTATCACTCTTCCTTATCAGTCATGAAATTGAGAAAATGCGTGACGCTACTGCTTCTGACACTTCTCGGCGGCGTTGTGAGAAGAGGAACGGGTCAGGAGGAGATGTCGAATGTGGGAAATATTGGTGAGTCGTTTGATCTACTTTTGGAAATGCTCGTTAGCTCTGATTCCCTCGTAAAGACTCACAAAATGATGAATTCATCGGTTTTTTTGCTGTTTCGCTCTTCAATGTCCATCTTTTGTCAGTCCCATTCATCGCTGAACCATCATTTTAAATATAGAATTGAATACCGTATTTCCTCGAATAGAGCGGCACTCCAAACGCTGCCGGAGAATCATTATATCTCGAGATTGATTAAAGATATCAAAAAGTTGTCAACAGCAAAGTTGTAGTCCTTGTTGTGATCTACACATTTGCTGTTAACAACTGTTTGATATCTTTTATCAATCTCGAGATATAATGGTTCTCCGTCAGAGCTGTTCTCGGGAGCCGTTTCGATGGCATCCGATAGTACTGAAACTGTAAATAATGTGAATGTGTCACTTGTTACAACCGTTTCCGTTAGCTCCAATTTCATAATCCAGTCTTCATTTTCCCGTGTTTCAGTAATGGAACAAGACCCCCGCGAGCAGGATCCGTTCTATCGGAACTTCTACGCTCGCGCCGACGGAATGCCGCTGGCGGCCGTCAATTCGGTCGTTCACAATGTGAAGCATCAGTCGGAAGGCCAGTTTCACATCTGGGACGATCTTCCGTCGCATCGAGTACGTCCCGGTTACACGACGACGACGAAGGCGCCGAAGATCAAGACGACGACGGTTCCGTGGGTACGAGGGAGGCCGCGGGCGGGAGGGTTCCATCCGCAACCGCCGTGGCATCAGAAGTGAGTGAGAGTGGGGGGATGGGGGTTCGGGGAGCATGTCTCACACACACTTGCACACTTCGGGTATCGTTAAGATTCAGCGACGCGGAGGGATACGACACTGGCCACGGGAGCAGCGACTACGACGAGACGGGCGCCCCGCCTCCGCCACGCCCCCGCGGAAGGTAGGCACAGCACACGTTTTGAGTTGATTCTGGACCGGAGCCACGTGGATTCTAGACTCATGGAGACGTGATTTTCAGAAGACCACCTGGAGGAGGCAGGGGAAGACGACCGCCGGCTCCGATGGCTCCAGTGAGGGTGAATGTTGGGTGAGTGTTGTGGGAGTAGATCAGATTGAAGGAGACGTTTCAGAAAGGCCGATGAACTCATTGAAAACGCCGAAGGAGGCGGTGGGGGAGGCGATTTCGCGGGAGAGGGAGAGGGAACGAGGATGGACGTGGCGGCGGCGGCGGCGGCGAAGAATGAGGATTCGGAGGGAACGAAGGGAGCAGCGGCACCGAAGAAGACGTCAGTGACGGTGACGACGACGACGAAGAAACCAAAAGAGGAGGAGAAGAAGAAAGAGAAAGAGGATGATGGAGAAGGAACGAAGAAGGAGGAAGGAGGAGAGGAAGAAGGCGACGAGGGACAGAAACACGGAGAGATCGATTTGGCGGATGTGAAGGCGGCTGGAATTCAGGTGAGTTTGGGAGGGGCTGGGGGAGTTTCGGGGCTTTTGGGATTAGGTCAATTGAGCATGAACTTTGTGAAAGTTGTTCGAGAACTTTCAGCAACTTCCAGGCGACGTTCCTCTCTGAAATTTAGAGTATTTCCTCTCGAAGACTTTCGAGCTCATTTCCAATTTATTTGACTGCTTCATGTCCAAAGATGAGCTCAAACGGACCATCTTGAGCTGAAATACCGTATTTCTTCGAAATGGCCCCGCAACGAGGAGAGCTCTGCCAGAGAATCATTATATCTCGAGATTGATACGAGATATCAAAAAGTTGTCAACGGCAAACTTGTAGTCCTAGTTATGATCTACACATATGCTGTTGACATCTTTTTGAGATCTTTTATCTGCCTCCCCATATATATTGCGATTGTCCCGACATGCGCGTTTGGGGCGTGGTTTCGCAGAAATGAAGAAAATTTTGTCCCAAAAATGGGCGGAGTTTTGTCACACAAAATGTCCCCCCGAATGTCCCTCGGAAATGAGGGCCGCGAAGCGGCCTGAAAAGCAGCGAGCGAAGCTCGCTGAGCCCCGCAGGGCTGGGGAATTCGGGCCGAAGGCCAAGAATTCCCTAGTCAATCTCAAATTATAATGATTCTGCGGCAGCGTTTGATCGATTATACCAATTTGATGTTCATTTCAGCCACTTCAAAACGGAGGAAAAGGGAAGAAGACAGGAAAGAAGAAGGATGATGAGGAGGTGGAAGAAGAGGAAGAGGATGATGAAGGAGAAGGAAAGAAAAAGGAGAAAAAGAAGAAGAAGAAAGGAAAAAAGAAGGAGGAGGAAGAGGAGGAGGATGAGGAGGAGGAGGAGAAAGGAAAGAAGGGAGAGAAGAAGAAGAAGAAGAAGGATGACAAGAAGAAGAAGAAAGGAAAGAAGGAGGAGGAGGAGGAGGAAGAGGAAGGAGGAAAGAAGGATGATAAGAAGAAGAAGAAGAAAGAGAAGAAGAAAGGAAAGAAGAAGGAGGACGAAGAGGAGGAAAACGAGGATGAGGAGGAGGAGGACAAAAATGGAGAGTTGAAGAAAGTGGAAGGAGAGGTGAAGATACCGAAGGCAGTGGATGGAGATACGGATAAGGATAAGGATGACGAGGAGGAGGATGAGGAGGAGGAAGAGGAAGAGGACGAGGAGGACGAGGAGGAGGAGGAGGATCATAAGAAGAAAGGAAAGAAGGGAAAGAAGAAGGGGAGGAAGAAGAAGATGGACGGATTTGACGATGAGGAAGACCTGGAAGAAGAGGAAGATGACGAGCAGGAGGACGGGGAGGACGACGAGCAAGAGGAGAAGAAGAAGAGGAAGAAGGGAGGAAAGAGGAAGCCTTCTTGTCCGCCCCCTCAGAGAGAGAATGGCCATCAGAACCAGCACCATCAGCAGCAGAACGGCCACTCGCCGATTCCTCACAACCAGGTGCCCTACCCGCATCCAGACATCTATGGATACACTTCCCCGACGACGACTCCTTCCACAACGACTACAGCTTACTTGCAAGCAGGCGGGGGACGTGGGGTGAGTTTCAACTGGTTCGCAAAATTGGTGGGCAACGGTGGGGGTTTGAACTTGTGTGGCAGAGTGTTCAAAAAGCGAGTGCGATACCGCCTGCGCCAAACATACATTTGCTTCTGGGCTTCTTTCTGCCTGTGATGTGCTTCATTCAACTTTAACTTTCAGGATGACTACCATGACTTTGAGAGTATGAACTGTAAGGATGACGGGGAGGAAGACGAAGAGAACGAGGAGGAGGAGGAGGAGGAAAAGAAGAAGAGTAAGAAGAAGAAGAAGAAGTCGAAGAAGAAGGACAAGAAGAAGAAAAAGAAGAAGAGGAAGAACGGGAAAGGAGCGACCAATCACCTCAGTCTCGATTATCTCACTTCGCGAGAGAAAGTAGATCAGAATAAACGGAATCGAGGACATATTTTGGATGAATTACACGGTAAACACTCCTTTTCAGATTTCTTCTCAAAAATTGGTTTTTTTTTCAGCAGATCAAGATCTGAAAAAGTTGCGGAAAACGGCGAAACCAGACTCGGGAATCGACTGCTCCTCTGCGACGGACGAGTTTCCGATGAAGTGCGGCGCGTGGAAGAGCGCCGGATTCTGCGACACGAACCAGGCGACGCAGTTCCTCTGGTGCCGCAAGACATGCCTCTGCTCAACGGCTTCAGTCAGCACAACGACTCCGAGCTCGACAAAATCAGAATAACTATGTAGAATCGCTGCCTTATTGCGAATTGAGAGAACCTTTTTGTGAAACCCGCCATGTTTGAAAATTTGTGTTTGTGTTTGTAAATTGGACCGAATCCTCTTCAAAATATAATGTTTCGACTTGTTTGAAAACCCGTTCGTTCGCCGTTATCGGCATGCACCAGATGACGTATCAACTGGACTGGGAGTTGGATCTAATTTCTTCATCACGGGTGCCTGCGCTCCCTCTCGCTGCCAAGTGTTTCGCCGGTGCGACCGACACCTCGCGGGTTCCGCGGCGCGCTATCTTTTGTGTGTGCGCAGGCTCCGCCCACTTCTCGTTACTCATGAAACTTTGGATTTTGAAGTTTCGAATCGGAA
The DNA here is from genome assembly GCA_963932285.1 of Caenorhabditis macrosperma. Taxonomy (NCBI): domain Eukaryota; kingdom Metazoa; phylum Nematoda; class Chromadorea; order Rhabditida; family Rhabditidae; genus Caenorhabditis; species Caenorhabditis macrosperma. Next base: position 10,374,951 of record OZ010621.1, on the reverse strand, counting down.
AAAAACCAGCCGATATCGAAATTTTATCGATTACTTGATGGAATTTCGGCGAAAACGAGTTCGCGTCGATAGAAAACGAATAGAAAATAATGTCTTTTGCAGAATTACCTGCTATAAAACTGCGAATTTCAGTGGAAACCTGTAAATTCTGAAATTCGAAACGATGATTCTGACATGTATTCTGTTTTCTCTTCTTTTATTCGCTTTTTCAGATTCAGCGAAACCTGTAAAAGTAGGTGAAAAATGAGAGAATAATTATGAGAATTTGAATTTGGCGCCAGAAAGAGCCCCTCGACTACAACGTGGAAGTGGACAAAACACTGGCTGAAATCGAGAAATCTGTGAGAAATCAGAACGAATCCGATTTTTCCATTCAATTTTCCGACAGTTTTGATGCGGAAGGTAAGTGCGTTCTACTGAACTTCTATCTAATTCAAATTTTTCAGATTGGTACCGAAAATTTATGAAATTCACTCCGGAGCAAGCGGAAACTTACTCTGTGAGCATTTCGTTCCTTTCCCTGTTTCCACCTAAACGTTTGATTCCAGATCTCCCGATTCGGAGACGTCCAAGACGAAAAATCGGTCCAATTCACTGAATCGGTGCGATTCAACGAGACGTTCGTCCGGCGGACTCCATTCGACGCCGTCTTCATCGAATTGTCATCTGGAAACGATTCTCCGAGACTGGTGATTGACTCGTTGATCGTTCACGATGTGAAGACACCGGAACCAGATGATGAATGATTTTTGATGAAAAAAGAAAACCGATAGAATGGAATAATGAATGGAAATGAAAATTAATAGTCAGATCAATGTTACCGAAAGAGAGCAAGAAAGACAACACAATAGAACAGGGTGATGGGAAACAACAACAAATAACAGACAATTCTGCCTAGTCATCGACAACGTTTACGTTATAAAACGAGACGGTGAAGAGGAAAAACGGGTCGGAGGACTTGCAGTTGGCGTACTTCATGAACGATATGACGCCGGGTTCGCGGAAAACGATCGACGCTGCGTTGATGGATGGGGAGATGCGGAGGAGCTGAACAAATGAACAAAATATGAAATGCTCTGTGACTTCCACTTACCTCTTCCGTCTCTCCCTCCTCAATGTAGATCAGATCACCACCCGCTTCATCGTCCCAAGCGGTCTTCTGCACGAACAGCTGTACATCAAGACAGTATCCATCAGAGGCACTCTGCTCGGCGTCCTCGTCTCCGAGCACCCAGTACGTTCCGTGCTCCACTCGGCTCACTTTCACACTCGTTTGCGCTCCGGTCACTGTGACTCCAGTGAGTTTAGCAGCGAGTCTTGCGAAGTTTTTCGATTTGAGACATTCGATAACTCTGCGTGTCGTCTTCAGATCCTCTAATTTCTCCTCACCGAGTCGAGCCACATTCCGCTTGCTCACTGGTCCGACGGTTTTGAAAGAATCAGAATTCGAGGCCAATTCCGAATAGACCTCGTCATGAATACCTTCCATAAGGAAACCAGCCAAATTGAGTTCGGAACTCTCGCAGAACGTCTGCTGCACTTCATTCTGTCGTTCTGCCTGTAGATATTCCTTTCCGATCAGATTCGCCAATTTACACTTCGCCTCCGGAACGAATCTCTCGATGGTCTCCAACTTCGGTCGTTTTGGTTCGAGACGACGAGTCGAGTGGAACCATCCGTTGATCGAGAGACGCGGCTGCTCGGAGAGCATCTCGGCGACACGATGCCACGACTTTTGAGATACTTCGAAGAGCATCAGAGAGTTGCGTAGGGGCGCGAATTGGGCAGCCACTGTGGTCGGTTGCAGGGATTTCTCTTGAAAGGAAAACAGGATTGGAAGAATGAACGAACAAGACTTACTGTCATGGTTGAACAGCAGAAGGTCTCCACCGTTCGCTTCAGAGTCCCACTTGGCTTCGGTCATGTAGAAGACGAATGCGAAACGACGAGTTTCAATCTGAACTGAGAAAATGAGAACAGGAACGAATGATTTCCCTTACCAAATCATTGTGAGGCAGTAACGAGTCAGTCTTCGCATAGCAGCTTCCATTGCAATCCACCTGATCCGTCAGCTCGACTCCTGACACTTTCTGCAGCCATTGCTTCACTTCCGTGTATAGAAATTGTCTGAAAACGTTTGTTCTTGAGTGAATTCAATTATTGGTTCCAACCTGAACGAGAAAATGGAGGGGTGTTCGACGGGATCGATGGACTTGAGGTCGTTCGTCTGGTAGAGCGAGTAGAGATCGTTCTCCTTTCGCTGCCAGTCTTGGAAGTTCTGCAACTCTTCTTCGACTTTCTCTACAACGTTGTCACTGTTCTCAACGAAGTTTCTCAATTGCCAGTGGGGAAAAGGTTTGAAAGATTCTGAAAACGGACGGCAAATGAAAATCATTTCAAAATAAAGACTAACTGTCAAATCGTTGCCTAAACTCTTCCGGAAAACCATCTTCCATGTATTTCGGATTGATGTGGATCGGATCAAGAACAACACTTTGTCGACGTTTCATCTTCTTTTTCGTAGACTTCGCTTCTCCGTTTGTCTTCCTCTTCCCAGTCATGTTCTAAAACTGGATCTAAACTGAAGATTCAAAGATTTCAAAAAATACAAAGTTCTGGTCAAAGGACCGCAGGTCACAAGACACAAACGAGAAGTATCAATGGAAAACTTTTTTTGAGGTGTTTTTTTGGGACAATTGAATAAATGTGAAAAACAGGAAAACTCAACAGGAAAACGGGCGAATGAAGTAACAAGATGACAAGAGTGAAATGAGAAAAAACCGGAGAAAATTAAGAAAAAAAGCAAACAATTATTTTGCGACGTATCGATTCTCATCTTCTGACACTGCTTCCAGCGATGCTGCCGCTTTTTCCTTCGTCATTATCTGGAAATTATAAGCGTTCCATTATTCAAAACTTCCAATAACTCAGAAAAACGCACCATTATCACGGGAAGACCTTGTTTGATTTGGTATCCAGGCATGCTGAGAACATATTTGAACTCGTTCCACTCGTACACTTCCATCAGACACTCGTCGTACTCGTCCGAAACGAAAAACCGAACATCCTCGAATTTGAACTTGTGCTCCGGATCCCACTCGGCCGGCTCGTGGAGCACCTCCTTCAGAAGTGTTCCCACTGCAGTCAGCTCTGAAGTCTCTGTTAAAACGTCCGTTTGACCGGCTTCTGGGTACTGTAGAAGAACGGGCCACACTAGGTTACCCTCGTCGTCAAATTTCACGCATTCGTGCTGGAAAGAGAACGGAAATGGGATAGAGAAAAAATGTTCACTTACCGAATGCATCAATGGAAGAGAAACAGTCAATCTGGCCATGTCCATGAGTTCTGGGTGTGCAAATGGAACTCGAGGGCTCAAATTCAGATTTCTTTCTTGTAGGGCGTCGAGAAGTTTCTTCTTGGCCTCGGTCTCTTTTCGTTCCTCAGCTCTCGACTTTCTTTTGTTTCTCTCCTCCTTCAAGGAAGCTTCTACTGCTTTTACTCGCATCTTCTCCAAGTCATCAATCCATTTCTTCTCGTCATCCGTGAGATCCGCTGTAATATAATTTCGTTGATATTAAAGGAAAAATTGACACGAAGACTTACGAGTCTCCGAAGTTTCTTTTGTGAACGCAAAGATCGATTTGCTGCTCTCAATCCATTTCAACGCATCCTTCGCGTACTCCAGCTCCAGAAGACACTCAGCGCCTCGAATAACGCCTTTCAGATGCGTCGGATCAAACTTCCGACCCATCGCACAGTCCTTGATCGCCGATCTCAGGTTTCCGATGTGTTTCTGGGCGGCGGCGCGGTTGAAGTAGAGAATTGCATTGAGTTTTCGATCAGCGCAGTTTTCTTTGATTCCTGGAGGTGAGAAAATGAAAATTGAGACGTTTTCAAGAAAACCAACCGTTCGTATAGCAATCCGTCGCCCACCGATACTTTTTGTACTGGAAGTGCTTGTTTCCCTCCTTTTTGTTGTGCTCTGCATTCATCTGCTTGTCCTCGTCATCCTCTTTGTCGTATTTCATAGACTGACAACTTATTTTTCGTTTTTTTTCAATGAAATAAAAGTACCTGAAGGGCTTCGATAGTGTCCTGATACTTTCCGTCCGTTGGCATCTCCTTCATGAACGCCGGATGCTGGTCGATCTCTTTACACCACTCATCGAAGTCAAACGGCTTCTTTTCCTCTTGTTTGTCTGCCTGTAAAATGTAAGAAAGTCATTTTCTTATTTTTAAAAAATGCTGTCCAGAACTTTCCTCGAGTTTCAAACAGATTCATGTGTTTTGGTTATGAAACTGTGTCACAAGTTTTTAAAAAACACTTTAATAAATATTTCTTACCTTTTTCGCGGCCATTTCCTGCATAAACTGTTCGAGATCATCGTCGAGCTTTTGAGCGAGAGCCGCTCGTTCCGCTTCTGTCCATTTCTTCTTTTGTGGGAGTTCCACGGGTCCATAACTGTGATTCATGATGGAAATTACTGAAAAAACGAGAAAAATACATGAAAATCGGGTGTTTCTGGGGAATTTTAGGAAAAACCAGCCGGCTGGTCGGAGGAAATTCAAAAAGCGATGCGCTCTGCAAGCGCGCTCCACTGCGAAAGAATTCAAATTGATCGGCGGCGACAGTCAATGTGCTATGTTATGTGTAGCGGAACAATTGGCAGTTTGCCAGACCCCACTGACACTGCTGCATCTCGCTGACCCGTGCACTATCTCGCCGCTTTCTCAGGGGCCAAGTGCATCATCATTCAAACAGACGTGGGAGAGAGAGAGAGAAGGGACCACGGGTACCCGTGTTTATTTCCTCCGCGACCAGATGGATGCATGTCGCATTTCAACCACTCAACTTTATCGATTTTATAACTAATCACACAAACACACGAGAACTTTGTGTACACATTGCGCTACTGTACTCATTTAAAGGCGCATGCCTTGTTTTGGTCGCGTGACTCCCGACACGAATGGAAGATGAAGACCGAATCGAAAATAAAAACAGCTGAGCTTCTCCTCGTTTTTCTCCTCTTCTCCGCTATATTTGTGCACAAAAGAGCACCCGAGCACAAACATACTGCGTTTTTTTCAGGCGTCGAGTGGGAATGTCCAATAGCTGTTAGAGAAGGTGTATTTTTGAAGTGGCCGCCCAGAAGCTGTAATATAATAAAGATGAGAGAAGAAACGTCGCCTCGACATCATACTAACCCGAATAATAACTACAAAATCACAGAGAGCAACTTGACAGAGGTAAGCCATTAACCATTCAGTGTCCCCGAGTATCCTTTCGTTTTCAGCTCCTCCCTGGGCAGCTCTACTTCGGTTGCATCCCAGCACTCAAGGCGACCATCGACAAGGACGGCGATGTGGGCAGGAAGTCCTGCTTCATATCGATCCACAACAAGTACCACTACGAGCCGTTCTACGAGGATTTCGGTCCGTGGAACCTTTCGGTTCTCTACCGCCTCTGCATTCAGCTTGATAAGTTGCTCGAAGTATGTATACTCATGAAGGTACTCATCGTTCATTCAATTGATTTTGTTTGTAGATAGAGGAGAAGCGTGGACGACGAGTGGTGCTGTATTGCCAAGAAGACGGCACTGGGACGTATGAAAAGGTGCGCGTCAACACGGCCTACATACTCGGGTCCTACTTGGTAAGAGCTTTAAAAAATTGACTTTTCTTAATACAAGCATTGCTTTTTAGATAATCTACCACGGATTGAGTGCGGATGACGCCTATCTCAAGGTGACGTCCGGAGAAGGAGCCAAAATGGTTGGCTTCCGAGACGCCTCCATGGGAGCCCCGCAGTACTTGCTGCATCTCCATGATGTCCTTCGCGGAATAGAAAAAGGACTGAAGCTCGGTTGGCTGGATTTCACCGATTTCGACTACGAAGAATACGAATACTATGAGCGAGTGGAGAACGGCGACTTCAACTGGATAATCCCAGGGAAGATTCTGAGCTTCTGCGGACCGCACAATGAGAGTCGAGAGGAGAATGGATACCCTTACCACGCTCCCGACGTCTACTTCGATTATTTCCGAACGAAAGGAGTCTCGACTATCGTCAGACTCAATGCCAAGAACTACGACGCCTCGAAGTTCACACAAGCAGGATTCCAACACGTCGACATGTTCTTCGTGGACGGAAGCACGCCTTCAGATGAGATTATGCTCAAGTTCATCAAAGTCGTCGATACAGCGAAAGGAGGAGTCGCAGTGCACTGCAAAGCAGGTCTTGGACGCACTGGAACCCTGATCGCGTGCTGGATGATGAAGGAGTTCGGATTAACGGCCGGCGAGTGCATGGGCTGGATGCGAGTGTGCCGCCCGGGATCCGTCATCGGACCTCAACAAACATTCCTCGTGGAGAAGCAGAAGATGTGCTGGTCACTTTCCCCGTCAAACGGGGTGCATTTGTCACCGAAAAAGGAGGAGAAGGAGAAACGAAGTGTCCGAAGGCTCGTCACCCAGGTGGATGATATATGCATAGGAGAAGAGAAGAAGGCGCAGAAGAGTCGGGAGAACAATCGACCCAACATACTCCGAAGAAAGGTTCAAGTGCAGAACAGCAAACCTCTGGTGATACCGCCTGCGGCCGCGGGGAGCTCCGCTGCTCGTGAAGTCGATGAGACTGCCCTAGATGATCACGGAAGGTCCCAAGGAGACCGTTTGCTTGCTCTCAAGGCAAAGCATCAACACGAAAAACAAGAAACTGATCCTCACGCCGCCCGTCGTTTCATCAAATACTCGCCTCCACAGATGTCTCTGCCGAGTCAAGCGTATCTCAACCGAAACCGCGAACCGATCTCGCCCAGAACAACTCCGAAGACAACTCCAACCAAGACGGCAACAAGCGTAACGACTTCTGGAGCGAGCAGTCGACAGTTGAAAACCACTGCGAATGGAAACATCGCCTACAGAACGAGGAACTCTTCTGGAAGTGGAGCAGCGCTCAGTCGGACGGTAAGTCTGTTCATTCGGTAGTTGAGATTCCTAGAAAAGAGAATAATGTTTCTAATCGAGCCAAAAAGCCACATCATGATCAGAGAATGAGTGTTTCAGGGCAACGAGAGCTATCGGTTCCACAACTCGTTGTTCTATGAGGTATCCCCACGTGTACATATGTGTGTCCTCAGTTTCTTCTTCACCCACAAGCAGTAGTTTAGACTTGGCTTTCTTCCTAACCTATTCTACAAAAATTTTCCATTCGCTCTATCCCAATCGTCACTTTTCAGCCTGCATCTGCCGTTTTCCCTTCGATGGCCTCTAGAAGAAGCGAAGCGACTCGATACTTGTCGCCCACCACCCCGATCAAACCAATGTCCCCCGCATTTCCGGACTCTGGAAATGCACGATACAAGGCGAGATTGAGATCAGAGAAGCCTATCGGTTCCACGACAGCCACTCCATTCAATGGAACTATGCAGCCACAGGTGAGCTCTATTCTCGAACTTTTGGGGGAGAAATATATACATTTTCAACTTCTCTAATCTTTCGCATGGAGCATTCCTTAGTTTCATACCCACCATTTGCATGCTCCTTCTTTTCCGGAAGGACCATCTTCCCATTATTTATCGTGATGTGCTAGTGTTGTATTGTTGCAGTTTGAACTTGTCCGAGTGCCGCTCGGCCCGTCGTCAGTTCGTGCTCCACTCACTCCGCACAACTACTCGGATCGTCACTTCTCCACCGGAGCATCAACAATCGAAAAACGAATAACACGTGGCACTACCATCTCGGCGTCTTCGTCCACACTTCCGGTCGCTTATTCTACACGTTCTAGTGTACGAAAGTGACGTGGAATGGTCGTTGTAATTTCATTGCGTACTTCTACTGCTGCTGCTGCTCCTCGTGCCTCTTTTCATTTTCATTTCTATCCCAATCAGAGCCCTTGGCATTCTGTACATACACACTCCATGTACACCCACGGACCCCCAGAGTCCTTTTCTCTATCTACATCTCGATTGCTACTAAACTATATCTCTGCTATCCCTCGTCATCGAATGCTGTTTCAACATTTTCACGTGTGCTCTCCCTCTCTACGCTGCTCCAAAAGTTTTCAAATATTACTATATCATTGCATTCCATTTATATAGCTCCCCACTACACTCACATATGTTCTTCTGCATCTAACGTCATCTCTCACTATTCTCGATTTTGTTTTTTTTTCATAATGAAATTCTTATAATTTAGTTTCTCCACCCTCCCAGTTTCGAACGTTCCAGATTTCCAAATGCACCCTCACTGCGGAAACGAAGAGTCCCCGACGGATTCTGACGATGCCCAAATCGTCGAAGTCGACGTCTTCCCTCAAAAAGATTCTCGTGTCCCGCCCGCGACCGTATCCATCGGCCGGAGTCCGCGTGGAACTGTGTGCCAACGGAAAATCGTACGATATCCGGCCACGAAGGGACACTCCGGTCATTCCGGGAGCCGGTCTCGCCGCCAATTCCGATGCGCTTCTCGGGGTAAACGAATGAAATGTTATGCAAATTCAAATTATTTTGTTTTAGAGACGAACAAAAACCAACTACTGATCCAATCAGAAGACTCCAATCCACCGGAGAATACTCGATTTCACCGACCCCTCCTCCCCCAATTTCCGACAGATTTAACCGCATTTTCTCTCAAGTTTCCGATACTTTCTGTACATTTTCGACTAAAGTACAACTTCTCATTCGTGCACCGCCCCCATCTAGTCATCCCCCTCACTCGTCTAGTGCCTCCTCGATAACTCTCTGCCTTACGATTCAATCTCGTCGCTTTCAAACTCGTCGATCGAACGACTCCGCCAACCAATTGCATTTACACTATTTCATGCATTTGTATGTACTTTTAGACTTCCGAAAGAACTGTGACGCTGGCGTCCAAAAATATGAAAATAACTTTGCGATTTATTCAAAAAATAATAAAATACTGCTTCGAATACAGAGCATTTTATCAGTTTCCAGTCTTCCTCATTTCTTCCGAAAAAATGATAAGCTGAAAATTCAAACAAGGGTCCAGTAGGCGCTGGAAAAACCGCGGATGGACAAATAGACAGACACACACACAGATACTATCGTCTGCCATAGAAATAGCTCCGCAACCGAGGAAAACTCTGCCGGAGAATCATTATATCTCGAGATTGATACGAGATATCAAAATGTTATCAACAGCAAACTTGTAGATCATAACTAGGACTACAAATTTGCTGTTGATAACTTTTTCATATCTCTTATCACTCTCGAGATATTATGATTCTCCGGCAGCGTTGAAGGGTGCCAAATTGAAGAGTTTCAGAGTCATGTCATATTTAAGACGGAGTATTATTGAAGTGGATTTCATCACTTATCACACTTTATTCACGAAAGATTCCGCCAAGATCAAGTACTGAAAATCAACTGTATTCAGTTGGAATTTCAATCTCGAAGACGTCCTATCTCCAGAATACTCTACAAGTAGGAGCTAGAAATCAAGTTGCGGAGACGAAAGAGCATGAGAACAAGGGAGACGCAGACATCAATAGAGCAGAGGAGCGCGTTTGCATTGGATGTGCGCCATGCGATTCCGAGACGGTTGTTCAGTTTCTGTGAATTCGTAGATGGTATTAGATGAATTGAGAGGGAATCAGATGAGATTTCTGGGTTCTTGACAGAAAGCGAAGCTCTTCTGAGAATGATTGTCTTCATTGGAATCGGACGAAGAAGAAGAAGAATACAAACACACAGAAATACACAAACACATTTGATCTACATAGATCTACATAGTATTATGAACTTTCACGGGGGAGTCTTTATCGATTGGATCGTCGATTCTAGATGCGGATGGCCAGGTTCGACGGCTGGTGAACGCGCGACTTCCGGGACACTCTCATCACTCGATGGTTTCCGATTCGGGAGAATTTGACCGGTTTGAATTGGATCATCATGTCGTTCTCCTGCAAATTTCCCCTTCCAACAAGTTTCCGGAACTTTTTCCCCTATTTTCTCTCGCCGTTTCACTGCTCAAAGGTGACACCGTAAGGCGCTTAAATTCGTGCTGATAATGAGTCTGTGAGCTGCTCGCAAGCTCACGTGTGCCGTATTCCTGTCAATTTCCAGGTGTTTAGAGTGTTTAGGGACGTCTTAAGAGCTGTTCCGACTCGAGTTCTGGGTCGAAAGATCGCGCGGCGAGAGAGAGAGAGAGAGCATGCGAACTTTGGACACGCAGAGAACGGTGCAAACGCGCTCCACGGCACAATCTGTTGAAATCTCGCGTGAGAAAAGACCGAAAGTTCACGTGTTCTCTGTGTGCAAACTCATCAATTTTCAAATCAGATCGTTAAATCGCGACAGGCGCCGAACCAATAAAAGCCCAAAAAGTGTGGACGATTCTCGAAAAAAGTGCACACGCGAGAGAAAGGAGATAGCGAGTTTTATGGAAAGTTTTAATGGAGACGCGACGACACTCTCTGTTTTGACACATGGTTTTCGGTCGATCTACGTGAGGTTCGGGTTGCGAAACATCCCGCGTACTGTACTGTACCTCTTCATCCATCAGCATCGAGGCGGGTTCGTAGTAGGTGTTGGGACAGTGCGAGGGCCGAACGCAGAGGCCGTGCTCGTCTCTCACGTAGCCGTCGTTGCACACACATCTCGGGAAGTAGCACTTGGCGTGGTGAAGGGTGTTCACGCAGCGGGGAGGGCTGAAACGGGACGGTGAGGAAGAGAGGAAGACGTTGGGACTGCACCTGAACAAGTTGTCACACGTTCTGTCGCAATGTCTCTCCGGTCCGCAGATCAGATGGTGCTCGTGATTCTGACACTCGTCGGCCTTTCGTTCTGATCTCACGTGCACCCGGGTGATTGGCGAACGGACGCGCTGCAATGGTCAATCATGAGAAGATCAGATCCACAGAGCATGTTTCGTGTCTTCCACCAGGAAGATGGAACGGAACATTCCGAGCTAGTTTCTGTTCATTTCTCTGAACCTTTAAAAGATCATAATAGAGTTTTATGGTGTTTTCGATCTGTTCATTTTGCCAAAAGTGACAATTAGTGAAATGAGAAGACGGACACCAATGGCGCGGACGAACTACCGTAAAACTCGTTTCAGCTGTGTTTCAGCGTTAAGTAAGTCTCTCTGTTTTCTGGTTTTTCATGGATGAAAATGTTGATACAGTAAACATTGTGAAGCATCTTCCCATAGTATTCCCATAGCAACCCAAAGGGTGATGCGACCGACGTAGTCAGCAAGCGCGCTCCACCGAAGGCATACGGTACCCGCTTAGAGAGATCCTAAAGGATACTGTAGGTCCTTCAGTAGAGCGCGTTTGCTGACGGCCGCATCAACCCGTGTTACCGTAGTTCGGTCTGCACCGACACCCGGGCGATTGCATCAAATGCAAATTTTTGAAATTTCAAAATAACCGATGCAATGAAACTGTAAACATTGCGTACCCGTCGGCTGAGTATTCAATGTTTCAGCGTTCATAGTTCCACTGAAATGTTCAGAGGTCTCTAGGTCCACTCGAGCTTCTCCTCGTCCCCATTTGGGCCAAAACAACAATATGAACAAGACGAGAGACTGTTTGATTGGCAAATGAACCTTCTTCTGTCCCCTCTCTTTGAACTCACATGTCTCTGGAAGTTGCGTTTTCGGTTGTGGTGATGGTGGTAGAGAGAAGCCGAGGCGACGGCCACCAACACGAACAGCCACAGAAGTCGCATTCTTGAAGTTTTGAATCGTTTGTTGCGGAGTGGAATGCGAAACGAGAGGAGGAAAGAGAGAGAGAGCACTGTGTCTGATAAGCCAATCAAAACGAGGGGGGAAAAATGGAAAAACGAAACAATTTGTTTGGCATTTGTGTCCCGTTTTAGACATTTTACGAGCTTATCGGGAGGTCAATTGAGCTGATTTTTTGGAGGGGTTGCGGGAGAGAAGGCGACGAAATGAGTGGGTGATGAACCCAATTAGCCGATTCGAGTAGTAATCGGGAAAAGGTTGTAGTACGGGTGATGGCCTTGGGCACACACACTCGAGAAGACGGCTGTGAAGCAGGTGTACGTGCCCCCGGCTGGACGGATGACGATGAATCGGTGATGACGTGGCAATTTATTAGTTTAAGAGAGAGAGGGGATACGGTAGCACGAGACGAGGGCAGCAGCAGCTGTGACGATGTTTTATGACCGACTGGGATGGAGAAGAAGACACAGAGAAGGAGCCATTAAAGTTGTTGGACACTTGATACGCGTGTGTCGTCGAGTGATTGAGAGAAACGGTAGTTCGACCGAAAAGTGGAACTGAAACGACTGCGATGACAGCTTTGGGCACGTAGCAAAAGATGGTTTGTTTTTGTGTGAGGGTCGAACTTTTGACACACAGAACACCAAAACACGAATGTTGCCGACTGCGCCACGCTTACCACGTTGGTGCTGGTAGTTCGCGCAGTGATATTCTCGAATCAGTGGGCCCAGAAGCAAGAAAGAACGACACTCCATGGCACCCCCCTCAAAACGACGTGAACCATATAACGTGCGAATCGAAAAGTCAAGTTCAAGTGGAATTCGGACGGTCGACAAGTCGAGAATGCGTGAAAAATGGGGGGGGGGGGGGCGGAAACAAATTGGCGAGAGAAGGACAATGTTGCGGGAGCGCGGCGTCTCCTCTCCTTAAAATAGTTTGACGACCTGCGAAAAATCACGCATTTTGACGTCAAAAAATGAAAGCAGCGAGAGAGAGAAAGAGAGCGAAATGAAATGAAATTCCTTGAATTCTGCCCATCCCTTTCCCGGCGAGAAGTGCGAGGGGTTATCAGTTATCAGTTATCAGTGAGCGTGTCAACTTTCGTGTGTGGAGGAGCAGAAGAGACGGAGGACAGTGAGGCGAAGACGGACAGATGAGAGCAGAACACAGAACACTTTTTGCAGAATGGACAGCGGGGGTACTGTAGTGTGAGCACGAGATACTGTAGCAGATGGTGCAATATGGCGTGACGGTGATTGCACACACTCACGGCTTTTGGTCGATTTGTTCCCGTGAGACCGTTTCGAGCAGATGATCAAAGATTAATGAGATCGTAAAAGTTGAGTGCTTAGATAGCAATTCTGGGAGCAAGATAAACATTTTGTCGCGAGTGGTACGGTAGCCACAGTATCTGATGCAGAACAGTGGAGCGTACTTGCATTCTAGCCATCATCGAGCACACACAACAAACCGATTATAAGGAGACGGGTATACCGTAGTCTACGATGGGTAGGGATACTGTAGGCGAGACAAGACTTAGGCTTAGTGTCGAGAGTCGAGAGGATTCCTAAGACGCTTAGTAATTGACAGCAGCGCGACGAATGAGAGTTCTGAAACTCTTCGAGCTCATTCGCCACGCTCCGCCCACTTTAAGCGCTTCCGCCTGTTTTCCTCGGCCCTCTCGATTCGCCACACTCCCTCGTCGACGAGGCGAGAGAGCACGCGCGTCGAGGAGACGCAGCATCGAGTGGACCACCGAAAGTGATTTATAACAGGTAGTCGGAGGAGCGGAAGATGAGTGAAATGAGTGACGGCGAAAAGAAAACAAGCCGATTTTACTCGGCGCGAATTTGTTTTTGACCCCCTCTCTCGGTATTTGCTCAGTGTGCGAACAGCGGAAACATTGGGAAACACGACGAAGTGTAGTGTGAATGATTGGCTTCCAGACGGCGCGGATCCGATGCGCAAACACGGCGAGAACACTTATCATCTTGTTCTTCCGCCACGCAATGGTACCGTTCTCTCTGTCCCTCTCATCATCCTCCTTCCGCTTATCGGCTCGTAAAAGAGTATGAGTGAATCGCATCGGAATGCGAAAAGTTGAGAGAATAACAGGATGGGTGTGCGCCGCTTGTTTCGAAATGTTTTAGCGTATGAAAGTGTGTAAACTCAACTTTGAGTCACTTGCAAAAAATAATAAATACGGAAATAGGTCATTTGGGTGTGTGATAACGGAAAAAATGACGAGGTTGGACGTGTGAGGTCTCGCAAAACATCACGCAATTCTTCCACACCAACTTTTGGGACTCGAACTTGCATCGCAAACTTAGAGGGAGCTGAAATTTCAACATGGAAAAGTTTTCACGATGCTGTCATGCGCCTTTAAACTCGGGGTACTGTAGCTGCCCGCAGGATTTTCGCGAGATCTCGATTCTTTCGAAGAATTCCTATGATATCAAATTGATGACAATTGAGTATTCGGATATTTCGAAACGAGTAAACACGAAAACATAGCATTGTGTCCATGATGATTCATCAAAAATTCCAGCTCATTAAACATCTCATCGTCGTCAATTTGTGCTCCGGAGCTCCCAATTGGATTCCTTGTCGTTGACTCATTCGAGAGAGCTCTCCGATGACTCTCCTCTCGTCAAAACCGCCATTACCACACCACAAAATAGCTCAATGAGCACAATAAGATGGGGGTTATTTAAAACACTTGACTGCCTCGAATCACCACCATAAATCAGGCGGCGGGCGACACGAGGGGAGTGTAAGAATGCCTGCGACAACTTCTTATGAGTTGTTTTATGTGGAACCATTGGTGTCTTATCACAAAGGATTTTATCGATAATCGTGATCACGAGAGTGGGGGGATTTCAGGAAAACTGAACTTCGAGTGTTCGAATCGCGGAGTTGCAGTCTCGATGAAGAAGCGTGCTCCACTGATAGAATCACAAAAAAACAATTGAACACTTTATACAAGTGTCCTGGCGATTCCTTCATTTCTCTGACATAATTGGAACTATTTTCTTTCGAACTTTTCGATCGGATTGGTCTCCAGAAGAATGACACATCACAATACGTTTAGTGTAAACTCTTCTCGAATGAGTGTGCCCGATCAACGTCTTCTAAATACCAGTGTGGCATTTCTCCGAAGACAAATTGGCGGTTTCGCCTGATTCCCGCTCACCGCTTCCTCACTTCTTCGCATTCCATTCCCACGTGTCGCCATGTCCCTTCTCCTCCCTCTCCTTGTCGTCCTGATCCTATTTCTCCCACTATCCGAGTCCCATCCGTTTTACAACGACGACTCACTTGACTACTACTTCTTCGAGGGTGTCTCCGTTGACTTCGTCGATTGGTACATGAACTTAACACAGCTCGATTCGCTTTTCAAGTAGCTGATGAGCGATCGACATCGTTTCCAATTCAATTTCTTCCAGTCGTTTCGTCGATGAAGCCGAGTACTACTCCTCTAATCTAGCAGCTCCCGGAATGCTCCTCATGATCTTCCACCTGATTGTCCTCACGAGAAAGTCCATGAGGACGTCATCCACTAACATTTTTCTCATCGCCATCACTCTCGCTGATCTCACTTATCAAATGGCAGAACTGGAGCGGTACGTGTACAAGAAGTACTCGGCTCTGATTAATTTTGCCTTCTATTACCGATCCGACTATTGGTAGGCACAGAGAAGTGTTTCCAATCGAACTCTTATTCCAGTTACTTACCCGTTTCTTACTTCCCATTCGCCTCCAAGTACTATTTCGAAGTGTTCCGTGACTATCTGAACCGGTGCTCCGCGTGGTGGGGACTGGTGCTGACTGTCGTTCGGAGTATGGCAATCACCAGTACCAACCAATCATTGTAAGCCCGTACTTTTCACTAATCAACGGAAAAACGTACTGATCTACTAAAACAGGACGAACATGTTGATATCTGCTCGTTTCGGCTGGTACGCAGTGCTCTCAGTCTCCGCCGGCTGCGTTATAATGCCGATTCTCGAGTTGAGGGCTCATGAGATCTACGTGTTCACCCTTCAACACACTGGTCCCAACTGTCCCGAGTACATCGAAGCGCCCGAGTATAGAATCAGAAACACCGACTTCTCGATATCATCAGTAGCCACAGTGGACGTCTGGGCGTTCCAGATAGTGCCGAGTGTCGTTGTCGCCATATTCACATTCATTCTGATCTACGAACTGGTCAAAGTTCAGAAACGCAGTGTCCACATGGGCTCCGAGAGAGTGCAAACCACCAAAATCAACGTTCTCGTCTTCCTCCTCGCCGTTTGTTTCGTGTTCGTTCGAGGATTTCAGGCGATTGTCACCACTTTCAGTGCGTGGGGAAACACTATACTGGCGTTTCGGTGAGTGAATTCGAAGAGATTGTTCATGACACTTGTCCATTTTCAGAGTCCTCATACAGGACAAACTGCCGATCGTCGTGAGCACCGCCTTCATCGCCAACGCCTTCCTCCACTTCATCATCTGCGCCGGTCTCTCCTCGCAGTACCGGGAGACAGTTCGGAGAATGTTCAATCTCGAGAGAATGGTGAGGAGCAGTTACTGAAATGGAGCTGAATGTGTTCTTTCAGAGGGTCCGAATGAGAATTGCCGCCGGTAGTGTCACGATGACCTGAAGAAACACTGGCTTCGTTATTCAACGATAGTGACATGAAGCTTACTCTTTTTCCACAATTGTCAACTGCCAGCTATCAGATTCACTACCGTGTTACAGTTTGAACAGATTACGTTCTCTCCCACGGGAACAGTTTCCCCTTGTGCTCCGAGAAATTGCTATAAGTTTAATTGCGCATTCATTATGGACTTAAATATTCAAGTTGCATTTCGATGCTATTTCGCGTCGTTTCGCGACGTATTTTTCCAATTCAAACGACGTCGCGAAACGACGCGAAACGACGCGAAACTCGAGTTTCACGACGTTTCACAACAGTACTAAATAGTTTTGCGACTGTGGGTCTCGCAGCGATCGCTCGTAAATCTACCCAAAGGCGTTTTTGCACTGTTGTGAAACGTCGCGAAGCGTCGTGAAACTCGAGTTTCGCGTCGTTTCGCGTCGTTTCGCGACGTCGTTTGAATTGGAAAAATACGTCGCGAAATAGCATCGAAATGCAACTTGAATAAGTCCATTAGGTCATTCTCAAAACATTGCCTTCGACCGAGATAAGAGTTGATTGTGGGAGGTGACTCTAGTCCAGTGGTCCTCGCTCATTAGTCCTTCTTGTCTTGATACTTTCGTTTAATAATCGAGATTGTTGCCGTTTGTTCAATATATACTCTTCTCGGTGTTAATGAATAAATAAATAAATAAAATTATTATTTTTGCAGTAAACTCTGTTGTTGACTTTCTTTCCGTTTTCGTTTTCCCATAGTTTCCTCGAATCTTCATCGATAAACATATTGGATAATCTTTGCTCGCTGTTTCACTCATTGGATCGATGAAAATCCGATGAGCTGATCATCCAGATATCACAAGAAACCATCTCACAAGGCGCATCTCTTATATGATCTGAGCTTCCTACATTTACGCTCCTTCTTATTAAGAGCAAGCCTCTTGTGTCCATACACTTGTATTGTTCTTTGAATAAACGGTGTATCCTTGAGCAAAGGTGAATAACACAAGATGGGCTCTGGGAGAATGGACACCATAATAATCAATGTCTTTCTTGTTCTCCCCTGTTATTTTCAAGGCTTCCGATAGATTCTATCGAGTTTAAGAGAGAATATCCTGACACGGAACTCTGATTGCTAGTGGTTTTCTAGTTTGGTCTCTTGTAAGTCTCGACAAATGTCAACGCGACTTTCTGCACAAATGGGCAGTTTTGTCGTTTCATACTCCACAACCTATCCTTCTTCACTTCAACATGTTCTCTCTTCCACTAGTTGTTGGCTTCGTTTTCCCACTGGCCAAGTGCCACTATTTCCCAGGTAACTTCAAAGACGAGTACTTCTTCGAGGGCGTTTCCGATGAATTCGTCGATTGGTACATGAACTTCACCTATCCAGACGAGACTTTTGAGTAATTCAATAAAGGTTTTAGCACAGAACCCATCCAATCGTTTGCAGTAGATTCATCTCAGCAACCTCATACTACGGTTCGCTTCTCGCAGGTCCCGGTGTGCTCCTCATGATCTTCCACCTGATTGTCCTCACGAGAAAGTCCATGAGGACGTCATCCACTAACATTTTTCTCATCGCCATCACTCTCGCTGATCTCACTTATCAAATGGCAGAACTCGGGCGGTACGCATACAATGCCTACTTTTCGCTTCTTTCCTTTATTAACTGGTACCGAGCGGATTATTGGTAAGTCTCAAAGGTCTCCAGATCATTCCGACTCTTCATTCAGTTATACCCCTCCCTCGTACTTTGTATTCGCCTCCAAGTACTATTTCGAAGTGTTCCGTGACTTTCTGAACCGGTGCTCTGCGTGGTGGGGACTGTTGCTGACTGTCGTTCGGAGTATGGCGATTCGGAGCAAGGACCAATCAGTGTAAGATCACTCTGTACATTATCACCTGTTATTGGAACAAATTTCTTCAGAACGAACATGCTGACATCGGTCCGTTTCGGATGGATCGCTGTGTTGACCACCTGCGTCGTCTGCACAGTGATGCCTATTCTCGAGATCAATGGTCATTATATTGAAATTTTCAACTACCTGGAGACCGGTCCCAACTGTCTGGAACACCGATTCGACCCCACTTTCAAAGTTCATATCGATCCAAACTTCTCTTTGTCAGCAGTCGCAACAGTAGACGTCTGTGTGTTCCAGATCGTTCCGATTCTCATCGTCGCTTTTTTCACATTCATTCTGATTTCTGAACTGATGAAGTTTCGCAAACGCAGTGTCCACATGGGTTCCGAGAGAGTGCAAACCACCAAAATCAACGTTCTCGTCTTCCTCCTCGCCGTTTGTTTCGTGTTCGTTCGAGGATTTCAGGCGATTGTCACCATTTTCAGTGCATGGGCAGCTGGCATGACGGGGTTCTCGTGAGTCACTTCCGAATGTTCATAACCAGTTCATAAAACCTGTTCAGAGACCTAGTCAACACCCAACTCCCCATACTCCAAACCAACTTGTTCGCTGCACACACCTTCCTCCACTTCATCATCTGCGCCGGTCTCTCCTCGCAGTACCGGGAGACAGTTCGGAGAATGTTCAATCTCGAGAGAATGGTGAGGAGCAGTTACTCAAGTGGAGCTGAATGTGTTCTTTCAGAGGGTCCGAATGAGAATTGCCGCCGATAGTGTCACGGTGACCTGAAGAAACAGAGAAACAACTGAGACATTGAAGTAGGAACTTTCAGAAACTCCATTGAAAAAGTGAAAGAGGACCTTTCAATGTGTAGATTTCCGTTCACATAATCGTTTATTCCGACTCGCTGACGTGAGGCAACGCTGTCTTGATTTCTTTCTTAAATAAAGTTTTTTTGAAAATAAAACACCATCTATTTAATTTTTCACTTTCGTAAACCCTTTTCGAAAAACGTTCCGAGTAAGACAACTCTCCAGTCTCGCCGATTTCCATATGCCATCACGGCCTTTCTCCGAGGGTAAATTGGCGGTTTGACTGATTTCCACGAACAATCTCTTACGCTCATCTACTCATTTTTTCCTTTTTCCCCCATGCCAACATGTTCTTTCTTTCCCTTATTGTATTCTGTTTCTGGCCACTGACCGAGTGCCACTATTTCCAAGATAACTACGAAGACGAGTACTTCTTCGAGGGCGTTTCCGATGAATTCGTCGATTGGTACATGAACTTCACCTATCCAGACGAGACTTTTGAGTAATTCAATAAAGGTTTTAGCACAGAACCCATCCAATCGTTTGCAGTCGATTCATCTCAGCAACCGCACACTACAGTGCACTTCTCGCAGGTCCTGCTGTGCTCCTCATGATCTTCCACCTGATTGTCCTCACGAGAAAGTCCATGAGGACGTCATCCACTAACATTTTTCTCATCGCCATCACTCTCGCTGATCTCACTTATCAAATGGCAGAACTCGGGCGGTACGCATACAATGCCTTCTTTTCGCTTCTTTCGTTTGTTTACTGGCTGCGGGCGGATTATTGGTAGGACCCAAAAGTCTCCAGATCAATTTCATTCTTCATTCAGTTATACTCCCCCCTCGTACTTTGTATTCGCCTCCAAGTACTATTTCGAAGTGTTCCGCGACTATCTGAACAGGTGCTCTGCGTGGTGGGGACTGTTGCTGACTGTCGTTCGGAGTATGGCTATTCGGAGCAAGGACCAATCAGTGTAAGATCACTCTGTACATTATCACCTGTTATTGGAACAATTTTCTTCAGAACGAACATGCTGACATCGGTCCGTTTCGGATGGATCGCTGTGTTGACCACCTGCGTCGTCTGCATAGTGATGCCTATTCTCGAGATCAAGGGTCATTATATTAAAATTTTCAACTACCTGGAGACCGGTCCCAACTGTCCAGAACACCGATTCGACCCCACTTTCCAAGTTCTCATCAATCAAAATTTCTCCGTGTCAGCAGTCGCAACAGTGGACGTCTGTGTGTTCCAGATCGTTCCGATTCTCATCGTCGCTCTTTTCACATTCATTCTGATTTCTGAACTCATGAAGTTTCGCAAACGAAGTGTCCACGTGGGTTCCGAGAGAGTGCAAACCACCAAAATCAACGTTCTCGTCTTCCTCCTCGCCGTTTGTTTCGTTCTTCTTCGAGGATTTCAGGCGATTGTCACCATTTTCAGTGCGTGGGCAGCTGGCATGACGGGCTTTCAGTGAGTTTATGCCGCACTCATCCGATTCCCTCTGTTTTAACAGATACCTGGTATTCGACCGTCTCCCCGTACTCGTCAACATTTCCTTCACCATAAACACCGTTCTTCACTTTCTCATCTGCGCCGGTCTCTCCTCGCAGTACCGGGAGACAGTTCGGAGAATGTTCAATCTCGAGAGAATGGTGAGATGGAGGTGGCTTTCTCTTTCGAATGTGCCTTTTCAGAGAATCCGAGTGTTCACATTTCCGCACAGTCGAACGATATGAACGATGTTTAGAAGATCAGCAGTCTCGTAGTCCCCTGATTATTCGAATTCTCCCAAATTGCATACGTGCACGTCTTTTGCTCTTTCGATGGGCAGGCCAAAAGATCTTCACCGCACTCTGTAATTAGACGATCTGATTGTTCAGTGAATACCACGATCTTTCGGTCAGAGTTGTCAGCTATTATTATTATGTGACGATCTCAACCTTTTTCGGGGGAACATGGAATTCGAACTCTTACCAGGTCAACTATTTTTTGAGTCAATCAGTACGGCTCTTGAACTCGACCGTAATCCGTTTTCTATTACCGTAATCTATTTTCTATCGATTCTGCTGTGAAAGGAACAAGAATCTGAATGCATTATACATTGATTTTTGATAACGGAACTCCTAGAAAGGTGCATAATTTGTGCGTTGTTTCTCAATGGAGATGAGCACAAAATGATGAGGACACTCTAAGAATAACTTCTGTGAATAGGGATTAGTTTTTTTTTATTACTATTTTATTATTTACGTCTGAGAAGAACGTGGTAAAAAGTAGACAACTACATACAATGTAATGGCAATGAAGAAGGGATACCAATGGACAAATCTCCAAAGACCATGATGCTCTCCCGATGACGTCTGGCACAAATGGAGACAACGCACTTCTATGGAAGCCGATAAATTTTAGATATTATGTCTAGCGAAATCAGTGGATTCACTGAATCCTCCTCTTCCCGACTTGTCACCAACTGTACCAATGGAGATCATTTCTCGACTACTGTCCATCAATCCGTCGTTGGATCACGTACATGCCGCTCGTTCCCGTGTTTTGCCTGTCCCTCATTTACCAGATGCAAGTGGAATTCAATTCTGCTTCCAGTCACCTTCGATGACCCGTTGTCTCGCAACGAGCACTTCTTCTGATGACTGGGAAGCCGAGAATACTATATTCACAGTGCCCTCGTTGACATGGTTACCCACCAGTTGTGGCGATTACGGGCTTATTCTCTCGCCAACACACTGCATTCCAATTGGGCGTGATGCATGACGCCCTAATCCGATGATTACCTATCTCCGCCCGCCCATCCCACCTGCTTGAAAAGTTGCACAACAACAGACGCCTTCTCGGTTTCCATGGACGACCCTCGAAAGCAGTGCTATTGATTGCCTGTGCACGCGCATCTCCCAACGCCTAATTACCCCTCTGTTTGAATTATGGACGCTCAAATCCTGATTTGCGAAAGAAAATGCTCATATTTGCCTATCAAATACATAAATCAGCACCTCCCCTTCAACATCAGGTTTGTCCACCAGAGAGTTAGCTGAACATCTTCTGAATGTGTTCAGACGACGTCTAGTCACCTGTGTCAAATCACTGCGGAAAGTGAACAGAACCTTCCCGATTCACTTCAAAAACGTAAGGATTTCGGCCGACGGCAACACCTACACAGTGAAGTTGAACGACCTCAAGTGGACATTCACAAAGGGCGAAGGACCATCAGGAGTCATCGTTAGTCCAGAAGGCGTCACTCATTCCTCAGATGACGTTCTCGATCGAATGCATCGCCTGATAAGGTACTACATTGCCAGGAGGGAATGCACGGTGGAGAGGTTCGACGTAGAAGTAAGTTTCCATTGAGGACCCTCTAATCGACGGTTGTCTTCCAGAAGTTCGCATTCACACAACCATTACAGTCCATATCAAAGATTGGCCAGCTGTCTCTCGATTTGCAGAAAACGCCCATAGGGGAACACTGTTTGGACTTATTCCGAAGTGCGCAGATCGGTGCGATGGCGATTGCCGTCTGCACGGACTCAACGGAATGGATTCGGGAGATCCGCAACTTCAATTGCACTCACGTCGTCATTGAGCCCTCGCCAAGCATCCTGGACGTTGTCTGTGATCTTGAAGTTCTCTGTGATCTTCCGTTCAAAGAACTGAAAATCTACGAGAGAAAATACCAAGTTCCTGACGATCGCTTCATCGGCATGTGTGAGAAACTCAAGTCTGGAAAGCACGGCAGAGGCTCTTGTTGGTCGATCCAGTGTGGTTACATCCACGGAGTTCCATGGGGAACACTAAAGGAGAGGTACGAAACGAAGGTGCTGCACCGGTGAGTTCGCAAGAGCGTTCTTCGGAAGAATCATAGTCGTTTCCAGAAACATTATTGTCGTGGATGTCGATGTTCCCGGTTGCGAATTGCTCGTGCAACAACGAAAAACTTCTCTCTGTATGCGAATCGTCAAGGAGGGCACTGCTGTGAGTTCGAGTTTCGACTGAAATTCCGGCACATTTCACTTGCACGAGAGGCTTTTCCGGCGTTGTTTTTCCTATTCAAACAATGTCGAAATGGTGCCAGAAGACTTTTATGATAGTATTATGAGTTCGCCGCGAGTGTGGACTCCGCAGTCGCCGTGTCTTCGAAGGTCCCGCAACGAAAGAGCGAGACAGCGCATACATTTCAGACACGTAGACAATTTCAAAACTTTCCGCGCCAAAAACCTGGTCCACGCTCGCGGCGAACTTATAATATGCGACTGTGCAAAAATTTGTTGGTTGAATTACGAGAGATCGCTGCGAGACCCGTTATCGCAAAAGTTCCGATTCAATCGCGTTTTCGCTCTAATGCATTCGATTTCACTATGAGGTTCGGGTCTGCGTCTAATATTTTGAAAACTATTTCGAACTGCGTAAACGAAAGAGTGTGCGAACAATAGAGACGCAGACACCAATAGAGCGGAGGAGCGCATTTGCATCGGATGTGCGCCAATCGTTTTGCACTGTCGAAAACTGTCGAGAAATTCAACATTTGTGACTTTCAATGTTTTTTTCTAAAAGTCATTCCAAAGGCAACTGCACATTCTCGTTTTCAGCGATGCGCCGCGCGAAGGGAACACTTGGCGTGCACAATGACCTTCGAGCAGCTAATCACCCTTATCACCTTATTTCACACCCACAAGCCCATCCTCTTGCTGATCCTCCTCTTCTGTGTGTCTGTCGTCTATTCGTTGACAGTAATACAGCAATATCTAGAGCTCATTCCAACTTTCTTCCAAGTCTTCATCACCACTTTTTTGGTTCTCTTCCACTGGTGCCAAGTCATGACGTTCGTCGCCTATTTCCCTCTTCTACGCTCATTTTGGAATTATATCAATGAAAAAGTGGAAAAGTTCGAAAAGCGCAAACGGGAGAACCAAGCCATGTTCATCTCGTTCGTTCTCGTGCTGAACTTCGTTCCCGTCATCATACTTCCCATCCTCCTGGCCACTGTCTCCTTCGTGACAGCATTCTTCTCGAACTTTTGATCCTCTCACCGACTGCCGAACCTGTCAAAATATGCAAACGCGTTCTCAACAACGATTTCATTGAATGTTTCCTCTGTCTTTAATTTTGTTGATGGTCTAATAAATGAATAAAACCCCATACTTGCTCATTTGTCCAAATCGAAATCCTCTCGGGGGGTAATTGAGCACCGTTAAGTATACTCATGCCAAAAGACCGTCGGACAAATTGTGCAACATCTCAGGAGCACGAATGGAGCGGACGCGCGTTCTATGATTCTGTGATTCTGTGAGCCATCGAATGGGTTATTAATGACATTTGGGGAACACTGACATTGAATATCAAGCGAATTTTGGTTTCCAGGAAAAAAGGAAAAAAACTGCCAAGATTGAGTAGAAAACACTAAAAAGAGGAGATAGTTCATTATCATTCACTGAATGTAAACTTTAATAAAAAAGATTTAGAGCCTTGTATTATCAGAATGGAATTGCTGACCGAGTGCTGAAAAAAAAAAACCAAACACCTGGTCGGCAATCAATTCCGCGACTTGCCGAAACAATCACCGTGGCGACGGAGCACACACGCACGCCCTCCCCTCGCCCCTCTCTGCCCTCCGATTCGAACTGGTCCGGTCACTGCTATTGACACTCGGAAAGCAGCCCGTGCTGCGTCATCGATTACTCCTCCTCGCCGCTCGCTTCGCCCGCCCGTCGTCCTGCCGAGACGTTTCACATCTCTCCTCGTGAGTCGTCGTTGCCCTCCTAATTATGGACCCCCAATCAATAACGCTCCTGGAGAGAAACCTCACATATCCCTCGGTCACTTCCATTCAGCGATTCCTTCCAGTCTCAGTCAGGTTCATCGCTTTCTCCCATCTCTTTGATAAATGAAATGTGAAAGTTCAGGCGGCGCTTGGTGGTTGGTGTTGAGTCATTGCGCAAAGTGAACCAAACATTACCGGTCAATTTCAAAAAAGTGGTCCTCTCGTTCAAAAGCCACAACTACACAGTGCAACTGGATGATCTCAAGTGGACATTTATTCGGAACGAAGGGCATTCGGGAGTGATTGTGAAACCGGAAGGCGTCCATCTTCCCGCACGGAATGTACGCGAACAGGTGCATGCACTCATCAGGCACTATGTCACTGGGAGGGAGTGCAAGATCAGCGAGCTCCATGTGGATGTGAGTCGTCTTTTCGAAGACGTTGATGAACTGCTTCTTCTTTAGAACTTTCTATTCGCTCAAGAACCGCTGACCTCTTTGTCATGGGTGGGAACCCTGAAACTGAACTTGAAGAAGATGTCGAAACCCGAGAGAATGCTCGAGGCCTTTCGCAACACGAACATCGAGAAGATGGAGGTTGACATCAACACGGACACAATCGAATGGTCGCAAGAGATGCGGAACATCCGATGCGACAACGTCACAATCAACTCGTTCTCCGACACACTCGATGAAGTGTTCAACGAACTTCCGTTCAAAATGCTCCAAGTGAACGAGAAACATCACGTGGGAGTGGATAAGATCCACAACATGTGCCAAAAGTTCGAGAGTGGAAAGCACGAGAGAGGCTCTTCCTACACGGTGACCTTCGAGGGAAGTGGACGACGGCTGTGGTCGATGTTGAAGGATCGACTGGACGCCGACATGTCATATAAGTGAGTGTTTCGGAAACCTTGAAATTCAACTGCCCCCGGGGAGTTCACATAAAAATGTCCCCGAACAATCAAAAAGTTGACGATTCTGAAGCCATCGCTGAAATGGCCTCACTTGTTACACCATTTGTCATCAACGGTCATAAACCATGAACGTTCCGAATGAGAGCTTCCCGTTTTCCAGAAACTCTTTTCCCCGGAAACCGAAACAATTCCATTGTTTTCAGCAACTTTCTGATGGTTCAACTCGATGTTCCCGATTGCGAGATGGTCGTGGAACGGACGAAGATTGGTCGCGAGAGTACGTTTCAAGTGCGAGTGGTCAAGTCGAGAACCGGGGTGAGTTGTGTGTTTTCACCTGAAACTGCGCTCTACGGTAAATACACCGAGTTAGATAGAGCGTGTTTGCAGCAGAACATTGTGTTGTGTCTATTCGTCGAATTTGCAGAAATGTATGCAACGAAGGGAGCAGTTGTTCTACAAGTACCTCCTCCAGCAGCCGTTCAACCTGCTCAGCATCTTCGAACTCTTCAAACCTGCCCTGGCTCTCATGCTCTTTTTCTGCTCTGTTATCGTCTACTACTTGACCAAAATCCAGCCATACCTGAGGGCGCATCCGGAATACTTCCAAATCCCAGTCACCCTTTTCATTATTCTGGTCCATTGGGGTCAAGTGATTTGCTTCGTCGGCCAATTTCCGGTGCTCCGGCTTCACTTCAATCACAGAAACAGCATTCCGGGATGGGTTACGAGATTTTTCAAAACCGTGTTTTTCTTTACGCTTTTTGTGATATACTTTGCTCCGGTCGTTTTGCTCCCTACCCTCGTGATGCGTTTCTTCTTTCCTTCAGAAGAATACCTCACAAAACTGTATTTGGAAGCTTTTTACCGACAGGTTATAATACCTTCTTATACCCCTAGAGAGAAGGATACTTCCACTAATTAGTTAATTTTGAAGAAAGAACTATGTTTTAAATGCCACCAGCTGCCGTTTTCTCTCAACCTGATTGTTCGGGTCCGGAACTCTCTTGTCATTTGTATCAAATTGAAAATTTTGATTTATATAATAAAATGTTTTCACAATTACAGATTTTGCTAGTGAGTATACAGCTGCACAAAACTTTAAACTGGAGATGATAACTGTGCAGTGAATTACTGATTCCGGAAGTAATACTTGGAGTACGAAGGGCAACTTCAGTAGAAACGTTCACAACAGGTTTTCGCTTTTTTGCAGACACACGTTACCAGTTTTAGAAGATTTTTTAAAAGACATTCTGGATTCAATTTCCATATTTATCATTTTGATGAAAACTCGAGAAGCGCTGATGAAAAAGTTTTCGGTAGCGGCCGGAAATATACTGGAAAGTGTGTAAACACCGCAACGACAAAATGCGGGCATTCGGTTCAAGGATTGCCTAATCTCTTGTGGGAAAACCAATAAACTTTGATTTTTTATCATGGGACGTTAAAAGTACCTGGAGTCGCTTTTCTGGGTCGACCTGGTGGCGTTCAAAGTGCGCGTTTCGTCGCCCAGATTTTCCAGATTTTCGCTGTCGACAGTAATCCTCAAAAATTCCAAAATGTACTGAGTCTGCAGAGAACGGCGTCTGTGTTGAAACATGTTTTGCGCGTGATTGCAGACTCAGTACATTTTGGAATTTTTGAGAATTACTGTCGACAGCGAAAATCTGGAAAATCTGGGCGACGAAACGCGCACTTTGAACGCCACCAGGTCGACCCAGAAAAGCGACTCCAGGTACTTTTAACGTCCCATCAGAAAATGTCGAAATTCGCTACAATTTCAAACCAGAACGCTTCATCCTTGAGAAATCGATATTTCTGTCATCATTATCGCACCTATGCTCATCGAAACTCGATACTTTCCTCATTTCGCATTCCTTTCTCCGGTCCCTAGAACCGAAAGAAGGACGAATGAAAAAGGAAGAGAGAGCTTAGCGGAGACGAAAAATCGATGCACTAGAGTGCGGGAGTCCGGAAAGATTGCGGAGGCGCAGAGAAAGAGCCCATCCAGAAGACACTCGCCGTTATTCCTCCCCCTTCTTCTTCTTCTTTTTCCCTTTCCCCGCATTTCCATTTGACAACGTTACATTCTCAGTTCTTTCAATCGTCTTTCACTTGGTCTACTTCTTATTTCTCCTTGTTTCCAGCCGAAATGGACGACTCGTACGCGATAGCGTCGCCCCACAATGAGATATTCAACCAGGCGTTCGCGGAGGTAATTTTTGGAAAGAATTACAAGTTTTTATCTCAATCTTTTCAGATGAATCCGCACGGAGCTCCGCGAATCGGAGCCGCCGACGCTGCGACGTTCCTGAAGAAATCCAACTTGGCAATGCCGATCCTCGGGCAGATATGGGAGCTAAGCGACGCGCAAAAGACGGGCTCGCTCGACAAGCGGGGCGCTTTTGTCGCATTCAAAATGGTCGCTGCTGCTCAACAAGGTACGTAATTACTTTAATGTTTTTTTTTTCCAAATATGAAAATGTCTTAGGCATGTGAAGCAGTTTGAGAAAAAAAAACGTTTCAAAACCTCACCAAGTTATCCGCCATTTGAAAAAACCTATTTTTCAAAACGTGCTCAAAAAGCATTCCAGGAAAACCTGTCGCCAACTCTTCCCTCTACGACACTTCCCTTCAACCACCTCGATTCGGACCGCCCGTGCCTCCAGCTAGCATGCAGCATCACTTCCAACCGGCATTCCCATCAGTCAGCCCATTTCCCCATCGAAATTACCTCAAATCTCCTTATTTCAGCCCGGCCGTGCTCCCCCGGTGCCACCACCACCTCATCCCTCTCACCCTCACTCTGTGTCTTCTCAACAGTCGTCTCCGTCTCATCCGCCTCCGCCATTCCCTCCCAATTGGCCAATAACGCCTACTGATCAAGTCAGTTTGGAAAATTTTAGTTATCGTTCGTATAATACGTCGTTACAGGCAAAATACGACTCTATATTCCAATCGTTGAACCCAGTTAACGGAAAATTGTCCGGAGCCCATGTGCGTCCAGTACTAATGAACTCGGGACTCGATCCACATGCTCTTGCTCGTATTTGGGAGCTTGCCGATCAAGACCGTGACGGAAGTCTTGATCGGATCGAAATGTCAGTTGCTCTCCATCTCGTCTATCGATCTCTTCAATCCGAGCCAATCCCTGCCCAATTGCCGCCTTCACTCATCCATCCCTCGAAGGCCATGTTCGCTCAGAGGTCACCAAACTTTGCGGGAGGCCATCCGCCGCCACATCCTCCCCGTCCGATGATGGGCTCGCGAGCCGGATCGGTGTCATCCCTCGACGAAGTGAACATGAGCCAATCATACTCGGCCACGATGCCACGTCCCCAGGGGCCGCCTTCTGCGACGAGAGCTTACTCTGCACAGCCTCATGTGAACGGATCACGAACGAGCGGTGCATCCACTCCAATATCGGCATCTCACTCAATCCATTCGTTCGGAGCCAGTGAATGGCCCATCAACCCAGCCGAATATGCTGGTCTGTTTGCCCAAACGGACACCAACAACGATGGATTGGTCGACGGACAAGACATGCGTGGGCCGATGATGGCCACTGGACTCAGCGCACAGATTCTGGCTCATGTATGGGCTCTCGCAGACATTAAGAAGTGCGGTCAGTTGAATTTGGAACAGTTCGCTTTGACGTGAGTTTTTCTTATAAATCTTCGGGTGACTCACCTAAGTTTTCAGAATGCATCTCATCGAAACAGCGAAACGAGGGGAACCTATTCCGTCGGAACTCCCTCCTCATCTTATTCCACCATCTTTCCGCCCGGCCGATCCGTCGGTTCCAGCCAATCAACCACATCACGCGTCTCATTCCGTGTCTACTCCACAACTCCCGGAAGCCACGTCAATGGAAATCAAGGAGGCTCTGGAGGGAGAGAACGAAGAAATGCGACAACTCGCTGAAGCCATTCAATCGATGGTTGTGGAAAGAAAGACCGCTGAAGAGGCTGTTGTCCAGCTGGAGGCCGATATGACTGTAAAGAACTCACGAATCAAGAATCTCCAAGTCGAATTGGCCACTCTCGAATCGACTGTGAAACAGTTGGAACGACAAAAAACGGAAGCGACACGACGGCTGGCGGATTACGACACACAGATCGAACAGCTGGAAGCGGCGTGCAAGACGCAGAATGAGAAAAAAGAAGAAACAGAGAAACGAATGAGACAGATTGACGAGGAGGCAAAGAATGCGGAGGAGTGCAAAGCAAACGATGAAAAGGAGATGGAGGACTTGAAGAGAGAGATCGAAATGCTCGACTCGCAATTCAAGACTGTCAAGGGAGAGGTGGCGAGAGAAACTGGAGAACGAGAGCGAATGGTCGCCGAGCTTACCACTTTAGAACGACGAGAAGTCCGCGATCATCTTCAGATGGAGAAGTTGGATACTGAAATCGAGTCGACGAAGAAATTGACGGAAAAAGTGTCAGAAACGGTCGAGAAACCAGAATCTGAAATGATCGAGGCACTCCGAGGACATCCAAATCTACTGAACTCGGCCATAGATGGAACCTTGATGTCAGACGAAACAGTATACGGGGAGACGGCTGGAGCATCCCAAAACCGCATTCAACAGCCACCAGATCCGTTTGCGTCTGCTAGAACCAGTCAGTTGGCATCTCTTCACCCGCAACTTATACCAAATCGTTTCAGATCCAGCTGCTGATCCGTTTGCTCAAGTAGATCAATTCGGATCCGCCGGCCACTTCGACGCCGCCTTCCCGACCGATCCGTTCGCACAAGGCTTCCCGGCAGACGCCGCGTTCTCACCCGCCTCGGCTCCTGCCAAACCAGCTCCTCCTCGTCCTGCACCACCGAAATCGAATCGAGAAACACCTGTCAATGATCCATTTGCGTAAGAATTTCCAACTCATCTACGCAAACACATTCGTTTTCAATTGCAGCCCGTCTCAAGGACAAGCACCACAAGCGGCTGGATTCGCGAATTTCGCTGATTTTGGATCAGCTTTCAACTGATTTTAGCCTAAAAAAATGTATTCATGTTCCCCCCCCCCCCAAAAAATAGCGTAATTGAGCGTTCCTAGTCAAAACAGACCCCCAGAGAGCCAGTCAATTTTCATAACTTTGCCTAACATTACCACCTGTGCCAAGTCATAATTTATACGTTTAATATTAAAATAACTGTAATTTATTGTGTCCAGTAGTTGTGCATCTTCCCCCACTTTCTCCATTTCTCACTTGTCTAGGATGTGAAACAAAGCAATAATTCGATACTTAGAGCATGTTTTATTTCTACTTTACTTTTTCTTCAGATGAATTCTTCGTATTTTTCAGTCACTTGCAAAGCAGTGAATCGGAATCTATAGCACATAAGAACGGGGTTGGGAAAAAAACCGTAGATGGAAGTGAAATTGAGAGATAATGATCACAGAGACGGGGAAAATCAGAATAGAATGAATTATGCGGAGAGGGGAGAAACTCAATAAATTACAGAAATTGTTTTGATGAAGTGTACAAGAGTGTCCAATTTACATGCAGTGCCCAGTGTCCTGAAAAAAGAGAATAGAGCGAGAGGAAAGTGCGCTCTAACGAACCTTCAACTGAGTCACGTACAACTGCCGTTTCGTTTCGATGCTCTTCTGCGGGAACGGATTCAGTTCATTGAACGCGACTTGCGCCAGTGATTTGAAGTCCGTCACGTGCTCCTGAGCCTTGCTCAGACATTGGTGAACGGTGCCTGCAAGAGGAAGATTCAAAATTCGAATGCATGAATCGAGAAGCGACTACCAATGGTTTTACATTGCAGCACGTGCGGCTCGCATATTTTGAGAAGTGCGAGTGCGAACCGGAAGAGAACTTTGTTTCCTTCGTAGAGGAACGCGTCGAATATGGTCAAGTAGATGGAGTGGGGGAGGACGTCGACGAAGCAGGTGAGGAACCAGCAGAGGGCGAACAGCGAGAGATCCACTTCCAAGGCACGGAGATGGGCCGCCAGTTTGGGCAACTTCTCGGCGACGAGGTCCCTGAGGACCTTCTGATCGGCGACTGCACCGATCAGCGAGCTGGTGTAGTATCCGTCGGGTTGCAGGTGCTCGACGCACGCCACCAAGAACCAGAAGGCGTCTTGTTCTTCCAGATAGAGAAGTGCGATGGCTGCGAGACGATTGAGTCCCTGACAGTAGCCGACGTGCGAGTTGTGGTAACGGAAGGCGTAGAGCACGTTTCGGAGCTTTTCAATGTTCGCCGAGTCGGGCTCATCGAAGAGTTTGTTGGTCGGGAGAGTGCGGGCAAGATCAAGGTCTATCTGAAAAGAGACAAGGCTGGAGGTATTCAGTTTAGTAGATCAGCTACCTGTTTGATGGCTGCATCATAACTGCCGTCCATCTTCTTAGTGCCCGCCTTTTTGAGCATGCTCTGGTAGTATCCGTTTCCTAGTTCTGCCTGTTTGTCTTTGACCCAATGCGAGACGATACTCTTCCAGACACGTCCCCGATACGCCGGCGGCACTCCAGTTCGAATCAACGTCTTCAGATCCGGGGACGACATGATGACTATCTGCCGGGAAACGGTGTTGTTGACGAGGAAAGAGTCCCACGACTGCAGCCATTTCATGTACTCTTCCGACTGCTCCAACTTGGTCGCCTCCACGATGTCGCTCGCCTTCTTCATGTAGAACGTGGCAGTGTCTAGTAGGTCATCGCTCGATCCGAACACGTCCTTCTTGTAGAATCCGAGCTGATCAGTCAGATTTTGCTGCGATTCACGAGGCGTTCGGGCGGATTCCTCGAGTAGCTCTTTGAGTACGCCGGGTTCCATTACTGAAAGAAAATTTTCTCAGCATGATACGCACATCGATTCACTCACTTTTTCCTGGTTTTGTTGGCGATTTGAAGTGATTGAGAACCATCAAGTATCGACTTTTCAATTGATAATAACACGCTTCCAAGTCAAAATTCTGACGGATCAGCTTCTTTTCGCGATCTTCGAGCGACTGAGTGATCGCGTGAATCTCGACGATTTCAGCGTTGAGGAACTGATTCTGAGTACGATATCCCTCGACAAGATCCTGCAGTTCGCCAATGTCACGAACGTTGTTCTCGTCGAGAACTCTTCTGGTGGCTTCTTCCGAGTCAATGGACGTCACATCGACAAGTATTCCTTCCGGAACTTCGACGTCAGAAACAATTCCATTCGCATCCGCCGACAGTCCCGTGCTCTTATCTGTCGATCCAACGGCTGCTGCCAGAAGATCATCTCTGTTCTCTTCCTCACACATACGAAGAATCAACTCTTCTTTAGTTCGGAGAGACTCTCGGAACGCCTCCAGCGACTGATTTAAGTCGTTAATGTTGTCTTCAAGCTTCTGATTCTTGTCCTCAAGATCACGAATTCTCCGGGCATTCATACTGTTCGATATGTGCAATTCGGTCACTTGACGCTCTTTCTCCAACAGGTATTCACGCATCTCTTCGTTGTTCTCTCCCATCTCTTCAATTTTCTTCCTGTAAAAAGGATTATTAAACCCGAGGAGAATAGAAAACACTTACAATGCCTCGTTGTTCCTCTGAGCCAGGAGAAGTGCAGCACGAAGTGACTCAACGACTTCTTCCAAGCTGGTCACTTTGTCTGACAGCTCGATCACCTTTTCTTCGGGTGACAAATCCACAGATGACACGGTTCCTTTCTGAAACTTTGAGAAACTCATTTTCATGTGATTGCTGCAGAAGAACATACCCGGCTACTGCTAACTACTTGTTCATCGACAGTATTCTGACGACTTCCACCCGTCCAACTCGACAAATTTCTCCGAATCGCGCGGAACGGAGCCTCGATGCTGTGATCCGCTAACCGTTTCAGCACACTCTCCGGACTCTCAATTGCCTGTAACTCCTGTCGTGTGTAATAGGAAGAATAGTAACGATGAACGTACCTTTGGCATTTGAAGAGAGCGCTCATTGAGCTGACCATTCGGGTTCAA
The DNA here is from genome assembly GCA_963932285.1 of Caenorhabditis macrosperma. Classification (NCBI taxonomy): domain Eukaryota; kingdom Metazoa; phylum Nematoda; class Chromadorea; order Rhabditida; family Rhabditidae; genus Caenorhabditis; species Caenorhabditis macrosperma. Next base: position 10,341,285 of record OZ010621.1, on the reverse strand, counting down.
GTACCATTCTGTCGTTGATTCTTCTGTAGATTTCTGAGTCTGATCTTCTTCCTCAACGTCTTCTGATTCTTGCTTCTCTTCTTCCTTTTCTTGATCTTCGACTGCAGTCTCTGGGGTTTCCTCAACTGGTTCACTCGTTCCTTCCGTGTTCTCTTCAACGGGAATGTTTATCCGTTTCTTCGGCTTGGGACTTCTCGGAGGAGGTACCGGAGGCGGAGTGCTGACTTCTTCGAGAACCGCCGCCGAGTTCCGACCGGTTAACGAAGAAATATCGAGATTCGAGTCGGACTTCGACTTGGCGCTTCTCCAGCTTCTCTTCCTTGTGTTCTGCAACGCCTTCATCCATTCGTTCCGCTGTTTGTCCGAACTGCACTCCAATACGATCACTTCGTGACTCGAGCTAACAATACAACGTTCTCAAATTGACATTAAGAGAAAAACGACTCACTGAATTTCGAAACGTCCTTTTTCTTTCGGATCATAAGTGAATGCGGCGCCACTGAGCGAGACTCTTCCGATGCATTTTATGTCGTCCGAGTCTTTGTACCAATAGAGGTATGGAGTCGTGTCGCACAGAGCGAACCAGTAGCGTCGACGAGTGATCAGCCCAATCGAGCGTACTTCGATCTGAGGAGAAAATGATTGAGAGCCCAAAGTAAGAAAAAACAACGAACCCGATGCAAGTAGCCGCAGATGGATGATGATTTGAGTTCACGAGCTGGCGGACTGATGGCAGACATCCGCCCTGCAATCTAGACATTCAGGTGAGAAAGAGAAGAAGTTCTGGAAAAGCGAAAAAGAGAGATTAAAGTAAACATAGAGAAAGAAAAGAGAGTATAGGCATCGTATTCTCAACGACTCATCGCACGACACAACTGGTTTTTTTCGGCCACCACAACCGCCAACAGCAGCAGCAGCGGCGGGCGGACGGCGGGACGGACCGAGCGGGAGGGCGAATGTTTATGAAACAACACACACACACACGAAAAAACGAAATAGACACGTCGAGTGGGGACAAAGTGGAGAAGATTGAGAGAAAGAGAGTCAGCGAGTGAAAACGATTGATTTGTGAGACGGAGAGATAAAAAAGAAGGTTGTGAAATTGGTAGGTGTTACTCATAATTGATAGGTGAGAACGGAGAAGTGATAAGAGATAGGAGTGACGCGGCGCCGAATTTTCACTGCTTGAAGTTCTTCCAGTATTCCGGAAAATCGACGAGTTTTGCGATGACGATGGTCTCCGAGCAACCCTGCATTGCACACTTGATCGACCGCTTCTTTCCGGCAAACTCGGTGACTGAATCACGGTCATACACGTGGCCGCACTTCTGAAAACAAGGCAATTGTTTATGTCGCCAAGAGATGCAAGGAATGATGATGACTAATTGAGAGATGATGATAGGAATGTAAACAAGAAAAGTGAGTCATTCTTTGAACAGCTTACTACTTTCTGCGAGCCTTTGCATACAGATTAGGCTGTTGCGCTTACCTCGTTGATGACCGGATTGACGATGTTCTTCTTCGAGATCGGATCCTTCCTGCTGTGCTGCACCTGCATCACCTCCATCTCGTCCTCCCCGTCTTCCGTTTTTTCATCACGAATCGTTTTGATGATGTCCTTGAAGTGCTTCCTGCTCGGACCTTTCACTGTTCCCATCTGTGACTCCATTTCTTCCCACTTCTTACGCATCTCCTCATCCTATTAGAAAAAAATGAATAGGGTCTCGAAAAAGCAGAACTTCTTACACTGGGAAGAACGTCTTCGGAGGCCTGGAACTCGCTAGTCAAGTTCTGATAAAGCGACTCGTACTTGTGCACCTCCCCGTCCAATTCCATCATCTTCATCACGCTCGTCATCAAATTCTCTCGGAACTCGGTGGATTCCGCCTCGTCGACGAACTGGTTGTTTTGGTGCACGTAGAGAGCATCGCTGGCACACCGTCGCAGACTGTCTCCGAACTTTTTCGTTTCTAGGAGATACTCGGCCATCTTAATTTATTTTAGTTTTAGGAAGAAAAAAAGAAAACAGGTCAAGAATCAAAGCGATAAAAGTCGTCGCAATTTCGAAAAATTTCGAAAAATTTGCAAAAGAATCGTAAAAAAGTTTTATCGAACCCATAGAATAAAAAGGAAGTGATTATGCCAAAGATATGATTGAATTGAGCCTCTGTTTGTACAAAACGTTAAAACGCCTAGTTGACACCCATATTTAGTTTTCCGAGTCGGACTGACAAGTGGAAGAAGATGGAATCCTTGTCGTTCCCCCAGGCAGCATGCAGCGACAGCAGATTTTGCAAAGTCTTCCGAACACTTTCCTCGCATCGCTCCAAATAATCTAGGTCGAGAGTGTTCGAAACTGATCTGAAATTTTGATGAATGGTAGATCTCGATGAGACAAACAAACCGAAGTCGTATTTCGTCGGTTACGCTCATGAACATATCCATCGTCTCGTGAACCATCCGCCTGACACCTGTCCGAACGACGAGTTCTGTCAGTTTCCGATGCCCGTCGATAACCGCAGTCTCAACTTCTTTCAGACTTGTCGCGTGAATTATCTCGTCTCGTTTCGTCCTGAACACGTATCGAACCTGCAAACCAATATCTTAAGCAGATAGTTTGTACTGTCTGGATGTGTTACTTTGTCCGCAAAAAGCTCTCTGAAGTGAGACACAATCTGCTCCAGAGTGAAAACGAAAAAGCGGAGTCTCGTTCGGAGTGCCCTGTTCATGTTCTCGGCTTCTTCGGCTCGTCGGTGCACTTTGGAGATGTCGTATGACGACTGCGGACATGTCATTCGGAGCATCAGGTCTTCTGAAAGAGCTTCTAATTTCCATTGTGTGTCTTATTCCAACTGACTGTCATTCGCCATAGTGACGAGAAGCTCTCGAGTTCGGTAGGCACTGTGCGCGAATCGCATACACTGATTCATGACGTCGATGAACTCGGGTCGGATGAAAGAGGCAAGCAGGTGGTCTAACTGGAAATCCAGATGTTCAGTGTTTGAATAAAGTATTATAAACACTCACTTTACACGAAAACTCTGATTTCGTGGCGATCCACGAGAACAGCATCGTATTCTCCTTACTCATCCAGCCTCGCGACGCCAACCAGAAGGCGTCGGAGAAGTTGGTGACGTTGGAATCCGAGCGGAACACTGTAGTTGCATATTGCTGCGATATCGAGCCTATGACCACGTTCTGAAAAAGTGATTCATTCAACCACCCATCAATTCCTCTCCAACTGATAATTGTTATCAGTCGGTTTGTCACATGCCTCTAAGTCGGTCCACAAGTTCACAAATCGGTCGTTTTGGTGAAGTTCTCCAAGAAGTTCATCTGCGAATCGGTCTTTCAACAGCACACAAGTTTCCAAAAACAAAGTGCGAAACTCGTCAAACGGAAGAAAGTCTTGCTTGAATTTTGTGGCAGAGAGGAGAGAACGGAATGCAGTCGTGAACGTTCTGTTAGGAAACTCGATGACGCCGATCCGAACACGACATTTGACCGCTTCGAGGATAGTCTCGATGAGTTCTTCATCCCACAACAAGGATCCCACTTCCGTGATGTTCCGACAGAGGAGCAACTCCGCGTCGGGCTTGACGTCACTGTAAAGATACATTTTCTGTTTATCATGTTTAGATTGAGCTGTTTCACAATTAATCAAATAGCACTTCCACCTGATCTGTTCACCACACCTCAAACATCTTATCAGTTATCTCATCACCCTATCAACCCGGTTCTCCCCCCTATTTCCTCCGTGACGGTCATCCGTGTGGAAACGAGAGAGATATGCAAATGTGTGGTGACTCTCTTCGTTTCTCTCGCTATTTCTACGATCAATCAAATTAAAAAACGCAGCGAATATTTCGAGTGAAATTTGAAAGCTAGAGATGGGTGGTGCGGAATTTGGGAGGAGATTTGAAAACAGGTCTCTTTTCTCCGAGGGGTATATAAAAAAGTGAGGGAGGAAGGTCTCCACAAGCCTTCGTCATGTCGTCTGCGGCCAGTTACTTGGCTATCACCATCGGTGCTTTCTCGATGGGCTGCGTCCTTTTCGCAGTCCCATTCATCCAAAACAGCATTGCGGACATTCGCAACGAGCTGAATATCGAGCTGGATGCTTGGAAGGTAAGAAGCTATTCATGACGCTCTCATCGGTCTTTCTTTTAAGTTCGAGACCGACAGTCTCTACCGCGACATGCAAAAGTTTGGCCGTGTGAAACGTCAGTATGGAGGATACGGAGCTGCCGCTCCTAACCCAATTCCACAGGGAGGATTCCCCGGAGGAGCCGCCCCACAGACCCCAGGAGGCTTCCCAGGAGTCATCGGAACGCCGCCACAGTTCAACCCATCCGCTGGAGAGCCAACCCCAGGAGGCTCCTGCAATTGCCAGGCCGACAACTCGTGCCCAGCTGGACCAGCCGGACCAAAGGGAGCTCCAGGATCTAATGGAATCGACGGAGTGCCAGGAGTGCCAGGAGTCAATGGACAGGACGCTGATGATGCGCAGGCTCAGACCCAGCAGTACGCCGGATGCTTCACCTGCCCACAGGGACCGCAGGGACCACAGGGACCACCAGGAAAGCCAGGAGTTCGTGGAATGCGCGGAGCTCGCGGACAGGGAGCCATGCCAGGACGCGACGGAACTCCAGGACAACCAGGAACCCTCGGACCAGTTGGACCACTCGGACCACAGGGAGAACCAGGAACCGACGGAGAGCCAGGAGCCGATGTCGAGCACCAAGTTGGACTTCCAGGACCAAAGGGAGTGTCTGGACCAACCGGAGCGCCAGGAGACCAGGGACCACAGGGAGACACTGGAGCCCAGGGAATCGCCGGACCACCAGGAGAGCGTGGACCACGCGGAGACAAAGGAGACAACGGAGAGAACGGAGCCGCCGGATCTCCAGGAGAGGAGGGAGAGCCAGGAACCGACGCCGAGTACTGTCAATGTCCACAGAGACACGACGCTCCAGTCAACGCCAACCAGGGATACAGAAACAGACGTCACTAGACGCTGGCAGCTATTTATTTTCTTCGCTTATTTATATGAGTTTTCGAATAAAACATTTTCGAATTAGAAAGACTCACTTGTGAAACACGAAATGAACTGCTCCCGGCGGTACTCGTCCCATTTCGAAAACCTGATCCATTGTGGACAGAAGTGCGTCGATCCAACGACTTTGCAGCAGTTTAACGACTTCTCGCTTTTTGACAATCGCCTCGTGTTGTGTCAGTAGAAACACTCGATTCCACGATCGCTCAATGTCTTCCCACAGCCATACATGTCTGATCGCGTCTTCTCCAATCGCCGCACGCACCACTTCGACGTCTTCCGAAACGGAATTCAGCCGTGCCAGTGTTTGCAGCGGATCCACAAGTCGTTCCGCTCTCAGCTCGTCTAGTTTTCGAGCGTGGTCGCGAAGGAACTCGTTGACCCAATCGCATAGAACAGCGATGAACATCGGGAGCATCAGCTGACTGTGCTCTCCGCATTTCTCCACAAAGTCGCAAATCTCTTTGAGTTTTCGATGACTCCTTGTCAGATTATCGGCCAGCGAGCGTAACTGAAATGGAAAGATTTCTATTTAAAAAGAATATAATTCGTTACATAGGACTTTTGAATAGCAGCATACGGAGATTCCATTGGGAAGAAGTAGTCGGAATTAACCTCAAGACCACTGCCACTCATCGAGTAGAGAGGACTTGTCACTCGGTCTGTCCATATTCGACGTTGCGTGTTCTTCTGAAAAAAATCACCTTAAGATTGTAGAAGTCTACCCCATACGGGGATTACTTTGAGAGGCAAGTCGATGAAGTCGATCAGATGAATGGAGAGTCGTTGTTGAGTGAGCAAGTAGCTGTCAGTGCCATTCCTCTGCGCCTCCATCTCCTTCCGATACAACTGACATCGTTTCACGTTGATCTCATGGAAAGTGTGCACGTGGTGATTGCGTCGGGAAGAGTTGAACTTCTGAAGTGTCACCGGGAACGCATCTCTCGCTGAATTGAGGCAGACTGCCGAGTCGGCTCTCGACATGTTCCCGTCGTCGCCATTGCCGCGGTCTTCCAGACAAGATGTGTAGAATTGAAACTAAAGGTTCGATAATCGGATCGATCTGTTCCGATGAGCTTACCTCCTGTGTACACTGATCAAAATCGTCTCCAATTCCGCCATCCTCTTCGTCTTCTTTCATACCTAAACTCCCCTTCTGTTTATAAATGAGCAGAATTATTATCAAAAGTAGCTCTCGCTGTTAAAAAACCGATATCGAGTGAAACATTGAAAGAAGCTTCACTTAATCAATGGCATTCTTTATTATAAACCTGGTTATATCATAAATGTCATTATAATCACTAAAACGTTCTTCTAATGGGAAACCTAAACAGTGAAAGAGAGAATGAGCTCGTCGAGAAGTATCTACATTGTCGTTATTTCATTGCGATCTCGTCGAGAAAGCTACAATTTTCGAGTGGGGGAAAAGCACCAAAATTTGCCTGTGAAACGGGTAACCTGATATCGAGAATCTAGGGCGACGAAGGCGAGTCGGAGCGAAGGTACGAGGTCGCGAACTGCTCCAGACTGCGAAGCAGGAAAACTGCTTTTCCTCTGGAAGCATGCAGTTTCGGAAGCAAAAGTCATTTCAAATCTCTTACTTGATTGTTCCGAGGGTGCGAATCGTCGAGTCAACTGCGTCTATCTGGGTCTTCTGCACATCGAGATCGTTCTTCATCTCCCGGTGCACTCCTCCTACGGTGGCCTTCAAGCCATCGAAAACTTGGTCCATTTCTCTGAAAAATGAAATTATAAAGTTAATTCAACTATAACAAACTACCTGATGGCTTGCGTTTCGCAGTGATGCGTGTGGGCAGTCGAAACTTGCTGCATGCGGGCAGCCAGATGGGATCGGAACTGCTCCTTCAGATGTTGCTCCTTGGCGCTCGAGTTCCAGCGCATTCGCTCCCATGCGTAGAGTCCAGCGTAGGCAGCACCACCGACAGCGATAACCTGCAAAATTGAAGTGAGTAATTCCGGAAACAAAATGTTCGACCAACCCTCCAACCGACGGCTTTGTAGACGATTCCGCCGATGACTAGAACACCGAGCGATCCGTTCGCCAAGAATGCAGCCGACGTCAGAACCATCTGAGTCATCATCGCCTGCTCCTCTGCAGCTGCGGTCGCATCCGCGTCTCGAACAATGTTCTTTTCCGTTGGCTTCAGAGAGATCGGTGTGAGGAGATTGGTGTTAATGGCGGTGACTGGCTGTCCGCTTCGGTACGCAATGATGCGACGAATCATCGCGTGGAGGCCGAAGGTGAAGCGGAACTCGAGGTCTTCATGGAAGTCGCTGAACAAAACAGATGAGTATTTAGAAAACGGAAACAAGCTCACTTGACAAGAGCAGGGACGTCGACGCAAATGCTGAATTTAAACGGAGCACGGTACCGCCAAACCTCTTCAAGTTTGTTCTGATAAGGCTCCGCCAGGATCTTTGTGACGTATTCTGAAGAAAATGTTGAAACCACTAGGTTTTGTAAGAAAAACTCACGGAACATGTCGTTTTCCAGATTCCAAATTCGAGACATTAGTCCTCCAGTGCATCTTGCCTCCAAATCAGAACTCAAGCATTTGTCAACGAACACAGCTAGATCCTGCTTGTATTGAGCCATTCCGGTAGCACTTCCATCGAAAGGCTGCTCGAATCGGTCGATAATCGCGTCGAGTCTGGCTATTTCCTCGAAAAAGTCAGCAGACACTTTGAGATGGACTTCGGCACGGAGCCGTTCCGTTTGCTCACGGTAGGCCTTCTCGAACTGCGTGAAATTGACACGGCATTCGTTGAAAATGCGCGTCGACTCGTTCAGATTGTTTTGCAGTTTGTTGCGCTGCTCAGCGGCTGACGTGAGTACACTGTTGAGGTTCAGTCGCATCTTTCCGATCATTTCATGCGCACGACGATTGTGAGCTTCGAATTTTGTGTGAATGGCTGATCGGGAAATACATTGTTCGAAGTGTCTTTCGAAATTCTAAATGAACCGATCGTGAAAATAAGGTAAAAAGAAAATACTCACCGCGAATTCAAGAGCACGAGTGCCGTGTCCTTCCGCCTGATACGCCTTCTGGACAATCCCACGGGCCTTCAGTCTGGCCTCGAGAACTTCTCTCGACGAGACGAAGAAGATTCGGTCGTTGACTTCTCGATCAGTACAGACTTCGAGCTCGTCTACCAAGAACTGCCGGAAACGAGTCAAATGTTGTTTTTTGACATCCTCAATGTTCTCCGTCTCCGAAGCACTGGCATCCCACCGATTGTTGAGGATGAACACATTCGGTTTGCTCAACTTCTTCGCGACTCGATGGAAGAAGTTCTTTTCGGCCTGCGTCAAGGTAGACTCGGCGTTCGAGACAAGCACGAACACATCCGCGTCGAGACAATGTTTGTCAATCCAGCTGTCGAATTCGGGCGAAAGGTCAACCCCGGGGCTATCAAGTATAACGACATCGTTCTCGAGCAGTCGGCACTCGCCAGAGTCGGACTGTTTCGGGTGGAAAACGCGGAGAAGGGAGTCTTGGCCCATAGCCGGCAAGTCGGAGTTCTCATCACTCAATGCGTGCCCTATCTTTCCTAGTTTCTTCATGTCTATCTTCTGTGGATTATCATCTAACTGGAGGTATCCTTCTTCTTCCTCGGTTCCTTCGACCTGCAACAAAAATTGATAAAATGTGATTTTCACACGTTGAACTTGCCTGCAGGAAACAGCAAGTGGTATGCCCCATTCCCTGCGGAAGGACTTTCTGGTGCAGCATCGCATTGATCGTCGTACTCTTTCCGTTACTGGTCCTTCCGAAAAACACTACTTTCATGTTGTCTCTCTGGAACGTGTCCATTATGGTCTTTATCGAGTCCCGTATCGCTTCGATCTCGTCTCGCTGCTCAGCGCTCACAAAGTCATTCTCTTTAATATCTGGAACTTGTTCTAGAGTTAGCATAACAGTTTTCTCTGAAAACCGATACCTTTGTAAACACTTTCCAATTCGCCGACATTTTCTTTCAAATCTTCATACACATCACCGAGAACCTTTTTCGCTTCTCGAAACCGAAGAAGTGGTTCGTTATCGGCGGCGCGTCGGGAGTTTTTTACTGGAATCCGGAGGATTTCTGAAGGAAACAGAGCAAAAAACTTACAGCTGTGCATTCCTCGATGGTTCGAATCTCCACTGGCTGGCAAATTATGAACTAAACTCGCAGTGCCAGACATTACCTGAAAACGTGATGTAAAATTATTGAGGATTACGAAATTGCGTGAAAAGCAGACACTTTATCGATTATTCGAGGTTCAATTTGAGAAATTAGGTACAGAGAGGAGAAAAATAAACAAAGAACACTGCGCAAAACCGTCAGATTCTCCGTAGAAATATGAACAAATTTTTGTTGAAAATTCCATCGCGCAATTAAACTCGGCCACCGAGGCGGAATTCTAGGCCACCCGAAAACTATTTAAAATTGGATTTTCACAGATTTTGGATTAATGGAGCTTCTAGAAAATGACTCATTCCAGATGTGCAATGATTATGTAACTGAAAAATATGAAGGAGTATCAGTAAACCTAGTGTTCCGATAGTCATGAAGAGGAGTTATCCAATCATTATTTTAAACAAATTTATTGTGATCCCAACACCTGACAAAAGGAACAAGTGATTAACAATCAATGAGAAAACCGAAATAATCAATGGGAAAGAAAGGCACAACCGAGATCTGTGCATCGGATTTGAAATTCAAAGGATTTCGGTTACAATTAACGTTAGAAAAAATGAATCGAGTGAGAGATATGGCGAATCGGGACAAAATTAGATAAGAAGTTCAATTAAGCAGCGCCAAAATTGAAAAAAAAATTCGAAGGATCTGAAAAAAGAATGCAGTAAATTTAGAGATGCATGTTTTTTTCAGATTACTTGACGTTTTTTTTTTCGAAATTTGCACTGCTTATTTGGCCTTCCCGCACGCTAGTATCTAACTCACTCGTTGATTTGTAATAAACATAAGTTTTTCAGTACGATTATTCACAATAGTTATCACAGATATCTACTATCTACAACTACATGTCACAAGAAAAAAATCAGGAGCAGTCCATCGAATCGTCTTCGTTTCCCTCGTCATCCGAAAGATTGATTGGCATCTGAGGGCGTCCGGCGGCGGGATTCGGCAGTTTTTTCGGCGGCGGGACGACTGGTCCGGTTGGCTGGTTCAATTCCAAATCCTCGTAGTCTGGCAAAACTTCATCTGCCAATGGGATCGACGGACGCGGTCTCTGAGAAATTGAGAGATTTTTTCAATTAATTACAATTTCCAACACGAGCTTACCTTGACGATCTGGTCTACTCCGGAGTAGTTGAGCGGTCTCTTCGCGGCCTCTCGCTCTTCCTCCTTTTTCTTACTTTCGAGGAGCCACACATGTGTGTTGTCTCTCTCTTCTCGAGCGATCGCCTTTTCTGTTTTGCTCTTCTTCTTCTTTTTCTTCTTGGCGACAGCTTCGGTGGCTGAATTCTCCGCTTTCGATCGTTCTTGTTGCCTTCCGATGGAATTGAGTTCGCGAGCCAAAGCAGCGAATTCTGTTTCTTCCTGGAGCTGTTCTTTTGGCACGTTTTCGACCTTCGGAAGTTCACTCGGCGAGCAGCCATCCATTATTTTCAAGAACTCGTCCACAGTAACCGCTTGCAACTGGTTGGCTGTTGCTCTCGCGGTGAGCACCACGTCATCGGTGACGAGCATAATTTTTTGAGAGTCCAGCTTCAGTTGATCTCGAATCGAGTTGACTTCGAGCTCGATGCGCATCGCGCACTTCATAATCAAGTCATCCATTAAATTTTTCTTCGGAACGAAGTTGGGAATCTCGATGGTCTCCTCGACGCTCGTCTCCGCTCGTAGGTACGGATGCTTCTTGGCGAGTGCCGTCGCCTTCCGTCCGGCTTCGTTTACTTTGATCCTCAGTCTGTCGTTTTTCTTCAGCCCCTCGAACTCGGTGAAGGCGGCGTATGGGATGACGCTGAATACTTTTTCTGGAAAACAGTAGTTTCGAATCCTGTTGCACGTGAACAACAACTCACTTTCGACGATCTCGAGAAGTTTCGTGTTCTTGTTCAACAGCGCGCACGTGTCAAATATCGCAAAACAGCGATACGGCATCTTTGTGTATGGCCGTGCGACCCATGGAACTTTGGGAAGAGCCATCCGAGGGTCTATCGAAGACGTTGGCACTTCGTTGTGGCGGGGAGCAAGTTGGAGATCTTCCTTGTTGCCCTTTGCTCCGGTCCCTCCGACGTCAGCCTTGACCACCTTCGTCTTCTGCGTTTTGTGGAAGAAGTCGATATCCTGGAAAACGGGTTTTTTCGTCTCTTTCGCAACATGTATAAACATACCATTGGCTCGCAATCCATTTGTTCCACCGCCTGTCTCAGCGGGACTTTCCTTTGGGCGATGGCCATCTTTCTTTCAACTTTCTCGACCTTCTTCTTGTCTGAAATCAAAATATGATGTGCTTGATTCTTATAATGTTTTACCTTTCAACGTATTTGGATGATCCCAATAACTTTTTTGTGTGATGGTATTCACGTAGAAGACTCGATTTTTCTCCGGGTGCATGAAGGCTTTCCATGGGTGACTCACCCCCGCCTCCTCGTTCGACAATTCTAATTTCTTTTGCTTTACCGGTTGATTCGTAGACATTCTGAAAACGTTCACAAGTGAATTGCTTATCTTTGGAACTTTTTTGTGCAGAAATGTCCAGAATCGTTTGGAATGAGACCTAGTGGGAGGATGGACAGCAGTTGATCCCAACTTTTCGAAAATTTTTTTTAGAGGAATAGGAATGAGTTACCTGACATTTCGCGGACTTGGCTTTGTTTCAGATTGGATTTTTACCGCGTGAATGCAAGAAATGAAAAAAAACCGAAGTCGAATGGCTCGAGCGTGTTCGATCGATTTTTTTTCTCGGCCCATGGAGCCCAGTGACTTTTTTTTTGAAAATTCATTTAGAAATTTTAGACGTACCTTTTTTCACTCCACAAGGTTCCATTTTAGACAACTCTGGACTATTAAAGATCATAAAAGGACATAGCAACCTCATAACAAAAAACAAAGCAAAAGCAGTTGGAGATTCAACGTTTTATTTACGAAGTTTATACATATATTCAATATTCACAAAGTTCCACTGAACACCCTATTTGCATTTGCCTCGATAAGCTGGAACTCGGGAGTTTCGAGCCGCTCATTCAGGAACTTTTGCTCATCTTCCGTCAATGGCTCTTCTAACTGTCGTAATACCATTAGGATTTCGAACTTCCGCTCTAAATACTCTTGCTTTGATAATTTCTGAACGCGATAGTTGTTTTCTGTCTGGAAGTTGAACCAATGCGATATTGGGTGTTTATTTGACCGAACCATCATTAGTCTTTCTCGCAGCAATCCGATCTTCTTTCCTGCGAACAGAGCTATCACTTCTGGAGTTTTGAACGCTTTACTGATTGCAGCTCGTATCGCGATCTTCGTCGCCGTCAGATCGTCAATTAGCGAGACGTCGCCGCCTTGGAGCCGTTCTACGATCTTTCCGAACTTCTGCGATTGAATAAAAAGATTTAAAAACACATTATCGTCTTTTTCGTACTTCCAATTCCGTCACTGTGGTTTCTCTTAGCTCATTGTATTCTTTGGCGTCGAGTTTTTCCCTAAAACTGTCATCTTTTAAAAGGAAACATGAATTGAAAAAGCTTACTTTTCGTTTTCTATTTCAGCGAGCTGTCGTATTAATCGATCGATCGTTTTCTGAGCATTCTTTATAAGCGCTTCATCGACTCCCATGCTGAAAAAAAACGAGTTAAAATTGAGAGCATATCATGGAAAAAGTGGACAGTGTGAGAACCACGAGTATATTAGGGAGAACTTGTGAATAGCCATGCGTTGGGCCTAACAAAATGTTTAGAAAACGTTAGATTACGCGTTTAATCACTGATTTATTGATGAAGTGATCTTATCAGCAAATTCGTAAATGTCTGAAACAAAGCGCGTCAAGTAGAGTGTACTCCGTAAACTCTGCAGTTGTTCACACAACTACGAAAGATTGCGTACTTTTGCAAAAACAAATTTCCAGAAAAAAGAGAAAAACTTTATTATTAAAATAAATGCACGGTTCAGATACCAAGAGAAACAAAGAAAAGGATTAGAGTTTAACTCTTAGACTCCCGGAGCATCGTTAATAGTGACGGTCTGAATCTCGACGTCCCCATCGATCTCGAGCGTCTTGATATCAGTTGGCGATCCTCGGTGAGCGAAAGTGGCGAATCTGGAAGATGAGGGTGAATGAGAGACTGAGAAAAACAAAGAACCTCTGGTTGTTGAGGAAGATCTGGAAGGAGAACTCCTCGTTGATGATGGTGATGTCGAAGACCTCCTTCTTGTCGAGCGGCATCTTTCCCTCGCGCTCTTCCTTGCCCCACACGTTGCTCGTCATCGCGTTTCTCACGACGGCTCCCTCGTTGAAGCGGATCGACACTTGCAACGCGTACTCCTTGTTCTCTCTGTACAAGTTGATGTTGACTCTCTTTCCCTTTGGCAGAGCCGAGATGTCCAATCTCTTTCCAGGGGTGAGCCCAGCGACCGCCATGTACGGGTTCGGGAAGATTCTTCCTCCGTAGTGGAAGAGGCGCAGTTTCGAGAGATCTCCGCGGATCGAGACGTGGTCAATCTGAAATACGAGGCACTATTCGAGGAGGATTCTTCAAACTGACTCCATCGAGTGGAAGGCGTTGGGTGAAGGTTCCGACTTCGGCGCGATTCGCGAACACCTGGAACTTGCCCTCGAGGATGCGCACGCGGAGGTCGAACTCTTGCCCGGCCTTGAACGGATTGCTGATTCTCTGCTCCTGCTCCGACCAGTTTCCGTTCTCGAAAGTGTTGTAGATGAACTTTCCGCTGCCGAGCAGTCCCTCGTTGAAGCGGATCGAGAAGTGAAGTGGCAGATCGGCGTCCTTGGCGGATCCCTTGTGGAAGTTGAAATCGACACGAGTCGGCTTCTCGGACAGCGTTCCGACGGCGTGGATTGTCTGTCCGACGGCCAGCGGCTCACTGACACGGGTCTTGAACGGAAGTTTCTGGAATTCGACGCCGATTTCTGCAGAATGGCCCCCGCCAAACTCACGTATTCCTGCTCCCCGATGAACTTCTTGTAGTTGGTCTCCTTCGGGTCGGCGGCGTTTCCTTGGCACGATGCCAAGGTGGCCAGTGATAGGCATACAAGAGCGGTTAACATCCTGAAAACAGATCTATCCGAGAGGAAAAGGAGGGAAAGGCGCGAACAAACGGTTACGTGACACACACTGGCGGGGGGAGTCTGAGGGGGGATGAGGGGGGCTCGAGGGAAGGGGACAATTGGCAAGATTAATGGGTTGTTGATTGGCTCAGCGCCGCCTCCTCTCGATTGAATTCCTCCGCCGCTGCCCGATTCATTCACTGCATTACACACACAACTCTTGTTTTCTTCTTCTTCTTCTTATTTCTCTCGAATGTTCTCGACGACGATGAGACCAAAGAGCCATCCGAAATGAGTCAGAGAGGAAGGGGGGCGACGATTGGGCTTTGATCACGTCGGATCGGATGACAAAGGAGCAAGAATCGAAGATAAAAAGGGGCAGAAGCGGTGGGAGAGGGAGTTGAAGTGTGTATCCGGGCAACATGTCCCCATTTCATTTCGAATGATGGATTTATGATGTTACGAAGAGCCCGCATGATGCAACAACTTTACGAAAACAGAGAAGAAGAAGAAGAATGTTCATAGTTCTGAAAGATCAGCCAACCGGATTGGCGAACGAGGAGCAGTTGGTTGTCACGCGGGACACGTATCGCAAGAGATCAAACAATCAACGGGAGGGGTTCCACGGGGGAACGTCGTCCTCCCGGACTTCTATTGACCATGGGGACATGAAGCATCCGATGCTGCGACTCTGTTGGTTGTATAGATCGGGTCCTGCGACAATTCATAACTGTCCGTTCCATTCAAGATCTACCTTCCTTGCTCCAACGTGTGGGACAAGGAAGAGCGCGCGATCTACCCTTTCTGATCCACAAAATTCAGTTAAATGTGTTATTATCATTCAATTTTCTACCGGAAAGGGAACAGTTTTTCATGTCTTGACACCTTGTTTAGCAGTTGCAGTTGTCCCAGAGCGGGTTTCGACAGTTCGCAAAACATAATCAAGGGCCAGACTGACTGACTCAAAATCCGATTTCTTCGGCTAACCGGAGATGAGGAACGAACTTGGGGGAACTGACTGGCTCGGAAGACCGTCAACCTGTTTGTGTTATTTCTAGTCGTCATCGAGTGAAGTCAACGGACCAGATTTGCCAGTGAGACCTAGACAGTGCATGTTTCTCTCCTCCTCACACTTCCCTACACTGCCTAACTATTTAGAACAGGAGTCTACATTCTCTCACTGTCAGCGGAACTTGAGCCCAATAAAAAAAGGAGGGATTCCCCTGTTTCGTTATTTTTCGAATTCCCCATTTTTATATTTTCTTATTCCAATAAATATCTACCACTAAACCCGTATTCAAGTATCCAACACTGGTGCAACCGAGTCATCAGTTGTGAACTCAACGAGAGGTGTAACCAGTTTATTCCATTTCACAAGCCGTCATTGCTGTTCTTCCTCGTCAACGGCGCGTGTTTTCCGTAGAGCTCGCAGTGTGTCGCCTTGTTCCGCACCATCTTGTCCGTCGGTTTGCACTGGAACGCGTCGGCGAACTCGTCCATCTGCGACATGATCGAGTTGACTCTCTGGTAGTCATTCGTGTGCACGCCCGAACCACGCGGCCGTTTCTTCATTCCTTGCTGAAATGGTTTTTGAATTATTGTATTGTTAAGCTGCAAGAGTGATAAAGTACCGGATTGCAGAACACAACGGCGGCTCCGTAGAAGAAGAGCTGCTTCGTGTCGAGTGCCTCATAGTTCTTGACGTGTGTCTTCCGATCGTACGCCTTGCGGTAGAGATCGTAGGCGACGCGGTAGGAAGCCAGGTCGGCAGCGTCCTCCTCGAAGGTCCTCCGCTGATCATCACATGGAATCGTGGGGAAGTTGCTGCACGTCTTCAGGTTCTGCTCCTCCACACACTTTGAGCTGTTCGTCCAGAATGGAACCAACGGCTTCTCCTGCCTGATGTCGCCGTCGTCGAAGACGAGAGTGTGCATGATCTCGTGAGTCATCGAGAAGCCGATAGTTCCGTAGAGATCTGACGAGAAGTCAGTGTTCATCAGCAACAAAAAGTCGTTTCCCATGTAGACACGATCCTGAAATGGTGGGTCATTCTCTTCCTCTCATCTCATCTTTCTCCCTTACATCTTGAGAGTTGAACGCGACGAGTTGATCGCCGAAAATGTCCTTCATGTCCTGTCGATACACGTTCTCCGTCGGCTTCATCAGTCTCCGATAGGCACTTCCACTGGCGATGACGTCACAGATCGCATTGATCCGTTCCTCTTCGAAACTCCCATCCAAATGTGTCTTGCACATGCGAGTGACGTCCTTGTGGAACTGCAAAGCGTCCATCGTGTGGTTGCGGAGATCGGCGAACGTGGTGAACTTGATTCTGAGCAGTGCCTGCAGGAAGAAGGCCACCGATCGGTTTCTCTTCGCCCACGGCGTGTTCTTCACTGCTGTAAACACGCCCTTGCGCAGTTTCTCGAAGAACTCGTGCATTCTCTTGTCCCAATGGTCCAGTTCCAGGTTCACACCGAGTGCGTTCAATGCGGCGGTGAGCATGAATCTAGCGTTTTGCTGAAAATAGGTGAGATACTTTGAGGTGGTGAGGGCTTGACGAACATAAGAGCTTCCGGGGTCTCGGACGGTCTTCAGGAAGTCGGCCTTCTTCTCACAGCTCTGTGCCTTGAACTCTTCCAGAATGTCACCTTGTCCGTCGTAGATGGAGAGGAACTGGCGAGCGAATTGGGTCATTATGATTTCATTTTCCGGGTGGAGGCATCTGGAATTGACATCAATTGGGGGCGGGGAAGAACGGGAAAACCCTACAAGTCCCTGATCTCTCCCGATTTGATGAGTTCGATCACTGTGTTCGTGTTCTGGTAAACGTCTTCAGTTCTCTGTAACAACGAGCATGACTAATCGGTTACTTTCTCAGAGCATTACGAGACTGTTCGCTTCCGGATGTCTTTCCATGAATCGCGCGAGCACGTCGTATTTCAACGACTGCATCTGCGAGAAGAACAGTGCTTCCGAGGTCGACGGACACGCGTGCGCGTAGAAGTCGTAGCATGGATCGACGGAGAAGTCGGCGTTTCTGAAGAGAACTATTCTGATTCAGGCGATGTCAATGGACGACGAACTTCTTGATGAACTTCTGCACGATGTTCTCCGGAATTCTCGACAAGACGGCAGTGTAGCATGAAGCATGAAGAAGGAGGAGAAGGAAGGAGAGAAGGGAGGTCCGCATGGTCGGACGATCGGAAGTGAGCAGACCCGACCGGACGACTTTCTCTTATATGCGGGGGAAATGTGCATTTGATGCGGTTTGTTACTGTCCAGTTTGCTCGTTTTATTGAGTAGGGAATGCCCGTTTTACGGCCGTTGATATGTGTGAGTGGGAGGAGATGGTGAGCTGTGTGGGAGGAGTGTGGCCGAGAAGATGGGAAAGACTATAAGAAAGACGATAAGAACGAGGATTCTTCATAATTCGAGGCTACCCATCTTGGACACTTCCGGGACCTGGTAAAGTACTGACGTACGGCAATCGGGAGCCACATTGTCTCTTCCGTCACGCTCGAAACAAAAGAGTTCCAACAAAGGGGACAATCGGATGTTGCGTTAATCACATGATTTTGGAGTACTTTGATTATGTAAAAAAAACAATTCTGTCCTGGAAAAGTTGAAACTTCTGCGCCGACCGCGACGCATCCGCGCGCGCGTGGTTCTCGCCGCGAACACTGTTTTTCTCGAAGAGAAATACGGTAAAAAAAACATAGAACTAGACTGTCTTCAGATGCAATCTCTCTCTCTCTTTCTCTCTCTCTCTCTTTCTTTCTGATTCGATGTCACAACACACACACACACAAACATATTTTTCTAAATTTGCCGAATCGGCTCTTTCCGGGTCTTCTCTCCAAACATCCGCTGCCTCCCCCCCCGGATATAACTTTCGCTGAATGCCCACTGATCGTGTCTGCTGCCCTACTTACCCCGTCTCACATGACTGCTCACGATCCTCTTCGAAAACAGACCGTGCGAATCCAGAATACACTTTGTTCTTCGATCACCCTCTTCCGTTTCGACAGCAGATGATACTGTGATAAACAGAGTATCTGATAGCGGCGCCGTCGCTGCGGCGGCTAACTAGGTCAGAACATCGAGTGTCGTCTATCTGTTCGTAGGATTGCCCCTCTGATGATCACCAGAGGGTATAAGCGCCGCCCGCTCTAAGCTGGTTCCAGATGACCGCTCCTTTCCCTTTTTGATTCCCCTACCTAACCACACTACCTGCTGTTATTTTCTACTACGAGGTGCAAGTTGTGGTTGTGTTCGGTGTGGTCTCTTCTGGTGGCTCCAGGAATTCCCTACTTCCCGTGTCTTTTCTGTGAGCGATACCTTGATTTTTGACTGCTCACAATCGTCAGAATCCATCGAAACAATGAATCCTGTTTTTCAGTTGTCGTGTTGAGAGTCCAAGGTCGTTACTCTTTGTTGCATGAGCCTTCTGAGATGGACCATGTCAGATGGGTCACCCTGAGGAGAATTGGTTCCGGAAAGTACCTGGGAGGGTGGGACCACGTCATATTCAAAAGTTTGCCTTCTTTGCTTTTTGGTTATTATTATTCAGTGAATAAGTACTTAACCCGTTTTGGTTTTCAACCAACTCGATCGCTCAATATCTAAATTAGCTATGATTTTTCAAATGAGGCTCATCCTCTGAGTGTCGAAAAATTGGATTTTCAAAGTTTCTGCGGAAAAAGAAGAAAGGCTAACCTTTTGAATATGGCGGTATACTGGCCTCTCAGGTACTTTCCCTTTCCCGAGTGCCCATCTGAAATGTTCCTTCTGAGCCAAGCAGAACCATCAAATCGTGCTCATTTGGCACAAACGCTCGCATGAATGTAGCCATTCCGCCTCTTCCCTATAAGTGAAAACTACATAATGCGTCGAAATTAAAGGATTACCTCCGAGTAGTTAACCTTCACAATGAAGCCGCGCGTTCCCTCCCCGATCAGTGAAGTGAAACCGATCCTTTTCCATTGTTTCCCATTCCATTCTCCCCCTCCTCCCAACTCTCTGATTCCGATCGGGAGTGTGAGAGGCAACAGGTAAAAACACCATCTGACTCCTCCTCCTCCTCCTCGTTCGTCCCATTACTAATCTCGTTGCCCCATCTCGTCTCACTTGATGCCATAAGAAGAGAAGAAAGAGGAGGAGGAGGAGACAAAGTTTCGAAATGTAAATAGTCTCTCAACTGGTTGGGCGACTCTTCCTCGATTCTTGTCTCGGGAATCATCACGCCTCCTCCTCCTCCTCCTCGTCATCATCCTTCTTCTCATTTCCATTCTCCCTGCCTACCGCCCGTATTTCCAATTTCCCCCACTTCCCATTTCCACTTTGCACTTTATCATCTCCCCCTCTTATCACCACTGCAACGTCTTCTCAAAAAGTTATCAGTTGAAGGTCGCTGCCTGATCCCCCCTCCAGCACCAACCGAAATGAATCAGACCGAACGAGAATTCGTCGACTATCTGCGGCACGAGGTAATTTCATTTTTTCATCGAAACCTCGAGGAGATCTCCCTGCAGATGGCTATTTTGAGTGTTTCTGTGAAGTGGTACTGTAGGGACGAAGGAGGGAGAATGTAGTTTGAAACGGAACCATTTGGATAATTGAGAGAGATCAAGGACACAAAGAACGCGAATTCTGACCTGATAATTGATGATGATGGGTGTTGGAAATCCCCCTGATTACGGTAGGAGGAGTACGGTGATAAGAGAAGAGTATACTGATCATTGGTGTCTAGCCTTGTTTCGTGTCCTTGATGGACCTGTCGGATATCGAATTGGGATGGCTTACGGTAGCTACAGTAACCCTACATTTTCAGTGCAAAGACCTGCTCACCGAGTACTATGACACCGATTTCAACCTGCTCCGCTGGGCACAAGGCTACGGATTCGACAAGGAAGAGGCTCTGGCGGAGCTCCGACGTCATCTGCGCTTCCGCCAGTACTACGATCTGGACAACATTCTGACGAACGTCGCCGACCATCCGATCCTCAAGAAGTACTTTCCGATCGGACTCGTCGGCGAGACGGGCAAGGACAATCAGCTGCTCGTGATCGAGTGCGCCGGTCGAATCGACCTGATGGGCATCCTCAAGTCGGTCCACTTGTCCGACTTCTTGATTCAGCGGTGAGCGGCGATTGACGCCAATTAGCCGCCCGTGTGCATGCACTCTCAAGTGTTTTCCTCCCTTTATTCAGTGCTGTTTCAGGTTCAAGTTCCAAGAGAAAATGTTGGCGGCGATGAACGAGATGGAGAGAAAGCACGGAACACAGTGCTCCGTCATCTACATCCTCGACCTCGAGGGACTCAAATTCGACCCGGCACTCATCAACATCGTCACGGGACCCTACCGCATCCTGTGGGCGTCCGTCTACACTGCCTATCCGGAATGGATCAACACTCTCTTCCTCATCAATGCTCCCTCGTTCATGTCGCTGCTGTGGAAGGTAGGAGAGGAGGAGTGCCTTCCAGTGAGATCCCCCTTCCATTCCAGGCAATCGGTCCTCTTCTCCCCGAGAGAACCCGCAACAAAGTGAGAATCTGCACCGGCAACTCCGACTGGAAGACGTCTGTTCAGAAGGTATCGTCGGGCGGCAAAGACACATACTTTGGTTCGCAACGACCGGTTTTCAAGTTTTTTTTGGGAAAACACTCGACTTGGCGTATGATCGGTTGATGGAAAATTAGGGCAACGGGACTTTTCGATTGAGTTTTGGTGCTGAACAGGGAGAAATTGGGGAAGGAGTCCGAGAGGGTCCTGTTGAGAAGACAGGGTGACCTCGGCATATCTGTACAGCTGAAACATGTTTCTCTGAACAGCCACTTGTCTCGCCTTCAGTTGAAACTCTCAATAGCGCTCTACCGAACACCTCCTCAATTGTTGCAAGACCGTCGTTTCTCAGTAGAGCGCATTTTGAATGGAATTCCAAGACATCTTCCCCAACTCCCTCGTTTCCAGCACGCGCACGTCGACAACATTCCGAAGCACTGGGGCGGCAATCTGGTGGACAAGAACGGCGACGGAATGTGTCGCGACATCCTCAACATCCCGTTCGACTCGATTCCGCAAGACCTCTACTGGACGCCGAACGAGGAGACTCCCGCGACGACGGACCTCGTGTGCACGAACATCGGAGCCGGAAAGTCGGCTGTTTTCACGTACCGCGTCGACAAAAGTGTCGTCGAACCGGTCTTCATCGTTATCAACAGGTGAGGATCTCTCACTTTGCGGCTGACTTTTGATCTACTCGCCCGTCTCATCGAGATCTCTTCAGATACTGCGATCGAACATTCGGCATGGGCATCTGGCACGGCGACGATGAGAACGCCGAGTTGGAGGAGATGAACGAGTTGGCGCCCGACTTTGACTACCCCGGAATGCCGACCGTCGACTATTTGAGACTGCGGATGCCGGGAGCCGGCGTGTACAAGATCAAGTGGGGCAACGAGCAGGCGTGGATCCGATCGTTGACTCTGTTCCACAGGGTTCGATTCCAGAACGAACAGAAGGAGAACGTCAGCTACGCGCAACTTTGATGCTTGTTTTATTGGAAATAATTGAGAAAAAGAACGAAAATGTAATTAGAATTGAGGGCTCTTTGTGTGTGTTTGTGTGTACATAGAATCAATAAACGATGCGGTTTTTGGGGAAGAAATCGAGAATTCGTGGAGAATTGGAAACAGACCCGCGTTGCGAACTTCTTGGTCATCATCTACTCACTAGTCGGTCCTTCGGAACACAATCTCGTCTGCCCCCTTCACTTTGTTGCTCTTCCCGGCCGCCTGTCGTCGACGTGGTTGCTCCCTGCCACGTGGCATCTGAATCCCGGCGACTGTGTCGTGTTGCTGGCACACGGCGAGACACTTGTTCTCCACTCGAGACATCCGTGACGTCACGTCTTCCATGCTCATCGAATTCTGAAGACGTTGCTTCCGGCTGATGACAGTCCTCCTGTCTCACTCACCTTCCGGAAGCCGTCCCAAAGAAGGTCGAATCTGCTGGAGATGTTCGCCAACTTGTCGTAGATCATCTCCGTCGTCCCGTTCGGTCTCATCACGATCGTTCCGTTCTCACTCCTCTCCATCTCGTTCTCACGAATCACCTCGAACTGCATCCGAACTCTCTTCAACTCGATCCCGAGCTCTTCCACATGTCTCATGTTGCTCCGCAGCTCCCGAACCTCATCGGAAATCAGCCGGATCCGCGTGATGGCAGAGTAGAGAAAGTAGAGAGCCACGAGGAAGACGAACAGAAAACTGAACAGGATAATCGTCTTGTAGGTCTTGCGACGGTAGCGAATCTCCTCGTAGTCACTGGTTCCGTGAGAGGATCTGGAATAGGACATGGCTGGATGAGAAGGAGGGGAGCCATGGAGCTAAACGATCAATGGGGGACTCAGTCGGACATCTGGTTCTCGTTAGGCTCTCGCAAGAGTTATTTCCGATCGGATTGACACATTTCAAAGAGCATCAAGCTCTTTTTGATATGTATAGGCAGTTTTCAAGAACCCCCAAGTAATGTGATTCCAACTGATAAGTGGACAGCTGATAAGATTCCCATGTAAATTCCTCAAAACCCTCCACTAACTTGCTGAAAAAGTGTCTCCTTCTCGAGTTGGAAGTCGATCCGCGGAGATCCAAATCGGGAACATCCGAGTCGTCGTCGGATTGTAGAAGCGATGCACCGACCATTGTCACGTCTTCTTTGAGTTCCGAAGTGTCTTCTGAAGACCTCAGACCATTGTCTGGAAATATCTGAAACTGAACGAATAGGGGGGAACGGAGAGAGAGAGAGAGAGAAACGGACGGAACGAATCACATTTCGGCGGGGGACGGGCGGAGCCATCGAGAAATCGAATTTCGAATTGCAAACGTGCTCATCTCTGCCTTCTGCTCTCGTTCTCCACACACACAAAAACACACATTGGGCAGCAGTTTTCAATTAAAATCAGAGAGGAGGAGCAAGCACAAAATGGAGAAAAAAACCCGAGGAAGGGAAGGGACGATGCGGCGAGGGGACAAGATTTTAATCTGGCAAAATGGATGGGAAATTGAATGAAAAATTGGGGCGGGAAGAGAGGAGGGGGAGCACCGAAACGGAATTGATAGAGCTCGTGGGAATGCTCCGAGAGCAATGAGAAGGCGGAGGAGGGGGGGGGGTGGCTATTAATTTTTGATAATTCTCCATTGGATTGGAGCAGAAAATAGTAATGAGTTGTACGTTTTCCCGTTTCGCAGTCGGGTTTCTGACTGTTGTTATTGTTTACACACAGAATGATATCGAAAAGAAGAGGAGGAGAAACACACCGAATAATGAGGAGGAGAGGTTTTTTAGGAATGGTGATAGCAGTGAAAAACACGCATATTTATATCATTGAGGCACTGTAGGGAATTGGCGGAAAGCAGTCTCTATTGCTTCCAAATGAGTCTAGCGCTATCGGGAAGCTGCACAACAGCCGTATTTGCACGAATAGAGCGGCACCCCGAACGCTGTCGGAGAATCATTATATCTCGAGATCGATAAGAGATATCAAAAAGTTGTCAACAGCAAACTTGTAGTCCTAATCATGATCTATATGTTTGCTGTTGACTCCTGTCTGATATCTCTTATCAATCTCGAGATATAATGATTCTCCGACAGCGTTTGAGGTGTCGTTAAAATAGAGTTTTCACAGTAACCAAAGTAGGGGTAAAGCTAGGGAAGTGCTGATCAGGGAATACAGGATAAAGTCAATCCATATTTCAATCTCTAAAAGCTGCGGATCTCGGATTTCGGATTCCGAAGACACCTGGTGGTGATCCGACTTTGGCCTGAGTTAACAAGTCACATTGTCCAGGGGCGGGAGACCGATAACCCTTCGTAGACGAAGCAACTGAGGCTGGGTGAACCCGGCGGTTGAGGCACGGACTCGAACTCGTGACCTTGCGATTGCCAGCGGCCACAACTACCCACTGAGCTATCGAACCCCCGGCGACTGTCCGGGATCTAGTTGGACGCATAACTTTGTTAAATTCTTATATCCTGAACGTCGGGCGGAGCGCTTTGAGGTTCAGAAACGCACTTAACCCGGAAGATCTACACAAAAACGCTTCGAATCTTCAAAAAGCGGCCGAAACAAATTGGACCTTTCTTCTGCTCCTCCCCGCCCGCCGCTCGCCCCGCATCGGCCCTCTCTCAATCAAAATCTTCGCTTCGAACATTGAGTGATTGCAATGAGCAACTGCTAAGATTGATTAGACACTCTTCGAATGAAACTTTTCACACACATGCATGCACCTCCACGTTTCAATCGCTCGATCTCTGATGTTTTGTCTCTTTGCCGAATAGTTTCAGGTGGAATGCTGGAAGGGATCATTCCCCTTTGGATGCTCCGAACACCTCCAATTGACTCCTCGCTTCTTCTTCTTCTTCTTGTTTTCATCGCGCTCTTCCGCCTCATCGAATCCATCATATTTGCATAAAAACAACAGAAAAAAGCAGAAAATCAAGCGAAACGAAACCAAAGACTACAGTAATCCCTCATGCACAAATCCCCCCGAAGGAAACGAAAGGAGACAAGGAGGAAGGGGAAAAAACAAAAAGAGCCGCCCGGAAGACACACTCCTTCTTGCCGAAAAGAAGAAACCCAAACTTGTTACGCTCGGAAATTTTCGAAATTTTTGCGAATTCCAAACTAGGTTGCTCTCCGATGCGAGTGCGCCGGTTGTTTTGAAGGTTTCCGGTTGGGTCTCACCGCGAAAAAGACGCCGGAAGAGTGCTTGACGGGTCTCGGTCCGAGGCTTAAAACGAACACTTCCCGCTAATCTCTTAATCTCTCTCTCGCTTCTCTTCTCTAGAGGTCAGGAAAAGTAACGGAGGAGAGAAATGAAAACAATGTTGATGGGTGTGCGGGGGGACGGGAGAGCATTGTTTTGGAGTGCGAGAAACCGGCAGAGAAGACGTCGGAAATGAGATTACACGAGACTGCAGAATAGGGGGCACGGACTTTGTGCGGCTTGGATTACAAACGAACGACCAACTATACTAGTGGTATGGGAAATTGGGAACGTTCCGAGGGATCGGCATGGAATTCGATAAGAGATCCTCAAGAAGAACTGACATTGTGAGCATCGGATTCAGTTCCGACAGAGGTTCCCGAAAGAGGATTCAAAACGAGTGTATGAATGCTCACTTGGGAAGTTTCTATTTCAGATTTTGCTCTAATTTTGTAGAGGGACACTTCGCACAGCTGATCCCACGTAGTTGCTACCAGCGCAAACTTTTAGTATTCCAGATGGAATTTCCAAGTGAACTGATACTGATGAGATTTCATCTCAATGTGCCCAAAGTCGCGTATGCTGAGGACTTTGAGTCAAAATGTCTCAAAAACTAGGTGTTTTCGCAAGTCGGCATTAACATGGGATTGATTGCCAGTATCAAAAAGTGTCTGATTTGTGTGTACAGAAACCTGGAAGCATGCGGTAGTCAGTGGAATTGCGGTCAACTTTGCTCTGAATGTCTATGTTCTTGACTGTTTTGGAAGGTGTTCGAGCTCTCGAGGCGCAAGCGTTCAACTTCGAAAGTATCCACCTGAAGCGTTTTTCCCGGATGCTTAGGGTAGAAAGGAGGTCTTCTGGAAGTTCCAAACTACGAAACTCACTGAATCATATCAAAAAGTACTCAAGATTTGAAGAAGATATGTTTTGGTTAGAAACGCATCCTCTATATTGAAAATGGTGGAACCAGGGTCTCAGCAGTTCAAAATGAGATCTCTCTTTCGAAGAAAACCGAGAAATGAGCACAGTTGGCGAGTTTGTTTCAAGTTTCTAATTTGCTCGTCTTCTCCGCCGCGCCCGGACTACAAATTATTTACTCGAAGGGGCGAAGAAGAAGAAGATGTGTGTGGAATAGAGATGGATGTGTGGAAAAGAAGGGGGGTGAAAAGAGGGAAAAGAGAGAGAGAGTCCCATTGTCCTGTCTGTTTTTGCTCTTCAATGGGCACCGCTGAACTAAAATTATGCATAAAACAGGGAGCGGAGGGAACAAAGAGCCGGCGAGAGAGCAAGCGAGACGAAGAGACGCAGACACGATGGTAAGTGGTTTTGTGGGATGGGGAATGAGAAAGAAGAAGAAGACGAAGAGGGAAAACCGAGTGGAACCACAAAAACGGAACGAATTAATTGAATGAGCCGCCCGAAAGATGCTGCCGAAACGAAGGAATTCGAGAGGATAAAGTGGCGGAATTGAGTGAGACTTGAGAGGTGTACGGTAGGTAATTGAGGGGGGATTTTGCGAGAGGAAAGTAAACAAATTCTCGGAAATGGAAACTGGAAGAGGGAGCTGAAGGATTTGTTAGAGCACGATCGTAAATTTCATGTCGCCGCGGTAACACGAGAACGGAGACAACTGGTTGGAAACGGAGAAAGCGAAATAAGAGTGGGAGAGATTTTGGAAACTCTCGAAACGATGCGATTTCGTTTTGACTCAAAATCACGAATTCTATACAAAACGGTCCACGGAAACTCCGCGGATGCCTTTTTGAGTGCGGACCGTTGCCTGAGTACTCAACGTGACAGCGTGTGTTTTGAGTCAGTTTACGACACCAATTTGTACAGGTTTCAAAGTGTTCAAGAACCAGTAAGCATGATAGAAAGACTTCTGAAAATTAAACACACTACTATCGGATGCCGCCGCGCAACCGAAGAGACCTCTGTCGGAGAATCATTATATCTTGAGATTGATAAGAGATATCAAAAGTTTGTCAACAACAATTTTGTCGATTATAACTAGGACTACAAGTTTGCTGTTGACAACTTTTTGATATCACTTAACAATCTCGAGATATAATGTCAAAAATAGTGTCCGACAAGTCAAACATCATCATTCAACGCTTATTTTCACAAGGATAGTGTTTGAACTTACAATCCTACAGCCTGTCTTTCTACATGAAATCCCAATCTGCTCTTGAATTCCAAAGAGTGGGAGGTTGGCAGAAAGAACAAGGAAGAACAGTGATAGAGACCAAGCAGTGTGAAAAGGATGAAGGAAAGAGGTTAAGTGCAACTGAGAACACAGAGCTCTCGATTGCATTCAACTGGATATACGGTCTAAAAATGGAATAGGAGAGAGACATTCAGAACAACTGGACACCCGTCGAAAGCGGTTCTTTGAACTAGTCGTCATTCGATTGGAAGCCTCCTTCCGATCCATTCGTGGAAAATGATTTATCGGAATCACCGAGTGGACACTCTACACCTTCTGCGCTCATGAAAAAGTCAAGAACATGTTTTGAGTTTCGGGAATCGGTAACTAGTGTCTGTGGTGTGGCCAAAGTGTTGTCCCTCATCCCCCTCCGCCCATAAATATTGCTCCTCTCACCAGCTCCGCGCACTCTTTTTATGCAAATGGGATGGGGACGTTTCGAACTGAATGCTCTTCTTTTCTTCTTCTTCTTCTTCTTCGCTTTCTGCTCGTTTGAACCCCACTCTTTCGTTTTTCTTCAACTTCTAAACAGCTTCAAACGAACGAGAAAAAAACGAGTTGATGAACGAGAAAATGAATGAGAAACAAGGGGAAGAAGTGGTGTTTATGGGCGGTCTGTGCAGACTCTTGGCTCCCGAGACGGCGCCCGCGAGTCTCTGGAGACGTGCGCAGAATCGACGAAGATTGCAGATTTGAGACGACCGGCCGGAAGACGACGTGTTGCGCTTCTCCCGGAATCCGCACAAAATATGACACCCTCCGGCGGTTTTTTCCTCGCGCGCAAGTTTTTTGGTCCCGGTGGGCGGAGTCGAAACGAAGATTTATGAGCTGACGGGACGACACGAAGGGATGACAAGTGGGCGAAGAGAGGGACTATTTTGGGAGGATCCGTCTGAGGAACGTCGGCACAAGAAGAGTGTTAGATGAGTGATTTCAGTGTTTTGTTTACTTCGAGTTTCCTTTGATAAAAATCTCGAGAAGATGTTGAACAAGATGGTTTTGTGCAGATTCTCAATGTTCGACTTACCTCTATTTCAACGACACCCCAAACGCTGCCGGAGAATCTTCATATCTCGAGACTGATAAGAGATATCAAAAAGTTGACAAAAGCAAACTTGTAGTTCTAGTTGTGATCTACAAATTTGCTGTTGGCAACTTTTTGATATCTCGTATTAATCTCGAGATATAATGAATTTTATGGGCGCCCAACAATCTTCGGAACTGCCTATAGTTGCTTGATGCTTCACAGCCATTATCACTGGGGCGCCATTTGTTCTCGGTCGCTCGTTGTGCTCCATTGTGCTCGTTTGTGCTCTTTTTTAGAGGCAAGGTACACACATTTTCAAATGGAGCTCATTCATATTTACCTATTTTTTGAGCGCTTCATGTGAAAGTGAAGGTGAGGTGGTTGGTAATAAAGTGTGAACGCGGGATGAGAGGATGGGGGAATCGAAGAATTGGGTGCTTCCTTTCAGCCGTTCATTATGGCGGTGAGGGAGCTGTTGCGATAAGATGAACGGCTCAGCAGCCGCAAGAGTGTCTCAATCAGAACAACATCCAACTTTGTTTTCAAACGTTTGCCATCTTGGTTCTTTGAATAACACAAGTTCTAGGAGTTGAACGATCGTTTTGGAAGTTCTGTGCTCAGAGGAGAATGAAAACTGTGATAGAGTTCTCGAATTGTAACAGATGTCGTCCATTTCATCTTCATCACTTTGATTTCGATGCTGGAAATGTTCAGGTGTCCTCTTGCAATGAACCGAGAGATTGAACATCTGATCTGGAATCCCGGAACTCTGTCTCGGGTGTCACAAATCAAGAGACTCCCAAACATCCAGATGACGTCACAACTCTTCGAACTTTGAAATGTCACAAGTTGAGATTGAAACGCGGCGTTATCTTGGTTTCCTCTTTCTCTCCAGAGATGAACGGATGACTCTGACTCAGTATCGGAAGATCTTGCAACGGAATCTCTCTCCTCTTCGCATTCCGCAAACAAGTGGCTCCTCGTCACCGGATTACTGTAGCCGTGCCTCTAAACCCTCCTCTTTGGGTTACCCAAAGCAGAAACTGACACGACGGAAAACGAAGATTTATGAGTTGGGCGAGGAGGAAGTTGTCAGGCAACTCGGGACCTCTTCCGGGGGAATTCTACCCGGGAATTGCTCTACCAGGGGGAACTCTGGACTCTCACAATCACCTTCGAACCGCCCGTGCAGACATCTCTCATGGTTCGAGTGTCCCCGGAGACTCGATTACACTTTGCGTCCTCCAAATGTTGTCACTTTCCCCCCTTCTCCTTCAAAATCGAATAATCCGGCGGTTTCGTCGCATTTCGATGCTCATCAAATTGTGCATTCAACCAAAAAATGACCGTTTTCTTGTCGAAGAGAGAGCGGGGGGCTCCCAGGAGAATATTGGCGAGGATTTGTGAAGTCGTCGGGAAGCGGAAGCGGGAGGGGGGAAATGATGAATCAAAATGGATTTTCACACATTCATCATTCTGTCGGACAGATGGAAACGAAGAAACCCCCTCTCGAGCGAAAGGAGGAGGAGGGGGTTTTTTACGACGGAAAACTTTGGGCGCTGATAAGCGTCTGATTCATGCGATACCCAATGACAACTGATAACTGATAACCACAAGTTCAGTTCGGCACACTTGAGCGCAGAAGAATGACGAGGTTTTTCGTATCCGTCGCGATTCTCTCGGTCTTCGTCACTGGCGTATTGGCCGGCATTTCGTGTTTCTACGGTGAGTTCTCGAACTGAATTGGATTACTGTAGGATTACTGTAGTAGAAAATGGATAGTTCTGAAAGAGACGCTGGATCACTGTCAGCTTCTTTGTTGCAAGAGCGCTCTTGCGGGTCTCGACACGATTCTCGTGTACTTCTCGTGGAAACGCAAAATGTGTTGTTCTAAAACTTGAGGACGCGTTCTCAATTCTTTGAATCACATTTTTGTCGAATTGTCCTTGTCCTCTGAACAGCGACGAATGCATCACTTTTTGCGAAAATTATGATGAAAAATCGGAAAATTGCTTCTCAATTGTATTCAAAATATTTCCCCTTGGCAGTCGTGGCAAGACCAACAAAATCAGCAGAGCGCATTTGCAACGGGGTTGTAAGATTCGAGAAATGTATGATACCATAATTGAAAATATACAGGAGAAACGGTACAATATGGAAAGGGTTCTCCGGTCGGAAACCTGCAAAGCGGATACTGTCCCACCTCGAACTACTGTCTCAAGTGCGTCCTCCACACCTATGCCACCCCCTCATTCCCATTTCCAGAATCGCCTCCTACCAGTCGAACCTGAACTCGTTCCAGTACTACTGTTCCGATTACCGTTGTCAGAGCAACGGATGCCAGAACATGGGCAACGGAATAAAGCAGTGCTGCTGCTCGAAGAACCTGTGCAACGGCTCCCGGGAACTCTCGAAGACTGCCGTCCTTTCCATCGTGCTCGCCGTTCTTTCTGCCGTTTTCGCCCTCCATTGAGTTGTAAATAAAACATTGTCTGAATGACGTGCACAGTTTCAAACCATCAATAAGTTACAAATCAGTTCCAACTTCAGTTGACATTTGTTTCAACAGAGTATCTGTGTACACAAGAATGATCATTGAACAATAGATTAATGACCAAACGAGAAGAGAATAGTTTCCAGCAATGACTACTATGTAGTTGTGAATCAAGTGAACAACTTTATTACTCGTTCGAATTACTTCGAAATATCTGTTTTTTCATGAACTCGGCGAGAAAAATGCTCGGCGGATTCCTAGTCCATCAAAGTTTTATCGGCCGCCGCGCGTAAAATTGTCAAAAATTCAAAAAAAAAAAGGCGATTTCGTTCGTTTTCTTATTACCTTTTTGTGTCAAAAGCTCCGAAAATCGTGCATTTCGAGAATGAAAAGAAATACAATTGCACAGCTGAAACGAGTGTAACAGTACGTAAAAACTCTATTCCCCAAACGCCACCGGAGAATCGATATATCTCGAGATTGATAAGAGATATCAAAAAGGTGTCAACAGAGAACGTGTAGTCCTAGTTATGATCTACAAGTTTGTTGTTGACAATTTTTTGATATCTCATATCAATCTCGAGATATAATGATTCTCCGGCAGCATTTGCCGTTGAAATATATTTTTTACGGTATGTCGTCGTTTGCCTCCAAGCGTTTTTTCTCGTCCAAATGGACATTTTGGACGCCAAATACTTTGACGAGTTTCAAGGTTTTTTGAGAAAGGACGCCAATTTACAGTTGTAACTTCCAAAAATCGAAAATTGTTGAATTCGCTCGAATTTCGCCCAGAAATAGTGTCTAGTCGGCAACCAATTGGTTTGATATTCGGTTGATTTCTTGATAAAGTTGAACGTTCTTTTTACATTCTTTAGGCTCTTGTAGGCTCTCTTTTATACATTTTATATTAAATTCTAACCATTCTACTCCTCCCCCTCCGGTGGCTGTCGGCTGCTAAATAAACATTGGCCGGCAGTGACCTTCACCCCACTCCTACTTGCTTCTTCTTAGCTTGTGTTAAGCTTTTACGTTGTTGTATGTGATCTTATTTCTCTTATATATTCTTAATTTAATTAATGGTCAAATTACCCAAGTTTGAGGCTCGTCTTGGGGACAAGGGACTAACCTCCCATCCACGCCAATATGTAGAAAGCGCGCAATTTATGGTGCATCGACCGGGAAACGAACCGCCCGCGTGGCAGGCGAGCATTCTACCACTGAACCACCGATGCTTGAAGGAAGGATATCAATGTGTTTTCTGCCACGGAAGACACCATTCAAATTCCAGTGGATCTTATCACGGGATAGATCGGAGAATCGAACGACTACGGAGGGATGGGAGATGTCTCCGATGCCTCCACAGAACGAGGGACGGCCTCAGTCACCATGTGGAGCAGGAATGCAGAACGAGTGCCTGCTCGTTCTGTTTTGAAGCTGCGGATCTGCACAAGGGATCATCATCCGGCGACATGTCCGCGAGCCGTAAACAGCTGGGATCACCCACATTAGAAGGACGAGATCGAGACGACATGAATTACGAACCAATTGATTTGATATTCGGTTGATTTCTTGATAAACCATTCGTGATCAGTTAACATTGTAACTGCAGTTATCAAAATCTTTGTGGTTTTTCAATGAATTCGTCCATTTTGTCTTGTGTAATTCCGAATAAATCGTGCATTGTAACTACAACAAAATACGAAAATCAGATCAAAAAGTCGACTGTCTTCCTCCATTTCGTTTCTCTTTTCAAATCAACGGGTTTTCATGAATCACTGATATGCAAACTGATAAGAGACTCCGCTGTGTTGATTCCCCCCCTCCTCGCCATCTTTCGGAATTTCCATTGGGATTCCTACACCCTCAAAAATGACTAATCGAATTGTTTTTCTGACATTTTCGTTATCTTTCTATACTTTGGCACCCAGTGACGCGGCAATCAACTGCTTTTATGGTAATCATTTTCGTGGCGGGACCCAAGGAATGGGACATTTTCAGGAGTTGATCAGACTGTCGGAAACACGCATGCTCACAATGTCGTCCGGTTTCCGTGTCCCAACGACTTCTTCTGCTTCAAGTGAAGGACAATTGCCAAATTTCCCATCATTCTCTTGTGTTTCAGACAATCAAGGATAGACAAGAAATCAAAGCTCGCAATATATTCTTATGGTTGTGGATCCATGGCGATTTGCTCGGTGAGTCCATTTTCCAAAGTGTACAGTAATCTGTCTTTCAGCAACCCACCTGCTTGAATGATGGGGACGGGTACCGAACTTGTTGTTGTACAACGGATTACTGTAATTCTGCAAGTCCGCCATTGAAAATTTCAATAATTGCTCTATTGGTTTTCTGGAGTTTAATTTTGCGAAGAATTTTATGAAACATTTCGAAAATTCGCGTAGAATTGCATATCGCATCAAAATAAATAGGCACGTGCTTCAAAAATCGGATGAAATAGAATAAAAAGGGTGGAGATGGATGCAATAGAGAAACAAAAAGAGAGAAGAAAGAGAGAATGGGAGGAAAAGAGAACGTTTGCAGAGGATGTTTAAAGCAATTGAGAGAAGTGTCAAAGTGTTAGCAGGAGGCGGGGAATGGGGATGGGAGAGGAAAAGGAGGAATCAATTCTATCAACAACCAATCACCGAAAAGAAGTTATAAACAAGAATTAATAGGGAATGAACGAGGAGGCAGAACAAAACGAGGGAGAAAATGTGTAGAGAAGGTACAAATGATACAAAAAATATACAAACAAATGAAACGCGGAGGGTGATAAGGCTCTGTAGGGGATCTTACTTGTTATAGCCCATGTGGAGGAGGGGGTTTCCGGAGAGAACCGGGAGGATGATGTCATCCATGTTAGGACAGACAAGGTTCTTCTCGAGAACTTGCCTCAGCTTCGTCTCAATCCATTCACTGACAGTTGATAAGTCGACGGAGCGATCGCCGACTTGTGGAACTGCGCGGATCTTCAGAATTGGGCGGCGACGGAAGGCGTACCTAAGAATTATTGTCAGAACAGAGTGGTTTTTCTGTCAACTTACCAGAGTCGGTCACTAGGTGGCGGTGGGATGTTGCAAGTCATCGGCCCCTCCACTTCCTCCACTTCCACATTCAGCATCAGCGGAGTCGTTGAGACGTCTTCGATGAGCTGAAATAGAATTGGACATTTGTTCACGTTTCGTCTACTCACTCTGGCAACGGCCTGCAACTTGGCCGCCTTTTGGAAAAGAGAACTCTGCGCAGCACGCTCGACGATCGAGAGGATCTTCTTTCCGGTTCTCTCCTTTGTCGTTCCTTCTGAGTGATTCTTCGCTCCGAAGTCCTCATCTGGACTGCTTTCGGGGCTTTCCGGGAGGTCAGAGTCGGAATATCGCGAGACACGAACTGATTCGGTCCATCGGCTCACTCGCTTCTCCGTGGTCACTTGGAGAGAGCCACTTTGCAACTTCAGAAGGTTCACACTAGTTTGGAGAACCAGACGGATGCCTCCCTTGTACTTCATCTCGAAATCGACCCAAGTGCCCCACTCGTCGACTTTCGGAGTGTAGACAGCGGTGAACTTCGGAGCAGATGTTCCGAACTTCAGTTCTCCCAGTTCGAGTTTTTCGATGAAATACGGCAGGTGGATAGTGCCCAACTTGCTCTGGATCTTCTGTTTCACTTGACGGATCCAGAAGTCATCACGACAGAAATCGAAGAAGATACGAGTCGCAAGCACATTGATGCTATCAACAAGTTCAGATGATATCTGTGTGGCTCCCGGAGCCCACTTCATGGTGCCCAGGTCAACAGAGACAGTGCTGTTCTTCTCGGGACACGGCGGCACTTGAACGGAGAGAATCGAGGCTATCTCCTTGACGAACGAGGCATAGTTGCTGCGATACTTGAGAAACTCGTACTCTTTCGGAAGTCGATTGCGTTTTGGAGTGTTGAAGACAGACTCGCTGAAGTCCTCATTCTGAAAGCACAACTTGTTCCAGTGATTTTATTATTATCTTACTTCTGCAGCCAGAGCATCGACCGCCACACTCGTGTTTGTCACTTCCTCATCCGCTTGCCGAATCTCTCCGGGTAATGAAGCAGAGGAGCGAGTCTTCACGATAACTGACATGCATCGGCGAACTTTTGGCGAATTTCGGGCACGAGCACACGCTTCACGAAGCCTGAAATTGTTCAATGATAAAGCTGATTAGAAGCGAAGAAACGCACAGATGAAACCATCTCTCTTTCTCGCGAGCAGCTCTGACGAACAGATAGATACTGCGTCCTCGCTTTGTATGAACTTTGCTCTCCTTGAACTCATTGATGTCTGACGCCGAGTTCGCCCGCACGAGCTTCCGCTTGTCTAATGAGTCCTCCACATCCGTCTCACTTTCCGCACTGTAACCATCCGACTCGTCATCGGAAACTCTTCCGTGATGTCCGTCGCTTTCTGATATGTTCGGATGTGGAGCCATCGACGCGGAACGGGACATTCCGCGTGATTTCGCCTTCGTCGAGTGATCGATTTCAACCAGAGAACTCGACGAATGAGCAAATCGGATGTGAATCGGATACTTACGACTCCACCAACGGCGACGAGCAAGTCGTTTGGGACGAAGGGAGACTTTTGCGTCCTTCAGATCGTAGATCACTTGGGAAACCATCGACGGCTGCACTTGCTTTAATGTCGGATCATCGTAGAATGCGTGCTTCAAAACGGCTTTCGCCGGTCGACAGATTCTCAGCATCGATCCTTCGAGACGAACGAGCACCGACTGCGAAGAGTTGACGTGGTAGTTGGCAGGAGAGTATCTGGTCCGTAACTCGTTCATCCATCCTCTGTAGATGACTCCCTCGCCTAGACCGAATCCTTGGTCATCGATGTTGTCGACGTTCGAACTCTCCGCCACTGCGTTAATCTCTTCGTCGATGAACCACTCATCTTTCTGAAACTAACATGTTTTCAAAGAATTTCTTCTGCTTCAATTACCAACCATCTGATCCTTTGGCTTGGGTTCACTGACAAAGAAGTAGAAGAACGAGATGACAGTGAGATAGAATCCCCAGAAAACGCCAGTGATGAAACCGGGAGAGGCGATTGTCAGAGCCACCAGAGTTCCGAAAACGACCAGACGCGCTCGGAAGAACGGAAGGACGCGGAACTTGTGGATCAGCGACTGGAACAGGAATGGGTCCGAAGGATCTGCCGGGTCGACGATTCTCTGAAAAGTTTGGATAATGCATTTGTTAAATTGAGCATGAACTTACACTGTTTGCAGTTTTCCTCATAGAAACCTCTGCCGTCTCTGCTTCAACCCGGAACTCGTGTCGATCTTCTGATGTGCTCGCCTGCTTCAAGTGCTCGGAAGACTCTCTAGAAGACCTCCTCGATGCCATTCTCTCTTCTGATTTGCTCATTGACTCCATAGATTTGACAGACGCGTGTGGGGATATATCATTGCACTCCGAATTGTTCTTCTTTCTACTCGACACCAACTTCTGACCTTTCTTCTTGGCTTTATCAAGCAGAGCTCCAATTTTGCTCTGTTCTGAACCCGTTTCTTTCTGGAAATAAATTGTTTATTTGCCAAAAGAGACGGTCCCACCTTTCCCGATTCATTAGACCCAGTGGACAATTTGTCCTTTTGTTCGCCCTCATCGACGGATCCGCACGGCGTTCCCGACGTCTTCGGAAGCTCCCCACCCGCCGGAATGACATGCTCTTCGGGAAGCTGAAAGATGAGAATATAAACACACACATTTCGTCATCTCGTATTGTTTTCTTTTTGTGGCACCACACATCTCACAACACGCAGTCATACCAGCCACTTTTCGCGGCGTCCTTTCGCCCTGCTTCTACTTTCCGCGATTATGATTACCTACAGACGAGAAGATATTAGCGGAACGAAGAAGAGAAAAACGGAAAGCGAGCAGAGGGAAACAAATGAAAACAGACACCTAGGTTTCCCCAAACGCGGGGTGAGTCAACATTGAAAAGAGCGGCGGCTCGACAAGAGGAAACGGCTCTCACTGAGCTCGTCGACTTGTCTAGAAGAGCATCAGGTGACTATGGAGCACACGCCGACGAAGAAGTAGACGACGTTGCCGGGGGTAACACCCTCTTATTTCTTCACTTTTAATCTCCACCTTTTTCACTTTTGTGTTGAGATTGCGAAAGACAACGCTCCGGGTTGATAGACGGAGAGAATCAGGCAAAATTCAGAGCTGGCGGACCGGAAAAAACGGCTTCAAAATCGGGTTTATTCCTCTTTTTTGTGAATATGAAAGGAATAAAAGGGAAATCGTTTCACCCAGCTGAGTTTTATCGGATGGGAGGTTCCGAGTAAACGACCATAAAACGCAGTTCCGTTATAACAAGGCAGTAAATGATCCCATTCGATCTTTTTCTAAAGATACATGTCTACATAAAAATGGAGGAATTCTCAAATGTAGAGTTTTCAGAGAAAAGTTCGCAAGGATGTGATGTTAGTCAGCGGAGTGCCAGACGGAAAACGAGCAGAAACTTTTCCACTTTTCGAACCTCTTGAATGCGATCAGAGTCTAGTTCACTTCACGACGAAGAGAGGAGAGAAAAAAAAACAAAAATCTGAGAAAGCGCTTCGAAGGACGGCGAAAAACGGAGGAAATGCATAATCCCGAAACGAAGCCAATTCCTGCCATTTCACACTCTATCTTTTTTCTGCTTCCCTTCAGTGCAATTGCATTAAAATTGGCATCAATTCGCTGCCATCGAGCCGCCCCAACTATGACAAATTCGTTTTTCTTTAACTCTTCTTACATGCACACATACACACACACCTTCTCCATGAGCACTTTGATTTATGAGCTCATGCGCAGCGCAGCCGAAAAGGCTCAAAAGAGCAAGAGACGAGAGTAGAAAATGAATATGTGGGCAGGCAGTGGAGAATGAATCTGGAGAAACGGGCCGAAAATGGAGAGGCGGGCAAGAGTAAAACGGCATGATGAGGACAATTCCGTGTTTTTCGGGTGTTTGTGTGCTCTTCAGAAGAGGAAGAAGAGATGCTCTTCCAACTGACTCATGCTCTCGCGCACACGCATTTCAGTATGATGATGGCAAAATGAGAGAGAAAATGCGCGGTTATATTTGGAAATTTATACAAATGAGACCAAGATCTCACCAAATATAGCTCACAACTCGCCTTGAACTTCTTCGATTCGTTCGACGACTTTCGCTGAGAAATATAGTCAGAAAGAGAGCACATTGAGCCAAAAATAAATTGCTCGTAGTGAACGAGGCCTACAGTGTTGTTATGACAAGTGAAAGAGAGAGATTAGAGTAGCACAGCTCTGCTTTTTATCCGCCCACGTGTACAACAACAACTCACCACAAAAGTATAAATAGGTTTCGATTTACGCCTAGCTTGCAGAATAAATTTCAAGATTTTCAC
Source organism: Caenorhabditis macrosperma (assembly GCA_963932285.1). NCBI lineage: Eukaryota > Metazoa > Nematoda > Chromadorea > Rhabditida > Rhabditidae > Caenorhabditis > Caenorhabditis macrosperma. The sequence goes on along the minus strand of OZ010621.1, from coordinate 10,303,067 downwards.
TCTTTGTATCATTTTCAGTGAACTAGTAAAATATGAAAATGATTGTTAAAAACAAATTTTTAAAAAAAGATACGCCTAGGTGTCATGAGCACTAAAACCCGGTTTTTTTCCGAAGGGCCTACCACGATTTCACAACTTTTTCGATATTTTTTAAAGTGAGTAACAGGCTGAGGAGAGAAGGAAAAAACTCACAAAGTTTTCGTCGCCGACACCGGTTCTACTGAATTTTCGCACAATTTTGCGAATAGTGGACGACATGGAAAACGGATGAAAGCGGGAGGACGGACAGCAAGAAACGTATCGTTCCTCTGTGCGTTTTTCTTCTTTTTTTTCTACTTTTTCCCCCGCTTCCACCGGGCAAAAACCAACAAGAAGTGAGTCAGATCAACAAATAATCGAGCCGAAACTCTGATGATAACCCGTTATCACGGCTGATGGACGGCGCCGAATCAATGAATAAAAAACGAAGAGTTCTGTTCGCCGATGCGGAATTTGCATACATTTAGCCGAAAGAGAGTTATTTGCAACTTTTGTGTGCGATGGCCGACACTCACCACAAACTCCTCTTCGGAGTCACTGCCGACACGAAAGTCTACATTCTCGGCAGGCACATCGTACATTTCAGCCAGTCTCATTGAGAAATTACTGGCGAACGGATACACTGACATCACTGACGAAATGGTGGGAGGAGGGTAAATTTTAGACGAGGGAAACACAATAACAAGTCGCACATCGATCGATGGTCACTTGCGACTTGTTGACACTGTCCGGGGTTCTGTGTTGATTACCCCACCGTTCTACCTTGAACTCTTCCCCCTTGGCATCAGGTGCACCGAAAATATCATCTCTTATTTGATCACTGAATCTGGCAGAATATGTGTTCGCTTTCCGTCTGATGTGGGTTTTCTCTTTTTTCTACTCGTCAGTCGGTTTTTTTACTGACTGGATTATTTTTAGAAAAATTCACAATCCGTTTTTTCATTTTGAATTTTGACATTCTTTCTGTGGTTTGCACTTTCCTTTATATCGAAACTGAATTGAACATTGATGCTCTCCGCTTCGAAATTGATTTTTTTTCCAAAAATAGTTCACGAATTGTAGGTGAATTACATACAAATATCGTGCATATTTTTATAGAATACATTCGCCTCACTCCATAGTTTATGTTTGTTTTTTCTTTTTTTCAAACTGAGAAACAGCTCACCTTCTGATACAATCTTGCCGGCGACTCCCTGAGAATCTCCTCCTCGGTGGCATCCCTGCAGTCGAGCGCCCGTTCGATTTCCGTTCTCACGAAGCCATACTCATCGTCAGAAGCCTCGAGAAGATCGTGCAAACGGATTGCACCTTTAATCATCACAGCGAAAGGGTGATTACCCGAAGTCATTGCAAATCTCTTACCTCCAAGACTCAGTCGGTTCATCTCTCATTCCATAGCATCGAAGTCGGCGGAACAGAATTGCTGGAAAAGGAACGATTGAGTGAAAAACGGCGAGAAAAGCGAAAAACGACGGAGAGATGAGAGAAAAGAGAGACGGGCGAAAACAGGGTTATCAGCGGAGAGAGCGCGTCGGTCGCCGACACAAATCAAATCGACGCACTGAGAAATTTCGGAAAAACTCCGCCGCTTTTGGACATTTTTTTTAATTCCGGGATCGCTACATTCTTCGCGGATCCGAAAAAGACAGCAACAAAGAATCAAATGACCACTGCGAGGGAGCGCATTTGCACCCAATTGCACCAAGCGGCAATTGTCAATTGCGACACGAACAAAACCCCCCTGCCCAGTTTTTCAATGCGTTTCTGAAGAATAATAATGAGAAAACTTGAATTTTTCCCATGCGACAAGGCTGAATACGAATGAATCATCATCAGCTGCCATGTTGAATCATTCATTAGCTGCAAAAGTACATTCATTAGTATACATAGAAAAAAGGGGAAAACAACTTGAAAACCCGTGTAATGGACCGGTATGATATTAAAACCGAGTCATATGTCTGTTTGTTGTGCTTTTCTCTTTCTGTTCTCACCCCAGTCACGTGGGTTTTCCCCGATGGGTACGTGCAGACGCAGACAGCTGCTGTTGAAATGGACATCGGGAAGGTAAACACGCGGGAACCATTAAATACTGGTCGCTAGCCATAAATATGTTTTCTGTCTTCAAAGTACAAATCGGGTGGTTTCTTGGAAGATTGGCGAACAAAACCAGTTATTTATACACACTTTTGGATAAAACTACATTGAATTATTTGCACTTATGGAACACGACTATTTTCATATTAATAATGATGAAAATAACCAAAAAATCGAGAGAATATTTGAAAAAAGACACAAAATTTCAGTTGACAAATTCGTTGGGTACAGTCAAAAAATAGTTAGAAAAGACGCATGCATAGATATTGTGCTGTGGGTCTCGCAACGATTTAGCTTAATTTGACTCAAACTACGGTAGATAGTTTTGAAAAAAAAAATTTAATTGAATTGTACTCGCATTTTTTTCGTCGCGTTTTGCTGTTTTTTAATGTTTCTTGCAGCGTAGAACAACAAAAAAACATTTTTAAAAAACGACGAAAATATGTGCATAATCGTTTTCCATTTTTCAAAAATGAATATTCACGAAAGTTCAGAAATTTAGCTAAACGTAGCCAATAAACCTAGAAAATCTATGCAATCACAACAAAAATCCCAACAAGACCCGAACCAATAATAACTCCTCGTCGCGTTTGAAGTTTCGCAACAACAAGAACGCAAATGCGTAGAAGCTGGATCGAACAAGCGAAAAAACAAGTCGACTGAACGAGAAAGACTGGGAGAAAAGAGTGTGGTGATTCCAGCAAACGAGTGGCTCCGTCCCAGATGACATTGCACATTTCCCGGAATTCACTTATTGGCGACGGAAACCAAGTGAGTGTCTCTAGCGTTTGTTCATATGAATATTTACTGATGCAACCGAAATAAACGAAAATATCAACAAGGACTATTGGTTGGGTGGGAATTGACGAAAACTCGAGAGAAATCGAAAAAATGTCTGGGCGGGTAGATGGAATAGCAGAGATTCGACAGGTGATTTCGACGAAGGCCGTATTTGAGAAACGGCTCGATCCACCTGAAAACGTCCGTGAGAGGCGGAATTTGGAAATGCTCTCACTCGAAACTGCCTCTACACTGATCATTCGACCTCACTTGCATCCTCCACAACTTTCGATTCTTCCACTTTTCCCCCAAAACCTCCTCCAAAATGCTCTGGAAAATCAGCTGAGCAACTCGTTCGTTATCAGCGTACAGCGGACTGATAACGCATTCACCGGACGGATAAACTGATAAACAACCGGTTCCGATAGGTTTTCCACTTGCGTCAAAAGCGATTCTCGCGATTCCCTCCTGGAAGTTGGCACGCATCCAGGACTCCCTGGAGAACGGAAAAACCGATTTGTCATAACCGAGAGCCACGTGAATCGTGTGGGCGGAGATATTCTGAAACGGCTGAGTGGGTTGATCTCTGGACCGTTCGCACCTCTACGAATACACCGTCCTGTCTCATGTTCGGAACTCGAAACTCTTCCATGTCATAGTGGGAGATGTAATAGGTACACGTGCCAATGTCTCCGTTCCCCGTGGCTCTTTTCCAAAAGTTCTGCGACCGAGGGACAGCACAAGCCAGCATGTTCTTCGTTTTCATTCCCTCCTCTTCGTGTAAATAATCGGCGAACACTTTCAAAATCTGCCTTCCTCTGTACTTTTCCGGTGTCCAAACCAGTCCAACATGTTGGAAATCCGGTTGATGACCCAGTGACTGGTACTGGACGGTGTTGAATGAGAACACTAGGGATTCAGTGTCTGGAGGAACAGAGATGATGTGGTATTATCAAAATCAGCGGATGTCGCGAGATAGTCTCTCGATGGTCTCGCCACGGAGAAAACATATTACTGTAAAATTTTATTTTATTTGCAAGCAATTTACCGTTTTCTGCCCATTTTAACCACATTTCCCGGGAGTGTTTATTCGAAAAGCTATCTGGAACTATTTTCCCGGCAAGCTGCTGGAAACGTACAAAATACGGTAAATTGCGAAGAAATAAATTAAAATGTTACAGTAATTTGTTTTCTCCGTGGCGAGACCAGCGAGCGTCGCTTCGAGGCCACCTCGCAACATCCGCTTGATAACAGAGGCGTTGTGAGAAATGCAGCGAACCGGGAATCCGCGAACCACGATGAAAAAACTGAATTTGACAGTAGAGAAAACGGGTATTTTTTCGCGGATCGCTACAGTTCTCAAGGATCCTCGTCGCTCACTTTTCAGAAAGATCAGCCCGAATCTGTATCGATCACCCCATGCGGATTGCCACGTGGCAAGATCTTCTCTCTTGAAATCCGGACGATTGTTTCCGTGCTGAAGAAGAAGAAGGAGACGATGATGTATTTCTCTTTTGTTTTCAGATCACAGACTTACAGATTCCATGAAAATATCAACAAGACGAGAAGGAGGATTGATGAACACGTCATAGTGGTTGAGATTCTCGGATACTCTCGAATAACACCTTCTGATAGAGGAATGAAAACGAATTGTAGCCGATCGGAGCATTGAGAAACAGTGAACAGATGGAGAATTGCGTTGGGGGAATCGTCGAAAAGCGATGGGAAACTCGAACCGTTCTCATCATGGGCGGGAGGTTTCAATGGGAAAAAGAGGACGATTTAAAACAGAAAAAGAAGGGTTTTGATAAATATGAATTTATGGTTGATTTATAAAGGTGTTCTTGGAGGTGTCAACAATTGAAACAGCGGCAGATGAAAAAAAGGAAAGACTGTAAACAAAAGAAGAGGATGCACTTGTTCAGAAGCGCTAAGATCTTGGCAACCTTCATATTCGGAACGTTATCTTTTGCCCTATTTCCAGCTCTTTTCAGCCATATCGGATTCAGTTTTCTGCCCAGAAAGACGTGGTAGGACGCAGCAGACCAATGTGAATAAAACCCATCCGATAGATCTCGGTCCGGGGAGTCTGAAACTCATTTTCAACCGATGTTGACTGATGAAGAAGGAAAAACAAACTGGAACCATCCGGACGGCTTGACAGGTACAAAGCTTGCTCAAGACTTCAGGAACATCATCTTTGTAGTTTTATAGATTCCAAAAATGCATCCTCCTCTTCTGCCCCGAAAATGAGTTCGAACAGTAGAGGTCAAGGTGGATCGTGTGTCTATCACCCCATTTTCAGCAATTTTGAACTGTATTCTCACGAACAGGCGTCTTCGGAACCTGAGTTCCGAGGTCCCCAGTTACAACCCTCAAAACGAAGAATCTGACACTCTTAAACGTCTCTTTCATATTGTTTTAAAGCAACATTTTCACTGATTTTTGCCTTCTTTAAACAGAGACCACCCATACGGAAAACTGAATGGCACGACCGACCTGCCCCAAATTGTTAATTTCCGTTTAATTTCTTAAATTTGTTCCTTCTCATTAACCAAAAAAAAAAGAAATGGTTGTTACAAAAACGGGCGGTGGTATCCTGAAGAACTCGAACATTCTCAATGCGTTCCGCAACGCCATCGTCGACGCGAAGGGGAAGCCACGGAAGTTTCTGACGATACACGACGTCGAATTGGTGGTTAATCCGAAGGAAGAACTCATCGACAAATTCATGGAAGGGGTGAGGTTTGGGAATGAATTTCATGAGGGGGTACGCGGAAAATGATGACAAATGTGACCGGGTCTGCCGCTTGATGCTCTATTTTTAGCATGGTAAACAGCGACTGAACTTCAAAAAGAGCGACATTAATATATGGAAGGAGTCGTTCGGAGACCGCTTCAACAACCTCTTCCTCGTGCTCAAAGAGACCGGACAGATCATCAAAACGTCTCACTTTGTCGACTACGTGTCAGTGCCTCCACTCGTCGAGACTCCCCACCAGTACCAGGGATTCCTATGGGTCCACCCCGACTATCGGGGCATCGACATGATGCTTCTCCTCGACTACATCGCCAAGCAGCGCATCAGGAACGTCACCGACAACGCAGTCGCGCAGTGCATGCCGACTTCGTTGAATCTGTGGGCGAAGAACTACGGAAACCGGGATGTGGGGCACACGCTCTACGTCTCCTACTATGAGCCGAGTGAGATGAGAGTTCCCGGCGAGTTGACATTCGATGGGATATTTGTGAAGGGGGCGAGTGAGGTTCCCGATGAGCACATTGTCCAGTACGATCAGAGCATCTTCCCCTACGAGAGAGCAAAGTATATTCTGGCTCATCTCAGGGATCCCGCTGGCTTTGGAAAGGTTAGTGGTCTACTGTTTGGGGGACTGTTTGGGAGCGGGGTGTACTCGTAACCTTCATCAGAGTTATCTGAAATTACATGTTCACTGCGGCGCGAATAGTTTTGAAACTGTCTGCGTCTACGAGTTTACGCTCTGCCTCGCTCTCTCGTTGCGAGACCTTTCCCACTCTTCCAGGTGGCGTACGACGAGAACGGAAAAGTGATCGGATTCGGGACCGTCGTGATCTACCCATCGGGAGAATGCGTCCTCACGCCCCTCTACGCCGACTCTCCGAAGATCGCTCAGGCGATATTCAAGAGCATCCTCCAGGAGATCCCCCTCAACGATCGGAAACTTCTCCGATTCCAAATACGATCCGTCGATAAAAACGAAGAGAGCTTTGCGTGAGTTGTTGAAGGGAGATCTCCAGAGGGCTCAACTTGCAGATGGATCCAACCGTTCGTGAAGAGTCCAATCCGACGGGAAATCATGGCCTACTTGTGCTATGTGACCCACTTGCCGGTCATCAACTACAAGAAGGTGTTCGCCAATATACCCTACACTACTAGTGCTATCTGACCAATACTTGATACATGTACTATAATAATAATAAAACCATTAAACCTCGAAATCTTTTCCAACGTGCTCCCATTTCCGATGACACTCAATGTGTCCATTCTTCGCTTTTTTATTTCCTTCGACATCTTCGTTGTGTGTTCGAATGCAACTCACCAGATGTTGTCTGAAACGTCTTCATCAAACCATCAGACCCACCACTCATTCGCCGTACTTCGTCGCCGATTCGCATGGCAATCCGAGGAAGTTTCTGACGATCCACGACGTGGACATTGTCCACAATCCGAACAAGGAGTACATCGACGCGTTCATGCAAGGGGTACGTGCATCCGAAGTTTCATTGCGAAATGAAAATGTAAAGACTGCCTACCTGTTGACTGAGTCATCTGTTGTTGTTTTTGGGGCTGAACAGTAAACAAAAACAACAACAATGCACGCCGTGTTTACAGTTTCCTTCACGCATGTTTTCAAATTACTATCGGATGCATCCATCGACATGGCCTCGGAAAGCTCTGCCGGAGAATCATAATATCTCGAGATTGATAGAATATATCAAAAAGTTGTCAACAGCAAACTTGTAGATCATAACTAAGACTTCAAGTTTTCTGTTGACAACCTTCTGATATCTCTTATCATTCTCGAGATATAATGATTCTCCGGCAGAGCTCTCCTCGGTTGATAGCATCCGATAGTAGATGATTTTTCAGTACGGAAAGCAGCGTCTGAACTTCAAACGAAACGACATTGACATTTGGAGAGAGTGCTTCGGGTACAACTACGACCTCACCTTCATCTGCCTCAAGGGCACGAAGAAGATCATCCAGACATCGCACTGCATCAACTACGAATCGCTGACGCCGGAAACCGAACGACCTCACCAGTACCAGGGCTTCTTGTGGATCGACGAGGAGTACCGTGGCAGAGATTCAATGCATCTTCTCGACTACTGCTTCAAGGGACAGATGCGCAACGTCACCGAATGTGTCATGGGACAGTGCTTCCCGCAGTCGATGAACTTGTTCATCAGGATCTTCGGAGACGATCAGTACTCGCATACGACGAACGTCTCCTACTACAAACCGGAGGAGATGAAGGTCCCGAAGGAACTGAATTTTGATGGGCTCACGATAAAGAGCACTTTGGATGTTCCCGATGAGGACATTGTCCGGTACGATCAGAGCATCTTCCCGTACGAGAGATCCAAATACATGCTGACTCACCTCAGGGATCCCGCTGGCATTGGAAAAGTGAGTGTTCGGGACAGGGAACAGTTCCTCAATCCGTTGTTTCAGGTGGCCTACGACGACAATGGCAATGTGATCGGATTCGGAATCGTCGTCATCTACCCGTCTGGAGAGTGTGTTCTCAATCCACTGTACGCCGACAATCCAAAGATTGCTCAAGCGATATTCAAGAGCATCCTGGAAGAGATTCCTCTCGATGACAAGAAGTTGCTCCGATTCCACATACGATCCAATGATCAGTACGATCACAGCTACAAGTGAGTAATGTAATAGTGTTCCCTTCTGGAATCAGATACTTTCAGCTGGTTCCAACCGTTCATCAAAGGCGCCCTCCGACGGCAACTCATGGCTTACAATGTGTACACTGCGTGGCCGGCGAAGCTCGATTTGCGAAGGGTGTACTCGAATCTCTCGGTTACCACTAGTGCTGTTTGATGATATCTTGATAAATGATCAGTTAAATGAGAGTTTTTGTGAAGTACTGACTTGTTTCTCGGGTTTCTTGAACTCACGTATCTGTTCTGTTATCGACAGAACAGCACATTGTTTGAATTTTGAAAATGACAGTGATAAGTTTTGTAGACATAAGTGAAATTCCTAGAAAACGGCAAAAGTGAGTGCCAGAATTTGACCAATCCATTCAGAGGGACGCTGCCGCTGGATAGTCAATATATCTCGAGATTGATAAGAGATATCAAAAAGTTGTCAACAGCAAACTTGTAGATCATAACTAGAGCTACACGTTTTCTGTTGACAACTTTTCGATACCTCTCATCAATATCGAGATACAATGATGGAAATACGGTATCACAGAGAAGACTCCTTCTCCACTCACAAGACAATCATTTGAGAGAGAGTGCGGGACTATCAATCGCCAGAAAGAAGATTCTAGCAGTTAGCTAAACCATTCAAACGCCAAAACCACCATAAGACTTCTGAAGAGAACAGTTGCTCCCCTGAATAAACCGTTTTCTCTCGCAACTCGATTCTATTTGATTTCGTTTATTTCGGAAATCAAACGACGAACAATTGAGCATGAGTAGGACAGTAAACCTTCGAGAAGTCAATGTTCTTCGGAGGCGTTATTTTAAAGAGAAGATTGCATGCGTACTCCCTCGACAGTTGGCACTTGAGGAACGGCTTGATCCACGTGAAGCTGTCTTTGCACATTTGATTCGACCTCACTTCGAAGTGAGTTATCTGCTTTCCAGAAGCAGCGATATCCTTGAGAATCTCGGCGAACAGAGCCTGAACGACACGTGGACTGTCTCCGTAGAACGGACCCAGATTGCAGTCTCCGGCCGGGTAGATCACCGCCTGGGCCATTCCGATCACATTTCCCTTCTCGTCGTACGCCACCTTCCCGAATCCATCCACATCGCGCATGTGGCAAATGATGTAGCGTTCACGGTGATAGGGATGGATCAGATGGTCGTAGTTGATGATGTCCTTCTTCGGAACATCGTGTGCACTCTTCACAGTGATGTCTTCAAATGAGAGATTCGGCGGAATGAAGACGTCCTTCGAGGGGTAGAAGCTCTTGAAACCGACGTCCATCGATCCGTGCCCCGAGACGCCGTCGTCAGGTGTGCAGCAAACGTGGGTCCAGAAGCGATGGAGGTATCCATCTGAAATGAACTCGTTTCATTCTCGAGCCTTCCGACCAATCGTCACTCACTGACGTTCGACAGAAAGTAGGTGCTCGCATCCGACACGTTCCTCGTCACCATGTCGCCCATCAACGGAGCCACTCTCGCCTTCCGAAACGCTTCATCCGCCCATCCCATTCCGATGAACACGCCTGCTTTGTTGGCGGACGAGTCGAGGGGGACGATATCACAAGAATGGCCACACGAGATCACTTTCTTCGTTCCCTTCAGACACAGAACTCTGAATTTGTAGGCGTCTCCGAAACAGTTCCTCCACATCAAAATATCAGATTTCTTGAAGACTCCGCGCTCGTTTCCGTGCTTTAAAATGGTCCGTTTCCCTGTTTGCATCAGAAAAGAAACTCACACACTCCATGAACGCATCCAAATATGCGTCGTCGGGATTCCATATGAAGTCCACGTCATCTGTAGTCAGATGCTTGACGACCGATGCGGAATTGGCGAGAGAGCGAAGTTGCGGGAGACGGAGAGAACGCAAGATGAGCATTTTGTTGAGAAATTGGAACAAGAAAGGGATTGAAATTCAGAAAACGCGCGGATTGGTAGCCGCAGTCGAATGAGGACGATCTTTTCGCCGGCCCACGTGGAAATGACGGCCGTGACCGACGAGTTGAGCCGCAAAAGGCGGTGGCTTACAATGGTTTCAAGTTCACGTTGGGAGAACTCTGCTTTATGATAAATGTATTAAGAAGGTATTGAGAAATGGGGAAATGAAGAGTTTCTTACAATGAACACACTTTTTTGTTGGAGGACTTCCTTTCGGCTGCAGCCCTTTTCAGAAGATCTGAACGAAACATGGGTTTCTCTGAATATTAGGTGACAAAGTGAAGTTGGCACTTCAACACCTAATAAGGATATTTAGGTACAATAACGTGCCACAACTTAAAAATACATTTCAACACTATTATATATTTCAAAAATCTTGGAACCTGCGCAAACGCGCTCTGCTAGACTCGTGTTGGTCTCGCCACGACTATCGTCTCTGTCTCGTGTGTTGCACGAGAGACGCAGACAACAGTCGTGGCGAGACCAACACGGGTCTAGCGGAGCGCGTTTGCGCAGGTTCCAAGATTTTTGAAATATATAATATCTCCACACAATGATTTTGCTGGTACCAGTATTCTAAACGTTCGATACGAATCGGCGTTATAACCTTTTTTATCGAACAAACCTTCAATTACTTTTATTATTAAAACAATTCAAATAGGACAATGGGTAGTGGGAAACGTGCTGTAAACCTTTGAAAAGTCGACTCCGAATAGCGTGTGGTCGCACATCAGAGTGCTCACTTCGTTTCGATGAGTCATCAATTTGGCGAATGGTCGGAACCATCTCAAGATTCCCCTCATCACAAAGATCCTGCATCTCATACTCTTACCCGTAACTGCCCTCGAAGTAGTCAATGGAGCGCACTTGCAACCTCCAGTACTTGTCCGCATCCAACGTCATCTCCTCCAGAAGTCCCTTCATAATCGCCTGAGCCACTCGTTTATCGTTGGCATACAACGGAGTCAGTGAGCACTCTCCAGATGGGAACACGGCGATGGCTCCGAACCCAATGACTTCGCCCTTTTCATTGAAGGCTACTCGCCCGAAATCTTCTCTTAGTTGCCGCAAAACGTACTTTGATCGTTCGTAGTTGAACACTTTAGCGTCATAGTTCAGAATGTCCGCGTCAGGAACATCACGAGCGTTCTGGAATGAGCTCTAGTTTCCGTTGATCTTCGCATTCTGATATACCTTGAGGGTGACCCCAGACAGATCCAAATCCGTCGGAATTTGCAAATCAGCAATGTCGTAATAGGAAACAAAGTGTTTGATGATCCACTCGTTCGATCCACTCGTCTGTTGATACCACTTCAATGTCGTCTTATCGACGCACATCATCGAGTTTTTGACTCCGAACTCTGCCTCGTACGACTGGCTCTTCATCATATTCTGAATCCTCTTCGCAGGAGCATCCGGAGATATCCAGAAGTTCCCCATGAACACGAATTCTCCCGATCCATCCTTCGGGTTCAGTGGTCGAAAGACAGTGTGGGAGTTCGTGGAGACCAGTGTGTCTTCGAGAAATGTGAACGCCTGCTGGTGATCCTTTCCCCACGCCTCTTGCGGTTTCTTCAGATCCGACGGCTTCACGTCGTGCTGCTTCGATCCGTACTGAAAACAAACACTTTCCCATCCAATATTCAGACCAGAATCCCACGGCTTTCCAGAAGGCGTCGTACTCTCGCTGCTGCGCATTTTTGACCACTTTCACCTGATTCCACGAGAATTTCTCCCGAACGTGGCAATTGGAGAGACGCCGAGCGAGAGTGAGCATTTCTCTGAAATAGAAATGAGTTGGATTATGATGACAAATCAAAGGTGGTTACGGGGAAAAAGTGCGACCGGTGATGTGTACAGGGTGCACGGAACGGGCGGGCCGGAAGAAAAAGAAGAAGAAGAAGAAGACGTGAAGGTGACGATCGTGGAATAATTCTGGTGCGAACGACCTCAAAATAAGTGCCAATAGGCTAGTTACGTGGAAAGCGAGCACATCACGCTTGTTTTTTGTTTGCGAGAATCTTATAATGAAATTGGAGAAACGCGTTCAAGGTACTTCCTCACCTCACCTCACTTTCCTCAAAATATCTCAACTGGGCAAGGTTTCGTTCGAGTTGGTCCTTCAATGGGTATGTCAATAAGTGTTCCTGATTTTTGACATGTTCCTTGTTTCTTCCTTTTTCAGTGTTTGCCGAATGTTTTCTTTTTATTTTACTCATCTGTTCCGGAAGATAAACGGCCAAGTTCAGAAATGAGAACAAGATGGCGCATGCTGTGAATGACCTCGCAACCGAGGAGAGCTCTGCCGGAGAATCATTATATCTCGAAATTGATAAGAGATATCAAAAAGTTGTCAACAGCAAACTTGTAGTCCTAGGTATGATCTACCAGTTTCCTCCTGACAAGTTTCTAATATCTTTTATCATCCTCGAGATATAATGATTCTCCGGGAGCAGAGCTCTCCTCGGTTGCGGGGCCACCTTTTTCCCTTCGCCCCGTTTCCTTCCTTCCCACCATTCCCCCGTTGCTTATCACTCCCTCCCTCTCCCATTTCTCTCCCTCTCTCCCCCTTGCTTTCCCACCAATGAGTGTCACCAAATCGGAATATCCGCCCGTGTCTCTCAAGCACCTCTCCGCATCTCTCTGTCTGCGTCTCGCAGCTCTGCACACTGTCTCGTGTCCAGGTGGGTGGCGCATATATGGCGAAAGCGGTCACCCGGGGGGCAAATAATAAGAGAGAGCCCCCCGACTGACCCCCACCTCAACGTCCCGTTTGCTTCCTCCGTTTCCTCGAGATTCCCCTCATTTTTCGTCGTCGTTTCTTGCAACATGTGCTTCCAATTCCACACATACCGATTTTACGATGCGATTTCTTTTGCGTCGGGAGGAAAGAAAGACACGGCCGACGGAGACGGCACTTTTCTCGGCGCAGAAAGTTTATAAAACACATCCGGGATCCACTCTCCTGTTCGCTTTCTCTCTCTCTCTTTCTTGCATTGTGCACTCGTGCCACGTCACACACACAGAGAGAGATTTATGAGCAGTCTCTTCGGGGAATCCGTTGTTTTCTGTGTTCGTTTGAGTAGGAGGAGAGGAACAATTCAAGAAGAGAAAAAGCACAGCAGAGTTGTTTTCCGTGGTTTTTGTGAGTGTGTCTGTGATTCCTAACTCCTATAGCAATAATAACACGTAACTCTGTAGCCGTGGTTTCCGATTGGCTACAGGTATTTTTGGATATTCCATTGATAAGAGAACCCTTTCGAATTGTTGTGATCCTTGAAATAGCTATCCTGAGCACACGAAACCGTCCTAAAAGTACAATATGAAATAGTTTTCTAACCGTCGACTCCTGGCTCAAACTTTGAAATAAGGACTTCATCGACTGAAAAATGCTCTCTGCCTAAGAAGGTTTCCGTTCTCAGAACCGGATCATTTTGAGATGTTCAGCTGAGGTCAACTCTAAAAAAGACTACTTTGATAACGGTATTCCTTCTGGAATTCCAAGAATTCCGGCAGCAGGTTGAGAATTCAGCAAAAGACCCCCTGAGCCAATGTCTTATCGCTGAGTCAGCCCTAGACTATCCACAGAATCCTCGGAATCTTGGAACATTGATAAAAGATAAGAGTTGCTTGTGTGATGATTTGATCGTCTTGTAGTCAGCGATGCTTGGAATCGCTGTCCCCCCGCTCTCGCGAACATTCCTGAAATCCCAGATCCGAAACTTGAAATACGGATTGATTTTCAATTCTTTTAGCCTTTTAAGCAACCGTTTGAATGATAGATCCTTTATGTTTCAGCTGCAGAGCAGTGCGATTCGAAGTTGATCTCCGGTCTTGATAGTGCAGGTGATATGCCTTTGCACCAAAAATGAATAACAAGAATCAGCTTCAATTCACGATTTTTGTTTTTCCAACTGACTCCTGATCTTCGCACTCCATAGCTCTAGTTTCTAGTGTTACTGTGGGTGGCGAGGGCCTGAAAACAGAATACTATCGAAATGGCGGCACAACCGAGGAGAGCTCTGCCGGAGAATCATTATATCTCGAGACTGATACGGATAGCGAAAAGTTGTTAACAGCAAAATTGTAGTTCTAGTTATGATCTACAATTTTGATGCTGACGACTTTCTGATATCTCTTATCAATCTCGAGGTATAATCATTCTCCCGCAAAACTCTCCTCGGTTGCTGTCCCGTTTCGATGGCATCCGATAGTACGCGCTTCAGAAGCCGTCAAGCTCCACCGATCATTTAGAAAACAGACGTGCAGCATACTTCTGACCTCCAAACTAAGAACAGGCTGAAATGGTTCAGTTGGGGCTGAGGAACGGCCGCAGACAAACAAAAGGACACAGAAGCACTTTCCTCTCCTTTCAGAATCAAAACGATTCTTAACCATGGAAAAAAGTTGAGTGCACCCTATCTTCTCCTGATGAATGGGAATCGAAGATCTTGCGATTGGAGCCATAAGGAGCCTAATCCGGGGACAGCGAGCCCAACCTCCCGAATAACTCATAAATCAAGTGCAGCAGCAGCAGCTCTCGTGTCCCCTGGATTCCCTGGAGTGCACTCGGACCGTCGTCATCGTCGCCATCTCCATCACTCCTCCCCTTCGCTCCCTCAGCCCAATCCATTCATTTTTTGTGTCGCCTTCTCTCCTTCTTCCCGCCACCACCAGCCAGTCAACCAACTGGTTTCCGAATAATTGTCTCTCTCTCTCTGTCCGTTTTCCTTTTCCTCCGCTCTCCCTCCTCAACAACACTCACTCTCCTCCGGCCTGTTTCAATTATTCCCACCTCCATGTCCCTTTTTCATTTGAAGAGGTGGACGACTACGGAGAAGTTGGAAAGAGGCGCCGTCCGACGATGATGATGTACCGAAATGTGTCCGTCTCTCTCTCCGTCTCTCCCCCCACTTTCCCCCCTTTGAATCCGTCGCTTTTCAGTGCGCTTTTTGTAGATTCACTCTGTTGAAAGACACCACCAAAACGACAGATTATGGGATTTTCGGCGTTGTCGTTTCGCATTTTTTCAAAGATTTTTGACGATTTCGAATGGTGTGTCTCTTGAATCGTTTTTGCAGCTCTTGTAGAGCACACTTGCACTACACACATGTTCTAGTTGAATTGGGGCGCATTTACATACTGGGAGGAAACTTTGAATCTATGAACTTTTAGTGAAGTGATCTCTGAGAAATGCAACTTCTCTCGATTGCAATTCAAACTGTAGCCATGAGAACTACTGGAAAAATGAACACCTTCGACCATTCTCAATAGAGCGAAATACGTTCACTGGCAGTAGAGTGCGTTTTAAGCTGAATTCTGAAGCTGAATTGTTGTATTTTCAGCTAAAATTTCGAACAGTTTCCTTACGACACTCCGAAGTTACGAGAGACTGAAGTAAGTGCTGCGCTTCTCCAGATATTCCTTTGTTTCCGGTCGTACCATTTTCAAAAAAAAAAATGAAAAGACATTGAATGGCTCGGATTTAAATTATCTGCATTGTTCCGTGTGATTGCACAGATTGAAAAACGACCGTACCCATGTTCCAATTTACCAACATTTGATATCAATACAGTGATAGACAAAACTGTCCTAATTCCATTAAGTGTCTTTCTCCCTGTTCTTTTCCTTTCGTGATCGCACACTTTCGAAGATATCGTAACCATCTGTGCAACTCCCACGCACTAGAGAAGTTCCTGAAACAAATACATACGTTCTTTCTGATCAAATTGCAAACCTTTCTTCTGGAAAAACTTTGAAATATCGAGCTCGCTAATAGTAACTTTCTGAAAAAAAATCTTTTTAAAATCTTGCCCACTTTTGATGGTCAACACCGTTCCAGATGGCATTATTCCAACGACGTTACTTGCGTGAACCGTTCTCTCAAAGTGCACTCGTGAATGCACTTTTCTCTGCCACACAGTACAGTCTCGGCGCCTCTTCCACTTTCCATTCAGTCGTCGCCGTGAACACATTTTCCACGCCAATCACATCGTCATCTCTCACTTCGCTTCGGCCTCATCTCTTGAGAGTGCGTTTCACACTTTGCGGCCGCTTTTGTTTGTGTGAATTATCGTCTTTCCGTGACCGAAACAATGCGAGAGATTTATTGTTCGCCATTCCTCCTCCTCCTCCTCCGAAGATCCAGCCATTTGATTATCTCTCCTCTCGTTCGACACATTTCGACGCCCCCTTCCCCCCCCCCCCCCCCCACTCATAATCTCATTCCAGCTTCCCCCCGTGAACAGGTGATTCCCCTTCTTGTTATTCCCTGTTTTCTGTTCCGTTCTGACGTCGAGAGCATTGATTTCGAGAGAGAGAGAGAGAGAGGCATTCACAATAACACATCGCAAATGGCATTGGGTTTCCATGGCTTTTTGTTATTCTCGCAAAAACTTGAGAGCAGAGCCCTCGCGGGGGGGCACGGGTGCCTCTCGCACGCTCCTCGCGTTTTGAATTTTCATAAAAATTTAATGAGGTGGGGTGTCAAGCGAACCGAGGAGACAGTGTGGCTGACGGTGGAGACGCAGCGTTTTGTGCAAATTTCGTCCAATTTTAGGTGACCCCAGAGAGTTGACACATTTCGAGACGGCCTTCCATTTTACTATATTCGAAGAGCTTTTGACTTTCGACCTCATTTCAACGACTGAAGAATGTTTCCCGAGTTTTATTTATGAAATTAATCATTTTGAAAGCCTTGAAATCTCGAGTGATTCAGAGCATGAAGAAGCAGTGGGCGGAGGGTTGTTTTGTAAGATTATCAATGGAGCGCGTATGCAAAATCAGAACTCGCTCTCTACCTCCTCCAGTAAACGCGCTCTGATGAACTGTCTTTGTTGAATTATCAGTGGAAGTGTTCCCAACGTGAATTAAAATAATGGCAGCAAGTGCGATTTAACAAAATTCCTCTATCAACAATAGAGCGCGTTTGCTGACGTCCAAAGATTCGCTATGGATATTCATTGAACCTACTTGGATATTCGTAATTCGAATTCCAATGACGGTAGCAAGTGCGCTCCACCGGACTGTCTCCATGGCGCGCACTTTCCTATCTCCGAACTCCTTCAAATCTTCCATCGCTTCAGCAGACCTTTTGAATTAGTAATTAGAACTGCCGCGATTATCAATAGAGCGAGATTGAAAAGCTCGATGCTCTATGAAGCAAATGCGCTCCACCGAACAGTCGCAACAGCGCGCCTTTCATAGAGAAACCGTCGAATAAACTTGTCACCTGTGTCATTCCTTCTCGGGACCGCCCGTCCGTTTGCCTGCCTGCCCGTAATTGCCTCCTTCTCCCTCCTCATTGTCATTCTTTCCTTCTTTCGGCTGACCTTCATCTACAGTAATTTGCATGTCTGCGTCTCTCTCTCTCTTCTCGCATTGCGGTTTCGTTTGGTTCCGTTACCATCGTCGTGTTTTGGCTGTTTCCCTCCTTAACTTATTCGCATTCAGGTCGTTGAATGCATACTTGATCCTTATGCCAATCTCTTCTCCTCGTGCTCCCCCAGTTTCCCATCCCTTCACTCGTCCAGTTCCCCCCGTCTAATTCGTCTCCTCTTCTTTTTATGATAACTCAATTTCCGGTAAGCACTTTACGTGTGAAGAGAGAGCATCGGAAGCGGAATGGCGTTTATATTATAAACACATCGAATCGCTGCTCGGGGGGAGAGAGCAAACAGGAAGAGACTTCCGCCTAGTGGGGGTGTCGGATGCGAAAGTTTTCTATATCATTCCCGGAGGATCGCCTCCATTGTCGCCTCTATCTCTCGTTTTGTCTGGTTTTGTGGGAGCTCCGAGAGGAGGAACACGTGTCCCCTTGGACCCGTTTATCGCGACGTTCGGATCAAGGTAGCTAGCCGATTATCTGTCCGGTTCATCGTTGGCAGAGAAAGGAGGTTATTACTGTGTCAAAGTATCCATTGTTCTGTGTGTTCCCTGGTTTCAGTGCTGCTTTGTGGGGGATAATACGGTAAACAAGAGTTCAGCAAACGCGCTCTATCGAACTACCCCCTTCAGAATCCGTGAGCTCTTTCTTCGTCAAATTTTCTCGTAAATCAACAGTTTTTTCGCCGTTTTCCCATCCCCGGGGGCCTTTCCCGTGCCCTTCTCGCGCCCTTCTCGCGCCCCCATTCACACATGAATTATCACTTTTCGAGTTTTGCAAACTTTTTTCCGTTGTTGTTCGTGCACTTCTTCCCCTTCTTCATCTTCTTCCTTTCTTCTCACATGTGCTGTCAGTCAGTCCTCTCCTCTTTCTTTCCCTTTTTGAGAATGATTGATGCACTTTGCGAGAGGGGCACGAGGAAGGCGCGAAGGAGGCGTTCGTCGTCGCTCCTCGTTCCATCTCGAATTCATAACTTTTTCGACGCTTCTCTTCTCAAGTTTACTCTCTCTTTTTTGTTGTTTTTGGTCACGAGACGTTGGTTTTTTGCGTCGGGAAGGTGTCAAAGTTGAGGTGTTGATACGTCAAAAGTCGCAAATGTTCAATTGGTTTTGATGATTTCTTGACAGTTAGCCGTCTGGCTGATGGGAGAGTATCAAGTTTCAAAGACTATGTTTAGAGAATCATAGAATGGCAAAGGGTTATGATGGTTCTGGTGGATAGCTTCAAGTATATGTCTCTTTGCGTTCGAATATTTTCTTGACATTTCAGTTTTCCCACTCTGAGACCCTTTTCCCTTCCGCCGTAACCATCAATTCGCAGAATCTCATTGAACGTGCTCATTAGTGCCCGAGTGCTCATTGAACGTGTAAATTCATCATTCTCAAAAAGAAAAAGTTCAAATTTCCTCTAATCTATGATTACCTATTGTCAGCGTACCGCCCGTTTGAGGCAGAGCAAAATCTTGAGAATGCTTCATTGTCAAGCCAACAGCGGTTTCTCAGAACGAAACATTCGCTTTTTGCATGTTTCTCGTTTCCTCGGAAGTGGTTGAATTCTCGCCAATATCTGATATTTAGCAGATTGTTCCAGTGCATTTGTGAAACTTTGCGCCTTCAATACTCTGCTCTCCTACTCTCGATCCGCAAGATTCACCAACACGACTCCCCTGAATGAGATCTATCGGATGGCATAGACCTTATTCCGATGACAGCTGGATTCTGTCACCTTTTCGTTAGTAATGTTCAGATCCCAGACCCCCTCTCCTCCTCCTCTCCATGGCTATTCTCTGAATGAATCAGAAGCCCCCTCGGCTGGTCACCCAATGACTCACTCACCTCTGCCCCTCGAACGGAAACATTTCCATTCTCACTCTCTTTCTCTTCTCTATTTTCAAAAAACCATGCTCCCGATCGATGGGTGTCTTCCTCGTTTTTGCATCGCGAATCCAGTCCGTCGACCTACTTTTCCGCAGGAGCCCGTCGTCTGCGGCTCTCGGTTTTTCCGCACTCTCTCGTCCGTTCCCGCGGCCGCCGTTGAAATGTTTGATTTTGGCGGAAAGAGAGAGAGAGACACAGAGACACAGAGAGATGCCACATTCCGAGTGATTTCTTCCAAATATTGGACGGTGTCTCTCCCATTTTTGTACATTTCGCCGAGAGTGCATGATCATAATGTGAAGAAGAGCGTGTTGACTTTTGAGATTATCCTCCTCTCCCAGGCATTCCATTTCATCCGTTACCAGAGCTCCAAACATCTCTCTCTCCCTCGAAGTTTCTCTCTCCGATGGTTGCCATAGCTGCCTCTCCATCTCCGTATCTCCTCCTCTCCCATTCATTATTCATACTTTTCCTCCTCTTTTCCTGTCTATTTTGACAACCACAACCACCACCTCTTTTGCTTATTTTGCTCGTGTATTTGGTTCTTTCCGTCCCCCCACTCCTCCTCTTAAAAAACGGGCGACTCAGTGAAGTGTAATAAAATCGGAAAGCATTCGGAGGCGAAAAAGCGACGAATCGGATGCTGCTTCCGAAGGCGAAGACCCCGTTTTTGCTGAGATTTTATCGATGTGAATGGGAAGGAAGAGGGGGAATACATACACAAAGTGATGCCAATTGCGCAAGCCTTTTTCGCGTAATTTCTCCCCATTTTTTGAGATGTTCTTCGATTTGATAATTTTTTTACCAGAAACTGAGAAAATTGAACTCTTTACGCAACTAGTGCATTTGCTCGTCAACTCCTGTGCACTCACGCAAAAATGCACTCTACGAAAGTTCGAATTCTTGCAAAATTTCTGTCGAGTTGGCAGTGCTCCAAAGCTCCAAAACAAGAGCTTCCACGAGTTTCGATAGGTTTCAAAACCAGAAAAAAGCTAAAAAATCAGAATCGCCTATCTATTTCTGTGCATTCAAGTGCACACACAAACTCCTCTGCAAGCGCGCTCTATCTCAAACTCTGCGTCTCTCGAAGAATCATGATCTTCAAGCTTCGTAACCGAGATGAGGAATCAAGAGGGAAACTTTGGCTCTGAGGAGCAAAGTTCGAAACAATCGTACTCATTCCGTCAAATCGTGTGCATTCACGCAAAACCGCACACCTCCACCCATTCATTCGCCCCCTTCCCGCCCCTCTTTGGGCCCTTTCAAACTTCCGATTGAATACCTTTTCCGCTCAAAAATGACCACTCACTCACTCTGGCAACTAGCAAACAAAACTAGTAGTCGTATAGAGAGAGAGAGTGTCCTTTCCGTTCGTTTCTCTCCATTTCACACATAAATTACGGGAAAAGAAGAGGGCGACAGAGACCAATGACTTTTCGCACCGAGAAGAAGAACGAATCGAGAAATGACAAAATGGAGAGGGGGCACTCTTTCTCTCTGTTTTCCTCATTTTTCACGGTTGTCCTCAATTTGTGTGGTGAAGGAGGAGGAGGAGGAGAGCATATGGAAAACGAACGGAAGACGAAAAACAAGGGAAAAGAGTCCTATGGTGTCTACAGTTCCCTTTCTCTTTTCCTCTCCTAAACTTCTTCTCACCTAATATTTGCTCTAGTACCAGTAGTTTCAACATTTCCTCCCCCGTCATACCCTTTCAATGTTCAAAGCTCCCGCTGTTCTTGTTTCTCTATTTTCAGTACAACTTCTCTTTTTCTTTCTCTCTTTCCTCTCCAATCATTCCATTCCTTCCTTTTCCTCTCTCCTTTCCTCCTCCTCCTCTTTCTTCCTCTCCAATCATTCCTCATCCTCTTCCTCCAGCTCATCCGTCGTCTCGACAACATTCCCTCTCCTCCTCTATTCATACCGTCATTCCTTTTCCTCCTCTTCGCATTCAAAATCGTTTATGATTCACAAACACTCTCCTTTATTCTCCCAATTTTTCAGCAAAACCCGCCCTCCATTCCGCTGGTTGTTGCTCTCATTCGAAAAACGAACGAATCGCGACCATTCGGCTCGAAAACCGCGACTCGGGAGTCATCATGACCGACGTCTATGAGTCGCCTGCCAGAGAGGTTCGTTCCCATTTCTCCCTGTTTTCGCCCCCTCCGCCCATTCATATTTACTATTTGTGCAGTCCGTTCGTTCCCTCTCTCTACTGTACATGTACATATTTGCATGACAGATAACTGTGTGTTTTTTCGAAGCTCTTCCTTCCCTTCGCTCAAAATAACACAAATGTCCTTTGGGTGTCGAATCGTGAAAATAGTCGGCGTTTCTGAAAATTTGCTTCACAGGGAAATTCTCCCGAAGAAATCGCTATGTTGACACTTTTCCCCTCGATTTTCAACATTCTGATAGTATTGAAAACGGGCGGATTATTTCTGAAACCTTGTCATTCTGTGCTCCAAAGCAAGTTTCGCAAATGGCCTAGAATTCCGGGGTGGAAGTTCGGCCGAGTTCTCCAGCTGGACCAACTCTAGGATTTTTCCGTCGAAAGAGAGCGCTGGCCGTATGGAACAAGGCAAGTCTCTGCAATTTCGCTGTATGGCATGGCAGAGAATTGAAAAGCTACTCAGTTAGGTGATTAGAACCGAGTTTTCCTTCTAAATTCATTAACAAGCGATGGAGCGCACTTACCACTTGATAGTTCCTTGACTGTCTAAACCAGCTAAGGGGTTCGTTCCATCGTTCAAAAAAGGCTATTAGTTCTCGAAAGGTGTCTCATGTGAACGTATCCATTCTTGTTCTTCTCGACAACCGGCTCTCTGTCCCATTTGACTCATTCATCGCCCCTCCACTTGCAACCATTCTCAACCTCACTCCCGTGTCTCGCGAGTACATACAATCCTCTTGGTCTACCTGCTCTCTCGCCTGCGTCTCTTCGTCTCGCGCACTCTCTCGCCGCCGTACAAGTAACCTGAGCCTTGTTCACATAACAACAAAAGCGGTGTAGGGGGGAGGCGAAATGTTCGCATTTCATCTGTACTAGACGCTCTCTTTTATCTCTCTCCCTCCCCCCAAGTTCTCCAGTTCCTTCACGAAAGGACGACAAAAAAACGTAAAGTGCCCCTCCGGATCCTCCTCAAATTATACTTCACTCCTCCTATAAATGACCATATTCGTTCGCTAAGAGGTCTTCAAAAGAACAAAAGCATCCTCTCTGTTTCCGAGTGATGGTCATTTGGTGCAAGCAGTCTGTCTGTGTGTGCGCTTCCAAAGTGACTAATGACCACAGACCTATTTTCGATTTGGTTCAGCACAGCCGTTTTAATTGTTCAGTGTCCGTCTTCTTCTTGAGTAGTGTCAACCGAAATCTCCTCAAATGTCTCCAGAGAGTGACGTAGTGTTTTGATTTGTGACTGTTTTGACTAGAGACTATCGTAATCCCCTTGCGACCCTAATAGCTCGGTTTAAATTTCCCGCCGACACGACCAATGTAACCTACATATCAAGCTATAAGGCTGCAATAGTGCTCCATCGAACTCTGGCTCTGACTTCTCCATAGAGCACATTGACGGTTTTGGAGCAAAGAGTTTCACACCAAATTCCAAATTCTCTTCTGACGTTTCAAAAGTTCACTTTCTGGTACTGTAACCGAACTAACATACTGGCTACCTGATCAAGTTTCTAGCTTTCCATGTACTTTTCCTCTCATCAAAAGGTACGTTTTACCGAGAAATTTTCGCTTTTCGAACACTAAAAAAACGTCGAAAACGAGACAACGTGGGATCGAACCTACCGTAACTCCCACAGGATCCCGTTCTCTACATAATAGTTCTTTTCGAGTTTTCCAGTCGAGACCATACGATGATTCACACGAACTTTGTCTGTCTCCACGGAATTTCTTTTCGGAACTCTGACCCCATAATTCAGCTAATCGCCCTCTTATCACTTTGGGTGTGGTCATCGGGAATTCCCGCAAGAACCATCTTCCCTCCCTCCCATCCGCTTCATCGACTATCGATTGGAGACGTCGTCTCGTGCGCGGCAAAACAAGTGAACACAGTGCTGCCCTTCGTGTCGAAAACCGGATCGTCTTCTCACTGATTTCGCAATCTTCGTTTTTTCACGAGGGTTTACAACCTCAACGCCTGATGACCGTGGTCGTCTGAAAGCGCGAAGAGACAGTGTACAAGGCGAAGAGACACGAGGCGCTTTCGAAATTGATAACAGTGCCTCTGCCTCCTCCTTCTCCTTCTCCTTCTTCTTCTCCCGCCACTTCGCAGTACACTTCCTCTTTTGCCGCACTCAAACTGCCACTTCTATCGATCGAATGACTACCGAATTCGTGTCCGAGGAGGAGTCCAAGTATGCGGTAAGTGTGCACATTACTCGAGTTCCCCCTGTTTGTTTTGCCTCCTCAAAACGTGTGCTGCTCGCGCGAAATTGACTCCAATGCGACGACTAGAATCACGAGATCATGATGAAGCAGTTCCCAAGTGTTTGGGATACAGTTAGGGGTGCATTCAGGGAGCAACCTAGGCCGCCCCGTTGGAATCCTTGAATCATGGCCTCTTATTTAGATCCCTTCCCTATAAGTCCCTATAGAATTTGAAAACAATTACTATTGAAGAATCAGTCATAGAGTTCGGTAAACTGGGCGTTAACGTAATTTTCGAATGTGGTGAGAAATTATGAAAATAACCCAAAAACTCATTCATCCATCTCCCATTCTTTGTCACTTTTCAAAGTTTCATTCGATTTTGCGAACGAGAGTTTCCGATTTCCTGCTATTGGTCTCTGATGAAGTAGTCTGAAGACATTCAGAGTTCAGTTGTATTATCCTTTAGTTCCACTCAGATTCTTGAGAAAACGGAGGATTCTCTGACTACTTTAACATTGAACTATCAGCCTCTTATCACTGTTGCCATCCCCTCGGAAACTAGAAAAAAGAACTTCCCCTAGGACTTTTGAAATTCCAAAAACACGCCGATTCTGTAAAAGTTTTGCAAAGTTCCCGTGATCTCTCTCTCTTCTACCTGCCCTGCCCCTTCAGTGCCCCTGGCATGCCCCCAAAATTACTTCCTTCTTGGAAATTTTCTTGCAAAACAACGGAAAAAACAGTTCCATTTATCACCTCCCTCGAAAAACAGTGCCTGTTCGGAATGAGTCACTTCGTTTCGATTCCCACCTTTTTCTGTTTGCTCTTTCCGTCTGCGTCTCCTACTCTCTCTCTCGGGCTTCTTCCACTCGAAAACCGTATTTCGATACTCTCAGCCGCAACAGAAGCAGAAGAAGTAGAAGAAGAAGCAGAGTGTCGGTTCGTCATCCAGTGTATAATTACCATGAGAAGCTGTCAGAAGAGGAGGCCAATTGCCGCTTCAAGTGACACCTTTTGTTCTAGATCTCCCCCCAGCATCATCATCATTCTCTATTTGTCAAACACCCCACCTTGTTGACCTTTTCCAATCGCTTCCCGTCGCTGATCACTGCGAGATGAGAGAGACCGTGTTGCCACGTCATTAGTCGATGAGTCAGTCGGCAGTTTTGCCACGTCACAAACCACTTGGAACACGGGACGCCCCCGGGAACGCTCCCACGGTTGTGTTTGTTTTTCGTGAAGAGGAACGAGAAGGAACATAACACAAATAGCAGCGGATCTTCAAGATTCTCCCGTTGTTTTGATCTTTTGGGCACTGATGGGGCACACTTGCCCCCTCTTTTGGAAAAGTGTCAGTTACACATGCAGTTCGCCCTCTTTTGTGACTAATCATCGCCAAATATTTACCTCGTTTTTTTTCAATTTTTATGTATCAAGTGATGCATTCATTTCTTGAGAAGTTGAAGCCCCATTTGCATTTTTCGATAGAGCGCACTTGCAGCCCATTGGTCAGTGCTGATAGTGCGCTCTAGAGATTGGACAGAATGAGTTTTGTTCCTTGAGCAACTTTTTCAGTGGAGCGCACTTCCATTGTTCGAGATGCTGGAATTGATCTGTGCTGCAGTTGCGCTCTAGAGACCAAATGCAACACCGATTTCCCCTCTTGAGGGATTTTGTCAGTGGAGCGCACTTGTAGCGGGAACAAAATTGTGCAAGTGCGCTCCACCGAACACCAGCTTGAAGACAAGTTTTCAGTGAAATCCACATTCTCAAAGATCTAGAAAAAGCTCATTCGAAGAGACATCACTTGCGAGAAAAACCGTTCCGATTCGCTTTCCGTCACCTTTCCATCGCCTAGCCCATTAGTGAAATGGTCTTCTGAATCGTTTCTCTTTTTGGATGGTAGTCCGGTTCGAGGGGATATCTCCCCCTATCTTTGGATCCACTTACCGTAATCCCCTCTTCCCTACATTCTCTTCCAAACGCACCACAAACCGTTCCTCTCTCTTTCGTCATCCATTCCTTGTGTGTCTGTGTGTGTTTATGTATGTTTTTGTTCTCTTCCGGATCGGCATAGAGTGCGGAAAAGCGGCGCGGAACGACAAATACGTCGTGTTCCGGACAGCCGTTGTGCCGTCGCCGCCGCGTCATTCCCGCCTGATATCGGACACTTGCGCGCGCGCGCCTCCCCCCGGCTCCCACTTGGCCCGATTCGGCGAGAGAGACCCGCTGTGTATTCTCACTCTGAAATTATTATACTACAGTCCCATTTGGGAATCTCTATCAGAAAACACTGAAGAGAACGTAAATGCTTCAGCTATACGAGGTAGGTGTTTCACGAGATTTCACTGCTGTTGGTAGATCATCCCAACTGTCGCTTTCTAATGGTCGGAGAATGAGCATCTTTGTTCTGTGAGAAGAAGGTTACCTGTATAAGGAGAAGTTACCTCCCCAGCATTCCCGCTCTCGTGACTTTCTCAGAACCACTCGAACAGTGTACTTTTTCTAGAAGAAGTACGTCATCTGGAAGTGGTTCTGACGTGGTCACACCTCTCCCAAATGACGTGGGTTATCAACAAGTTCAAATAGAAGTCATTGAGGGGGCGGTTCTCAGAATCGCATTCCCCCCAACCGAGTTAGACTGATTTGGGGAAGAGGCAGGTGTTATTTCCCTATTCGGCAGCTCAGTTTGTGGTTCAGGGCAGTATTCAAGGCCTTGTCTCGGATTATTATCTTGAGCATTTCCCAGTTTTCTAACCCATAATCCTGCGTGAAGGTCTTGGCTATTCAGTTCCGCTAAATTCCATATTCGCACTCATTCCTTCGGAGCAACAGCCTTAAACATCTCATCCGTTCTTGGATTATAGAGTTCACCATGAAGTGATCTCACTTCTCAACAGACATCACTGTAACCACCGAAAGTTCCCCATCTCTCAATCGGCCACGTTGTTCCGTTGTTCCTGTATGTGTGATCATTAATCCTCTTTCTCTTTCTCTCTCTCTCCTAGTCTATTTTCCAGCTGATCTCACTTTGTAGTAGTAGTGTCAAATGACGGAAATCCGCGGGTTTTTGAACTTTTCCCATTCCATGACTCACTGGTTGGTCTCCCTCCGCCTGCTGGTTATGTCTTCATCATCATCAGAGAAACTTGAAGCCTTTTGTGAGTCAAAATGCATTTCCCATTGTGATGCTCTCTTTCCGCCCCCGTTCCCTGAGAAAAGAGAGAGAGAGAGAGAGAGAGCTGAGTCATTTCCTGCGCCCTCTCCCTATCTCTTCTTATCATTTTCCCGCCCGCCGCTCCCTGCTCAGGTGGTCTTTTCGTTGAAGTTTTTGACACAAACGACACATATTTTTGATGAGGTACACGAAGTTGTCAAGTCTTCCCTTCCCCTTCCCCACCCAAGTATTCGGTTACCTTTCAAGTGCCCACTCTGCCTACATTTCTCTGCCGTCTCTCCATATCCCACGCTCTCTCTCCCAGTTTCCTTCCAAATTCCACAAATGCGTCATTCCGGCGGTGCCGCTCATTCCATCACGCGCCTCCATCCCCATTCTCATCGTCCGAATCTCCATAGAAACCGAGCT
This sequence comes from Caenorhabditis macrosperma, assembly GCA_963932285.1. Classification (NCBI taxonomy): domain Eukaryota; kingdom Metazoa; phylum Nematoda; class Chromadorea; order Rhabditida; family Rhabditidae; genus Caenorhabditis; species Caenorhabditis macrosperma. The sequence goes on along the minus strand of OZ010621.1, from coordinate 10,275,546 downwards.
GAAAAGAGGCTTAGAGACGAGAGAGTGCGTGAGGCGACGAGACGCAGACGCTGGTTTCGCAATCCTCCGCCCGTTATTACTCGCCTTTCGTTTCATACTTCGGCTCTCGACGGCTCGCCACCGCATATTCTCTAGCCAAAATTGAAGATTTCCAGAAGCAACACTATCTGATTGATGTGAGTTGGGTGCGGTTGAATGGACTGGGGAACTGGGAAAGAGAGCCCCCCCCGAGGGTGGCTAGGAGGGGGTGTAATAGCCACAACTGCTTCCCGTATCTATACCACGAGTGCTATGATCACTGGGAGATCTTTACCTGTAGACGTGAGCCTTTGCTCACTGACTCATCTCAGTTCTTTTGCTCTTTGCTCCGAGCGATCAGATCTTCCATTCGGATCACCACCACCCTAATCCGTTAGAGAAGTTCAATTTGTTTTCCATCGCTCACTTTCGAATCGATACACGCATCCAAATCGGTCGTAATCCTCCTCGCCCGTCCCAGACCAGTCTCTCGACGTGAAATAGTTTCCAATTCACCCTCCAACAATAGTCCCTTCTTGGGGGGAGACGCACGGGAAGTGAGCACAATTTGAGCAGCTGTGCCAACCTGGCTTCCGTTTGGCCTTCAATCCCTTCCTCCGCCATCACCACGCACTTCTCCATCCACTATTCTTTCTTTTTTTTACTTCTCCGGTCTCTCGTGGATGAGAGTGGAATGGTGATTTGACGGCGGAAGGAGGGGAGGAAGAACGGAACGAGAAATCGTGGGTCGGAGAAACATGCTAATTTGATACGGTTTCTTTTTCCGCTTGTTCCCCTCCAGTCTCCACTCATTCTCGATCAGTCAATCACTCCTAATTCACATTCCATTCCACACACACACAAGGAATTTCCACTTGATCCCCTCGATTCGTCCCCTCCCCACCCTCTAATCGTCTTCATTTCCAGGACTCGCCTATGCGATTACAAGGCAGCTCGGCGAGCAGCGCGTCGGTCGCCTCCAGGTTGTACGGAACACGCTCTCGAAGGGACAGTCTCGGCGGCAGCTCATCGGAGAGCGATCTGATTGCGTTCGGCGGAGACAACGACGCGTTGAGCGACTTCAGTTCACAGGTGAGTGAACGGATTAGACGCTCGAGTGGGCAATGGGTCGTTTTGCAGATGAACCAACTGAACTCGTTCACGAAACGCTACACGGAGCTCGAGGAGCGGAACATGAATCTGTCGGACGAGCGAACCCGGCTGAAGACGGAGAACTCTGTGCTCAAAGAGCGGATGCACAATTTGGAGGAGCAGTTGACGGACAATGAGGATAGGTTCAAGCAGCTACTCTCCGATGAGAAGACGAGGGGAACCGAATCGATGTCGCGGTTGAAGAGAGAAAAGGAGTTGGAGACGGAGAGCTGGAATCTCAAGTATCAGATGCTCGAGAAAGACCTGGTCTCGGCGAAGAAAGACGTCGAACGGGCGAACGAGGAGACGAAGCGAGTGCGGAATGAGCTGGAGAAGACGGCGAACAAGTTGGAAGAGTCGCAACTGCTCATCGAAGGAATGGAAGAGGAGCGGATTCAGTTGGAGAGGCAGTTCAAGAAGTACAAGGAGGAGGCGCAGCAGGACATTGACTCGAGCAGTGAGATGGTCGAAGTGTTGACGATGGAGACGGAGGAGTTGAGGAAGAAGGTCGACGGGCCGAGGTCTGGGAGCATCTCGGAGCATATTGGAGATATGCACGACGAGATGGAGGCGTTGAGAGCCCAGGTGGCTGAGTTGATGAAGGAGAAGGAGGAGATGGCCGATCAGTTGCTGGCCACTTCTGTCGAGAGGGGAAGGTGAGGAAGATCGGAACGAAGGACCCTCTAGTCTCATTTGAATCCATTCCAGATCCCTGATCGCCGACACCCCGTCGTTGGCCGATGAGCTCGCCGGCGGAGACTCGACCCAGTTGCTCGATGCTCTTCGTGAGCAGGAGATTTGCAATCAGAAGCTGCGCGTCTACATCAACGGCATTCTGATGCGTGTCATCGAGAGACATCCGGAGATCCTCGAGATTGGCGAAGAAGGCGTAAGTCCCCTCCGATCGTCATCTGTGAATCCATCCTCCGACCTCTTCCAGGACGCCTCCCCCAGTTGACGGTGCGCCGGAGAATCTCAGTCAAACTCGCCGAACTCTGCGTCGCCCGAAGAGTCATCGTCACCGACCCTCTCGGCACGCATCTCCGCCTACCTCCCCGCCTCGTTTCTGCGATGGGGATGATAGGAACGAGAGTTCGGCCCCCTTCTTATGGCATAATGCCTCTGTGACGTGGCACACACCCCCTCCTTCTGTAGCTCCTCTTCCCCCTGATCCCTGTGATTCTGTCAATGCTTTACTGTCTCTTCTTCTTCTTCTGTACACATGTTTTGTCCTTGACTACCTATCAGTATTCGTTCCCCTCCCAGTGTGCCACGTCATTAGAGCGATTCGCGGGTAGAAGACCACCCCTCCCATAATATGTACATCCCTCCCCCTCCCGACTGAGATCCCCTCCGACCCCTTTTCTCCTCCCAGTGATATCCACATTTCCTTTTCTTCCCGTGGTACTTGTCCCCTCCCTTTGCCCATCGATTGTCTCCTTTTCTCTCTCTCTCTCCAATTGATCCGCCGTTCATTTCTTGTGATACAATAGAGCATTTTGTGCCCCCTCCCCCCGAAATAATTTATGTGTTTTAACTCTCTCGTTCGATTTCTTCGATTTTCGTCTTTTCCGATTTGGTTAGTGATTACTTCAAATGCGTCATCCATCCATCGTTTTCGAGCTTTTTCGTTCATTTGTGTGTGTGTGTATTTGAAAAGAGAAAAGAAGAGAGAAAGTCTTCTTTGAGAGCAGCACCAACACAAAAAAGAATAAACATGCATTTTCTCGGTCGCCTCATGCATTTTGGATCATCTACAAAAAAGAAGACGAGACGGCGGAAGACAACGGCACACGCGATCACACACTGCCCCTTCATCAGTTTTACTATACGATACGAGTTGTTTGGTTCGTTGAGCAGCTTCGCAAAGGGCACGTGCCCTTTCCCTGCCCCGTCGTTGCCCGCATTCAGAGACAATGCACTTTGGAATCGCAATTACGTTCACGCCTCGTGTTTCAAGCTGCTTCCTGTAGAATCGGAAAAATGAACATTTTGCTCAATTGACAGTGCAAATGGACTTGTGAGGTTCATTTCATTTTGTGTACAGTCCAGTTAGTTGTAGAGTTGCTCATTAATCCTGGTTCTTTATCGACACAGTTTTCCACTATTTTCACGCGTTTGTGTTTGAAATGTAGCCGAAACGTATCAAATGACTGCGCCGCCTTCGAAGTTGAACCTGTGACGAATTCGTCACAGGTTCAACAGTACCCCTTCAGAACAAAGTTAGGAACGCCTTTCACGTTTTCAGTGTCACCGAGCAAGCTGTCATAAGAAACCTTGTTTGGGAATTGTGGGGAAATTTGAAAAGTGCGTCTCTAACTGTTTTGAAGTATAATTTGGTAGCTTCGGAGATGTGCGGTTTGAATTCCCGCGCTGCCGGACTGCAATTTGTTCAAATTTGGCTGCGACCGCGTTGCCTGAGTATTCAACGCAGTATACAACTCTGAATCATATGCGCTCTCGTAAATCGACACGGTCGCAGCCAAATCGGGAGTCCAAACCGCACATCTGCGAAGCTCCCGTGCCCAATGGTCCTTCTACTTTCCAACTTGGCCCAAATTCCGAGATTACCCAGAACTTTCCAACCGCTTCCCTCAGCGCATTGTCGACGATGTTCTCCAAATTGTCCATGTTTGAGGTTTGAGGACTATGGGCGGAGCACGACGATTCCCCGGAGCACAGTGCTCAATTGCAGCCAATTTGAGAGTCGAAGAAGGCTGAAAAACATTCGTATGGACATCTTTTTCCCCTCACAACACGCCAGCTCTTCGAGGTTTCCTCATAGCATTTGTACGATTTTTGTAGTGTATGCGATGGCAGAGCTGAAATTGTGGTGCCATTTCAAAATCGTTCCGTCTTTTGAAATTGTAGTTCCAACTGAATTTCGATCCAACTCCACCACGACAAAGTTCTTGTTCTCATTCCGAATTCAGAGGATTCATATCGTTCTGCACCCGGGGAATGGACGGATGTCTTCCTGATGACGTTCTCTTTATTGTTTGTCGTTTGCAAGTTTCCTTCGGAAGTTCCCATGAGGACTCATATCATGAGATCATTGAGATCATTAGACCATTGTCAAAATTTCCACTCCACACATCACAATTCAGAATCCAATTGAAAATGAGATTCCATCCAATTACCCTCCCGAAACTCCATATTCTTACAGATCTCCCCTCCTCCAGTTCCACCTGTTGTTTTCCACCCGAATCGCCGCTCTCTCCTGTGACTACGAATACTGAATTATATCGGAGACCGCTGGAAAACGAGCAATTTGCGTGTAAACAAGTGAGATTTGAGAAGTAGTCGAGGGGAGGAGGGCGGCCGCAGTTCAAAATAACCGCCGCTCAATAACCGGACGAGCGGACGTGCATTAATTATTGAGCATCCCCCCTCCCCCTCTCGGCTTGTTCTCGTGCTCCAGGGAGCCCTCTTCTCCTCGAAAACCCACTTGTTTTCCTGTTCAAATTGCAAGTTTTCAGTATCGGGAGTGCGTACTGAAAGTAATGACAGACTTGGAGAGTTCTGACGTAGTCAGCTGATTGCGAGAATACTTCAGAGAGAGACAGAGCATCTGATTTCGAGACGCCTGATTTCTTCGCATTTAGAAATAGAAACGGCTGAATAAATAACTCGAGTTCTCATGTTTTCGTCCTTGATTTTATGAGTTCTCCGCGAGCGTGGACTCCGCAGTCGTGGTAAGGTCTCGCAACGAAAGAGCGAGGAGGCAGCATGTAAATTTCAGAGACGCAGTCAATTTTAATACTTTTCACTCCAAAAACGAGGTTCACGAGCGAACTCATAATAAGACCTACAGACACCGTTCTGAACACAATCGAGTTCCTTTTTTGACGCAATCACCAGCCGATCCTAATCAGGGAAACCGCTGCCACGGCTCCCCGCCGCCGGCGTCTATTAGTAAAATTTTGGGCAAAATTGCCAGATTTGACCATCAGCCCTGAAACGCGGGCGGAGCCAATTTCGCAACCGACGCACGAAATTTCGCAACTCTGCCGCACGCAGGTCCAATTGGCTGACTCCGCCTCAAAAAGCCTTTTGAAAACCTAGTCCATGCATCGGATGTGAATTGTGTGCAAATTTAGATCATGAATTGTTTTTTGAACTTTCGAAAATTAAAAATTTGCAACTTTTTAGAAATTTTTCGAAAAAAACACCGAAACGCCTGGGTTCAAAACGCAAATCTGGCCTTGATTTTTCCTCTTACATGTAGCTTCTGGTTCCCCGTGGCTTCCAGATCTTCATGATTTCAGTGGAGCGCATTTGCTCACCGAGATTCCAAGTTTTCGAGGAACGCTTCCTTATTTTCCATTGTCTGATGAAATTCTCAATGGAGCGCGTTTAGACCAGGAAGCAGAGTACATGTGCCAGATCAGCTTACTTCCAGACGACCTTTGAGTGTCTGTCAGAGAAAACAGCTGAAAGAGTGACACATATAACTGTGAGTCTGGGTTTCCCACATGCTCCGATAGGAAACTTTGCTCATATTCTGATTAAGACTCCGAATGCACATCCTCAAATTGTATCCATTTCGTTCCCTCGTCTGCCATTTCAGACACTCTGTCTTCTGTTCCAGTCAACCCAATCACTTCCCCCTCTTTCGACGTCGTAAACAGAGCGCTCCTTGTAAAATCACTTGCTTTCCCTTGATTTCCGAACACTGAAACTCGCCCAAAACATCCGCTCATCAAACCTCTCCCCACTGATTCGTTGAATTCCTCGAATGAGCGGAAGATAAAGGATGCAAAAGGTAAGCAGCACGTCGTCACGGCAACAGCCGCCCATTGTCGTCGTCGTCGGCGTGTTTCGTCCGGCTCGTCGCGCCGCATTTCAATGGTAATCGTCCGTGAGAGAAGAAGGGGCGGCACATGGAGGCAGGTCCGTTTGGAGGAGGAGGAGGCCAAAGGTGACGGCGCACACTTTGTTCCCCCCTTGCCTCTTCGAATAAGGCGAGAAGCCGTGCGGTGCTGATAACATCACGGACGATGCACTCGATCCGACGACATTCCGAGTTCCCAGGCGTTCTCCAAAATGACATCAATCTCGACCCGATTACGTGAGATTCCCATTGAAAACTTCCCCCGAGTAATCCCTCCTTCTGACTCTCTTTCGATTCTCCATGACTCATTCCTTCTGTTTCGTGAGAAATCTTCATATATCAGTCCGCAGTCAATCACTTTCTACCTCAATTCTCGAAACGAATAATAATAATCGAAAAGTCGACGTGTGCTCTTTGATGACTGGTGGCGCTCGCCATGCTTGGTGCCCGTTTCTCGTTTTTTTTTCAAGTTTCTCTCAAAAAAACGCTTAACGGAAGAAGAAGAAACATGATTTCTGGTTTCCAAGGCTTTAATGAAAACGTTGAGAGCATATACCAGGAACTATTTTGTTCCGATCCATTCCCCGCGGATTGGAAGCCAGTTGTTTTTGTTCCCATCAGAACTGCAAGCTCCGCTTTGAGAGAAAAACCAGTGCTCTTCTCAAAAAGCGTTGTTTACATAGATAGACAGTAATCCGGGAAGTATTCTTGACTCAAGAGTCCCAACTCAAAACAAGCAACACCGCCCAGTCTTGCTATCAGTGGTCATGAGACAGTGTGCATCTATCTCTAAGATCTTGGAACTCTGCTCAAGCGCACTCTTACAAAGCAACGGTTCTCTCGATTTCACCCTCTGGGCACACGAAATCATTCAATTCTACCCGAGATTCTTGGAAAAGGAGGGAGCAATCACTGTTATTTCGATGGAGCGCGAATCAAAACCCTTCAGAGACAAACAATATTCTGATAGCGTTGATTGGGAACTGGGGGAAGTGTTTTCAGACGAACTTTTAGATTTCGCTATAAATCCGCAGAATTACACTTTCTCATACTGGTAATCGATCCCGCATAGTGGCTGACTACGCAAATTTCTAGTTTTTTTTGTATATTTTGTCTCAAAGTGCTCAAAAATGCTCCATTTCATAAAAACCGCAGTTTTGAGAACTTTGAGATAAAATATTCCGAAAACTCTAAGTTTGTGCAGTTAGTCACTATGCGGATCTGGATGAGAAAGTGTCATTCTGTGAATTCATAGCGAAATCAGGAAGTTCGTCTGAAAACACTTCCCTTGTGAGAACCCGCATCTGACCGTTACCTATCAACAAACAGAACACAGCGCTCGTCGTAGGAACTCGTGTGGGAGCTCTCCTGCAAACTCGGCTCCATTCCGCTCATTACCTCCACTTCTTCCTTCCTTCAAATCGCTCAATGCTCTCTCACTCTCGCTTGCCCCTGCCCTCCATTTCCCCCGTGCCCTCGACGCTAATTAACCGGAAGCGCCCCCTTTGGAGTCCGTTCTCTGCGTCTCTCGTTCCTTCTCACTCCCTGCCCACTTGTTATCAATACCTTCCCGGTCTCTTTCTCTGAGAGGCCGCCCGTTTCAAAACACCTGTCACAGCGCCGTCGCCGCCCGCGTGAGCCCAAGTTTTCGAATAATTGCGCTGTCTGCCGCCTTTCTTGCTCACGAGAGTTTCCGTTTTTCGCACAACCGTTTACTCTCTCTCTCTCCTGCTTCCTTTCCTTTTTTCCACCCTGTCGACACACAATTCCGTTACTTTTTCCAAAGTGTTTCCACGGAGTAATTGACCAAGAAACGAGAGAAACAGCAGCGGAAAACAATAGGGAATCGCCCCGGTTTCCAGGTGTTCTTTTACATATTTCACCGAGCGCTCATCCATTTTTCATCGCTTCTCCCGGTCTTTTACGCTTTCCCCAATGTCTTTCCCCCACTTTCTCCCCGTTTCAGGTTCTCCGGAATGAAACCTCCGACGGCACGGAAACCGGGAAAACGGCCGACAACGACGATTGCGTGCCCGAAGAGTAAGTGTCTCAATCAATCAAAGCCTAAACAACTGAAAACAGGAAGTGGGTCGGAGATCGAGGACATTGAAGAAGCGCCGCCGGATCCGAGAGCTCGCAGCAGAAGTGAGGATGTGTGAGTTGAGAATCGAGAAGAAGAGGAGGGAAATGATAAGTAGATTCCAGAAGTGTTCACTGTCTTCTCCGCGAAATCGACGACAAGAAACTCGTGATGCTCATCAGCGGTCACCCATCCGCCCGCTCCTCGGCTCTTTTGATCCAGGCCCTGAGACAGGTGATTCGAGAATGAAATGAACATGTGCAACCTCTCGATTTACAGCAAATGTCAGTGGCGACGCTCGACGAATACACCCGTGACTCTCTGGAATGGGTCGTCTCCCACGACATCTTGATGCTCAAAATGAAGAAAAATGTGAGTCGACGGGAACATTTTCAACATTGAGAGGTCCTGACACCTCTGTAGATGACGGACGGGATAATGGAATTCGCCAAATCGAAAACGCGCTCTACCTGACAGGTAGCGCGAAGAATTCTTGAAACTGTTGATGGAAAACTTCAACCCAACCCCGGCCAGTGGCTGTTTTGAAGACTATTTCACAATTACCTGTTACACAATATTTTGTCAAATAATTGAAATTTAACCGGAAAACGGTTCAAGGAAACCGCGACGAAATTTTTGAGCCGCCACAGTTAAACATGTGAATTAGTACTGTAGCTGGGCGGGAATTTAAATTTCAAGGCGATCTAGCCTCATGGCCTTCTGTTTCAGAGCCTGTTCTCTCGAGTGATCCAGGCGGACGGAGTGGACTCGCGAGAGCAAATGGCTCGTCTCATCAACACAATGGCCAGCTACACGAACGGACGCAGTTACTTCACAGGTGATAGTTCTCCTTGTCTACAGCAACTTATCCTTCTGTTCCAGTCCACCACAAAACGTTTCTGCCCACTCTGATAGCGGTTCTTCGTGGAAAACGACTTCCGTCGACGACTCACGATCAACTGATTGCGTGTGTTCAGAAAATGAGTATTCGGTCAGAGACTTATAAATTGTCCCATTTTGCAACATTCCATTTCAGAGCCACTTGCCAAAAAGAGCTAATTCAAAACGGAATGCTGGAATGGGCTGTGAACCATTTGGATCAGAAGCTCAACAACTACGCATTCGAGTATCTCGCCGCAATGATAGTCAACTTATCAGCCAATGTGAGCCCATTCTCTCTCCTCGAACCGCCCGATTGTTCCAGTCTCTGAGCCATCCGCTGATCACCCGACTCGCCGATTCGTTCGCCAATTCCATCGCCAACCTCGTCGTTCGGATGTCTCACGGGGTGAGTGTGTGTGTGCCCTCCGGCTAAAATAGCCAAAAGAGCCAAAATGCTGCTCCTCCGGAATTTTAATTAAACGGTAGATGTTGCGCTCTTCGCGCCCCTCCCCCTCCCCCCTCCGTGCCCCTTCTCGGCCCTCCCCCCGCTCCTCGGCTCCTCATTAGGCGCCGTCCCCGCTTTGTTTTCCGTGCTCCCCTCCGCCAGCCTCCTCCTTCTTCTTCACTTCGTTCCCGGTTATTTATGCGAAGACTTTGTGCCAAAAGCGGCAGCCTCAAACGGCTATTCTGCAAGTTTTCGAGCCACAAAACTCCGGAACACCTGCTGAAATTCTGCGATAAGCTCAGAACTTTTCAGAGCTCACAATTTTTTCGGCTCTTTTCGATTCAAAAGTGGGCTGAAACTTGCTGTTTTTAGTTAAATATGGGCTCTCTGACAGTTTCTGTACAGATTTCTGTTTTAGTTTGAAAAAGCAAGGACACATGAAGTGAACGGAGCCATCTTTCTCTGTGTGTGCATGGCGCCACTCGCTGGCGGCGTCGGTGCCAGGAGGCTCCTCCTGCGGCGCCGCTCTGCTCCTCTCCAAGTGCACGCCTCCCTCGCCTGTTTATTCTTGAATTGGCCCAATCATCCGTCGTCCCGTAGTAACTCGATCTGCTGCTGCTGCCGCCCCTCCCCTCCTCCCTCACTTCTTCCGTGCCAGGCCAACCTCATTATAATTCCAGCCCTCGTGCTCACTCTACAACACGCTCCTCCTCTCGGCGCTCTCGTGTCCGCGCATTCGCCTTCGCGCCAAGGACACGAAGCTTCTGGAAGCGATCCGCATCCGGCTGGAGACCCGCAGAACGTGTCCGCTTTGCAACCTGCACATACCGTTTCTTATCGCCGTCATTCATCAAGGTACGTGGAAGTGGGCCCAGGTGGTCGAAGCGAACTTGATTCGTTTGGCTAGATATGTGAATTAATGACTAACTGAGAATGGAAATAGTGAAAGTTCAATGGAATTCAATGCCAACCGACAGCTGTTCGTTTCGAATTGGTTACTGTAACTGACAAGGAGCGTTCGGGTAGAGCCTTCTGAAGTAGAAATGATGTCATTCGAAAGAGTCTGAAACAGAGGACTCAAACTCATGAGGGAAGTGTGGGAAGGTCTTGAACGGGGTATACTGTCGGGTACCATCCATCGAAATGGCCCCGGAACCGAGGAGAGCTCTGCCGGAGAATCATTATATCTCTAGATTGATGAGAAATATAAAAAAGTTGTCAACAGCAAACTTGTAGTCCTAGTTATGATCTACAAGTTTCCTGTTGATGACATTTTGATATCTCTTATCAATCTTGAGATATAATGATTCTCCGACAGAGCTCTCCTCGGTTGCGGGGCCATTTCGATGGCATCCGATAGTTTGAGGCGTCCAAATCAAGAACTACACTTCCCTCTTGAGGTCTCGGCTCCTCGACATTTTGCCACTGCCTTGAGTCCGAATTCTCGAGCAATAACAGCAAAAAGATCAAGAAAAGTAGCGAAAGCACTCAGCGGTGTCAGCGTTCCCGGTGGCGAAAATCCATGGAGCCGATCTCCTCATTCCCTCAAACTCCATCGAATGACATTGGTTCCATTCAAGAGGCCTTCCTATGTTCAAAAACCAGTTATTTGTCATTTCTCCCTTGAACTTTCACTGTTCCGTCTTTTCGCAACTTCTCCAGTTCCCGGTTCCCTGGAATGTGAAGCTGGAAAACCTTTGAACACAGTAACTCTCGTGCAATATCCGAAATTCCATCTCCTATTCAGCTCCTGAACAACCGGAATCGGAAAAGTTGCCCAGTTAGTCTGATTCACAAATCTTCATTCCTTCTCCGCTGGGCTCAAACTGCCGGATGCTCCATTCCGTGCTCTCGTCTGAGTCCAGTGGGTGTTCCCCAAGACAGATGTGGAAAAAAGTGGAAATCTATGTAAAATACAAGCAGCAAAAAAGCGGGGAAACCAACCGATTCTCACAAATAACTACAGTATCCGCAGAAGATCATCCATCTTCCGCGTCCACCTCATAAGTCTTTTGCCTCTTCTAAACGACCCATTGTCCTCTCTTCCATTGGCTAGAACACAAGAACACTGCAGAGAGAGAGAAAGAGAGAGAGAGAGAGAGAGTTGTTTGTTTTCGTACGTTTTTCGCTTTTCGTTTTCGTTTGCATCTGCTGCTGCTGCACAAATTGAGGTCAGTCGGTCAGTAAACCCCCCTCATCTCATCCTGGGGGCGACCAATTGGTTTCTCTTTCTTTCTCCCTCTCTCCCACTCGTTTCGTCGCTTCGAAAATGTGTCCGCGTCTGTCGTTTCGCAAAAAATGAAAACGACGCGCGCGCGCGAGGTGGAAAGGGAGAAGAGGGCGCCCGTGGGGCACGGGTGCCTGGACGCGCCGGGATGAGTTGAGAGAGAGAGAGAGATGATCGGAGAGAAGAGTGAGAGTGCGAGGAGGAGGGAAATGGTTTTCACGGGCGTTCGGAGCAAAAAACAACACAAATACAGTCGGCTCTCGATAAGGAAGTCATTGTTGCCACGTCATGGGCGCAGTGCACACAAAAGGTCGCCGAGGGTCAACACTCGAGTGGGTCAACTATTTGGTCGGAAGCAGAGAGAGAGAGAGTTGCCACGTCATAACGGAAGGAGATGTGGGAAGAGAATGAATGAATCATGGGGCTCCCCCGTCTCCATCATATCATTGATAACCCGCACACAGGGTTTCACTTTCACTCTCTCCGAGGAGCGCGCCAGAACGAAATGATAGTGGGAGAGAGAGCGCGGGTACAGCCCATTTTCGCTTAGCTGTGTGTTTCCACTTCTCCGGCGTTTCCCCTCCGCTTCGAAACCACTGATAAAAACCGATCGAATCGTTAGACTGTTCGGAGGAACTGTCGTCGCACACCTCCTCTGATCACTTGACACACGCAGGCAGCGGCTCCTCTGGAAACGAAACCAGTTTTCTTTCGTGTTTTCTGCCGTATTCCCCCCATCCTTCCCCATCTCATCTTCTCCTTCTTCTCCGTCTTCTCCTCTGTCCGACAGTTTTTTGCATTTTTTGCCAACCAATCACGCCCGCCGTCAAACTACCGTAACCGTCGCCCCGATCGTCGGCGTCTCCTGATTCGAAGTGATCTCTCGCTCGTTCTCCCTCTCATTCGAGTTGAGGAAAATATTTGTGGGCGAAGGGAAACAGGAAGCCAGGCCCAATCGTTTTTTGTCTAAAAGGTAACAGAGCGGAGTTGAGAGAGCGTGGGATTGGTGAGAGAGACGGGCGGTGCAGACGTCGATATTATTCGGGACGAAGTGTTCAATGTGTTCCGTTTTGCCGAAGCGAGAACAGAGAAGAGTCAGAGAAGGCCGAGAGAGCACACGGAACCCGGAGACGCAGTCATGTGGATGAGCGCGAGGGCCGCCGCGCCAAACAGCCAAAACATTGCCAACGTCGTCCCCTCCCCTTCCAACCACCACGAGATCCAGCAGCGGCAGCTCCCATCCCTCCCAATTGATTCCCGAACAGTCCGTCTAAGAGAGAACAGAGAGACGCAAGGACCACCTGCCAGTTGGAGCTCATTTAAATTCAGCAGAAGGCAACCCATATTGGAAAACCGTCCTCTTCATAGAAATGTGGATGGCATTTCGAAATCGTCGAGTAATAATCGCCAACAAACTGTTGTTTTATTCGCTTTCTCTCTCTCTCTCTCTCTGTCTTCCATCCGCCACTCGCTGATAAGACGCTCGGGGCGCTGGCGCCACTTCCCCGCCACGAGGGTCGCCCTGAATCGTGTTTCGCAAACTGTTTACCAACATTGGCGGAGCACTCTCCCCATTGTTTCATTCTTTCCGTCTTTGGTGCCGACTGATTTCGTCTGATCAATCGATTGGCATGACCGGCGGTGCGATACTTGTTTTCGTTGTTTCAATTCCATCTACATCCCATTACCGTTCGCAGATGCCGTCGTCTCCTAATGATCTTCTAATCACCACGGGCGGTTCGTTCTTAAACTAGTCAACGACGATTCGAATTGTCCAATGATCTGTGCGATTGATTCTGCAGACGAGCGTTCTCTGTTCTCAGCCGCATCCGTTCCCTCCTACCGTAGCTCAATGACACTCATTTCGCTTCGCCCATTAGCCCCATTTCGGCCCATTCGGCGGGAGAAAGGACAAGACGAAATTCGAAATGTACCAGCCGGTGCACACATCTATAGGGCACTGGGGAGACAATCAAAATTGCACGACCTCCTCCTCCTCCTCCTTCTTCTGCATCTCCTTCTCCATCCATCCATCCATCCATCCGTCCATTCGTCCAGTCCGTCCATCCGTCTCTGCTCTCCGCGCGCCCATCCGCTCCCATACGACAGCCGCCCCCCAGTAAGGTCAGACGGACGACGAAAGAGTGCACGAGTCGGCGAGACGCCGAGCCTCCCATATTGCAAAAGTGAGAGTGCGTGAGAGGCGACGTCTGCGTCTCTTCGCGTCGCCGCACTCTCTCGTGTCAGCGTAAGACGCGGACCGCCAAGCGGTGGTGGTGCCAGCCGCTCGCAGAGGCTTGCGGGGCGCCGCGCTCGTACCGCCCGGTGCTCGCCCTGCGTGTGCCCCCCGGCCGCTTCTCTTCCGTCTCTCTCGGTCTCTTCTTCTTCTTCGAAACGCGCGCGCGCGCGGAGAGGAGGAGGGGGACCGCGGCGGCAAAAAAGAATAACGACACACCCCAGTGACCCAGTCTTTCGTCTCCTCCTCCTTCTACTTTCATCCCTCCTCCTCCTCCCATCCGCCCCGGTCATCCTCCCGCCCCATTCGCTCCACAGACCCGTCGGTCACTTCACTTGTCAGTGCCCAATCGGTCGGTGGTCACTCACCTTCCCTCTCTACCTATTCCACACAAGTACAGTATTCGCACGAAAAGAGTGTCGGTTGGTTTCGAATGCTTGCGCCCTGTTCCCTGAGACCTCAAGTGTGAGTGTACCCTTGATGCTTCACACCTGGGCTCTCCGGGTACCAGGACGATATGAGCAGCTGCTTTTTTCCACCTGTCTGTCTAAAAATGGGGGGTTCCAGTTGGTGGCAAGGGTGGGCTGCTAGAGTTCTAAAGAGTTATTGCAGAAGTCGAGTACAACCGTGTTCCACTGACACCGACGGATGGAGAGACCGACAAGGTGAGTACGGTAGAGGGCAGGTCCGCACTCCTCTCCACATCTACAGTAATCCTAACTCGATGTTCCCATTTTGGCTTCTCCTCGAGATCTTGAGATCTGTCTCTCACTCGAGTTCCACTCGAGATACAGTAGGAATCCAAGCGAACTTTGATCCCCACCCCGTGCTTCCTCTCTTCCAAAATCGAATTTTCTCCCTCGCTCGCTAATCCGCCGTGACAGCGTCTCCTCTTTCGCCTCAACAACTGGCCGACGACGATACGATTCTCAGTGAGCCCGTCCGTCTGAAACTCGCGGAAGTGACGCGGCAGCCGTCCGGCCGAGCAGCTCTCTTTCTTCTTCTTCCCTCCCCGCCCGCCCTTTCTCACGAGCGGCTCTATTCTCCCGTGAGCCCCCGGCCGGCGTGTCTGCTGTCGAGATGGCACCTCGGCCGGCACCGCCCATATTATTTTCGAAAAACATCGGCCTAGGAGAGATACTTATCAGCGGCGGAGGAGGAGGAGGAGTTGCCAAGGCGATGAGAGATCAGCCCGTGAGCCGCCGCTTGCGGAAGAGGGCTCTGGAAGGGAACATGTGGGACGAAGTGATTTGTGATGATCCAGAAGTGTTCCTAAAAGAGAAACATGTGTGTGTGTGTGTTGTTGCAGGCCGGAGTCTCGTGTGAACGCGAGATCGACTCTCTCGACCCGCTGCGTCCGTCGACCAACGAGCTCAGCGGCGCCCGTTTGCTCATCCGAAAGGCCTATAAAGAGGCCGCCGGCTCTCAGATAGGCGATTCGAAGGACGCAATGGGTCTCGCAACGACCGTCAATAAGACGAGTGCCCGCAGTGCTCGAGGCCGCAAGGGAACCGGCGGAGGCGGAAACGACGGACGCATCGGAACCGCCACCTCGCAGCACACGTTCGTCATTGAGACCGAACGCCGACGGCCGCTGATGATCAACATCGGACTGAGCGATTCGGCGTTGGAATACAAAAAGGCGATTGACGAGGTGACGAGGAAGAAGGAGGACGAGGAGAACAGGAAGAGGAAGGAGAAGGAGGAGAAGGAGAAGCAGAGGATGAAGGCGTTGAGACACATCCAACTGACGTCCCGGAAGGCGCCGTCACTGCTCCGCAAGGAGCTCTCCGAGTCGTCGTCGCCGTTAATCGAGAAGTTTATGGGCAGAAAGAACAACGGATCGAGGGTCTCGATGATGAGCAAGAAGCGTTCGTTTTCCGGGGGCGAAAAGAGTAAAAAAGAGACGTTGTTTCAGCTTCACTTCCTGAAATTCGCGATTCGCCGCCGGAAAGGAACAATAACAATGGAGACTTCAAGGGATCCAACGAGACGATCGTCTTGTCCTCCTACTTTTACACTGTCGAAACGGAAAGGTGACTGTGACATTCTTGTCTCGACGGGATACTGTAGATGGCGAGAGAGAGAGAGAGAGAGAGAGCGTGCGAAATGAATGCAAAGATACGCAGCCAGATCTCAGTTTCGAAAGTAGCCGTTGGAGATCGAAACTTTCTGTCTGCTAGATTTTCCACAGTGGAGCGCGTTTCACTGAATATAAACTGGGATATAACTGGAATCCGTATGAATGTGAAAAATTGATTTGAGATCGTTTAAAATCCGGAAGAAATAGAAACCTTAAACTTACGCGGAGAGGCTCAATAATAGCCGTCTGGGACCTCTCAAAACGGGGTACCGTATACCTTTGGTGGAGCGCGCTTGCTGACTACATCGGCCGCAGCACCCCGTGGCAAGTGTAAATTTCTCCGGAATTGTTTGGCACGGACTGTGCACTTTCGGATAGTAATCGTCAAAAGATGACTAAATAGAACGACGAATTTCGAATAATCCCCTGGTAAACCATGTTTTCAAAACCGTTCCGGATCTCTTTCCGGTGGAGCGCACTTTCTCAGTACGTCTTACCCGTCGCTGAAACAGCGTTCTAGCCACCTCTCCTTCGAAAAACAGTATATTTTCAGCCCCGAAGACTACACGGCCGTGTTCGGAAGCCGTCCGAAAGTGGCCCGCACCCCAGACACCCAATCCCGATCGTTCTTCTGATCCTCCCACCAACACCTCTCGTATTTACGCGTACCCTGTCCCCCTTCCTTTCTCCCCCTATTTCGCTTTGTTTTCCGTTGATTTCCTCCTCATTTCTTTCTCATTTTCTGTCCTCTTCTTGTCAAAATAAAGAATATCTCTTCGAATTGAAAATGGTCGTTTGTCTGATGCGAATCACTGCCAAATCTCGAAAACTCGTCGGAATCGCCGACGCGATTCTGTGCTCTGCGTTGATTTTTCTCGAAACTCTACTGATTCTGATCAAGGGAGACAAGATTTACGAGCTTTTCAGGTTGGGAACACCCCTTTTTCTCTGAAACGCCGGCTTAAAATTGCAGCAACGGAGTGCTGGAATACCTGCGAGAGAATGAGCTGCTCTTCGTGTGCTCCATGCTCATCGCGTGCCTTTTGCTTCTTTTCTCCGTTTTTCTGCTCATTTTCGTCTTCGACGTGGCAGTTTCGCAGGAAAGTGTGCATTTCCGAGTGAGCATGAGCAATTACTCGGTGAGTCTTTCGAATGGGTCTCGCCACGAAACCATCCGTTTTCAGTCGTCTCTCTATCTGATTTTTGTCTCTCTGATCGTCTGCGTCTTGAGTTTCTCGCTCTCCATCCGAATTTCCACAGAATTTGACCATAAAATGACCAAACTTTTGATGACTGTGAGTGTAACGAATGAAATCGTAAAGATTTGGGGCGGTTTTTTGAACAAATATTGTAACGGGTTGTGCTATTCAGAGCTATTTGAAGTATGGCGAATCGGCGGAAAGTCGGAGACTGGCTGATCGAATTCACGTGGGTGTCAACCGGGAAGAACACAGACAAGAGGAGGTCCTTTCAGATCGAATACTCCTGCTGTGGCGTCAACTCCATCGAAGACTTTGTTGATTTGTCTGAAGTCGACAAGTGAAGAATCACACCCTCCAGACTCCCCAAGACGACTTCAATTTCAGAAAATTACCGCCCCAAACGAAATTGTGGTCTTGCAACGAATGGGAGTACTGTGGAGTGCCGTTGAGCTGTTGTAAATCGACTTCGTGCTCTCAGAAAGTGTCACTTCTGACCAAGGGATGGGACGCGACGGAAATCATGGAGAAATGGTTCAATCGAGAAGGAAAGACACATTTTGTGGTGAACACCCCGTTTTCCATTTTCAGGATGCGTCGGCGAAATGGACAACTCGGCGCTGCTCTTCGGACTCTCGGAACTCCTTCTCTCGCATTTCATCATGGTCCTCGTGCTCGGATTCCACGTGTGTTGTCTTGTTCTCACTCAGATTCTTGTGACTGCAAGTGCCACGTTGAACGGTGCAGAGCTCGAGTTTTCGGATTCATCGTACGCTTGGCTCGTGGACATTGGACAACCGGATTCGAAAGGACTCTGTCATGTACTCCGAGTACTCGAAATGAATGCTAAATTGGACTTTTTCAGGCGCTCAACCCCGATCTTCCACTATCCTCCGGTCATGAGTCATCTAGTCATCATCAAGAGAAACAAGAACCGAAAGAATCTGGAGAGTCCGGAGAACCTCAAGATCCGCAAGATCCACAGGATCCTCAAGACCCTCAAAATCAAGAAGACCCACCACAAGAACCGGGAGGCGGTCTCGATGGAGCCATGGGAACGCGAACTGAAACTGAGAAGCAAAGTGAGGGAGGAGCGACTGGAAGTGCGCATCCAACGGACGCGACGAACGGCACGGCTTCTTCTTCGGCTTCTAATAATGGGAAAGACAACGTGTCTTCTTCTCACAAAGGCTTCGAAGCAATCAATGGTCTTGTCAACAAATTGGGGAACAGAAAAACGTCTGAAAGTGATGAGAATGACACAAGCTCAGAAGAAAAACGCCCGAAGGGAGCGAAAAAGCAAGTGAAACCTAAGAAAACAGTAGCGAAACAGAAAGGGAAAGCGAAAGCTTCAAAAAATACAAAGACGAAGAAGGCTAAACAACCGGCCAAGGCGAGTAAGAAGAAGCCAACTCCCAAGAAAAAGAATGCTCCGAAGAAAAAATCGACGGCGAAGCCCAAAAAGAAGTAATTTTTTATTTGAATTTTCTTTATTTATTTATTTATTCGGGATGATTGAATTTCAATTGAATTGTTTTGTTTTTATTTCACAAAATGGCAATAAATACAGTAATTTTGGTGTTTTTTGCTGCTTTCGCTTCGAGACCCAACGAAATTTGGCTATGATCCTTTAAACAATTCGCGAAGCTTTTTCCACTCTCTTGTTCGATTTTTTTCGTTTTTTTTTCGTTTGTTATGATTGATTGAAACAATAACCTTTTTGTTTATGAATACACTTACTGTTTTTTTTTGTCGCAAACACAAAATGAGCCGCTCTTCGGGTTTTCGACCTGTTTCGAGAGGTTGGACATCTTCCGGAAATTCTGCGAAAGCTGGAGGTCTAACGCCGACGGTGAGCTGGTTTTTGTTGTATTTATAATTTATGAGATTGCTTTAGGAATTCCCAGAAAGCGAAAGATGGTGGAAAGAAACAAATACCCGAGAAGAATGGAGTACGCCAAAATTAGTAAAGGAGAATCAATTGCCAAAAGTTGAGTGCGCTATAAAGGAGAATCAGGTGCCAAAAGTTGAGTGCGCTATGAAGGAGAATCAATCATCAAAAGTCGAGTGTGATGTTAAGGAAAATAAATCACCGAAAATAGAAGGTTTATTTCTTCTACACTCCTTAAACAAGTACATATTTTACAGAAGAAACGTGCGAAGTTACATTTACTTCGAGAAAGGTGGTGTACTCGAATAATGAGCAGATTGTTACGGGAATAGAGAAAAAAGAGAAGAGCTTCCACGTATCAACGTCTGGTCGACCGTACGAAATGTACGTCAATGGTTACACCGGTACGTTTCAGAATAAATAAGTAAAATGATTGACATTCAGACAAATTCAAAGCACTGCGTGAGCAATGCAAAGAAGCTATGATGGATGACGACGAAGAAGATGCTCCAGGTAATTGATGAATTGTGAGAAAATGAATACATAATACGATTTTCAGGCAAGGTGCACGATAAGAAGCTCATTCGGACAGTGAAGACAACCGTCGAAAGAACTCTAAAAGGTTACGAAGTGTACACGGAGAAAACTTACACGTTCCCGAGAGCTGCCAAAATCACGTTCTACATAGCGACAGGTAAAATAACCCCTGAACTTTGTCAGATACATTTTTTTTTCAGATTCTGACATATAGACAACATTGTTCTTGCTCTCTCACTGATTTCTCACGAATTCTCTAGTTTTTCCGCTGTCATTGCTCGAGTGTACGCCATTCTCAACGCTCTTGCTTCACGAATGTGCCCGTTTTATTTCATTCATATATATACACGCTTCCTCATTTTAAAACAAGTATCATCGTCAGCTTCTAATAAATGTATGCAAAACGATTTGCGCGCGGGCGTGCGCCTTCGTTTGTTTATATTTTTCTCTCTGGGGTCCAATTTCGCCAGTGCATTTGCGCTCTACCGAACCCTGTTATACTCCAGCATTAAATGTTTGGCGGCGACTTTTTTTACAAGAAAATCACCTCTTTCTCAACAACGATTATTCATCACGCACTATTGATTCATTGAACTTTTAAAAATCTTCTATTTTCCAGTAAAATGTACGAAAATTCGGGGAATTCGACGGATCAGGAGAAATGCCTGGATCAGTCGCTTCGAGTGGTCAAGGCTGAGTCATTCGAGATGAAACGGTGTCTAGACAAAGTAAGAAATCATTCTTTTCAAGTTTTCTTCAAAAAAAGCTATTTCACTGAAAAAAGAACAATGCATTTTCCAGGGAAAGACGATGGACGCTTTGAAACATGCGCTCCAGATGCTTAACGAAATGCGAACTGCAGAGTTGTCCCCGAAGTTCTACTACAGATTATGTGAGTGGTTGAAATAGTTTCCCTCTAAACTATTGACTTTCCCGTTGCAGATATGGATTCTATGCATGAATTGCAGTACCTGGAAGTGAACCTAATTCAAGAGTATGGACAGGAACCGTCGAAACTGGACAATTTGTACGAATGCGTTCAGTACGCGTCTGCCATCATTCCCAGATTGTAAGTCTGCAAACGTCCTGTGACTCATACGTGTATTGTTCTTTTGTTTGAAAAAGAACATTTTTTGACAAAAAAAATTCATAGTAGTTTTGTTGGTCTCGGAAAAACAACGACATGTGTTGCAGGTATCTTCTAGTCACGATTGGAGGAGTCTTCATCAAATGTGGACTGGGATCCCGTAAGGAGCTGCTCAAGGATCTTGTCGAGATGTGCCGTGGAGTTCAACATCCGTTGCGCGGTCTCTTCCTCCGAAACTATTTGATGCAGTGTACTCGCGCAGTTCTTCCCGATTTCCCGGAGACCGAGGAAATGCTCGTCGTGCACAACAGCACTCTGCCCAAGGGAGCACCCCAGTTGAAGCCGCGGGACGGTACCGTCGAAGATACCATCGACTTTGTGCTAATCAACTTTGCCGAAATGAACAAACTGTGGGTGCGAATGCAACATCAAGGTCCGTCGAAAGAAAAAGAGAAGAGAGAGAAGGATCGTATGGAGTTGCGAATCCTCGTCGGAACAAACCTCGTCCGTCTTGCTCAATTGGAGGCGTTGACTGAAGAGATGTACGTGAAGGATGTGCTCCCAAGCATTTTGGAACAGATTGTCTCTTGTCACGACGCCATTTCTCAAGAGTATCTGATGGAGTGTGTCGTTCAAGTGTTTGCTGATGACTTCCATTTGGCGACACTGAACGAGTTTTTGAACGCCTGTGGCCAACTGCAACAGGAAGTCAACATAAAGATCCTCTTGATCGCTCTCGTCGACCGTCTCGCTCTCTACACGACATCCTCCATCGAAGGACAGCCTGCTCCGACCAAGATGCAGTTGTTTGAGATTTTCAGCGAGCAAGCTACCAGTTTAATCAAAGAGCGTCCGGAAATGCCGTTGGACGACATCGTCGCTCTTCACGTTTCTCTCGTTTCCCTCGCAGTGAAGTGTTATCCGGATCGTTTGGACTATGCAAACATGACATTCTTGGGGTTGAGACAAGTAATCGAAGAAAAAGGAATCACTGAGTGAGTATTCAAACTGATTTTTTAAGCGAACATTTCCAATTTCAGAATCGAAGCGTTCGGAAAGGTAGGTCGTGAGTTGACCAAGTTGTTGAATATTCCGATCGACGAGTATAAGAACGTTCTTCGTCTCAATGAGCTTCCCGAATACATCAAAGTGATGAACTACTTGGACTACCGCGGACAGTGCAACATCGCTGCTTACATGGTTCAAAACATGCTCGACGAAGAAACCATTCTTCGAGAACAAGAACACGTCACTGCTGCCTTCTCTCTCATCTCTTCTCTACTGCGAGATCAAGAGAAACAACCGAAAAATGCGCACGAGTCGGAGGAATTTGCGGATGAGCAGAACCTTGTGGCTAGACTACTCCACTTGATCAAAGCCGATGATGTCGATTCGCAGTTCTTGGTGAGTCTTCGTATAGTAAAATAGTTTGAATAAAAACATCGTTTAGTTGCTCAATGGCGCCAGAAAAGTGCTAGGAGAAGGTGGTCCTCATCGATTGCGATTCACACTTCCGCCAATCGTTTTCGAACTGTATCGCCTCGTGCTTCAATTCTCTGATATGAAGGATGAGGACGACAAGTGGGATGCGAAGATCCGTAAGATGTTCGTTTGCGCTATGGGAACAATTGGAGCGCTTGTTTCGACTGCCGAGCTAGCTGAACTTCCACTCAAGTTGTACCTGAACGTGAGTTTTTTACAATTTTCTGATTTGTACGAATTTTTGGTTCTAGGGGGCCATCACTGCTGATCGTGTGCCCTTCGAGGACAACCACACCGTTGTTTACGAGTTTGTATCCAAGGCAATGTCTATCCTCGAAGACGACGTCGTCGACTCGAGAGATCGCGTAAGGTGCCTCCATCTGACAGTTGGAACTCTCCTGAAAGCAACGCACCTTCCGGAAGAAAACTGGCAGCCACTTGCCAACCAGGCTGTTCTAGCAGCTGCCAAAATGTTCAAGAAGCCCGACCAAGTTAGGTCTCTGATAACGGTGGCTGCTCTCTACTGGCACGGACAAACTCTTGAAACTGCTGGAGAAAAGATGCGACACGGAAAGCGAGTAGTTGACATTTTGAGAAAATCCGCCAAGATCGCTAGAGAATGTCTGGAACCATTGGTGCAACAACAGTTGTACATTCAACTCATCTCCGCGTACACCTACTACTATGAGGATAAGTGCGCCGAGGTGTGTTTGATAATTCACTGAATGTTAAACAGGTTTCTAAAAATATTTTTTCCAGGTCAATATCGACCACATCGAAGAGCTGATTTCTCTGACCCAGGACAATGCTGTTCAGCTTGACGTCTCCGCTGAAGCAGACAGCCTCGAGAAACAACTTGGAGAGGCAGTCCGACGTCTGCAACTAGCAAAGCTCGATGTCGCAGCTGCGCAATCAACGCTGTGCTCGGAGCCAGAACTGCCACAACCACCGTCCGAAAACGAGGGATTATAGAGCGAAAGATGAGGTTTTTTAAATGTAATTATACAGATTTTAACAATATACTATAATATTTCAAAACCAATTGTGATAGACCGTCCCAGTCCCGATGTTATTGTGATTTGAGACCGTCCACAGATTCTCCCCGTTCCCCTCTTGTCATTTAGCCAACATCGTCCGGTTCGTCGTCCCTTACCGATATAGTACTTTGTGTGCATCCTTGCCATATCTCTTTTCTTAAATTACTTATTCACAATTATTTTTCAACGCCCGTTCTTTGTAATATGACGCTTTTCCTCGTTTCTCTCTCCTGATTTTCAGAACTTCACTGGGTTTCAACACTTTGTGCACTTAGAGTCCATTGATTTCTCTCCTTTGAATCGCAGAAAAGTTTTATGTATTTTATTTATATTGATCCCGTTTTCCCTTCCCGAATGTCTATTCTAACACCCGTCAATCAAAAACGATCAATCCTCATAATTTCAAATTTTAATTGAAAGTTTATGTTGAATGAAGAACATTTATAGAAATAGTGAGAACAACATGTTGTTCTGAGAGAAATCTGTTATTATTTGCAGTTGTTGATATATATTTCTTGAACTAAACGTCTCTGATCGGAAGAAAACGCATTTCTGCCTCACAGGAAAACGAGGGAAATTTGCATGACACGGAGAACTCGACGACGAGAAAGGAGTAGAATCTGTAGAAAGGCGAGTCTCCCCCAACTTCCAGTCCCCATCTAAATTTTCACTTCTCGGTGTCACAAAGTTCACAATGTTTACTGTAGTTTGTGGATTGCTCCTTGTCCCGAGGACATACAATTCTGCAGTGGCGAGGCTCTAATAAATGAATCACTTTTTCTGACAAAACTCACTGTAATCCCGAATCCGCGGTTTTGTGACCCACAAATCACACGGTTGTTGTGCGTACCTTGTGTGCCACGTCATGTTGATGAACTCTTGTTTGTGCATTCTGCGTCTCATTGACGTCTAACAGTGTCTCGGCGCACCGTGATTTCTGCCGTTGCTCTTCGCGTTAATGAGTCACGAATTTAGATAGAGGAATACTTTTATGGAGACGTTACCGACATAAAAGCCTAGGAGGAATGAGTCAGGATACCTTTTCAAACATTGCAGAATTCTCGCCCTGTCACATTCTCAAGAAATAAGAAGTTCGGAGAAAAAAATTTTCATGTGGCGTCGTTGCCACGTCGCGTCGTCATTTCCAAAATTTCCTTAATATTCATTGTCATTTAATCAATGGACTACAGAAAATCTCGCTCCGACTCGCAATTAACATCGCACGTAAGATTCATTTCCATTCACAAACTCAAAAATCTTATCAACGTTGGCATGAGAATTGTCTGTTGTCTGGTTGCTCATCCCGTGCACTTCGATGCTTTTGCGCACTTTCTGTTTTGTTTTGTTCGCCGAATTGCCTTGTGATGCGTGATTCACGACCGTATTTCCCATGTGTTTACATATCTACTATATTTGCTCTCTTCTCTGCGTCTCATCTCCCTCAACTCCTAACTTTTTTCCTAAATGTTCCTCTTCTCCTTTTCACCCATTTTTGCCTTCAATTTTGCTCTCGTCCCGCTCTCGCTCTTCACAAAAACCTTCACTTTGTTATCGGTAACTGATAACAAATATATGGCGTGGTTTTTCGCATGTGTGCAGCGCCGCTAACTATATGTTTTCGATATTATAATATGATGGAAGAGCGGGTCGTCGAGAGTTGATTATCAGCGCGAGACGCAGAGAATAGTGTGAATCAGACGACAACTCACTCACTCGCACACGCACCATATTACTTTTTCGCGGGAGAAGAAGGCTTTTCAAAAGTTTCGTGTTTGTTTAGATACTCTTACCGGTCGTTTGGATGTTGTGTTTCAAAAGTTCAATTGACAAGTTTTTCCTTACCGTATTCTACTACGGTAGTGGCCATCTGACTAGTGATGGACTCTCTGCCTCTTGCTCCTTGAACATTACAATCTCAATCACACGGTCATTCTTCTTCAGATCGAACCCATCAATCATTCGAATCGCCGCCGAAATCTGCGCCAATTCATTCGATGGAGGCAACAGCAAGAATCATCGGGAATCTGAGCAGCAGCAGCAGCACAACTGCCAATTCGACACTCATCGAAAGTGAGTGTTTTTTCTCTCTCCTTATTTGACAAAAGCGTCACATCTATTATTCTAACGTTCTGCTCACGATGTCACCCCCCCGCGTTGCGATAGAAACCGACGAGAGAGAGGGAGGCGCAGACAAACGAAGAGAGATCTCCCTATGAGCACAACGGATTAGGTGTTTATTATTATTATTATTACTCTCCCCTCGCCCCCCCCCCCCCCTCTCTCTTTCCACGTGATTTTATTAAATTTCGTCCTAATTTCATTCGGGAGAGAAATACGAGAGCTGTGCGAGAGCTGCGAGACGCAGAAATCATGGAGAGACAAAGATAAATAAACATGCGAAATCCCGATGAATTATGTGCCGCGGCTACTGCCGCTGCTTGAAGTTTTGCTTCCTCCCCCTTCGGTCTGTTCATTTCACCACCCGAAAGTAACTGGTTTCTGACCGAGTCTCGTCTCGATTTCATTCATTTTCTCTTTCTCTCTGTCACTGAACCTCTCATTTCCGCACAATCTCTCGTCACCCGTCGCCTCCTTCGAAACCCGAAAGTTTTTTCCCACGTCCACAGTTCCAAAAACTATAATTCCAGAGACTGAAACACACGCGCCACAAACTATTCGCTCAGTCACTGTTTTCTTTTGATTCTCGCCGCTTCTTTAGTAGCCGCTAATCGGTTTTCGGCGTGGCGAATATTCAAAACAGTTGACTTTCCTGCCATTGAACAACCAGTTGACCGATTTGGAAATCTCTCAAAAACGTCTCTGTCGCCGTCATAAATCAGTCCTCTTCCTTCTTTTTTCCTGCCGAAACTCCCGAATTGGTTCATAAATTGTCTGCTCTCTCAAGATCAACATCAAAATTCCCCCCGGCATCGGGAAAGAAGTTTCGGAATTATGCAGAGTTCATCTGTTTGCTCCGCATTGCTCTCCTTCCCCTCTTCTCTTTCCCAACGAAGAGAGCAACTTTTCAATCTTCATCACTGTTGATTGCATTGCGCCCCTCCAGAAATCGTCGGTAAACAGTGTCTACACGTGTTCCACACATTGCTCCTGAAAAAGTTCGTTTTGAAGCAAACACGTAGACTGACCGATTAACAAGTAGACCCGAAAATCATCATTCAGTTCCTCTCTGAAACAAGGTTAGATGGGTATCAGTTCGATTCTCGACACTTTATCGAAGTTCGGAATCTACGAATGAACAAATTAAGGTTAGAAGTGTGTGGACGTGGACTTGATTCCTCAATGATTCGCATGAATTCGGCAATCCCTCAACTCATCTGAAATTGACACGCCCCTCTGAAATGACTCATTGTGCCCATTTGTGTTTACTTGTGCTCGCCGAGCCAACACTGTTTACCGTAGTTTCTGATGTCACTGACTTCTTTATAAAAAGCATCTTGACCCGCCCGCTAGCATTGCAGTCAGCTTGTAGTTCGTCCATCTCGTCAGACTGTACTCCTGTCTGCACTCCTTTCATTATCAATCTGAATAGCAGAAGAGTTATAATCGACAGTCGGTCGGAAACAAGGCATAGTTATCGTTCTCATATTTTGTAGTGTGTGCGCACTCACGGACTCTCGGCGAGCTCACGTGCATTTCATTTCGAACCCTGCAATTTGAAACACTTCCGTTGGTTTTTTGAACTACACTTCTAATAGACGGCAAATTTGAAACCTTTGTATAGTTTAAAGTATCTGTTTTTGCATGTGATTGATCGCGCACTTGTATTGCAGTAATTTCATCGTTTCTGTCAATACACGACCATTCAAGCATCCGCCGTTTAGCGAGAGTCATAAAACGCATCGGAACACCTTCGATTCAAGTGTTATCAATCAGCGTTCTCTACCCATTGATATCGGCGTTCTCTCTTACTCTCTCTCTCTCTCTTCAAAAAACGATCACAACATTCCTCATTATGCGGGACTTTTTCCACCTCTGCCCCACCCAATGACCGCTTGCAGACGGTCATCGAGCTCCTCCGATAATCTGCTCTCCGAAAACTTTCCCTTTCCGCCGTCGATGCAAAAGTGAAAGAGACCGATAAGTTGACATGGATTGATTACACAGTGAGAATGTGTATGTGTGTGTGCCTATCAAGGACAACACAGACAGAATATGCTCACTTCACTCAACTCCTCCTCCCTCGTTTTCCTGGCAGCACTACTCTCTCGGCGCATTCTTCTATGTGCTGAACTTTCAACTTGACTGTCCAAAATTGCAATTTCTAATCTGCGGTTGAGATAAGTGTGAGTTGCAAAAAGGTCGCCCACGTCATCCGTTACTGATAATTAGCGCTGAGTAGCACCCATTACCCATTTAATTTCTCCGATCCCCTTGACCGCATTCGTATTCTGTCCAGAAACATCGAAGAAACAATTCGACTGGAATGATTCTGATCTATGCTCTTTCCAGCCGTGGCGTCTTCAGCATCGTCGATCATCGGCGCGGCGGCAGCAGCAGCCTCAGCAGCAGCCGAGCAGCCGTCAGCGTCGTCGTCGTCGTCCCCATCCTCCTCGTCGTTCCTGCTGCTTGAGGTGCCGCTCCGGCAGCTGCTGCAACTTCAGCCGCCACCCTCATTCATCGCCGGCACGAGGCGGATGGCCGCACACCTCGACTTGACCACATCGTTGGCGCTCGTCGGCTTCGTTTTCGTCTTCTGTCTCTACCTCATTCACATCATTGCCCTGTGCTATTCGTAAGTGATATCCAATCAGTTCATCCCCCTTGATTACGCATTCAATTTTCAGAAAATTCCGACTACATCACTCATGCACTCAGAACTCTTCGCTTCCCGGAGTCTCAGTGATCAAGCCGATCGTCGGAACGGACAAGAATCTCTACGAAAACGTGGAATCTTTTTTCACCTCACAATACCACAAATTCGAGCTTCTGTTCTGCTTCCACTCTGCTGACGACGAAGCCGTGAAAGTAGTCGAGAGTCTCATCAAGAAGTATCCGGATGTCGATGCCAAAATGTTTTTCAGTGAGTATTCATCATTCTGCTAACGTCTAGAATGCTCTTTTTTTCAGAAGGAGAAACAGTTGGCTTGAACCCGAAGATCAACAATATGATGCCCGCCTACCGAGCTGCTCAATATCCACTCGTTCTTGTTAGTGACAGTGGCATCTTCATGCGATCAGACGGAATCCTCGACATGGCACAGACGATGATGAGTCACGAGAAGATGGCCCTCGTCACTCAGACGCCCTACTGTAAGGATCGTGACGGATTCGACGCTGCGTTCGAGCAACTCTACTTTGGAACGTCTCACGGACGAATCTATCTGGCTGGCAACTGCATGGACTTTGTCTGCTCCACAGGAATGTCTTCGATGATGAAGAAGGAAGCGTTGGATGAGTGTGGTGGAATCGCCAACTTTGGTGGGTATCTCGCCGAGGACTACTTTTTCGGACGTGAACTCGCCAATCGCGGCTACAAATCGGCCATTTCGACACATCCAGCTCTCCAAAATTCGGCATCCGTCTCCATTTCCTCCTTCTTGGATCGGATATGCAGATGGGTGAAGCTGAGGATCGCTATGCTGCCTCATATAATTATCGTTGAACCCCTCCAGGTACTGTTTTATTTGATAGCCTGTTTCCTGAATCGCGTAGTTTGCAGGATTGTTTTCCATCCGGAATCATTATGTCATCGAGTTTGAACTATCTCTTCGGATTCAATTTTCTGACGGTTCTGACACTCCACACGATCTACTGGGTCAGTATGGATTTCTCATTGATGAGCAGCATGCAGGTAATGTTGTAATACGTAAAATATAATCTTAATCAGAGTTCTTTAGAACGGAAAAATGCGCTTCTCGCCGTTGCAGTTCGTGCTCATCTGGCTGCTGCGCGAGCTCTCCGCTCCCCTCGTCTTCGTCAAAGCGCTCCTCGAACCGACAATCCGCTGGCGCAACAACGTATTCCATCTGGCGTGGGGCGGACGAATTCTGCCACCGAAGTGATGATTCGTGCCCGTCCATCACCTCTCCGTTTCACAAACCAGTTTCTCTCTGTGATTTTCAATCACTTTCTCATCATCTGAACTCTGCGGGTCCTCCTCTTCCTTATCAGTTCCTTTCTTCTTTATCTTCTTCTTCTGAATCCCTAATCATTTTCGATTACGGGTGATTTGATATCTGAGACAATTGAAAAATTCTTTACTTGAAACATGTTTTGTTCATTCATACATATTATCATTCAAAATGTGATATGATAGTAATAACGCTAATAACATAATAAGTAATCAAACACTTCAAAAATAAAAACATGATCAAATTCGAGTTGTTTGCCATGCCTGACAAGGTTTCAGATTTTCCCGACTATATCGAACATTCAGAGAAAGAAATAGAAATTCAGAGAGAAAGTGCCTTCAGAGACTTCAGATGATTTCCACGGTCCTTCGAAACAGAATCGGTTCAGTTCACACGGCGCGCGCATTTTCAGCCAAACGTCTCACCCAAAATGAATACGAAACGGCGGCCGATGAGACACTTCACAGGTATTCTGGAACTGCGCTCCATCGCGAGTTTTCCATTCCGACAGGCTATCGGACTATTTCGATCAAATCGCCGACACTTATCCGGTATCCGAACACTTCGACGTTGCGCACGCGATGGGCGTGCTCACTGTCGCCGTCTCGAAGGCAGTCGGTAGGCGTCCGCAGTGATGATGAGCGGTTATCATATCAGCCATCACACACACACAGGTACCTACGTCATCAACAAGCAGTCGCCGAACAAACAGATTTGGCTGTCAAGTCCAGTCTCCGGCCCCAAAAGATACGATCTAGGGGAGGGCGGCAGGTGCGTTTCTTCTTTTTCTCCTCTCTATCAAGAATACTGTGCGCGCCGGGTTCAAAGAATTACATCTTTCGAGTGCCTGTTACGAATAGAAATGAACGTCCTCTAAAAAAAAATGAACGTCCTTTAGGAAAGAAACATAGCCGGAAAAATTCCGATTTCTCAAAACCAAAAATCGCAGTCCAGTTTCGGTTGAGAATGGACATTTTTTTGATGTGGAATCTGTTTTCAAACTGATGGGAGTGAAATTACGACCAATTGAAGAAATATTGTCAAAAAACGCCTGAGTTTTTAAAAACGTCTATAAATATTTTCAAAAGACAAGTACCAACTTTCGGAATATCACTTCCAATGCTTCTTTGTGATGAAAATTCGAAATTTGCTGGTAATGAAAGATGCGCGGCCCGCCGCCGACACCTACTCGATCTTGTTTCTGTCCTACACGCAGAGCCATTGTTCTTGCGTCATCTGATGCAAATCGGCGCCTTCTTCTTCCACGCCGTGGAATCAAAACATCGCGCAATTTATGTTAATTTAAGACCGCGCCGCCGCCGATTCGTTGCTCTCTTCTCCGCCCAAATCAATCTCAACACCTCTTGGAATATAGAATTTGCAGCTGCGTACGTGATAGCAGCGACCTTTTATCCAATTCGCGAGCAAGCATAGGCGAAAGCTCACGAGAGAAAAGAGCCACCAGAAATCCCTTCTCCCAGACCGAATGTGATCTCGGTGATCATTTGGACGGCGGACGCAAGGTTTCTTCTTCTTCTTCTTTTTTCTCTTAAGCACTGAATAGAATATGCGACAAATCGACAGAGATTTGTGCTCATATTCTCGCAGACGCACTGAAAAATGAGATTATAAGTAGAGAGTTGATGAGTAATCAGAGATTGTCTAGACAGAGTGCAACATAATGGGCGGAGCGTTAGTTTCTGCTTTCAGATGGACGTATTCGCACGACGGCGAACATCTCGACGCGCTGTTGAACCGCGAGTTCCGCAAGATTTTCGGCGACGACCGAATCGATTTCTCACGACATGTATAATCCGGATTCCATATATTATATCATGTGATGCGCCGTTTTTTCTTCGTTTCTTCTCTCTCTTCTCTATCGCTATCTCTTTCTCTCCTGCATATTCGATACACGTTTGTCGATTTAGTTTCCATAGGTTTCTCTCTCATGTTCGCCTTTTCCTTTGTTTATTGAAAAGACATGCTTGCCTTTCGTCCTTTTTCTTGTCCGCCATCAATCAGAAAAAAAAGCAGAGACAAGATCTCCGATCCCGTCTGGAAGTGCGTTCCAGTCACGCGGTGTCTCTGCTGCCCCCCGTGTCAGAAGTACGCGTGTGCGCGCGCGCCGCGCCAAAGCGCCACTAAACACAGCCTGCGTTATTTCGGAGCGTCGTAAACCAGTTCTCAAATCTTCGTGCAACTCGAACTTCAGAAAATCGCTTCGGAATTTCAGTTTTCGCATCTTTTTTGATGGCCACCCATGTCAATTAATTGGTTTTTACGAATACCGGCTTCTTTTCACTCCCCTCACTCACCTTCTCATTCGTCTTCTTTCCCGTTTCTTCTATCTGCCCAACCATTGAGTCAATTTCAGAATTTAGGTTTTTTTTCTCGCTCTGGAGTCGCCAAATATCCCTCAAACTTGAATTGCCTCTCTGTGCCAAATGCCACGCCTAGCGCTGCGGTGAGTTTCTGTCGTTTCATGAAAAACAAACTATTTGTTTTCTTTTCAGCTACTACAGTTTCTACTACCGCGTAAATGGCGAGAAGGCTGAGCAACTGCTGCAAGAATACGGAGAAGAGGGCAATTATCTAGTTCGATACAGCGAATCGAACCCTCAAAACTTCTCTATTTCTGTCAGGTACGCAATTTAGATAACAGGCTGGAGAATCACTATTTCCAACGTTTTATTGTTAATGGACCTATGTACCAGAGTTGGGCGGAATACGGAATTACTAAAATCCTTCATTTCGTTTTCCTTGAAAAATGCGGATTAACTGATTTAAAAAAAAACGCACAAAAAACGACGGAAATGCAAGTCGTGCATGAATCGGTTCATAATAAAAATGTTGGCGCCTTTTTTATTGTTGTCTGACTGTATAATTTCAGATTGGCAGAGGGGAGGATCCTGCATATCAAAGTGACAAAGTTTTCCGACGACTCGCTTAGTATATTCGAAGATGAACAAACAGCTCCGATCGCTTTCGATTCGATAACGGAGCTCGTCGAGTACTACACGGAGTTTCCGGATCGATTGCGTGAAAAGAACGGTCTCTATCTTGAGCTCAAGAAACCCGTATTGATACCACACCAGTTCGAATCATGTGCGGAAGAGCAAAGAATTACCCAATTGCACCGATGGTGGCACGGAAATTTGCCGGCGGCCAGTGCCAACAAACTTCTGCAGCATGCAAAGAACGGCTCTTATCTAGTCAGGGCGAGCCAACACATTCCCGGAGCGCTGGTCATAACGGCAAAGACTGATGGTGCCGTGGTTCATTTGACCATCTACCAGGATCCGTACACCGGAAAGTTCAACATCGACGGTGACCGTACTAAATTCTCGAATGTGTGGCTGCTGTTGGATTCGTACGCCAAAAATCCAATCGTTGAGAAAGGATCACCAAGTCGCGTGGTTTACCTGCGGATAGTGAGTTCTAAAACATGTATAGTTTTTTTTTCAATTGTCTTTTTTCAGCCGCTATTCGACACCTTTATCGAAGCGGATCTTCTAAGAGACCGATTCAAACTCTTGAAAAGGCCATTGAACATTAATGAATCGACGGAGAAGACGGGTATCTCTGAAGAATTTGATGTGAGTGTTTTTTTTTTCAAAATTGCAAACTTCACATTTTGAATAGTTCTCGTAACTCGAATCTTTCAGCGTCTCAACTCTGAAGCGTTACCAGCTGAGCAGTATTTATCAAAAAGGGCTGGCCGCCGGTCTATGAACTGTGACAAGAATCGTTACAAGAACATACTGCCATTTGACCACACCCGAGTGTCACTCAAGCATTCTCCGGGAGGAAGCGATTACATAAATGCGAGCTTTGTGCGCTTTGAAAACACCCAGCGAACAAAGAACATGACGTTTGCTTGCGAAAAGTCATTCATTGCCACACAAGGATGTCTCGAATCGACGATCACAGACTTTTGGTATATGATTTGGCAGGAAAACACTCGTGTTATTGTGATGCCGACGATGGCCGACGATGAAAATAAGCATAAATGTGCTAGATATTGGCCGGCGGAGGTTTCGAAAGCAGAGGTTCACGGAGCCATTACCGTGACTTGCACACACGAGCGAAGGATAAAAATACCAGTGTCGGATGATATTAAGGATGAGTTGAAGAAGGAAAAACAGAGGCGAATAGAAAAGGACCTACCCCCCGAGCCAGAACTCGACGCAGATGGTATTTCTTACATGCAGCGAACATTGATTATCAAAAAGAACACGGAATCGAGAGAAATTCGCCATCTGCAGTATTTGACTTGGCCAGATCACGGTTGTCCTGTTCATCCGTATGCTGTGCTTGATTTTCTCGAAGACGTTGATCACGAATTCGACTACTTCAATGCGCAGCCGATCGCTGCCAAAATGCCCCAGGGACCGATTGTAGTGCATTGCAGTGCAGGAATTGGAAGAACTGGCGCTGTTCTCGTTTTGGATGCTCTCCTGACACAAATCAAGAAATTTGGACTGATCTACCCCGTGGATGTTTACAGAATGGTCAAGTACGTGAGAACGTATCGCTCAGGACTTGTACAAACCGAACAGCAGTATGAGTTCCTGTACAAGGCATTGGCTTTCTATCTGAAAACTACTAATCCGGTGAGTACGGCACACTCTCGTCCGTCATGAATGCTCTTTCTTTTCAGTATCCCGATCATTCATTCGTTCCCGACGATCCCACCGATGAGCATCCCGAGTCCATTCCTCGTCCTATTATACGTTCTTCCGGTGCTTCTGTCCAGAAGAAACCTCCCACCACTCCTCGTGTGCGCCATTTTGAGACACCAAGCGAACCGTCCACGTCGAACTGGAATGAACCATCCACTTCGACCTATAATAAGCCATCGACTTCGTCTAGTAGTGCGCCGCCGACTTCGAACTATAATAAACCATCAACATCGGCTAGTAGTGCACCGTCGACATCAGGCGGCAATGTGTCATCAACCGTGAGATCATCAGCGCGGAGTACACTGTCAAATTTATCATCTCTCTTGCGATCGAAGAAGAAGAAAAAGTGAACGACAGCTGATAGCCATCATCTACGGTTGTAGCCCCAATTCCCTTCTTTTTTATCCTTTTCATAGTTGTTATTCTTTCCTCTTTCAGCATTGATATCCTAAGTTTCGTAGTAACTTTCTTTTCAATTTTTTTACATTACATTTTAAAACTTAGATCCTAGATTAGTATGTTTGTTGCGATGACAATTTTCTGCGTAGAATACATTTTTGGCAAACCAATGATTAGATTCCAGTCCATTCCATCGGATTCACTGTTTTTTTTCTCCGTCACCCTATAATACTAACCCTTCTCGTAAACACCCCTGTCCCGTGTCTGTGAATTGTATTCTGAAAATGATCGCATTCTCGGATATGCTTCTCTTCCGCCACATTTCTCTGAAGATAGTTACCAAAACTATGTATTATTTTCCCATTCACATCCTGTTAATATCCAAATTTGGAAGCCAAACGGGATGTAAAATTTCTGAAATCGCACAGCTGTCTTGAATGCATTATGCCCCCAACAGCTATGTTCTCGGCTTACCTTCTAAATGCTTCCTCCCTATCCCATATATGTTCTTTGATTAGTAGTGTAAACAAAATTTTAATTGCAGACTTTTTCGGTTTTTATTGAGCTTATTTCTTAAATGTCTGGTACTTTGTAATAAACGATTGATATGGGTCCGATTGTTACATGCTCAGTTTTATTTTCAGACCGTTTACAACTTATTTCGGTGAATTCTTATGAGCACTGATTTATATTAGCTTCGTTGGAAATTGACGGATAACTTGCGCCATGACAAAGAGGTGCAGGTGCGCTCTAGCGAACGAGTTTCGAAATTCGCGGCCATTCGAAAAGTGACACCTTTTTACGAATAAAATATGTTTCGCCGTTTCAATGTTCTTTTAAGTCTTGAATTTTTTGTTTGTTAGCTGAGATTTCTTTGTCTTAAACATCAATTGTGTTTCCATGTTCTTTCTCCATCTTTTATTTTTATCGTTGGCAAGGTTATCAGTCATTGCGGATAAACAATTTGATTTGATCTTCTCATTTTAGGCATCCACATCCGAAATGCCTCCGAAAAAAGCACCGGCTAAAAAACTTCACGAGCTCGCGACAGAAGTCCGCGTCGGACACAAGATCGCCGATGTGACCAAAAAGGTGTATATTGTTGGGAAACAGTTCGCCACCGGTGGATTCGGTCGGATTCACACTTGCACTGAAGAGGGAAAGTCGCATCAGATGGTCATGAAGATCGAGCCGTCGACGAACGGACCCCTACTCACAGAAGTTGTCGTTTTCAATAGGATTCTGAAGAAGGAACACCTCGAAGCTTACAAGAAAAAGAAGAAGATTCAGTGGATTGGATTGCCGTTACTCATCGCGAATGGATTCTTTTCGTACGGTGAAGAAAAGATGCGGTATATGGTGATTCCGAAGTATGCGATGTCTTTGGAGGGCGCCCGTCTGGCCAATGGAGGCACTCTCTCCGTCAAGGATTCGTTGGCAGTGACCAAATGTGTGCTCGGCGCTCTTGAGTATCTCCACTCTGTGGTAAGTTCAATATTGATATCCAAGTATTAAATCGAATAACTTCAGGATTACGCACATGCCGACGTCAAAGCTGCGAACATTCTGCTCGAAAAAGAGGGCGCCTACTCGTCCGCGGTTCTCGTCGACTTCGGACTTGCTCACAAGACAACGAACAATGTAGACAAGCCAGACAAGAAGCGAGCTCATAACGGAACGTGTATCTTCACATCGACCGATGCTCACCGAGGAAACAATCCTTCGTTCCGCGGAGACGTCGAAATTCTCGCCTATAACATTATCATGTGGCTAACAGGAAATCTTCCTTGGCTTGTGAGCACTCTTTGTTTCAATCTCAACACTCATAGTTCCTCTTGTAGAGTCTTGAAGCGTCCCCGGACAAAGTGTTCGACGCGAAGCAGAAGCTCATCGCTGGACTCCCCGGCACTTTGGGAAACGTACTCCAGGTGAGCCCGCTTTTCCACTCCATTACCCATTACGTCGCCTTTCCACGGTCTACGGTAACTTTACGGGTTTGCCATTTCAAAATTAGGGGGTTCCGAGGGAGAGAAGCTGAAACCACCGACGAATCCAACACGCGATATTGCCTGCGCGACCATTATGCAATTATGCAATTATTCCTACTGTAGGGCACCTCGGCGGCGGCTGCCGATTGCGTGGCAACGATGTTCAAAGTGGCGATGACGACGGGCTACACGAGCAAAGTGGATATGCCCAAACTGGAAAAAGCGATTGAAATGACTGCTCAGAAGAGCCCCAGCACGGAAAGGGGCAAGAAAAAGAAGCCAGAAGGTTGGATACTAAAGGGAATATAGAGAAACATTGTGTGGTTTTGCAGCAGTCGAAGCTCCGATTCCGAAGAAATCAGCTCGTCGTGCCGCTAAAGTTGTCGAGGATGATGACGACGACGATGAGGAAGAAGAGGAGATAAAACCAAAAGTAAAATCTGTCAAATCTTCAAAAACTCGCAAAGTTGTCGAGGATGACGATGAGGACGAAGAAGAGGTTGCGATGAAGCCAAAGAAGACGCCGTCGAGAGCCAAGCCTCGAAAAGTTGTGTACGAAGAAGAAGACGACGAAGAGGAAGAAGTTTACATTCCAAAGTCGAGCAAGTCGAGAAACAGGCAGGTACGAGACGAAGACTTGGATGATTTCGAAGATTTCGAAGAACCCGACGTCAATACGTTCTCATCGCCATCCAGACAACGAACCGTCAGAACGATGAGACTCGGCTTGACGTCATCGACCGCTTCAACGAACTTTGCTGCGAAGAAAATCGAACAAAAGTATAAACGATTGTCGATGAACAAGTCTTCAATGGTGCCTGTCGCCATAACTGTCGCTACGTCCAGATCTCCCAATTCGCCGTCTTGTTCGTCTCCGTCCACATCGTCTGGAACGAAACGGACGTCTAGAGAACGTGCGGACGACACAGAGACCATCACTCTGAAGACACCCGCACTTGTCAAACCAGCCGTCAAGAGTTCGTTTTCTTGGGCAATACATCAAGATAATCAGTACTGTAGACACTATTTTATGTCTTATTTCCAGAATCCAAGTACAATAGCGGCATCTCTTCGGCGACGAAAGCAAGCCCGACCGAGCTCAGAAGAGTTCCGGGAGTGAGAAACTTCCCGAAAGGCAGAAGATCGATTATTATCAAAGAGGTGAGTTTTTTCAAGCGAAAATTACTGTTCCTCAAAAACCGTTTTTTTCTCAGACAGCCGCCAAGTATACGGAACGTCGTGCTCGTCAACAGCCTCGACAGACTTTCGACGATTCGAGTTGCAGCGGCGGCTCTTCGGAAGTGTAATCCCATGGAATTTGCACTTCCCCGCCTACATTCCTCAATTATATTGCGTTGCTTCTTGAAAAGAAACTTTGTTATCATATTTCTCATTCTTCCCGGCTCTTTGTACTGTCGCCTCTCCCCCCGCCGATCACGGCTGAAGGATCTCTCTCAACCATTTGTCACTTTATCATTTGTCTCTTCTTCCATCTATTTCGATATCATATTCTTTTTCTCTCTCTTCCATTGTCTCTGTCGCTCATCCTTCTCCTCCTCTCGCTATCATAGCTTATCATCATCACCACCGTCATCATCTTCTCCAGTGTCGCTGACGAGTTCTTTTTTGACGACGTCCCCTCCCACCATTCCCCCGTTTCTCCATCTCCTCATTGTTCTTTTTTTTCCGTTTCTCAATCCCCATCTACTGATCATTTGTTGAATGCATTCAAACCCAAAGAAACTAATCAGGAAACTGAAACAAGTGAAACTGGTTCCGTTTTCCGGTTCCTGTTGCTGCTGCTGACCTGAACAAAACGTCGGATTGACGCAAATTCGAGTGAAGGTGGCGAGGGAGTGGCAGCTGAAATCGGGCATCTCCAGCCGCTCCAGCTGTTTTTTGTGTGTTATTTCTGTGCTCCAGAAGTGTGGGCTGCTCCGCGGAGAGTTTTCGACACTTTCCAGCCGGTCTCCTCCGACTGATCGTTGTTCTCCAAACTCCAAAGTGTAAGAGAACCATCGAAAACAGGAATCGCTCTCTCTTGGTAACACCGTTTTTCTTTGCTTCGTCACCCGCCGCTTCTTTTTCGGATTCAGTTCTGTTCTTTTTTTCGAAAACAAAAAATGATTGTGATTCGGGCGGTGATTTGATTACTGTAGAGAGTGTGCGAAACGCGGAGACGCCGACAGTCAGACAAAGTGTTCCACCCCCGAGGGCTAATGATGAAACACTTCTGCGTCTCTGTGAACACTTGGAAACTGACTACTGTTCTCTCTCTTTTTCTTCATCTTCTCATTTGAGAATTTTGTGCTTTGTGGGACTTTCGTGAGATCTCTATATATTTATCTCTGAAAATTCAAGAAGGTCACGGTATGCAACTTCCGTCGTGTTTGCGGACTTACCGTGTCGTACCGTACCCCTCTTCTCCGGTTTCCGATGAAATGTTCGCGTACAGGTCATAAAATCTCAAGAGTCGTCCGTGAGGGGGACGGTTTTCGAGCGAAAACGGCGCGCGAACTCGGTCATAAACTCGCCGAATTTCGCTTAAAACGAGGCATTCGAGACGTTTTCCGACGACGATTTTCGCCGGGTTTTTGCAATTCTCCAATTCTTCTCTCAACTTTTCTCAGCTTTTGCATGAAAATCTTTAGGATGGTAAGTTCAGAAAAAACTGAAAACATAAGATTAAGAGTCAAACTTT
Organism: Caenorhabditis macrosperma; assembly: GCA_963932285.1. NCBI lineage: Eukaryota > Metazoa > Nematoda > Chromadorea > Rhabditida > Rhabditidae > Caenorhabditis > Caenorhabditis macrosperma. Next base: position 10,236,494 of record OZ010621.1, on the reverse strand, counting down.
GACAAACGCGCTTCATCTCAAACGTTTATCAACAGAGCGCGTTTCGTCCCTTCGTGTACTTACTGTGTCGTTATTTTGACGCCGGTTTTCGAGGTCGCCATTTGCCAATTTCATCTGTCAAGTTCCGGGTTTAGTTTGGTTTCTTCTTCCCCTCCCATTCAACACGTGATCTCCCCGTCCACCGACAGTCCGTATCCGCTGGCTCCGGAACGGCTCAATCGTCCTCCGTTTCGCGGATGTTTTCACAACCGTCGCCCCTCAATCTGTGCAATACAGTAGATGCCAACCAACCGAAATGTCAACATAATCCACACACGAACACAATTTCGTATCATGTTTCGCATCTTTTCCTCTTTCCAGCTTTTCCAATTTCCAGCCGATCGGCGATGCCATTCACCGACCTACCGTAGTCAAAACGTCTTCGAAACAAAGAGCCAATAGGTGTGCCGCATTTCGAAATTATAGGGAGTGAGGAGCCGACGAATTGCCGTTAGATGGGTCGAACGGGCGGGGATGGGGCGGCCGAAAGTGCTCACGAAAGACGCTGCGTCTCGTGGCGACACGTACTCTCTCGCGCGCCCCGTCAAGAATGGTCCATTGCGGGGGAACCGGGGGAGGAGGAGGATCATTCGGCGTCCACGGCAACAACTCGCCCCCCGGCCACCGCCGCTTTCGCATTTTTCCGGATTCTCCACATTTTCGAGCATTTTCAATGAGCACCGGTGGTCCCAAATGTCTCGCCAGCTTCTCAGAAACACTGTTAGGCTCTTAAGACCGCTCACTTTTTACGGTTCAGCCGTCGAAAGAGCATATATTTCCTGGAGACGCAGAGTTCGGTGGAGCACGATTGCAGAGCTCTTGACAAGAGAAAACCTACATTCAATGTTTGACCGTTTAGCTCGCAAGGTCCTGAATTTGGAAAATCCTCTTTTCCCGATATACTGTGAAAACTCTATTCTAACGACGCCACTAACGCTGCCGGAGAATCATTATATCTGGAGATTGATAAGAGATATCAAAAAATTGTCAACAGTAAACTTGTAGATCATAACTAGGACTTCAAGTTTTCTGTTGACAACTTTTTGATATCTCTTATCAATCTCGATATATAATGATTCTCCGGCAGAGCTCTCCCCGGTAGTATTTCATTTGAGTGTCTCCAGGTGTTGAACGAACCAAGTCCTACTGTACCTACCGTATCTGCGCTCTCATTGACATTCGAATTCATATAAAACCTCTCAAGTTTATCGTCGTTTCCTCCTCTCCCACCACTCACTTCTCCCTCTCCATTTTCGGAATTCCCCACTTTTGCTCTCCCTCTTCTGCTCCATTTCCCCTCCAGTTCTCCTCCTCCCCCCCCCCCCTCTCCAAATCCACCGTATCCCTCGTCTCTCCTCAGGTTGTTCTGGAAAGAGTGGGCGGGGCGTCGCCGAAGGAGGTGCTTGTCTCTGTGTTCCCGGAAACAAGGGGGCGGAGTCACCGTTGGCCCGTTTGAATATGCATAACGTGCTGTTTTCAGGCGGACCACCCACCCTTCCGCCCCTCCTCTCCTCACTATTTTCTGATTTTTTATGCATTCGATACATATTTTCAATCGGAGACAGCCCTCCTCTCCCGACACCTCCACCTTCTTCTTCTTCTTTTTCTCCGTTTCCTCAACCGAATTGCCCATAGTTTTCAGAGCCGCCCGAGAAGTTTTGAAGCGACGACAGCAGGAAGGCTCAGCCAGGGACCACGACCACCACGAGAATGTCATCGATCTTCCCGTCTCTGATCCCGTTCCAACTGTTTGTGAGTCTTCTCTTTTCTCCCCTTTTTTGTTCGTTTTTGTGTGTGTGTGTGTGTGTGAATAGTCAATTGGGGGGGGGGGGGGGCATGGAGGTCTCAATTAGGGGAACGGGGCCATGGAGAAGTGCACACCTGCTCTCGCTCTTGTCGAAATGTATACACCCTTTTTGGCGGACGACGGTTAATTGTGTGGCCAACGGAAACGAAACTGGGAGAGGAGGGAACGGAAGAAGAGAACTCCTCCAGATGATCTCATGATCTTTCGACAGCTCTGGACGCTTTCGGAGAACTTCTTCTTCTTCTAGTTCTTTCTCTTCTTTATTCCTATTTCATTACCCTCTTTTTACTTGAATCTTGGGCCCCCTTTCCCAGGGAAACAGTAGTATTGCACCGAATTTGGGATGTTCGGGACATTCGGTAGGAGCCAAATTGTTGAAACCGTACCCAAAATTTCTGAAAACAGTACGATCGTTTCGAGACCCACTTTCCCGGTAGAGCGCAATTGGGACAAGGTTCGAGAGGACCTTATTTGCCAAACCGTCAACTTAGAAGACGTTTCAGTACTTTTGAAATTGGCCGAAGTCAGGTTTCTTGCACTCCAGTTCAGCTGCCCCAGCCCCCAATATCCAACTTGCCCCACTATCACTCTCGTTTTCTGATTCCGTATCAGATGAGTATAGAAGACAACATCCGAAATCAACTGACGAAATTCTGGGTTCCACTCTATTTGTATTCTGAAGTTATGATGCCAATGCCAGAAAGACACGGAGATGGACGAGTTCATACTATCACAGGTCTTGTAGACATCATATCTTCAGAATATGACATAAATCGGGTGCCAGAATTGTGTCAGTCGAGTCAGAGTGTGAGCATTGATGATCAATACACTAGGAATTTCGGTGTACGGTAGTTCGCGTGTCTAATTGCTGCAATTGGTCGTCAACCGCTGATCTCGTTGATTGCTCCTACCGTGGTTCTTTGTTTCTGCTGCAGGTGATCCTTGAGTCTTCTCTCATTCTCCCCTATCATCCTTCTGGTGTGTGCTCCCTCCAGCCGGTGTCACTTGTTCCTCCACTCATATTTCACCGTCTTCTTCGACCTTTTGACGAGTTTACATGACTCAACGACTCGCCTCCTGCAAGCAGTTCCTCCTCGCCGAAACGTGTCATTAGCACTTTTTGTCCGCCTAACGACTCCACGCGAAACAGAGAAGAAAAACGAGTGAAACTGGTGGCAGAGGCGGAGAGAAGTGGCGCTAGAAATAGAAGAGCACGAGTGGAAGGCGGCGGCCGATCACGCAACAACTAGCGGTTCACCTGAATCCATGCCCATTCCACGCCCCTTGTTTCTTCTCTCTGTTTTTGCCTCTATTTTCAGTCCGTCTCTCTCCCTAGAACACTCTTGATATACTGACCATCTCAAAATCAAAAGACATCAAGTGCTGCCTGATGCCGCCGTTTTTCGGGTTTTTTCTCACGGTTGAAACCTAGAATTATAGCCGAAAGCCGTGTCTAGTATATCGTTTTCAAAAAAGCCCATCACACATCAAAACATCAAAAGAACCATATCCAAATGTTGTTTTTCGACGTCTCCGTGAGCTCTGGCGCTTGTTCTGGACCTGTTCAGACACCACAGACAACCATCACCTGGTTTTTTGAGTTTCAAAGTGAGATCCGAATTGAGCAGCGGTCTTTGACATCCCCGAAAACCTCTGTTCAGTCGCGCTGCACCGAGAAAAGTATGATCTTGCAGCGGTTTCAGACCTTTTGATTACTTCGGACGGACAACAGATCATCAGGAAAACACAGTGTGCATAGACCAACACAATCGCGCGTTTTGGCTCTAAGGCATTATTTAAATTCACATTTCCCACAGATTCTTGTTTGCTTCTGAAGTTCCTCTAACTATGTCGAGCTGCGTAAACGAAATCCACCAATGGAGCGGAGGAGCGCGTTTGCATGGGATGTGCGCACTGTTTTTCAGTGACCATCTAGTTGTTTCCTCCAGAACTCCTCATGAGAGCACGACAGTACCCACTTCTGTTCGAGACCCCAGACACCCCCGCAATCGCAGTCAACTCGCTCCTTCTTCCTCCTCATTCGCAGATGGTCACTCGTTTCCGAAATGCATAACTTTTCTCACTCGTCGCGTCCGTCACAATGTTGTGTGTGTGTTGTTACCTGCTCGTTTCGACTCCTCAAATCGTCGTTTCGATTTGGCAAGCGCACACGGCGGGGACGGGACGGCCCCCGGGGGCAAACACTCTTATCTCCGCAGCTTCATCACCTTTCCCTCTACGTCTCTCACTCTCTCATCAGCATGTTCTTCTTCTTCTTCACGGTTCATGATGTTTCAAGTGTGAACCGGAAGGATGCTCTGCCGAGTGTTCCATGTCACAATAGGTCATCCGTTCGGCGCTAGACTACGTGCTTCTGTACCCGAAAGGGACGATAACAAGTTGTGAACAACACGACACACACCCTCTCCCTCGTGTTGCTCCGTTTTATATTTTGTGTTGTTTTTTACACACACACACTCACATTTTGGGCGACGAACGATCATTGGAAACATTTGATTCTCGTCTCTTTTTCTTCATTCCTTCGCTTCTTCTTGCTTCTTCTTCTTCTGCCAACACGACTTTTTATGAATCATTTGACACCCGAATGCCGTCGTTTTCGAACACACCAAGAAGCGAAACGAAATAAAGAGAGAGAGAGAGAGAAAGAGACTCTCTTTTCCGCGACAAAATAAGGAACATTGAGACTTGAGAGCGTCGTGAGACAAATCGTTGAATCCAGGTGTTGCAAATGTGCTCTATTGGAAAATGTCTTCTGAAGTTCAACATTTGACACTCGCACCACTCTTTGATAAATATTCCGGTAGAGCAGTTTTCGAAACATGCGCTAGTTTCACAAGTGTGCAAGTTCGCTCTGCTGGACGGTCCAGAGAGATTCTCACCTGGCAACATGCCAAGAAACACATGTGCTCCAAATGTGCTCCAATGGAAAAACACCGGTAGAACACTTTTAGTGAATACGTCGTTGTCTGAGCAAGTGTGCTCTACTGGACCGTAGATTCTATGACAACATGTCTCTGTTCTCATTTGAGCAATCCCTCTCCTCCCCAATCCCTTCTGGGTTACGGTAGCTCACGGATGTGATCCTCCTCGGACCCATCCATCGTTCGATCATCTGCGGCTCCTCGCGCCCTAATTACAAATGGCGGCGGCTGTCAAGGTTCCCCTCCTGCACCATCTGTCGAATACCGCATTTGGGCGCCCATCACCTGCCCTTTGGGAGCCAACAAGTGTTCTTCTTCGGCGCAAGGAGAGTGTCAGTCAGTCTGACAGCGGCAGCAGCAACAATTGAAATGAACAGAACGGGTTTCGAGACGGGGGGCAGGAAGACGGTCTTTCTGTGTCTCTGTCTCGGTTCCTCGCGCTCCCGGGAAGGGCGAGAGAGTGCGAGAGATAGAGAGAGAAAGGAGCGCAAAGAGAGAGAGAGAGAGACAGAGAGTGTTTCGCAAAACATACACACAATCGTCTTCTTCTTCTTCTTCTTTCTTGGGGTGGTCTTGACTTTAGACACTCTTCCTCTCGCCGAACGACCCGCTCTTTTACCTCTACCACCGCCAGCAGCAGCAGCAACCGAATGGAAGAAGAAAGACATGCTGCGACGACTTTTGCCTCGTTTCATCTCGCGCGCGCACTGTGTGTGTGTTGCCTTTTTGGAAAGTGGAAACGAAACGGAAACAGTGCACAGAAGAGCCCGACACGGAGCACACCGACAACCTGTGCTCTTCTGGAGCCACACTGCTCCAGAGAGAGAGAGAGAGAGGTTACTGTAGATGTGCTGAGCAGGAGCTGCTCGTTTTTGAGCTTCGTTTCTGAATTTCCCAAAAAATCCCCAAACTGCCAGACAGTACACATTCTCGCACAGTTTCCAATCGAGAAACGGTCCGGAAAACGCGTGCGACGAGAACCGGTACTTGACCAGCAGTTGAGACACCATCTGTTGTTCCGTGTCTTCCGGGTGGTCAACGTGAAGTAACGTTTCGTTTCGTTTCGTTTCGAGACCCACCGCCGTAAGAGTCACACGTTTGTCTTGTTTTCTCGGAAACCTCTGAACACATTACCCTTTCCTTCCTCCTTCGCCTCTCTTTCCCGCACCTCCCGCACATTGTTTGAGAGACTGTGTGTGTGTGTGTACGTGATTGACATGAACATGACTCTTTCGCCTCTTTCCGTTTTCATCCTCCTTATCATCACCATTACCTCTCTTCTCCCAACTCATCAATTGCGCTCCGTCGAACCCGAGAGGCAATTGATGTGACGTCATCTGAAGAAGGAGGCGTCGATTAGTCACCCTCTTGATTTTCGACGTCTTCTGCCACTGTCCAAAACGTGGTAATGATGATGATAGACGGTTTGGTTCGGGGAGGCACTAATTGGATCACTTGAGCTGCTTCCTCTTCTCTCTCCTCTCCTCTTCTTCCCATTATCATTTCGTAATCATCATCTTCATCCCGTTGTCATCCGGGAGCCCATCGTAAAATTACACTATGTTTCATGTGTTTCTCCCTCCCTCCCTCGCTCCTGTTGCTCAGAGAGCTCCTCCCGGAGAGAAGATAAAAAACAGAGGAAGAGACCGACAAAAAGAGTTCCTCGACGTCATTACATTGATCATTTCGGACGGGCGCAATCACTGATAAGAGATGAAGCGGGGGCCCCCCTCTCGTGATGATGACCCTAGTGTCTGCGTCTTCGCACCGCCGCCGCCGCCGACGATTTTCGAAATTGGCGCCTTTTTGGCAACGGTGTTCGGTTCGCTAGAGCGCTCTTGCATCACAGAATGGCATTTTTCGAATATGGAACTTATTCGTTTTTGTCACCATGCGCTCTATCGCTTAAAAAAACATGAAGTCAATTTTCAAAGATCATGTCGTAGTTATCGTTTTCTCCAGTTTGGCTCCATTTTTATCAGCAAATCGTCGATTTTCCGATCTTATCAATAGAGCGCAGTTCGCTCCGAAACTTTTCTCCCGCGGATCGAGAGCAGCTGCTTCACCTCGTCACGCGTGTGCCTCCTTCTCATTAAAAGACGGGGCCATATAGAGCGGGGTAATACAGTAATGTGATAGATTGTATGCCTGCCTATGCACATACACAAGCATGTGCTTCGCGTCTCTCTCGACTCCACGTGCTCTCTCGCCCCCGTCCACCACTCCATTCGAAAACCATCTGTCCCTGTGTTCCGACTGTCGGGGGGTGGATTGACCGCACCGGACCGCTGCCATCTGCATTTCTTCACTCCTTATTCACCATTCCGCTTCACTATTCCCCCTCCCCGTCGACCACCACCACCACGACTCATCCACCCAATTCTCAACGATTCGAGAGGTTTTGAATCTGGGAATTCCGCTGAATTTTGGCAATTTGTGCATTTTTGCGTGGTGCTGAACTTTAGAATACAGTAATTATGATTCGGAGCTGATTTTCAGAATGAGAAGCTTCTAGAAACCTCTACTTTCTGATAATTTACTCATAGAACTTTCGTTTTTCTCAAAAACTTTGACATTTTCCCAAAAACCAGCGTCGCAACCGTCTCCATCCGGTCCAATGGCGTCTTTCTGGTAATTTCCGTAACCTCGTCAGTTCACACCCTATTATTTCGCTTCACACGTTTGAAATTCTCCAATCGAACCTCATTTCGCGTCTCTGAACTCAAGTTTTAAGATTTAGTGCATTTTCGCGTCGCCGTGAACTTTCGCCTACCGTAATCTGTTTTCGAACATTGAAAACAGTGGTTTCACCTGGGAAAAATGCGACATTCTCGGAAAAAACATCAGGAACGTATTTTGAATCGATGAAAAGCCGAAATTTTTTTATTTTCCAATTTGCGCCCTCGGCTTCTCATCGAGTATTCTCGTGTTGAAAATTGAGAAAATTGAGAAAATTAGCTGCAAAAATCAGGTCTGAATCGGGAAATTGCAGCTGTCGGTCGGTTTGACGCAATCGACGGTCCCCCTCCCCCCTGAAAGTTGCGCTCTCCCTCCCCGGGACCTGAATCTGTCAATTATCCAATTAGTGGTCCGTCTTGTTGATTACCTCCTCCTCTTCTTCGTACCGTCCAAAACAATCCCCCCCACTCAGTTTATGATGTCTTTGTCCATCCGTGCGTACTATTTCCGAAGATGCGACAACTTGCGCGAGATGTCTGCGTGTCCGCAATCAGCACACTCTCTCCAAGGTCACCATGCGCACTGTCTTGGCGCAATATCACGGCGGGCGGGACGGCCGCCTAGTTTCTTGTGTCTCTTGACACGAAATCGCAAGTCGGTGTGTTTGTCTCGTCGTCTATGTCTCTCTCTCTCCCTCCTCCGGGACCCTCTTATCACTTTGATTATCGATCGATCGAACAGCTGGCTGTCTCGAGGGACTTTTGATGTTTTCTTCCTCTCTTCATGACATCTCTTCATGCTTCTTCTTCTTCTTTGTCTTTTGCTACATTTGAATGTAAATGAACCCCCCTCCCCCCAATTACCCCGTGAGCCCCGTGAGCCCGTGAGCCCCGTGAGCAACAGTGTGTCAATCAAAATGACAGATTTTGAATTATACATCCAGATTGGTGCCTCTCTCCCACGGTTAATAGCCTCCGATCACTCTTTTTTTTTTGGAGAAACTAGGAGGAAGCGCGTGTTTGTATAATTCATACGGGGGTCAGTTCATTAGAGCACATTTGTAAACACACACAATCAGACGTCGCGGAGGAGGAGGAGACAGGTGCATTCGGCCCGTATTTATACATTTCCGTGTTATTAGTGAGAGAGAGAAGCATAGTTTATCAGTCAATTAGGGTTATCAGTGAAGGAATTCGACAGGTGAGCTCATCGTTTTCCGAAATTAGATTGTGTTTTGGTACGGTAGAAACTTTGAAATGTGCTGTAACTTCCGTTATCACCACGGTTGCGTGGTTTCTGTTACTGTGGTCCCAGAGAGTTTCGAATGTTGCAACTGCGCTCCGTTAGTTGCAAGACGCTGAAAGTTTCCATTCTCCAAACCTCAACCCCTCTAAGGATTACTGTTGTTCCATTTGTGGCTCACCAACCGCGCCCTATAGCGACAAACCATCACTGTAACCTCCTAGACCCATAGAGCGCACTTGCCCCCCTCGAATTCTCTGTCTCGAAGCCCCAGTCAATTCAACTGACAGACCATAAAAAGCGATCCGTCACGCGGCTGATTCCCCCTCTCTCTCTCATTCCCAATCCGTCCATTTACACGCAGATCCGTTCGTTTTGCCTCCTCTTCGTCTCCTCTTTATCTCCCTGAACACATCTTCTTCTTCTTCTTCTTCCCGGCGGATCGGGACGAAGACAATCCGATGCGTCATCCTCTCTCTCTCTCTTCCGCGCTTCCCTTAAATCCACTCCTCTTCTTCAACTTTCCTTTCCATCTGATCAAGTATCACTAATTACTCCATTAGTCCCCTTGCCCACCTGTCCCATCCCCCCAAAAAGCTTCTTCTTCCTTTATTTAGTCTGTTCTCTGTTTGTCCAACAAGTGCGATATACATGCGACAAAAAAGACCTGTTAGGGGGGGACATCGTTTTCCCCGTTTTTTGTTCAAGAGGTTCTGTTTCCCTTTAGAGCTCGAAAGGTTGCAATCCGACAGAGACAGAAAGAGAGATACAGATGCTCCAAAATCCCATACAAGTTTTAAAAACGGCCACCCGTATAGTTTGTCCAGTTGAGCAATCATTGATAGACGAGATCAGCCAGAGATCGAGATGCACGATCAAATGAACTTGGCCTAACTTTTGGCAACTGAGTTCCCTAGGCCACGATGAGCATCGGGAGCATCAAGCTTAGGTGCCCTAACTTTTGAATAACAGAGAACCTAGGTCATACTGAGTTTGCTTGAGAGCACGCCCTTTTACTATCGGAGGCTATCGAAATGGCCCGCAACCGAGGAGAGCTCTGCCGGAGAATCATTTTATCTCGAGATTGATAAGAGATATCAAAAAGTTGTCAACAGCAAACTTGTAGATCAAAACTAGGACTACAAGTTTGCCGTTGACAACGTTTTGATATCTCTTATCAATCTCAAGATATAATGATTCTCCACTTCGATGGCATCCGATAGTACCGTACCTCGGAGTCCTCACTCCTTTGATTTTACGAGAGATGATCGTTCCCAATGGTCAAATTTCTGATCAAGAATGTTCTCGAGCCACACCGCTTCTACCGTACTTTCGAAATAACTTTGGTTCTGTTTCTCCGAACGAACGCCTTCTCCCCGTCTCTCTGTGAACACAATGACCGTTTCATAGCAGTTTCCGGAGACAGAAACAATGTGTTTCCGTCTGAAACTGGCCGGAGGAGACACTGTCCGTCGTCTCTCCGTCTCTCTTTCTCTCTCTTCATTCCTCCGTCTCCCTCTCCCTCTCTCCTCTTCCACTCCTCCATTATTATCATTTTCGATTATTGCAAAAAACGAAACAAAACATCGTCGCCGACTTTCCAACCGTCCCCTCTCCCCCCTCCTCCTCATCTCTGACTCACACCTTCTATCGATTTTTCGATTTGCTCTCTCCTCAAAAAGCCATCATATTCCTTATCAGTCTGTTCGTGTGTCTGCGTCTCTCTCTCTCTCTCTCGTCTCACATGACTCTTTCAGTCCGAGACCCTCGCATGTGCCACGTGGCGAGACAGACGACGACTTGATGCTTGTTTTCTAGTCCCCCCCCCCCCCCCGGTCATTATCAGCTCTCGCTCATCTCCTTTTTTCCGGCTCCTGAGCTCCGTCTGAGCCCCAGAAAAAGAGAGAGAGAGAGAGAAAAGTGTCAGATTGTAATTCTAGATACCGAAACGGACGGCTTCCGTGCTCCCCCGTGCTCCCCCGTGCTCCTCCCCTCCGTCCATATCTCGCTCCCTCCTGTCATTCACTTTTTTTGATGGATTACTGTAGTGTGTGCCTCTCGAAACTTTCTCTTCTTCATTTCAGATGTCGGAAGACGTGGCAGTCACTGCGCAGACGCTTCTCAACGGGTGAGTCTCTTTCAATTACAGTGGGCGGAGTCTGCAGGGAGGGGAAGCATCTTCGCGAGAGCAGCAGCAGGTGCGGAAGAGAGAAACGGTGTTGTCTTCAGAACCCCGCCCAACAATCATTTCCGGAAAGAGTGGCTCGCCGGAGCAGCAGCAGGAACAACGCCCACGACTAACTCCGGCGGACAAATGATGACGGTGAGCCTTTTAAAAGTGAAATTGTTTCGTCTGCACCGCAGGAGAGCATATTGAAAGATACTGTAGACTGTAGGAAGAGCTGCCCCGAATGATTTATGAAACACGCGTTCGTGATAAGATAACAATCACCCGATGCTCTCTTCGTCTCGAAACTGTGCTGATTCATTGCGAACCGGTAGTTCGTAATCACCAATTTGTCACTTTTGCGGGCGCCAAATAGGAAACACGGAGAGATTAAAATATAATTGTGGGGAATTCCATAGAACAAGCAAACAACTGGTACACTCGGTTGTTTAGGTCTCGGAATTTTAAATGAAACGCTGAGAGTGAGCATGAATGAAAAGTGAGGTCCAGAAGAGGAACAAATTCAAAGTTTGGGATTTTTTGATAATTACTGTATTTAGCGTTCGAAAATTGACGAGCCTTCTTTTAAATGAGCAAATCCAGCCAAGGAGAGGGTCCGTTCGAGCTGAAATTTGAAGTAGAAGATAGCGTTTAATGTCCCATTCATTCTCGAGATCCATCTGAGAAAGTGACTGTTTCCTGCCCAAATCCCAGCGCGTACTATCTATTTTTAGCTTAGGTGTGCTCATTTGAACGGGTTTTCGTCAATTTTTGGGCCCACCGTATTCGAGAAACTGGTTCTTTGACTCCTCACCCAACACACACCACTTTCAGCTCTCCCCTCCCGCCGGCGACGGACCTGGATCCGCCGGCTCAACAGCGCCCGAATCGACGTCTTCCGTGTCGGACATCTCTGGCGATGCGGAAGGTGTGTGGAGTGTAGACATTGATCAAGTGAGTCCTCTCTCCACTCCCAATTCACTCCAACTCTTCTCGTTTCGCAGGCGTTCCAAGAAGCTCTCACCATCTATCCCCCGTGCGGACGACGGAAAATCATCATCAGCGACGAGGGAAAGATGTATGGTGAGTAGGCGTCTTCTCTCCTATTCACCCAGAAGTGCTGCCCATAATTAGAAGCCAAGTGGGCCACGCGCATTACTGTACATCTGCCCCCGCTAACATCTGCCCTTGGCGTGGCACTGCGCAAAACTTACTCATATTTATATTGTTGTTCGGCTGGATTTATGATGTAAACGGATGAACCGACAAAGAGACAGAGCCAAACGGGGGATTAGACAAGGCCTTCCTCTGTTCTTGCCACTTCTTGTTACGCGTCCTCCTCCTGTGTTTGTTTATTTTCGCTGCGGGACACACGGGCGGCGCTCTCTTTCTCTAGGTCTGTTCACCATCCGCACAGTTGACTTTTTGACCCTCCTGCGGGCGAGCGCAACCAAAATCAACACAAGTTCGGTGATGTTGGAACCCATTCTGTGCATTCGGCAAGGGATTGACACGGGGGCAAGGAGTTGAGAAGAAGAGCTTCGAGGGACTCTGTAGTTGACATTTTTGAGTGGAATCCAGATGTGATATAGAATGGTTCTCAATGAACCAATTATTCAGAAGTTTCGAAGAGTCTTTCCAATCTCAAAAACAGTTCGCACTCTCCGAAATCGGATTTCTCCTGATAGCAGCTTGATTTCTGAATTCCACGGACTAATCAGTCATCTGAGGGGGATCTCTTTCCCACAAAATGTCTGATTTTGCACTTGAGAAAGTGCTCATTTGGCGACACTTCTCTGAAACGATGATGTCAGTTTTATCTCTGTTTCGATGGTTCTGATCAGTTGGCTAACTTGTTCTTGGATGTCTCAGACCGTGTTCAAAAGTTAACACTAACAGGGGATCCTCTCAATGAAACGGAGAGAGAAGTAGAAAATGGGTGCGAGACAGGAACCCGACCAACGAGAAATTCGACCAGACCCAACGAATTCCGAACGTTTTTGATCTCGGTCGATGCCTGGAAACACGCAAACAACCACCGGTGGTTGGATAAGTCAATCGGTTCTCCCGAGATCCGTTCCTTCCATTTGATCTATTTCTATCTAGTCCAACCCATTCGGAACCTGATCTTCTGATCGTTTCAATGCACTCCCCAGTACTATAATTATGTTTTCTTCTTCTTCTTCTCCTCCACAAACACTCAAAACGTAACCGGCAATTTAGTGTCGGTGGCAAATGTCACAGAGCACAAACCGTGTTGTCCAACTGACGCCTTGCAACTGTGTTTGGTTTCCGAAATAGTCTCTCTCTTTCCAAACTTACACTCTGTGAACAAATATGAACACGTCTGTGTGTGTGTCATTTGTTTTTCATCGAACGCCGAGTTCAGAGGGATCGGAGCACGGAGACACCTCTCTCATTAGCCGCACCGCGGTGTCCTTACTCCTTCTCACCTGTCCCACATCATCCATTTCTCTTCATCTCCTGCTGTTGAAATTGGAGGGTGGAGAAGAAGAAGAAGACGTCAAGAATTATGAATTCGCGCGTCAATTCGACTCGTTTGCCACCTGCGCGCCGTGTTCTCCGGCTCCACCCACCGCATAATCAGCTGCTCACTAGAAAACATTTATACCCCGACACACATTTTGATTCGTCTCGGCGCGCCTGAAATCCAGCTCGCCAGCAGCAGCTCCAGATGCATTTTCACTGACGGCACTCTCTTTTTTGCAGGTCGAAACGAACTGATTGCTAGGTATATAAAATTGCGATGCGGGAAGACGAGAACCCGAAAACAAGTGTCGTCGCATATCCAAGTGCTTGCTAGGAAGAAACTGAGAGACGAACAGGCGAAGAAGAAGGTGAGTCCCTTCCCTGAATACCCACCCACACACCCACACACACACTTGCAGGGCGACATTCCGAGTCTCCTTCAGCAGTGCTCTCCGCCCGGCGTGCCCACCTCGTCCCCCGGCAGTGCCCTTCCCACCGTCGTCCCCGCTACAGTAACCGCAGCAGCCGCCGCCGCCGCAGTAGCCATCACCCCGAGGAGTACCAACTATCCGGCGATCGTTCCGAAGGTCGAACCGGATCAGATCTCGCAGCAGATCCTTCTGCAGAGTGAGTCCTTCCCCCATTTCCTCTCAGAATCATCCCAACCATTCCAGCGCTTCCGAACCTTTGGTCGACGTTTCCGCAGGCAGCGGGCCTTCCGTTCGGAATGGATCTCTCCCATCTCGTCGTCCAACCGAAAACCGAACCAATCGTCTCACCGAAAGAACCGGAGCCAGTGATCGAGTGCGGAAAACCGATCTGCTCTTCGACACTCTCGCTGCTCAGCTTCTCGGCCTACGTTCAGTGCAACAAGACGAATCTGCGGACGGAATTGGTGAAGATCGACAACACGCTGGAGAAGGACGACATCGACATCTCTCTGTTCTACGAAAAGTACCCGCCGACGCTGCGGAAGCTGTTCGAGAGCTCCGAGAAGAAGGACGTCTTCTTCCTCGCCAAGTGCTGGGCGAACATCAACGTTCCGAGCGATGTGCAGTGAGTTTTCCCCTTTTCAAGTCCCCATTATCCGAGTCTCCATTCAGAAACTGCCAATACGCCGTCGATTCGTTGTACTCGAGTCGCGAGAAGTTCCAGCTGAAGGTGTCAACGATGGCGTGTTCGTTCGGAGCGCAAGCCGTCGAGAAGATCGAGGTAGCCCCGCTCAATCTTTCTCCCCGAACGAACGTCTTCTTTTCAGCAATACTTCCCTCTCGAAATCGACGGATCCTACTCATTCATGCTGAACAACTCGCCAATGTGCGACTACATGGTCAAGTTCATTGCCGAATTGAAGAAGTTGAGTGCGATCGAAACGATGAACAACGTGCTCGAGAACTTCACTGTGCTACAGGTGAGAGATCAGAGTGATTGTGCACACCAGTCCACTCATTCGCCTCCAGATTGTGACGAACAGCGAAACGGACGAACTGCTCATGGTGCTGTGTTTCGTGTTCGAAGTGTCCCAGGAGCCGGAGCCCTCGTGCGCAGTCTATCGGCTAATCGACGGAGGCGCCGACTCTGACGACTAGTGCCCCCCGGGATCCCTCTGGATACCCCCATCAACCCCTCGCCTCGAACTGCCATATTTTTGCGTTCTCTTCCTAATTTATAGACCCATCCATTCCCGATATTCGGTCACACTCACACATTTCCCCCCAATCACTCAATCAATCTTAGGATCGCTTTTCCAGTCATTCCTGTTGGTGCCACCCCTCTCGCAAGGCACTCTCCCTCCTCTCTCTCTCCCTCTCTCCATTTACTTGGATTTACTCCCGTGATTTCTCCCCCCCCATCTTCTCTCCCAATTCTTCCCCATTCTCATCATGTGCAAGAAAACTCGTCGAGCTTCCCTCTTCCCGAAGGAATCCCATCAAAACGTTTACAGTGTCTAGTACGAGTTGTCTTCCGTCTCTCTCCCATCCTCTCTCTCTCTCTCTCGCTCCCCTTCAGTTTCAGCCTCCCTCCTTCCACAAAATCTCACTTCTCCCCCAATCAGATAGAATAGTTGTTCCCCCCACCCAACCACACAAACCCCTTCTCATCAATTGTGCTTTTCCCCCTCTCCCAACCATCAAAACCTCAATTCCTTCCTCACCCTGCGTCATTTATTTTCTGGAGTTTTTGATTATGGAAACTTGAAAAGAATACAATCATTCTCTTAACTCTGCTTTTTATCGTACTGGATGCAATGACCGAGGGGAAAATGTCATTGATTTGGCAAATTGGACGCTACCCCTCTGACGGTGCCAACTTTCCGGCACGCAATTTTTTGTTGCCTAGCACGCCAAATGACTGGCAAACGTGGTATCCGAGTAGAAAATGTGTTGCAACTAAGCGCCAGACACTATCCAGTTCGAAAATGATTGAATCAGTAAGTGCCTGTGGAAAACGGTTGGCAATGGAATTTCGCCAGCCTGCACGTCTCTCACTTTCTAACAGCCATTGATATTTGCCTGGCAATTTTTCCCCTTAGATTGCAATGTTTCTCAATGGCTTCACCAAGTGACGAACGGATATCGTCACTGCTCGGCCAATCACAGAAAGTCCCCACTCCTCGTCTCATTCTCATCAAAAGTCCAGAATTCTCTGGCCTAGGTAAGATTTCGCCTGAGTCATTAACTCAAGTTCTAGAGAGCACCAATGACCCAACGGAAGGAAAACAGGAAGAACTCCCAAATTACGCTGTGTTTAAGTATGTTCTCTAAAGATTGCGGGTGCTGGTGCTCTATGGGTACTCCGGTGGCTCACCAAGAAGTTCAAACTATTCTAAAGATAAAGATTGGCCATATTCGTGATCTGGGTTCCCTTGATGTACTGGCTCAATGAAACATTAGAACTGCTCACTCAAATCTCGGCTCAACTTGACTGTGGAATGGATTCAACGTTCAAAAACTATGAAAACTGCAAGAGTATTCAGGGATTTAACAGGACATGCAATTGGAAAATTGGATGCCATCGAAATGGCCCCGCAACCGAGGAGAGCTCTGCCGGAGAATCATTATATCTTGAGATTGATAAGAGATATCAAAAAGTCGTCAACAAAAAACTTGTAGTCCTAGTTATGATCTACAAAGTTGCTGTTGACAAATTTTTGATATCTCTTATCAGTCGCGAGATATAATGATTCTCCGGCGGAGCTCTCCTCGCTCGGTTGCGGGGCCATTTCGATGGCATCCGATAGTAAAACAGAAGAACAATCCGACCACTGTGTCAAACTCGGAATTCTTTTGACTGGGGCCTTCTAGCACCTTTCCCTTTGTCTCTTAATTCGTGACCATTTCCCCCAGAATGTCCAATGTATCAGAATGATGACATCGAACATTCGTGGAACCGAAGGCATCACCCTAATCATTTGAATCCGATGAAGCGAGAAACAATTCGATCCGCCAGCCGAGACTACGATTAAGCGCACAGACTACATCTGGTGCATTCGTAGTCATTCCACTGGCACTACTGTTCTGAAAAAGAGCCTTCTCAGACAGCTGAGAGGTCAACTGTTCAGATAGTCCACTTCTCTCTTCCACGTCATTCTCGCCACTTGGTAGATCAATTTCAATGCGAGCTTGTCTCTCTCGATCACCGTCACTTGCAGTGTTTTCGAGAGAAATCGGATACAAAGCGTATCGACTGAGAGAGAGAGAGAGGCCATGTGATGATAAGAACAGGTACGTGCAGCCGAATGAATCGAACACGTTGGCAACAGCTTCTCTTGTTCCTTATCATTCATTTCTTCCGTTATGGAAACTGTTGCCCATTTGAGAATGAATTCTCCCTGGGGACGGTATTCCGGAAGTTTCCCGGATCTCCCCTGGAAAACAGAGGAGAAGCCGCAGCAGCAGAACATGCAACACACATGAAACATTTTGATAGGATAAGCGATAAGCGGCCATCGACACGACCTTATTTCTCGCATTATCTCGTCCGATTGTGCGGCGAGTGCGGTGCGTTGTATCAACATTTTCACATGCATAGAACTATCACATTTCTCCCCTCGAATCGTTCTCTGCTCGAGAGAAGACGTCGTCGTTTGAACCTGATTGCCCCCCGGCAGGCACCTCTGGAAGCGGGGCGGTGTTTGATGCGGATTCGGAAGAAGCTTCTGTATACGTTGTTGGACAAACATGACCGCAGAAGGCATACGGTAGGTGATAATTGTTGCGATAGGACGGAGTGGGGGAGGCAGGGGAGAGTAGGTCACTGATAAGGGTTACGGTAGTCAGATCAGTTACAAACTACGTTTTCGGGGGAGAGATGATTTGTGTTTGCGTTCGTTATCATTGATGCAAGTTCGTCCGAAATGGAATATGTTATGAACTGAACATACTATGCTTCATGAAGGAAGCGGACTGGATTCTTCCACCGCCGGCCTTTTTGGTCTTCCGTTACCATTACGTCCATTTTCTGTAGTTATGTAGGTTCAATGTACCGTATTTCTCTATCGAATAGAGCGGCACTCCAAACGCTGTCGGAGAATCATTAAATCTCGAGATTGATAGAAGATATCAAAAAGTTGTCAACAGCAAACTTTTAGTCCTAGTGATGATCTACAAACTTGCTGTTTACACCTTTTTGATATCTCTTATCAATCTCGAGATTTAATGATTCTCCGGCAGCGTTTGGGGGTGCCGCTCTATTCGAAGAAATACGGATATCTGTCTCTCCAAACTTGAAAACTCTTCCAAAAAACGAATCGTTAAAATCAATGACCTTGCAACAAACGGATCTTTTCCCGAAGGAGTCGTGTAAAATTGAGAAGTTTCCTCTTTGCTCCATCGAATCCGTGCATTTTCAAAAGAAGCATAGTAGACAGTCTAAGCGATTCAACAAGCATGAGAGCTTCTGGAGCACGTCTGCTGGATTTCTTATTCCTGAATTCCTGAATGGAAGATCAGAGGTAGAGAACGTAGAATTGAAGCTGGGTTGGATTGATGCTCGACGGTTTTCCGGGACAGGTCTCTGCAATTCTTCGGTGCAATCGCGCTCTACCGAGAAGTAATAGTCCTGTAACGAGTTGATGTTTAATTTCGAACACCTTGTTTAGAATTGAATGGCCCACGAGACGATTTTCCGGTGAAACGCAATCAGAAGGATGCTCTAAAAGTGCCGAGTCCGATAATTGGAGCAGAAACAATACCAGTCAGCGCATATGTTCATGAGCTTCTCTTGATTCATTCGAAGGATGAACTCTTCATTTCTCCTTGCAGCTCATCTTGCACTCGGCTGTTCAGCTTCCTGGTCACAAAAGATTACCGTTGCTTACTTTCTGAGAGGGTGGTAACGGAGCCAATGTGAATGTGGTTTGGATTTGATGAATGAGGTTGGAGTGACCAATGATGTGTGATGACACATATCAGTGACCCTGGATCAAACCATCATCACATTTCCTCAGATCCACACTATCATTCTCGGAATGTGCGAGAGTTGCGGGCGAAGATCAAAAAGTTGTTTGTTCCACTTTTAAAAGAAGCAAAAACATGAAACACATCGGTCGCTGACTGCCCCCCGGTTCCTGCAACACCTCCCCTCCCCCCCGTCCATCCCGAATCATCGAACCAACGCGCATTCCACGTTTCGAGTCCCTCCCATCGCACGTGATATGTAAATATCGCTTCCAAATCAGGATCAAAATGTGCGCTGCGAGAGGCGGTTCAACGGGATCAACGCACGTCCTCTGAGAACATCCCATCACCTTATCACCGCAAGACCCCGCCCTTCCGAGGCGACCAACGGGCTAAACCACGTTTCTGGCGAACTTTCGAACGAACCCGCCTCTTCGCTGCCGAGAATCCATAAAATCAACGGGAATCCCCGCCGATCGGATCTTTGTCTCCGCAATGGGTCCTCCGATCGTTCTCCTCCTATTCCTCGCTTCGCAATGCGTCGACGGTCTTGTCAAAGTGAAGTCAGAAGTGGATGTGACCAAGTACGGACTGACTCAGAAGGAGATCCTCAAATCGCCGCACTACAAGGACAAGGTCTTCAATGTTCCAATGTCGACAGAGTCCGGCGAAGAGCTCCTCGAGCACTGGGCCGTCCAGGGATTCTCGGGAGTCGTGGCTGCGATCGCGTCGAGAAGGTGAGAAGGAAGACGGTAGATCGAATCGGATCCGTCGGTTTTCAGATTGCCTCTCGTGGAAGACTACCAACAGAAGGCTCACGAGAAGTGTGCATCTGAAGCGGAAACTCTCGCGGAGCACGCGAAATGTCTAATCGTACTGGAAGAAGAGGCGCATAGAAACCGACTGATCCACCGGAAGAAGTTCTTCAGCAGAAGTGAGCCACTGAGACAGAGATACCGTAGCCGCTGAGCCATTGTAGATATGCGTCGTCGAATCGACAAAATGGCTACGAACACGACGATGGCGCCGAAGAGTGCGGAAGAGGTGAAGAAGGACAGCGAGTGGATGGGGTCGTTCAGATTCCGAGCGAAGAGAGAGATCCGGGTGCACAACAGGGACAGCTACGCGATAATGGAGAAGAAGAACGTGTAAGAGGAGGGGGATACTGTAGGTGTCGCTCATTCGATCGTCTTTCAGTGCGACCCCGTTCGGGTTGATCACAAAACAATTGACAAGTGCTGTGAAGATTCTGAAGAAGACGGAGAAGTTGTCGAGATGGCAGGACACGATTGAGCGGATCTCCGAGAAGGCGAAAGAGATCAAAGAGCAGAAGAAGATGGAGGACTTCATGCAGAAGAGAATGAGCATCTTCACGGATGCGGCGACGAAGATGAAGAACAGTCGCAAGATGGCCAAGGACGACAGTCTGAAGGAGTTGAACGATCTGGAGCAATTCATTGATAACGAGCAGATAAAGGAAGTGATTCGGAACAAGAAGGGGCATATGACAGAGTCGGAGAAGATGATGATGATCCCGATGACGATGATTAGAAATGGTGAGTGATAAGGGGAGATGGGTGCTCATTCGAATCGTTGCAGCGGCTAAGATGGGGTTGAGTATGAGTGGCTACAACACGACTGACTTCGATCGGAAAGTCGTTCGAATCATCAGCCCCCGCATCATGAGTGTCGTGCCGCAGGAGGAGGAGGCCAAACAGAACGAAGTGAGCCCTTTTCTCCCCTCACAACACGAACTGCTCTTCAGATCGACGTGCTCTCCCCGTCGCTTTTCGCCCTTCACGACGATGGATCGGGTGTCGAGTCGAAGGCTTCGTTGGGAAATCTCCTCGGCTCGTTGACCGGAAACAAGGACTCGCAGGACTTTCTCGATTTCATTGTCGAGGCGACCGGAGTGAATGAGGCGATGGAGCGGGTGGAGAAGAAGATCGGAGAGTACCGGCGACTCAAAGACGACGCGATCGGAAGAGGTCCCGAAGGACAGCCATTGTACTTCACGAAGGAGAACGTGACGGAGAAGTATCCGCACGAGGCGAAGAAGATCGAAATGTTCGAGGCTCTCGATAAGACGTACTCGGATGAGCAGCTGAAGGAGATGAACAGGACCGGATACACGATTATGCGACACGATCAGATGGATCTGATCTACGGAAAGGGATCGGTGGGAGAGAACAAGCAGTTCTTGAAGACGGCCAAGTCACTGAGCCGTCCGCAAATCGACAGAGCCATCATGACGACTATCAAGGACTTGGCTCACGAGAAGGTGAAGTTCGAGGCGAGAAAGAACGACATCGTCCTGTCGCCGGTCACTTTCACCAACTTCATCCTGGATCCGAAGGTAAGCACCTCCTTTTGTTTAGGTTCCTTCGAGTTGAATGCTTGCAGTCAGTCTCGCAACCAACCATCCTCTCGCCAGTCATGCTGTGCTCTCTGATCCTCTCGCCGGCCATCTACGGAGTCATGATCATGTCGCCGTGGCTCATGGTCCCCGTCATCGTCTCTCCACGTCTCCTGTCCCCTGTCGCTGTGAATCCGTTCCTCATGGTGCCCATCATCGTCTCCCCACTGGCATTCAACCCCTTCATTCTCTGCCCGGGAGCTATGAATCCGTTCGTGCTGTCGCCACTCGTCTTCGCTCCCTTCATCCTTTCCCCTCAAGTAATGACCCCTCTCATCCTCAACCCTTTCTGTCTTGGGCCCATCATCCTGAATCCGCTTGCCCTCAGTCCTCTGGTACTCTCTCCGTTCGTCCTCTCGCCCACAATCCTCTCCCCTCAATACGTCACCGCAGTCGTTTTGTCTCCGTACGCTCTGAGTCCGGCGTGGGGATCCGACGGAGCCATGGTCACTGTCTTCGCTTCTCCCAGCTGGCTCTCTTAATTCATTCCACCAACTTCGCATTCCCACTCCCTGCCATCCACACATACATGTCACACGCCTACTTTCCAACGTATTTATGGGTCCAAACTTCTCAATTTACATGTAATTATAATAATAATAATAATTCTCACCGACATTTCGGTGATACGCTAATAAAGAAACAATGTACTCGTCGCGTCATTCCGCCTTTCACTTTCCCGCTGCAAGTCCTTTCTTCTCCCTTTCCCATTTTCCTTTCTCCAATATCCTGTTCGATCCGTGAATTCGCAAATAACATGACCTTATCAAAAAGGAATCGAAAAGATATCCGAGCGGGAGAGTGATACGGTTACACTTCCATGAACACAATTTATGTGTTGAGGGATTGACCTGAACTGTCCGATGCGATGATTTGCGGAAGCAAACGAATGAATAAAGCAATTTTCACTCTAACACTAAACAAACAATCAGTCAAAATCTTCGAAGCTGTCATCACTGGATTCCTCAATGGTGAACTTCTCATCGTCTTCCGAATCCGTCCTCGCATCAACTTTTTCAACAGCTTTTCTCTTCAGTGTTTCCCGTTGTTTGGACAGCTGTCCGTACTTTCTCTCCATTTGCTCTTCGATTTGATCTTTTCCTATCTTCCACGAGGTACTCATTGGCCTGGAAAGGAAGAGCTCTATCCTGCGTGGATCGATAATATCCTCTATAATCGACACATATGGAGCAGTTCTGAAATTGAACAGTTTTTTATTCCAGAAAGCAAATGAAAAAAGTCTTACAATGCAGAAAAATATTTGGTGCCCACCATCGGCAGCCTCCGCAGCTCAGCCATCGTTCCACTGATTTCTCTATCGAGATCTTTCATCGCCGATCGACGCACAGAGAAAAACGTTTTCGGCTTCGCTGAAAATTGTCCGTTTTCTCCGAAGTGCTTCCAAAAACCTACTGCATTTGTAGTTGTGCCACATAATACTCCGAAGCGCATTTTGTGATACGTACTCGTCCGGCAGAACTTTCATCGTATGCCAATCTGCGGTGAGGATGTCACAAGCGGACAATGTTTCCGTTACTTGTCTGTATTTTTTGATATCCGAGCAAAAAAACGGCTCGTTTTCGAAAAGGAAGCTGACGAGCTGGAAACTGAACTTTAACCTCAGAATTCATCAACGAAAACTTACCGTGTCAGACGACATACTAGACATTGTGATCAAGTCCGTCGGATCGTGCTCCAACGGAGTTCGTTCAGCTGGCTCTGGTACAGGAGCAGACTTCCGTCTCTTTTGAGCGAAAAGCTGAGGCTTCGGAGCATTCGGATTGATCCGTTTTGCGTGTAGAATTCGTCCGACCATATGAAACGCTTCTTCTTTGTTCGCCTTCGCTGCACAAATCATCTTCGCTCCGCTCCTCCTTTCCGCATTCGGTCCGGCGGCATTCATTTGGAGCATGTTCATCGCCATTCGCAAATCTCCACGCGCTTCTTCTCCGATTACTTTCAACTTTGTTTCTGAAAGCTGAAGAAGAATTGAAACTATTCATTTGGTGATCAGAGAGTTAGTTACCTGCAGATTGAGGAGATTCGATGCTCTCTGCAGTGCTTTTTTCATGAATGTGTCGGCGATTGGATTGAAAGTTATCACATCAATGTCGTTTTTCTGAAAAAATTATATACCGTAAAAACTCTATTTTAACGGCATGCCGTTAAATTGTTCAACCTCATTTTTGAAAGTGTCGTTCACTATTTGTTCGACTGATTTTTTCGATGTCACAGGGAATTTTTCCCCGGAAGTTAATGAATCTCAGAGAATGTGTCTTAAGACCTCGAGGTAACATGTAAAATGTGACAACATTTTATTTTTTTTAATGAGAAACGACAATATGGAGGGTGCCGTTAAATAAGGGGTGCCGTTAAAATAGAGTTTTTACGGTACTTTTTCACGTTTTTTAAAATACTTTTGCTCACCTGCAGGAACTTTTCATTGAATATCCGATTCGGGTTCAGATTCCACGAAGAAATCTCGTTGGTCAGGCAGAAGATGACAGGATGCCGAAGATTGTGAAACGCTTCAATAAGGTCTTCTCGAAATGCTGTGACATCACTGAATTTTTAGTGAATGAGAATTCTTGAAGAAAAACTTACTTGTAC
Source organism: Caenorhabditis macrosperma (assembly GCA_963932285.1). NCBI lineage: Eukaryota > Metazoa > Nematoda > Chromadorea > Rhabditida > Rhabditidae > Caenorhabditis > Caenorhabditis macrosperma. The sequence continues at coordinate 10,212,703 of OZ010621.1, read as the reverse complement.
GCTTGATCGGGTAGCTCGGAAACGAGGAGAACTCGCTTTTTCGATTTCCCGTTGAGACTCGGGTGCCTTCGCGAGAGAAACCTCATGAGATTGTTCAGACCGTCACTATCGTACTCCAGAAGATCGTTGTGCAGCAGTTCTGGTGTGTAATCGATAACTTCCAAGTCTTTTTCGTGGCATAACACTTCCACAGCTGTTGACTTTCCTAAAAACTATGGAATTAGTGAATTCTAGAAAGGAGAGAAGCAATACCTGATCCAGTGGGTCCCGTGAGGAACAGAACACGTGGAGCATCAGAACCTTCCGGAAAAGCGAATCCTAACCACTGATTGAGCTGAAAATCACTACAATTGATGTTTAACGCCGAATGGAGGCTCTACATCTCCCAGCTTCTTGTTATGGATTTGCAGTTCGTCCCGCCGTTTTGGTGCAACTTCAATCGTTAGCAGGTCTGTCTCATCGCCCATCTCAAATAATCGTTTTTCTAATTAGTTGTCTTTCGTCATTTGTGTGATTTTCTATTGCAAAAAATGTCGAAAACTTCGAAAAAACGACGAAAGATGCACGTTTGGCATAGGGCTGACAATGTTTGTATTGTTCAGAAGAAAAAAATGAAAGTTGAGCCGAATTTTCGAAAACTTTTTTTTAAAAGTTCAGAAAATGAAAATTTTTTTTCAGATTCCCGGAAAATTCCAAAAACATTTTGATGGCCGTGGCCGAAGAGTCCCTCTGCCCTTTGCGACTTTTGTGTTTTTCTCGTGAAGTCCTCCGCTGTGAGTTCACTGACCCGCTCCTCGCGACTGACGCACTCTTCGTGTCAGGCGCCGGACGGCTGCTGATCATTGATGATCTTCAAGCTTTTCCCCTGTTTTTTGTTGTTGCACATCTGATTTCTCACTCGTTTGTGTTTTCCAATGCAATCAATCCTATTTTTAGAGAATGGCGGAAGCGGACGCGTCCGCCACACACCCGGACCATGGGCAAACTAATCCAATTGTCAGTTCGGATAAAAGCGGTGCAAAGTTGATTGATCCGATTGACAGATACACTGCTTTGGCTGTTCGGGTGAGACTTATCGACAATCAATCTAAAATGACCTAAAGTTCCTTGCAGGGAGCCATCGTTGGAGTCGGACTCGCTGGAGTGCTCATCTATTTGAGAAACTCCCGATTGGTATGCGATTTTTTTCTTTTTTTAAAAAATACATCTCACGCGTTTTCAGTTCCACAAATTCCAACATGTGAGTCAAATTCCAAAGGATTTCATCCGCAAGGAGCTGGAACTCAAAGGTCGAGTACGTGAAGTGCTTCCATCGGGAGAACTACGCGTCGAACATGAGCCTATCATGAAGATTCCGTTCCTTCCAAAGCGAAAGAACGCCAGTCCGGGTCTTCTGAACCTCCGACTTGCCGGTGTAGAGCTCTCTCAATCAGGTCAGCAGTTCCTCGCGAAGGATTTGAGACTGACCAACAAGCCGGTCACCTTCACTGTCATCAAGGTAATTTTTCTCGTTCTCTTCTAATTTCTTATCGATCGTTGCAGGGAGCGGAAGGAGCCCCAGACGTCGTCGACGCCGACGTCACCGTCAAGAAGTCGGCGCTTAGCCGCACGAACTTGAATCTGGAAGTAGTTCGTAGGGGCTACGCTCGAGTTCCAGCTCCAGATCAAATCAAACATCTGAAGGCTCTTCAATCCGTTCCAGCGTACTCAAGACTCATCAGCCGACTTCTAATGAGTGAAAAAGTCAGTTTTCATTACGAATAAGGTAGTCTAGTGTTTTCTGCTTCAGATCGCTGATCGTCGAGGAGTTGGAGTTTGGGAGCGTGACACGTGGGTAGAGTCAGTGCAATCCTACCCATCGCAAGTCTCAGGAATAATTCGCTCGTCCGCTATCACGAAGGCAGTGGTGTGTTTTTGATTATTTTTATTTCATGAAAAAAACATAGCACTAGAATCTTTTTTTTTTGTCATTCCAGAATTGGCTAAGCTTTGATAAGAGTCACCGAAAATTACTATCAAAAAAAATGTAAATATTGCCTTTGATTTCTTTCAACGATTCATTGCAGGTTCTTGTGTACAATGTCACCAAAGACGTCATTTTGTACGGAGTGAAGCTGACCCAGCAGACATACTACATGGTTCTGTCAATCGCTGCGTACATGCAAAACAGCTACCGACGATTCGCCACCGGAGTCGACCGCCTCACCGACAAATACAACAAAGTTCGTCAACGAATCGGAAAGTAAGTAAGCACAGGAACAACCTCCTCCGCCGAACCGCCCAGTTCAGTTGTACATTTACAGTAGTGTTTTTCGAATTGGCATTCTAGATTCACGTCGTTACTTCTTTTCTTGTAATTGTAGTGAGTATGCATCAATTTCGTTTTGTTTGAACCCCCTCCCCGCCCACTATTTTATTTTTCCGTTTTGCTCCTAAATTTATTCCGGTTATTCCTTTTCGTCACCTCATCCGATCGTTCATTCATTATGATAGAGAAGCTTAGAGTTTTTGCAACGTGTATTATCCTTGTGTGAAGTAAAAAAGAATAACTTTTTTTTCAAAAAACAAGAAGAAAAGCAAGAAGAAGGAAACATTTATGAGAGTAGCCGGAAAATATTAAATGGGAACCATTACAATATTAGTGTAGATACGGTCAAAATGATCTTATTACATACCGTTTTTCATGGAGCTTTCGGTCGTAACTACATTATTAGTAACTAGGAATTGAAGAGAGTTCACAACAAAAGTCGAAAGCGAACATGTAAAATCATCGAGCAATACTCACAGACACAATAAATTACCGGCTGAAACTGACTGTTTCGAGCGGGAATCGGGTGTAACGGGTGAAAGAAACAGGTTTCACCAGAGCTCCAGATGTTTGGCCATGTCTTCGGCGAGATGATCGAATCCTGGAATAGTGGACATTGCGTCATCCTCCAGTGGCGGGCGAACAGGCGGCAAACAGGTGTTCACTGGGAACGGACACGGCTCACGAGTCGATTGTCCTCCTGAAGCATCAATCAGCTGATTTCAAAGTTAATCAATCTTTTCAGGTTACCTGATAGGAAATACGGCTGAATACCCGAAGAGCCCGAAAACACCGGCTCGAACGGACTAATTGGACGACTATTCTTCAGTGGATACGGAGCTTCAGGAGTGAAGAAAGTGGAGGACTCCAATGGCCAACTGGGATGAGGACGGACGCCTTCGGCCACTGGGGGAGCACGATTGGGCACAGGGACAGGCGAGAAGTGCGATTCGATGTTCGGTTGGTCCATGAACTCTGGGTTCATGTGCGAGAAGGTGTTCCGACCGCCCGTCATTATCTGCGTCTCCATCTGATCCCTCAAGTCAGCGAGAGCATGTCTCTGGGACACCTGAACCTCCAATTCATTCGGATATTTCTCAGAATAACTCACTTCGAACAGCTTGTCCGCACGGATGTAGGCGTTGGGTCCGTGATCCGGGTGGATGAAAAGACACCGTTTGCCGTAAGGACACAGCCCAGTCGTCGTGTACTTGTCACATAACTTTGTCTTGTACTTGTTGTTTTGCCGCGGTTCGACTCTGAAACTGTTCGTCTTTCGTTTAAAGACGCCTCTTTCTCAGCACACTCACTTCGACGGACGGAGCTCCTCCTCGCCGTGCGCAAATCGACAGTTCTCCGCGAAAGTGCACGTCTTCGACTCGAGCCACGCCTGACAAATGACCGTTTTGTAAGACTCCGGCTTCTGCATTCGACGATCGCCACGTGGAATTCTTCTGGAATATTGATGACGTTGAAATGGAGCTTCTTCGAGGAGCACTAACTGTGAATTTGGAAAGTTGGGATGTTGAAGAATCGAAGAGACGGGCGGTCCGACGAACGACTGCAACTGTTCGGGAGCGGAAAGACGGTTGAGCGCTCGCATCTGGATGCTCTGAATCTGCTTATTCCTGAAAATAGACACAATTTGTTCACGTGTGCTCCACGAGCTCATTCTCCTGACTCGGCGATTTCTTTGCGAAGTTGCTCATTGACTGCAATCAAATTGGCCGTCTGGAAGAGCAGCGAGTTGAGTTGGGCGGTCGGACTGGGCGGTCCGCTCTGCGATTCCGACGATCCTTCGCTCGGCTGACTGTGACCACTCGAGGAGACGTGAACGGCCGACGAGAAGACGCCGCTGTCCGCCGACTCGGTCGACATGGACGACGGCGGACGCTTGTGCGACTTGCCGAGATCTCTGGAAACAAAAGGCGGATTGAGTGGTTGTGTTGGTAGTGGTATAGTCGCGCGAGAAGTGACAAATCAAGTGTCCGCGGAAGTATCATTGCCAGTTTTTGGCCGTGTCTATCTTTCTTGCGAAAAGAAGAAAACCGTTCGATTGATAAAGAACAGGATTGATTTGACACTCGCTTCCTTTCTCCGAGTGCACTTATCCCGAACAGAGTCGCTCTCAGCCGAACCGGTGGACCCACCAGGAACTGATCGGTTGCCTAACCATATGCACGGAATCAATGAACGCCCGTACAATGCAATCGTGCTCCCTCGGTGTCTGCGCCTCATCTGTTCCCGCACGGCATTTTTTTCGCTGCAGTGGCTGGCGAAAGTTAGGCCATTTTCAAAAAACAGTCCCCACCCACACTCCTCCCAGTTTTGGGAAGTTAGGCCACGGCCACCAAAATGTACTAAGACTCCGTTGAAACCAGCGGTTTTGGTCGTCGGAATCGCTTTAAAAATAATTTTTCAAAAATCGGAATGCTCTAGGTTGTTCGAAATTCGACAAGGAATCCGAATTTAAGTCGATCTCCGTGAGAAAATGAAAACGAAAGGAGTTATTATGGATTAAAGATATGATGAAATTCTGAGAAGTGCTGAAAATCGCAGAATACTGCTTGAAAAGCTTAGAAATGAAGTTTAAATGAAATCGTGGTCTTGTATAAGGATATTCTTCCGATTTCTTCGAAAAAATTTCAAAAAATACTTTTTTAAAAAAATAAGCGACGAAAAATTTTTTCTCCGATTCAGTGCTAAAACATTTAGAATTTTTGTGGAATAATGTTTTGTAGATGAATTTTTCCTTCTCTGATGATATTTCGTCGTTTCTTCCGACATTTGCAATCGCAAAAAATCGATAATCGTCGAAAAATGCAGATTTCAAAAATCGCGTGCGGCACTTTTGCAGAAAAAGCGTGCGGCGCTTGCATTCCCGCCGGGGACGAGAATTCCGCCACTGCAGTGAAAAAAATGCCGTGCCCGCGCTGTCTCGGCTACGCCGCATGAAACAGTTAGAGAAGTGTGGAGACGCAGACGACGCGATGAACGCCGTCAAAATTGAAATTAACGCGGTTGAGCTAACAATCGCTGTTGCATTCGACGCTCTAAGTTTCCATGAGGATCAGAACATTTAAACTAGGTGTGTTGCAAACGTGCTCCACCGAAGCCATACAGTAATTTCGCCGGGAAATTGCTTTTAGAGCTCAGAAACCATCTGCGAAACGAAAACCCTCAAACTCACTCCTTTGCGTTGCTCATTATTCCGGTCGGGGGTTGATTAAAGTGAGGTGATTATTAGAGAGACAATCCACTACGAACGACACTCCTTCTGCTCCTTCTGAAGATGTGCTCCAACGTCTTTTCAGTCAACAACCCTGAAAATCAAAATGAGAAAATAGATAGGCGAGTAACAGATAGTTTCGACAAAAAAAAAGAGCGCATCCAACTCGACACCGGGGTCAGAGAGCGGGGATTTGGCGGGGACTGGGCGGGTCGCGAAGTATTACTCCCTGATTGACACAAAAAAATGGGCGATAGGTGTGGTAAAAATATGTACTTTGGGGGTGAGTTGGGGAAGGGGGGGGGGGTGTAATAACAGAAGAGATAACCGGTTGGGAAGGAACTGAAATTGAATGACGGGGCTGGCCGGAGAATATGATAAGAGGAGAGGAGCAGAGTGTTACACCTCCACGGGACCACGAACTTAGCAGCTGATCCATGACTCGAACATGTGATCATCAGAGCGGCGGCGGGCATGAGAAGGGACAGACAATGTTCGAATGAGCGGAAGACGACGGCGAGGAGGGGGGAAATGAGGGAAAACTTGAAAACGGATGAATGAGCGAAAGGGGAAGGGAGGGACTGTTTGTTAGCCGATTGCGTAACGACGGAACGGCGGTAACATGTTTGAAAGAGAGCGAGTGACCGAAAAAGGGAAAAGAGCGGTTCAGAGTGTGTAAAAACTGTATTCGATTCAAATCAAATCCGAGTGTAATGAGAGGGAGAGTGAGTGAGCGGACTGTGTGCCAGGGCGTCGGCGACGAAGAAGAAGAAGAAGCTGTGAGAAGCGAAAATTGAGGAAAAGGGCAAAAAAGGAGTGCGTGGAACCGGACCGAGGAGGGACAGCAATGCCAGACTATTGCATCAATGCGATTAAGATCAATTGGCAATACACACACAAACACGAAACGGCAAAAGGACTTGTCCTCTCTCTCCCTCTCTCTCTTCCTCCTGGATCAAGATAGCGGGGCGAAGATGCTTCTTCTTCTTTTTCGTTTGCATCCCTTCTGAGCCCCGGATCCACGGATCCATCAGATTACTGTAGGGAGAGCGAATCTGGCGTTCGAATCTTGCGAGACGTTCTTGGCAATTAGACACACAAAGTACTAGTATCGCATCTCGCCACCTCATCCGCCGCCACCGTCGCCACCATCACCTCCACACCGCAAACCAGTCCTCTTCGGCATCACAGGGATCCTCTCGAAACGTATGCACGTAATAGCCTCGATGTGTGTGTGTCTCGTTCTCTTTCTCTCTCTTCATTTCTTTCCGAAGAAAACGAATAGAAGAAGCCGTCGAGGTGGTGCCTACGCAATCGCTATCTAGCCCCGAAGAAGCGGTAGTTGGGAGGAGGGAAGGGAGTCAAGAAACTTGCTATCGATCCCACGCCAGGTGAGAATTTTCCGATGCGGACGGAACGGTTGGAGTGTGCCCATTGGGGTTGGCAGATGGCTCTGACCCGCGGGACGATGGGAAACGGAAATTGCAAGTTTTTTCGAAGAGGAAATGAGTTTCAAAGCCTTCCTTCCTCGCTTCCTACGCGCACTAACGTCATGTGACGGAGCACTTGTGACCGACACTGACATGACCCAGAACGGCAGGCGAACTGAAACGGAGACGGTGATTGATTCGGACGGACGGCATGTGCCTCGGGGAAAGGCTCCCCTAGTATCAGTCCATCTGGGAAGAAATGGGATGAAAGAAAGGGGAGAGCGGAGAGTGGAGCGACGGCGTAACTCAGCAAAATTCTGGCGGACGATCGGCGAGCGCGCCGTGATTGGCAAGCAATTGGCGAATTCGGCGACTTGTTGGCGAGCGATCGGCGAGTTCACCGTTTGGATAGGCGAACGATTGACGAGATCGTTCACCAAAATTTCGCAGAGAAATGAAGGAAGAGCGGAGCAATAAAGGCTCAAAGAATGCCTTCTCAAGGAACACATCGTCAAGAAATTTCGATGCGAGGGCATCCCATAAGTCACTGAGAATGTGTTCTGAGGATGTTCAAACATCAAGGTTCTCATTGCCCGCCTAGCCAGAGAACCCCAATCACCGTATTTTCCATGAAATCACCCAAAATAGCGTTGGGAACGGGACGATGGGGGTTCGCTGGACACACCGATGGGTGGTCCCGAAACAAGCGAGACATAGCTGAGCAAGCGTCATCGTTACCCTTCTTTCAAAAAGTTGGCTCTCGGCTGTTTTCAGTGCTGATTCTTTGACGGAAAAAATAATAGATGCAATTAAACACAGTTTTGCAAGAAGTTTTCTCGAAAAGAACGGGCAAAAGCGATTTCTTTCAGATAAATATTTAGCTGAAATGCTAAGCATTTTCAAAGTGACTCACTGCTAGGCCGCGACTGCGAGTGGCCGAGAAATCCCTAACTCGAACGCCATTTGAGAAATCAAGAAAATGGGAAAATGGGAGACGAAGGGGAAGAGGATATAATGATGGGAGAGCAACAAATGGAATGAATATCAGGAGGAGACCCCACGACAAGAGGTTACCCCTCCTCCACGGTCATCTACACCTGTCCTCTTCTCCACATTTCTTCTCCACATACGAACGACTGGAAACGAGGTGGAAGGAGGCGAAGACTGGAGGGGGAGAATGCAGAAGAATAACATTCCGGAAGTGTCCTGTCATCACTACTAGTACAGTTAGATAACTGCCATTGTGAATGGCATTCCGTCAGCACCGTCCGCCCGTTTCTTCCGTTGCGACGACTTCCCGGGGCGTAGCTGCTAGCCGGGGCGAATTAGCATCAGCCGCTTCCCGTCACATCTCTTCATCTTCTTCTTCGTTTTCTTCGAAAGGACAATTTGAGTATGGATTCTGGAGACGAGAAGACGAAGATCGAAAAGTCACGTCTCTCCTCCTCCGCACAATTGACCGATCGAAACGAACGGTAATTGCAGAGTGTCTGGTGTCTGCGAGGACATGCGGGCAGGAGGAGAAGCATCAAAACACACACACACGAGACATGTGGCTGTTCCCATAGAAATACCGAGAACCCTCCACGTGGATCCTTTTTTCCATTTGCGACAAACACAAAAAGAAACATCGAAAGCCAAACAATTCATTAGCCGACAAGAGACACTGACGACGTGGCAAGCTAGTTAGCCGCGCGCGCGAGAAGCGCAATATCGAATCAAAATCAAGCTGATAAGGATGGAGAAGTGCGCTCTTCGCGCGCGAAAGATGGCGGGAGAGAAGGGGCCGGGAAGAGACAAAAAGTGGCTAGGAGGCGATGGCGAGGGGAGGGGGATGCTTCTTCTCATCCCGCTAGCTGCAACTTCTCGGGAAGGGGACCCGACGCGGAACCGGTCCTGCTGCTGCGGATGGCAGAAGATGAATCCAGAAGGATGAGGAGAAGAGAGAGAGAGAGAAGGAGGCACTAAGCTGATTTTTATTTCCTTCCTCCCGCATCGGATACCACCACAAAAGAAGAAGAAGAAGAAGTCTTCCGCCCGAAAGTTGCGATGCACTGTATGCAAATTGAATGGAATGGCCTGCGTTCCGGAGACCCGCCTGCAAAAGACACTCCTCCCTCTCCCCGCCACAGATGCCTTTTCCAGACACACACACACAAATGTTTATGCTTGAGTCAGTCGTCGGGTGCTGTGAACATAAAATGAAAATAACAGGAAACGAAGAGTGCCTATCGGTCGGGAGGGAGCCCATCGAGACGTCTTCACGTCCAGGCGGATCGTTTCACGTGGAACAGCGGCAGCGTGTGCGCCGGATCGTACGCGTTCGACAGATCGATTCCCAGGTGTTGTTGGTATCTGTAAGAACCGATTAGGTGGGGGACTGAAGATTGTGTGGGCTCACCTCATCAACTTCCTCTGCATAAAGTCTGAAATGTTCACTGGCGGTCGCATCGTTCCCATCGCCTGTCTCACTTTGGCCACCGCCGTCTGACGAGGGATCTGCTCTTTGTGCATCAGATAGGCCGACGCGAATGCAGGCGCCCTCAAACATCGAGATTACCGTATTTCCTCAAATAGACCGGCACCCCAAACGCTGCCGGAGAATCATTATATATTGAGATTGATAAAAGATATCAAAAAGCTGTCAACCGAAACTTTATAGTCCTAGTCATAATCTACAAGGTTGCTGTTGACAACTTTTTGATATCTCTTATCAATCTCGAGATATAATGATTCTCCGATATCCCGGTCTAGCTACAGTTCGGAATTGCGTCGATAACTATTTTGAGGTACGTTTTAATTGTCATTTGAGGTGGCGAGGCCAAAAATCTCTCGAGTGCTGTCAACGTTTCGCAAGAAACTTTCGAGAAACTCAGTTCGGTGGACCACATTCCCCTAATCCCGTGTCTCCGGAGCAACTGTCTCACCGATTGCGTCCTCGTGTACTGCAAATGAGCACATTCCTGTTGGCTCGCTGCGCCCTCTGCACCAAATCGATGAATCCGTCAAACATGTCGTTTAATTTTGTGTCCTCGGTCAGCTGAAACACGGGCGCGTTGTTGTCGGCGCGAGAGCGGCGTGCACCCCACCTGCATGCATCTCTGCTCGGTCTCCGGGAGACTGTAGGAGAGGTAATAGCGGAAGTGGCTGCTCGCGCGACTGCAGAAGCACGGACAGTCGAACCCTCGGTTCTGTCGTCTGAAAGATCAGAGGGGAAACATGGAAAACATGCACAGGGCACGACTACTCTCGCTTCATTACCCACTAGAGGGTTGTTGTTTTTCTAAACAAACACACGTCTCCTTCTCGATATTTCTTCAAAACATTCACCTCGAATCTTGCACATGATCAGCATTCTCATCGGCAATCTCGCAAATAAACTCGATGTTGAGCCGACACATTAGCGAGTTGTTGTTGACGGCGTCGATGGCGGCGGCGAAGACGACGTCGTCGATCTGCCACACCACCTCGTCCAAGTACAACGAACGCAACGGCACCAGCCGAGCGAGTGTCGGCGTCGGCGGTGACGAGGAGGAGGAAGAGGTCTCCTTCTCTACTTGAAGCGGCTTCGAAATGTCAGCCGGAGAGGCAAACGGAGAAATGGCAGGTGGAGAAGTGGGCGAGAGAGTGGACTCGGGAGAGTCGGAGGAGTCTTCTCCTCCGCCGGGCAAGAAGTTCACATGAGAGATGGATGTAGGCGTCCGGGGAGTCTCCTCGGACTCATTCGATACGATGGACACAGTGTCGTGCTGGAAACAGGGAGCCGAATGAGAGGAGACGAGGGCTGCGACACAGATTGGCCTTTTCTGCTCAATCAGTAGTGCGAAGGTCATGCTGTCTGGCTTCCAAGACACAAATATCACAAACTATGCAGAGTCTGTTGCAACCATCGCCGCCGCCGCCGCCGCCGAAACTCGGTTACTCCCGCCGAAACTCAATCATTTGCACCAGATTGTACTTCCTGTTGTGTCCCTCACTCACTCTTCGCTCTATCATCAGATCACATGCGGGTGCTTAAAACGACACGTGCTGCGGTGGGTGGGGAGAGCAAAGAGGGCACACACAACTAGTTACCGATTGGCAGAATCCCTGCCAACGACTGGCCGATTTCGAATCGCGCACCTTGGCCGGTGCTACTTTGATCAGTCGTCCCGAGCTAATGACGGTGTCGGCGCCGGAAGCCGTCGAGACGATCGAGATGACCGATGAGGAGCGCGTCGGCGGAAGTGTAGGTGTGGGAGAGTCTGGAGAGAACAGACGACGCGCTGAACGGGAGAGAGAGAGCGGATTCTCACCGACAGTGTCCGAGTCCTTGCACAGAATCCGCGTGAACTTGTTGTTTCTGTTGATGAGCGAGTGGATCTGCCGACTGTCGAGCCCCGGGGTGCTACCGGCTCTCGCTCGGATTGACTGACTGAAACGACGGATTCAAAGGATCGAGAATCAGAATCAGAAGCAGCGCGTGACGATGATTGTGATTGTAATCCGTGTGCGGAGTACAATCGTTTCGCTTGTTTTCACCTGTGGATTGCACTGACGCAAGAGTCAGACGCAGTCTGTGGCTATTCGTGTATCAATTGAACTCTCAAAGAACACTCCGAACACGTGATCTTCCGCCTTCAACTTCCTCTCGATTCTTGAGAAATGCTCTTTTGTTCCTAATGTTTTCCACTCGGCTTCTCAGAATTCACAAAAGAGCAACCGCGGTTCGAAACGAATGATCTCGCTGATCTCTCCGAGACACACGTGGCAATTAGAGGACAACTCACGGCTTCTGCGTCGCTTTCGAACTTCCAGAAGTCTTCATTCTGCAGCCAGCACCACCACCACCAACAATAACAACTCCTTTTCCGTCGAATGAATGGAAGAGGAGCCCGTCTCGCGAGACTCTGAAAAACAATGACAATGACGAAAAGAAAGAGAGGGGGTTCCTTAATTAGAACCACAACGGCTCGTGATTTACGAAAGGAAAACGACGAAAGAGACGCGAGGCAACAGTCTCAACTGACTCGATCAACCGTCATCTAATGAGAGAAACTCGAGAAGGACGACCGAGCGCCCCGAATAAACGGAGCGTGAGCCGTCGCCGCCGTCCCGGGCAGTCTCCGCCGGCTCCGCCCCGCCTTCGTTTCATTTTGCGAAACCGAAGCGGCCCCCGCGGGCAATCTGAAATACACGCATGTCGCCACGGGCAACCGAGCAGAGACGACGGCTAACTCAACACTCTAGGCGCCCACCTAAAACCAACTGATTGTGATTATGCCCCGAGTGTGTGCGTGCTCACACATTACACACTCACACACGCACGCCGCCCGTTTGTCTCTTTCGACAAATGCTGACAAAAAAGAAGGGGAGCACCTCTCCGAATGCGCTCTCTCGATTCTCGATTCGAGTGTAGGATGAGCGGGAGCATATCGTTTTTCGAGTGTTTTATTATGAACATCAGAAGATGAGTTTACTGGTTCATGAAGAACACTTGTTTCTTGTCGAACTTGGTCTGAGCATCGTTGAGAGCTTCGACGTGATCGTCGAGTGTCCTGCTCACGAAGGGCGGTTGGACGATCTCGCCGCTCTTCAACCACGCAGCGATCTCTTCGAGCATCTTCATGTGAACGGGACTGTGCTGCCTCTCGGCCCAGTGTGTAACCAGCCAGAAACCGCGAAGTGAGATGTTTTTGAAGATGAGAGGAGCTGTGGGCGACTGAAAACTAGAATCGATTGAGCAGAAGCACTCTGTCGTTCAACCTGCACTGATTCCCTGCTCATTCCGCCGTAAGTCACCATGCATCCGCCTTTGTCGAGAGCTCCTGCCAGGTGCATCGAGCTCCTTCCGCCGACGCCATTCAGAGCAAGTTTCACCCGCGGCAGCTTCACTTTGCTCTTTCTATCGTACATCTGCTCGTCTGTGATCACTTCATCGGCGCCGAGGTCCTTCAACTCTTTCACCAGCTCGTTGATGTTCTCCCGATTGCGGACGACGCTCATCGTTTTGTAGCCGAGTATTCTGGCCATCTGAAAACCTGATTAAATCGGAAACTTGAAGACGATGTGTCTAACCTGAATGACGAGTTTCCCGACGGCAGAATTTCCGCAATTCTGCAGAACCCAGTCGCCTTGCTTCAAATCGGCGAAATCTTTGAGCATTGTGTAGGCGGACGTCGGATTCACTTTGATGAGCGCTGCGTCCTCGGCACGGAGGTCTTTGTCGATTCGAATGAGCTCCCTTTGCTCGAAGACTCCGTGTTCGGACCATGTACCCGATCGCGGGTAATCAGTTATCACTTGATCCCCCACCTTCAGCATGTTCACCAAAGAGCCAACCTGAGAAATCGTTGATTATTGACATTTCGATGCAAATTTTGAATCGCACATGAACAACTCTTCCGACTCCTTCGATTCCCGGAGCCGCTGGCAGCTTCGGTTTTATATAATAGGTTCCTTGGATCTGATTGATGTCCGATGGGTTGATTCCACCGGCGATCCACTTGACGAGTACTTGTTCCGATTCGAGTTTGTCGGGCAGTTGGACCGTCCGCATCTGGATGACTTTCTCTGGCGCGCCGCGTTTCTCATAGAACAACTGCCGAGTAGACAACGATTTCCGGAACACCCATCGTACAGATGAGTGTGACTTCAACATCCTATGAGAGCTGAGTAAGGAATTTGAATAGCAGTGAGAAAAATGGATGATAAAACCGGCAAAGTTTATTTTTGGGGGAACACGTGAATGAGCAGAATGACGTGTCGGTGAACTTCTTGTCTTAACTTGAACTGTCATTGGGTTTTAACTCAATTAGCAAATTTGGTTTCCTAACTGCAAGTTATAGTGAGCGTCTACCGACATGACACTCTTGTCGAAATATAAATACAATTTACATAATTAACTTTTAAAATGAAATCTAGATTAGCGATGGAAATCTACAAACTGAACAACAAATTACCACAATTCATTCCAATAGAAACAGTTGTTTTTTGTCGAACTTTGTCTGTGCTTCATCGAGAGCTTTTGCATGGTCATCTAGTCGATTCCTGACGAACTCCTGCTTCTGCATCTCGCCACTCTTCATCCATCCAGCAAGTTCGGCATACATCTGCTGCCGCTTCTCCGGTGTTTTTTGGATGTCATACCAACGGGACATCCAGAATCCACGTAGAGAAATGTCTTTGAAGATGAGTGGTCCAGTCGGGGACTCTACTGGCTGCTTGCTCATTCCTCCGTACGTCACCATGCATCCTCCGTGATCGAGAAGACTTGCCAGGAACAACGAGCTGCGACCACCAACACAGTTCAGCGCCAGCTTAACTCCAGGGAACTTCTTTTTGCGACTATAGAGTTCTTCTTGAGTGATGACTTCATCCGCTCCGAGATTCTTTAGTTCATTCACCAACTCATCCAAATTGTCTCGCTTCCGCACTACATTCACCGACTTCACTCCGAGAATCCGACAAATTTGAATTACTTGCTTTCCGACTGCGGAGTTGGCTCCGTTCTGAACAACTGTATCTCCTTTCTTCAAATTGATAAAGTCTTTCAGCATGCGGTATGCAGTAGGGGGATTCACCTGGAAAAAGCTGTTGCTTTGAAGTCATTTTAGTTTTTTATCACTTGGAATACTGCTGCGTATTCGAGCGGGATTGTGTTATCGATCGGGAAAACGTCAGCTTCAGAGTGAAGACCTAGTTCGCGCCAAGTTCCCAATCCAGACTTGTTTGGGATCACATGATCCCCGACTTTCACGAAGTTGACATTAGATCCGACACTGAGCACTTTGCCGAAACCCTCGTTGCCTCCTACAGCTGGAAGAATCGGCTTCACTGGATAGACACCTGAAAAATATTGTCTGAATCCTTCATAATGATGAAGATTCGAGTACCTTGGATCTGATTCAAGTCCGCTGGATTGACCGGAGCTGCTATCCACTTGACGAGGACTTGGTCAGCGGCTAGTTTGTCAGCAATTGTGACTGTTTTCAGTAGAATTGCCTGAACTATGATATTTTCTTTTGCTTGATGTTTGAATTCTATGTGTACCTCGGGCGGGTTTCCATATCCTTCGTAGACTAGTTGTCTCGTAGAAGCTGCTCTTTGAAACGAGCACACTTTAGTGAACGTTTTCAGCATCTGCAAATAGATCTTTTTAATTTGATAAATTAAATAAACAGTACAAGATCTCAAGAAGATTGAAAAACTGAAAAACTGAAATTTTACTGTAAATAATGGTGTAGATTTACGATAAAAAGCGAACGCTGCCGGAATTGCGGAGCTTCGTTACAAGTTGCGTCTGCGTCTCTTGTTTGTGAGTTCTCTCTAGCTCGCGATGCGCATAAACAAAATGAGTTTCTTCTCTCATTTCATCCTCGGATTGTTTTCTTTTCCTTCCTGTTTCCTGTCTATTTCCTCTGCTCGTTAAGCCATCAATTTGCGCGCGTCCTCTTCTGATCACTCTCCCATCTCATCAATCTTTCCCCGTTCTGAAGACGGCCGGTACGAAGCCCTTGAATCGAAGAAGCGAATCCAATTAAACATTGCCGTCAGTGTACAAGGCTGAAGAGAGAAAACGTCCTTCACGCGACCTTTTTAGATAGAAGCAGAGTTTCTGTTACTTCTTCTCAAGTAGAAACACATCTTGCATCACTGCCATAAAGCACACTCCGCCCCCGGAGCAGTCGCCGATAAACAACGCACTCGCACGGCTGCACACTGCTCTCCGCGCCGCCAATGGCACACAATTTACTCCCAAATTTCGCTTTTTTCGTCGCGCGCTACGCAGTGCCGAAGGCGTCATCCGATACACTTGGAGGTGGCTGCTCAAGTTTCACTGCTCTTCTATATATCCCGCACTCGTCCTTCCGACTAATCAATCATCAACACAGGTTCCGACATAGTTTCGAAACGATGGGCGAGGGACAGCGTAAACAAAGTATCCGCAGCGACCTTTCCGCTGTGTCTCCACGTCTCTCCTCGTATCGCCTACCTTCTTGCTGTTTGCGAGTGAGAGAGAAGGAGAATGGCGCCCCTAACCAACCGAAATTTGCTTCTTTTCGGTTTTTCCGATTTGCGCGCGATTGTTTCTCGACGTTTCTGAAGGCTCCCACTACTCAAGCAATCATCGTTCACTTGTTTTCGCATTTCTTATTTTTGACGGCATGAATTTTCTCAAAGTGTCAAGCGTAAACACGTTCGGAAGGTAGTGAAAGTTATAACGAATGCATAAATATTTTTCACTGAAATATTGAAAATGTATCAACAAATTCTTATCTCCTTCCCCGCAAACCCCCGTCTCCTTATCATCGTCTTTCTGTGCATCGTTGAATTTCTCGCTTCCATGTCGATGACTCAATTTCAATCAGGAGCTAGAGAAATTGTTTTTGCGCCTAGAAGTCTTACTGTATGTATTTGAAAAACATCCGTCATTCTCAATTCTCTTCTCTTTTCATCTTCTATGCCAAAGAGAGAAAAAACGATCGTACAGCAAATGTTAAACAATGCCGTGTGCTCCGTATCGATATTACCCGGTACTAGTACTATAAGTCATCAAATTCGTCAGCAAATAAAATAGGGGTGGCGAGGGAATAAGAAGAAGAGGAAGAGAATGGTTTGGCGCCGCCCACTATTTCTTCGACGATAAAAGAGATGGAGAACACTTCAGAAAAGACCCCTTAGTGAGGCGACGACGCTGACTCTTACTCTTCCTCTCTCTGCCCTCGCTCTTTCACATTTTGTACACATTCTATTCTGCATCATAACCGCTGCGAGGAACGTACTCTTCGAACTTGCATCAAAAGTGTAATTGTGACGGATTTCCCGCCACATTTCACCCGCTGCGCCGCACACGCTTATTCGCATCCATTTTTGATGTTTGAAACGCTTTCGAACTTGTTTCGAAACACCAGTTGAGCGAATCGCAATGAAACTGAATTCAGGGTGCGGCGTGCGTGCGTGCGTGGCAACATTTCCGAGTCTGGGCGCCAGATGTAAGCCACATGTCTCTGATCGGGTACTCTCTGTTTACGAGGCGCTCTAGCAAACATCTGCACTTGAGGCGGCGAAGGTTGAGGGAACGCTCTCGAAGCAAACTCTTTGGTTTGTTTTGTTTCGCAGTCTTTCAATTATTCCGAGAAGATTCTGCAGAGTGTAATTTCTTAAGATTAAAGCTGACACGCGGTTAACCTTATCCTCAGTTATCGAGAGTCATCTTTGAAAGGCGCATAAATGTGCCGTTTATTCGAAAACCCATATTTATGTGCTTCGCACTCGATAAAAGTTCAGAATATGAATATTCTTGGCCCTCCCTTCCACCTCGATGTGTCACCTCATCATAAATACATCGTCGACTCTCATTCTTTCCCGTATTTTATCACCATGGTTTCCCTTGGCCTCTTGCGCTGCGTCTCTATCAATTGCCTGTTGATTCGCTGCTTGTTTACACGTCTGTTGTCTCTTTTGAATATTTACAAAACGCATCGCACTCTCCCTCTCGCTCCCTCTCGCGTCGCTTTTATAGCCATTGTCGTCGCTCGTCGGCGTCGTTATCGGTTTCCGCCGCCGTCTTTTCTCACGTCTTGATATTAATCATCGGAATTTGACGGTCTTTCAGGAACCTTCCCCATTCTGCCAAAAACCAACATGTCCGCCGAAGAGCCAAAGTCCTACGTGAGTTTGCAACGGGGTGGGAAAAGTAAAGGAGACACAATGACTCAGTAGGAACAGTATCGATATTTTTGTTTACCACGCCCGCACTACTCAGGGTGATGCAAGAGACTGCAGAAGCGTGAATCAGAAAAAGGGATGCGCGGCGAAATGAAAAAAGAAAGAGAGAAATAATTGGAATTCGTAAATGAGAGAAGTGCTGTCCAAAAGTACAGTGTTGTTTGGTCTGTTGAATCAGCAAAACGTGGTATCAACTGATGTAGTTCAACAAGTCGGGAGAAAGTTACAAGCAGTAGGATTTTCGTAACGAAAGAACAAGAACTTTGATCCCTGACAGCGAACATTCGAGAAATCATAAGTTATGATGATCATACGGTGGTTCTCCTCATTCCTTGAAAAATGCCACAGGTTATTATTTCTATTTCTCAACGGCCAGTGACTCATCGTTAAAAGGAAACTTTCCCATTCCTCACATTCCTCGCCGAAGCGATGAGAGCTGTCAGAAAAATGTTTCACAAAGCTGAAACACTCTGCATTGTTTACATAGAGGAGCCGTCGCAGATGATGTCCCTCTTCCAACTATAACAAGATGTCGAATATCGGAATCCTTCTGGTGGTCGCAAGGCCATATTTTTATTTTTATTTATAGATACTTCACGAAGAAGTGAATGAAAAAAAAGGAAAGTATGGGTCCCTCTTCGCCCGTTGTTAGAGTTAGGCACGGTTGGCTAGAGAATACATCCACGTATCGGTCGTCTGTGGGAAACTGAGTCGCTCTGCGGCTCCGACATCTGGCTGATCTCTTTCTGCACACGCCGACGACTGAATGCAACATCCACACGGGAAGTGTCTGTTTGAAGTGTATTTCGGGTCATTTCCCCTCCGAATCACACCTTTCTGTGAAGTTTGCACGTGACCGCGGCAAGGCAAGGCAGCAAATAGTAATGCGACGACGCAAATATTGAGCATTTTGTGGTTCATGCGTTTGCCCTTGCGCGCCGGAATTCTCATAAACCGCATACTCTCTTCGAGAACGAGAGAAGTCGATTTCCGTGTCGTCCAGAAGGTTCTTTCCTTCCTCCAACATCTCATGCCGATGATTCATTGGCCGTTGTGGCGAGAGAGCATTGGGAGAAATGACGCGCAGGCAGCGAACAAAAAGAAATATCGGTGCCGCGCCTCCCACTCGCCCCCTCTTCCACCTCAAAAGTGGGCGGGGCTTGCAAATGTTATGAGCGTCGAGCTGTCTGTGCCCTCCGTCTCTCTCGCCTCAGCTTGAAACTGTTTACCGGCGTCAGTTTCTCGCTCCGCACTCGTCCTGGACGGTCGGCCTTATTTCTGAAACCACTTCATCTCGCTTTCTCTCATCGACATGACTACCACTCCAGCTTTCCTCCGTTGGTATGAACAGGAGAAGGTGAGTGGCTATAGTTTCCTCCGTTAGAAGGGCTTTCTCGCGAATTACTGCGTAATTTCCCAGTGCGACATTGTTTCGATTTTCCTCGGAGATGGGGATAAACCCTCAAACCGGAGAAATTAAAGTCGCATCGCTGCCGCGAAACTATCGTCTTCTCAGAGAAAGTACATCTTCAATGAAGAGGAACGTCTTCATGCAAATTTTTCATGAGTCATGCCCTGCCCGAGTACTAAAATCGATTTTTATAATAGCGTTTCCTGTTATCTGTTCACTTACACCCCTTTGTCGGTTGATTGCGTGGCATATGACTGAAAAAATGTCTATTCTGCCGATGTTTGCTCGCTCAGAATGCAACAAAAACATCCAGAAAAAAACCAAACAGAAAACGTTTTCCCCAGTTAGGAGGGGGCGTCGAGATTTTCGAGGCAGATTGGATAACTGCTCTCCCGCTTCTTCGGGTCGCTGCTTGCTTGCCTGCTTATTCTGTTCGCTAGTGTCACGCGAGCTCCCTTCTTTTTTCGTGATGATCACCCTACTGAATATATTGAGATGGCACATAGAAGAAGAAGATAGAATGGTTATTTTAATCCTTGGCGTTTCTATAAAATCTCATTTCAGCCGGTGCCATACCGCTCCGTTCTCCAAGAGAAGTTCGAGCCGGGACAGACCCTCATCGTGAAGGGTTCGACCATCGACGAGTCTCAGCGCTTCACCATCAACCTTCACTCGAAGACCGCTGACTTCTCCGGAAACGACGTTCCACTCCACGTTTCCGTCCGTTTCGACGAGGGAAAGATCGTCCTCAACTCGTTCCACAACGGAGAGTGGGGCAAGGAAGAGAGAAAGAGCAACCCGATCAAGAAGGGAGACTCCTTCGACATCCGCATCCGCGCTCACGATGACCGCTTCCAGGTGAGACATCATGAGTATTTAATCGGTCGTTACCAGCCAATTTCCAGATCATCGTTGACCACAAGGAGTTCAAGGACTACGAGCACCGTCTCCCATTGAGCTCCATCTCGCATCTCTCCATCGACGGAGACCTCTACTTGAACCACGTTCACTGGGGAGGAAAGTACTACCCGGTCCCATACGAGAGCGGACTTGCCAACGGACTTCCGGTCGGCAAGACTCTCCTCGTCTTCGGAACCGTCGAGAAGAAGGCCAAGCGCTTCCATCTCAACCTTCTCCGCAAGAACGGAGACATCTCGTTCCACTTCAACCCGCGTTTCGACGAGAAGGTAAGGAAAAAGAAGACGCCTGCGCCTATTTGCTCCGACAAAAAGGCAAATATGGTCTTCCCATCCTCCACAAACATAATTTTTTGTAACCTTCTCTTTCTACTGAGCCATTCGTGTGTGTATTAAAGTGCAACAAACATCGCGTTCAACAAGTTTCTCACTCTAACCATTTGCAGCACGTCATCCGCAACTCGCTCACCGCCAACGAGTGGGGAAATGAGGAGCGTGAGGGCAAGATCCCATTCGAGAAGGGAGTCGGCTTCGACTTGGCCATCACCAACGAGGAGTACGCCTTCCAGGTCTACGTCAACGGAGAGCGCTTCGCTTCGTTCGCTCACCGTGCCGACCCGCACGACATCGCTGGACTCCAGATCTCCGGAGACATTGAGCTCTCTGGAATCCAGATCCAATAAGTTATTGGTCACTGCACCTTCTCATTCTGTTATCCATCCATTTCCCATCTCTCATCTTCCTAATCTACTGCCCCCTTTCCTTGAAAAATGTTTTCATGTAAGCTCTGCATGGCAGCTGAACGGCAACTGTAACCATCGCATTCTCTAAATATGTACTTTCAATTTTTATATACGTTATAATAAAATGGATAGCAGATTCCTTGTTTTGAACATTGAAAAGTTTACATCATCTCATATTTTGCGAAAACACTTCATTAAACCTCGTAAGAATAGCTGATCAAACACCTTCGGCAGGCGGCTGAATAGCTGAATGTGGCATTCGCCAGTCCGATGGAGCGCACTTACTCCAATTTTTTATAGCGGCTCCAGAGTGCCGATAAAGTATTTTTGCGAAATACAAATTAAACTGCAAAAATAGTTACTACGTTCTCACTTCTTTAGATTGAAAATTTGTAGTTTTGATGAGCGCCGATGTGTCATCTCGCCTCGCACAGCTCGACCCGCTGATTGATTCGAAAAATCCGAATGTTCGGAGCGAAGCGGCCGCCGCATTTGCCAAATTTTCGATATTCGACGAAAAAGTTGTTTCGGTAAATGAGAGGAAAGTTCGAAGAAAAGTAAAAATTCCTACTTATAGGTCATCAAAAAACATTTAATATCAGTGTGTTGGGACACGAGAGTCTCTGCTGGACGAGCTCTTCAGGCTGTACTTACGGGCTCACAAGATTTCGAGCCGTCGAAGGTACTGAATCTTCAGGAGGGACAAATTTTAGAAACGGCGCTGTTTTTGCAGAATGAAGATGGTTCGGAAGTGTTCGATCAATTAAAAATGATCGACGTGCTGAACGTTTTACAAAGCTTCAAGCCTTTGTTGAGGTTAGTTTTTTGTGTTCCGCATTTTCCAAAAATTAAGGTTTTCAGCGAAAGCGAAGCAAGTATGAAAAGTCGAGAAAAAGAAACGGGTAACAACCAGCGACAACGGGAGTTTGTCGATAAACACCTCGAATACAATCAGATCACGGGCATGAGTTCTGTAAGTAATCTCTTTTTTCATTATTACTGATAGGCTTTCAAATTCTGCAGAAAAAGTTCCTCAGCGATGACGAGTTCGTGATAGGATCGGCGGGAACATCGGAATCTGCTCCGTCGGAAGCGACACAACACCAAGAACTTGGGGAAATAGTGAAGAAGGAATCAGAAGATCACGTAGTGGACGAGTCAGAAGACGTAATTGAGCGGCGGAAAAAGTTCTGCAAGAACCTGCGGGAGCTCGTCAACCTCGTCTCCGATCAGCAGTGGTATGCGCGGCATGGTGGTGCCATCGCTATATGTCAAATCGCCAGCACGGCATACAGCAGGTTTGACACACTAGTCACAAGTCGCGTAAAAGGAAAGCATATCTCAGGTTATCGAGTAATCTGATAGACTCAACATTGTATCTTCTGATTCACGTTCTGATTCTCGACAAATTCAACGATTTTATTTCGGGACGCAACGCGACTGCTCCAGTTAGAGAGCAATGTGCTCAAGCACTTGTTCACATGCTTCGGAACACAGATGAGCGCAGAAAAGAAGTTGTCTTGCAAATCGTTGTTCAAATGGTGCGCACTGCGGGAGACAATGTGAGTACTTGCCTAATGTTCTGTCAAATATTTAAAAATGCATTAGAACTGGAATGTGCGGCAGTCTGGACTGCTCATTCTCAAATACTACTTCGCGATTGCTCGAAATCAACTGGACACTTTCAATCAGTGTTTCGATCTCGTCATCCAATCGATAAACGATCCAGTAGATGATGTGACCGGATGCGCAGTCAAAACTCTCTCATCGATTCTTTCTAATAAAGAAATACCTCCGGAAGAGATGAGCCAGTTGGTAGAAAGAGTAATGAGTCACGTGTGGAAACTGTTGGATGCCGAAGCGAAAAAGGAGCACTTGAGAGCTGGTCTCGACGCGCTTTGCATAGACCTTCTCGAGATTGTCGAATTGTGGCTGAGCTGGAACGAACAGGCTGGGATCTCGAAGGAGAATCTTCTCGTGATCTGCTCAATGATCGATGCTTCGTTCCCAGTACGTTGTGAGAAAATCATTCGATTGCTCGAAATCGACATGAATCGAGAACAAAATGGAAAATTGTCGGCCGACGACGTGTTTCGGATAATAAAACAGCTGTATCGCATTCTTCTATTCACTCCTCCATCGGATTCGCTTGCTTTCATGGAGAAGACCTTCATCACATTCAACCGAATCTATAAGATATATCAGTGAGTTCAAAAATGCAATCTTCTGACCGACCGCACTAATTGTAGACAAGCGCTAATCGAAAACGGAGAAGTGAGCATGAGAGTCGGCAACTGGATGAGTTGTCTACTTCTCGACCACCGAAATCCACACATCAACGTTTTCGACTACCACGTGGATGGCATTTCGAGTAACGTCGAATCGCCGGCTGAACTAATGGGTTCAGAAGAGATGCGGTTTATGGGGGAGAAGGAAAGAGAAGATGTGTACCTTACACGGAAGATCCTCTGCGCCAAGTTCCTCTCGATCATTCTCGAGTCGCTCTACGAGAGCAACGCGGAGATCCAGGGACAGAAAGTGTATGGAATACCGCGGTTATTTCAAATCTCCATTTGTTTTTAGCGAGCTCGCAGTCCAGCTGCTCTTCGTTCCATTCTTCCAATCGGCCAGTATCATGCACAATCTTGGTATTTCCATAGTCGTCAATGAATGGGCGGCTCAATACAGAGCATCGATCAATGCAAAGACTACTGAGAAACCTCCACCCATGACGATAGTTCAACAGGCCGATGCCATCGTTCGAGGTCCGCCGAAGCAGTACGAAGAGCAGACGCCCATTGTTCATAGTCTCACAAGGGATTGCAACGACTTCATCGAGTACTGCGTCGTACGTGGATTCGACCGTGCGAGTGCACAAAATTGTGGAGACGCCGTGGAAGAAATCAGCAAGATGGCTTATAAAACCGTGCGACCTACATTGAAAACTGATAAGCAACGAGAAGCCATTGACACGCGGTACTCAACTGTCAAACGGTCTATAGAGAATGCGAAGAATAACATAAAAGCAAACGGAATGTGAGTTTTCGAAGCTGGTTCATTTTCTCGCAACAAACACGTTCAGTCGTATAAATGCTCTTCTTTCGTCGGCTCTCTTCTATTTCGGAAACGCCCCCGAGAAACTGACTCCACAAATCCGTCCAATAGTGGAAACTATGCAGAATGAGGACAACGACTCGGTCTCGGCAGAAGTATTCCGTGGAGCCGTGCCACTTCTTGTCATGTACAGCTGGCCACGCAATCCACGTCCCTACGTGAAGGTCCTCGCAAGAGCATTCGAAGCGTTTTCCGGCTGTCCGATTCGGATGCCGAAAGCTGGAGCCGCGAGCCCCGAGAGTAAGTCGACAATCGTCAGTATGCGAGGCATCTGGGGGAAAGAAACCGAGGAGGGGTTCGAGCAGGCCGATGAGCACGTGTCAACGGCGAGCAAGAATGCAGAGTTGTTCATGACTATCCTGTGCCAATTCAACGCTTCTCAACTCCCCGAGTTCTATTCGCATTTCGATCTTGGTGAAGAAGTCGACCTGAACGTAATGTTTTCATCTCGATATCTCCCAACTCATTCATCTTCTTCCAGACGTTCCTGCTCCGCCTAGAACTACACAATAGCTTCTGGAATCGAGTGGGCTCTCGTTTATCAGACCAATCTATCGAGAAAATCTTCTCGCTAGTTCCAAATGAAGACCCGGCGATTCGGTTTGCGTTCGCGAAAGCCATCGAGACGTTTTGCAAATCTAACTGCAGTGACACCCTAAACAAGTGCTACACTAGACTTGTCAGACTTTCCGAGAATTTGGGCGACGTGAACTCGAGATTGGCAGCCGTCGAAGTGTTCCTCCGACTGTCAATGATCGACACATCGTTTCTCAATGGATGGGCCACTCTACTAGCTCCAATCGTTTTCCGACTACTCACTGATCAGAACGGTGCTATTCGGGATGCCGCTGGAGAGGCTTTCCGTCGGCTGATTCCCGTGGTTACCATCGAGAATCCGGATACTGTCATCGAAGGACTCGACGCACAGCTGTCTGCCAAACGAGCAGAATACAACAACTTCATTCACGTACTCGGGTCGCCAAGCAGTTTGCCACGTGTTGTTCGTACAGACATTCTGGGCGGCTTCGATGCGTCGATGTTGCGTGAATATCAGCTGGAAGGAATAACTTGGATCCGTTTCTTGCGAGAATACGGTCTCAATGGAATTCTAGCAGACGACATGGGTCTGGGAAAAACGCTGCAAACGATGTGCTCCATCGCACTTTCTGTCGACAGGGACAAGTTGGATCCGAACCAAAGGTGCTCGTTGATCGTGTGCCCGCAGACACTGGTCGATCACTGGTCCATCGAGTGGAATCGTTTCTTCCCAAACAGACCAGCTGCCTCGAAAAATATCTTGAGATGTCGGAACGCCGAGATTTGCGTGGTGCCGTATGAATGTCTGAGAAGTCCACAAATTCTGTAAGTGTCTCAGAATCGCATCATCAATGAATAAGGTTCTCCAGGGAGCGAGTATGGAACTACGTGGTTCTCGACGAGGGGCATATCATGAGAAACTCCAAGTTGCGTGCGTGGAAGAACACTCATCAGCTCGTCTGTAAGAGTCGATTGATCTTATCTGGAACGCCAGTGCAGAATTCGTTAGCATCTATTCTCCCTGTCTTTTCAGACGCTCTTTTATTTCAGCCCCGCCGATTTATGGACTCTTTTCGCTTGGCTGATGCCCGGATATCTTGGCAGTGAGAAACAATTCCGGAATCAATTTCTCAAAAAGATCATGAAATGTCGACTCCCGAAAGCCACTGAAGTTGAACTCAAAACTGGTTCGCAGGCAGTCAGTCAACTGCACAAACTCATCTTGCCATTCGTCATGCGTCGTCTCAAAACAGAAGTTCTCAAGGAATTGCCTGACAAGAGCGTGCAAGACTACCAGTGCGAGTTGACGGAAGATCAGAAGGACATTTACCGGTTCCTGGTCGAGAAGTGCACCACGAATGACAATGGCGAGCACAGTATCTCGACTCTCGTCTGTCTCATCGCCCTCCGAAAATTGACGGATCACACAATGCTCGTTCGTGACACTCTTGAACGAGTCAAGGCTCCGAAAAGTATTATTGACAAGGCGATGACTGCGAAATCGGGCAAGATGGAAGCGCTGAAACAGTTGTTGATCGAGTGCAACATATGTAAAAACCTCGACAACGAGATCACTGATTACCAGTCTGAAAATGAAGGAGAAGAAGATGTCGGGTTGGATCATCATCGCGCTCTGATCTTCTGTCAGTGGCAGACTTCGGCGAAACTGGTGTCAGAAAAATTGAGAAGTGGAGAGTTTGGAAGTGTTGTGCCGCATCTGATTCTCGACGGTCACACTCCGCCAGCTGACCGAATGCGGTTGGTTGAGCAGTTTAATGAGGATAAGAACATCGACGTGCTCATTCTGACTACACATGTAAGTGCTCAACCAATGTGCTGACATTACGAACTATTCTCAGGTTGGTGGTGTCGGTTTGAACCTGACCGGAGCTGACACGGTCATCTTCCTGGATCACGACTGGAATCCAATGAAAGACTTGCAAGCCATCGATCGCGCTCATCGGCTGGGACAGACACGAAAAGTCAACGTGTACCGTCTGATAACGATCGGAACGATTGAAGAAAAAGTGATGAATCTGGCGAAGTTCAAACTGAACACAGCACAAGCACTCATTGGAGCAGACAACAAGTCGATGATGACGATGGAGACTGGAGAGTTGATGGATATGTTCACGCTGGACGGTGACGAAAAAGTGAAGAAGCAAACTTCTGGAGAACCGTCCGGGAAACGTGCGAAGTGAGTGTTTGCTTCGAATTCCACAACACTAGTCCTCTTTTCAGAACATCGACCAGCACTGCGAAAATTGAGGAGATCGATCTGGCGAACATTTGGGACGAGAGCCAGTACGAAGAGTTCCAAGTAGACAATTTCCTCAAAAACACTTGAGTTTATCCTGTATATCTGTTGATTACGCATGTTTCGTTTACTATTGTCTGTATCATGTCACACTATATAAGTACCTATTGCCTATGCATAACTTGTCATATTCTATCGTCATTTTATTTATAATTTCATAGCCTATATATTTAGTATAGGTAAACTTTTTCATCGTGTAGAATTTTCCATCCTCTATGGGTTTCTTTTTTACATTATATATTTTTTCTTTTAGGGGTTATAAATTTTCTAATTCATGTTTCACTACTTACGCAACCTTGTTCAATTCGACATTGCTTATCTGTTTGATTCTATTCAAATATTGTGTATTGTTTATGTTCAGGACAATGTGCGATTCCAATCATTCCGCTGATGTCGATCCACTGCTCGTCTCGCTGAAGCACTTCGTAGATCACCCTGACCAGCTCGCCGAGCACACAATGAACTCTGTCGATTGGGAGGCGGTCGAGATGTTGATGCCGCAGATTCTCAGGGTAATTGAGCATCATTTGTTTAAAAATATAGTTATGTTTCCAGGGAAAATCAAAAGACGATGTACAGCAGTTGCTGCTCGCCGAGATTGACATGATGTCGAAAAAGAGACTGCTGGCAGTGCTGGCAGGAGAAACCCTCGAAGAGTCGTCGAGTTCTGAGGAGGAAGATGAAGAAGAAGTTTCTCAGACACCAGCAGAAGAAGACGTTCAGATGGAGGATGAGCAGCAGCCTGAGGAAGTGAGAGAGACAACTCCAATGGAAGAAGGCGAGCTGGATGATGAGAAGACAGCAACGCCAGTGCCTTCTGATCCTCGATCACCAGCTAGAAGTGAATCAAGTCAGGAAGATGAAAATGAAAAAGAGACAACTGAGAGAGATGAAAATGATGGTGATGATGAAGATGGTGCGGGGGAGGAGGAAGCGATGGAGGAAAAACAAGACGAGAAGGAAGAAGAAATCGACACAGACGAGGAAATTGGTCGTCAGCTGGAAAAGGATCTTGAAGAGTTCTTCGACTAGCCGATATGTGTTATGGTCTCGTGTAAATAAATAAAATATTTTCAAGACGCATATGACGACACAAGAGATACATAGCCCCCGGATGCACATGCTTGTCTTTCGGCGACATTTTCTCATCATCATTTATAATTCTATTAGGAGTGGCATATCCTCATTCGGAGCCAGCGAGCTCAGCGGACTTCCAGACCGATCCTTGCGTTCATTTTCCGGAATAGATGAATGACTTTTCGAATCTATTTTGTGGTCGCAAGACGATAAAATTCTGATCCCCAGTTGTTTCTCTGGAGTCGGAACAACTCTTCGCGACGACGTGGTGCCTTAAACGAGACACGAATTTCTGATTTTTGTCGACTTCCTCATTCTCTCCGAACAAATCATGTCACCCGTGAAGAAATAACAGGAAACCGAATGTCAACGTGCCGTTTGGCACGCGAACTTTTCGAATTTTGCTCTCTCTATTTGCAAATGCAGCCAACGAATGAACCTGCGGACTCAACTAACTATAGTGCCTGTAGGCGCGAGGACGAAGGCAGTGGACGCCGTGCGGATAGATGAATAATTCCACACGTGTGCACAGAATGCTCCCGCGTAATAGTTGTGTGTGTGTGTGTGAGTCAGTAGCGGGATTCGAGGCAGTTCAAAACAAATTAAACACACGCGATTGCGCCCGGAATAGTCTGTCCCCCGTGGCGATGTTCTCTGCTCTTATCGCTTGTTTTCCCGCCGTTTCTGATGAACTTTTCCCCAGGTGATTGACTACAATCCGCGTGTTTTTCCAGCTTTATGTCAATCAACTTCTGACACGCCCCGTCCCCCACTTCGCCTCATTTTTACGATTTATCGCTATTTTTCATCAAAAGCGCGCCCTTCGTCGCCCCCCCCCCCAGAGTACTGTAGGCCAGCATAAACGAGGGGCTTTCCGAGAAAAGGTCAGTGTCGTTAGAGCGCCTTTTCTCGGAATGTGCGAGCAGAAATCGTCGAGTTTGGAACGAAAGGACGTGGCGGTTGTGGCGGTATCTCGGAAATCTGAACGTACGTAAATATGGCCCTCCGACCAAACAGCCATTGCCTTTTCTCTTCCGGCTCCTCTTGATTCCATTCAAATTCCACACGCATTTTCGCATTTATTCTCGTTTAACGAGCTCATTATTCGAGATTAGATAAAGATCGGTCCTCTCGCTCTCTACGACTTTTAGTCTTTATCCAGTTCGAAAACATGTAAATGTCAGATTGAAGGCTAATCAGAAAAATACATTCCGGACGGAAACCACAAATAACACCCCAATTCGGTCGAAAGATGAGAGTGTCGAAGATCAGCGAAAAGTCGAAAACGATGGAAATAGAAGTTTAGTGAATGGGCGTTGAATTGAGCTGTGAGTACCGGCCTAACGAACTTTGAGTTATCACGAGAGAGATAATCGTGATAAGTCTTCTGATCTACCAGTGATATTTAGTGCGTAGTGCTCATCCGACTCATCTGCGAGTTTTTTTTCCAGGAAACTGCTGTTTTCTTGGAAACAGAACATTGAAGTATTCAGAGCACAACACACGCCAAGAGTTCATGATCAGATTTCGTGGATATCGTTCACGAACTCCTTCTTTCTCTGTTCCACTCGAAAATTTCGAGAGTGACGTTTTCCATTGAACACGATAAAAGTAGAGTAGTTTTTGAATAGGGCCAATAATTGACCTGTGAATTACGTCCTAACGATGAACTTTGAGTTCTCGAAAGAGATTTATTCGACATTATCACAACCAGTGGATCTTGGAAGATTTTTACCCAATTCATCGGGTTTTGCACGTTTTCACCGATTATTTGTCGAGAATTCAAGTAGAGATTAGCTTTTCGAATGGAAATCCTGGAAGAGGCGGTGAAAAACGTGCAAAACCCGATGAATTGTAATGTTACAGTATACTGTATTTCGATTTCTCCGTGGCGAGACCCAGAGGTTATCTCGCCACATCCGCTGATTTCGATAAGAAATCTTTTGATCTACCAGTGATATTTAGTGCGTAGTGCTCATCCGACTCATCTTCGAGTTCTTTTTTCCAGGAAACTGCTGTTTTCTTGGAAGCAGAACATTGAAGTATTCAGAGCACAACACACGCCAAGAGTTCATGATCGGAATATCGTCCACGAGCTCTCTCTCTGTCTCTGTTCCAAAGTGACGTATTCCATCAAAACAGTAGACCATCAAGTCTCAGAAGACACCAGATGTCTGATCGCCTCTCGGTGTTCCTGGAACTCCGCCGTTCTCGCTCTCTAAACTTCATTACTATATTCATAACCGACCCCCCGCCTTTCCCCCGCCCGTCATTGTTTTTTGCACGAATCCGATTAAGCGGAGGCGTTCTGCACAAGGTTCCTCCCCCCCCCCCCCCCCCAATTCGTACTCAAAGTTGTATCCGAGACGGGTTGGCGGCGTTGATTTCACTGCGAAAAGTGTTCGACGGAAAAGAGGAGGAGGGCTGAACCTCCTCCTCCTACCCAAAACAACCCGTTTTTGTCTCCTCTTTATATGGATGGATTTCGCAGGAGCCAACCCTATTTTACGAGTCTGTTTGTGAGGGCCTGAATGCTGACGACGACTCTGCTTGCGGGGCGATGATGATGATGATGATGATGATGATGACGGTGGTCGAAAAGTGTTGGTGGTTGCGGAGCAAGAGAGCAAAATCTGACTGAAAATAGATGAGGCGCCGTGGCGGAAGAAGAAGGAGAAAAAGAAGATGCTAATTAATTCTGGAATCAAATCAACGGCGAAGATTAGCGAGTGGGAGGAATTGGACGAGGAGCCAAGAATCAAGAAGAAGTAGAAGACGTCCAGATGACGTGCTCTCCCAAACTAATCGATTAGATCAGTGGCCGCCGTGGTTTGTGTTCTGACCCTCTTCAAATCGTCCCCCTCCCTTTGTGTCGTCGTCGCCGCCCCTCTTCCATACATTTATGCATTTTCTTTGTGTTTTGTTGAAACTGGGACCCGAGGACCACAAAAAAGGGGCTAAGACGAAGAAGAAGAAGAGAAGGCGGGGAGGGGAGTCGTTTAATTGTGCGCCGAAGACGACAACTCCGCGGTCCAAAAAGTCGCACGAAGACGTCGACGGAACCCCTTTGTTTGGCGACGGCGACGACGATTCCGGGAGGAAGAAGGGGAAGAAGCAGAAGATGTGCATCATCATCCCTCACGCCGTCACTTATTTTCGGATCCCAACGCCAAACGGAACCCGTTCAGTCTGGCCATCTCGAGAGAGCTTGCCCTCTTCTTCTTTTTCTTCTTCTTTGGTACTGTAGTTGTGAAGCTCTGAATTTGCACCAATTGACAACACGTGGCAAATGCAAAACAGCACGAAGTCCGCAGAGAAAAGTCCGCAAACCCCTAACATTAGAAGACTTCAGCTACCGTACACCGACGCCTCCGGGAGAGAAGAAAAAAGAGAAATTCGGTTTCCACGAGACTCAATTTATCATCGTTTCTTCCGTGTTTTCCCGGAAACCTTCTCTCGCTCGTTTACCCCCCCCCCTCTCACTAGTTTTCACTTTCGGGCGGTCTGAAAATTGGCTCGTTTCGACACCTCCATCCTATTCCGCCATCCCGTAATCCGCTTTTCTCTCTATTTATCCGTTTCTGTAAAGGGGGGCTCTTCTGAAGATTGCCGTCGGGCATGAATCCACAAGTTTCCGTTCCCTCTGCCACGTCATCAAAACAATGAGAAAGGGGGCGGAGTGGCGAAACAACGCAAAAACTATATGGTCCGCTTTCTTTTTTTTTCTCTTTTTCGTCTTCTCTTTTTCACATAAAATTGGTTGATTCATGCATTTCCGAGCACATTTGTCTTGTGTCGTCGGTTTTCCGAAGCACCGTGTTTCTCTCTCTCTCACTTCATCCATCTGCCGTCTTCTCGTCGCCGACGGACGAAGGGCACTCATCAGGTTCGCGGCTCACTGAGCCATCCAGCCAGAATTTATCATTAGACGCCGAGTTCTCTGTTTCGCGGATCCGCTGAACTTTCCGCCGGCTTTCGGACTTTGTCTGAAATAGCCCCATCGGAACCGAAAGTTCCGGCCATAAGTTCCGGCCATAAGTTCCGGCCGCGACGAATAAGTGTTCACTTCAGACCCAGAATTTCAATTTTCCACTCGTGTCGAGGATATGGAAAACGGAAAGAAAGAGAGTCCAGCATGACCAATTGCTCCTCCAGAAGGTTAACTTCCCTCAGGTGGCCACCTCCTTCACATCCGGTTCACTACGTAATCGACCTCCCCCCCTCATTCACCCACCCAAATTCTATTTCGGCCGCTCGCATCCGATCTGTGCTCATTTCGAGGCACCAGACTGCTCGGTAACTCTCTCTCTCTCTCTGCCAAACTTTTAATCGTCGGTGACCGCCGCAGTACACATCCTCTTCTCTCGTTTTGCAGCAGGATGCGCGCCCATTCGTGAAAGTATCCGATTAACCTGTTGGCATTTTCCGCAGAAAAGGTTGCGTTTTCGAGAAGAGCGACCCTCCGGGAACAATGAAAACTTTGGTCCCTATTGTCTGCCGAGTTCTGTCTTCTTCTTCTTCTGAATCGGCCCCCAAGAATCCATCGAACCACCTGTCGACTCCCTCGCTTTGACGTCCGAGAGACGCCTTTTTAGATTCGTGTTTTTTCATCCCCCACCTCTTATTCGGTCGAGGAGCCTGAATTCTGAATTTGTTTGCAATGACGAGATGAAGTGCGAGAGAGCGTGCGAGGAGGAGAGACGCAGACGCGTGAAAGTAGCAAAACATCGTCATTTCGGATAGAGATGTGATTCGGCGACCGGAGGTTCCGGGATGTCTCGACTGGTGGCTGCTGAAAGGGCACCGCGACCGTCGATCAGTCTAACCGGCAACCGGAGAGCACCTGTCCCCCTTCGCTTGTCGATCTTTAGCATTACCCTTCTCATTTGCATTTGATCCCAGTCTTATTTCGACACAAAGTCTAAAGATTCTCGGAGCAATACTCCTCAAATAGCTGGCTAATCCTGAGGAGACTCCAAACCTATAATCCCCTCTTCTGCAATCGCATTGTGCCCCCAATCCCCGGTAACTTATGACCTGAGTCCCCTCGGATTGACCTGGTGACATCAGGAGGGCCACCCTCACTTGTCATCCGCAGCAGCAGCTCCCTCTCCCCTCGCCACCCACTCAACGACTCCACGGCACCGCCCACAATTTCAATTCGAAAAAATGTTTTGCATACACGTACAAACACGTTGAAAACGTCGACGTCTCCGTTAGTGTGCCGTCTCGTTTGAGAGGAGGAAACGGAAGTAATGAATATATGCACGAGATGTGATTAGCATCGTGTAGTTGACACCTTCTAAGACGACGACTTCTTCCACTTTTCGGTCGGAAGTGGGGGGAGGAATTGGATTAGGCTCGAGATGGAGGGAGAATGAGTGAATGAGCGATGAAAGTTCGAAGGTGTCTGGAGAAGAGCTACAGTATCCCCAGAAGCCAGAGACACCATTCGATGTGTCTCTACTTTGATCACTTTCCGTCTGAGACAACTAGTTATCACGAGACAGCGAGCTATCAGAACAATTGGGGGAGAATGTATTCTATTGAGGGAAAACTCCCGCAGAGTCCATTCTATGTACCGGATTGTCGCTGATCTCCATCGGATCATCGGATCCTTTGATGTCTCACTTGCAACTTGATATCGTTCCCTTCCGTTCGATCCCTCAACTCCTGACGTGTCCCCTCATTGTTTTCCGCCCCCTTCCCTCCCCCTTCGCAATATCGGCCCTTTCGGTTCTGAAAACAATCCAATCCCCGCCTCGAGAGTCATTCCGTCGTCACCTGAGATTTCTCGTTAACTGCTCCCTCACCCGACTGACTCCTGCACCCCATTAACCGTCGCCGTCTCAATAATAAGATTTCATTATCCGCCGCCGCCGCCACTTTTCCACCCAATCACGTCCCGCCGGTGTCAATACTTCTCGGAAACTACTCAACACTCTGTGTCGCAATTCGACAACCCGACGGATTTGATTGGGTTTAGAGGAGAGATTTTGGAGAATGGCAAAGAGCAAGCTCACTCGGATCATCCCCCCGGGATCGTCGCCAGGGCATTCTCGGAAGCCATCGAAGTGTCTCTCACTGTCAAGGGCAACACGAGGCGTCTCTCCCCATTGTCCTCTCTTTCGAAACGAAACGAAGCCATTCTCTCTCTCTCGGCTGATTCATAGTCGGTGCCGGAAGTTTCGAATGTCTGTGCAGCTCCCATAAAGTGTTTCATTGGCCGAAACCAAAGTCCCACGGACCATATCCGGTTGCATACTTACTCCTCTCCCTCCCCTCGCTTCCCCGTTTCTTCCGCAAAAAGTTCCGTATTCGTTTTCCGTTCCTGCCCTCCCCAAAGAAAGAAACCAATCACAGCTATATGCAAAGTGCACTCTCCCTCCACTTTTCTGCTCGAACGCTTTCGAAAGTGCTCTGAAAATGAGGCGTTTATCGGTGCGTCACGGCGCTGGAAAGTAAACAGAAAGTGGCAAAGAGCACTCTTCGGCAGGTGAAACTGACGGGATCCTCCCGTCTCAAACCCCTCGGGCACTCGAAGGCAACAGCTCGATCGGCATCAAATTTTCAGTTGTGGCACTCTGTTCCATGGCACGGACGGCACGAGACAAAACAAATTAGGTGTAGTACTGGTGTATAGTAGTGGCAGAACTACAAAAGAGCGGAATTCCAGAGTTAGTACAAGGGCTACGTTCCGCCGACTCGTGTCTCTCTCTCTCTCTCTCTCTCTCTCTCTCTCAGTCGACTTCGACTCGGGCCGTCTTCCCATTTTCATTAGCTTCGCGCTCTTCTCATATATATGGGTGTACTACACGCTTCGCTTGATAATGTTTGACAGAAATAAACGACTCCTCCCCCCGCCGCCGTGCTCCATTTCCACACAAGTTCTCCTGCTGCTCCGAGTTTGTTTTCCGATGTGGTGAGCCTTCCGTCCATCCCCCCAACAGACCATTGTCTCTCCCTCCTCCTCCTTCCCCACCGCCGCACTTTTCTTCATTGAATCGGTCCCAAAAAAGAGAAAGAAGACGGAAGAAGTCTGTGTGTGTTCTTGAATGTTCTTGAATACATTGATTCGCGTAGTAGTGTCCTCTTCCCCCCAATCTCGTCATTTCATTCTTCTTTCCGAAAGCCATCCGCCGCTCGGATTACTGTAGCTCCGGGGGGAGCCAAATGCTTTCAAACGCCCATCGAAATGGCCAATTGTCGGTTTCTCAGGGCATTTAGGGGAACAATAAAAGTTCACCACCAACGGATTTTTTGGAAACGAGTGGCTCTTTTCTCAACTTCTCAAAGTTGCGCGGTTCGTAACGCTCAGTATTTCTGGACTGCCAAGATGGTCGACGTGGCCTAACTTTCCCGCTGAACTCCTCGGCCACAGACAAAATTCTCAATGGAGCGCGGGTAGACTCGAAAGGACAATGTACCCAGATAACTCGCTCCTCCTCGACGAAATCTCATTTTCACGAGATTGGACTGATTCCGAACTCAAGAATAGAAGCGCTTAATCCGGCTGTGAACTTTTATTTGTCATGGCCGACCTTTCACTCTGCACTCCTAGGCCACGGCACGGACGACGTTGGCAGTGGAGCGCGAGTAGACGGGAGCAACTTTCCGCCTAGACAATTTTTGCTCTCATTCGTGGCACTCGGCCTCATTCTCCGAACCGAACAACTCATCAGAACTTCTTCTTCTTCTTCCCTTCCGATTCGTTTCACACTTGGTCTCACTTTCATAAATTAATGAGATGCCGTTGCGCACGTACTCTCCAACATACACCCTCTATCAGATCACGAAGAGCAATGACGTGTCCACAGTTCAGTGGAATTAGTGGTTTGTGGGTGGTTTTTCGCGAAAAGAATTCGGATCATTAGCGGGTTTCTCCTCCGCACGTCGTTTTTCACCTGTTGTGCAAATCTCAGAGATTATCTTTCGAACCGGCTGAAATGCTGCTGATAACGAGAAGAGGTCTCTCTCTCTTGGTTTCTGAATTCTTATTTGTACGTGTACATTGGTGACTTCAGTTGGGAGACAGATTTCCGGAACTCCCTGCAAATGCGTTCTTCCTTCCATCATGGGAAAGTCTAGTCATCTCCGATTCGATTCGGCATGTTTTCCTCCTCCTCCTCCTTCTCGTCGACCGATCAAACAACTCTCCCGAATCTCGTTTCGCCACGTCACAAGTTACCCTCTCCCTCTTCGTTCTTCGTTCGACCATTTCGAAACCTGAAGCCACGCCCCTCCTCCCGCCGATTCTCTCCCCACGCTGCCACTGAAAAACGTCATCGCGTGCGCGCGCGCTCTAGCCCCGCCCCTGCTTCTCTCGGCGCCACCGCACCATTCGGACGAGAGGAGGCGCCTCAGTTCGACACGACTCCCCCGAGAGAGCACCATTCCATTGCCGAGGAGGAGCTCACCTTGAGTGACAACTCAATGGCAAGAACAGTTTGGACGGATGAATATGCAATGAGTCCGTCCTTTTTATTGTTTTCAGTCGGCGTCGGCGGTGCTCCCGTCTCTTTCTCCTCCTCCTCTTTTTGTTTTCCCGCATCGAACTCGTCCATTTTTGACTCGAATCTCTTCTCTTTCTTTTCCGATCCCTTACCATTTCCCTCTTTTCAGGTAATCACACACACAAGACTCTCACGTGCAAAATGAATTTCTCCGGTTTCGAGCTCTCGTCCATCGTCGCCGTCGTGCTGCTTCTGTTGCAACTGTCGTCGGCCGCTGTGCTGCCAGCCGGTGAGTTTCTCCTCAGCAGCAGCTGCAAACGTGGGGGGAGTGCGCCTAGCAACCGACAAGATCGTCGCGAACTGACGATGATGGATGGCGATGGGACCGCGCCGAAACGTTGCGTTTCCGCGTGTTTTGGTTCTGCAACATCATGTCGATTAGGGGGTTTCGACAGTTTCGCGAGGGAGCTGAGCATTGCGGAAGTGTTCGTGTGGTAAGAAAAGAAAACAAGGTCTTCCCCCCTCCCGTGGCCTCACAAACTCGCTGTCCATCGACTTCTTTCCGGCGGCGGCATAGAGCAGCAGCAAAAAGAGAAGGCATCCACAACTTTAATTAAAACTTCCTCCGCCATCGCAAAAATAACCTCGCAGGCAGGCAGCTCACGGCGCGCATCTTCTCCTAATTCGCCCATCTCTTCATCTGATGACGTGCCTCTTATTCCAGATTATGCCTCCCAGTATGGAGTGGCCGCTGCCGACGAGATGGCACTTCCCGAGGACGGATCCCTGTTCGCCGAGAGACCGTCGAAGCGCGCGCAGACCTTCGTCCGATTCGGAAAGCGAGCCCAGACCTTCGTGCGGTTCGGCAAACGGGGACAGACGTTCGTCCGATTCGGAAGAAGCGCCCCACTCGATCAGTAACTGCGAGGTGCCCGAGAGAGCGGCGGGTCGATCCTCTTCATCGCGATGGCCTAAATGTCTTCTATTTAGAACTCCCCCTTATTTCAAACGTGTTAACTGTAACTGTAACACCCCAATCTGGAAACCACACTCTTCTTCTTCTTTTTCCTCCTTCTCCCTCTCTCTCTCTTGAATCAGATTAATGGCACACGAATAATAGATCTCATTTGGCGACGATGAGAGATGTTGAATATGTACGTTTTTGTGTACCCTCAATAAAATTTCGAGACCGTTTTTGCTCTTTTCACAACTTAAAAATGCTTGAGATTTGATTATTCATAAACTACGAAAGACCTATTGTCAGGAGGAAAGTGTGAAACAAAGAGACATGAAAGAAAAGAGACCACAGGTTAGCATCGGAGACCTTGAGCGACACCCATGAAGACTCCGAATGATCCTCCGGATTGTGCGACTGTCTTGCCGGTCTGGAGAAGGAGTTCCTTGCCACGAAGTCCAGCTCGGAAGCCCATGAATCCACCGAGCAGAATTCCTGTTGCTCCACCAATCATGGCTCCCATCATAAGTCCCATTCGGATCTGCAACATTCTTTCACTAGAGATGTCTTCAATAAAGAATTTGTTCCATTTCTGCTATTTAATGTTCCACATTCGCTAATAAAAAAAAAATTTCGTGACTATAACAAAAAAGATTTTTCTATTGAAATTTATGAGAGCCATATGACTTCGATGTCACGAACGTGACGTCTCGGCTTTTTTCCAGTTCTCGGGAAGCAGTAAATCATACCTTTGTGAAGCAAGACGGCTGATTTCCGTGTGGGACGGCAGAATATCCTGATGGAACTGGCATTCTGAAAGTAAAATTTGAAGCTTCTATGGTTTTTAATCAATTTTTATAGACGTAAAACACAAATTTGAGAAAAAATGATGTAAAAAGTTACTAGCGGCAACCGCGCAAAGTCACGCGAAAAGCGTCAGTCTCGCAAGCGGGCGCATAGCTCGATGTATGTAGAAACGATATCAAGTTTACGGTTTATTCTACTGTAATCAACCCCAAAAGTTATTCCATCCGTCGACCCATTTATCAAAAAGAGATGATGGTCGAGTGGTGGTGGTCCTTCTAAACGTAGTTGTCGTGGCTCTTCTGGGTGTTGTTGCGCTACTCGTTTTAATAGTCGTCGTTGAAGTGGGATTTGTACTTGTAGATGTCGATTCTGTGGTTGATGTTGTTGATGTAGAAGTCGTAGAAGAACTTGTTTCAGTGACCTGAAATCTCAGTGTTCAGTAGGACCTCGAAGCTCAAGTACCTCCTCCTCCTCCCCCGTCTCCTCCTCTTCATTCTCCTCTTCATTCTCCTCTTCATTCTCCTCTTCATAATCATCTTCATCGTCATAATCACATCCGCACTGCTCTTCACAAGGAACCTCTCCACATTCGTCTGTACTATTCGAATTGTTCGTTGTTGTCTCCGGAGTGCTCGTCTTCGGAATCACAAACTCTCCCCCGCTCGCTTTCGGAGGCGCATAAGTTTCGTTGGCTCCGATGGCTGTGGCCTGCGACCAGTAGCTGTACAACTTGCACGCGTCCTTGCCGGCAGTCCGTTTCACTCGAATGTAGCCTTCTTCTCCCCATGCGGCTCCCCAACTGCAAACAATAACCTTTTGAATGGCCAACTCGTCTTTCAAAAGTTCGTGTCTGGCGACGAAAACAAAAAAGTTAAACTTCGGCACTCTCCGTTCATGCATTTTCGATGTCCGAGGTCAACAAAACTCTTGCCAACTCGAAGCGCACCTGTTCCTGATTATCCAGTAGTCGTCGGTGAATCCAACGATGACCACCGCGTGGTTTATAGTGGTTCCGCAGTCTCCGTCGTAGATTCCTGAACAAAGACTTCAGAAGCAGGAATCTCTTCCGAACGCACCGCTCGAGTAGCTGTAAATGTCCTGACTGACGGCCATTCCCACTGAAATCGGTCCTTTCCTGACTTTATCCTCGATGTTCTGCTCCATCGTTTCCAACTGAGAAGACGTCAAATTTCCGGAAACGAAGCCATCGTCAAATAGGAGAATAGTGGGAACGACTGGAGCGAAGGAGGAAGAGTCGCAGTCAGTGTCCTGGAATTGTGGGTGGAAGAGGAGGAAGAAAAAATGGAACAGTGAACCTCCAAATCGAACGGAATATCGATGGCATCTCTCTCCGCCGTCGCTTCCATATAACTGCCAGCCACCTGAAAGTAGCCTCCCTTGCATCCCACATTCGCCACTCCGTAGATCGAATCCACTCCCGTATCGCAGGTGAGCAGTTGTTGGACGGAGAGACTCGTCGTGTTGTATCCTCGGATCGCAAAGAATCCCTCGACCATCGAGACCATCGAGAACGCCCAGCATCCGCCACAAGTGAGTTGATTGAGGATCGGCTTCATGTAGGGTCTCCAGTCGACAGTCGCCACACTATCCCTTTTCTTTCGTTTGCGAATTGCGAGCGGCGGTACGGTAGCAGTTGGTTTGAGGCCCTCGAGAGAAAGTGTCAATGGAGCGACTTCACCGCCGAGCTACAAAACAAAGTGTTCTTTGGTCAGAACAACTCGAAAACTACCGCCACTGAGAAGGAGTTGGTCGCCATTTTGTAGGTAGAGAGTCCCAGCTGAAACTGAACATTGTGCTCGTCGACTTGTTTCTTGATCTCCGAATACACGCCGTATCGCTTCAATCCTTCCGAGGCGGACGATGAGAAATCTGAGAGAAAACAAAAAGGAATAGACAATGGAAACGATGGATTATTCACTGATTTCATCCATGAGTGACTTGAACGCGCCGTCCGCATTCATCACGTCGTTGAACTTTTCCAGAAGAGTTCTCTGGAAAGGAGAAGAGTACGAGTACATTTGAGAGGGACGCGGTTACATATACAGTGGTGGTTGGTGGCTCAGGAGTGGTTGAAGGGAAGGAAGTAGAAGTCGTGGAAGAAGAAGAAGAAGTGGAAGACGTCGTCGGCGAAGGAGTCGTATTCATCACAGAACAACAGCTCTTCGGACAGTACTCGCCAATCTTCATAGTGATATAGACAGTCGGATCCATCTTCATTATGTCACTTTTGGCAATGTAGATCGGAAACGAGCACTTGTACTCGAGTGTGGTCCGCGAAAGGAAGCTCGTTTCGAGTACCGTACTACAGTATTTTCCGTCGCCTCGACATGCCTGACAGTTCCCAGAGAGCACCAAAAACGGCAAAAGGAGTACCGCGGAGAGTGGGGGAGCCCGCATCGGACGGGCAAATCAGAGTGCGCGAACATTGACACACCACTGAAATTGCGACTTTGAGCCGGCGCAGGTGAGCAAACGACGAGAAAGGAAAAGGCGAAAAGTTGCACACTTCGCCAAGTTTGACTGAGGGAAAAGAGCAACGGCTAAAAAGTGACAATCGATCGGGGGTTCTCCATCAAAATGTTTCGAATGGGCGTCGTGTTGTGCAACCAAACATTTATTTGATTGATTTGGTCAAGCGAAATGCAATAAATTATGATTTTGAGTGTGATAAACAATCGAAGAAGGGGAAATTGGGATAGGTTATCACAGAATTAACGAAAAGACGAGCTTGCGAATAGGCACTATTGAAGACACGTTGGCGGACAGTTTATTCGACAGTCACGGACTTGGCCAAGTTGCGCGGTCGGTCAACCTGAAAATGGATTGAATAGGAAAACAGTGAGAAATGAGATAGGCTTACATTGGCTCCGTTCAACTCGGCAATGTGGTACGAGAGAAGTTGGAGTGGGATAACTGTGAGGATGTTCTGCACACAGTCGACAGTTTTCGGCACTCTGAGCACATGCTTCATTCCGGCGAGGTCATCCTGTGGCACACTGCGGTCAGCAATGATGATCGGAGCACCTTTCCGAGCAACGACTTGTTGAAGGGCGTTCAAAGACTTCTGGAAAGATAATGTATTGCAGATGGATAGGCATATAGGTTTCTTATTACCTTGTAGACGTGATCGTTGCACACAACCATGCAGATGCTCAGGAACTCGTCGACCATGGCGAGAGGTCCGTGCTTCAGTTCACCGGACATGATTCCTTCACAGTGCATGTAGGAGAGCTCCTTGATCTTGAGGGCTCCCTCAAGACACGTGGCAAAGTTGAATCCACGTCCCATGATGAGCAAGGACTTCTCCTTGTAGATTTGCTGGGCAATAGCGTGCACCTTGTCATCAAGCTGCAGAACTTCACGAATGAGGTCCGGCAGGTTGTTGAGAGCGTCAATGATCTCCTCGCGTCTCTTGGCCATCGAGATACGGTCATCCGACAGAGTGAGGGCGAACATGAGAAGGGCGAGAATTTGGGAGGTGTAGGCTTTCGTCGAGGCAACTCCGATTTCTGGTCCGGCGTTGATGTGGATTCCACAGTGCGATTCGCGACAGATTGATGATCCGACTGTGTTGGTCACTCCGATGGTGAGAGCTCCACGTGGCTTGCAGTAACGCAAAGCCATCAGAGTATCGGCAGTCTCTCCACTTTGCGAGATGAAGAGGCAGACGTCATCACGGAAGATTGGAGTCTCACGATCCAGGAAGTCTGAAGCCAATTCGACGACAACGGGAAGCTCGGAAAGCTCCTCGAGGATCTGACGGCAAGCGATGGCCGAGTGATAGGAGGTTCCGCAAGCGACCATGATGAGACGACGGCAACGCTTGATATCCGGAAGGTACTCCTTGATTCCACCGAGAACCACTTGCCCTGAAGGGAGAAGACGTCCGCGCATGGTGTTGACCACCGACTCGGGCTGCTCGAAGATCTCCTTCTGCATGTACGTCTTGTAGGATCCCTGAAAGAAAAAAAATCAGTAATGAAGGGGACGTGTTAGAAAACGTGAACACTTTAATTAATCAATGTTTATGCTTTTGAAACGCACCTTCATGATCTCCTGCAACTCCATCTCGAGGAGTTGAACCTCTCTCTTCTGCTCTCCGTTGTCGGCGTGACGAGAGATACGGTGAATGGTGAGCGCTCCGTCCTCGACGAAAGCCACATCATCATCTTCGAGGAACAACACTTGCTTGGTGTGCTCAATGATGGCAGCGGCATCCGAGGCAACGAAGTACTCGACTTCCCAGTCGGCCGAGTCGAATGGACGGACGGCAGTGGTGCTGTCCGAGAGCTCCAGCTTGGCAGATCCATTCGACGATCTCACAGCTGAAAATGGAAGGATCACGCTAGAACATGAAATGAGTTCTTGTTTAGGGATTCAGAGTGAATTAGTTATACCGACCCGGGAGTGAGAGAAGTGGTCTGAAGAGGAAAACATGCACAAAGATCTGATCTACCGTTCAAAGAATTCAAAAACGCCGACAATCTTCTTTGGCTGTCATCTACAGTGACCTCCAAATTGCACACTGCTGGTTGAGAATCTAGTACTTCCAAATGCATTCTAAGAAGCGAGGTGGGGGAAAATTACATACCGATCGAAAGGTCGAGGATGTTGTTGGGCGTCTCGACAAATGACGACTCGTCACGCAAGTGCGTGGCGTGGTTCGACATGAAACGACGACCTGTAAGAAACGATTTTCATAGAGATAGTCAAGTTAGTGGCAAGCATGCAGGGTTAATCGAGCACTAGTAGTTTCAAGCAGCCAAGACCCAAATCAGAACTCGAAAATTTACCATCGGACTGTTTCTCGTCTCCCCATTTCCACCCGGCGTCTAAAATTAAGGGTTTAGAAGAATAGTTTTGAAAAATGACTTCGAAATACTCCACGTTTCCCAATCAACTCACCCTTGGAGAAAGAAACTGGGAAGTGGTTCGTCTGGAGTCGAGAGTTGCTCTTGATTCCAACGAGAAGCGGGGATCCGCGACGGGAAGCGACGAGTTGTCCGGGGAAGCGGGAAGACTTGAACGCCAAAGCGAAAGCTCCCTCCAGCTGCTGAATGACAGTCTCAACGAGCTGACGGAACGAGAAGTCTGGGTAGCGGTCATGGATGTGCTGGGCGAGCTTGGCGATGACCTCAGTGTCAGTCTCCGACTCGAACTTGTGTCCTTTCTTCTCGAGGTACTCCTTGATCTCGCGGTAGTTGGTGATGATACCGTTGTGAACCACCAGAAACTCGTTCTTGTCGTTGCTGCGGTGTGGATGCGAGTTCACGTCACGTGGCGATCCGTGAGTAGCCCAGCGAGTGTGAGCGATTCCACAGTGAATATTGTACTCCATGTCCATGTCGAGATCCGAGGAGCTTTCCTTGATGTACTCGTTGAGCACGGACACCTTTCCGGCTTTCCGCAACAGAGCCACTCGCGAGTGCGGCGTCTCAATGTCGTTCGAGCCGTCGATGGCGATTCCGGCCGAATCGTATCCTCTGTACTCCATTCTCTGCAGTCCTTGCACCAAAATGTCCACGATCTCCGAGCGCTTCTTCGGCGTCAGGAAGTTGAGGTAGGCGAAGATTCCGCACATTTTGGACGAGTTAGTTTGTTAGTGATTACCTGTAAAACGGAACAATGACGTAGGAATATGCAAATAGCGGGTGGGCAACGTGCAGAAATGAAAAGAGTCGGGG
Organism: Caenorhabditis macrosperma; assembly: GCA_963932285.1. NCBI lineage: Eukaryota > Metazoa > Nematoda > Chromadorea > Rhabditida > Rhabditidae > Caenorhabditis > Caenorhabditis macrosperma. The sequence continues at coordinate 10,168,990 of OZ010621.1, read as the reverse complement.
AACACAATGAACGAGGAACGAATATGAACGGGTGAATGAGATTGAGGCGAGGGATTGCGAGAAGTCCAGTGTAAATACGAGAGGATGACCCCCCGAGAGAGAGAGGGAAACGGCCGCTCCTCGCTGTCCGCCGCCAGATACCATCTCCTCAGGTCGGCCCCCGAGCAACCTCTCGAATCGACGATCTTCGTGTGCCCTTTAGATACGAGGAAAAAAGAGAAACACGAGACGACAGACACTTTTTCCTCCGTCGTTGGACCACCCGAAAAACATGGAAAGCGGGAGGAGGACGAAGAGAGCGGCAAATAGGGAGCGAGCGGAGGAAAGCAAGCGGCGAGAGACGCCAGAAGAGCGAGACGCGCAGAGACGAGAGCGGGGCGACACGTGGAACCAATGCATTTCAGAAAGTCACTGAGGCAGGGGAGCAGCAGCGGCAGCTGTGATGAGAACAAACGACCAGTAAAAGTTTCGGATTAAAATAAACGGCCCCCACGTGTGCTTCTATCGGCTCGGTTGTTCCAAGCACTGATCAGCAACAAACAGTGTCTCGGGACACCCACGCAGTTCGAAAACACAGTCATTCTCACGCGGCGGCAATAGACACTTTAATATCAAAAAACGCTTGAAAATCGTCGAAAGAGAAATCAGAAAGAGAAGATCTCCGGTCCTTGAGAATGATAGCAGTTGGCAGGCAAAGGTCATCTCCCGCTACGCACTCACTTTTTGATTTCCGACGTCGCCGCCGCCTGCTGCTATTGCAGAGGGTAACGGTCAGATGACGACACCAAAACGCAGAGAATGAATGGAACTTGGATGGGTGGAATTTGCATGAGAATCGGCCCTTTTTATATGAATGACCCGCCTATGCTGACGTCTAACGACACGCGCCATAACGGGGAGAGAATGAATGGGAAGAAGAAACATGGAGAAACCGGGACAGGAAGCGAGCCGATATATGCGAGATCTTGTCTTTTATACCACCAAACTACACAATTTTCCCGCGCATCGCGCATGTGTTCTAATGGACTCTTGGGCCCCACTCAAAGATCAGATCAAACACACACTTTGATCTGCTCGTTGGTCGCCGCCGATGCTATTTTCATGTCCGCTCATCGAAAAGTGTACATTGAAATCAAGAGAACACTAGTATTCAAGTCTTGGTCAATGATAATACTTTGCTTCTAAAAAGTATTTTCCATTTTTTGTGCAGCTGCAATGAAAGTGAAAAAATAGTTCGAAAAAACACTAATTTCTCAGACCTACCTTTTTCCGAGCAGTTTTGTAGACGGACCACAGTAGGCGGAGCTTGTTCAACCTGTTACATCAGCAAAAAAGTCGAAGGAAATCAGGGAAAAAACCACAAGATGGTCGAGATCTTCTGTAATCTGACGACCGTTTTCTTCACGTGAAACACACCATGGAACGAACCGAAAAATGTTATTTACTGTCACTCTCGGACAGACCGGGAGGCGTTCATGAATGGGAGAGTAAAGAAGAATGATAAAGAGAAATGGTGAATCGAACAAAGTTATGAGATAGATAAAAATGAAATATATTTGAATGGAGCAATTGGAAAGTTTCTAGTAACAAGAATTATTCGATTTTAAGGTTCACTTCCGCGTAGAACTTTTTGATGAAGCAAATCCATTCGTTGTCGATTCCAAGTTCACCGCCGAGCTCATCGAAGCTGGTGAAGAACTCGTGGAAGTTCGTGATGTCGTTGAGTTTGATGGCGGCTTGCGATAAAAGTACGAAAAACTGCGGGAGGAGGAGATTACGGATGTCTTGGATTTCTTGACGGTGATCTCGCATCGGATCCCCGTCTTCTCTTGGGCTCAAGAAGTATTCTGTGCGCAAGCCAATGTTGTTGACCAGCCCACGGAGCATCGGGAGGACAGTCTGTAACAAAAATAATTTACTTCGTTTTTCAAAAAATTCTTACATCGAGGTGCTGTTGTACCATTCCAACACGAGTGTTGTGATCGAACACCTTCTTTTTGAGCACTTCCTCTCTCAGTGTCTGCTCTGCACGAGCGCGGACTCGCAATGATGCTTCCCAGTCAGCGGACGTTGTCGTGTCCATTCGTTTTACTCCCCCTATCATTGAAAGCTCATCTTCGGTGATCGGTGTGTATTTGAACATGAGTCCGAGCTTCAGAGCAATCGTTATCATGAAGTTATTCACATCCTACAATAAAATTGTGAATGTGGAAATTGGAGTTGTGAATAGAACAACTTACTATTATAGAGCATAGACCGTAGAACTCTAGTGCAGCATGCTCAATTTTCTCCAGGGTCAGCTCAGAATCGGGATCTTGCTCGAAATATTCAGTATCCTGAATTAACGACAGTGCTGTTGTTTCATTAACTACAGCGTCTGAGAGTGTCTTTGGAAGTTGGAATTGCAGAGCAATTCGAATGATTCTGCGAACAGCCGGCTCGTCGATAGGCGATTTGAGCAGAACTTTGCGAATGAGTCGATTGCACTCTTCAAGGGCAGGCAACGCAGTCTCCTCTCCACCCACCAGCAACCAGTTCCAATGATCGATCTGATCATCGAGAGTCAGAATGTTGCTCTGAAAAGGTGAAAAAAATTAGTTCAAGTACTGTTTCTACTGTAGTAACCTCATCTGCGCGTCGAATTTCCTGAATTAGTGTACACGCATGGAGACCAAAGTCAATGTCGTATTGTCGTAATGACTCGACGAATACTTTCCGCTCGTTTTCGGTGTCGACCACTGTAAAATAAGATCATTTCTAAACGATGTGAATAGTATCATACATTTCATAGTGTCAACAATTTCTGCCATCTTCATGTCATCAGGTAGGAATCTGGAGTAGAATCCGGCCATTCTTTTATGTGATGATGTGCCGCTTCTCTGGCGGAGGTCATCGAAACCGATAACAATAACAGCATTTCCATCGTCATTTGGGTTGAATCCAGTGGCATAGGCGACGGCGACGAGGTGAAAGAAGATATCAAGCGCCAGCATGTTCACGCCACAAGTTTGATCATTCGGGATGTATTCCGAGACTGTGTCCTTGGCGAAACTGTATAAATCTTCAATATCGTCATTAAGCATATCGTCAATCACGCGGAGCAGAATCAGAACCTCTCCTGTCCGATCCGATTGCTGGAATTAAAGAGTCAGTGAAGATTTGTTTCTAGAATACTCACTGCTCTCAACTCGTCTAAAATTGATTTGGCGGTGAGCGGAACGTCGAAAAGGTTTGCAACGTCTTCCTGGCTCATCGCTCCTTCGGCAGCAAGAAGTCTAGCCAGGAACGCCGAATTGGCGTACGCCCAAACTTTCTCGATAACTGTCTTTCCGGCCTTGAGCATCGGAGCGATGTTTCCGCGGAGAGCCGACACCAATTGCCAGTAAGCGTCGTCCTCATTTCCCTTGGACTGTTCGATCAGTTTCTGCGTCATCTGGAAATACTTGGCACGACGATTTCTCTTGTGCTCTCCAAAGTTCTGCTTGGTGACTTCCAGTGGTACATCCAGAGGATTCCGGAGCATCGCGTGAAGTTGCAATTGGGCACCGACGGCCGACATTCCGAGGCTGAGTGCTATATTGGCTGCTTTCGCTGCCTCTCCACTCCGAACCAACTGGAAGAAAGTGCTCAGAGCCATCTTTTCGAAAGCCTGATCTTCTTTCGTGCCGGGTGCATCTGGATCGAGAGAAGCGTCTTTCGGAGCACCTCCAGCTGCAAAGCTCGGCCGCTTCAGAGCCATTATAGAGCTCATTCTGGAAGTTTTCGTGTTTTCCAGCTTCCGAACTCTGTCTCCAAGTCCTTGTTCGTATTGTTGCTCACTGATCGCCTTTTCACTCCACAAGAGGAGAGCCTAGAAATATGCGTTTGAAAGCGATCTACTGCCAATTGACTTACGTAGATTCTTCGAAATTCGACGTCTTCGACAATCAATTTGCTGAGAAGCGAAACTTCTTCATATTCATCGTACTCGTGTGCGAGCGCAGTATAAATCGATAGGACACTGGCGATTTGGACAGCTTCGTTAGCATATTTCTGTGAGTCAACTGAGTATTTCGCTCCAGCTGGAAGCTTGCGAGTCTGTCTCTCGACCTCGGAATAGATCTGTAAATAGGAAAATTTCCAAAAGTCGTCTTTAAGAAAACACGAACTTCGTGCAATCTCGTCCACATGCATGGTGAGATTTGTCCTCCAGGAATATCGAATTCTCCAAATGCCAATGCGCAAAGTTCTTGGTACAGCTTCTCGCAGAGTGTTGAGTGAACTGTAAAATTAAAAAATGTCTAGTGTTATCTGGTGAAAACTCACAGATCGTTGTATACTTGAAGGCAGTTTCGTTTTTCCGTGAAACTTCGTCCGACGAGTCCTCCTCGTATGAACTAGAGGAATTGAGACCCCTTGCCAGTAACTCTGACATTTTCCTAAAATATGAAGATTTTCGCAGTTTCAAGAACAAAAAAGAGCGCGAGCATACATATTTTATAAAGCTGATTGTAGAGAAACATTAAACAACATTTTTTTAACTAATGATTCTGGAAAAACATTGAAAATTAGAAGCTTTCTTCTAAAACAATACTTTTTCTTTTCAAAATTCGAATTCTATGAAGCATTGTAAACGCGCTCTGTTGACACCCGGAAAAGCGCGCGTATTCAAATAAGATTTTTGACAAACATGTTCTTTTTGCGATCTCCAACTTATTTTTGACTCATCTTCACATTGTGGAATTTACTATTTATGTTCATTGTTGGAAACAAAGGAATTGACAACCAAATTAAATTTTTTCTCGGTAAGAAATCGTATTCCAAATATTGAATAAAAAATAATAAAAAACTTTAAAAGTTTAAACATGTTTATCAAAAAAAAACTACGTTTCAAAATCTTCTGAAAATAAAGCTTTAAATATGTTTTCCTCGGCTTTGCTGGGTCATTGAACTCGGCTACTTAAAAACCTTTTATAAGACTAAAAACGCGGTTTTCTCGCTCTTTTTCCGTTCAGAAACCCTTCGAATTCGCACTCGCCCTTCGGCTGCACTCTCCATTTCCTTTCCGAGGGCTCAACAATATATGCCATCCCATAAATTACACCCGTTTTCCGTCCGAAACCACTGCGTTGTCTTCGTCGTGCACCTCTTCTATTCCCATTCCGTCTCTCCGTCGAGTCCTCTCCGCCGCCGCACACACTATTTTCGGTGTGCTGAACTGCGCTCCGTCCGTGCCCGACGTGGCCTCCGTTTCGCTTCCCCTTCCCGGCGATTCCCCGACGTTTTCGTGTCATATCACGGCTTCTCGGGCGGCTCGTTATCCCCGCGTCGTGTCGTTTCGTTAACGTATCCGTATCAGTTGGCTTTCTTTGGTCTGCGCGCGCGGAAACCTTTCGCCGCCCCAACACTTTCAAAATCGCCAGAATATTGTCTCCGACGCCGCCGACGAACAATCTCCGTCGACGTCGAAGCCAGCAGCACCGGGAATGGAACTTTAAAAGGTAAGTTCTATTATATGTGTGTATGTGTGTGTGATGGGAAACAAAAACTCGCTGGCCCACGAAACCCGATAGCGGTAGGCGGTGTATCGAATTTCGAACATGTTGAATTCTGGAGCCAAAAACACGTGGAGCCACCTGCAACCAACTTTTAGTAGTCCACATGAACGAATGCTTCTCCAGTGTGAGCTTCTTATGCCTAACGTGCTCTGTTGAACTCTCGGCCGAAACTTTGCAAATTGGCCGTGTCGACTTCCCATTTCACTTGAGCGGATTTAGTGAGCTTTTAATGAGCATATCAACGAGTGCGCTTCCGCTGTGAAATACTTTGTTACTTTAGTCTCGTCTACTATACGATTGAAGATCAGCGGTGTTTCGTGTGGCCACTGGTTCTAGAATAATCGATAATGAGGTGGAAAACGACCGATTCCTTGATTTAGCATGATCTATGTGATATGCCACTGTCGTAACACTTCCATCATCATCAGACTCCGCAAATCCGCTCGTTGTCTCCTCCGCCCTCTCTCTCTCTCTTTCCTTTTCCCAACTACCGCCGCCTTCCGGTGTCTCCTCCTCGCTGCAGATCCGAACACAATCACTGCTCGGCCGAGCCAGATCTCGACGAGGGCATCCAATCACCCTTGTGGGCGAGAGCCCCCGGAACAGAGCACTCCGGTCGCGGAGATGGACGTCGAAAAAGAGGTCGATAGTGTGGGCGGCGAGGAGGCGCAGGTGGGGCGAGAGTGCCCGGGACGCGCGATCCCGCGACTGTGTAAAGGGCTCCCGCGCTCCCGCTGCCTGCGTTGTTTCGCAGTCAAAGAGCAGCACATCCAGAGGAGCGGAGAAAGCGGCAGCAGTAGTCTCCTCTTCTTCTAATAACTTTCGAGAGCCGTCGCTCTCTCTCTCTCGCCTCATCCCCCGATTGTTTCACTCCCACACCCCCACGAAGAGCCTCATTATTGGGAACAGCCTTCAAATGTATTATTATCTGGGAGTGAATCTCGCACATGTGTCTATACTTTGGTCACTCACACTCACTCGCACAATCGCCACAACCTCTTCCTGCTCACCTCCCGACTCATTTCAGAATGCGCAAGAACGACGAAGGCGGCGGAGGCAGTGGCGTCGGAGGGCGTCTGTCGAGTTCCTGCTCATCGATCCGCGGCGCCAACTACTCGGTCCAACGATCCTATACGCCAAGGTAAGACGACGGGGGCGAATACTCGGTTGCCATGTCAACCGGCGGCCGGCTGTGTAGCAATTCGCGGGACTCTGCATGGGATTAACGTGGGGGGAGGCGAATCGCAAAGTCACTGAGAGTGGGTGAATTCGACTAGAAATTCAACACTTCCGAGGAAGTCGTCTCTCCCCCTTCCGTTCCATTCGCCCGTTTCCACGTTTTGGTTTAATTCCTTAGATTACGAAACAACATACCAACGAAACCATATAAAGTTGTATTAGTGATAAGAAGAGAAGGAAAAGCACCGAAACGTTTCTTCTGTGGCATTCCTCTGTGCAAACACACAAGACACGCAGGCGTAGAAAGAGACGGACAAGTTCTCTCTCTCCCTCTCTTGGCATCATCGATTGAAGCAGATGCAAATAAACACCGACTTTTCCGTCTATTGTACTCCATTGTGTGCCTTCCGATCTCTCGTCTCTTCTTCGAAACAACAAACAAAAACGCTCTTTCAGCTTCAACACGTTCAAGTATTCGCCGGCCTCCTACACGCCCAACATCTCGCGAAACCTCAACTCCACGTCGGCCGCATCGTCGGCCGACACGTCTTCATTGACCAGTCGCCCGCGTCTCTCCTTCACCACTCCCTCGTCCACTTCGACGAACCTGTCGAGGACGCCGTCGGCTTCTCACAAGACTCTGTACAGTAGTCCGGCTGCCGCACGTGTCTCCGTTTCTTCAAATGACAGCCTCACGTCTTCATCGATGGCGCCCACCAATACCTACAGAGGGATCTCAAAGTACAGCACAATTGAGAGATCGTCGGACACGAGACCCTACTACTCATCGACGTCTTCAACTCTCTCGAGCACCTACGACAGAAGACAGTCGAGAAGCGACAGAGCATCGGTACTCCCGGAGGTGAAGGTGGAATCCGGACCCACCACAAGGACACACATGGTTCATCCGACGTCTTCACACATCAGAAGCCGTTCCACATAGTCAGTTTCTAAGCCTCTCCTGAATCGAAACCCCGTTTATTTTCAGCAGTTCACGTGGCAACACAGTCGCAATGTTCACCCAACAGGCGAGGGAACGGGCAGATCGAGAAGAGAAGGATAGGGACTACAAGGAGTGGATGCAGAGGGAAAAGGACCGCGAGTCGGAACTGGGCCTCGAAACGCTTCACGTGACGAGTTCAACGTCCGCCTCGCAGCCGACTGCCGCCCAGAGTGACTTCCGTCGATCAGTCACTTCCAACGCATCGTCCTCCTCGTCTGCATCCACCAATCCGTACCGTTCGAGTCGTTACTCATCTGTGACACGTCTTCCCCCATCGGCCGCCCCTCTCGACGATATAATGACGACTTCTTATTCAAGTGTGGCAGCTACTCCTCCACCCGCGTACTCTCAGTTGTCCACACCGACGTCTACCCTACTCAGAGAGCGGAAGGCGCGTCTCGAGAAGGAAGAGGAGAGTCGGCAGTCCTCGATGACTCCTCAACCGTCCTCACAGGCTCCTCCTCCGCCCCCGCCACCGCCGCCGCCGCCTCCTCCCCCGACGAAAGGGGGATATCTTCCCAGAAGTGTGTCTGCTGCCGTTATCTCATCCAGCAGCTCCTACAAACCGACTGCGAAAGTGCATCCGTACGAAGAGGATCGGGAGAGAGTGTGCGTCGTCGACCAGGGGTTCACTGGCCTTCGGAACATCGGCAACACGTGCTTCATGAACGCCGTCCTCCAGATGCTCGTCAACAATCTCGAACTCCGTGAGTTTTTCCTCGGCGACCACTTCAAAATGGAGATCAACGAGACGAATCCGCTCGGTTCGGAGGGCCGTCTCGCGGTCGCATTCGCCGATTTCATGCAGCAAATGTGGAGTGGACGACACAAAGCCATCGAGCCGATTCAGATAAAGAACATTGTCGCGGAGAAGGCGTCGCAGTTCGCCAACTTTGCACAGCACGACGCTCACGAGTTTCTCTCTTTCCTCCTTGACGGACTCCACGAAGACGTGAATCGGGTGAAGAAGAAGCCGTTGACGGGGACCGTCGAGAGTCACGGACGCCACGATCTGGATGTTTCGAACGAGGCGTGGCGGAATCATATCCTCAGAAACGACTCGATTTTCGTGGATTTGTACCACGGACAGTTGAAGAGTCACGTGCAGTGTCCGAACTGTGACAGAGTGAGTTGGCACGATGCGAACTCGTTCTCACTCATTCAATTTCAGGTCTCGATCACATTCGATCCGTTCGTCTACTTGCCAGTGCCGTTCCCAAAGCAGAAAAAGTCGACGAGCCTCATCTTCTGGCCGCTCGACAATCAATCGAAACCTTACAAGATGACTGTCAGCTACTCCACCGAAGGCACCGTCGCCGATCTCCTCTCGGCTGTCAGTGAAATCGTCAAAGTTCCTTCGCGCAGTCTCCGTGCCTGCGAGGCCCTCTGCCATCGATTCGACAAGATCTACACTCCGGACATGAAGGCGTCGGACATCATCTCCCCCGACTACCTGTTCGTCTTCCAAATGCACGACGAGGTCGAGTGCAATGAGGAAGTTGTGGTGTTGCATGTGGTGCAGAGAGAGCTCTACAGAACCGGACTCAAGTACAAGTGCCACGAATGCGGAACGACGGAAAAGAAGCTGAAAGCGTGCGAAGAGTGCTACGACGCCGTCTACTGCTCGAAAGAGTGCCAATTGGCGAATTGGTCGACTGGAGGACACCGGGAAGTGTGCTCCAAACGCATGTCCAGTGAACTCGTCGGGCACCCGCTCATCGTCTCTCTTCCACGTTCCCAACTCACCTACCAGCACCTCTACCGAGTTTTGGAGGCGAAAAGTCGATCCACCGTCAACATCTTCCAGCAGCCGCAATCGGATAACGATGCAGGAGACAGCGACTCCTTGCAGGCGCCGTCCGGGGGATCGAAGAAGAGAAACGGAGTCGGAGCTCCGCCGTCGTTCCTCCAAACACCCGGGGAACAGTCGTCTTCCTCTTCCAGCGTTGCATCGACCCCTCGAAAAAGAAGCGTTCTAGCTGAATCGCGATCCCGGAGTCAGAAGATGTTCGAGATTCGGAAACTCATCACGCAATCCGATTCGTTCGGTGCTCACAACATCGCAAGTGACGATGCCTGCCAGGCGTTGGAGTCGGGCAACTACGTCTCTATCAATTGGATCAATCAGCGAAACGGAAAACCGTACATTACGATCGGAAACCGAACAGACATCGATGTCAACGTCGAGAAGAGCCGATTGATGAAGTCGAGGTCGGCGAGTGCTTTCGAGAAGGCGCACAACTGCGACACGAACCCCCATCTGACCCAGATGATCGGTTTGTTCTCTGAAACTGAACGTCTGAAACCCGAGGAGAGCTGGTATTGTTCGGCGTGCAAAGAGCACGTGGAGGCGACGAAGAGGCTCCAATTGTACCGTCTGCCGCCCGTTCTCATCATCCAACTGAAGAGATTCGTGTATACAGGTGAGAAAGACCAAATGGATCGTCTCCAATTGCATGTTTCCTTCCAGCGTTCACCCACCAATCCTCCCTGCATCGACGCAGCAAAGACGATCGGACCGTCGAGTACCCGATGGAAGGCCTCGACATGGCTCCGTTTCTCGCCGAGACTGCTCCCAAACAGTCCTCAACAGTAGGGAGTCTTCCGAGTTCTCCCCCCTCCATCCTCTATTTTCAGTTGTACGATCTGACAGGAGTCGTGTGTCACAGTGGCAACAGCTACTTCGGGCACTACGTGAGCACTGGCCGTCTCGCCGACTTTGACTCGTCCAGAACCAAAATCGACTGGCGATACTTTGACGATTCGATGGTAACGCGGCTGTCGGCGAGCAACGTGCAATCCGACGACGCCTACCTTCTCTTCTACAAACTTCGCGATCCCTCGGCGACGCGTAGCATCTTCAAGTGAGTCAGTTCGAATCGCAGCTCGTAGAACAAGGGATCTCGGCGAGATCTCAATTATTACGTGTTTTTCTGTGTTTTCCCCCCGCGAGCGCCCACAACAAAACGCGTCATCTCCTTTTTTTCTCCTCCTCCGCCGCAGGAAAAGGAAATTGTCGGGAGAGAAAAACCGAAAAACCCTAAACCATAAACACAATTTGTGACAATAACAAAAATTCACCGACCGGCGCCGCGTTCTCTCCGATCACCACGGAAGGCCGGCGCGTATCAGAGATCGTTTTGTTTGCAACGAATGAGTCGCCAACTTAACGACCTTTGTCTCAAAAAGTGGTCTCTGCACTTGACGATAAAAAGGGCAATCGAACATTTCAGACGACACTACTCATGTGACCCGGGCAGCCAATCGGATTCGACTGCTGCCGCCGAAGTCAAGATCTAGTCCCTCATCTGCCCCCCAATAGCCACGTTCTCCCCTGCTTCGTTGCCATTCTCTCTTCTTCATCACCACCTCACGTGTTCCCAGTTCTCGACCCTTTTCTTTCTTTCTTTCGCATCCTCTTCTCCCGAAAATCCAACCGTCACAATCCGGAAATGCATCCCGAACCCCCCGTTTCTTCTCTAGTTCTGCTTCTCGTTCGCCTAACCTTTTTGTGTTCCGTAAGCCGGTTTTTCATTCGAAAACAGTTCTCTTGTGCTTTTGACAATAAACATTGGAATTTTAGTGTTTCGCCACGTCCCTCTTCTGGGAAATGTTGCGATACTTGTTTGCCAAGCTTGGGTTGTAGAAGATTGGCACTGATAAGCCGATTAAACAAAGACAAGTGATAAGAGAGAATGGGGGAAATTGGAACTTGACGTAATACACATTCGGAGACAGTGATCCACTGATAAGATAACACGTGGAATGTTCTTCAGACGATCCATCTGCCACGTGTCTTTGGCGGTCCCCTTCCCAGTTGCAACATGAGGACGCGTCGCTCGGAAACGTGCTTCAGTGGCTTGTTTTCGCGCAAAAACCGTCTGCAAACAAACACATTTTGACCTCTTATCTGTTGACCTTCTCTCTCTCTCTCCCTCTCTCTCTCCCTCCCTCTCTCTCTCTCTCTCTCTCTCTCTCTCTCTCTCTCCCTCTCTCTCCTCTTTTTCTCTTTCTCTCACTCTTCCTCTTCCTTTCGCATAGTTTATGTCAATTCAGGATCCTCCGAGGCGACACGTGATGAGCGACGAGACGCAGCGCAACCGAATCGTTGTTTTCGGCAGCATCGTTCAGGATCTGGTGAGGTCGGAATGTCCTCCGAAGAGACCCCCATCCACCGGAAGAACCTTTTCAGCTACACCGATCGTTTCCCCCGACCCGGAGAGTCGGTGCGTGGGCATCTGTTCAAAGCGGGATCCGGCGGAAAAGGAGCCAATCAGGCGGTGGCAGCCGCCCGTCTCGGCGCCAACGTGTCCATGATCGGAATGGTCGGCGAGGACATGTTCGGCGAGTCGAACACGAAGGATCTGACTGCGAACGGAGTCGACACGAGTTGTGTGGGCCGATCGAAGAAGACGCACACGGCGACGGCGACGATCACTGTGAACAAGGAAGGTGAGAAGAGCCGCGGCTCTGCCCCCTCACTCTTTCGTTTCGTTGTTGAATCTGACGACGGTTGTTCTCGGAACGATGACGCGAAATGTGTTGATCTGTGGAACGCTTTTTGTCCTCCCGTTAGAATAGAACCTTGAATGTGTCGGTGTCACCCATCAGATCGGAATTGAAAACGAAAAAGAGAAGAGAAGAGAAGAGAGAGAATTTGATGAATGTTGCAGCCGAGAACAACATCGTCGTGACGCTCGGTGCCAATCTCGAAATGTCACCGCTGATCGCCGACGCGAATGCTTCGCTGATTGCCCACTCGCGAATGGTCATTTGTCAAGGAGAGATCGACGAGACGGGTAATCGGCGGGCGTTCGAGATCGCCAAAAAGCACGGCGTCACCACTTTCCTGAATCCGGCTCCCGGCGACGCGAAAATGGACAAGACGATTATGTCGCTCGTCGATATCATTTGCACTAATGAGAACGAGGTGCAGTTCACACGCTCGCAATTTCCGTTTTCCGGAGAAAGAAGAGAAATTCATAACAAATTCGCTCACCACTTCACTCGTTTTCCAGGCAGAATTCATTACGGGAATCGCTCAAAATAGCGTGGAAGACGCCGAGAATGCGTGCCGTGCTATGCTCGAAATGGGTCCGCAGCATGCGATTGTGACGCTCGGCTCGAAAGGTGAGCCTTGTTTTCGGCCGATTTCCGAGAATCGGCGACCGATTTGTTCAGGCGTACTCCTCGCGTCCAAGGGCTCTAATACCATAGAACACATTGCGGTTGGGAAGGTCGAAGCGGTCGACACTACGGTATGTTCTGCGGAAGATCGAGAGACAGATGACAGTCGGTTTCAGGGAGCCGGCGACTGTTTCTGTGGATCGCTGGCTGCTCATCTCGTCTCCGGTCACCCGATTTCTTCGTCCGTCCGATCGGCTGCCAACTTGGCCGCTCTCTCAGTGACCCGACAGGGAACACAATCCAGCTACTGGAGACTCGACGAGCTCCGTGCCAAGCATCCCGATTTTCTTCCATGAGTCACCCGCTTCTTGTGTCTGTGTTATTAGATAGATAATCGAGTCATATCATGTGAAAAACGACGTAAATATATTCAATTCATTTCATTATGTTTTCGTGTTCGTGGGTGGTACCGGACTCCGAGTAAAATTCTAACGGAACACATGAATGAATCGGAAAAAAGGGGGAAAATACGAGAGTTGGTGAGAGAAGGGAGCAGAGGAGATGGTGGAAGACCAAAAAAAACACGAGATAGAGGAATGAGAAAAATGGTAAATCCGCTATACGTGAGAGAAAGAAAATTAATATCTAGTGTTTGTGGGGGGGGGGGGGGCAAAGATTCTGATGCTCAAACTGTCGAATAATCTTCCGACGGAATGATAGATGAGGAAAACCGGGCAATGTCGGTGGGGGTAAAAGGGGACGTATGGTACAGAAAAAAAGGAGGGATGGGGAGAAAAAGAGGGGGAAGGTAAAAATCAACGAGTTTCCTTGTTGTTAAATTAGTGCACCCATAATTCGAATTAAAACACAAGTTTGAGACAATCAATCGGGATAAACATACATATTTTCAAAAAAAGAAGAGGTTAGTAGAAGAAAATAATTAAAATTAGGTTAAGTGGAGAAAGAGAAAAAAGATACTTTCGACAAGATTGCACATGCGTTGAGGATCGGCATTGTTGGGAGGTTGGCAGCAGGAAATGGGGAAAGAAATCCGAAGAGGAGAGCGAAAGAGTGAGAGAGAGACTATGGAGTTGATCTAGTTACTCGACGATGGGACCACCGACTGTTCAGCCGGTGTGCTGGGAGGCGGCATGTTAGGCTCCGATTTGTCGTTGGTGAAGACGATGAACAGGTAGCGAATCTGAAAGAAAGGATATGTTGATGGAGATCCATGAGAGATGGGTAAACATACGTTGGTTCCGCAGATGTAATTGAACAACACCGGGTTCAGTTCGGAGAGATACTGAGTGACAAGTGGGCCAGGAGCGAAGACATGAACGCGTGCGGTCGTGAGAGCCTGTAAGAAACGCATTCAGTTGAAAGTCATAATCCAGTAAACTTACATCGATGTTTTCCAGGCAAGATATTCCAGCTATTTGTTTCTTGTTCAGATAGTCTATGAAAGAACTCTGAAGACTGGAATCTCCTGCTGTGAGGCCATCAACATCAGCAGCAGAGGTTAGTCCAATGCAGCAAGCAAAGTCCGGGTTGGTCAGGATGTGGTGGATGTCTGAAAAAAACAGTCATGTCTTTTGAACTACTGCGTTCATTTCTCTTTTTATGCCCGCCCGCGAAATTCGAAGAACGCATCAACAGCAGCAGCAGGAGAAAGGATGAGGCTTTTCGCAAAAACATGAGTCAGTAGTCAGTAGGAAAAACGGGAGGGGGAAGACGGAAGTAGGTCTTTCACCAACGGTCTCTGCGTCAAAACAAAAAGTGCACGCCGGCCCCTGATTTGATTCTATCGAAACCTCGTTTTCTCTTTCAACAAGAAACAAGCTAATGAAATTGCTCACACACACTCATGAGTCATTTCAAAACTCTGATATCAGTCGTGAAAAAGTGCAGGGAGCCCCCTATAATTCTGACAAGAGATCACAAAACCTATCCGTTTTGTTCGCACTATTCAAGGGCATTCCGCTTCGAAGATTCTAGAGGAATTGCGCATCGAAGCTTTTTACCCTCAATCAGTAGGATACTCTACAAAAACGAGTCCCTATGTACTTCCGTCTCTCAACCACTTCGACATTGGGACGTTTGTTCGCAAAAACAACCAAAAATTGAGACTGGAATCGCCAAAACAACACGCAAAAGTACATTCTAGTGTGATGGTGCGGATTGTGTTTTTTTCTACTACTTTTACGATATGTCATCAATATTTATCTAAGATCAAAGCTTACGTTCTAGTTGTCCGTTATCCATTCGCAGACGTTGAGTGATACGAACCAATTCGCGTTGCGGTGTCTCTTCAGTCTCCGGATTCCCTAGCGCGTCCTTCAGAAAATTTTCGGACCCGGTCAGGAGGTGCAAGTTGATGGTTGTCTCCATCGACTTCAAAGCCAACCGACCAGACCACATCAACGGGAAATTCTGAAAATTGAATTGAAAATGACTTCCTCAGTTTGGCATATCCCAAAGCCATCCCATACTGTTTATGACCCTTTGTTCAACGTTTTATGTTCCTTCCGTGCCATGAACTGGTTCCCTTTCGCGCTTTTTCCGCATTCGAGCTGGGCGAGCAATAGTAACACAAAAACAAGCGCGTAGCCACGAATGCGCAAAATTGTATTCGATATATCTATCTGCTATATATATATATATATATATGCTAATGAGAATCTGCGAGAGACCAGGCAAACTAGGCACATTCCGAGAACGGAGAGCTGTTTTCGCCGCCGGAGAGCTCGCGCGTTCTGTGTGACTCAGTTCTTGTTTTTCGCATAGTCGTCGTCGTTGTTCGGCGGCGACGACGACTGAGGAGGAGGGAAACGAGGAACCGAGTTCAAAAACAAGCTTTCTTTCCGTTCTATACGACTTCTTCGTCTTCGTTGCCTGCCTGGCTCTCTCCTCGACACTTTACAACAAAGATCCCGTCGCGCCAACACAACCCCCGTCGCACTTTAACATCATTCCCGGACGGGCGGACATTACACTCGTGGTTCGGGAAACGGAAAGAGAGTATAGAGAAAAAGACTCCCATAGCGAGGAAAAGAGAAAAATCGTTTCCTCTTCCCGTCAATGCCATTCGCGGCAGAATGCAACAAGCAAAGGAAAGTGTAAACAATTTTCGCGAGTGAAAGTGCAAGGTTATCTTCCTCTACACTAGACTCGCTTTTCCGACTTAAAGGCATCTGACTGACCACCAGAAAGATTAAAAACCAACCTGTCTGAACGATGTTTCATCCAAGGTCGTCAATGCCGATCCGTCGAACTTTGAAGACTTCTTGTGCTTCTGAGCAACAGCGATCAACATCTCCACGAATTCAGCACTCAAAGGATCCCTCTCAAGCGGCGGTGAATCTGGGCCACTGGACAATGATCCGGTAGACGGCGAAGTTGTTCCGGAAGCAGATGGAGAGCCCGAGTTGTTACCCATCGTAGAGCTGCGTGACAAAATGCGGCGAAAGGCAGATCCAGCGGCTCCCATTGACTCGGTCTTTACGTCTTCAGTGTCGTCTTCATCGGAAGTGGGGATCTGCTTCGGTTCAGGCTTCTTGTCATCACCTTCGTCTTCAGTTCCAAGTTCTTCAAGTAGGATGATATCTAAGCGACGGAGAATCTCTTTGCGGAACATCTCGTTCTTCTCCTTCATTTCTGGTGTCAGGTTTTCAAACATCGACTTCGGCGGAGGTGACGGCGACTGTGGTGCAACAGGCGGAGGGGCTGCAACCTGCTGCGTTGGTGGCTGTCCTTGATGGCCTCCACTAATCATCGCCAACGGCGGGCATGACTTCTTTCTATCAGATCCACCTGCAGAAGGCTGATCTTTGTTGTTTCGCTTCAGAGACATGTGTGGGATCTGAGGAATTTGCGGCACTGCGAAGACTCCTTGTTGTTGAAGTTGTTGCTGCTGCTGTCCAGGTAATTGGAAAGGCATCCCTCCTCGCGCGGCCAGAAGAGCCATCAACGGGTCCTGATTCATCGACACAAGAAGCTCCGAAGTTTGCTGAGCTGCCAAGATTTGTCCCATATTCATAGTGAGAAGTGCTCTAATAATTCCTTGATACACTGGGCCTGATTGATTGAGCTGAGACGTCAACGCGAGCATCGATATTGGATTGAGAGGGGCTCCAGCGGCTAGATTTGCAAACGAAGCTGAGCCCAGCAGAGTCTCCAGGTTGGCAAGAGGGTTTGGAGTGGATGCGGCGGTGACGACTGGGACATGCTGAGCTTGTTGGGCAGCTTGAACAGCTTGCATCGCTTGAATGTGTTGAAGCATCGTTGCCAGATCAGCACTCGAAGCGGTTGTTGCTGCGGGAGTTGTGGCGATGGCAGGAGTTGGCTCGTCAGCGCTCATCATAGAAGTCTATGGACACCCGATGGAGCGATTGAATAGCAGCAATGGTGTAGGACGACACGAAGAAGAAGAAGAAGACAGGCGGGCCGCTTCGTCCTCCCGAGGCGTATTTCTCTCTCCCTGTCTTCGGCTGTGCTATTTCGCAAACCGACAACGGGCAAAATCAACAACAAAAAGAGAGAAGAGAGGAAGAGAGTGGGAGAGCGTGGGGCGTCGAAAGTGCAATCAAAGTGCACACGTCAATCGTCCAGTCGAAAAAATATGTCGAGATGGAGACGGAAAGGCGATTGCCAAGGACGTCAATCGAACAAGGGAATCGTCGTTTGATGAATTCTTCAGGCAATCAAGAGCGAGAGATAAGCGTCTGATGTGAACTTCTCTTGCTATCAGCGAAGACGAGTTGGACAGAGAGAGAGCGAGACTCTGACTGTGCAACTTTCTTACAGAATAAAAGCGTAATACGGTTGTTGTGAGGTAGGTTTGAGTAAAATAGAGGTAGTTCAGGAATGAATATGCAATTGATGAGGTAGTTCAAGATGAGGTAGATAAAGAGACTGGAGTCAGTTAGGTCAGATCAGATCATCGTCGTCCTGGCCGGGCCCGAGGAGTGGTGTGTGCCTTACTTGAACACAGCGACCAAAAATGTATGCTAGTGGCCGGAGCGGGCGGGGCGGGTGCTGCTGCTGCTGCTTCTACTGACTGACTGGCCGCTGCGCCCGACTAGTGAGTGGCGAGAGAACGACAATTGACAGTGGTGGGCGACAGAGAGCGCGCGACGACACAGCCCCAATAGTGGGCGGGACCTTCCTAGGAGTGAGCGCGGGGCGCGCGCGACCGACCGAGCGAATGAGCGTGCGCCGCGCTCCAAAACAACAGCGCCACGCATGGAGGCCGCGGGCACGACTTATAGTGCATCTCCGCCGGCGCCTCGAACGTCGCCGCTGCCTTATCGCCGAGGCGAGACACAGACCGACAGAGAAGCGCCCAGCGCGCGCGCGCCCGAAACGCCTGCAAGTACACAACACGCAGCAGCAACATGTTGCGAACAACGTTCTCTCGCGCCTCTCGTCTCCACCATGTCTTTCGCCGTCCTCCTCTACTTTCTCTGTCCGTTCGCCTCCTCGCGCCGAGGAAGAGAAGCGATGGAATGGCGGCACCAGGCACTGATTGACACGGTGCGGCCGCGTCCTGGCCTCTCCGCCTCTCTGCTATTGCTCGCCCATCTCGCGCCAGCCCCCTCCCCGGCACCCTACATACTCGGACGACGACGCCGGCGAAGAACATCATTCGTCGGTCCTTCGACGTAAACAAATAACAAAATGGCACTACGGTTCGTACTAGGCGAAACACGTCGCCGCCCGCAATTCATCTCTAGCATGGTCGTTTGCAGGCATGCGCGCTGCGTTTTCTACAAAAATAGGAGAACACTAGGAAATTGTCTTCGAACAATACGTTGAGGGGGAATCGGATAAACGGGTCACAATACATTTGTGGGAAATCAAACGAATGGAATTCAAATGCGTTGTGTACTACACTATACCCGGAACTGTATTGGCATTGTGCCAGTCGTATTCTTAATTCGTCGGCAAAACACATTTCCCTCCACATTGCCCTTTCCTTCGCATTTCCATCTCGTTTGCCTCTTTGAAGGGGATATGCGACGGAGTGCGTGCGCGCGCAAAGGGCGTCGTTGGCACTCTGCCAATGTCGTTAGTTTCATTATTCATGGCGCCTTGCGAATGTGAACCAGTATACTCGAATGTACGCCAAAAACCGAGGGAAACAAACGAAGCCACACAGTATTGTTTAGTCCGTTCGTCCTCGCTTTGCGCGCGCCACGAAGAGCGCGTAAATATTTACTCAGTTTACCCCAGTTCATGGCACCGAACTCCGTTCCCCACGCGGGAGTTGAACTCGAATAGTTAAAACAAACAGAACATGTTTGGAAAAAAGACCACGTACTTTGTAAAACCACTTCTGAAAGGCCACTGCGATCTCGGTGTTCGCGATGGCGGATGCTGGAAACGGAACTTTCGCAGCCTGAGCAACAGCTTGTCTGATGTTGAGAGCTTCCGGCCGGTTGGTGATATTCTGAACAATAGTAGTTTATGAAACTGATTCCGCATTGCACAAGCGATGTTCATTTTTCTATATTTTTCATTTAGTTAGAAACCCCGGGCGCAGTCGAGGAAGAACTCTCAGCTTTTCCCGCTTGTGCTCCTGCTCCCCTTTCTCCTTCTCTCCTACTCAATTTCCTCAATTTGTTTGTGTGCCCTCTTTTGCCGCCGCATCCAACAAACTGCAGCATGCTGAAGCGTGTGTATGTGCTGCTCCTCGGGGACGCGAAACGTCGAAGGCGCGGAGACGAAACACACTCCGACGTGGGAGCAGAGAGAGAGGAAGAGAGAGAGAGGGAAAGGGCGAGGAGAATGTGTTTGTGAGGACAGCAAGCCGCTCAGGAGCACCACCACTGACTCATTAATTTTCTTGCTACTCCATTTCTCTTAGTCAGTGGCATACATGTCATGCAACTGACAGCAATGGATGAGATAGTTGAGCGAAATGACAAAAGTACTCTAATCCGCCTGATCCGAAAAGAGCGTACAACGGATACATATTTCAGGATTCAAACCCGGCAAATATCATCTTTAAAACTTTAAACACTGACCAGCAAATCGAAGAAGTGTTGTGCATCCTGAGACATATACTGCATGATGTTAACCTGCAAGTAGAAAGTATCAAAAAAGCGTTTACGTGTTTAGTACCTTTTTCCTCTCTTCGTTCGCTCTCCGTTGTTGTTCAGAAAGGTCAATCCTATTATCGTTCTCTTGTAGCTCATCAAATCGTTGCTGCTCCTCGTCGTAAATGTTCCCGTGTTGCGCGATGATCTGCGCGTGATTCCTTTGAAGAAGTGCCATTTCTGCTGCTGACCGCTGAAGCGCGATAATCATTTCGCTCTTCGATAATCCTGGTTCGTTCAATAGTGTTCGATTGAGAGATGATGATTGAATGCGGTCAGCAGTGATTTGGTTCTTCATTTCATTAGGAGTTGAAGCATCGAGATTCTTTGGAACGAGATCTTGTTGCCGAGCACTTTCCACATCGTCATTTCGATTTTGTCCGTCGAACCGCGATTCAATACTTCGACCTCCTGTTGAATAATTGTCTGAACGTGGCTGCTGGACCACTGGTACAGGCTGTCCGGAAGAAGCACTTCCAAACGTTCTGCGAGGCGACGCATGCCTAATTTGTACATCGGAAGAACGCCGCCGAGAAGCTGCTTGGTGTATACAACTCGGGGACATCGGAGTCGGCTCCACTTCGCGTACCACTTCATTGGGAATGAGATCTGGAGTAGGCGTTTGTTCAGGAGATGACATACGAGCATGATGTGGGACGAGCTTCGCAGAAGATTTTGGTCCTTTATCCAAACTCTCATCGTCTCTCCTCTTCTTGACTGAGCCAATGTTCTCTAGAACTTCTTGAGTGTCCATTTCTTCCATAGGCACTTCACGATCGGTTTCCACAACTTCGTTTCCAGAGTCTTCAAACGCCATACAGCTCTCGGGACCTTTCATCGATCGGAGTAACTCTAGTCGTTTCTCTTCATTGAAAGAGCTGGATGGCTGAAGTAAATCAGAACTATGATTGTTATGATTCTCCAAGATCAGCAAATCATTCGGCTCGACAATTGATGCTATGGCGTTTTCGAGTTCTCTGGGCTCCACGACTGTCCTGTTTGAATCTGATGGATGAGTGTAATCATCGAAGTCAAGTCGAGTTTCCTGTAAAAGTCAAAGGAATTAGACCGAATCTCACTCTGCGTTTTACCTTGTCTGATTCATCTTTCTGCTCCTTGGGCAAAACGAAGTCCGGATACTGAGGGAAGTCTTCATCATCTTCTTCATTGAAAATAGACTGAACCGCCTGATCAGTTTCCTGAATGAAAACTTTGCCAAAGTTTGGGAGGGGGGGGGGGGGTACTTCTAAAGTACTAAATAGAGTTCCAAGGCTGTGCGACACTACTACGACACTTTTGTGCTCAACTATCATGCACGCTTACCTGATCTGATATCAAAGATTGTGGTTGAGTGCTCTTTGGGGCGGTTTCGTGTTCTGCGACCTCTGGATTCCTCGAAGGAATACACGTTTTCTCGACAGGAACTGATGTCTCTTCGAAGATACGTGTCGTCGTTTCCGGAACCATTCCGGCTGTTTCATCGGTATCAACTGATCCCAAAGTGGCCGGAGTCGAGTCGATCTGTTCTTTGGAAACAAGCTCTTCATTTGCTTTTTCCCGAACTATGATCTCTGCAGAAACGTATGGTGACGACTGTTCACGAGGTTCAGGTTCAGGAACAGAGGCCTTCTCTTGAGGCAAAGTTTCCATTCTTGGTGAAACTGATGAATGCGGCGGCATCTGTTGAACCGGCGATTCCTCGATATTGACGTTGATCGGAACATCAAGAACAGGAGGAGGTGGCGGAGGAGGAATAAGGGGCGGAACAGGAGGCGGCGGGATCACTAGTGCAACCGGATTCAATTTTTCTACTCGGTTCAATGAGATCACCGGGACAATAGGAATTTCAGGAGTTTTCTCTGATCCTGGTTGCTGTAAAGTTGCATCTGAACTGTCGTCCGATGATTCCTGTGAAGAGGATGAACCATCAGACGAGGAAGACGATGGTGATGACGTTTCATGCTGACGAGACGGCTTCCTCAGCTAAAATAACATGAAGCGTAACAAGAACAGACAACATCAACAGCTCAGACAGGCAGCCATCATTCCAGATGCAAAAACAAAAAACAAACGTACTTTTTTGGGTGGTGATGAGTGGAATGCCTTCATCGCTGCCTTCGTAAGGACCATCGGTCGTCCAGTGACACTCATTGGACTCGCTGCTGCTGAAGTAGCACTGAGTTCCTCCCGGATTGCGAGTTCGTCGACCGAGGATATACTACTCTTCGCGGTGACTGTCGGCGAGGGAATTTTCTCGGGGGCTGATGCTTCATGCCTTGAAATGGTTGTAGCTGTTGAAGTAGATGACGTTGTCCGATTCCGCGGTTTCGGTGAAGTTAGCGATGACAAAGACTCTTGGTCACTAATGGATGGACGCTTGGTCGATGACAGCGATGTTTTCGGTGAAATAATCTTAGGTGAAAGAATCTTCGGAGAAATAATTTTAGGCGATTGAAGAGGAGTATTCGATGGTGGGCTCACACGTAGCGGCGTTTTCAAACTCTTCTTCTCGATGGCCGTACTAGCAACACTACTAGTTGACGGTCTTCTCGCTCTCGACGCCTCCTCAACCTCTTCCTCGTCGGAAACATCCTCGAGTGGAACATCACGGAAGTCGCGTTTCGCTTTTCGTTTTGATTCGTCATCGGAACTTCGTCGACGTTCCAGCTTTCGCTTCCTCTGCTTCTGTTGCTCCTTGATTTCCCACGCTTTTTGCCGCTTTCTCTGAAAATTACTCAGTAATAGTTTGCTTTTTTTCTAACGATTCGATTAACCTCTTCACTGTCGTCCCTCTTCTTCCTCTTTGCAGATTTCTTGCTTCTTTCATTGTGATCATCCGAGGAGTAAGTAGACATGCTCTTTTGTCTTTTCCGGTTTTCCCGTTCTTCTTTCTCGCGACTCTTCTGATATCCCTTCTCTCGGACTGGCTCTTCTTCTTCCGATGACGAAGAGAGTTCGCCTTTCTCCCTCTCCTTGTGAACTTTCTGTTTCGGCGGTTTGACCAGTTGTGTGGAAACAGTTGGCGCCATAGGAGGCGGCGGTAGAAACCGTTGTTCTGTGTCGCTGCCGGCATCACTTGATTCGCCGGATTTGCCTTTTTCTTCATCGCCATCATCATCATCATCTTCCGACGACTCGATCAGGACACGCCGCTGAAATGTCTACTCTTGGGAAAATCACAGATAACGTCATACTTACCGGAACCAAGTTCTGATTTTTCTGCCTTAATTTTTCGAATGATTCATGACCTCGTTTGTCCGTTCGCCTCCGTGACTTCAGGTTTTCGTAAATGCTGCCTTCCGATAATGTCAAAGCCAGCTGATGATCTTTCTCCTCTTGAGTCATTTCTTTGTTCGACTTCCGAGTATCCAAGTCAAAGTCGTCGCCAGAAGACGAGTCCGTCTCATCACTGTCGTCATCTTTCCTGTGTTTTTTTCGCTTCAGTTTCTCCTTTTCAGCTCGCCTCCGTTCCTTGTCTTTCTCTCTTTCCCTCTCTTTCTCCTTCTCTTTTCTACGTTCTTCCTTCTCCTTCAACTTCTGTTTCTCCCGTTTTCGCTCTCGTCGTTCATCCTCTTCTCGCTTAGCTCGTTCCATTTCTTTCCGCTTGTGTCGCTCCTCTTTTGTTTCTTTCTTCTTCATCTCTTTCCTAGCCTCCCGCTCACGTTCCGCTTCACGTTCTTTTTTCCGCCTTTCTTTTTCTTTGTCCTTCAGAAGCGCTGCTTGAGTTGTTGAAACCGATGCATTTGATGTTGACGGCATTGAAACCGCTGGTGGCGCATTATGTTGATTTTGAGCACTATGAAGTAACGCTGAAGGTTTCTTTTCGATCTTCGGCAGTTTCTTGAACCCCATGCTCGGCTGATTCGACATTATTTGATCAATGAGATCACTGCCTGCGTCACGAACGACAGGAGTCGATGGAGCGTTCTTCTTCGGATCGGCAACAGAAACCGACTGCGATCTAGCTTGTAACGCACTGGCTGCAGATGAAGGGCCTGGTTTCGATATCGAGTCATGTCTAGCTTGCACTTTCTCCGGGCGGATGGTTTTGGGAGTTTGCGGCTGCTGGCCTTTCGGTGTAGATATCTCGTGATGTACGGGTCCTCCTGATACCGAATGACGAGGTGTCGATGTTGTTGATGAAGCCACAGAATGCGTTCCGGTAGGCGTTCCAGAAAGTGCACTCGGCGGAAAAAGGGGCATCGAGAGTAGCTGAGGGATTTGCTTTGTGAATGGAGGACTGCGCAGCGGCATCGGGGCCAATGTCTCGGAGCTTCTCCTAGAAGGAGGCGCTGACATCATCTCGTCATGTGTCGGGGGAACCGGTGGCGGCGGAATCGACAAATCGGGAGGAAACATCACACTTTGGTGACGAAGTCCTTGGACACTGGCAGGTTTTCCTGACGAGGAAACAGATCCATGTCGTGACTGGAATGTTATAAATTGGGACAAAAAGGAAATACCGTCTACTTACCACAGGCGATGCTTGTGGTTGTAGCTGCGAATTTCGAGGAGTCATAACTCCCGACGGTCCCGGTTGAGAAGGACCCGGAGTATGCGAAGTGTTGACGAGCAGAGGTTGCGCTGGGTGATATGGTGTGATGGGTGTCATTGGACCGATGCACAGAGACTGAGACCGTTGAGCGAGCTCATGTGGATGATGAGCCAAATCAAGGGAAAGCTAAATATCGAATACAAAACCTAGAACCCAAATTCTTCAACTCACTCGTGTGCTTCTCGTCTCATCGAGACTTGGTCGACCACTACCTCTGCTTGTCGATGGTGACGCTGTGATTTCGGCATTCCGAAGCAACTCTCTCGTGTCGGGTGTCCGAAATTCATCGAACTCGTCTATCTGTGTGTCAGAGTATCGATTCCATTCCCGCCATCGGATCTCCAGTTCACTGTGTGGAACGTCGGTTGAGTGTTCTGTGCTCTCGTATAGTAAGTGATTCGGCATTTTCAGATCGTTTTCTCTGTTGAATTTTGGGAACGGTCTACCCGTTAATTTCTCATAAAGTTCCCGTGTTTTCAAACACCGTGTCATGACGTCGTCTATTCTTCTCGGATATGGTGATATGTCGAATCCTTTCCAGATCATTTTGTCCATCATTCGCGTTAATTCAGTGTCGGATAAATCAACGGGAGCAGAACGCGGTGATAAATCAGGCTCAGCTTTGATATCTTCCTTACCACCATTCTTTTTCCTCTTTTTTTCTTTCTTCCTGTAATATTCATGTTGGATCACAGCGACTTGTGATAAAAACCTGATGGGGGCGACCAACTGATTATACGTATCTGGTGGTTCAGGATTTTTCAATACTGCAGATGATGAGCCTGACGGACATGCAGTTTCATTGTGTGCAGTGGAGGGATCATTATGTTCTGAAGTTAAATCTCATGAGAGGGAAACTATTAGTAACTCACTTTCAGCGGAACCTCCTGGTGCCGATGAGCTACAGTCTGCGAACACTTCTTCGGGAGCTTCCGGTGGATCATGACTTCGACATGGGTAAGGCGACAGACCGAACGGTGACGTCGGCGTACGACTTTCGAAATTCGGGTCGATCGGTGATTTGTCATTTGCACCATTTCGGTACAAAAAACTGGTTTCATCGTCACTGTCGTCGTCACATGAAGCAGTGCTCATGGGTTCACTGGAAAGAATATTCCTTTTAAATCAGCAAAAATATCATGTCGCGAAATGCGTAAATGGACAAGGTTCGCCACTCGTTATTGACTTCGTTATTAATTAAAAAATTGAATACAAGTGTCACTCACTTGTTTCTGTCCACCTGACTTTGGTGCGACTGTGAGCCAGATGGTCGAGCTTCAGGTCGTCGCAGCACTTGCTTCTGATGCATTTCCGCATTCTTGGTCTTTTTCGAAGAAGAATGTGCTTTGGGCGTCTCTGACCGATGGGAATAGTCTTTCCTAGTCAGGTACGAGTCAAGTTTGTCCGAACAGTAGTCGATGGCCACTGGAACACCGTTGAGCGAGCTGCAAGTTTGAGGAATGACAAAACATTAAAAGGAGAATAAGCACTTCTACATTTTTTAAAACTCAAAAACATCTGCTTTGCTGTTCAACGTCATAAAGGAAAAACACAGACAATAAATTCGGAAAATAAATGAATTTTCTTACCTTTTGAGCAGTTCACAGCGAAAGTGTTCACATGTAACAGTGCACCGACGTCCCCTTAATTTCCCCATTTCAAACGCGACACGGAGAGGACAGATGGGCGAATAGAAAGAACACCCGCTCCCTTGCCTGGGCGCAAAAACTGAATGGGTGTCCCTTTCAGGCCAACAAGCCCCGCCTCCCTGCCGAATCAACAATCAAACGAGCCACGAGACGGAGAGACGCAGGCGGAGAGACAGCGGTCAGAAGAGAGAACCACGCGCTTTCTTGCTTTATATTTGGTTTGGAAAGAAGCCGTGACGCTAGTGACGAAATTGCCGTGCACTGATCGATAAGAGCCATTAGAATTACATTGAATGAGCTCTCAAAGGCCGTTATTACTACCCTACGTCATGGAAGACTATGTCTAACACAATATTTCGTGTAAAATGTAGGGTGAAGAGACGTTTGGCTCGTCGAGTCGCTCGGCCGGAATTCGCTCCTCTTGCTCGCGTGTGCAATTTCTAACACATAATATCATTAGCTTCCTACTTTTGAGAGCAAGAAATAAATGTATCTAAACCTTCGAAGAGCCATACCAAAGCTGTTCAGCACTGTTTTAGTATTTGTCGAGTTAAAACATGATTTTCTGATCTTTCATCATGGCGTTTTTCACCGTTCTTTGTGTGGTAAGGAGTGTCATATTCTACGTCGAGTGAATTACGAGAATGGATTTTCATAGAAAGGAAAGAACACTTCACCGGTTTTCCACTAAACACGGCTCAACATAGATTAATTCCCCCATGTTTTTGAAACCGCTCTTGCAAATTGTACCATGAGTACAGAAAAGGTTAGAGATGGAATAGATCGTCAGTAGTTTCCACATTAATTGTCTCTCTTGTTTTCATTGGATAAGAATTATTCTGAAAAAATCCCATAACTGCTGCCACGCCAATAAAAGTTGCACTTTCAAAAAAAAAAACAGCTCTTTCCCTTCACTCTGTGTTGGTCCGTATATTTTGGTTATCACGTTTATAGAAGAAACTACATTTGTTCCAGCAGGAGAAGTATATTCAATCTGATCAGTACACCGGAAATATACTCCGTTGATTCCCTTTTGGACAGGGAAAAGGAGCGCAGGCGCGGATCTCTGCGAAGCGCGAAAAAAATTGACCGAGAGAAAAAGACAGGGTAAAAAAGTCTGGTGCGCGCGACCCGCTCGGGGTCGTCATCGCCGCCGCCGCCGCATCGGCTAGGGTCAACAATCTCGCCCTGTTCTTATTTCTCTACGTCTAACGCCACGGTACCGTCTCTCACGTGTCTTAACAATAATACGGGAAGGACTATGGTGCACCACCTGGGGAAATTTTTATACATGAACCGTTTGCAATTACGAGAAGAATGAACAGAGAACACTGTGGAACTGTTTAAAGAATTAGAAGTGTTCAACATTGAAAAATGGACCACCCATGCCGATCAAAAACTCGAACAGAACTGAGAGAGGGTTCTCACAACTTTCAGGTTTTGCTATAAAATTTCGTCTGGAGCACAAAAAACTCACTTCTTAGGACGGTCATCAGGATTGCAGTATGTTATGCGACACGGAGTGTCTCTATCAAACCGCTCTGTTGTGCAGGCCCGTGCTGCTGATCTGACGTCCATGAAGCTGATATAGATGATGTCTTGGTTACCCTCCTGTCGACTAAGATCCTGTATCGCGCCGAATCTTCAAAAAAAAACATTACGTTATTAATTAGCACGATTCGACGATAACGGATTACTTTGAGAAAAAATTATGTAAGGTTCCATCCGCAATTTTCTGAGGTAGTCCATATATTGCAACGTGACGGGATTCCCTCACTGAATTGGTTGAAGGTAATTGCACCATCTCAACATTGCAAACCGCAGGTGCTGAAAACGGTTTTTGAACTACACAAAGAAGGGCTCAAATGGGGAAGAGGAACGAACGAGTGAATACTATTATGGTTTTATGACCGTGCAAAAAGCAGACGGTGATGAAACCCGACTTTCTACGAAGGCAAATTTGAAAACTCGACAGCGCAGAGCACGCGCAGCGGGATTTGCGAGAAAAAAATGGTTGGTGGTGAAGCAGTAAGCACAGTGCCGTAGACGATAGACACGTCGATTCAAGGGACACTCAACGGGTGTCTGGGTGGGCGAAGGGGCATTGGCGGGAGGTCGTCGGCCCCCCTCCGCTCTCCTCCGAATCCACTCACACACGCGCTCACACACATACCACACTCACAAGCAACATGACGGTCGCGCTCGCCAGAGGCCCCGTCGCGTTGTCATTCACTCGCCGCGCTTCGCTCGCTCGAAACCGGGGCCTCGCAGTCGTCGCCTTCTCCTTCTCTGCGTCCCTCGCGCGTTATAATTGCTTTTGCCAGCTCTAACCGTCTAGTGCTGCGATCTCTCGCCTCGCCGGTGGCAGACTCTCCGCTCTGTCAACGATATTTTGCCCAAATCGCCGCTGCGACCGGCCTCACTCGCCTCTCCCTCGCGTCTTCCCCCAACTATCATCTTTCTCACACGGCGGCCCCCACATACACACAGCACATACGCGCTTTGGTCGTGTCGTGTCGTCCTTCTCTTCGCTCAGCTTCGAATATAACCAACCAAAAACGCATCTGCCCTTATCCTTTTTATAGGAAAAATGAAGCTCTCACTTCTTACTGAATATTTTCAAGAGTTCTCGATTCGGTTTCTTCAATAGATGCCCTTTTTAGCCCACAAAAATTGGTTGACATTCGCCGGGGTTTCCTCTTTTCTCAACCTCGCATTGTATTGGGCGTCCATCACAAGATTCCCCTTTCTAGACCTTTTTCTCTAGAGAACCACTGCCTGATTCCAAACAAAAATGACTGTGCATATTTCTGAAAACAACAATCACGTGCTTTGCTGGTTTGGAGCTGTTTTTGCTGTGTAGGAACGTATATATTGTATATACGGGCTCGCCGTCTCTCTGAGCTCGAGTTTCTTGGCGAGTCGGAGAGACTCGAGACGGCCGCGCGCGAGGGAAGCGGAGGCTACGACGAGCAACGAGTGTTTTGATTTAACGGCCGTCGTCGGGCCGGCTGCGAGTGTGTGAGGGAAGCGAGCGAGCGGGACGGGACGGGGGCCAATTCGCTCTCTGGTCGGCGGATCGATGCGCGTGGCTAGAGGAAGTGTGTTGAAAGAAGGACGCAGACGACTTGCGTGGAGGGGTCGGACTGCAAACGTTAATACGAGCGGCGGGAGTGTGGTGAGTGTTTGCTGCAAGGACAACCACACACACACACACACACCCAACCAACCGCTCCCATACTATGACACGTCAGTAAGGTGTGTAGGCGCACTTCGCCCGAATTTTTCTTTTCCACCTGTTTTCACGTTTCACTTCGACGACGTTTCGAGGCTTCATCACGAGACGCGCAGAAAACGAGAAAAATAATATTCATCATAGAATTATGTTTGCACTAATAATTCGATGCAAAGCATCTCACATGATTATT
The DNA here is from genome assembly GCA_963932285.1 of Caenorhabditis macrosperma. Classification (NCBI taxonomy): domain Eukaryota; kingdom Metazoa; phylum Nematoda; class Chromadorea; order Rhabditida; family Rhabditidae; genus Caenorhabditis; species Caenorhabditis macrosperma. The sequence continues at coordinate 10,139,415 of OZ010621.1, read as the reverse complement.
CATGCAAATGAGGTCCTTTGCATGCGTGGTGGAATGGTCCTGAGACGTTTATGAGTGACTGTTATAGTCGGAGACGTTTTTTCAAATTCATTTTGAAAACATATGGCATCTCATTAACCTTCTGTTGAACAGCAGATGCATACGCGGCATCATTTACACGATTGTGAAATTGGCTAGTAAGTTGATCTATCTGTTTCACGGTTCTCAATAAAATCCCACCCAAGGTCATATCTCGTGGTTGTCGTAGAAAAACTGTCTATCATTCAATTTAACCTCATTTCATCGTGGCCACGTCACAAAGTTTGCGCACCCACTGCGTCTGCGTCTCTCTTCCTCTATCGCTTCTGAGTCATCAATTGTACTGCATCACGAGAGGAACAAAGAAGAAAAGTGGTCGGGGGTCGTCATTCAAACAAACAGGTGCATTTCGCTTTCTTTTCTCTGCGTCTCCCACCCGCTAATGTTGTCGCGTATCAGGCGACGATCAATAAAAAGCCGACGGCTGCGTATGCGTGCTTTTTTCAATCCGCGCCATCTGCTGCATCAGCGAAAGCGGTTGGCGACCTTCAGCGACAATGGGGAGATTGCAAATAGAAGAGACTATACCGAAAATGAACCGGCCCATGCGTCAATTAGTGCAGTGGCCGCTGCGCTGGTGAACGAGAAGAAAGGAGCGTCCGTCTCCGCACAACTTGAGTTGACAGTTGTCTTTGAATAGTTCTGATTTTATGTTTGATGCAAAATAATTCAGACGGTACTGGTTAATTTGATAAAGAACTATGGGATAGAACATTTGAATTTTTAAATAGAAAACACTTACGCTTTTTCGCCGTCGATTTGGGTTCGTCTCGGTGCTTTTTTTTCTTTTTGTCCATTTTCGGCAATCACTAGAAATCAGATTTAGATAACGGAAGCGGAATGCATTTCATTTGAAGAAAATGAAGTGGAAAACAGTTTTCCAAAAAAAAAACTACTCGTTTTACGGACGGTGCGACTTTGCGTCAACGTGTCTCACAGACTGCCGAATTGCCACCGTAGTCCCCGCTTTTGTTGTTGGAACGCGCGAATTTCTCTCGGGATTTTCTTTTTGTAAATAAAATTATTTCGAGCTTTAATTTTTAGTCCTATGGAACTTTGATAACGGAATTGTTTACATTGAACCCATTTTACTCGCAAAGTGCACTTTTCTTATCGCATATCATCAATACGGAGCCCGATGTTAGCGTAATCGTTGGGTGCGTCAACTATTTCGAAACTCGTGGACACATGTCCGGCCAAATCCAGGAAAACTTTATTTTTCCCGAATGACACGATGTTCTCCACTTTTTTTCCTTTTTTTCTAGAAATCATTCTCATCCGTTCTATTTTCATCACCTTCTATCCTCTTCTTTCCCTATCAGTCCCTTCTATCCGCCAATATCATTCATTCGAACCCCCTTCCCCTTCGGTGACAAAGACAACAATAAAACAAATGAACACAGAACACCGTGTTTGTCGACTTCATTGTGCCGGTTCGCATATGTTTTCTGAAGAGTTTGAGAGACGGGTCGTACTGGAGACGACAAAAGGTGTGAATAGGCCGGAATGGATTATATTGAAAAGGTTATTGGAAGACGTAAACTGTGGAATGTGGGAATGTTGAACAAAGAGCACACCGACCGCCTTTAATCTTCAATATCGATGATGAGAATTTCGATTTGAAGCTTTTCTAGGAGCATTAGACATGGAAACAATCAAAAGCGGAATGCAAGAAGAAAAGATTACGTCAAGCGGTTTGAGGATTCCTTTGAAAACAGGGGAGGGGAGGATAAAAATGATTGCGCTACTTCCAATTAAGAGCCCGAATTGCATCACAAACCTCTTCTCGGTCCATCTGCTCGCCACCACACAATCCCTTATTTTCCCAATTATATAGTAGGTACGCACAGACTCGTAATTGGCGGGGGGAGGCTCATGGTGTTCTGCTCAGTCCCAGGTGAGCGAAATCTCGCGAATCTAAACAAGAAACCAGAAATCACTATACGAAACGCTGACGAGGAGCCATTTCCCTCGGCGGTTCTTTATTATTCGGCTGAAACTTCCTGCGTGTGTCTCGCAATAAAAAGTAATCGAAAAATCCGTGTGATAAATAATGAAAATCCGGAGAAACGGGAATGTTGGATGGAAGGAAAGCGAAGCGAAAAGTAATGGGGGCCGGATTGGAATTTGAATTTGAAAAAGAAAATACGGAAAACTCATTAAAAACAATGTTTATTTCAGTTTCTTGTCATTCGTACTAGATGTAGTTCAATGATAGGCGGTTTATCAGCGAAAAAAATCCATATTTAAACAGAAAAGGGTTCATAAGTGGAAAAATCGTCGTGGTCCAACTGAGTTTGCTTAAAACTTACAATTTCAGATATTTTCGAAAAGTGCTGCTATGAATAAATCCCTTCTTATTCACATTCAAATGTTCCCCAAAAACGACAAATCGCCAAATTATACCACTAAATAAGTATTTAATACAAACAAAATATTAATTCGCTTGGTGGAACCGCAAAAAGAAGCTGTCGGAAGCCGCGGAAGCCTTTGGAGAGCTGTTCGAAGTGTCTCGAAATGCTGAAAAAATGAAGAATTAAGAGTTTCTTGAGAAAATTGAGCTTATTTTTCAATCGTTTACTGTAAATATAGACATTTTAAAATATTTTTCCTCTTTTTTATTTAGGGTGATTTGTCTCATTCTGTACGTGCTTTGCGAAATTCTATTTAAGTTTCTATAATTAAACTATTATATATTTCAAAAATCTTGGAACCTGCGCAAACGCGTTCCGCTAGACTCGTGTTGGTCTCACCACGACTATTGTCTCTGTCTCGTGTGTTCCAAGAGAGACGCAGACGAGAGTCGTGGCGAGACCAACACGAGTCTAGTGGAGCGCGTTTGCGCAGGTTCCAAGATTTTTGAAATATATAATACTTGACGAATGTGCTCAATTTCTGAAGAGGCCTCTAGAGCCCTAATTTCCCAACTTTTCCTCGTTTTTCAGCTTTTTTCAAACTCTTGGCGGGGGGTTTCGTTATGTAAAGCACTGATACTACTTATATTTGGCATTTTCTCGATTTGTAAATGAAAACACCGTGAAATGATTAATAATCAGTTCACTTGTATTTGACCTCTTATCGCGGAGCCAAAGACTGTAAGAGAAAATGATAATTTGGTTGCTGTGCATAATGCAATACATTTATTACTCAATCACCACTCAAACCGCCCATTTTCCCAGGATTAATAAGTTCAGAATACAATAGAAAAAGTCGTTGGGCAGACGTTAAACTGTACAAACATTCGACAACACTGTCCTATTTATTGTTGAGAATTGCAAAACGATGTGGGGGTCTTTCTGATGAAAAGATGTTTTGTGCATTCGGCAATGTGACGTGGCAGCAGTTCCTCTCTATGTTTCTCGAGAGAGAGAGAGAACCAAAACATCACATTCAACGTAACAGAGAGGAAAAGAAAACAAGATGGGATGAACTCGCTGAGCTCTCGGCGTCTATAATCCTATTTAGGCGGAGGGAAAGGTCGACGAGATTTGGAAAAACGGAGGAGAGAAAGGTTAAATGGGATAAATGACCGCTACGAATGGGTTAGTTGATCCGATTGATAGAGACCTTTGTTGTAGTGGAAGCGAAGCTCATTTGTAACAAGGAAAACACGGGCAAGGGGCCAGAGGATGTGATCTTGGGATCTTTCCATTGTTCGGGTATCTTCTACAAGAGTCGTCGGTTGTTAAATTGATCATATTCCCATGGTTTCTTGAGCTTTCCGCAACATTCTCGCACGTGTTGCAATCGGAATCCGAAATTAGATTCGGTCGGAAACCTCGGCATGCTCTGTTTCTCGTACCTCTGTGAGATCTCGAGGGCTCTTCTGGACTGGAAGAACTCCGGTTTCTTTTCAAGATATGCGTCTTCAGGACAAGAGGAATCCAGGGCGCTGGCTGCTCCTCTCCTTTCAATGACCAATGCACATTTCAGTTGATTAGGCTCATTATGAAAACTTCGAGACGGCCATCTCTAAAGGAGTAGGTGCAATGTGTATTCTCCTATTGCGGCTACTTGCCAGGAGCCTCGATGGGATGAGAACCTGCAGATCCTGACCATATCAAAAACCTTCCCTTTCAAACTTGTTTCCTTCACCAATAGGTCCATGAGATTTCAGTGGATAGGCGGTCTCCTGAACCGACACAAAGCACCCGCGTTACCGTTGAGTACTGCGGCGACGACTGCAGGGAAACCTTGAGCATTTTCAGTTTGGTAGCGTGGGAATTCAAACGACACATTGCCAGAACACTCGTGAACGTGTCTATCTTTATAGTTTCCGGCCATTAACTGGGGAACACGGTACCGCGTTGACCACGAAAACCTAGTACTTGAAATAGGACACCAGTGATGGTGTCGATAGCCAGTTCATATCTCTATTATCGCTTTAATTTACCTTGTTCGCTCCCTTTCTCCGCTTCTCCTGTTATATTTTAAATAAAGTGATCATAAGAAAAAAAGACCCAGGAGAGGGGCGAAAGGGGAGGAGGAAGCCATCCACATCGTCTTGCCATTGGTAAGAGACTATCAAGGAAAGACGATTTTACACGAACTTTCTGATGTTGAGGTACACTTTTATACTCTGGTAATCAAGTACTCGATCTGTGTACATTCCCAGTTTTTAAATACTTCGTTTAATGTGCTCTGAAGCTGCATAATTCGTGAAATAAAGTGATTTTGGAAACATCAAAACAAAATACTATCGGATGCCATCGAAATGACCCCGCAACCGAGGGGAGCTCTGCCGGAGAATCATTATATCTCGAGAGTGATAAGAGATATCAAAAAGTTGTCAACAGCAAACTTGTAGATAATATCTAGGACTACAAGTTAGCTGTTGACAACTTTTTGATATCTCTTATCATACTCAAGATATAATGATTCTTCGGCAGAGCTCTCCTCGGTTGCGGCGCCAGTTCGACATCCGATAGTATACGGTGATGGATCGAGACAAGTAGCCACTGGGAGCAATTGCCGGTATCAAAAGGTGCTAATGTAGAGAACAATCTGTAATTACGTCAAAATCCATTTACCTGGAAGAGCAGGGAGCAAATGCTTCTCCCTCAACTCTCGAAACTTGAAAACCGATCAGTGCGACTTCGAGTTGCTGCTGTCACTCCTGGACGCAGTGGTCAGTCCAAGCTGTTCTCTACGTGCAGGAACTAAATAACAACTGGATGATATCTGAACCGACGCTTCTGAAGACGTCGGTTTCACGAGAGATCCACGCGTGCCCCTTCGGAATGTCTGTCCAGAATCTGTCTGATCACTGAACAGATTCTTCGTCGACTTCATGGCCACGTGGTGTCGATCATCCGTCGTCGTCGTCGGAGGGGAATAAACTTCTTGCCCTCAACATCCTCTCCCTGACCACTCTTCCTTTTCTCTCACCCAATCAGAACACTTTTCGACATGTCTCTCTCTCTCGAATTGCTCCTCCATCCTCACGCTTTCGTGTCAGTTCACATTGCATCAAACACTGATAAATCATCAATAAATCACGTTTCCTCTCTGCGACTCCTCGTCGTTCGACGCTATTTCTCTCGAAAACGATCTATTTTTGGCGTCTGTGATTCGCGCTCTTTGAAGATGTTCTCTACGTCTCCACGTCTTCGGCGCCTCTCTCACCTCGCGCAGTTTCCACTTCCGGCGGTTACTGTAGGCGGCAGTCGGAGAGATCGAAGCGGTCATCATTCGCTTCACTCGCCCTAACAGTGCCCCTCTCGGCGGCCCGTCGCTTCTCTTTTATACCTCCTTCGCCTCCCTTCTACCGTACCATAGAGGGGGCGGAGTTCCAACTTTGATCCCTTCGGTCCATGAACTTTGATATATCATCAACCAACCGCCCGTCCCCCCTCCTCTTCGGTTTGATCATCTGGTCTCCTTTCCGACTGTAGCCAACACGCTATTGTGCATGATTGCGTGTGGTGATTGCGGAACTCCGAATGACGTCGCACTCGAGAGTGATGCAAAAAGCACACTCGCCGTACCACAATGTCATTGTTTGACCGCAAGACTTTTCGCTGACGTCGCAAGAATACAGACACCGATGTGATGGGGGGATTCGTGGGTTGACGTCGAGGTCCAAAAATGAACAAGAATGATATCATTGCGAGGATTGCGAATGATTTCATCCAAAGGAGAAGGAAGGAATGTGTATAAAAGCAGCAGCAGCAATTGCAGAATATCAGTTGTTTTCGTCGTCTTCAGAATCAGCGAAACCACCGACGAGGTGGCCCCCCGTTTTCAGTTTCTCATCATGATAATGATGACTTTCACTGACATTGACAGCAGAAGAAACACACAAACATATGGTAACCGTCATGAGATTCCATTTGGCCCCCCTTCCATTAATAGCTATTCAAATGTGGAAGAAAGAGATTTGCGAAATCGCGATTCCTTTGTCATCTTTATTCCCGGTTTTTAGTCTCCAAAGTCCACGTTCTCAAGTGGATTCTGGGCATCCGAAGACACAGTTGAAGGCAGTTGATTTCGTCGACAACTCGAATTCCGACCACTACGTACCCTTCGAAAGTTCTGAACTTTCAACTTTTCTCACCACACATCTCCAAATCTCTGCGTCTCCTCTCCCCGTCCACTCTCTCCTCGCCCAATTTCCGCTTATCATCGAATCCACCTCGACATGGCCGCATCGAAATCAGCGAATCTTTCTTCCAAAATAGATTTTGAGGAAACTCGTCTGCGCGCGCGCCCCCTTCGAAAAGATAACCGAACTGTGCTTGTGACGTCGACGCACTCTGCGTCTCCGCAGATCTCGCGCTCTTTTCCTCGGATCCCCTCTGATCTTCCAACGATGAAAGACTAACTCGCTCCGCCCACACGCCCGCTTCCAATTATATTAGGCGGGGACCGAATGTGTCAGAAGACGGGCGGACTCGTCAAAAACCCTGCAAGACCCCCGCGAGTACCGTAGTCCGCGCCGTTTCGTCGCCGTCGTGCAGTCGTTTCTCTCTGATCTTCTGACTTTTGAAGATCGGACACGGGTGTCCGAACACTGTTCTGTGACGTCACGCGACTACTCTTCCTTAAAAGAGAGGAGTAGTGATGAGTCGTCGTCAGCCCCCGCATTCCCTTATCGCTGATGTGGCGGCGACTCCTGAAGACTCCCTCAAAAAAACATATACATACAGTAATACTCTCAAATATTTGCCCTCTCGCCGTCCCCACCCGCCCCCTGTCACGTTATCTCGCGTAACCTCCTCTCCTCCTCCTCTCCTCCTCCTTCTCATTCTTCTTATCATCACCGTCGCCCCGCCGTCGACGCTTTTGCCTCCCCCCCTCTCGCTCATTATTTCTTGAACCAGTTATATGGGCCCTCTCCTCCAACTCTCTCTGCGTCTCTCCCTCTCTCACACTCTTTCCCTGTTAGCACTCTCGATTTCTTGACAATCACTCGGCGACTGACTGAAAAAAAGAATTACACACACACAAGGTGTTGCAGCGTGTCTCTCTCTCTGCCATTCTTCTCGTGCCCCCCTTCTCAAACTGACATCGTCAACGCTCCTCCGATGCTGCCCCGTCACCTGCTCCTGTTTCTCTTTCTGACGACGGCTCACGCCGCGGCCGAAATCGTCGTCTCGATGACGCCGAAAGCCGTCGCCCACGTCTTCAAGAAGGAGATGTCCTCCCTCCACGACTCGCTCCTCCACCTCCGCCCCTCTCCCTTCCGAGCCACCTACCTCGGCCTCGAAGTCACCATCGACCACTTGCAAGTGGTGGATCTGAAAATGCCACGGCTCTCCTACGAGGTGAGTCATTCCATCAACTGGCACCTCTTATCGTTTTCCGTTTTCCAGACCTCCTCTTCCCCGTCTCAAATGACATTCAAACTGCTCGGCGGCTCGGCTCGTCTCCTCGGACAGTACTCGGCCGTCTACAAAACGAAACGAGAGGGACAGTTCGAGTTGGCCCTCGAGCACTTCCATCTCGCCGTTCCGGTACAAAGAAACGGCCTCGTCAAATTTGTAAGTCTCCGCCGTTTCTCACCCCGAGAGAGCACTTCGCTAAGTACTTAACACCCTAATACCCAAAGGAATTCACCTCTTACGGATCGACTCATCAACATGTTTCAGACGCCCTCTTCCGACGCTTGCACCCTGGAACTCGACGAGGCGATGGTCACCCTCAGTCCTGTGCTCCCGGAGCAGATAACCGCAAAGATAAAGGCGGATCTGATGGAACAGATGAGAAGCGCCGCTTGCTCTCAAGCCATGGCGTTCTTTTCCAAGCTGAACTCGCATCTCATTCACTTCGCCGACGCCACCGACATCAGCCAAGGGGGACATCCATCGCACATTGACGTTGATGTTCTGATGCCGAATGCGACTCCAGAAGACGACACGGCAGTCCACGTGTCAGTCAGTGAGAGTGTCATCAATGCGGAACTCTCGAAGCTGTTCTCAACGGCAAACACGAGATTCCTGTGGAACGATGTTCCGGAGATCAAGGAACTTCTCAAGTCGTGCACGTCTTCTGAATGCAGAATCATCGAGGACGGAGACATTCAATCGTCATTCTTCGACCGCCCATCCATCAAAATCCACTCGGACGACACTGTTTCCGTTCGTCTTCCGCTGTCGACAACTCTGACGACTTCCGGAAGAAAAGAACTGTTCCGTATCCAATCGGACGTTTATTTGACACTAGAAGACATTGTCGTTGATCAGCCAGAAGACGGACAGATCTCTTGGGAAGCGAAGTTCCGAGTGAAGGACATGAAGATTCTGCAGACGGCTAGTTCCCGAAACTTCCAGAAGTTCGCCTCAACGATCGAATCGTGGGTCGAAGGACACAAGGGATTCATCGAGGTCAGTCTCCCATTCACCCTCTCAGTTCCTAATGCCTCATTCCTTCAGAATCTCCTCAACTCGTACCTCCACGGAAGTCTTCCAGTCCACCTCCGATCTCCTCTCTCCTGGTCACACCGTCTCCACGCCCGACCCAACTATTCCACCTCCTCCCTCCATTTCCACACTCATCCTCACTTCTCACCACCGCTTCGAGTCCTCGTCTAGATGCTCTCATCCGCCTCTATTTATGACATATCTGTAGTTGGTAAACCTTGTCTCTCACTCACTCACTTCCATGATCTCAAACTGCCGGGATCCTCAACTTGAAAACAAACTGGTCACTGTCTTCTTCTCCTTCTTTCTCTTCTTTTAATAAAAATTTACTATCATCACAATAACAAAACGCCTAGAATATGAAATCGTATTTCGAAAAGAATGAGAGAACCTATCCAGTGAATCCGGCGTTCGTGTCTTTCGAACGCATCGCGTCCATGATCTCCTTCGCTCGATCCGCATACTTCTTCGCCTCGTCCAAGTCCTTCCGCACTCCATCTCCCAGTTTGAACATCCGAGACACGTTGGCACAGCTCTGCGGTATATCCAACTCGCAAGCGCGGATCGCAAACTCGAGACTCTTGTTCATGTCGCGAGGCAGCTCGCCGAGTTCCGTTCGATCCAACTCCTGAAACAAACGACGTACAGTACTCAAAGACGCGACGTCATCTGTGCCGTGTGTTATCGTCTCTATTTTAATCCGTTCATGTTTTCAACATTCTTCGCATTTTTTAGAGGGTTACGAGGTCCAAACCAATATTGAATAGTAAATGACCAGCCGAATGTGGACAGGGAACACAAATAAAAGCAACGAAATCGCTCTTTGGTCTCTTTCGAAACTACGAAGCTACAGTATACTCGATACACGTGGCCACGCTTTCTGATCTATGATGATGATGATATTTCGCGAAACTAAATATCTTCGCGAAATCGACAGAAATAGAATGGTCTATTTTCGTCGACTTTGAGTACATTCTACAGTACCTTGGCTTCCCCTGCAGCAGTCTTCTTGAACTTTTCCTTGTTTCCCATGTGCCACGTGCTCAACAGCCAACACGCTTCGCCGTCTTCCAGCTCGCAAGCCTTCCGCATGTACTGCTCGGCTTTCTCCGAATCCGCCTTCCGATCTTTCTCTCCGTTCCAGTAGACGAGAGACAGATATCGACATCCTTGTGGAATGTTCGCATCGCACGCAATCTTCATCGGCCGAATCATCGTCTTGAGACTTTTCTCTTCGGTTTTGCCTGCCAACATGTACATTCCGTACTTGAAACACGACTTTGGATAGCTGTTCTCGTCGCAGTTCTTTTTGAAAATCGACAGAGCCGACGAGAAGTTCTGCTGCAGAGCCTCCATGTACTCGCCGAGCAACTGACACGAGTCCGGCCGTTTCTCCTGAACTACCCCATCAGTAGAGCACAGAATTCGCGATTCTCCTGACCTCATAACATCCGAATCTGTACTCGATTCCAATGTTTTTAACGTACTCTGCTCGTTCCTCCTGCTCTTTCAGAGCCTCCTCACTTATTTTTCCGGACATCTGCAAATTTTTCTGCATTGTGAAAATCACTTTTCCATTTTACGGTATGAACTGACGATATCGCATTGCACTCAGACTTCAACTTTTTTATGGAATAACCTTCATTTTGGAATTGAGTAACAATAGGAAAATTTCAGGGTAAGCCATAAACGGGGAAGGGAACAAACCGCACACAATGCGAATAAAAAAGAAAGATGAGAAAAGGGACTGGGGAATCGGGTATGGGGGTGACATACGAGTTTACACACAATAAGCCCTACCTGTAACGGGGGACAAATGGGGGGGGGGGGTAGGGGAAGAAGAAAGTTATTCTCAGGTAAACTGTTTATAATAGAATCTTACAAATTTTAGAGGCTAACGTGCCCATATTAGAAAGTGACATTTTCTAATTAGATTCTGAATAGGCTCGAGAGCATCGTAGTGGTCGTTGTTAACCAAATTTTGAACTTTTCTTTAATATTTTATAAATAATGATTACTACGATGCTCCCAAGCCCATTTGGAATCTAATTAGAAAAAGTCACGTTCTAATATGAGCACATTAGCCTCTGAAATTTGTACGATTCGATTATAAACGGTTTACCTGAGGATGGATGCTAATAACTGTTACTTTTCAGTCGTTATAAAACAACTGGCTGCTTTGAGGAAGTGATTGTATGAACAAGTTATTCGAAGAGAAGATCAAGAGAGGGCGAGGGGGCGATGAACAGTTCAATTAAGTTGTTGAAAAGGTTTCGCGCTTTGGATTTTTCCTTTACAGTTATGAAAGCGGAGAATGGGATTCTGTTAATGTTAGTGAAACGTTTCGAGTTGGGGGATTTTTTTTAAATTTTGTTTTGTTTTTTTTTTTCGTTTTTTGTATTTTAGAGTGCGATTGCGAGGAAGAAGAGACTAGATAGATTATTCTAGTGATGCTCTTTTTCTAACTAGTTCAAGGGCGTATTACGAAACCGTAAATTAAAATAAATTAATTTCTGATGTAGTTTTGGTATTGGGCGAGACGTTTCATGAAGGCTGAAGTAGCCAATTGCGGCGCTTATTGTTCTTCCTGAAATTCGAGTTCTCGGACTGAATATATTTTTAGGAAATCTTACCAGCGAGCTGAAAATGAAGTTAATGGCGGCTTCCTCGTTCTTCTCACAAGCGAAGTAGGCCTGAATGAATTGTGTATTTGTGGGATAAATGAGGCATTTATATTACCTCCACGACAAGAGCTTCAGGAGCATTGACCACAATTGCCTTGATTCTAGCGATAGCGTCAGCTTCCTCCGGACTGAGATGAATGACGTGACGGCGAGGGCCTCCTCGGCCACCTCCTCCAGCGTTTCCTCCTCCTGGCTGAGCATTTGGTGCTCCATTCAGAATATCCATAAACGCTTGTTGATTGTTCTGGATAGTCTGCACAAGCCGCGGACTGACGGCCGCAAGCTGCTGCAGAACTCCAGCAAGCATCTCAGGATTTTGTTGGATGAGTCCGCGAACTTCATTCAGCTGTGGCATGTTGGCGAGCATGTTCAAATCGTCGTTGGCGTCATCGTCAATTCCCTCGGGATTTGGTGCTTCGAGACCACCAAGTCCTGGCTCTTGATCGAGCAACTCGTCCGGGATTCCACTGAGAAGGAACTCGACAGCGCGATCAGCGTTCCAGAAAGCAGCACGGAGCGCAGCGACAGCTTGTTCGCGATCGTATCCCATTCCAGTGATAGCAGCAACAGAAGCCTCTTGATCAGCAGTCAATGCTTCTGGAGCGGCAGCTTCTGGAGCAGCTGGAGGATCCGCAGCAGCAGGCGGTGTGGAAGCAACTGGAGCGGCCACTGACGGAGCTGGCTCAGCTGGAGCAACTTCGGTGACTTTCTTCTGAAAGCAATGACTTTACATAAATTGAGCTTCAATTGGTTCCAACCTTTGCGAGCATCACCACAACAAACTTCGTGGAATCAAATCCAACCTCTCCCACTGTGGTGGCATCGTCAAGAATCTGTAATTACAATTCGAATTTTTAAAACTCATGAACAGTTAATATCACCTTTCCATTGTAGATAAGCTTTTGCAAGTCTGGAGCGAATTCGCTTCCTCGGCCTTCCGCCACTTTGGCTTTGACATCAGCGATCTGAAAAATTGATGAATTTTTAATTGCGGAAAAATTTAAGCTAACAGTCATGTCTTCAGCTAACTCCAGGTTGAAGTTCACTTGCGTGAGTGTTCTGAAGGCGATCGAAACTGTCATTTTGATCTGGAAATAAATAATGTATATTAATGAAGAAGTTTAAAAACGCAACATCTGCTACTAAGAACGATTCGAGAAATCACCAACAAAGACTTTCGAAAAATCAATAACTGAAGCAGCAAGGAAAAATCACACAGGCAGAGAGATTAATACATATCCAGATGAACAGGAGTCGGGTTAAAGAAAAACTTGAGTACGTGGAAGATTGTTCCAAAATGTTTTGTCATCTATTATGAGAAAAATCATAATCAAAGTGACCTGAGCGAATATCGTGTAAGTTTTTCTTGGGATCATCTCTAAACATAGATCTATCACTTGTTACAACGAGCGACCATGAAAACAATTCGAAAGAAAAAACGCCAGAAAGGGATCAAAAAGTTTTAGTGGAGATAAAAAGAACATCAATACTTCTTTTTGTGAATTATTCGAAGAAAAAAACGGCGATTTTGGCTAGCGCGCGATGATACCAAAAGGAAAACAATGTGTGCTTTCGTCGAAAAAACGACATCCAGTTTAAAGGCGCACATGATTTGAACGCGGTGCGTGGCGAGACCCGCCGAGAATTGTCATTGTGTCGATTTACGGGGGTCACCCGTTTCTCCGCCTTTTTCTTTGAAATATTTTCAATTTAAAAAATAATTTATTGAAAATTATTCTTTATTTAATTTTAATTAATTTTAGAAAATGTCCGCCGCTCATAAGAACCTTTTGGCGCTCTGGGCCAAGGAACCGAAAGATTTCGCTGCGGTCGAAAAAGCGCTCAACGATTTGACGGTATAATTTTCGCCGGTCTAAAGTGAGTAAATTAAATTTTTAGACAGCTCTCAGCAGCGAAAGCGATTTGAATGAAACCCAGGCAGCTTTGGCTTCGAAGTGAGTGTTTCTCGTAGTCATAAAACATTCAGTTGATGAATTATAGGGATTTGTATGAAATTTCTGTGCTCTTGGCCATTCTGAAGCACGATTTCGACTCTTTCGATGATTACATCAACCAAGTCCACACGTATTACACAATGGTGCCCGAGAATGCAGGAAATAAAGCGTTGATGACCGGTCTTCATTTGATGTTCCTTCTCGCCAGCAATCGAATCTCCGATTTCCATATGCTTCTCGAGCAAATTCCTCAGATTGAGCAGAATCTGAATCCCTACATCACCACCCCAGTCCGCATCGAGCAGAGTTTGATGGAAGGAGCGTACAACAAGGTCGTCCTGACCGAGAAGAACATCCCAAGTCCGTTCTACGCAGTCTTCGTTCGCATTATGCTCGATACCATTCGTCGAGAGATCGCTTCGTCCATCGAAAAGTCGTTCAAAGTACTAACTGCGAAAGATGCTACGATCATGCTCCTTTTCGACAATGATCAGCAAATGCTGAAATATGCGCAGGACGTGAGTAGTTTGCACATTTGAACTGAAATACCCTCCATTTTTCAGAGAAAATGGCACCTTGACGGAGAACGTTTCGTTTTCGAAGTCGAAGTGGCCCAGGAAAAACCTGTCAGTTTGGATACCGTTCGAATCGCCACCCAAACCATTTTCTACGCCAAGCAACTCGAACAAATTGTCTAACCGGTTATTCTCTGAGCTTTCGCATTCTCAATGTATTTGTGCACTGATCCATAATTTATGTCTTCTCCACGGATTTTCATGAAGAATAATGAATCCGGTTTTATCGTTCAGAAGCAACCACTAAACGAAAAACAGCGTTTTTTTCCTTCCTTGCGCCATGCCGAAATTTTTGACATGTTCTGGTGTTGTCAAAAAAACAGTGGAAGAGAAACTCGAGTTGTAAAGTGTATACATGATTTATTTGAACGGTTGGCTGGAATGAGCAGGGACATCTATCAATATGATATACCGAAAGAAAAAGACGAATACAGAACGAAAGATGAAATACATACTAACATCGAGAAGGAGGAGGAAGGGGCTGTTGTTTGAAACAATATATACAGCTAAAGAACGACGAAAATAAGAATTAGTATCGCATGACTTGCGAGTAGGATCTGAGAATGAGATAAAGCATGCCAACGGGGTTGGCTCCTTTCCCGTGCGTGTCCTCGATCACCACACGACGCACCGCTTCGTGGGGTTCATCGGCGAGCCGGCCGGACACTTGAACGCCTCCGCGAACTCGGGTTGATTCGACAGCACAGTGTTCACTCTGGAAATTATCAATAGATCAACTGTCTACATCCAACAATTGTACCTGGCAGTTTCTGGCGAATGCGCGTCGGTGAGAAGCAACAACGTCTTCGTCTCTGGCGTCTTGGCTCCACACCACACTTGTGCGTATCCGACGAAGAAGAGCTGCTCGTTGGAGAGTGTCTCGAAGTGTGGCACTCGGGGCTCCTGTCCTCCATTCTTCTCGAGGAACGCCTTGTAGGCCTTGAACGCCTGCTTCACTCCTCCGTTGTCGGCGATGTTCTCTCCCTGTGTCAACTTTCCGTTGATCTTCAAATCGGTTCCGCGCAGAGTCACATCCGCGTACTGTTCGATAATGCACTGGGCACGCTCGTTGAATTTGGCCGAGGTGGTGTTATCCCACCAATCACGAAGGTTTCCGACGTTGTCGAACTGACGGCCAGTGTCGTCGAATCCGTGGGTGATCTCGTGTCCGATAACCGCTCCGATTCCTCCGTAGTTGAGTGCCTTCGGGAAGCGGGCGTCGAAGAATGGCTGTTGAAGGATTCCAGCCGGGAAGGCGATGGCGTTGCGAGTCGGCGAGTAGAAGGCGTTGACGACGGCGGCGCTCGAGATGAATTCGTGTCTGTTGACTGGCTCGAGAAGGCGGCGGTAGTAGAAGTTGTTGCGCCACTGAATGCTCTTCTCGACGAGCTGACTGAATGAGTCCTCCGGTGCTCCCTCGAGTCCCTTGTACCAGTCGTCGAGCTTCTCGTCGTTGAGAATGAAGTCTGGGTATCCGATCTGCTTCAGCATCTGATCTCCCTTCTCGAGTGCGAACTTCTTCGTCTCTGCGTCCATCCAGTCGTTGGCGTGCATCATGTTGCGGAACGCCTCCTGAAGGTCCGAGATCATGTCGAGTGTCGTGTTCTTGGCGTTGGCGTCGAAGTACTTGCGCACGTACATGGATCCTGAAATGGGAAGAATTCAAGGGAAACTGCCTACGAGTTCTCACCTGAGGCGTAGCTCAATTTGCCGCCGGCACTGCTGACGCAATCCTTCCAACGCGGCTGCTTCTGCTTGCGTCCGTACATCTGGAAGGCGAACTCTTGCTGCAAGTCCTCGTACTTTCTTCCGATTTCCTGGCTCCACGATCCAGCCCAACGAAGGAGAATGTAGTTGGTGACGACCCGTGGATCGGTTTCCTGGAGGAGGGTGTTCATTTGGCGGAGGTAGTCAATGTCGGAGATGATGATGATCGGATTGGTCTTGAGGTACGAGTGGACGAGGTATGGAGTCGTCGACAGAGTGAGTTTCTTCCAGTCGATCTGAACAACGACATGAGTTAAAAGAGAATTCGATCACTCCAAAACTCACAATCGGCATGTACTCTTTGAGATCGTCAAAGTGTCTCACATTGTACAGTTGCGTGTAGTTGCGGCGGTTCTCCTCGGCCACCAGAATCGACGCCCACTTCTTCTCGAAAGCGATAATCTCGTCGACGTCGGCCTCGATCTTCGACTCGTTGACAGCCAATCCAGCGTCTTGAGTGTAGAAGCGAACCTTTCCGACCGTGTACTTCCGGTAGGCCTTCATCTGCTTCTCATATTTCTTCTCATCGAGATAATAGTCACGAGTCGAGTATCCGAGCCCGAGGCTTCCCTGGTCAAAGCTCAAAAGACGACGAGACACGTTACGCGAGTCCTCGGCCGGTCCGTAGTCGAAGAAGACGGAAACGTCGCGAGACTGGATCGTGTTCGAGAGGAGCTTCGTCAGATCGAAAGTGCTCTCTCTCCACTGCTCGTTGTGCACCATCGGCCAGTACCCGAACGTCTTGATCTTGTCGAGCAGATCCTTCGCTCCGACGGCGTTGTGCTTCTCAGTGTCCATGCAACTACGGTAGATCTGTTTGACGAGGGCGATCGACTTCGACGTCGGCTCGCTCGTCTTGTCCTCGTACAGCTGACGCATCTCGGCGAGAACCTTCTCGCGCGTGGCAGTGAACTGCGAGTAGGAAGTCAAATCGTCGGGGATCGGATGAGTGTCGACCCACGCGCGACACGCGTACTCGAAGAAGTCGTCGCACGGATCCAGCGTCAAGTTGAGACTCTTCTGCAGAAGACGTGACGCCTCCTTGAATCCCTCGGTGTCTCCGACGGTGTACGTCTCCTTCACCTTCTCCAGTGCCACCGTCGTCCCTTGAGTTGTCGTCGTCTCTGGCGTCGTCGCCGTCGTCGTCGTCTCCGTGACGGCCTCTGTCGTGGCAGCCGTCGCCGTCGTCGTCTCATTGGCGTCGTCGTTGACGAACGGCACTCGCGGCGCTGCCATAACGGCGCCAACGGCGCACAGTGTAATCAGAGTGATGCATCGAGGATGCATGACACCTGCAGGAAGTATCAGTTGTGAAGTGAGAATTGTCACGAAACGAAGATTTATATAGGGGAACGGTGTTCAAAAGGAGTGAACCGAGTGAAAGAACTCAAAGGAAAGGAAACCTATAGAATCTCCCCGGACTGAAATGCAATTAGAATCTCTTCGTACTGAAATGCAAACTGTACAGTTCGGAATAAAAAAGTCATTCGGTCATTATGAGGACAGGATATGAAAAAGGTCAGGGAACTGGTTTTCTGCGGTACGAAGATTGATGGTATCAACCACTGTGGACAAACCAGCCGCTTCCGTCCGTCCTCGCACCGCTATTTTCAGTTCCGTTTCGATTCGCTCAACAGAAAGAGGAGACACAAAAAATCGCCTAAACCCTTCCTTATCGGGCTAAATGACAGCCGAGTGATAACTGTGGACAGAGGCAGTGTGCGAGAGGTGGAGACGCAGACACTTCGTGAAATGGGGGAAGTCTTTTCGCTGATAACCAACCAAGCCGTGTGGGGACGGACTGCTAGCCGCGACGATGAGAATGACCACAACGCCACATTTATCGCGATTCGGGGGGCGGCGTCGTCCTTTCGCCACCCCTCTCCAAGACGAACAGGACTGTGTGAGGGGCGACGGCGGCCGGGGAGCAAATATTTGGAGTGCGTGTTTTGACCCGTTTTGGAGTTTTGGAGGAGGTTGGGCGTCGCCGAGCACAGCTTTGCACCACGGGGCAGCCACGAAAATCATCGGCTTTTAGAGCAACACGAGTGGGCGGAGTCTGCATGGAAAGCAAACTTTGGGCGGGGGGAGGGCGCGCGCGCGCTTCGGGGGTCAAAGGAGAGAAAAAACGGTAGGTGCTGCTGCAACGGACTGGAATAGAACAATCAAGGAACGGAACGGAGCGCCGAATGCCAAAAACGGGTCAGTCGAGAAGGACAAACGGAGAACGGCTAATACGGTAACTGGGAAGCGTTGAAGCAGCAGATGGCCACAGGCGGACGTTTGCCAAGTTCAGCGGCAAACACATAGAACAAGAGCAAAGATTGCGGTCAAAACGTCGCGCTGTTCCACCAGCAGCAGCAGCAGTAGCAGCAGAGCCCCAATCGCGAATATTAAGCACGGCGATGTTCTCAGATTGCGGAGACAGAAAGGCGCGAATCGGCAAATATTTGAGGGAGGTGCCCCTGAAAGACACGGCACACTTACAAGACGGCTCTCTGTTATGCGCACCACCGGAGCAAAGTTCAAAATATTCTCTCTGTGCTGGTGTCTTTGGAGGTTGGTGCAGTATCCTAAGGAGGAGGAGGATATTGTCTAGAGAAGGAGAAATGACTCGGCAGAAGGGGCGAACGTTTTCTGCGAATCAGAGAAGAAAAACCGATGAAAAAAGTTAGTATAAAGCATGAGAAACGTTTCAATTTGGTTGCTAAACACGTAAGTTTCCGCTGAAAACGTGGAAACTGCTGTCAATCTCTGCGTCGTCATGTGTTGCAGGGGATTTCAGTAGGCAAGGGGGGGAATAATCCGAATGCGGGCAAATCGTAAAAAAACAAAATGTAACTTTTTCGGTTGCAAAATCAAGAAAAACAGATTGTGTGTGTGTGGGAGAAACAAGAAATTCGCGAGAAATTCTCACGCAAATCGCAACTTTTCTCCCAAAACTTTCTTCTCGAGTTGTCACTGTAGAGGTCGAAAGAGTAGATCAAAACGAGAACAAGTCTACTTCCACTACTGTAGCGTCTAGTTGGGCTCTCCTTCTCGTGATTTCGAGAGAGGAAATGGCTGGTTTTATATATGCGGGGAGCTCTTCTCCTCTTCTTACTTTTCTACGTCAATGCAAACAGAAAAAAGAGAAGGTCCCCCCGCGCGCCGGCTCCGGAAAGCATCTGGAACCTATAATTTAGGGGAGAAGGGATGAGCTTTCGTATTTCTAGCCGGAAGTGGAGAAAAGTGAAAAGGAAATAAACAGCTGATCTATTTACTAAAAAAACGAACGAGTTGGAATAAAAAATTAGAGAACGCAAATTGAAGAAACTCGTCGAGTTTTTCAATAGTCCGTGAAGAAGAACAAAAAGAGTCGGAAATCGAAAGAGTTCTTTTTCCTCTTGAGATGAAAAAAGTTCCAAAAGTATCGCTCATCCGGCCCGTGTTTGCCTTTGTTTCTTCTTCATTTCTGTACGCTCGCGAGTCAATAAACACGACTCGTTCCGAGCGTTTCGCCAAATTCGTAGCACGAAATCAAGGAAAAACGAGTCGCTGCGATTGGCTCAAATTTCGCTTCTGAAAACGGATCGGAAACGAGAAGAAAACGAAGAAGATGATGCCGACGACGACGACTACGAGAATTATGGTAATCATTAATCTGTGAATATTTATTTTAGCTCTCTTTCAGCGTGCACGTATATTTACATGAAGCAATTTTCTAGAACAAATAAAAGATAAATTGACGGAACATTATCAAAATTAAAAGTAAAAATACCGACACATCACACACATAAGTGAGGAAACAGTAGAGATCGAAACTAGGTGGGATCATTGGATGAATAGTGGATGGAATGAATGAGATCTAGAACCAGGGATGATAGGTTGGCGGCATTCGCGCCAGGTTGTCCGGATCTTTGGCCCGACTAATCAATGACACACAGTCGTCCTTTTTCAGTTTCGCGTCTGGACTGTTAGTGTTCTTCAACTTGTTTGAGACGCATGTCGCGTAAGAGTTAGAGGCGGTGCAGACGTAAACCTGAAAGTTGGCAAGATTATAGTTATCGTGGGGCCGCTGAGATTCTCACCAAGTTCTCCGAGTCTACATTGTTCGCATATTCGTCCCATATCAGTGGGCGCAAGATAATTTCTGGTTCCTTTCTCATGAAACACTTCGCCGCAGCGGCCATACTCCACTGCAAGTCTCCGTCTTGAGCGATACCAACCAGAATGGACAAGTTGGGGGTCAATCGGAAGGGCACCTCGTGACCAAAATATTGCATTTCTTGAAGAGGACGTCCTTTGTACAACTCGAAGCGGTAGTAAGGGTTGCTCAGAACTCCAGTGGTCGTCATGAAAATCATCTGATGCGCGGCCATCGGTGTCATATTGAAGTGATATTCGATAGTAGAGAGTACGGCGAGACAATGGAGGACCTGTTTGCGCATCGTGTAGTAGACCATGGCATCGGGATAGCGACTG
The DNA here is from genome assembly GCA_963932285.1 of Caenorhabditis macrosperma. NCBI lineage: Eukaryota > Metazoa > Nematoda > Chromadorea > Rhabditida > Rhabditidae > Caenorhabditis > Caenorhabditis macrosperma. The sequence continues at coordinate 10,119,031 of OZ010621.1, read as the reverse complement.
ACTAAGTAGTCGTTGAGAAGGCCGAACGGAACCATCTCTCTGGCATAGTCTCTGAAAATGCGACGCGTCGTCAGTGAATGATTACGCAGTGAACTTACTCATAGATTATAGTCTTGATATGGTGTGATTCGGTCAGTTTTGGAGCTGCCTGGACGCCACCTTCGACAGACATTGGAGCATTCGGGAGCGGTTGTCCGATGGAAGCGGCACTCTGGGCAAATCTTTCGAAGAAATGGAGAACCAAGTCATCGGGTTTGAAGTTGTTGTATGGAGTGACCAGCACATCGTACGGATGGGAAACTTCCACTTGGGAAGCTGGATAGTTTCTCGTGCAATCCGGGGGCATCGCATACGGTTGAATAGAGACGATCTCAATGAAGTTTGTGTTCTTGCCAACTCTCATCTGCAGCGGCATCGGAGCATGAAGGTGTCGTCGAGCGGATTCATGGTCAGTTTGCAGAACGTAATCCAGGTGCTTGAACAGTTGTGGCACGCGGGTTGTCGGCTCGTCAACCACAGACTTTCGCAGGTAAAAAGCAACGCTCTTTCCCGTTTGTCCCCGCAGATAGATTTTTCGCATAACTTGTCCGCCTTTCACGACCATCTCGAAATTTGGCTCGAAGCGAGAGAGCATTGATATATACTGCCCTGTTTGATTCGAAGCCATCAAGTGTGCATTCTTGGAGCGGAGAACATTCAGCAAATCGTATGGCATTTCAATGCAGCCGGTTCGATGACTGAAACGAGCGAGGAACGGGCTCGATGACTCAGTTGGTATCCGCTTCGGCAGTTTGTCGAATCTTTGACGCAGAACATTGATCCAGTGGAGCAGAGAGCGGATGAAGATGGGCGGTCGCATTGAGTCCGGTGTCCGATATTTCAAGTGAGGCACGATCATACTTGTAATATTGGTCACAAACTTCATTTCGTCTTCCATATTTGGTGGATCGATGAACACTTGGCTGACCTCTTTTTCGAACATCATGTGATTCTTCTCTGTGCTCAAGTATCCTTTCTTCACAATGTTTCTCCGACGGTGGCGAATTTCGAGGAAGTCCAGATCGTATGTCTCTTGGTAGTACTTCAGATCTTCTTGTAGCTGCTCTCTCCATTTATCGATCAAGCCCTTTGCTTTGTCCGAGAAGCCCATTTCGTTGAAATGTGCGTCCAGCTGCTCCGAGAAGTCGTCAAAGAGCACATCTTTCAAGCCGACCGCGAATCGCAAATGTCTTTCAACCCATAAATCAGCCATTGTATCCAATTCTTTCAGAATACGGTGGAAGACACGAATGTCTGTCGGTCGGTACTTGAGACACACCTTCAGAATGCGAGTGAACGGCTCGTCGTTTGCGAAAGCAACATCATCTCCAATATCCATCGACATTTCTTCCTCGGAGTAATCCTCTTTCATCACGGCATCAATAAGCTCGACAGGAGCTGCTTCTCGAAGATGGTAGAAAGCTTGAAGAGGGTGAGCGGCAGCCACCTGAAATTATATTTAATATTTGTGATTATGCTGGCAAAGTTACTTTAGCGAGGATGAGAACAAAGCTCGATGATGGTTTGTGTCTGACTTCGGCGACCAACTGTGGCAGCCAGAAGAGCCAGTTGAACGCGTTCAGGGTCGGTAGATGCTTTCTAATGACTCGGTTCAGTGCCTCGTTCGATCCGCAGACGGACAAGTGCTTCGCTAACCAGAGAATTTTCGCAATTGGTTTCCGAGCCTTGATATCGCCTTCAACGCGTGCAGCAACAAAGTAGCAAGAGATAGCCTCTCTACCGTGAGTATTTCCTGTTTCTTTACACACAGTTGTTGAGAAGAATCGCTTATAGAGATGATGTCCCCAGTTCTTCATGAGTTTTATCAATGTCGGAGTCACGTTCGTCTTCATATCGATGAGTTGTGCAGCCGCTGCGAAAGCGGTGTCAGCATTGTGAGTTTGCTCGAGCACCGAATGCACATTGGCACGATGGTAAAACAGAGAGGCGACTTGATCTTTTTGCAGATCGTCGATTCTGACATCCTCCAACACTTCGAGCGCTTCATACAGAAGTTCGTTTTTGAGTTTCTCGTCTGTGGTGTTTATAGCCATATCTCTGAGTGTCTTTCCATAAGTGCACACTTTGTCTTGAGCATCCATCATCGGAATCGCCGTCAAACCAGCCAACTTGTTCAGGAGATCTTTCGTGAGATTGTGGAATCCGAGGTGCTTCGCGTGCTTGGCAACAGCGAGTTGTGCCTGCGCCATAGAGTGAATAGGAACAATCGACTGGTTACCGCTTCCGGATACGTTGAGCTATAAACAGATAACTAGAAATACTTTTCAGCCAAAGACACTTACACCAAGCTTGTCCCAATAGTCGAATCTTTGCAGCATCATAGCTTGAATTTGATTTCTCCATTCATACCACGACGAAACGAAGCTCATGTCGTCGGCAGCAGTCGCCGTTCGATTGCGGAACACTTTCATGAGAGACTTCATGTCGGACATCAGAGGATTATCAACTTTGTTCGGCGTTTCGAGCAATGCGAGGCGAATCTCGGTCGACTCTTCAATTTCCCGTATGAGATTCATCGATTGCAGAATCTTCACGTGACCGTAAGAAACGAATGGCGGGAGGGCTCTCCATCTACTGACGTGAGCATCGACGCATTCGAGAATGGCATTCTTGCATCTCTCCTTATTTTGCAGCGGTGTCAATATCATCGAGTTATCATTCATACGCTGAAATTGATGAATTGATGATAAAACGTTTCAATTCAACTGTAAAGTGCTTCTTACCATGATAGTGCCCATTAGGCTGAACAGCGTGTAGTCGAGGTAGAACCCTGGTGGTATGCAACCCGATATTTGATTCTTGCACTCTTCTACGACGTTCCAGTCCGGCATGTGCACAGCGGCTGTTATGAGACCTCGTATGTTTTGCATGTCTTTGCTATTGCACACGTCGGCAACGGTTTGCCACTGCAAGAGTTCCGAGCAACTCGAGATGTACATATCCATCCAGTGATCGTATTCCTTATCGATGATCGGTGAGACATGTCTTTCCGAGTTAGAAGTTCCATTCGCTGAAAATACTGACCGAATCATTTAATTTTTAAACTTCAGAATTACGATTTATTGTTGGCGCAAGCAACTCGTAGTTGTGGGACATAGCGTTCTCAAGCAAGGCGGCCGCGTACTCCATATCTCCCAACTGTATCGCCGACAAGGCTTTCATCGACTCAGGGAACACGGAACGCCTTTCCCAGATGGCTGCGAACTGATCGAACTCCGATATTTCGTTGTAAAGGGAGCCCAATGACTCAAGAATCTCAATATCAACGGCGAGCAACGCTGGAGGAGGAACATCGCGGAGCAGCATGTTGTTCAGTTGTTTTGGTATTCTCCAAATGTTGTTCTCGAGCAGTTTGATACCTATGTGCCAGCACTCGTGTTTCGACGCGATGAATTCGACCAGTCTCGATGGCAAGGGCACCAAATCACCAACTGCCTCTAGCCAAACTGCCAGCACACTGTCTTGCATTCCACTCTGGAACGTGTTGTGAATGCCGCTGCTGAGGAACGGAACGACGAGAGCTGCAAACGGATATAATACATCTAGAAGCTTTCTAAAACGCTGTATACCTGTGAAGTCATCTGTTTCGGATGGAGAAAGAGATGCCCAGAAAGACCTGAACAAATCCACCCAGATTTTGCTCGTCACTTTGTTATCTGTAAAATAACACTTTTTTTTTTCTTCGAACATTTATATTTCTTACTGCTCAATCCAAAAGTGATTTGTGACACAGTGTCGAGTGCATCAGCAAAGTCGTAATTCGCGGCTTCGTTTAGTAGCTCTTGCTGCTCCCGGAGCAGCGTGTCCAGAGTGAGCTTTTCCCGCCCATGCTCTCTCGGCTGTTCGGTTTCATCCATCGGTTCCGGTTCTTCCATTTTCGGTTCATCGACCTCCATCGGTTGCTCTCTGAGCCTCGCTGCGAACTCGATCGTTTTCCATGGTGACGCACAGTTCAGCAGCATAACTTTCTTTCTGCCATTCTTCGGATCTTTCGGCTTTTTAGCGATAGTTCGTAGAACTGCCCACAGGGCGAATTTGAGCCAAAATGAATGCTTGAACTTCGACCAGTCTTGGTCCTGCATGATGAACTTCATTCGTTGAACGATATCGAGAGTCGACACGTGCGGCCACGTCATCTCCCACACAATTGAGAAGTTCTCCCTTGTTTGCGCATCACTGCTCTTCAAACCCCAGAAAAAGCCTTCCCAGAGCCGTAAACCGGCTTCCGAACATCGGAATTCGGTGACCTCAAAAACTCGAATTATCACAACGAGAAAGTCGGCGATCAGGTCCTTGCTGTTGTTGAACTTGCTTATTATTATAGTCTGGACGCGAACAAGATGTGGCAGCACGGTGAGGGTCGAGAATTCCATGTCTTGTGTGTTCAGCATCATTCCAAGTAGTTTGACAGACACTTGAAGAATCTTGTCACTATTCGTTCTCACTATCAGCTCGGTCAGAACGCTGGCCGTAATCGTTCTCTTCATATCGGTTCCCATGTACTCTATTCTCGGACGAATGAGTTCCATGCACAGGCACAGAAGATCGGAAACATCTAAAACAAAAACGAAGAAGTTTAAAAACCCAGCTGATTTTACCAAACGTACTCTTCATTAAACCACCCTCGTGACCACTTTGCACGTGACTCAAGTGTTCCTTTACAGCTCTCTCCATAACTTTGATGAACGGTATCATTAAATTGTCGAGGTAGGCTGGCTCGTGCGAGCAGATTGTGCGCAGCAATGAGAACGCTGAGACGATGCTCAGCACTTGGCTGTTCATAGTTCTGAAGCTGATAGGAACCGTTTTGTGAACAATTACTTGAAACAAACCTCAAAAAACTATTAAACTGCTCTTGTAAGAACTTCAGAATGAACTGATTCAGCATCTCGAGCTCATCGAGTCCGTGCATCGACACTGTCGTCTTTTCGAAAAGCCTATTGATGACATGTGTTACCTGACGAACGACCTGAAAAACAAAATATAGTTATCTTTACAAATAGTTATCGTCTTATAATCACGTACCGGCTGTGCTCCACTATTCAAGCAAGAAATTAGGTGTCTCTGCATTGGTCGCATCAGCGACATCATGCTCGGTTTCGGCATCACAGCGATGATCGTTGTAAGCATCTCCAGTGTGTGCTGTGCGTTCATACAGTGGCTCGGATACATATGACTGTTTCCCTCGTGGCGTACCTGGGATTCTTGGGGCAAGTTCAAGAACTTCTCCATCGTATTTGCTTTGATTTGAACAAAGTCTCCCCAGACACTTCCTCGGAGCGCGGCTCTCAGCAGCAGCTGACTTTTCTTCGTGAGTTCCGCCGCCTGACTGTTGTTGCTGGACTGTGAGCCGGACGCCTGGCTTTGATGGAATGTGATACAGAACCGGATGAGCATGTTCACAATATTATCAACATGCTCTCTCCCGATAGCTCTTTGTAGCTCAGGAACGTCTTTTTTATTGTGTGTCTCTTCAAAATCAAACCGCTCTGAAGACGAGGCCGTGCGCAGCTTATCGAGTTGTCGGTCGACTTCGTACGCTTCCTCATCAGTGATGACGTGCTCTGGTCTCAGAACCTTGAAGAGCTCCCACTTGATGACCATCTCACAGATATCAATTGCGTGCCTCCTCGTTATCCAACGAAAAGAACCGTTATTTTGGCATTCTGATTGTTTTGAGGAACTTACTTCTCCATGACACTGTTTGGCATAACCAGCGCTCTTTGGACGGCATTGAGAAGTGGAGTGAGCAAATCGTGACGCACGTGATAGTAAACGCGGTAGTTTCGGGTGACCATTTGGCTGAAAAAACATGATTGTTGCTAAAGCATTATAATTCATAGGACTGCTTACAAAATATGCTGCACGTGTTGCAATTGGTGGCACTCTTCGATGAGAACTTTTTTCACATTCATCAGAATCTGATGATGTCCATCATCCATCCGAGTTTTAACAGCAGGCGTCAAGATGTCTATAGCATTTCGAATCTGATCTCGCACATCTTGCTGATAAGTTGTGATCAGGTTAGTGAACACTTGCAGCACTATCTTCTTGTTGATGGTGAACCGTTCTATGATGTTCGACAAGAAGAAGAACCCCGTGAAGCGCATGGTCGGATCTTGATGGTTGTTCTGTGTGAGACACGGCCACGCGAAGAGCATGAAGATGCGCAGACGACCTCCTTGCTTCTTCAGATTGTTGTTGTGAATGTGCTCGGATGCGTGTTGAACGAACAATGTGCACAGTTGATAGAAGACGATGACCATTCCATCGCTGAGATTTTGACGTTGAGCGTTTATAACACTCGCGAGACGTCCAACAATGTTGGTAGGCGACTCGGCTTCCATTGATGTGTCGGAGTCATCTATCGGCGCCGTTCCCACAATTTCGTCAGTGTCGTATCTCTCGAATGCCCATTGCAATGATGGAATCACAAGATACTGCAATGCTTTCACGATTCCCATGTCGTTAACAGACTTCTGCGGATCCGTTTCGAACATCTCCATCACGTGGTTGAACATTTCTCTTCTCCACAAAAGAGGCATTGTGGGGATCACTTCGGTCTCGAGCCACTCGCGAACAAACGAGAAATCAGACACAAAGTTGCCGATGAATACAGAGACAACGTCGAAGAACAGTTGATAATCGTAGATATTCTGTCTGAAATGAACTTTTTATCAATCGTTTGCTTTTTCCTATTACTAGCCTCAGGTATCTGATGAAGATATTGATGAACAACTTGGGAACCTTGTATTTGTGGTCAGTCATACGTCCCACAAGAATCTCCTTCGTGTCATCTCCATTCAACGCACGAACCACATAGCGTGTCTTGAACTCAGAATGAATGAACAAATCCTTCAGCTTCGGGACTGGTGATGTCGGCCCGACCAACCACTCCACACAGTTCCTCGAGATGCGATCGATCAATGAAAGAGCGAACATCTCGCGGTCCCACGTGTCTCGTTCATCCTCGTCTTTCCAGTCGTCCTCATCCATATCGAGCATCTTGTTCAAAAAGTCAGGATTGTCGATGAACGCTTTTCTCAGTGGCTCGCTCTCCTTGTAAACGATGATACGCCTGATGAGCGAGCGACGAGCGGCATCGCGGATCGATTCGCGGGTCAGGAAGAACTTCCACACTTCTACTGGACTTTTGCTCAAGATGGCTGCCACGCTCTCTATCCAATTGACCAGAACGTCTTGCGAGTAGGTATACTCGAAATGAGCCGCGAATCGAGCAATTTCGATGACCATCGTATCCGTGAGTGTGCTGCTCGGACAGACGGCTAGCATTTCGACGGTGAAGCCGATAATGTCCAGTTCGCGGACACCTTTCATTTTCTCTTTTTCGTACTCTTCACAATCTTCTTCTGTAGCGTCTCTTGGTAGTGTCAACACATTGCCGTATTTCTCGTTCATTTTCCACCGAATCATTTGATTTGTGAGATTTTGAGCCATATTGCTACCCAAAATCTTCGGATTCAACTCCATCAGAGTCTTGAACTTTGCAATGTCGTTGTACGAAATGCCCTTCTCGTCATCCTTTTGACTGTCCTCATTCGCTCGGTTTATGCTGCGTATTTGAGTTGCTCCGAACGTCGCTATGATGTTGGTAGGCACGGGTGTCACTTTCAGCAGTGCAATATGAACTCTCTGCGAAATGTCTGGATTTTCCAAATCGGTATCCGCTCTGAGAAGAACAGTCATGATGCGTCTCCAAGTCTCGCGGCTTTCGAACACTTGCTCAATTGTGATTTTGGTACTACGCAGTGCAAGTATTTCGATCATCGCCTCTTCAGTCTCCTCAATGTCCATTGCTGAGTCATCAAATTCTGCTTCGTATCGTTTTTTCATTCGATCGTACGCAATAACAAGACACTGCAGAGCATTCGTTCGCATCGTATCGATAAGTGTGGTGATTGGGAACGGAGGCAAGAAATGTGACGGACACGTCTCGCACTTCTTGAAACCCGGTCGCTGATTGATCACGGCAGTATCCGTTTGGGCGATATCAAGAAGGTATGCCAAATAGCGTTTGTACATGGTCATGTCCTTCTCAAAGTCGAATCCAGTCGGGCAGGAAATCATGAACATTTGAAGAGCAGCCAAACTTCCAGTGGCATCCATGAGTGACATCGTCGGAGAAGTCTCCAGAATTCTTTCCAATTCGAACTCGAAGAAATGCCTGAAACGGAGCAGGAACTTCTCCAGAGTTGGCTCAAGTTTCGACGCTTTCATGCAGTGCTCAACGAGTCCACACATGAACTCTCTGACGCGTTCATTGCTGTGGAAGTAGTGTTTTCCAATTACTGCCATGAAGATGGCAGCCAACGTGAGGTTCTCCTCCGATTTCTCTTGCTCTTTGAAGAAGTAAATGTCCATCATCTTGCGGAGAATATCGAATGCAGCATCAGCCGAACCGCTGGATATTTCCTCGACTGTTCCGAGAATTACTTCTGTTATCGAGTCGACAACTTCGACAACAAAGTCCATCACGAACTTTCGGGGATAGGAGTCGATCATGTATCCCAGAGCAGTAATTCCACCAGATCTCGCATACCACGCTGGGCCATGGCACAACTTCAGCACTTTCTCCATCAGATATCGACACATTGGAACAGTCGACATTTGACTGATATCGGGAAGAGCAAGAGAGACAGTCTCATTGATATGACGGAGAGACATCACTCCCGCATACACGAAACTATTCGAAGTTTCCGAAAGACAAATGATGAGCGCATCGACCATGACGGAGGAGTCGAGACACATCCGCAGTACGCCTTGGTCTTCCGCTTGACGCATCCAGTCGTTTCCACCGACGTACTCTAGCACACCAATTAATGCGAATTGACGGAGAACCTTGACAAAGAATTTGCTATAGACATGGCGGAAACCATCCTTGTTCCAAATACCATCTGAAATGTTGAATTCATGTGTTTTTGTTAAAAGTTAAGAAAAACTTACACGCCATGGCAAGGAGCGCATTGATATACAATTCTCTGTCGTTCTGGTTCATGCAGGTATATATTTCGGTCGTTCTGTTTTTCACATCAAACTCTGAGATGAGCTTCTTCAGCTTTTTGGGAAGATTCGCGTCCGGTTGGAAAGCGCTGTCTGTGGAACCAAATCCGGCGAGAAGGACAGCCTTCGAAAGTTCCAAACACCACTTTCTCATGGCTCCAGTCGGAGGGATCGTCGGACTAGGATTCAAAATCATGTCGGCCGGATAGCGCATCTGATCGGTGGCCATTCTCATGAGTTCAGAAATAGGAAGATGGAGACTGTACTTTCCGTCTAGACCCATTCGCGAGAATTCCATGTTGACGAACGACTGAAATAAACTCAGTTGTGCTATAGAATCATTTAGAGTTTTCTTACATCTGGTCTAGCAGTCACTGGAAGAAGCTGTGGTTGATTGAGCAGTTTTCGATTAGCGCCACCAAACTTTCCGAGAATTCGGAAAGCCGATGTCGTCGAAACGTTGTCGGGAGCTTTTGAGACAACTCGCCACAATCCTTGCATCAGAGCTCCGCGCACTGGCACCATGTTTTCAAGAAGATACTCCGGTTGAAGATTGTCGACACAGAGTTCGAGTGTTCGGAGTCCTTGGGTGACTATGTTCGGACTTCCGTGCATTGCACAGACCAGTGGATCCATTAGCAGTGGGAGGTACGGGAGAAGAGAGCTCAGGCGTACGGGAACAGTGAGGCACAGTTCAACGAAGAGTTCGCGCATTTGAATACGATGTTGGCAAGACTGCAACTTCACGATTTTATCGTCTGATTCAAACAAAAATTACTCACCGTCAGCTTATTCAAAAACTGAAGAAGGTTCGGCAACAACTGAAGGAACTTTCCGTACAAAATGTCTTGTGCTCCTCCTCCGATGCTTCTGAACAGCGAGCGAAGCAAGAGGAAATAGTTGAGTGGCTCGCGAGCTGTTAGAGCCAAAACCGTCGACTGCTTCAGGATCTCCGGAAGATAGGATGTCAGCATTTTGTCGCCGTGCAAACTCGCCGAGTTGGCTCCAATTGCCGAGAAGATTATTTTGAATAGCTTGACGTACAAAGTTGTCTTGTCATTGCTCAATTCCAACAACTTCATGCGGGACATGAGGAAGGAGAGCATAGTCGACGCGAAGAAAGGCACCTCGTTTCTTACGAGGAATGTGTTCACCATTAGTTGCAGCGGATAGTTTCGACTGAAATTTTAGACTTTCAAGCTACCAAAATTCTAGTAATAAAACGAACTTGTATATTCTCTCTATGAGAAAGTCCATGTACTTCTCGAAAATCTCACGGAACACAGCGTGGTCGATGGTTGTGAACACATTTGCCAGAGACTCCAGCGTATCTTTTTCGTCTTTCGTTCGCATCGAGGAAGACGCCGGTGGCTGATTGCGGCTCGCCGGCAGAACGAACACATCCATGCACATGACTCCATAGCGGAGCAGACGTTCGAACAGATCACGTTCTTTGGCGCAATGGTACATCTCAGTGGGTGGACGACTCACTCGCAACTGTCCAGTGACGAACTTGCATGTGTGCATAATGTACTTGACCATATTTCGCGCTTCGACCAGCGGAAATGGAGGCGACGGCATGACAGACATGTTACCGAGAATTGCTTCTGGAGACGTGAGTTTCGTGTTTTCCTTGGTGGGCGGCGGAAGTTTGTTCTCGTCGGGGACGGTTGACTGTTCGGGCGTCAAGTACTCGAGCTCTTCCACTGAATCAATCGACAATCGGCGATTTCTTCGCTTTGGCACTCCTTTGATCGTTTCCTTTGGAATGTTGACTCCTGGTTTTTCACCATCTCTCTCGTAGCTTTTGTATTCGTAGTCGATATCCGTTCCGTACTGTTGGAACAGAATCGGCATGTGGTACACAGCGAGAACTTTCAGCTTTGCCACATGGGCTTCCAGAATGTCAAGGAGAAGCTCTCTTGTCTGAAATTTATTCCGATGATCGGCTTTTGGAGGAGGAAACTAACCGTGTCGGTACAGTCCATCTTGGCGAGTGATTCGGCGATTGAGCTCAACAAACGCGCCGACATGATTTGGACTTGTGATGAATTGGTCGGATCGTGTAGAGTGCGACAGAAAACGAAAGTAACACTGAAAAACGGGAGGTTTACAGCGTCTAAAATCAAACAGAACATACTGTGAGATCATTTCGAAATCCACGTGATTGCGCATGTGATGAAGCAGGTCGGCCAGCATTTGATACATGAACACCCGTAGATGATCGATAGCTGTGAACCCTGTCCCGAGAACAACATGCTCTGATATAAGGCGTGGGAGCATCGGATAGAACTTTGTCTTCATGTCTCCCGCTGTGAAGTATTTGAGCGCCATCAGAACTTCTCGACGAACTGATATCAAGTCAGGCGGGCATCTCTCGAGCATCTGCATTGTTCCGGAAACGAGAAGCGAACCGTTTTGGATAATAAGATCCATGAACTAGAAAAAAGAACTTTTAGTTAGGAACTTCCCGTAATTATTTTTTACCGCTGGAATTTTCGCCATGATGTTAACGAAGGAGAGGAACTTGGATTGTGCACAGACGAAATCGTCGGCCAGCGTCTGATTGATGTTTGGAGAGGCTTTCCTCGGCATACCGGGCACATGCACATTGAAAAAATCAAGTCCGAGACGCATAAAATCGAGTCCTTCTGTTTGAACTGACGTCTTGAAGTGCTGGTAGAAAAATACCACGAGGTACGGTATTTCGAGAAGTACTTTGACCGACTTTTGGGCGGATGGGATCATGTCGAACTGCACGAATCCTTTTCCATCCGGTCCATTCAGAAGAACAGACTGTGAGTAGTAGCACGTTTTGACGTATTCTTCAATCAATTGCTCGTCAGATCGAGGAACGGGTGGCGGCTTGTGATCTTTGAGAAGAAACATTTCTATCGTTCGACCGCTGAGAGTTAAATCGACAACCATCTTCTTGAAGGTTACCATAACCGCCGAGACTTCTGGAGAATACGCCATCTTGCCGGTGCTGCGTCCCTGGTCGGTGATAATCTTGATTGCCAATCCAGCGTTCTCCTCATTCTCGATGGAGATGAGTCGCATCATTTGCTTTATGATCTCCTTGCTGTGCTGTTTCGTGGCATCCACATTCGATAATCGGAGAATAATTTCCAACATCAACTTTCGAAGTTGTTGTGTGTTATTCTGCGAAATGAATTGAGGAGTTGTGTTGCAAAAAACAGCCAGAATCGCCAAGATGAGTTTCTCGACGACTTTTTCGTAGGCGCTGGTGGTGAAGTGATTTTCGATGCTGTTCCAAATTTCCTGAAAATACAAATTTTTAAATAGTAAAAAAGTATTCTACTTACATGTAGCATCCTCAGTTTGACGTCATCCCGTTGTCCACCGTCAATGAGACTCTGAATTCGGTTTTCTAGCTCCATCATTAAGCTTCTTTCGTGGAGCTGAAATTGAGATCGATACATTGGTGCCGGCATCGTTGTGTCCATAACGCGAAAGTGACCAGCACCCGAAACCTAGCCACTTTTCGAGTTTTTTATTCTGCAAATTTGATTTACGATAGAATAAAACGAAAGAGTTGTCCAAGCGACATATTAATAATAAGAAACAAAGCCAATAAAAGCGGAGAGAATATTTCGAAATGAAACGGAGAGGAAAATACGGCTGACAGGGAGGACTATTAGTCATGAATGTGGGTCTATGTCGCAAGTGTACCGTTGAAATTTGAACGAGAGCCGACTATCTGCTGACGTCTTTTCGGTGACTGAAAAGGCGACGCTGCGGGTTGTTTGCGCGATCCCGGTGCGTTTGCCACGAGAAGAAGAAGAGTGTATCGGGGGGAGAACAGTGTGACCTCGTTTATTCTCTTTTTTCTTTTACTCTCTCTATTATTATTTTAAAACTAAATATATTATCAATTTGCAGATAAATGGGTTCAGTTATAACCAAAGAAACAGTTCTTCAAGACAATGTGTACCTGAAAAAGTTGAGTGGATTGGAATCAATTGACGACAACGAGCCATTTTGGAACACTTTGTTGTCGTTTAGTTTGAAGTTTGATGATGATGATGAGTGAGTATTATTCTTCGAGAAAACCCAAATGATCAAACAAATAATAGAGAAACAAGAGAGAAATTGGAAGCTGCCCTGGACGACCACCTACAATGTTTGATGCACAACACTCAAACGACTGGAAACTTTGCAGCGTTCATCCGGGTCTTTCTTCGCAGATCTACAGAACTGAAAGTATCAGAGCAGTGCGAGAAGTGAGCGCTTGTTTAAAAAAATCTGAAACAGGACGATTTCAGTAAAATCTATCTGTGGCAAACATCAAATGCTCTGCTAATTCTTCGATCTATCGCCAAGTTTTTGACACAACGAATGACGGAAAAAGAGTTCGTGCGAATCTTTGCAAAAAACACGGACAACGCAGTGATGGAGTCTTCAACACCTTCGTCTTCAGATGAAGAAGACAATGATGAAGACGAAGAAGCGCAGAATAACAATGGTGAGAATTTCTGCTAGAAAATTGCTCGAATGATTTTTCAGAAGTCAAAGAGGTCCCGATAAAGTTCCAAAATACAGCAGAAGAGTTCACTTACGAACTCGTGTCCATCCTGATCACAATTCCCGTCAAGTGAGTCGAATTCTCTGATTTCGTGATCAAGTTATATTTCAGTGAGGCAACTATGGCTATTCACTCCGAAGCGGTGCGATGTCTTCTTACTCTTCTCAGTTCCCAATTGTACAATGAGGATATCGTGAACACATCCATTGTTTTCCGCTTCTTCATCGACGGTGCTTGTGCACAGCACGCAGCGACACTAACGAAGACCCTTTTGCTCAATTATCTCCTTCATAATTCGGAATACCAAATCACTGTTCAAAAACCACAAGAAAGCATCGTTTTTGGAATAGCTTGTAAGTTTTGAAAAATAGGAGAATACGTTCAATTATGTCAATTTATTCAGCTTCAATGTGGTCAATGGTTCAAATGGCAGCTGGCCTAGACTCTGGGGAAGATGAGAAGCCTCCACCACAAACCCTCGGAAACTTCAGCATCTTGTTGCTTCTCAACTTGTCGTGCCATCAACCATCGAACGCTTCGAACCCGTTTAAAGAGACCTTGGCTCTCTTCCAGAATGCTCAAGAAGTCTCTACTCTTCCGACTCAAGTAGTCTCATTCAAGATAGATTATAATGGACTTTACGAAAGACTATGTGCCACTGCTATGCATGAGCCGCCTATGCTACTGCTCTACATGCTCCTTCAAGCAAATTCCGGATTCAGAAACTATGTTCTATCCCGAATCAACCTCGAAAATCTCGTTGTGCCAGTTCTTCGAATTCTTCATGACGGAGTGACTGCATCGAATAACTCGCATCATGTCTACCTAGCACTCATTGTTACTCTAATGCTCAGCGAAGACGACATTTTCTGCACGATAATTCACGAAGCGGTAAAACAAAACTATGAGTTAAGCAACAAAAAAGAATTAGTATTTAGACAATCAAAAACTTGGATTGGTTGGATAGCGAGTTTAGCGTCCGCGAAATCTCCCTTGGCGGTCTCACCGCACTCGTCCTCATTAGAGCAATTCAGAAGAATGCACTAAAAACAAAAGTGAGTTGTTCTCTTTCTACACTCGAGTATACGTCTTATTTCCTATAGGATCGCTATTTGCACACAAACTGCCTCGCAGTGCTCGCCAACATGTCAGCCTCGTTCAAGAATCTGGCTCCGATCGTTTGTCAGCGTCTCATTTCTCTACTGGATGTAAGCATCATTCAGCTTCAAACTTTTTAAAACATTGAATTCTCTTCCAGTTACTGACGAAAAGACACGCAAAAATGGTAGACCATATGAGAGTGAGCAGTCAGAACGATACTGCTGGAGGACAACCAATCAACTTCGTAAGAATGAAGAACTAGCGATGTGACTCACATCACAATACTTTCAGCACGACGACATTACTGCCCTTGAAGAAGGGATCCGTACACTTCTGGAGATCATCAATAGTGCTCTGTGCAATGGTCTTCGACACAACACGCATCTCATCTACAACCTAATTTACTACCGTTCAATGTTTGATGCGTACATGCAACATCCAATGTTCCAAGATCTTCTTGTTAATATCGCTGCCGTCATTTCGCACTTCTCTTCGAAAATGGTGAATGTGCCAGCAGGAGATGGGATCGCGATGCTGCACATTATTGAGAAAGAAGCGATTGTGTGGCCAACAAACAAGTTGGCCAAGTTCCCGGAGCTCAAGTTCCGATACGTGGAGGACGAATACACTGTGGACTTCTTTGTGCCGTACGTCTGGCGCCTGTCAATTGAACACTCGGGAATCCATTTCGATGTATCTAGAATCAAGCTATTCAAAGCCGAAAGTATTGCATGAACCATTATATCCACCGGGGGAAAACAAAGTGCCGGTACTTTTTATTCGAGAAAAATTGGAAAGTGACCTTATTACTCTTGTGATGATGAAATATCATAATAATGTACAATAAATAAATTGATACTATCTTCAAAGTCCTTTGTTGTAGTAGACAACTTTCGGCGGGTGCGGCAGTTTGTTGATGTGCTCTTGCAGAGAAATTTCCAGCTGATCCACTTGCAGAGAGCTCTTTTGCGGGAAAAGAGCACAACAGATGGGCGTGGAGAAGGCGAGCATGAATCCACAGAGCAAAGTCTGCAGAGGAGCCGCCATCACTGGGGTATACCAAGAGGCGCGAGTGAGCTGCTCCAGAATGATCGGACCGAGGACCATGTTCGGAACGGCCATTCCGACACGACTGAGAACCACTTGCGGAATAGCGTGACCGGGAGCGACGGTCGAGAAACCGAGTGTGCGGCCTTCGGCGTCTTCGACCGGGATTCCACTTGTGAACTCTCTGCAAGAGAATATTAAGTTTATGATTGAATTCTTGTTATTCACTTGTTTCTCATCATGGGAATGTTTATCGCGTTGGCAAAAGCAATCGCAACGAACGGAACGAGGCGGGCGAGAAGCGGAGGAGCGGTCTGAAAACATTTGCTGCGTTGTTTCCCGACGATATCTCATCCACCTTCCATTTCTTCAGCATGTAATTGAAGGAGAGAGCACACGAAAGAGCACCAGTCGTGGCTCCGCAGTAGGAGAGAAACAGAGTCCGATCGTCTTGTTTGTGGATTCCGCTGCGATTCGTGTAGTTGACGATGGCGTTGAAGGACTGATTGATCCAGTGGAAGAATATGACATGCGGAAGTCTGAATTGAAACGATGGAAACGAGAGGCAGAGGTGGAGATCACTTTTGATAGAATGTGAGCATTCCGCCGGTGATGAGCATATTGCACGGCACCTGAGCACTCATTCTCCCGAGCAACAGCATCTTCTCCCCCGTGTCCGGGTGGAATGCCGAGTCGTAGAGTGTCTTGGCTCTCCACAACTCGTCGACGGTCATGTTCGGATCGAAGTTTCCCTGTTTGTAATCGAGCACAATCTTCCGCGCATTGTCCAGTTTCGCGTTGCTTGCGAGCAAGTTCATACAGTTGGCGGTCGAGAAGAAGTGGTACATTCTTCCTGAAAATTATTGCGAGAACTCTGCGACGAGTCCCCTATCTAACCTTCGAAAGTGTTCTGATCCCATCGTGGTCTCGAAAGATCCGGCATTTTCTCGCACTTTGATAAAGTCTGCGTCATCTTGTAAAAGCACGAAAGCAGTTGAAATTGCAGTTTCTGGTTGAAAAGAAGTCGTCGTCGGCGCGCCTCAGCGGAGAGTTTTGAGTGAGTTGGCAGTTAAATTTACGGGCGGGTCACGCCGAAAAGCGCTAATTTAGGTAAAAGTGTCGGAGGAACATGGTCCCAAGAGACGGCAGTCGGTCACGTTTTATCAGTAGTCATCGGGCGAAATTAAATTATTCACAAAGTCACAAAACTCGGAAAGAAATCTCAAAAATTACAAACAGGGGAAGAAGAAGTTGGGGGGGGGGGGGAAACAAGTAACCGGATTTCGAAAGTCACAGGAGAGAAAGAGAAAATGTGATAACTATTATTTTAAAATGTTAATTATTATTATTTAGAAAAAAAAGAAAAGTTAGAGAGGGAAGGACAAAAAGGGGGAATGGTCATGGGGACAAAATCTACGAAGAGACGGGAGGTGAGTGACAAAGTTTCACACTTGGACGACTCCTTCCGCATCTTCGAGAGCGTTCCCCGGATCCGTCGGCTCAATGCGCTCAGTTCTCATCAAAGTGCGGCGACTCCTGTCGACGGATCTGCGAACGCGCGTCTCGAGAGCGACCGATTCGAACGGTTCCGTCTCCGGCTGAAATCATAGAAATGTTGAAGACTCTTTCACAAATGACTCTTGCGGGGTTATAATCATGCTCATATCATCATGCATTTTGTTTCGAATAAAGCAATCACCTTATGAAGGAGATATGAGTCCACGCACCAGCAAATGCAAATGAAAGCGACAAAGGAGATCCCGCACGACACGACGATGATCGTGGACCAGCTGACCTTAATTGTGTTATCGGGCAGTTTGAAGGCGGCGAGCTCTTGGACGACAGTTTCCGGCGACTTGAAGCCCTCCAGTGTGAAGTCGTAGGTGATGGTGTAGTTGAGACGGGTCGCAGTGTAGCTGGCGTCTCCGTAGAACTTGAGGAACTCGAGGCCTTCTCCCGGAAGATCCGGACTCGAGTGGATGAGATCGTCATCGCAGTCCTTCATCATTCCTGGAACCCAATCAATCATTTGGAGAGAGGAAAGATCGAGAACTAACCATCATGCACGAGTTCTCCATTACTTGCCCTTGTCTGCATAGTGATTGTGATACACGAGTGATAGCACTTGATAACTCTGATGACTCCGGTTGCACAATTCGTTCCGGGCCACTGATCCACCCATCCCATCGACTGACCAGATGGCGAGTGCTGCATCACCCACCGTCTCGCCAGCTGAATAGTAGTTCTGTGTGACGGCATATGATTCAGAGAAACTCACAAAGTTCCCGGACACGCATTGCGCGCACTGACGCTCCTTTTTCTCTTGAGCTCCGAGCACTGCGACGACGAGAATCAACGGCACCAGGAGCAATTTCAGCGGAAACTGCGAGTCTGCCATGTTTGAGAAGCGGCTGAAGAACGGAAGAGTTGGGGTGCGGGAGGCGGTGGGACAGGACGGTTTATATAGTTCAATATTGGAGGAATGCAATTTCGAGTTGGACGCACTGCACACCCCGATATTAGACTGCTCGGAAATGTGGAATGGGGAGGAAGGGAGGGAGAGAGAGGCGGCACGAACGTAGGTACAGCAGACACGGTGGCGCAATAAAGAGGAGAGTCGGGGGGTCGAATGCGTAGAAAAGTCGGACAGTTTGTCAATGGATGCCACATGTGGCCCTTTATGTGTGCGCGCTGTCTGCTGCGACTGGTGTCTGGCACCACAGGTCTGGCGGAGGGAGGGCGAAGGGGCGACTTTCGAAAAGATGATGGTGGTTGCGGTTGCTGCGACTATATCTCTCGCTTTCAGATTTCTCTCTCTCTCTCGGCAAGTGATAACAGTGATAACAGTGAGTCACCTCTGCTCTGACTATCGATAGATTCGAAATGGTTTGGGCGCGAAATGGAACGTATTGAATCGGAGGGGAATGCCTTGATTTGAATGAGATCGTTTCTTTGGGTGGAGGTCGTACGCAGCTCTTCTTATGCAAACTCAGAATCGAAATTAGGCAATTGCATTCAATTAGTGGAAGAGAGCGAAAGTGTTAAATTAGAATCGGAAGACGAATGGGGGCCGGGGAGAGAGAGAGAGAAAGAGAGAGGCAGAGAGGAAGGAAAGTAAAACATGTGCCAGGTACACAGAAGGACCCCCACAGCCATTTGGTTGCCAACGCGCCGTTGAATCATCCCCCGGGGGGTGAAAAAAGTGACAGTGAGTGGTGGTTGGAGGCGGGCGGCGAGTACAGCACGCTTCCGTAAGAAAGTGGGAACGCGGCGGCTTCTCTTTGACGCAACCATAAACTCGTCGACGGAAAATCGTAACACCACCGCCGGCGCGGAAACAAATGGGAGGAAAGCGGGAGAGGGAGTGGGATGAATGCTTACGACGGAGAGAAAACGTGGCGAATTCTAGGGGGAAAGGGGCGGAGTCTTGATAAACAGTCGAGAACAATCTATGCGGAACAGAGACTGCATCTGAGATGACTCAACGGCCGAAAGGACCCAAAACTCCCTAAATTCTTTCCAGACTCTATGTTTTGGCGGTGAAAGGGAAAACGACGTCTCTTGGAAAAGTCGTGTCTGGGGCGAGGAGAAGAACGACGAAAAGAAGGTCATCTGGGTTGCTGTGGGAGGAGGGACACGTTAGTTGTCCTGAACGGAACCCTAAAGTGACCAAGAGAATTTCGAAAAAGAACAGAAGAAAACGCGAAAAGTAACGAACGAAAGAAGACGAAGGAAACATGACATTTGCAGTCGAGAGGGGGCAACATGTGTTTGTTTTCGAATAAGTCCGTCCCCCCGTAGAGGAAGAAAACGAAGAAAAAGAAGGGAAAGAAGAAGAGGAAAGTGTCAATATTTTCCGTTCCGTTTCACAGCGACCTTGTGAAGAATGAGTCGGTGCACTTTTAAGACATCTTCTTTCGATTCTTTGTAAAGTTCGCAACATCTGCAACGTGTTTGCCATGCGTCCGTTTCGCTGTTTTTAAAAGACACATTCGCGACGAGCAGCGATTCCAAGCACTTACTGGACGGAGGGGTCAGAATAGATCTACTGTGACTATATGCGAGACTAACCGCGCTCCACCGATAAATTTGAAAAATCGGTGGAAGAGATGATTGTTCTCGAAAGAACTGCTGAAAATTCGAGAATGCAGTGCGAAATCGTGGGTTTATCCGTGTCGCGATTTCAATTTCTGTTTCCGATTCACGGACTTCTCCGAATTTCGCATTAAAGGGCGTTGCGTTCCCGAATATTTAAGCAAAAAACGGTTGAGGCGAATCAGTAGTGAATCATTGCAAAATTACATGTCATGTTAATCGACTGGCGTGCAAAATTTATGCGAGATCCTGACTCATCGAACAAACTTCCAGCTAAACGCCATTTTGATACACGCATAAATACACAAAGATACACTAATATAATCTGCGCAGGTCCCGAAACGGAAAAGCAAGATTGCGCCAATGTTTGAAGGCGTCCATTCAGTCGCCAAGGGACTATACCATTCCTTGGAGCCACTAAGGGTCTAGTATTCCAAAAAGAGAAAAAATTTAGAAAAATTAAACTTTGTAACATCAAAAAAAAAGTGGAGATGAAGAAAATGACAACGAAACGAAAAGATGTTACTGGTAGAAGACGCGAATCGCGTGACGACGACGATTCTGCGACTGGAAGAAGTCGGCTGAGAACTGCGAGATGGACGAGGAGAGCGGCTGGGGGATGGGGGTGTAGTCGATGGCCAGCTGCAATGGATCCAATTCAACTTCTCTCTCCGCCTCCAACTGACCTTATCAATTGACTTCCCCGGATCGGCACACTCTTTGAAGTACTTCTCAGCCACTCCGACGCGCATCTTCATCGTTTCTCCGCTGTGAAGGACTCCAGTTGTTGGGGCTGCGATGAGATACGTGTCCGCGTTGGTCTGGAAGTCGGAATTAGACACGAGATGCACAAGACAGAAACGAACTTTGAGGGCGAACATCAAGTGTAACGGAGAGACGTTCGTCACTTGGATCAGTGTGCCCATGCTGTCTGCTGTGAAGGTGAGACGGTCTGCTGGAACGGTAACAATGTCCGATGCTCCTCCGCAAGTTATCGTCATCGTGGACATTGTCTCGAACTGTTGGGCCCTCGGAGCATGCAGACGGATCGTCGACGACGGTTCGCGTGCCGTTTCGTCGTCCTCGTCATCGATTCGAAGCGTTTGAGGAGTGGCCGTCTTGTAGACGAACCCCGGAGACACACGCTGCGTCGTTTGCATCTCCAGTGACTGTTTGAAGCTTCGTCCCGTGCTCACACCCATATCGATCTCATCCAGAGTCGAAGTCTCCGGTATCAAGTGCTCCGATTTGTCCGAGAAGTGAGTAGGTGTCGGGGAGACGGGGGCGAATCCCGACGAATTGGTCTTCTTCTCGAATCCATGGCTATCGTAGCTCGTGAACACCGACGACATCATCCCGCCAGTGACACGGTTCGCGTATCTCCACGATCGTGGAACAGCGGACGGATTGGAACGGACTGCGTGGAGGAATACGGTGCCGAGGAGGCTTCCTTTGATCAGGTTGTAGCCCTGAGTGGTTCCGACGAATTGGTCGATCAGAGCGAGTAGGCCATAGAGGGTCCAATAGAAGAGGATCGAGTGCTGAATGGAGAGGAATTCTGAGGAAGAGTCAACGGAAACCCACGTATCCTTCCTTCGATGTGATCTGACTGATGAGTACTCTGTACGAGAAAACGGCCGGGGGAACGGAAGTCAGAGCAGTGCATACAACCTGCAACACGTTTCCTCAGTTTCTCCATCTCAAACTCCGGCTCACTTGAGCGTGCTCCCCGTTGATCAAGTACAGAGAAACGGCGAGCAGGGTCATCGCGGCGAGTTCTTTATTCCCGACGAGTCCTCCGAGGAAACGATGCTCCCTCGAGTCGCCGGCGTTGTGCTCCATATGACTCTCCGCTGAGGGGATCCGGTAGCTCTTCGACGCCGGATACAAGTGATCGCCCCCGGCGTTCTCTGGAAACGTCTGGAATGCGGACGGAGGGGCCGCTCGTTCACATACTGAAGTCGTTCCGAGTGCTTCTTCTTCCGTTGCTTGCTAACGCCATTTAAGAATTTGATACTCTTTTGCAAAGGCAAAATAAACTCATTTCGTCCTCGACGTCAACCGAAATGACTCACGCGGGGACACGTACGGGGACAAGTTTGTTTCCCAAGAGTTTTGTGGCCGAGATTCCCGTTTTCACTCATCTCTGTGCCGCCCGTTTTTTAAGCAGTAGTCCTGGAGGAGTACACTACGAACACAGCACGGACAACACAAAGATTACTGTCCTCCCCCTCTTCATGTCGTTCGCGCTTGTCCCGTTCGAGTGGTTTCGGGGGTCGCAAAAAGTGATTGCCATCGTGCTTCTTTCCATCCGCCCATCCGTCCGCGTGCTCCCAGATCCAGGCTCTTTCGAGCGAAAGAGAGATCGCAACTGCTGACTGCACGGAGGCATCACTCGTCCCAGCGAAACGCAGAACCGGTGTAACATCACACTGAAAACAGGGCTGCGAGGAGAGGGAGTCATCGGGACGGGGCGAGCAGAAGGAATAAGTGACCAGTGGCTCTTCGCGCTCTCTCTCTCGGTACTTTGCGTGTAACATCTGTACAAAACACGGCCTCCCCCCAAAGTGCTCTTCGCCCCCCTCAAGTGAATGTTTCTGTTTTGTTTACCCACCCTCCCCGATCAGCAGTGTCCCTCAATCAGCAGTTACCGTTTCGAAGGGAAACGGTTTCGAGAGAGCCAGAAACCAAGAGAACCGCCCGAGGGAGAGAAGGAAGGGAGTCTCTTTCTTCTTCACTTTGTTCTCGGATTATCCTGAGCCGATTAGGCGTCTTCTCTTTGTGCCGGGACACTTTGGAATTCGGCCAACTTTCATGTTGTCCATGAAGAGAAAGAGAGCTACCAATTGCCACATTCGCATTTGTTTCCATGTGACGCCATTTCTCGAACCTATTACCGCCGGGACCATCTGCTCGGCGGCAGTTTCCGTCCGTTTCTCGCTGACTCACTCGTCTGTTTTCGTCTCAAAGAGCATCTGCCCGAGCAGCTGACTGCGACCGCCCCGTCCGATGGTCCGGAGGAGTCCCGCAATAACTACTGACTCATTATATGTGTTACACTCCAAACACACACACACACCTCTCATAAGATCACTCTTTCTCTCTATTTATTATCAAATCGGCTGCGAGAATGCTTCTGTGTTTCTTCTCTCTTTTTTGCCGATCTAAGCGACCGGCGCCATCGTCGACAAAAGGCTCAGATTGAGTAAACAGCGGCTCTCGGGAAGCGGCCGATTGGCGCAGTCCGTCGGAAAGGATATCATGCGGACAGGGCTACGAAATATCTCTCGCTCTATCACTTCCCGTGGTTTCTTTTTCCGCTCTTTCTTTATTTAAATCCTACGTCACTCTCTCGCACACTTTTTGATTTTCAGTCAGCGATGGCGAGTCCCGAACTGGCCGAAAAGCTGAAGAAGCGATTGGACGGATCCGCTGAAACTGAAGAGGCTGGACCCCAGGAGCAGCCCCCTCCGGCCCCCGTCATCCCACAGAAAGTAAGTTTTTCACCGTTTCTCTTCCCCTTCACAACATGCCTTCTATCTCAGATTGTCGAGAATCCATACGTTGCCAAAGCGGACACTTCGATTGATGATTTGATTTTCAAAGCGCTCGAGAAGAAAGAAGAGAACAACAACAATCAGCCGCCAGTCACAGAGCCATTGAATGTGCACACAGAGCCCAGCTCTCTTCCGATGCACCAGCACCAGAACCCGATGAATGTGGATCCCCGGAGTCCCCCGCCGAAGAGATCGATCCAGGAACTTCTCGAGAAGGAGAGGATGGAGAACGAGGCGCAACAGCAGAGTGCCCCAGTTCCCAAGACGCCAGTGATGGTGATCTCGAAGGGAGCGTTCCCGAGGAGCGCCTCGCCGAGAAGGCAGCAGTTTGTGAGGGAGAACGAGGACGGAAATGAGTTGGAGAAGAAGTTGGCGGCGCAGCGGATGAAGAAATACACGGAGGAAATGGAGTCGCTCGTTCAGAAGCCAGTCGACGTGCTCGATGTGATTATGAAGAGCGTGAGTGTTTGAGATTCTATGGGTAGACAAGGGGTTGAATTACTAACGAGAGGTGGAGACAGACCGCCATCGAGAATTCATTGAAAACGTCCCCCACTTGTACACTTGCAGCCGCCTCCGCCACCTTCCCCTCCACAACTGCCCACTAGTCCTCCACCCCCAACGCCTCCTGCTAGAATCGCCAGTGTTCGTTCGGACGAATCGCTCGAAGAAGAGGAGCGAAGACGTAAAGAGTCTGAAGAGACAGCCACATTCGAAGAGTTGGAAGCGGAGATAATGCGAATGTCGCGAAGCCCCGTGCCCCCGCCTGTCTTCACAATTCCACCGCCACCTCCCCCGAATCTCGCTCTTCCCGAGGTTCCCCAGTGCCTTCCCACCCCATCGCCCCCATCCCCTCGCCCAACAAGTGTTCCTCCGCCAATCCCCAGTCCAGGGCCGTCGGAAGACGTGAATGTGGATGAGCTGATTGAGTCGATCTCTGATTCTGTCATCATCACTTCAATCTCCCCTCCGCCGCCTCTCCCACCGCTTCGCGAGTCCTCATTAGAAGACGAGACCCCTGAGGAGACACCCGAAGATCCATCGCCGGCAGTGACACCAGCAGTGGAATCTCCTGCTCCTGCCGATGTTGCTCCGCTCGCAGAATCAGAAGCTCTGGATGCTCCCCTCGAAAGACCCGATGCTCCAACACCCGTCAGAGACTCCTCACTGCCCACGGAATCCATTCAAAGCGCCGTTCCTCAAACCCTTGATTCCAACGAAGAGAGTGAGAGACCGAAGGCACCAACGCCAATCAGAGACTCGTCCC
This sequence comes from Caenorhabditis macrosperma, assembly GCA_963932285.1. NCBI lineage: Eukaryota > Metazoa > Nematoda > Chromadorea > Rhabditida > Rhabditidae > Caenorhabditis > Caenorhabditis macrosperma. Next base: position 10,094,337 of record OZ010621.1, on the reverse strand, counting down.
TTCCTCCCCCACCACCACCCAAACCAGAGACTCCGTTGGCAATCCGTCGAGCCGGCCCCATTCCCACCCCGCAGCTCATGGAGATGATTCATCAGGAGGATTGGTATGCGAAGATTGTCTCCTTCGAGACTGAAACATTCATTTCCAGCGCCCGCCCCTCGTCGCCGACCGCTTCCTCCGTCTCTACCAGCCGCCCACAGTCACCGGCAGTTCCCAAAGTATGTTTTCGTTTTTCGGTTTCAATCAAAACATTTCCGCAATCCTTCTCCACTCTCTCCTGTTTTCCAGAAACCGTCCGTCGTCTCTCCATTGGGTCTGCTGTGTGATCCGCATCTGTCTCACGAGAAGTCGGCTCCAGAAGACGTTCAACCGAAGGAAATGGATCCAGCCGCGCCGGTCCCTGTTCCGCCGGTCGATGAGACCGAATTGAACGATGCGCTCGAGAGAAGAAACAAGATTCTTGAAGGTAAGCGATCTCTCCCGGAGGTGGTTCATCGAGTGCATATGCAAATTTCTGTTGTTTTGTTTCATTAGGCTCTCGAAAAATATCAAAAATATCGGAGAGAAAACGAGAGAAACGCGGAAAAGCGTAAAGTGTCTAATGAAATGTCAACATATCACTCGCTTTTTTTCCGGCACGGTCACCTCGTCTCTTCCTCTTCCTCCCCATTGTTCCCAAATCCTTCGTATGCCCATCACATTAAATACTTTCTCTTCTTCTCCTCAACGAACAGACGTGTAATTGCGTGAACGAACAGATTTGACCGATCTCGGTGGCGGCGGCGGGGCGCGCGCATCATAAACAACGTCGATTGTGTGTCTGCGTCTCTCGATATCCACCGCTCTCTGCGTCTTCCTCACTTTGTTGATCACCGCTCAATTTTCACTGTTTTCAACTTTCCTGATGTTTCCAGTTCCTCACACGACATTAGTCATACTCTGATTCACATTCTTCGTTTTTCTCACCGACTCTCTCGACCGTCCGAATCCGCGCCGATAGTTCAAACGCCCGCCCCCCTCGTTTACTATCAGTTCCATCGCTAATAGACCTACTTAGTGCGCCCTTTAAAACTGTAGTTCTGCGCCCTTTCTCTCATTTTCGAATCGCACATAACTTGGCGCCAAAAAAGCATTTGTCATCGGACAAGGTCGCCCTCCTCCGTGTCTCTTTCTCCCTCATTCCCTCCCTTTCGTCACCCCATTTCTCACTCGTTTCCTCCTTTTTCTCCCAGTATTTGACCATAAGCCCGGAATTTCAGCAGTGATCATGTTTGACGAGAACTTTTCCAAATTCGGTAAGCCCCCCAACCCTCAACGCTTCTTTCCATTCTCCAACGTCTCCATTTTTCAGGCGAGAACGTTCCGCTGAAGATGAACAAGAAGATCTCGTTGTACGCCGAATTCAGCGAATTCTCGCGCAAACAGATCCAATATTTCGTCGACACTTTCAAAAAGTACGACGAAGACCAGGACAACTACATTGACTTCAACGAGCTGAAACGCATGATGGAGAAGCTCGGCGAGGCGCAGACACACATCGCACTGAAGGAACTGATCAAGAAGGTGGACGAGGATCAGGACGGCAAGATCTCGCAGCGAGAGTTCCTGCTCATCTTCCGACTGGCCGCCAGTGGAGAGCTCGCGTGCTCGGAAGTGTTCAAGACACTCGCCGACAGCGTCGACGTCTCCAAAGAAGGCGTGCTCGGCGCCGCCAACTTCTTCCAGGCCAAGGTGATTCTAGAGACTATCGGAATACCGTCACATGGGGATATTGTTTCAGATCGAAGAGCAAACGGCACTATCACGGTTCGAGAAGGAGATGTTGGAAGAGAAGGAGGAGAAGAAGCGTCTCGACGAAGAGAAACGGCTGCGTCGCGAGAAGTTCCTTGCCAACAAGTCGATCTTCCACTGATCCTCGTTTCCCCAGTCATAATCAATAATTGATTCAAAATCTACCCCCAATTTCCTCCCCGTTCATGTCACACATTCATTCATTCACCTACCGTATTTATTTCTCTTTTTCTTCTTTTCATGTACACTTTTTGCCCTACTCCCTCCACAACTTTGCTCACCCCGTTTCATCATGTCTTTGACTTTTGCTCACCTACTTATACGTAATATGCCGCGTAATAAAAAAGTGTCTCCCCATCCAGCTACAGTATCATTCGTTCAATTTCCAACTTTCTCTCCTCCCTCCCATCAAAACATTGTACAGCACACACACACACATGTCTCTTGCCGCAAAACAAATCAACAAGTCCACTCTTGACACCTTGAGGGTGGATGCAAATGGGACGACGGGTCCACTAAAAGCCATCAGTGGTCCGTTTTTCTCACACTAGTCGTCTCGCGCCGCCCTTCCTCCTCCTCCCCCTTCTCCGCCGTCCTTCTCCTCACTTTCTGCTTTTTTGCGGTGCCCGAAAAGCGGGAGCTCGTGGCAGTGTTGCATTAGAGACTCCCTCGCATGACGACACTTTTGGCAGATGAGACGATGAATGATCTGACGGCGGCGGAGCATTCAGGAGAAGGAGGGAAAGAACCACGCGACCCCTCCAGACTTTACTTTTTTCCCATTCGGGTGGTCCAATTAGGTGTCTGGACCGCAGAGAGACAGAGTGGTCCCCCATAGGCAACAGTGCTCTTTGCTTCGCGGGGACTCCAAATTGGAAGTTCATTTCGAATTCTTTCTGTTTACGTCGTGTTCCGGAATGCATTCACATACATACAAACGACATGTTGAAGTGGGCTCTAATTGGCATCAGTTTCCCAGAATAACCATTTCGTCATGACACCTTCTCAACTGTTTTCAACGAAATCACTTTTTTTATCGCTGATTTGCATTCAGAATCCGATGATTCCAGGAGGATTTTTAGCAGAATAAAACGTTTTTCCGTTTTTTTCAAAGTTCGTGTGTATTCGTCTGTGTTCCCATTCCCGTTGAACGCATTCGCTTTCATTTTTGACAGTGAACGAACCTTTTTCTGATGATCTCTGTCACCGGCTGGTGCACGTTTTTGGAATTTGAACTGAATGTTCTGTGTTATTACTGACATGTTCAAGCAATTTTTCGACCGAATATGCGACAGCTTTTGTTGTAGATTTACGAGAGATCGCATCGCTGCGAGACCCCTTGTCGCGAAAGGCGACTTTTTTGAAAGAGTTTGATTGGGAAAAAAGATCGGAAAAGTCGGACTTCCCAAAATTCAATGACAAAAAATATCTCATGGCAGGCTGATAATGAAACAAATGGAGCAATATCTTCAGTTGTGGCTCCTAGAGCACGACTTCTGATTAGAGGCCTGTTTCATTGTAAAATAAACTTGTAGCAATATGGTGTCTCATTCGAAAACGGATACCATTTCGAATTGCTGTTCTCCGTCGTCTCGTTCTCTTCTCTCTCCCACTGTATCTTCCTCATTTCATTGGAATTTCTAAAAAGAAAAAAAACGGAAATTCCTCCAGAGAAACGCTTCCGAATACTCTCGAATTTCCAGAAGAAAACAAACAGACGAAGAAATTCGCACATTCGCGGGGCCCGTGGGGGCTGCGGCGGGCACAATTCATTAAAAATTGTCTCATTCACCATTCCGGAGCAAATAAATAATAAGTGACCCATCTCGGTATCTCTTCTTCGGCTCTCACAGATTCCCCCTTCCGTCGGCGGGTGTTTCCCACACCGATTTCCATTCTCGGCGCCGCTTCCCTCTTGTCCAGTAACGTCGTCCGCAGGAGAGTTTTGATTGCATTTCAAGTGTCTGTCGGTCCGTGTTTATGTGCCTTTTCATACGCGGCACAAAGTATGTGTTGGGGATAAGAGGCCCGACGACATACTCATCGCGCTTATATGACATGTGTGGCTCACAATACAACTTGTGTTTACGGATAAGTGCCGAGTCTCCTAATCGGCACTGTATCCGCAAGGCACACTGAGAGCTCTCTTCCGAGAAACTTTGCACTTTGCTCCAAAAATCATCTCTGTCTGATGCTTCGGGCGCTCGCCACAAATCCAATTGCCTCCTCTCCGCGCGCCTTCTGAAACCTTCGCCAAATCGAATCCCATTCGCCTCTTGTCGCCCATTTTCACTTCCCCGTTCATCCCGAAGGCAAGCCAAATGCCTACTGTAGACATTTTGCAGGAGACAGAAGCTTCCGATCAAGAAGAAGAAGAAGAAGGAGCACTCGGTCTCCCCCGCCGATGCTTCCTTGTCGCGCAATCACTTCACAGTAAAGTATTTACCGTTCCATACGCCCTGCGTCTCTCCCTCTTCCGCTCTCTCTGACGGGCTCTCTCTCGAGATGGCGGGGGAGCCATCCAAACACGAAAATGAATGGGCACGACGATTGCTAGTACCAAAAAGTGTGCCTTCTCCGTGCCGGTTTCACGCCTCGTCGGACACCTCCGAAGGCCTTTGTTTTGTGAGGAGGAGTCCTTTCGGATTATTCGCCCCTTCTTCAGGATCTCTCCCTCTCTTCCCCCACACGCCTTCCCCCCTCCTGCTGGAATATTTGATTTGTGCTTGCCTTTTTGCACATTCTTCTTTCCTTTTTTGCTGTGCTCAATAAGAAAGAAGGAGAGAGAGAGAGAAGTCCCGTCGGTCCCTTCCCCTCCTCCTCCATCACCCCTCCGCATTAGAGTCCCGTGTCCTTTTGATTCTCCCCCTCTCCTCTCCATTGCACTAATTGCCAACCATTCTCCAAAGAGCACACACACCACAACAAGTACCGTACACCATCACTAGTCCATTTCACAAATTACCAATGGCAGCCAATCGGATGTAATGGTATGCACTTTGACGTCGTATCATCAGATGACTCTCTCTTTTCAACCAACGAGCATTGTGTGTGCATGGAATATACTCATTCGAAGAGTGCTTTGACACATTGGCTGCACATGCCGATGGAGAACAGAATCCGAAGAGAAGCCATCAGGAGATGTTACAATCGAGAGCAAAGTATTCCGTATTCCACCTGCCTTTCTTTTGCAGCTCAACTCGTTGTCTATGCAAGTGTGGACCCCCTCTCGCTCCCCGACCAAAGTACAGTAACCCTCCGCTCTCTTCCGATCCATCCGACTCTCGTCACCCTTCGTCTTCCGATGCAAATTCAAAACAAAAACCATCAATCATTCGAGAACTACCACTTTCCGATATTATGCACAACTTGAGAGTTCTTCTCCTCCTCCTTCTTCTCCTTCTCCCAATTCCTCGTCGGTTTTTGTGCTGCTTCTCGCGGCCGAAAGACACGACTTCCATCAGTTTTCTATCAATCAATGTCGGCGGTGGCGCATCTATTTGTACTAAATCTCACGTCTTGGATAAACTTTGTCGAGAGAAAAAGAAAACAAGAAGATCGACATAATGATGAAACGACATGCGCTCTCTCTCTCTTTGTCTCTCGCTCTTTGTGTGCACCTGTCCACCGCCGCCACCGTGCTTTGTTGGCACTGCGCCAGGGCAGTCTCTCTTCCACTTCCGGACTCTATCTGATATCATCATTTTGTTTGGACCGGGAAAGGGAAAGAGAGCCTAAAGCAGCTGCTCGGCCGCTGCTCTCTGTCACCAAAAACCAATTCAAATTTGAATGTTTATGTTGCGTATCCATTCGTTCCCCTCCTCCTCCTCCTCCTCCTCTTTCCATTCTCATCCCCTCCCTGGTCGCCGTCGTCGCCGTCGTCGTCGTCGTTGACTTCTCCGAATTTCTAATCTCCTTATTTTATTTTGTTTGTATTTTTGCAGTCGTCCCCGCCGTTTCGTCGTCGTCGTCGTCCAAACGCCGCCGCCGCCTCCACGATCGGAGACCCTCTCCCATTGCCCCCCGAGCGCAAGATAAACAAAAAACAAAGGAGGAGCAGCAGACGGCGGCCCCGGAGGAGCGGCCGCGAGAAGACGTCGGCGATCCGATGCAACTCCAACTACTGCTGCTCCTGCTCCTGATCGTGGGTCTTCGAGGGCTCCAAACAGTTCCAGAAGACGTTCATTTTCAGCCGGCGGCAAGTGCAGTCCATCCGGTGGTTCTCGAAACGAAACTCGGCGATATTCGGGGAAACGAGTTCTTTTTTCTCTCGAAGAAGATTCGCACGTTCTTCGGGTGAGTCTCTCTTCCGTTGTTTTGCTCCGTCGCAAGCCCCTCTCGTTTCCAGTGTTCCGTTCGCCGAGCCGCCGATCGAGGAGCACCGGTTCCGGTTACCGCGGCAGAAGAAGCCGTGGAAGGGGCTGTTCGATGCGACGAAACCGGCGAACGCGTGTTTTCAAGTGAGCGGGTCCCCGCGCCCACAGAAAACAATTGGAATTTCTAATTTCAGACGAGGGACAACTATAACACGAGCTTCTGGGGCAGTGAGATGTGGAATGCGAACACGGAGATCAGCGAAGACTGCCTCTACCTGAACATCTGGGCACCGGCCGACGCGTAGTGAGTTCGCGGTTCTTGAGAAGATCATTGAATGGTTCATTGATTGCAGCAACCTCACAGTCATGGTCTGGTTCTTCGGCGGCGGTTTCTACGCGGGCAGTCCGTCCCTGAACATTTACGACGGGCGAGCACTCGCCTCCACTCAGAACGTCATCGTCGTCAACATCAACTACCGTCTCGGTCCGTTCGGATTCCTCTATCTCGACCACCCGGATGCTCCAGGGAATATGGGTCTGCTGGACCAGGTAAGCAGTGTCTCTGCGTCTCTTTTGTTATTATTATTATTATTCTCTTTCACGCCCTTTTTCGCATCCATTCACACCCTCACACAAAGTGCACCAAAGCATGCGAAACACTCGCAACAAAGTCTCTCTTTTTGCTCTCTTCCTTCGCGGGAGGAGAGTAATTTTTCACATCGGCGCCCCTCCCTCCCCCAACCGCCTCGCTCAACTCAGCTCTCGCCCTATATTCCTGCTACTCGGAATCGCGAACTCTTCTCCTCTTTTCGAGTGAGCTCGTGTGTCTGATTAGGTCCCCGGAGACGTTGTCACTTACTTTTTTCTCTTTCAGCAATTGGCGCTTCATTGGATTCGACAAAATATTGTGTCATTTGGCGGAAATCCGGACAAGGTTTGTGGTTCTCTCTCTCTTTCTAGCTCTCATTCTTTCGCGGAAAAAAAACGGCTCACGACCCGATTTGTCGCCAACTCACTCGTTTCTCCCACTTCTTCTGTTTCTTCTAGGTGGCCGTCTTCGGGCAGTCGGCGGGCGCCGCTTCGATCGTCGCTCATCTGATTGCTCCCGGGTCTCGAGGGTACAACTAACAACCGCTCGTTTATAGTGCTCCCTCTCTTCTTTTTCTTCTTTCAGCCTCTTTCGGAACGCAATTCTTCAATCGGGCAGTGTGGAGAACACGTGGGCGACCAACTCCCCGTTCCGAGCCAAACAAAAGTCACAGCGACTTCTGGAGCTGGTCGGATGCAACAAGACTACTGTAATCTCTTTGACGTATTCCCCCCGTTTAAACAATGCGTGTTCAGGTGGAAACATCAATGTCGTGTCTGCGTCTCATCTCGCCCGAGCAGCTGAGCTCGAACACATGGAACCTCTCGCTGACTTATCTCGAGTTTCCGTTCGTCATTGTCTCTCGGTTTTGCGATGATCTGCTCGAATATTCATCGGCTCCTCCCGATTCTTTCAGAGACAAGCACTTCTTCGGACATTTAGACGCGCGCGCGGCGTTGCGTGAAGGCGACTTCAATAGGGATGTGAACTTGATGATTGGCATGAACAAGGACGAAGGTTCGTGTGAGGGCGGAGGGGGAGTCTTGGCGGGGGGAGGGGAAGGCGGCGGGGGTGGAGTCCGGGGCACAATTGGCTCAAACAAGAGTGTGGGGGGCACGTGTCAGAAACAGACGATTCGCCGCCGACAATCATTCACGAGCCTTCACTTGCAGGCAACTATTGGAATATCTACAACCTACCGCAGTTTTTCGACAGAACGGAGCCGCCGGAGTTGGCTCGGTGAGCTCCTCTCGTGTGACTTCCTCCTCCCCTAACGATGTCTTTCTCTCTCAGGCGGCAGTTTGATTCTCTCGTCGACACCACGTTCTCCATTCAACCAGACATCATTCGCTCGGCCGCCAAGTACATCTATTCGGATCCGAACTGCACGGATCACGGAAGGAAGACGCGCTTCTATGCGAATCAAATGAATCAAATCGTCGGCGACTACTTCTTCTCCTGTGACTCACTGTGGCTCGCCGATCAGGTACATCCATCCACCCTAATTGCCTCAATTCTTCTCGAGACAGCGCATCTCTGCCGTTTTTTCCGTTTGCAGATTCGTTCTCTGAGCAGTCGCAAATCAATGTCTCCTTCGTCTTCAAAGGTTTTCGTCTACTATTTCACCCAGTCTTCCAGGTTCCTATTCGTATCGTTCTCTCCCAAAACTATCGAGAATTCAGTGCGAATCCGTGGCCAAAGTGGACTGGCGCCATGCACGGATACGAGATCGAGTACGTTTTCGGAATGCCGTTGAGTTTTTCGGCGAATTATAAACGACGAGAGCAGATATTCTCGCGCAAAATCATGCAGTTTTGGTCGAGTTTCGCCAAAAATGGGTGAGGGTTTCGGGAAACGAAACGACGGAAATGCCAAATTTCCAGAACGCCAAAGCTGCGCATTTTGAAGAATACCGAGCATTGGCCAGAGTTCAACGAGCACAATAAGTACCGGTGAGGCGTTTCAGAGTTAGGCGTCACAGGTTTCTAGTCTCCTCCTCAGATGGATGCAGTTGAGAAGTGGATCTAACATTCGACCGATCAAACCAAGGAAACAGGAAGAGTGTCAGTTCTGGCGACGCGTCAAGGACACCGAATACACGGCCTACCGTAACCCGAAGAGGGCAGTCGGCTCGGGAACGTCTTCTGGGCCGACTGCTGCAGTTTCGTTCGAGAATAATGCGTTTTCAGTGACACAAGAGTACGCGTCGAGCAGTCGTCTGAAAGCGTGCTGGCAGCTGTTTCTCCCATTCCTTTTCTACTTATTCCTCTGACAACAATTCTAGTCCAAACCACACCCACTCTCTCTCTCTCCCTTCCCTTCCCAGTTCTGTTCCATTTGCGGGCCACGATCTCCGATCTCGAAGAGCTTTCGAACGTTGCCAAATAAACGTCCAACCGTCATTTCGTAGTTCATCATAGTAGCATGTCTCTCTTCTCTCTTTCTCTCTGATTCTCTCTGATCCGCACGATCCTTTCTCTCTCTCTTTCTCTCTGTCTCTCCCGCACATTTACCTCGTTCTCTCTCTCCCCTCGCTAACCTCTTCTTTCTAACGTGTCGTGTTTGAGGGTCTTGCGACGAGAAGCTGTGATCATCGCGAGGAGGGCGGATGCGTCGTCGTCGTGTCTTGCTACTGCTGCTGTCGACCACGGCACTCCTCGTCTCGGCACAGCAGGTTAATACCGCTTTCTAACTCCCCAGAGTCCTTTGCTAGTTGCCTAATCAAAACTAACCGCCTGTTCTGTTTCTAGGACGATCAGAAAGCGGATGTGGTTGAAGTGCAAACGAAACTCGGAACTGTCAGAGGCAGCGAGACGAACCATGGCAACAAGAGAGTGCGGTCGTTCCTGGGGTGAGCCATCGTTGACGAGCACGGGCCATGGCAATCTGTTGCAGAGTGCCGTTCGCCGAACCGCCCATCAACGAGCATCGCTTCAAGAAACCGACTCCAAAACGTCCGTGGAATGGGACGCTATCGGCGGATACACTAGCCCCCGCGTGCTTCCAAGGCCGCGATTCGTACGACCCCAACTTCTGGGGCAGCGAGATGTGGAATGCGAACACTCCTGTCAGTGAGGACTGTCTCTATGTGAACATCTGGGCACCCGCGGAGGCGTAGTGAGTGGATCCTCTCATAGTACTTCCTTTGATACTCCTCTTCCAGCAATCTGACTGTCCTCGTGTGGCTGTTCGGCGGCGGCTTCTATTCGGGATCTCCGTCTCTCATTCTGTACGATGGCAAAGAGTTGGCAACTCGTGGAAACGTCATCGTCGTCAACATCAACTACAGAGTCGGTCCGTTCGGATATCTCTATTTGGGACATGACGACGTTCCTGGAAACATGGGAATGCTGGATCAGCAGCTGGCACTCTATTGGATCCGCGACCACATCTTCTCGTTCGGTGGAAACCCAGCGAGGATTTCCCTCGTTGGAGAGTCGGCCGGTGCCGCTTCCATAGTGGCTCACTTGATTGCTCCGGCGTCGAAAGGGTGAGAACAGAGAGAAAGCACGTGCAACTTGTTGACGGTTGAACTTTAGACTATTCCAAAACGGCATTCTGCAGTCGGGATCGCTGGATAACAAATGGTCGATGGACACTCCGAAGAGAGCGAAACAGAAGTCGATGGCCCTCGCCGGGTTGGTCGGGTGTAATCAGACAAAGGTTCGTTGCGGGGAAGGCGTGTCGCACTCTTACCACTGTTCTTCAGACAACTGACCTGATATCGTGCCTCCGTCACACTCCAGCCCAACTTCTCATCGACAACATCTGGAGTGTGGGTCTCAATTTCCTCGAGTTCCCGTTCGCAATCGTCTCCCGCGATCGGAACTTCTTCAAACACCTCGACGGATTCATCGCTCTCCGCGACGGCACCTACTCGACGGACGTTAATCTCATGTTCGGAATCAACCACGACGAGGGAAACTTCTGGAACATCTACAACCTGGGGAAGTTCTTCGACAAGCAGCCCGTCAAACCGCAGATGGATCGTGCCCAGTTCCACGAATGCGTCGAGACGGCATTTGCAGTGCAACCGGAACTGGTTCGCAGTGCCGCAAAGTACGTGTACTCGGATCCAAAGTGCACGGATCCGACGCAGAAGACAGAGTTCTACGCGGAGCAGGTGAATCAGATGGTCGGCGACTACTTCTTCACCTGCGACAGTATCTGGTTCGCGCACAACTATCCGAAGATTGCCGGCAATCGATCGAACGTCTTCGTCTACTACTTCGATCAGCCATCCAGGTGAGATATTTTATTCAGTCCACTTGCAGTCCCCTCTCGTTTTCAGTGCAAACCCATGGCCCAAGTGGACGGGAGTGATGCACGGATACGAGATCGAGTACGTGTTCGGCGTGCCGCTCTACAACAAAACCGCTGGCTACACGAAGGAAGAGATGGATCTTTCCGAGAAGGTCATCGATTTCTGGACCACTTTTGCCAATAACGGGTGAGACTTTCGATTATAAGCAGAGAGTGAAATGCTTCATTGAAGGGTGCCAACTCTCCGAAAGCCATCCGTCGGCACAACGAGAAAGATCTCGTGGGAGCGATACGACGGAACCGATCACACCAAGTGGATGAACATCAAAGTGGGATCGTTCCGAATGATTCAGGAGTTGAAGAAAGTCGAGTGCGATCTGTGGAGGAACGCCAAGGACATGGAATACTCCTCTTATGGTGAGCTGCTCCCCCCGGAAAGAACCCGCCAAACGATCTCCGAATGTTTCAGAAGAAGAGCTCTCCACGTCGTCGGCTCCATGTGGCCAGTTCACGGTAGTGCTTCTCCTCCTCCTAGCCGCCTTCCTAGTGTTCAACACAAACTAGCACATCCCTCACAAGAAGTATTCGTCTCTCTCTATAATTCCGTTAATTACATGTGTGCTCACTTACAAAACATTCATTCTTTCAACGCATTTTCATTTCTCTCTTCTTCTTCATCTCTATTCTCCAGCATCTTTTCGTTCTCAGGGAGTAGCCATGTGGGATCTCTTCATTTCTAGCTCTTCTTCGATCCATTCCAAACAAACTTCTTCCTCTTTCCTCTTTCTTTCCTCATCCTTTCCTTTCTTCTTCATCTTCCTATTTCTAAACTACACATATCATTAGTCAATTAAATATATATATTTTAAATATATAGGTCCACATTTAAAAGATTTGTGTGTGTACTAAATGAAATATACGTTTTTCGGCCGAATTCCTAATGAAATTTGCACCTTCATTCTCTATTCCACCGCATACGAAATTCATTAAAATCAGGCGCCGATCAGATAAAACGGAGAGAAGGGCGGTTAAAAAGCGAGGTCTCTCTTCCGGAAATTCGATGCACACACACACTCACCCCTCCCCCTCCGGAGCAGCACTTCTCCCTTTTGCTCAGTTGCTCTTTTCATGTTCCAGATGGCCGAATTCGCGTGTGAAGCGCACGCAAAAAACGTGTAGTGTAGTGCTCTCGAGTCGCCACGAAATTTCATTTAGTTCTGTCCCTCTCTCTCTCTATTTCGATGAGCCTCAAATTGCTCGGAGAGCCCGTCGAGCACGTTGTCTTTGTCTTTCCTCAATTGCTATTGTGGTGATTTGCAGCTTTCCGGAATGGAATGACTCGCGAATTACTGCGCGTTTTGATGATGGTCGGAACGGTATCTGGCAGCTGTTTCGTCTGCTCCTCGCCCAATATCGAGAATGTGAGTTTCTCTTTTTTTAGTTGTCCTTCTTAAGACAACCCGTTGGTAGCATAAAATGAAGACGTTACCTATATGGAGGACCCAGGTACAAGAACTCATTCCGTTCATTTTCTCTGAGTGTGTCCTTGCTTTAATTCTCCGTTAAAAGTTCGGATGATTTTAGCCAGACACTCTCTGTCCAAATTGGAAAATTTTCCTGTTGGATTCTTTTTCAAAATGGTTCCAGAAGTATGACAGAGAGTTCATTCGGCGGAAACTTTCCAGATATTTACCCACTATGTCTCGATTCCGATGTGATAGATGTTTCAACAAAATCATAAAACGAGCCAAATGGTATCAAAATCAGGGCTTCCGTTTCCGAATAACACTTCCTCTCGCGTCTCTTCCGATAGGTTCCTATCCTGTTTCACTGTAACCATACCGATTTCTTTAACTGACCGGAACCAAGTTCCAAAAGAACAACGTCTTCATTCCCCCTAGTAAGGCGTGCACCAGCTGCAATACACTGCAACGAACTGAAGTGTGTGACATGAGCCAAAGCTAACAAACACTGCCATCTCAAGACACTTCGACATTTCAATTGCCCTCTTTATGCGTTTCGCGAAAGATCATTGGTGTCAGAGGATGTCTAGTTCTGGTGGATATGTTTTTAGCTGCTTCTAACCAAGTGGAACCTTCCTTAAAAATCCTTCATCAGTTTAGTTTCGATCGTTGCGAGACCATGATTATTTCAGTAAATAGCAGCGTTTTCATGAATCTCTGCAGAGACAGATAAACACAATATCGAGTTCGACGCCAATCGTTTTTAGATTGAATTTTTATATTGAAACGTTTATTCGAATGAACAAAGTGTATAAGATGGTCTATCACCGCAAGAAGCTGAGACCAAATTGAGAGCTCTCCATCCAATATTAAGACCGAATATCGCCGTTTCAGCACTACGGTTCGTTCTTCGAGAACCCACGCGAGATCCAACCCGCATACATCGGAAGGATAATCGATTGCGAACGGAATGAGTTCAAGACTCAAGACTGTCCTGGACCGTGCTTCTCACTCAACGTTTCCAGCTCAACCACTGACTCTGATTTCGGTATGTAATCCCTTGTTTTCGAAGAGGATGCAGAGATGTTCGCAGGAACTTCATACGGATGCTCCTCAGCAATCATTCCCGACGATGTGGACGCAGATGAGACGTGTACAACGAAGACAGTTTCGATACGGTATGCTGAGAGCTCTCCTCTCCACATGTATTGATTATTCAGAACGTTTCCTGTATTCTCAGTGACTGCCACGTATTGCTTGTGCTCGGAGAACAACTGCAATCCGCCGATCCATCCGGTGATCCGAAGGAGATTCAAAGCTGAGAAGACAGGCGGCGGGAAGACAGTTTATCTGACGAACCAGTCGGAGGAGTTGACGAAGTCATTGAGACCAATTCTCTCGTTTCGAACAATTATCACCGCATTTTGTCCTTTATTTATTGCTTTATTTGAACACTATTAGTATATTTTTAAAAATGCGAGAAAGAATTCTGTTGGTTTTTTTCTGAGTGGCAGAGTGCGTTTCGTTTCGTCCGAAATAGTCTGAAAAATCAGCTTGATGCAGTTCTCTGATAGATCGATGTAATGAGCTCAGCAGCAAAACTAAGCGTTCTTCCGAAAATCTTCGGTTTGTTTGACTCGCTGGTTTTCAAATTCACAACAAAAACGAAAGGAAAGGATACTTGGTCGAGTTCTGGAAACATCTTCTTCCGCTTTTAGCTTGACTTGACTTATTTTTTATAAAGGCAGAGTGCATCTACGGGCTGCAAAACAATCGCATCCTGAACGCCAAATTGTTGTGTTCTTTATTAGTCGTATGACAACTACATAGCAGAGAGAGGAAAGAGATCGTGTCACATCGATGCTGGAGTGACGGCATAATGAAACACAGTTAAGCAGTATTGAACAAGGACCGTGAGGCGTCAAAACCGTTTATCCAAAGAGCGATATGTACCTGAAGCAGATCATGAAGCATCTTGTTTTTGTCAAGAATTGCCCCAGTTGTGTTCAGACTGTGAATGAGAACACACGCACGTTCCATCGGACTGTTCGGTGCAAATTGGCAAATTTTGTTTGAAAATCAAAGAGCAAATTGAAGGTCTCTGTGTCCTAGGGTGACCGCTTCCTGGTGACTAAATCCATTGTAAGAGTTCAAATGTCTGGTGATCACCAATATAGGTTCTACGAACTCGACTACCGTCTTCCTGATCACCAGAATATCACATTCATCAAAATTTACCCAAATAATACATTTGGGAGTTTCGAAACTCTGCCGTCCCTCTCTTTCTTCACTCGTTTCTTCGATCCCGACATGTGAAATTTCTTCGTTTTCACTCGAGGAGACCGCAACAAATAAATAAATAAATGTTTGGTTTTCCGGTACAAAACCGCGATTTTCGTAATAATCCACGGAAGTTGAGTGTGCGCGTTGACGCGTGCGCTGATCCGCCCCCCGAGAGCCCCCCGGGAGAGAGCCGCGTTGCCACATATAGCAGCAGTCATTATTAGTTTTAGGATTTTAAAATTTTCTAGGCATCTATATTTCTTCTTCTTATTCCATCAATTAACGACGGATGCGGTACGGAAAAGTGTATTTCTATGATCGAATGGGCAATCGAGAGCCCAGTGAAGCAGACAAGATCAGAGGTTTGTGATCGAAGGCAACTGGAAATTTAAAAGTTCTTTTCGCAGAAGCACTTGACAACTTCGAAGCTCCGAGGTTCCGACCGCCAGATGAGCCGAGGATGATGAAGAATTACACGACTCAGTGTAAGTGAGCAGCGGAATAGGAAAGAACCAAGAACCAACATTCCAGTTTCCCCTCTGGACACTCCACCGCCGATGATGGGATCGGGGACTCCGCCAGTCGCCGGAATGCATCAGTTCCTGTCAGATCCGGATCCGACCCGCGAGATGATGGATCTGCCCGCGAATATTTCGAATTTCGGGAGAGATGATGGGAGTTTGGGTGAGAGATTTTCAACTGTTCTTCGTGAGAAAACACACTTTCGGTTTCCAGTGCTTCCTCCGAATTTGATGGGTGGCGATGAGACCTCTCTGCCGAATATCGATCGATACCGAATGGAATTGCCTCCGGACGTTTATCCGGATGATCCAGTGCCACGTGGAATAGTGAGTCCTCCGATGAACGGAACGATGAAGTTCAATCTGGGAGAGGATATCGGACGGGATGTAGACAAGGGAGTGATGGGAGGCTTCGGAGGAGGAGGAGGAGGGGGAGAGAGAAAGTACGAGGATCCGATGATCGAGATGGAGCAGAACCTGGGCAACATTCGGTTCGAGAGCGAGGAAGAGGTGGGCTCCGGTGGGCTCCGCGAGCATTATCTTGAGTTTCAGAGAAGAGCGAAGACGAACAAGTTCATGGTCGACGACGACTATTACGGTCACGATATATGTGCACAGTGTCAGGCGGAGGACGAGTATATGGATCGGATGCGGAGAAAGGCGGAGGAGGAACGGAGGAAGTACGAGGAGACGATGCGACGGGCGAGTGCCTACGAACAGGAGACACGCGACAAGGAGGAGGCGTTTCGGAAGGTGAATCAAGGCAAAAAGTCAAAGGAACGGACACTGTTTTTAGGAAGAAGCGGAGAGGAACAAGGCGTTGAGAGATCACGTGGACAGGGTGAACGCAGAGATGATAGAGCTGAAGAAGAGGAGACCAAAGTCACCAGTGGTAATCATTCGAGATTGGGAGGAGTCGGGTGGATTAATCGTTTCAGCAAGAGAACTACATCTTCCGCCACGAATCGCCGCGTGTTCGTGATGCGGAACAGCGGACACGGAAGGATGCCTATCGATCGGAACTCGATCGTCAAGTTGAAGAGAAACGATTGAGACGCATCGCCGAGTTCGAGAAGAACGAAGCGATCGATGCGACGAGCAACGCGAGGGCGGCTCTTGAGTAAGATTTATGATGAAGCGGTTGGAGAGGAGAGGACCGTTGTTTCAGATTCGCGAACGCGCGGGAGGCAGAGAGAAAGGCGAATGAGCACGCGAAGGAGATGGCGAGGAAGCAGTTGGAGTTCCAGATGGAGATGAGCAGAGTCGGTGCGCCGTCCGACAAGAACTGGCTGTGGTGGGCGGAACGACCGGATGAGCATGGATGGAGAGATGCGAGACTGAAAGGGTTGAAGCATACGAATCAGGTGGAGAGGAATCAGACGATTAAGTGAGTTGCGGGGGTGGGAACTAGCGAAGAGAATGGATACTTCACAGACAATCGATCGGAATGTTGGAAGAGTTCAAAGCGCGGCAAGCTCACGATGATATGGTGATGAAGGACAATCGGAGGGCCAAATACGACAAGATCAGAGAGCAGCTGCACGAGAACTCCAAAATGCTTTATCCGCTCACTAAAAGAACGGAGAGTCGACCGATCATTGTGCAGCCGGATCCGAGGGTGGAAGCGGCGTGGAGAGAGGCGCATGAGAAGTATGATCGGAAGTTTGCAGTGTTACAAGACAATGCAATGAGAAGCATTTCTGGCGCTGCACTTGACGGAGGTGAGTTGCTCTTTTTAGCTGAAACGTTGCATGAGTTCCAGCTGCTCATGCAACTTCTTCGTGTCGTCGGTGTGCGCGGTGTGCTCGACCACTGGAGCGGAAAATGAATATGGCAGTGAATCGCGGCGAGACTATTCTGCCACACCAGCTAAATTGGCACAGAGCATAAAATCCCTACTACTTACGTATTTCTACACATATTTTTTAAACTGCCAATATATATTAAACCGGAATGAATTATAAAAGAATGGGAAATGAGATCAGAGTAAATGAATCAATTATATATCATTGAAGAGTATACTTCGGGAGAAGTTGACCGTCGGGAGCATACCAGGTCGTTTAGCTTCGTGAGCTGGTGGCGGTGGAGGTGCCTCTCGCACTGCGAATTGGAGTGTCGTACCACCAGCTGCTTTCCACTGTTTTCTGGACGTTTGATCGATGAATTCGATACGAAACTTCACATCGCACGACTGTTACAAGTTAAAATTGTAGAATACGTCCGAAAATCATACTTACCCCTTCGAAACTGAGCAGGAACTGTGCGGTGAAATAATTGTTTTCACTGGGATCGACGGTTTCGCTCAAAACTTGGTTGTTCTGCAATTGGCGTTTCTTTGTTTGCGACAGTAACAGTCGACTCACTGCATGATTCGCGATATCGGTTACTTCGGCAACAACAATAATTGTTCGCACATGGGACGGATGCGTTGAGAGAATGGCTCCGTCGACGCGAATCGGAATGGTTTCTCCGTTCATAACTGTCACCTTCTTGTCTTTTTCAGGTTGCGGAGTCGTTGTGATCTGAAATCAGTATAAATCGATGGAAGTTGAAAAATATATTTTGAAAGATAACCTTGAAGTCCACATGATAGAACTGTTGGAAGAAGAAGCGTGGTATCATGTACGGGATGACGGCGAGTTGTTCGACAATCATCGAAAACGATTTAACCGTCTGGAACCAGTTGTTGACGTTCTGTTTTACGGGGGCTCTTTACATTAATTGTAGGTAAGGAATCGTATCGAAGCAAAGACATTTTGCCAGTGACCCACTGAAGTCTCTCTCGTTGGAATACGGAGCAAGTCCGGCTGTTGTTCAACGGAGGTATCACGATGACTCTGAAAATCGAAGTTGAGTGAGGATATTTCGGAAGTGACTCACGAGTCTGCTGACTGTTTCTTGAGCAAAATTCGAAGCACAACCAACAATATCGATACTCGCAAGTAATAGAGTGAGATCAAATCGAACGACGTCAGGTCCGCACAAAAACTTTCACGGCAGAGGTTCGACCAATCAGCGAGAGCGTCGTCGATGGTGACCTCACACGACACCAGCTGCAAAGAGAAATCAAATGAGTAACTTATTAACATGCATTTTGAATTACCGCGTTTAAAAATCGTTTTGCCACTACCGGATTGTAGAAGGAATTCGTCTGAAGAGCTCCGGATAAATAAGTGGAGAACGGAAGAATGACTGAGTAGAGTTGGAAAAAGGCCTGCGATGTGGAGAGCATGGCAGATAGCAAGCTGATCGGGAACGTCACAGTTTTTGTCATCGCTTCATTCGAACTCGCTGCTCTCATTAGGGACAGTGCATTGGTCAAATGGTTCTGTTGATCTTCCAAAGCTTCCAGAGTAATTTCTGTCAGTTGTGAATCTGCGAGCTCTCGAAGTGCAGTGAGCCAGTCCCGTTCGGATCGAGGCAAAGAGGTCATATCGATACTTTTCAAGTTTGGTGACGCCACGCTCTTCCATTGTCCATTTCGGAACGCACTTCTCGCTGTCTCGTATAAAAGATGCGGCGAATTTTCGAAAAAAACTTTCGAGTATTCCGGTGAAATTTCCGTTCCAACTGCGAGACACAGATAGGAGAATTGACTGTGATACATCATGAAAAGCTCTCCATCGTCTTGCATGATGTTACACGCCCAATCGTGGATCTCGGCAATGTACGATTTGTCACAGTCGGCGAGACGGCACAGAAGTTCCAGCCGCTCTTTTCGGTTGGTATCAACCGTAGCACTGGCTTCGAAGGCAGAGAACACTGCAGACAGAATGATCAGAGAGAATGAGTGCTGAGAGTACGGGAATGTCAGCAAAATGTCTCCAACGGCTCGATATAGCTGAAAGTTGAGTCATTCGGGAGAATATACGGAACAGCTTGCACTCACTCGATTCGCCAGTTGTGCTTTGAGTTTGCCACATGTGCACGTGTTCACGACAACTACAGTGAGAGACGTCATCGCTGTTTCAATAAACTCTGCCGAGTCATTCTCGAACACGTCCGTCGTGCACACGACTCTCGCGGCAAGGTGCACAAAGCGCACGCTGACTTCGGAATTCGCCCTGCTTCCGTACCCCGTGTTGGTGAAGACAAGTTTCTTGAGAATCGAGATATTGCACCGGGGACTGTTCTTCGACAAAGAAATTGCAGAATCGAAGAATTCTGCCATTGATCTTTCTGTCAAAGACGGGTTCAGGGTGGATGCAAAGATCTGAAATCGGAAATTGGAATACGATTAGTCATCAGCAACTCACTCTCATTTGTTTTTCGGTCCATAAATTGGAAAACTTGGACAACCTTCTCAGTTCTCTCAAAATAATCAATTCCCTGGTTTTAGAAGGTTTCCGCTTTTCTCTCTCCGAAGGATGCAAGAAATGGAGGAGTAGGTCGATTTGCTTCGGAATCGCATATCGAATCTCGATGCACAGACTCGTCGTCGACTCGAGAAACGCCATGAAGTACTCGTCAGCGGTCGTTCGTCGCAGCACCGTTTCGGCCATTCCGAACACCAATTCGACAACTTGCGCAGTGGCGCGCATCGTCGAAAATGCAGCACAAAGTTGAACTTTGCGCGATTCCGATGCGTCGTCTTCCTCGAGAATCTTTCCTATTTGGAGGACAATCGACTCGGCGAACGGCTGCGACAGAGATGCGAACGACTTGAGGGCGTGACACGCGCCCCTGAACTCTCCTTCGTGCTTGGTGGAGAGCGACTCGCGGATGAAATGATGTGCCTGGTTAGATTCCGGAAGGAGGGGAGCCAGAACGGCCAAGACGTCGAGCACGTTCTCGCGAGCATTCGGATCGTTCGAGTGGCTGACA
Organism: Caenorhabditis macrosperma; assembly: GCA_963932285.1. Lineage (NCBI taxonomy): Eukaryota > Metazoa > Nematoda > Chromadorea > Rhabditida > Rhabditidae > Caenorhabditis > Caenorhabditis macrosperma. Next base: position 10,074,287 of record OZ010621.1, on the reverse strand, counting down.
GTGAGGATGCGACGGAAGATTTCGGCGGAAGAGAATGCCAGAGTGAGATGGGAACCGCATTGGCTCAACGCTCTGACTATGGCTATTCGCAAGTCGAGATTTCTGGAAACGAGAGATGAATGTCTATTTTCGAGGTCGGAAGCACTAACCCATCTTTGAAGGCATCGGCCACGCGAAGAAGCATAGCGTTGACGAACGTCGGAGACGGGTTCTCTTCAAATAGTTGACTGAGCTTGGAGACAGTTGCCAGCTGTTCCGGTGGAATGCCGCGTAGCCCTTTGTCGAACATCGACTGGGCCTGTGCGGTTCCAGACATTCTGAATTCTTCCGTTGGAAAACATTGATGTTGATGATGTTTCAGATAAATTCTATAACGGCAAGAGACGTGAGATGAACAATAGTGCAATTCAACTTGAATTTTGGATTCATTTCTAAAATATACAAAAACAGTATCCAGGGTAAAACAAAAAAAAGAGTTAAATTCTTGGAATGACAGTGGTGAGATACTAGGGAGATTCAAGAAGGAGGCATATAAACATGTTAACAGCTCAGAAATTTGATGATCTATATCTGAGATCGACTTCTTGTCATGAATTGCATCGGCATGTTGACATTTAAAAAAGCAACAGCATAAAAAACCGATGCCTAATCGCGAACTTTGTTCATTTCAAAAACTTGTAATCCGTCGACAATTTTGAGCTCCTTGATTCCTTGTGGAGTGAAGAAAATAAACTGATTGTGCGGGAACTTTTTGGTAGCGAGCTCTACGAGAAGATCCATCACGAGCTGAAAAATTAAAATATTATATAATGATATATTATCTTTTCTCTACTTTTCTGTTCATCATGTCCATGAAGACGTCGAATTCGTCCATCATGCGGAACGGCTGCTCCATAACTTCCCACAGCGACATGACGAGAGCAGCTGTGACAAACGAGCGTTCTCCGCCAGAAAGACCTTTGAGATCGCGCGTCTTCTTCTTCTTCTTCGACTGCTTCTTGGCTTTCTTTCGGCGAGGCTCGTCGTCATCACTTTCCTCCTCGTCGGAGAACTCATCTTCCTCCTCTTCTTCCTCGACTTGCTGCGAAGAGACCATAGCGTCTTTATCTTTGCACGACTGAACATTGACGTTTAGCGTTTGCTTGTCGTGATCGAACTCCAATCCACCAATGAAATGACCTCTGACAGCAAGCAACTCTTGGAACTTGTCACAGACTTGCAATTCAGTGAACTTCTTCAGGGTTGGATAAGCATGCAGCCGAGTTTCGTGTACTTCTTGCAGACTATCGATGACGTTGTCACAGGCACGACAGTAATATCGATATTTTTTCAGTTGCTCCTTCAAATCTTTGATCGAGTCAAGGGTAATCGACGTATCACACCCCACAGCAGTTCGTTGAACAGCCCTTTTCAAATCGAGCAGTTTCTGTTTCGCAACATCTGTAGGTGGGAAATCTGAAAGATCTGGAGGGTCCGACTCTCCGGAAGGCATCGGGACAATCATCTTGTCTTCTTGAACTTTCTGTTCCGCTTCGTCCTTTTCCGATTTGAGTCTTGCTTCATCATGGAACAACACGGATTGATCTGCTTGAAGCTTAAGGAGGCGTGCTTTTAAAACATCTCCTTTCTCGTCCAACACGGCCAACTTGCTCTGCAGATCTCTGCCTTGCTCGAGGCATTTTTTGTTATCTTTTCGGCAAGCCTCCATAGACTTGTCTTGTTCGGCTTTTCTAGCCAAAAGAGGGGCTGTTTCAGTTTGGACAGCTTCTAAGTTCATCTGGAGCTCCTTGATCTTGTCCTCGATTGTAGGAATTCTGGTTTGCATGTCCTCGATACCTTCGTTCAGATTTTCTATTTCTTCTTCATTAGCAGAATCGGCCACTTGCTTTCTCAAATCCTTTATTGTCCGCTCCGCTTTCAACTCGTCGCTGCGCAGTGCAGCCAGCTTTCTCTCGAATTCTTCGATCGCCAACTTTGCCTTTCTTTGTTCCTTTCTCAAATCTTGCACAAGTGTTTCATATTCCTTGAGTTCGTTCGATTCTAGTTGCTGCATTTCCACCTTCGCTGTTTCAATTTCACGGGACAACTCTGATTCATCTACTTTTTCTTGTTCGCTTCCGAACAAACCGGAAGCTTTTCCAGCCTGACCCGTGTAGAAACGGTATTGACCGACGGATCCACCAGCATACGCTTGAGATCCATCAAGAGTGTACGCTTTGTTCGAGTTACGTGGCGGGTTTTCGCGCATGATTTCCATGGCTTCCATTTTGTCGTCGATAAGAAGAATTGACTCGCAACTTGTTCTATCGATGATGGCATTGCTGAAATTGAATTTTGAAGTAACGAAAACACTCATTCTACTCACTGGACATCTGGATCCGACAGCTTCAAAACTCGGTAGATTGTTTGGTAGTCAGCACTGGGCTCGTGCAATCCCGAATGGGCTCTGCCAAGAAATCTGCTAACAATTATAGTCGGCCGTTCGTTCGATTGAATTCTAAGTCGCTCGAAAATTTTGCGAAGAACAGTCGCATCACGCTGTGAGTTGCAGATAAACTGGCTTGCGAAGCTGCGAAGACACTCTTCCACCGGATACGCCCATTTTGGATCTCTCAAAGTGATGTACTTGCCCAGAGGTCCTTTCGGAAGATGCTCGAACTGCGATTTGCTTTTGTTGATTTCTGTTAGAATTTCTGCCATTCGAGAACCAAATCTGTAATGTTGGTTTGTTGGATATATTTTTCGGAAATGCTTACTTATTAATCGTGTCCTTTTTCATGGCTTTCGATCTCCTCAGCATATCTGTGTTCTTCTCGACAGTTCTGCGAAGTTGATTGACTTTCCGCTGAGTTTCGTACTTGGCTTCATCATTCTTTTTCAGATCTATTTCCACCAATTCCAGTCTGTCTTTGAGTCGCTGCGCCTCTCCTCCAGTCTCCATCTCTTCCCGTTGCTGGCTCACTTCGTTGTACAATGCTTCTTTCTCCGTCAGTTTTTTCGTCAATTCTTCACATCCTTGCTTCTCCATAATTTCTCTGACTGATCTTTGAGCTTTCGCTATTTCTTCTTTGGCGGCTCTTATCTCGCATTGTCTCATCTTGATGTCCTGCTTAATCGATTTCGTTTTTTGATCGAACTTGGAAAACTCTTTGTTAATATCGTCCAAAATCGTACGAGACTCCTCCATCTCCATTGTCAAAGCTTCCACTTCCTCCGACAAAACTTGCGCTTTTGATTCCACATCTCCTCGTTCAATTCTGTTTTGGTGATACTGTGCTTTGACTTCTGCATGTAGTTTTGTGTGCAACTGCATCTTTCGTTCATTCAACGCAATCGCATCTTCACTATCGCGAATTTTACAGAAAAGAAGCTTCCATGTGTACGTAGAGATGAGCGTTCGATCAGCTTCGAGTTTGTCATTCAGTCTTTGCTGCTCCTGCATTCGCTTAATCTTCTCATTCTGGTCTTTAACTTCCTCTGTTTTCCTCTGAACAACTTCTCGGCAGTCTTGCAGGGCTTTCGCAAATCTCTGGTACGACAAATGAATCTTCTCCAAATTTGTGGATTCAAGATAGAGCTGAACGGAATAAGTTGTTATAACACTCGGATTTTACATTACCTTATAAACATTCGATGGTTTAAAGTTGGCAAGGAAACTGCGCGATCTGTCTTGGCTCATCCAGAAAGCAGGGTTCGAAAGATGAATATTAAATCGACTGATAATTCGGTCGATATCTCCCTTCTTTTTACTGATAACACGCTCCGTACTGTGTCCAGATGGCAAGACGCGGACGCTCTTCATAATGTAAGTTGATGATGACTGGTTGATCGTGCGCTCGACCGAAATGAAATCATCGAAGTCTGGATGGGCGTTCAATCCTCCGTTAGTCAGTGTGATTGTGATTTTGGCTTGCCTGGAGAGAATAATTTTTCATGTTTTGAGGAGTCGATCAAAAACTCACGTAGTTCCGTCTTTGATGTACGACTTGACAGTGTTTCCACGATCATTGTCTGATCCTCGGCCTCCAAGACCCAGGTTGATAGCAGCAAAAAGTGCACTCTTTCCACCTGCAAAATATTTATTGTACTTTTTTCGAACTATATCTAATTATTTGTTTGTTTAGAAATTGGTGTTTCTTTTCAAAATTATCGGTAACATACTTCCATTTGGACCACCAATGTAGAAACAGTTGTTAGCCTGCGTATTGAATTCGATCAACAGATTTGCGTGACACATGAAATTTTGCAGTTTGACTGAAGCGACACGACCGGCGACATGAATTCTTTCTGAAAAATGACTGACTTATTAGATGATTAGCGCAAAAAACAAACCACTACTATCTAATCTAGCCTTTTTCGCCGCTGGTGTACCCAAGGTATCGGTTTCATTTCTTGACGGGGCCATATTTTCGTTGGGACTCGGCACGTCCCGTTTGGTCATTTCTACAAAACGATCAATGGAAGCGTATTAGCAGGCAAGTGAGAGAGGAGGCAAATGGTGAGACAGTATTAGCCGCTGGCACAAGTTATGCGATGGATAGATGGTATAAATCGATCATTTACAACCCGCAGAGCGCACTTTTTATAACTCGCGATGTAAATCAGAAAAGATACATCGACAAGTTGTTATGACTAAAAATGTATTTTTATGACTAAAATAACAGTAATGCAGGACAGAATGATGAGTCTGTACTAAATATGAGCAAGTTGATAAGGAATGAACAAAAATATAAAAATTGATTGCAGTCGGAGGAACTTGTGTAACCGATGAAAGGCAATTCAATAATTTTCAATGGAATATCGGAAATCGAAAGAACTCTAGTGGCGCCAGGAAAAAATTACGAATTTCACGAGAATCCTAGGCCATTTGCAGACATTTTTTCACGGCCACGGCCATTTTTCCAGATTTTTGAAACTGTCGTGACGCAATTGCATTAAATCATTTGAAAAGAAGAGCGAACGTTCCGATAATGAAATGATACAGAAATACTGTGCACAACATATCCGAAAGTGGACGAGTACAATCTGGTGCTTGTTCTCTCAAGTCCCTCCGCTTCCCAGCCAGATACATCTTTCTCTCCTTGACATTTCTCTCAAATCACACATGAGCCGTAAGCAACAAGTGTGAGAAGATGGATTATCAGTGTTTTGTTTCCCAAATGACGCACAGCGTGGGAAACTTTTGAACTTCTTCGAATGTCATAGTTTGTGGTAATAAGACGAAGTTTGTTTGATAAATATGATCATGTGTGCGGACTGACTCACTTTCTCTATATTTATAGTTCCACTAGACTGATTTATCAAAGTTCAATCTTTTCCGAATTCAATCAATTTCTAACGATAATGTTGAATCAGAAGAAATCAGGTCATTTGTTTGAATCCCTTCATCACGCGTCCTCGGTTCTCAGCCGTCAGCAGTTTTTTGCCGTCTGACAATTGCAACAAACCCAATTGAATTGTAATAAAATGAATGAGCCACTCGGCGAGCCCCGACCCACTGCTCTTCTTCTCCTCCCAGTCCTCCTCACAAATAGCCCACTTCCTCCTCCTCCTCATCATTCTCTTTCTTTCCCTCTTTCTTCTTAAAATGTCACAAAGAAGGTTCCGTTTCCGTTTTCCGTGTCCCCTGATTTATCTTTCTCGTTCTCCAGAAGTTTCAAAATGTCGGTCACCGCGAAGAACTTCTACCGGCGTCCCCTCCCCGAATCTTGTATCGAATTCTCGAGTGAACTCGGCAAGAAGCTGTTCACCGAGGCGTTGCTCCAGGGCTCCGCCAACATTTACTTCAAACTAGCATCACAGTTCCGGACACAAGATGAACCCGCCTACTGTGGATTGAGCACACTGGGTGAGTTCACAATCACTTGTACATATTTAACAATTATGCAATTTGATTACAGTGATGGTGCTGAACGCGTTGGAAGTAGATCCGGAGAAGGTGTGGAAGGCGCCGTGGCGGTTCTACCACGAATCGATGCTCGACTGCTGTGTACCTCTGGAGAACATTAGAAAGTGAGTGAGTACGGAACGTCTTCGAACATCGTGTCTCTGTGTCAGAACCGGAATCACACTTCAACAATTCGCATGTCTAGCCACGTGTAACCGATTGAAGGCATCGATCAGTCATGGCGAGCAGTCGGAAGGTGAGATCCGCGTGTTTACTCATAACAGCTCACCCGTCATTTTTAGATTTCCTCAAAAAGTTCCGAACATCGCTAATCCACTCTGTCAAAAGCGACGATCAAGTTCTCGTCGCCAGCTACGACCGAAGTGTTCTCGGACAGACCGGATCCGGTCATTTCTCGCCACTGGCCGCATACCACGCCGATTCTGATCAAGTTCTTATCATGGATGTGGCTCGATTCAAGTAAGTGATTTCGTGTTAACTCGAATTCACGCGAGAGTTTGTTTTTCAGATATCCTCCCCACTGGGTGAAACTGGAGACCCTTCAGAAGGCCCTCTGTTCCATCGACTCTACAACGAAAAAACCGCGTGGTCTGGTTGAATTGGAATTGAAGAGAGGAACGCGGCCGCTGATAATGTACGGACTGAAGGCCTACGTGAACGTCAATGACTCTGACTTCGCCACGTCGGTCATCTCGTGGAAAGAGTTCCTTCTCTGCGATCCGCTAGAAAACGAAGAGGAGGAGTTCCAGTTGTGTTGCCGAAAGTTCGGACAGTGCTTCGCCCCGCACGCACTCTGCTGCACACAGAAAACGTTCGACGCCGATCAGAAGAACTCGTGTACAGAGTGCTCCAGCGAGCAAAACGAAGCATGTCGGATGATTTGTGCGGAGATCCGTCGGACGCGATTCGCAGAAGTTTTCTCGAGTTCCGCAGTCGCCGCGTTGCTCGTCGCGTGGCCATTCGAGCCGGGATTCTCGGAGCGAAGCGATAGGATTGGGAACTTGGCTGCCGAGTACAAGAAAGGGTTTTCGACAGAGACGACAAATGAAATGAGTAAGTGAGAGATGTTCTCGCTTCAATGTATCTTGCTTTTCAGATCAACTCACGACTCAAATCAACACGCTGATATGCTGCTCCAAACCACCCGTTGTCATTAACATCAATAAACCAGATACTCCAGTGGTGAAGTGCTCGAAGAGCAAGATAGGAGAGCCGTGTGCGTGTGCGAACGATGTCCACTTATAAAATTCAAGGAACGTACTTTACTGAACATTTATTACGGTTGATGTCATAATTTGTTCGAAACTTTTTCTTATAAAACGTAAAATTTTACAGTCTATGGTACTTTGGTCAGAACATGTGTAAATAAAATCTATCGGGTGCACATAAACGATTGGAGTTGTGCGGCAATCGGTCCGCTTGTTATGCGACGTTTCAGACCGCTCTTTTGTTGGAACTTCCTCACTTTTCGTGGTGGAACTTCGTCATTTTCTTTCTTAGATCGCTTATGGATCTGAAAACGATCAGATTACGCTAGAAAACGTGTTCTGAACCAACCTCTGCGATTCTTTTTAAATGATACTTCTCCCGAATGAGCCAGAAACTGAAAGAGTCAGTTGCTTCTCGAATTTTGATATTGTCGGGTTCCACGTCATAGTCTCGTCCTTCGTACTCCACTATCCAGTTGGCTCGAGGATTTGAGTTTATAGCTTTGCGTAGGCGGAGCAGGACTCGGGCGACACAGGAGATCGCCACGTCGGCTAACTTTCCATCTCGGTGACGATGCTGCCGATAGAACTCGTACAGACTGAATTTTTGCACCTAGAACACAAGGTACATTAGGAACAGTTTACTGCGAGCGCGTTACCTTGCTGACATCTTCGGTGTCTGTCGTACGCAAGCCGAAAAAGCAGACTCCTAGACCAAGCCAAAAAGAGCGCGACCAGAGGTAGTCGAAGGACCGGATCCTAAAATTCAGTTTCCGTTTAGAGACATGCGACTCCAACTCACATTCCCTCTTCATCGTAGCAAAAATTTGCGCAATTGTTTCTTTTGATTCCACTGACGACAGAGGATATTGCAGCTGAATTGTTTTGAAAATTTGGATAATCCATTTTCGAAATCTTACGTTGATGATCGGCTACCATGTCTATTTCGCCGAGAACGATCATGTCGACACTATTTGAACCGTCGCCTAGAGAAGACTGAACCGCGAGGCAGCCATGTAGATGGCGATTCGGGTTGCCTTCGTCTCCCTCCTCACACAGCTGTTGAGAGAAATTCCCTGATTCTTCGCGTTCCTTGGCAAACTCCATGCTACTGAAACAAAGGTTCACCAATGAAAAGAATAGTGTGAACCAACTAGATGGGTGGAGCTCCATCCTCCAAGTCGTCATCGCACAACACAATCATCCTCTTTCCTCGAACTTCTTCCACAAACGCGCGTAACTTCCAGCTCCTCTCTTGATTAAACACCGATCCCGCTATCTTGTTGAGCGTTTCCGCAGCCACAAGAAAGTCTGCTTTATCGAAGTGCAGCTTCGCCTCCTCGATTCCGTCCATAATTGTAGTCATATGCTGACTGGAGCTCTCCTGTTTAGTATCACATCAAGAACTATTTTATTACTTGCGAACTTACCTGGAGGTAAGTCTTAACTTTTTTTTCCAGTTTGATCGACTTTTCCAGAGACACTGCCATGTTCAATTTTAAACGTTTCCGATAATGCAAGGGAAGACGACGGCATTCTTCGGCGTACTTGTCCTTTGTTTTTTTCAATGTTAAATCGCTGGAAATGACATACGGTACGGTGTATAAAGTGCCGTCGACTCTGAAAACGAATTGTTACCTTTCTCGCAACAGAATCTGCCCGTTTACCTGTATGCTTGGAGTGCATTTATATTCTTTTTTTGCCAAGGATCAATTTCGATTCGATCCATTGTTTGAAATTATTGAAGCAGCATCAAAAAGTATAGCAATGATTATCGGATGGGAATGAGCGAGAACAAGAGAACAACCGTAGAGCTTTTTAAAGGCGCATCACATATTCTCAAAAAATTTCATGGTTTTTGAAAAATTGCGCGCAATTGCAGTTGTGAAAAAACAACAATGAGTGACCTGAAAGCGTTGCTTTATTGATGAAATAACGAATATTTAGGACATGTCAAGTTTAGCAAGACGAACAGTGTAGACTTCTTGGTTGATGAAGGCATCGTAGCTGCAGAAGTTCTTGTCCTGTAATTCGATTTCATTGTGAATAGGGCTCACAATGAAGAGTCTTACGGTAGTGGCGCTGTCGAGACCGAACTCGTCGAACTGAATGCAAGTGATGGCCCATCCGGGACGGTTCAGATTGAGCACCAAAGTGTTGACGATGTTCTGAAAGTTTGAAAAGTGTTAGAAGCGTTCTTCTCTCAAACCTTGCAGCTGTTGTGAGTGGTCTTGTTAAGAGCATTCGCCACATCCTGTCTCAGAACCGGGTCGACGCAGAATTCAGCGTTCGGGTCGTCGTCTATAAAACGATATATACAGTAAACAACCAGGAATTATACCTCTGATGCTGGCGTGGAGGGCTCTGATCTCTTTGACTGGCCGGGCTCTCTCGGTTTTGGTCATGTTTGTTCCAGCCAGCTGAACCTTGTAGTTCTGCAGAGCAGTTCCGGTGTTGAGACATCCCTCGAAGCAGTAGTACTTGGGATTGAGTCTGGCCCCTCCGTACGCGAAATCGGTGACTCCCTCGGCGAGGGACATCGCCCAATAACCGGTGTCATCGGTGCACACTTAACAAAACTGCTGCATAATCGAAAAGAAAGTTAAGTTACCGTTAGCACACGCGTAAGCGATAGACAGTAGAATAATCCCGTACTGGAAGCGGTTCATTCTGGAAAAACGACTAGGAACTATAAGTATTGGAAGCGGTGGGTAAATGAAAATGGCAAATAAAGTAATCGAGAGTGAGCGAGTTGTCGGTTGGCTGGGGGCGGCTGAAATTAGTGATAACCGAAAATGAAAATGAAACTAACCGATGATTTCATTTCGCTTATCATCTGGTCAAGGGCGTGTAGATTGATCAAACGAGCGGAGCGGGGGACACGTGGACACCTCGGCGCGGGGAAATCAGATAATCAACTGTGTTGTGAGCCTTGTTTTCCATGACAAAAGTCCCTCGCCTTGTCATCCGTCCCCTCATATATCCCATTATTTACATTCCCACGACGTCTCTCTTTCTCAAACAACAGGCACTCTCCGGACCTTCAATTAGTGCTAGCCGACTGGCATGCGCACCTGTCGACGACGGTAAAGCCGCCGCAAAGAAAACGAGGTTAACGAAGAACAGCTGCCGTGCGTTGGAGGATCAAAGCGACATCACACCTCCGCTGCTCAACAATTCGTTTCTTATCAGTTGTCGCCCTCTGTTCAGCCACTGTTTTCTTTTCCATCGTGACGTAATCTTCGATGAAAGAGATAGTTCTCCCTCACAAAAACCGTCAAAGCACCACGTCATCAGATAGTACGATCGGCGGCGTTTTTCATTGCATCGCACCTATTGTTCGGGACCGCTCAAAGGGCACCGAAAAGTTTATTTGAATTGCTCCTGTCGTGGTGTTTGTGTGCACAGTTTGCACGTCGTCCGTTTAGACTCTACCGGACGTTCCCATTTGCCTTCTCCTCCCTTCAGATCCATCGTTTTTCCGCAATCTCCAATTTCGTTTTTTTCTCATCAAACGACCCACATCCGTGGACACGGATTTCATTTCGGAAGCTGTCTTCCCAACCGGACGTTCCCATAATCCTTCATTTCCATTCATCGTCATCATCCCCCTCCCCCTCATGAGACCACATCCCGATTTGAATAACGCGCTTCTCCTCCGCATGGCATCAATGCGACGCGGTCCCGCGTCGCGGTTATGTTTGTGGCGGCAATCATCGCGATTCAAATCGAAGGAGGAAGGCAGAAGGGGGCCGATGAAGACGCGCGTAGTGCAGAGACAGACGAGGAGGGCACGACGCAATTCTCACTTCAAAGAGCCAACGCCGACGCGATGCTGATCGTCGATTGCGCTGGCGGCGAGAGAGCGCGGGAGACGGAGAGACGCAGTGTCGCGCAGCCAACCTCGTCTGGCCATGGCCAGTGGAGAGAGGCAGAGGGCGGCCCGTTTGGTGACTGCTGCACCACTGACACACTCCCCTGTACGCCAGTCACTACTACCTTATTGGGTCCGTAGTCGTTGACCCCTCGGTGTTTCATTACGCAATGGGAGGCACTCGACAAGTTTGCTCTCATGGCCCCTCTTATTCCCTCTTGTATTACGGTACTACGAGCATTTATTAGGATAAGACTTCCCAAGGGCCTCCCAGAGATCGCTACGATTAGATAATTAGCACCACCCACACTATCCCTCCCCACCTGTCTCTCCGTCTTCCAGCCTTCGCACTCATTCTTTCTCCTTCTCTCACTCTCGAACGTTTCCAATCACATTCAAATAGCAACATCACCTCTCTCGGCGCGCGCTCGTCTCCTCTCCTCTCTGTTTGCTCTATCCTTTTGGCGGCAGAACGCGCAATTCAAAAATGCGTCGATGCTTTCCGGCGTTCTCTCCGTTTTCTTCTTGGCTCCCCTGTGGTCGCTCACTCACTCACTTACTCCAGTTCATATTTCACTGTCCGTCAAGGTCGTCCGTACTCCCCCTCACCCCGACCACCCAATGCGGCTCTCTTTTACGCCCCGCTGAGTGGCGTTCCTCGCCTCGTTTCATGGACTGTTTCCCCATTCATTGCGACCTCCTCTCCCTTTCTTCCCGTTTCCTCCTCGTTTCCTCCTCTTTCTAATTGTCCGTTCACTGAATCATTTCCGCTCTTTTTTCCAGCAGCAGTCATGGCTGGCATCATACGAACATTGTTCAAGAGCAAAAAGTCGAAGAAGGAGGAAGAAGAAAACAACGAAGACTTGGTGAGTGATCTAGGCAATCGCCGGACTTTCTGTCTAGCTGGTCTCGCAGTGCGGGTTACGGTGGTGCACCACTTCACGAATTAAACGTTGAAACCGTACAGAAAATTCGCGGTTTTTAAAAATTGATTTTCATCATTTTGACGCGAAACTGTCTGTGCTGCTTTCTCAGGTCCAGTTTCAATATTCCAAGGTTTTCCAGGCGCGAGAGATCTCAAACCGGCGTTCCTTCCGTGGCCCCAGCACCTCTTCCAAATCGCAGCGCCGCGCAGTTGCCCGATTCGCCGACGACGGCGCCTTATCAGCGACCGCCGCTTATCACACGAACAATGCGCCGAAGCTCCGAAAGGGACCGCAGAGCTGCCCAGGCGGATACCGCGACGATTCGGACGTGTCTTACGAGTCGGACAAATACTCGCAGAAGAGCAGTGCGCCGAGAAGACGAGACATCCTGAGCCAGTCGATGCGTCAGAATTACACGATCGACGAGGGAAGCCGGAAGGGAAACGGAAGACGTCATCACAACAGCAGCCGCGGAGACTTCAAGAGACGCGGAGAGTCATCGGAGTACGGCAGTGGAGATCCGTCGCCCGTCACACACTACAGCAGCAGGCACTCGCAGTACGACGACAGACTCGAAGAGTCGGAGAACGACGATTTCACTGATAAGGCGCAGTTGGCGGTATGTTCGGAATGAGAAAAAGAACGTGACGTCTATTTGAATCAGCATTCTTTCCAGATGATGGAGCGCTCGCAGCAGCACTACATGCAAAAGTACAAGGATTCGGAGCAGAAGAGACGTGAGGAGAGAAGGAAGTTGAAGGAGAAGGAGAAGGAGTGTGCTGAGACGGTGAACAATTTGTATCTGACGATGAATCAGTTGGAGAAGGCGAAGAAAGAGAGAGATCACTACAAGAAGGAGATGACACGCTTCAAGAAGCAACTCGAGATGATGAATGCGCAGCAGCAGCACAACGGATTCGATGTAAGTGTCCTATCGGCTCCTTCGAGTTCTCATTCCCTTTCTTTCAGTCGTTCCACCTGCTCCGCCAATCACAGGGCCATCAGAACCCACAACAGTTCCCTCCGCCGCTCAGCATGACACCATACAGCTACATGAACCAGCCGATGAACTCTTCCAACTTCATGATGTCCGCACCGCCGTCGAGCAACACACCGGCCACGATGAACAGCGGAGCGGGCGAGTCGCTGACGAACCCATCGGACATCAGCTTCCTCCAGAACTCGTACCTCCACGCGCCGTCGCAAGTGCTCTCCGGAATCTCGTCGCCCGGATTCAAGGGTTGGTCCCCCATTTCTGATCCTGTTATCAATAACTAACCCCCATCTGATAAACACATTTCAATGATTTCCTGGTTTTTTCAGTTCCACTGACTTACAACGAAGAGGAGAATGATGATGATGAGGTGAAGGACTTCCGCGAGGAGCTACTCATCGAGACGACTCGTTCGAGTCGCCGTGAGCCCGACAACATCAGCCTCTCGCCGTCGAGCTCGGCCGACAGTCAAGTGACTTTGCTCGATCAGAGCCGAATGGAGCCCGTCGACAAAGAGAATCGCAAGCCGCCGACGCGTCCCTTCTCGATGATGTCCATCTGAACAATTTGCCCCGTTCTCTCTCTCCTTCACAACGTGTAACTTTCATTTATTTTGAGTGTTTCGTTTTCTGTCTTATTCTTCCAACGTTTTCTTTGTTTTTATCCAACTTCCTTCCAATATGTCGGTTTGTCTGTGTCTCTCTCTTTCTACAGCTATCTCCCCCCTAATTAACCGTAATAAACCCGAAACAGGATAAATGCTCTTCTCTCTCTCTCTTGTCTTTCCGCATCTCCTCCAAATCCAAATATCAGTGTGTGGCTGGACCGGCGGTCGAAACATTTTGAGTGAGATGCCTGCGCAGCCGAGAGTTCCTCCTCTGCGTCTCCGCATCGCCAGCACATCCATCGGCGCCGTCGGGCACTTCACGCATCTTCAGCGATGGGAAAAAGTGGAAGCGAGTCCTCTCCGAGAGCCACTCTCCCGTAGTCGAGCCCCCACTGATTAGTGGACTCTGCCGGCACTGATGTCCCATCGATCCGCTGCCTTTATCAGTAACGGTAATGTTCTTTTGTTTCATGTCGATTAGAGTATTAGCTTAGCTGAGATCGTTTCTCTAGTTACACTAAGCACAAGTCCATCTTCGAAACATTACAAACTTTCTCTCTATCAGACAATCTATTGTGGACAATCTACTGTAGGCACTCGATGATTCGATTCATATCCATTTAAAGATCAGATTACCTGCTACCACGTCATTAACAGTTCTCTTTTTGTTTCTAGAGATCGCCTCTCCTTCGTCGAACAAGCCTCGGATGTTCTGCGTCTCGTACGCCTCGTCGCAGCAGCAGCAGTCGGCAAACACGCCGACGATCCACGAGAAACAGGTAGGCACGGCTCGGCCAAGAGGGCAGATCACTCGGCTGATATCCCTTCCATTAATCTCCCAATCAGTTTCCTAATTTTCGTTCTCAGGAGGAGATCTACTCGTCGCTCAAGAAAGTGCGCACCACCGACGATCTTACATCGAGCCAACTGTCGATTGACAAGCATGTCACCATGATTCCGTTGGGGTGAGTGAGAACTTCATCTCCTCTCCATTGATTATTTTGTTCAGAAGCCCTCACGAACTTCACAGAGAAAACACTGCCAACGGGACGATGATCAGAGTGACTTCTGGGTTTCCCCAGAAAATCGACACGCCGATTGACAAAATGAAGGAATTGGTGCCAAAGGTAGCAGCGAGTATTCGATTCGATAGTTCATAATGACATTCAGATGCGTCCCGAGCACATTCTCCATCACCCGCAGCGTCACGAGCAGCAGCAGAGAAAAGTGGAGATCCAGGAGCCGAAGAAAGGTTCGCTGAGATCGATTGACGTCGAACAAAAGTTGAAAGTTCACAAACCTAATCCGGCTCCCCCCGCAATTCTTCTTCTCTTCGCCACCGGTAATCAGGTTCGCGCAGGCGGCAGAAGCATGTTGACTCAACAAAATACAAACACGCGAATGTAGAAACTTGCCGCCCGTCGCCGCTCTTTTTCCCTCCCTCACCGTCTTCCATGTTTCGACTGGCTCTCAATTAAGTGTTCGCACATTTGGTCATTTGCACAAACAAATCGATTGCGCCACCTTTTGACAGATTTCCGATGCGTATTCCTCCTCGATTTCGTACTTTTTGCCCCTCTCTCCTTTTTCCTTTTCGTCGATTTCCATATTTTTTTCAGACTTCGAAGGTTGGTCCGGTCGGGCGATGGAGGGCAGAATAGCCGGAGGTCAAGTGCGCGGAACGAACAATATTCGTGGATACTGGGAACGCAACATTCAAATAGAGCAGAGACAGAGGGCCGAGGAAGAGAGAAGACAACGGCCGAAGAGCTACGGATTTCCAAAATGGAGATCCACAGATGCACTCTCGGCATCGCTCGTCGCCTCGAATAACATTCAGGTGAGGAGGGAAGGAGAGAACGAACAATAGAAGACGAGGAATTGCAGATTCCCGTCGACAGTCGGATTCCAGAAGAGAGACTCCGTAAAATGGAAGAAACTGAGAGAGAAGCGATCGAAGTGAAAAAGGAGATCCACGAGGAGGCAGAAATGGTCGCCGGGAGCAGCACTCGGAAGTTGTCAAAGGGAAAGAGTCTCGATTCTTTGAACATGCAAGTCGATTATCGTCCGTGGTATGACACTGAGAAGATCAAATCGGCCGTCTCCCGCGAGTCCATCGCCAACATCGCCACTTCTCGCGAGTTCTTCGAGACGGCGTCCACTAGGGATTGGAGATCGGCAGCGAACAGCCGTCGCGACTCGATGTGCTCACTGAACATCGCCCCGCCACTTCCACCAAAATCTGATGCCGTTCAGTTGAGACAAGCGGCTGCGAATCAGCCGGGACGACCGTCGGTCCTGCATCAGAACCATTCGCAGAACGGCTACAATCACTATCCACCGGCACCTCCATCGGTTTCCAATGGTCCTCAGAACGTGAACGTTCTGACAATTTCCAGTGGATACGATGGACACGTGGCACAGCAGCAGCAGCCGCCGCAGCAGCACCATCAGCACCCACAAACCCAGCAACACCAACCGCAAACTTCGATCAACAGACTCATGCAACAAGACTCCCCACAGACTGCGGATCCGATCGAACAACAAGAAGTGCTGCTGATGCTCTACCTGAAACAGAATCTGGACATTGTCCAGGGACTCGGCATCCACATTCCTTCCGATTTGCTCGCAGAGATGGATGATCTCCAGATGCTGCCGGTCGAATTGAGACTTTGCGACGAGGAGCCACATAGAGTAGGGTGAACAGTTGGTGACGAGAATCTCAACGACTTGTTTTCAGATGTTCAGTCCGGTCATGAAAAATGGGAGATACCAGCGGAAACCACAAGTTAATGTGAATCCGAGTCGGCAGTTGATGGGGCAAAAGTACACAAATAAGAAAGAGCTCCCGAACATGAACACTCGAAGCCGACACAACAGCGAGATGACCAACTCGACCGTCGATCTTTCGTATCATCATCATCACCAGCATCATCCCTCTTCCTATGGCTACCACTAATTTAATTGCATGATATTTAATTCAAAATGTTCGTTCCAGTTTCTCATAAAATTTATAGACCTACGAGAATGTTCTGGGTGAGACTAGCATTTGAAAAAAAAGTGAAATAAGTGAATTAGAAAAATCCGTTGAGTCCAGTGATGGCTCTGCCGAGGATCAGCGCATGCACGTCGTGCGTTCCCTCGTAGGTGTTGACGGTTTCGAGATTGACCATGTGGCGCATAATGTGATATTCGTCGACGATTCCGTTGCCGCCGAGCATGTCTCTGGCCTTCCGTGCGACGTCGAGCGCCTTTCCGCAACTGTTTCTCTTGATGATCGAAATTTGCTCCGGCTGCACTTTTCCCTCGTCTTTGAGACGGGACACACGCAAGCATCCTTGCAATCCGAGAGTGATTTCGGTAAGCATATCGGCCATTTTCAGTTGCATCAGCTGATTCTGAGCTAGAGGGCGTCCAAATTGTTGACGATCCATAGTGTACTGACGTGCGAGATGGAGGCACTCCTCCGCAGCACCGAGAGCTCCCCAAGCGATTCCAAGACGGGCGTTGTTGAGACATCCGAAAGGTCCTTGAAGTCCTTCGGCGTTTGGCAGGAGGTTCTCTTCTGGGACAGGCACGTCGTCCATTGCAATTTGTCCGGTGATGGATGCTCTTAGCGACAGTTTTCCTTCGATTTTCGGTGTAGTCAACCCTTTCATTCCGCGCTCCAGAATGAATCCCTTGATCTTGTTTCCATGTCGAGCGCTTCTTGCCCACACAATCATCACATCGGCGACTGGACTGTTCGAGATCCAAGTCTTCGAGCCGCTCAGTTTATAAGTTTTCGTAGTCTCATCCCATCTGAAAAAAAAACGTTTTGATTTTTTCCGATTGCGCACAATACGTTGCTTTGGTCTCCATTCCTCCTGGATTCGATCCGTGGTTCGGCTCAGTCAGTCCAAAGCATCCGATCTTCTTTCCACTTGCCAGATCGGGAATGTACTTTTCCTTCTGCTCGGCAGTTCCATAATTATAGATGGGTCCGATGACTAAGCTCGTTTGCACACTCATCGTCGACCGATAGCCCGAGTCGACTCGTTCGACTTCACGAGCGATGAGTCCGTAGCCGACAGTTGATGTTCCAGCACATCCATAACCTTGATACGGGGCTCCAAGAAGTCCCATGCTGCCCATCTCGGGAATAAGAGATGGGTCGAACTCTGGAATGTCACAAGGTCACTGACACAGTAAATTCTTATTCTCACTTTCGTTTCTGTATGCTTCCGTGACGCGGGGCAACAGTCTTTCTTGGCAGTATTCGCGGGCCGAGAGCATGAGAGAGCGTTCATCATCGGTCAATTGATCGGAGAGCTGGAACGCGTCTTGGTAGAACGAAGAGGAGAGACCTGTAAACTGTGATGTGTGATCATCGATCTCACCTACGTGCAGGTCATTATTCACAAATAGAAGCGTTTGTTTTGTTCTTCTGGGCGTGAAAACCAACAGTGTCTGAAAACAACTCACCTCTCGTGGCAATCTTGCCAATTGTAGCAATGTTTCCAAGTCCTCTCGTCAACATGCTGCCCGCGGAGAAACCGAGAATGACCGTCTAGTCTTTCTATCTGTTTTGTACCCCGCCCCGATATCATCTCTTTTCTTTCTCTGCCCACGTGGCCAAGGACATCAATCGATACGAAGAGACACATCAACTGGGTAACGAAATTGACGTCATCATATATAATTTAAGTTTTTTATTCGCACCCAAAACATTGAATGATTTGACAAGGAGAGAAAATGGACGGAAGTATTAAAACACCGAGTATCTTGTCAATTAAGGTTCTCGTGTCAATAAAAGGAGGCTAAAAAATGCTTCGATAGGCAATAAGTGTGAGATGGGTAACAACAAAAATGAAGCATGTTAGGGGGCGGATTAAAAGATGACCTATTAGAATCTCTTTGACACCCGAGTGAAGATCGAACGAATCAATAAAAAATACTGCTAGCATCGAATCCAAGCGCAACCGAACACACGGAAGGTTTTAAATCGTGTGTGGAAATCGTGTACCCGTCTTGAATCGACTGAAGTTGGATGATGAGCAGGCGTGAGTAGACGAATTGCTTAGAACGTTCTCAGGATCGCTTCTCTTTGAGCCGCATTCAACTGAGATGGGAAATCAACGTCGAACTCAATAATCAAGTCTCCTCGATGAGAAGGCGACTTCGGGTTTGGCAGTCCTTTGCCGGTCAATCTAAAAATAGACGAATTATGAAATTTTAATATGGCAAGAAATGTCTTACCTTCTCGTTGTTCCGGGTTTAATGACTTCGTTTAACTTGAGATGAAAATCGGGTCCGTCGAGAAGTGGAACCATCAAGTCTACTCCAGTGAGAGCGCTCTTGAAGGATATTTTCTCGACTCTCTTGATGTCTGATCCTTCGCGCTTGAACTTCGGGTGTGGCTTGTCCTTGATGACGAAAACAATATCGGCAGGGGTTCTGTTCGGGTGTTGGTCACCTTCTTTCGGGAAAGTAATCTTTGTGCCTGATTTCCATCCTGGTTTAATAGTCACTGTGAGAACCTTGTCTTCAAGTCGCTGGCCGGTCTCGCCCATGACTTTTCTCGTGATCTTCATTTTCTTTGTCGTTCCTCTCAACACATCTTCCAAGCTGACGGCAAGATCATGAAGAACTGCTGGATCCTGACGAGCGTGTGGTCGTCGTCCACCTCCGTGCATTCCGAACATTCCGTCGTCCATTCCACCACCATTCATGAAGAACATGTTGGGGCCTCCAGCTCCTCCGCCTCCGAGGTCGAACATTCCAGCTCCACCAGCTCCGAACGGATCTGCTCCTCCGAAGAACGACGAGAAGATGTTCATTGGGTCGCCGCGGAACTCGTAGTGCATTCCACCACCACCTCCTGGTCCGCTTGGACCTCCTTCCTTCAATCCTTCTTCTCCAAATTGATCGTAGATTTTCTTCTTCTTTTCATCGGAGAGCACATCATAGGCTTCAGCGATTTCCTGTAAATATATATTGAAGAAAACGTTCTGAATCACGAAATGTGTGAATAACTTCAGATGGCAAAAAAAGTACTCACCTTGAACTTGTTTTCAGCACCGGCTTCCTTATTCTTATCGGGATGGTACTTGAGAGCCATTTTCCGATAAGCTTTCTTGATTTCATCGTCTGAAGCACCTTTGCTGATGCCAAGCGCTTTATAGTAGTCTTTTCCCATTGTGGAAATGAGTAGTCTGAAATGAAAGGCATTAAGTAAACCAGTAAGGCACTAAACATCTATACAAGTAAGACTATGCGGATACAAGAGTGAAGAAAATTGGGAAATGATAAAACGGATGGATTAAAATTGGGTCAGTATCAAACGTGCGTGCGGAGAGAATGCGGAGAAGTATTTATGAGAGAGCGCAGAGAATCGCGAGGGCGGAGAGCGTGTGGCACTTTCCAGAGCGTTCTATTTACTCGCGAAGCGCAGCGCATGTTCGATCTTCCGCTGTGCGAGGGAGCGCATTTGATACGGAGAGTAGACACTCAACAACAGGCAGCATCAGTGCGTCAGAGTTTCGCAACGGCGATAGAAAAAATGAGGACAACATGTCGCGACAATGAGCAACGACATAGGAAGAAAATAAACGAATGTGCCGTCATGCAAGCTTTTATAGACACGGTGGAATTATTCGGGAAACATATAGAAACTTCTAGAAATTTCTCGAAAGGAAGCACAATAAATTACAGCTATATAACATATGTTACATGAAAATACAAAGACTGCGCGGTTTTTAAAAATTAATTGCTTTTTACAAAAGTGCTGATCAACTCCGCCGAAGAATCTGCACAATAGAAGTTGTCGTATTGATGATCGAGCAGCCGTTGCCAACGCGTTCGCTGCCCTTCTCCGAAGTTCTCATCATCAACCCGTTCTGTGTTCATTCCTGAGAATTGTTTTATTATTGGCAAATCTTCAATCGGAAACTCACTCTCATCCGTCTCTTCGTCCAAAAAACGGTAGGCATTGACGAATCCGTTGAATATTCTGCCGGCGAGTTGCTGATTCTTTTTGAATGCAGACAGGTTCCACTGCGAAGTTCCCAGAATATCACAATATTCTGTCATGACGTCTTTGAAGGGCAATGCAGTGACTCCCTGCTTCTGAAGCATCCGTGTAATATCTCCGTAAAAGTCGGCAAGCTCGCGAAATGAGAGAAGTCCAGTCGACTGAACGTCAAGAACTCTGAACCAGTACTCAAACGATTGATGTTCGTCGGTCCCAATTGTTGCAAACAGAAGTTGTACAACTTCGGCAATGTCGAGACGCGCTCCATTTGTGCGACGTACGAGATTTGGCTCATATATTCGCTTCAGAGCTGTCAATGAGATTCCTTTCCCGTGGAAATACGGAGCGACGGCAGTCCAAAAGGAACACTGGTTTTTGATTATCTTCTCGAGCTCTTCTTCGCAAAACTGAACAGTTTTTCTGAAGTGCATTATTTTCAAAATCACATTTTGATAATATTTGCTCACTGCATGTACCAATCCTCGCAAGCGTAGTTGACATACTGTAGAAAATCTTCGCCGAGCACTGGAAGAGCACCAGCCCACGTCCGGCAGCGGTTCCAAAAGATTCTTTCTGTAGTCTGAAGAAACGTTTCGGATGACTTATCACAGACTTAATTACCACAATGGCGTAAAACATTGCTGATTTCTCATCTGAAGTCGGCGTTTCGGTCATTTTCCGCTTGAATATAGCAGATTGTAGCTGAGCCCGAGATACGAGAGTCACGGATTCTGTGTTCACCAACGCTTCCGGATCGATGTACTCCAGGGCGGTGTGGTAAGATTCTGTCGAATCATTTTTCGTCGCTTTTCTGAATGGATGTTAGATTTTTCCACTTCAAATTGGAACCTACACATGCGATACATCAACATCGACTAGGAGATGCTCGGTGATGTTCCCGCTAGAATCTGATCCGTTCGACGATGTCCAGGACAAATCACGTTGTGGCTTCTTCATTTTGGTTAGTCGAGGAGAGGAAGTGGCAAGAGGGGAAAAACTGAGCTGAAACACAAACCATTGTTACAGTACACACATTTTAAATTTACCGATGGGAACTTTAGTTCTGAGACTACATTCATCTGCATTTTTTGCGGCATCGTGTAACACAAAAAGTCGAGGGAAAACAACTGAAAACGTGCTAATTTTCACGCTAGGAAAATTGTCAAAACTCGCGCGCACGGGGATTACGGTACTTGCAAAGACGCATAACATATTTGACGCAGGCTCCTGAAACGAAAACAAAAACTGTTTCATGTTTTTGTTTCGCTGTTCCGCTGTTCCTCCTCGTCGCTCGTCCCAAAAACATCATTATTCCATGAAAAGATGATTCGACACGCGGAGCCGTCGGTCAGATTAATGGCTCGGAAGCGACGAAGTTCAGACTCGACGCCTCCCATAACCAAATTCTTTAACCCGATAAAACGCGAACGATCCATTTCCGAGTCGAAAAATGTGAGCCAGAAGTTGGACGGTTCGTTTGAAAATCTATTTTCTATGTGTAATGAATTCGTTTTCAGACAGTCAAAGCTTCACTCCGCAGAAAAATGAATCGTCTGAGACGACCCCACAGTATTCACAAGAAGACCTCCGAAATCTTCTTGGCGTTCAGTTGGAGCCATCGCAGAATGATTTACCGCATGCCGGGAAGCCCGTCAGTTTGGAAAATCTACCGAAAAGTGTATACACTCATATTTTTACCATCCTCGATGGTGAGTTATTTTTGTGTTCTATGTTACAGCGTTGTTTTTTCCAGTCCAATCTGTTTCGGCTATCGCATTGGTCTCCACCACCATGGCGGGTCGTGTGAAAAGCTACGTCGCCAACGAAGGATTCTATCGTAGAGTTCAAATGGATCTAGTGGATTTTATTGACAGCTCTATCCGACCCGACGATGAGGAATTCCAACTGAACGATCCGTTTACTGCTTGTGGTCAGTTGAATTCTCACAACGTCCCAAATATATGTTAACAGGAGCTTTAATCAAATCGATCACGATCACTCTTGACACGAAGATACGGGCACAAGTGTTCCTGAATATCTGCCGAAATTTGCGGTCGAAACTCGGTGGCACTCTCCATGGTTTTGGAAGGCTTCTAGAAACTGTCACGCACTGCTGGAAGTTTTCTGAGCGTCGCGTTATGATCAAGGCCGCTATTCTCATTGACGCAGATCTTCGTCGATGCATGATAAAAGTGCTTACATCGAGACCTGGTCAGTTCGTCGGCCTAGAAATGAAAGTTCGTTCCGGATTGACTGAACTGTTCCTCAATCGAAACCAAGATATCGAAGAAGCACGACCAGATGAGATTATCGAATTCGGCTCATGGCTCTCCATCGTTTTGCGAAACGTCGTTGAGAAATATCAAGGAAAACTCTACTATATTCTCTTTGGCCCAACAAAGTCCTCGAGAAACGGAGAACGTCTCGATTGGACATACTTCTGTATAGACAGATCACCGAATGTGTCTTTGAGAAAAAACGATGAGAACTTCAAAAAGATACTAACAACCATGTTGAATGGAATCCGTGCTCTTCATGTCATGAACAACGCGGAATCGTCCGATATGGCTTGGAATGGCAGGAAGATTTATCAGCTTTTCCTTCGGATCATTGGTATCGTATCGTTAGTGAGCTTATACTAAAATTATTGGTTTTCAGAAGTATGTGAACAATTAGGACCTTGGTCGGAAAAGTCGTCATCAATGGCTCTGGCCATCGATCCCTCAGGTCTCTTCACAGAGTACCTCGTCACTTGTCTTAATCCCCAACGTCCCGATTACCCAAATCTTATGACCGAAGCCGCCGAAATGGTTTGCCTTGTGCGTGCGCACCTTTATCGCTGGACGGCCACTCCTGCCACGTATCTCGCCGAACCGCTGCACCACGCATTCAATCATCTTGCGCAACACGATGGTCATTACGGTGAGAGCGGCCCGCTTTGATGTTCCTGTCGGGATCGAATCCTCTCATTACAGGCGGCTATTACAAAGCGTTCTTCGATAAAATATGGAAGACGCAAAAGAAAAGACTGTCGGATCTGGTTGCCTGTGCGAGAAATACGACCGAGTTCAATTTGCTCATTCGCGATGAGCTCGATGGACAACTAGCCACTGTGAGACTGTTCAGCGACATTTCCGATGCCGTGCTTTTACAACAACAAGTTCTGCAGTTGCCACAAGACATTCCTGATAACATAGTTCGTGAGCCACTCGAAGAAGATGAGCAACAAGAATAGAGTAGTGTAATAGAGAATTGTAGATGAATCCGCTAGAACAAACTGTTATCTGTAAAATTGTGTTCTCAGTGTCACTTGACTTGGTCGTTTTAAATTTCCTAATTTTCAATTGTTAACAGCATTGTTATTCTGATAAAATCAGTCGAATTCCTCATACATGCGCTTATTTGATTGACAGGGGAGGGTCGCATTGCCCAGTATTTATGGCCTAGAAAACGCCGCAGTTGTGAGGACACTCGTATTGATCGTCGCATTCAGCTGTTCGAGGAGGTTTGCGAAAATGGATCCAGAACTTCTCAGACAGCAAAAAGCGTTCCAAAGGCATGCGGCAACAACTGTCGCGGTCCAAAACAAACCGGTAAGGTGGAAACTTGAGGAAAAAACGCGATTTGCTTGGAACTCATTGGTATTTTCCAGTCTGCGTCCGCAAATTCACACACAACGTACTCGTCAGAAGCCGCGAAAGCTAAAAAGAAGAAGACCACAGGAGCTACACAGAACTTATCGAAACGTTAGTAGATTATTCCATGTAAAAACAAGAAAAATTGAATTTAAATAGCATAAATAGGTCCGGCTTAAGAAATGTCTGCCAAAAAAGTATTCAGGCTCGTGACCAGACGTGACTTGATACAAGAAAAAATTAGATCAAAGAGTTCATTCTTCGGTCACTTTTATCACGTGATAAACACACGTTTTTTAAAAAACCGCCACGTTTTGATGTCAAAACACTTTTTCACGGCAATTTCAAGGATTGTGCCACGTTTTTTTCAAACTCCGCAGCCATCGGACGTTTTCAAATTCTATCAGAAATTCCATTTTTACATTGGAATTGTTTTTCCAAGTTCCCAAGTTTGGTGTTTTCAGTTCCCGACTTTGACAATTACACTGGAAGCAATGCGCTCTCAAATGCCACAAATTTCAGTACGATGGCGAAAATTGTTGACTATATGAAGGTTTCAATCTAATAATACAATTTTTAATACATTCTTTTATTTAGAAACGACACCTGAATCAGCAACAATGGCCACTCACACTACAGGAAATTCTGGATGAGCTGCAGATTTACGATCTTTCAAAACGAAGTGAGGCATTCCTCCGAGAAGCGTTGCCCAACAATCCACGACTCATGATGGAGAATGAAAAGTTTGCATTCCGACCGCCCTACAAGATAAAGGGAAAAACGTCGTTGGTGGCAGTTGCGAGGAAGCACTATCAAGATGGAAAAGGCGGGATTCTGGTGTCGGATCTGGCAGAGTGTGTGGCGAACTATGATGTATTGCTACAGCAAGTTGCCGACGATATTGTCGTCGTGCCAACTCAAGTCAACAAAAAAAAAGATCGGGTCATTTTCTTCAATGACACCGACATGTCTATCAAAATTGAGGACGACTTCAAGGCATTGTGGAGGAACGTGTCTGTCGATCACTTGGACGAGAAGAAAATCGAAGAGTATCTTCAGAAGAAGGGTCTCGACGCGATGAAGGATCTGACTCCAAAACCACGTGCACCGTCACAACTCAAGAGAAAGGCGGTGAAGAGGAGAAATAACCAGAAGGTGCAAAATGAGCACATGGACGGTGTTCTCGAAGACTACGAGTAATCATGTTGTTTTTCATTTTCCATTTTTTCGTCGATTTCCCTTTATAATATAACAGTGCATTAAATGAACTGTGATCACTTTCACTCTGTGTATCTCTTTTTCTCTCCTTATCACTAGTTTGCCATGTGTTCTGGGCGAGGAGATCGGTCAACTAGCCGAGCTTTCTTTGTGTTACTTCCCGTCCTGTTCAATCTTATTCATTATTTCTCGTTGTCTTATAGAGATATGCTCAAATCACTGCCCACACTGAGAAAGTTATCAAGAAGATGCTACGCGGCAGTGGTAGCTCAAAGAAACGAAAGTTTCGCGAAAGTAATGCAGTCCGACTTGCTCGCTTTCGAAAACTTCCTAGGGAAGGATGGAGTCCAAAAAGACGACATATCGAGAAGTGTGACTGATTGGACGGGTCAATTCAAAGGTATCTCCCAATTCCTCTCTATTCAACAACGTTTGAAAGCTCCATAACAGGGCCTGGAAGTGTCGTCCTTTTCCCGAAAACCACAGAAGAAGTGTCGGCGATTCTGGCGTACTGCTCGAAGAACAAGATCGCCGTCGTCCCACAGGGGGGCAACACAGGACTCGTCGGCGGATCGATCCCTGTCCACGATGAAGTCGTTCTCTCGCTTTCCAAGATCAACAAGAACTTCTCATTCGATGACACAATGGGCATTCTGCAATGCGACGCCGGATTCATTCTCGAGGATCTCGATAACAAACTCGCCAAACTCGGCTACATGATGCCTTTCGATTTGGGCGCCAAAGGATCATGTCAGATCGGTGGAAACATTGCCACGTGTGCCGGAGGTATCCGACTGCTCCGTTATGGTAGTCTGCATGCTCACCTTCTCGGTCTCACCGTCGTTTTGCCCGATGAGCACGGAACAATTCTCCATTTGGGATCCAATATTCGAAAAGATAATACATCTCTCCACACACCTCACTTGTTCTTGGGAAGCGAGGGACAGTTGGGAGTCGTCACCAACGTCACGATGACCGCGGTTCCTCGTCCGAAAAGTGTTCAGAGTGCCATGCTAGGTTAGTTAATCCACACCGTCGCAACCGCAATCTCGAAAGTATTTGCAGGAATCGAGTCGTTTGAAAAATGCTGCGAAGTGCTGAAACTCGCCAAGTCTCGACTATCCGAAGTGCTCTCTTCATTCGAGTTCATGGATCAAGCCACCAACGACTGCCTCAAATCCAACCTGGATCTTCATCCCGTCCTCTCTACTCCCACAGCTTTCTCTGTGCTCGTCGAAACGTCTGGATCGAATGAGGACCACGACACGGAGAAGATGAGCGCGTTTCTCGACGAATGCCTCTCCAAACAACTTATTGTGGACGGAGTGCTCGCGGGCTCATCAGCCGATGCGTTCAAGATGTGGCAGTTGAGAGAGAGTGCTCCGTTGGCTGCCGCAAGAGATGGCTACGTCTACAAGCATGACGTTTCGCTTCCTCTGCGAAACTATTATGAGCTGACGAAGGTGATCCAGGAGAGGTGTGGTCATTTGGCGAAGAGAGTGGTTACATACGGACACGTGGGAGATGGCAACACTCATCTGAACATAACTTCGGAGAAACGGAATGAAGAACTCGAGAACTTGTGAGTGAATAGCATCTGATCTTGATTGGTCTTTTATTTCAGACTCTATCCCTTCCTCTACGAATGGGTGGTCGCCCACGATGGCTCGATCTCTGCGGAACATGGTATTGGACAACTCAAACTCCCGTACTCAACACTCGGAAAAGAGCCCGAAGAGCGTCTGCTGGTGAAGAAGCTCAAGAACATTTTCGATCCAAACGGCATACTGAATCCGTACAAAATGATATAAATACTGTAACAATACGTAGCACAACTGTATAAACATTTGACCCAGTCGGTTCTGCCGTTGTTTGAGCACCTGGGATGAGCTGCCTACCCGCCGAGAGCCGGGTCATTTCAGTCACTTCTCTCCCGACAATGCCCTCCCGACTAGTCGCTATTCTCGCCTTCTATTCCGTGTTCTGCAATGCAGACAAAATGGAAACCACCCACCCGGAATCCGAAAAAATCTATGGAAAGTACATAGAACTGTCGATGAATCTAACGATGCTCCTCAAAGACATTTCCATCGAAGAAGCCAAGATTCATGAGGTAATTGGTTTGGATTCTGTGGAAAACCACATGCCTTTCAGCTCGCCAAGAAGATGGTTTCAAACGACAACGACGAGGATAAGGTGCAGCGGATCCTCGATAAGTTCATGGAGAGCCTTCCGGAAATGCAGAAGAAGGAGTTCGGAAGTCTCTACTTTGATCAAGTGTGAGTAGTGTGCACAATCCCGTCACGGGGATTAGCGGCAGATCACAGCGCGCGGGAAAAAATGCCAGTCGTTCGAAACTCTTGCAAGTTTCCAACCCGGTGATACTTCTCTGCAGTAGCACCAGAGCCGAAACTAGCAAGTGTCCGAGCTGGACAGAGGGACGGACAACACATAACGAGCGGCCGCGCGCTCTGATCTCGATGATTTTTCACCCGGTGATATCGAGGGCATCTGTATCACTGAGGCAAGCAACCATCAAGCCCAGGGCGGCCGAGAACACTTACCTTCACAATTAAAAACGCGTGGCCACGTGCCTAAGCTAATGTACACCCGGTGATAGGACATTGTCTTATTACTGTGACGTACACCAGCTAAGGCACGGGCCAGGCGAGAGTCTAGGGGCTCCCTCGCTGATTTTCACCCGGTGATAACGCACGTGCGTATCACTAAAGCGAGAAACAGCCAGGGACCCCTGACTCGTGGAATAGTACAGAATAGAGGAATAAGGGGGGTGGGGTCCTGGACGCCAGCATAGCGAGTCACAGGACCTACTCCAGTTTTTCTCCCGGTGATATGCACTTCAATAAGCTATAACCACAGAAAAAAACTGGAACAGGTCCTGGCTCTCTCGTCTCAACAACGGGGCCGCCGGGACCAGCGCAAGTGTTCACCCGGTGATACAAATACTTTTGTAGCACTGTAGCGTACACTTGCGATGGTCCGTTGCGCAGCGAGTTGAAGGACACAGCTGACGTCTGGAGAAGGGTCCGCAGACGGGACCAGAGCTAGTTTCCACCCGGTGATAGGATTTCTTTCTTATCAACAATGGCAGAAACTAGCGCGGTTCCCGTCGCGGAATCGAGATGGCAGTAGCAGTAGTAGAAATGCGAATGGACCGGGCCTCTGCCAGTTTACACCCGGTGATAGACGAAATGTGTGTAGCACTGAAGCGAAAACGGGCGGAGGCCCGGTCCAAACAAGGAATAAGAATGAGGGATTGGGGGGAGAGGGGGGAGCAGATGGCAGCGGAGAGGGGCAGTCTTGGACCAGCAGATGGAAACCCTTTGATACCTTTTGAGGGGTATCAAGGCACCTTCAATGGTCCGCTTGGCTGCCCACGCCGTGGGAGGGGTGTTGGTGGTGGTGGTGGGAGAGTGGAGAAGGGGGACACGAAAATGACTGACTGAATGGTCTCGGCTGGGCTATTTATACGGTCGTGTGGTGGGTGGGGGTGCACCAAGTGGACTCCGCCCTTGTTGTATCGCGCGGTTGGTGTAGAGCAACGTGTCTGCCTGCGTCTCTCGACTCTGCGCACTGTCTCGCCCTCGCGCGGTCAAATGGTGTGTTGTGAGCGCGCGCGGGCGGGCGGACGGACGGCCAGAGCGGCAGTGTGGGATGGACAGACGGACGCGCTCGATAAATGGTGGGCCGATGGTCAGTCAGCGGGCCAAGCGAATGGAAGAAGGAGATGCGAGAGAGAGATGGGGGGAGAAGAAGAAGAAGAAGGCGAAGGAGGAAGGAGAGGTCTCTGGGAAACAGATTAGCTGGCGGTGCGGACGAGGGGAAATTGGATGCGACGGGCGACGGACGGATGACCGCTAGGCCCGATTTCTTTCGGATTCTCTCGATTCGTCCCGTTCTCTGCGGTCAGGATACGGACGGGAAATCGAAAATGGACAAGCTGTTCCATTTTTGAGGGTTTCTTGCGAGAGATAGACGCGAGAGAGACAGAGAGCGACAGAAACGTGGAAAGTTGACCTCCGGCGGCGCAGAAAAGAGCGACAGAGGCATCATCCAGTAGTTCGTGTGAGACGGCGAGGAGAGGCTCTGCGTAGTTTGACGAGCTGTGTAAAATCCTTACAACAAAAGAGAGGGCGCCGCCGGCCGTTGCCGCCTCCAACAGTCGTTCGTCTGGAGCAATTGGTTTGCACTTCTTCTTCTTCTCGATCGCTTGTGGTTGCCACGGGCGGAAAGTCGAGAGTAAACTTGCCCGATGACTACAGTGTTCACATGACCCCGATGACGTCAGCAGTTTCCGGGCCCTTGATGATACCAAACAAAGATATTTGCATAACACAAACGCCGACAGGGGGGCTCTTTTTTCTCCAGCGGCACGTTCTCTTATTGATCAAACGTTCCGATTGCAGGAAACTCGACTACATCACCCGCAAGGTGCACCGAGTGCTCGGCTTCTACCTGACACGGCACCAAATCCAGCGGGTAGGTCTCCAAAATACTCTCATTCATCTCTCCCGGGACAGGGGATTACGGGCGTATTGACGCCCTGGCCATGCAGTCCTAATTGGTCCCACGGGTAACGGTAGCCGTAGAGCTTGCCGTGCGTTCCCATTCAAATCCTCTATACGATTACCTTCGCCAACAGACGGGGCCCCCCAGGTAGTCCCGTCGTAAACGAAGAACAAAGGACCGTTTTTACGATAGGAATCTGGCAATCTCGAACAAACATGACGTCATCTGCCCTGAGAGCAGGTGACCCACAGAGATAAGTATGAACCAACAGACGGTGTAGTCTCTGCGACCTCTCCGCGTGGGTTCTACGTGCACAATGGGGTGCCAGATCTGTGGGCTCATTACGCAACGCACACACAGAACAACGCAAGAGAGCCTAAGAACCCCCTCATTATTACTGTCATCTGACAGAAAATGGAGGAGGTGAAGGATGATTAGCGGGGGTCCAATCTCGGGATTAAGATCTGCGAATGGTCGTGCGGACCACGTTAATGGTGGGAGAGAGTGCTAAAAGGGAATCGATTGCAGCTGAGAGCCATCTTGCAAATCCGATTCGATGAGGGGGCCAGCCGTCCGGAACTCGTGGAAGCCATGGTGGAGGAACTGACAAAGGTCTGAACACTGAGTTAAGAGTCATTCATCCGATGTGGGAAAGTTTAGGACGTCTCGCGGGAGAAGGCGGTGAAAGCGATTCAACAGACGATGAAGGATCTCAAGATCTTTGGCAGAAAGAACCCAGGATGGGTTGAGCAGGTGGAGAAGATGTTCGGCCACGCAATCCTTCACGATGAGATGTGACATGTGACGTATTTATGAATGAGATTGCTGCTAATTTATTGTATCTATAATCTATGATAAATTATTACTTTCCCTATCTCAAGCTCAGCTCTCGAGAGTTGCGTGAGTAAAAAAAGGGTTCGGCTGGACATTATTCTACATGCTCCATCGCAGCTTACACCCCCGAAAACAGACAGAAACGTTTTTAATTTTTCACTCCAAAAAAGGTTTTGCGTTCAAAACTGCGCGTGAATGAACGATGCAAATGCGCTCTACCGCAAAAGGCGAGAGAGAAGATGTGAAAAAGAAAAAAACAGTGACGTTCTCAACTGAAAAATATGTTATTCAAACAACCGAAATTCGTTGTTTTTTGCTATTTTCTCACAAAAAATTTGAAAAAAGAATGAATTTCAGCTATGGAAAGCGACGAACAGTTCCAGAATATGCTGCGAATGAAGGAGCAGCGCCCTGTTCCTCTGGCGTACAATTTCTATGAGGAGTTCCTGAGGAGAAATCAACCAATGGATGATACGACCAGTACGGCAAGCAATAGTAAGTTGTTTTTATCAGAAAAAAAAATAGAGTCGCATATTTTGTTTACGACGATAATACGACAACCCCACTTAAGAGAAAGTTATAACAACTGTACAGATACCATTTTTTATCAAATATTTTTCAAAAAACTTTGCTCTCACGTAGCCTGCTCATTGATCAACTTTCTCAACATCTCATATTCAGCTACCGCGCAAGAGTCGACGACGGCAAAAGTTGTGCAGCATCTGCTGAAGTCCAACGAACATCTCATTGCAAAAGCCGCGATGCAGCAGGCGGCCTCAGCAGTCAACGTGTCTGCTCCCCAATACACGAATCTAATCCCGCTCTCGTTCGATCAAGAGCAGTTTATACGGGACGTCGAAGCTTCAAATCGTAAAAAATGATACTTTCAGGACACTTATCTGAAAAAAAAAACGGGTTTAATAAACTTTTGATACTCTGCTCATATCCCTTCAGTTTTTGCTAAATTTTCTGGGTTTGAAACCCACTTTGTACTTTCAAACACTTCAAATTTCTTTTAGTACTTTCTAGTACTTTCAATAAAGTTTTATTTTAATCAGTGCAGCTAATTCAGTTCAAAATGGATCGCAACTACTTGCCGCCTCTCACTGCAAACTATCAAGGGGAGCCGGAGAAAATTGCACAGTCGACAGATATGATGATTAAACGAGTGACTGATGCCAAGAAAATGATCGAAGAGCTCTTACAGATGCTCGAATTACAGGAAAAGTGTCCCTGGTCAGTTACTTGCTTTCATTATTTATCAAATTATTCGACTTGCAGGCCTGACATGCTCGAAAAGTTCTCTTCACTGGCCTCTGCAATGTCAAGCTTGCAATCATCAGTACGAAAAAGCGGTCTTCCACACGGACATGAGGACTATGGCCAGTTTTTGCGGTCACACATGCTTGTTTGTCAGAGGTTACAGTACGAGCCGGATGAGACTCTCATGGTATTCTTATTTTTTTGAAAAAAGAAGTACCTCATAACCAATTTAGAGGGTCACCCAAGGACGTGTTTTCTCATGGAATCACGAGTTAGTTCCAGAATATTTGCGCACAAAGCCGAACCCCGAAATGGAAGCAGAGGAGAATCTTCTAGAGATGGAGAGAGCAGGAAAAAGTAGGAGGTCTCAGAGAACTTGAAGAAATGTTTGGTTTCAGGCCAAGATCTAGTCGTCCGCCAGATTGCTGCTTACAATAAAAACATTGATGGGCTGATTAACAATCTGCAAAACATAGATCGGTTGCACTCGGAAGCCATCGTTGAAAAGGTTTTTCTTATTTTCTCATTTTCTGTTTGTCATAGTTGCTTTCTCCTTGTTTTATTTAGCGGTTGAACATGTATTTTCTTGTCCCGTATCTAGTCCAACTCCCCCTTCCAACATGACGAAACTATCTCTCGATGACTGTGTGTGATCTAAGTCTTTCCATGTTCGATCGACGACCTACTACACCGTCGATTGATCGATTTGAATCACACAGAGCCTGTGAATCACATTACGATAAGATCTGATTGGATGGCGGCAGAAATGACGAACATATCTTTTATCTTGATTGCCTTTGTTTTCAAGGTCGAGAAAAATAATGGGAATGGGAGACAAGCGAGAGTGAAGACAAGTTCAAGATAAGAACAATTTTGATAGTGAGAAGAGATATCTTATCTACAAAATTCCTTGGAGAACTTAGCGACATGGGGACTTGGAGAAGAGAAATGAGACTTTCAATTGTTATTGGGATGGAATACTGCGGGATTAGAGAAAACACGCAGTAAAATGAGAAGCAGCTCGAGAAAAAATACGATTTCATTTCAGCCAACATACAATCGAGAAGAGACTGCGAAGCTCGTGAAATCAGTGTTAACCGGAGAAGGTATGAAAACCCAACGGGCTCAACTTCCACCTGCTGGCCAAGTCCCACAAGCTCAACCTGCTGCTGGCCTTCCTCAGCCACACGTCATGAACAGCAATCCGTCGATGCCAGTTGACTATCAGGGTTCACAACTTCGGCAACAGTTGATGGGACCGGGAGTCGGGCAACAGCAAGTATCCCAGGGACATATGCCTATGTATGCTCATCATCCTGGGCAACAACCTCAGCAGTATCAACAGCAGCAGCAGATGCACCCTCAGCATCAGAACTCGATGGGTACGTGCACTTTTCAGCTAATTTCCGCTCTCACGCCTTCTCATTTCCATCTCATCAACAAATGCACAGCTCTCGCCATTTTCACACTTTTACGCGTGCTTGAATAATCTTCTCATGGCTCGTATGAGATTAGCTTATCAAACCGCAGAGCAGACTTTGCTCTCCATGCACTCTCTCGCTTTATCTGAATCGATAACAACGTCTGCCAGTGTTTCAGGGATGATGCCTGGCCAGATGGGCGCGATGGGCATGGGCCACCAAATGCAACAACGACCGATGCATCAAATGCCCCACATGAACATTGTTCCACGATGACATCTTGTTTCATAACTTGATTAACACCTCCCCTTTCATTCCTATGAACAAGTACTTCAAGCTTTTGTTCTTTGTTTTCGCGTTTTTATCGCTCCGTATTTGTCGTTTTTTCGTAGTCCCTAGTCAGGCCTCATCGAATGAACTCGTTACAGAATGTCGGGTCGAAGCTCTACGTCGAGTTCGAACTTCCGCAGTCGAACAGGCAGTCACGGAGCACGTGATCTGATCGCCGGCCATGGGAGAAACTCACGACGCATGTCGCAAATGCACGCCAACATTTTGCATCCAGAGTTGCAAACCATGGTTGAACAGTGGCAGATGCGCGAACGGTGAGCACCAGTGAAGGGAGAATACCCGGAGAAGAGCGTAGAGATTAGAAGACAAAGCGAGCAGGTGTTTGGCTGTCAAATGAATGAAGAGACGATGAGAGGCACTTGAGAACGATCACGTGTTGCAGACCGTCTCTCGAGACAGAAAACGGCCATGGATCGTTGCTGCTAGAGACAGAAGGCGTCGCCGACATAATTCAGCTCTCACCACAAGGCGAGGTGATCAGCATTGTGTTTCCGTGGTTTTTAGCCAATGTGCGAGTGGCACTCGATCTGAAACTGTCCGATTTCAAACATCTCCTTTTCGAGCAAATCGCGCCCATGAAATGGTCAGGGTTTTCGACAAAGCCACAAGATTACGTGTTTCGCCAGTTGAACAACTTTGGGGAAATCGAAGTGATCTTTAATGACGATGTAAGAATGGGTTCCAATAGAAAAGGGTTGGTAGTTATGGGGAACTATGGTACAGTGCACGCAAAACATCTGTGCCTTTCAGCAACCGCTATCGAAACTCGAGTTGCACGGCGCATTCCCCATGTTATTCTTGTTCCAACCGGACGGAATGAACAGAGATAAGGAGCTGATGGGGGACATAAGCCACTGCCTTGGTTACTCGCTCGACAAGCTGGAGGAGAGCCTCGACGAAGAACTCCGTCAGTTCCGAGCTTCGTTGTGGACACGCACGAAGCGAACTTGTCTGACACGAGGTCTTGAAGGCACTAGCCACTACGCGTTTCCTGAAGAACAGTACTTATGTGCCACTGAAATCTGTCCCAAAGATTTGGATTCCAAAGTGAACGGTTAGTGCCGCATTGTTTCAAAAATAATAAATCTACATGTTGCAGCGGCACAACTGAACTATCAGTTGTTTTGGAGGAAACGACGGGCGGAGATACAAGGAGTTTGCGAGAAAATGGTCAAAGTGGAGATCAAATTCAAGAGCGACTTCACTCCGTACACTCTCCTCATAGCCTTTCTTCGCGAGCTCTGCCGGTTGGACATCTGTGATCCGGAAGACCCTCCTGATGAAGAGTGGATTCTTCAGCTAGCTGGAAGAACCACGTACATGACGAATCCGGAGATCAAGCTGACCACGTACGAAGGCGTTCGTTCTGAACTGGAGAGCTATCGCTGTCCTGGCTTCGTCGTTCGTCGACGATCAATTGTGTTGAAAGACTACCTCCGCCCAAAACCACTCTATGAGCCTCATTACGTGCGAGCCCATGAACGAAAACTGGCACTCGATGTGCTCAGCGTCTCCATAGACAGCACTCCGAAGCAGGGAAAGAACAGCGACAAAGTAATGACGGACTTCCGACCGACCGCTTCCCTCCAACAAGTATCGTTGTGGGATCTCGACGCGAACTTGATGGTTCGCCCGGTGTCGTTCGGCGGCTACGAGTTTCCCCCTGAAGTTGAACTTTATGTGAGAATGGACTTCACAGTGTATGTGGGAACTCTCACTTTGGCAACGAAATCGACGACCAAAGTGAATGCGCAGTTCTCGAAATGGAGCAAGGACTTGTACACATTCGATTTGTACATGAAGGACATGCCTCCGTCTGCCGTTCTCAACATTCGAGTGTTCTACGGAAAAGTCAAACTGAACAGCGACGAGACTGAAATCGGATGGGTTAACATGCCTCTGACAGACTGGCGTGATGAACTTCGACAAGGGCAATCCGTTTTTCACTTGTGGGCCCCTGAGCGGAATGCAGATCGGAGTCGAATCGGTGAAAACGGAGCTCGCATCGGAACCAACGCCGCTGTCACCATGGAGATTTCCAGCTACGGAGGAAGAGTACGAATGCCGAGTCAGGGACAGTACACTTATCTCGTTGATCACCGCAGCAGTTGGACCGATGCGGTTCACATTGAGGGAGACGACTATGTAGCGTGCACTCAAGATCCTGGATACAGGTATTTACAAGAACTCGCGAAGAAGCACGAGTGTGGAGAAGAGTTGAACGACGATGAAGAAAATCACATTTGGTGCTGGAGGAAGTTCATGCAGAAACAGGAACCCGACTTGCTCATCCCTCTTTCGGAGCTCCGATTAGTTTGGAACAATCGCGAGAACTTTTCCGAGCTGTACGTAATGCTCGAAGACTGGAAACCTCCAAGTATTGCGGCCGCGTTCACACTGCTCGGAAAACGATGCACAGACCGAGTGATCCGCAAGTTCGCTGTCGAGAAGCTCGATCAACAGCTCTATTCATCTAACTTCCATCTCTTCATACTCCCGCTGATACAGGCACTGAAGTACGAACCTCGTGCTCAATCGGAGGTAGGTATGATGCTTCTCACCCGTGCACTCAGCGACTACCGAGTTGGGCATCGTCTCTTCTGGCTGCTTCGTGCAGAAATTGGGCGTTTGAGGTAGGTGTTATCATGCTTCAAACCCAAGAGTATGTGATTTTCAGAGATTGCGGAGAGAAAAGTGAAGAGTTCCGGAGAATTTCTCTTCTCATGGAAGCCTATCTGCGTGGAAACGAAGATCACATAAAGATAATCATCAAGCAAGTCGACATGGTCGACGAGCTCACACGCATCAGCAACGTTGTCAAAGGGCTGTCGAAAGAAGCGGCCAATCTCAAACTTCGTGAAGAGTTGAGGGCAATCAGTCATAAAATGGAAAACATGGATTCCCCACTTGATCCAATTTATAAACTTGGTGATATTTGGTTAGTCAAGTGGAAGTTAGACATGAAAAATACGTTTATTTTAGTATTGACAAAGCTATTGTTTTGGGAAGTGCCAAGCAACCATTACGACTAGTTTGGAAAAACAAGAATCCCAAAAGTGACCTCCACTTGCCACACTGCGAAATGATTTTCAAGAACGGAGACGGTAAAGTGTAAGAAGTATTCGGAGGCTAATGATCTCATTCAGACTTGCGTCAAGACATGCTAGTTTTGCAAGTGCTCGAAGTGATGGACAACATCTGGAAAAGCAACAGCATCGACTGCTGTCTTAGTCCGTACGCCGTTCTTCCGATGGGCGAAATGATCGGAATCATCGAAGTTGTGCCAAAGTGTAAGACTATATTCGAAATTCAAGTGGGCACCGGTCTGATGGACACTGCGGTCAGAAGCATAGATCCATCCTTCATGAACAAATGGATTCGCACGAAATGCGGTCTCGAGTAAGTTCAAAGATGTTCTATCATCCACATATAATTGAATTTAAGCGAAAAAGAAGATACGAAGAAAACAAAGAAAGAACCGTTGACCGCACTCGAAACAGCGGCCCACGTGCAAGCTACGAAAAAGTACCTTGAAAGTGTCGATCGCTTCTTGTATTCGTGCGTTGGCTACTCCATCGCCACCTACATAATGGGCATCAAAGATCGCCACAGCGATAACATCATGCTGACCGAAGACGGAAAGCTCTTCCACATCGACTTCGGTCACATTCTCGGCCATGGAAAAACCAAACTTGGAATCCAGAGAGACCGCCAACCGTTCGTGCTCACCGAGCACTTCCTGACTGTCATCCGATCCGGAAAGTCTGTTGATGACGGGAGCACTCATGAAATACAAAAGTGAGATAAATGCAGAAGTCTTTCCATTTACTCACTCTCTCAGATTCAAATCATTGTGTCTCGACGCATACGAAGTTATGTGGGATGCGCGTGATCTTTTTGTGTCGCTGTTCACCCTGATGCTCGGTATGGAGCTACCTGAACTGTCTTCACAGGAAGACCTGAATCATTTGAAGGTGAATGATGGAAATTTCAGTTCGTAAAATGTTCCAAATTTCAGAAAACGTTGTGCTACACCGCCGAAACTAGAGACGAGGCGCTCGCTTTCTTCGATGACATCTACGAGGAGTCCTTCAATGGATCCTGGTCAACGAAAACTAATTGGCTATTTCACGCCGTTAAGCACTATTAAACAGTTCCTTTCCATACTATACTAATCATTCATACATTCCTCCCCTAGGGTCTCCTACTGTGACCGAACCCCGATGTTCTCTCAAATCTCTAACCGTCTACCTCTTATACAATCCATTTCCCAGTGCGAACTTTTTTTTCCTGTACATTTTTCATTTTCTGTATCAAGAACCGCAATGAACATGTCGTTCCAATTTCTCTGATCATTTTGCTCTCCCATTTTGCTGCTCTTCGCTCAATGTGTCTCCACCTTCGTCGTCGGATTGCAGAGCGCTTTGAACAGCGGGACGATGAAGCAAGCGTCTCTGAAATCCGAATGTTTTCTCTCATCGCACCCCCATCATCTTACTCATTCTTATCCTCAATGGGTGCTTTCTTCGAAGACGTCGATTTGGAGTTCTTCGGATTACCCATTTTTGGAACTCTTGGAAGGCATTTGAGCACCGATTTCGATTCATGTTGCACTGCTGATGACGTGTCTGCAACAATAGTTCTTTGGTGCACAACATGATCAAATGAGACCGTTTTCCAGAAAAGCGCGAAGAACCATTTTCGAATTGTTCATCTTGATCGCGTATCCAGTCGATTCGATCATTGTCGACTTTCCCGGCAAATCGATAATGGTCTGAAACCGAGACGACGAGCTCCCATAGGACACTCTAAACAACTCTACCGTTTTCGCCGAAAACTCAGAGTCGTCGATGACAAAGTTGAGTGTCTGAACTAGATGGTGCTCCTTGTCGCTGACATGTCCCTCGATCCAGTGTCGGATGTTTTTCCGGTTGAACGGGTAGATGGCACGACAA
This sequence comes from Caenorhabditis macrosperma, assembly GCA_963932285.1. Classification (NCBI taxonomy): domain Eukaryota; kingdom Metazoa; phylum Nematoda; class Chromadorea; order Rhabditida; family Rhabditidae; genus Caenorhabditis; species Caenorhabditis macrosperma. Next base: position 10,035,551 of record OZ010621.1, on the reverse strand, counting down.
TAGACGAGCACCGGCTGCTTGGAAGCATTGAACGCCGCCTTGGACGGCGTCTGCTGGACATTGATGTCCGTGAACTTGTGCGAGAGCACCAGACACTCGGAACGGTCCAGAACGAGGCCGTTGTTCGGATTGACAATCTGCGCAAAGTTTGAATGACTATCCAATAATCGAATGAACGAGACACCTTCACTGCCACATCATAAATCGATGTGTTTCTGAGAATGATTCGGTACTCGAATTTGGTATTCTCGCGAACGATCACCGGAAGAGGCATTTTCTGAAAGAGTCCCTGAAATGAGAATGCGAAGCATCGGAGATACCGAGTCGAATACAAGTCAGAGCGAAACTTTGTACAAGAAATGTTTATTTGTGTTTCAAAAAACGCTTTACGTGATCGTCATTGTGGCCGGCGACACGGTCACGACGGCGCTGCTCCGACGAGGGCCCGGCGAGTACTTCATGCACGTGAGCACGCGGAGGGTGAACTGACGGTAGGTGGGGTTGAGCCAGATGAGGGTGAATGTGGAACTGATTCCGTGGAGAGAGATGCAGATGATGGCGATGTTGTTGTACACTGGAAAGCGGGAGATTTGAATTTAGAACGGGATGTGAAGAGACAGACTCTGGTTGTAGTATTGTTGAACGATCGAGTAGAAGCAGTAGGTCATCGGGAGAACGATGACTCCGATCGGAATGGACACCTGCCATATCATATCGACGAAGAACTTTTGTTGAAGTTTGCGAGTTGCAGCCGACATGTGGGTCTTCAAACTGAGAAGGAAATAACTGGAATGGAGGCAGAGAACGAGAGTTTCGGAGCACATGAAGATGAGGTAGACGCCGGCGGTTCCAGTGACGGAGGAGATGTCCATTGAGAAGACGAACACGTTGTCTTGGAAATAGGACGGATGGGGACACGGAAGGATCTGGAAAAGGACGGAGGTCACTCGGGATGAACGACACAAAGACACAGACTACTTTTAGGAGAATCCCCTTCGCCCACTGTGCATCGGGAATTCGGAAGTAGCAGGGGAGGAGGAAGAGGACCGAGTATATGCCGTTCACCGCGTAGAATGTGTACCGTATCCACTCCGCCTCGATTTTGAATCTCCCGCGCACAAGTGTGTTGTGACGATTCTCGAACAGCATCACGATCGCGGTGGCAAGGCCTGAAAACGTCATTTCTGATCTCGGGTCGCTCTCCATCAGTGATCTCTTCTCCCCCCTCCCCGCAACAAAGCGGAACGTGTTTTGCGTGGGCAGAGGGAGCCACCCCACGTGTCTGCTCTATGTTTTCCCAACTGACCGCCGAGCCCAAGTTGCGCGAAAAACACCTGAATCCACACGGGAACAGAGAGCCAACTGAGCACTCCGGCCGGAATACCGACGAGTACCGGAAAAAACATGTACGGAGTGAGCAGGCCACCGATGAGCACATCGGTGAGGATTGTCCTGAAACGAGAGTCAGGAGAGTTGGGAGTGAGAGAGGATCTCGCGTGACTCACCAGCCATGGAGATGGAGGAGGTACCAACGGGCGGCTTTCCGGTTTCTGGGCGTCTTTTTGACGATGCAGTAGCCACCGAATAGGTTGATTGGAAGGGTCACAAGTGATAAAATATGGGAATAGGTGGCCTGGAACTGCCAAGAGTCCCAGTAGGTGAAGGGTGTGGAGCACGAAGAGTTCATAATGATGACCAGAATGTAAAATGAGCAGTGGAGTGATGAAGACTGATTAGGCGCGCTTCGACGATTCGGTTGGCCAAAGGGAAGGGACAAAGAGCAACTACGTCTTCTTTTTATACTCCGACGACATCGAGTAGGAGGTAGATCGAGATCAGTTTTCAGCAGAAGGAGCCCTTCCACCCACAAAGTCGCAATCATAGAACACTTTTATTTGTCTCGTCATCATCATCTATGTACAAAGATGCGGCTATATACCCGTATGGAAAATACATATAAAGCATGAACCTAGAAGAAGACGTACAGCAATGAAGGAGCTAGGAATGAGACACTGAACCCGGCGAGTGTGAGAGAGGGGAGGGGCAATGAGGGAGAGATTACACATTCTGGATGAGGTGCGCATGGTGGTCCTCGAGTGACGTCACGTGCGCCGAACTGCTCTTCGTCTGCTTCAGACTGATTTGGAACGGACGATCGACGCCTGAAAGCAAATACTTCGTGAGGAACGTCAAGGTTTCTGGATTACCTTCTAGTTTGTGGAGGAACTTCTTGAGTGTCTGTCTCATGAGAGTCCGGTATCTTTTTGAAACGACGCAGTAGAGACAAAAGTTGAGGGAGGCGTTGAGGAAGACGAGCTGTTGGCTGAGACACACGTAGAGGATCGCTTTCGGGTGGTACTGTCCGTAGATGTCGAAGAGGAGACGGGCGGGCGCTTGAGGACCGACGCAGAAGAAGAGCATGAAGACGACGGCGAAGAGCATCGCGTTGGCCCTCATCGTCCGGTTGTTGTGGGTCTCTTGCTGGATGAGCCCATCGGAGAGCTTCGTTTCTTCGTCTCTCCGGGAATCCTCATCAACGACTCGACGAAGAGTGAATATAATACGAGAGTTCATGTAGAGGAGGCCGATGATCGGAAGAACGTTGAAGGCGATCAGGGAGATGTAGTCCATGGCACGGTAGTAGATCTGGAAGAAGGAAGGAGTTCATTATTCCGTCGGTTCCCCTTCAGTAGCCCTCTCTCTCTCTTATCATCAGTTACTATAGAAACAAATAGTTAGTCATTCCGCCCGGGGCGGCTGTCAACGCCCTGTGTGGTGTTCTGTTTACTCGTCAACCAATTCAATGTGTGTGCTGATCCAATTCGATCGTTGCAAATCTAAAAATAAATCCGTCGCCTCGCGCCTCTCTGTCTCTCGCCGCCCTGACGCGTCGTCCCAAACAGTAAGTAAACTTGTGTGTGTCCCTCGCACTCTCAATTGATTTGTTCCTAATTACAAAGGTGTCGGGTTTCGCGCGATTCAAACTATGTGCCGTTGGTGTTGGCGGTGATGAAAAGAGAATGGGAGCAGTAAATACCTGAAGAGCGCGATGTGTCGACATGAGAATCACGTAGAAGTACTCGTTCGAATTGCTCTCGAAACAGCGGATAGTGTCGTAGGCGAGTGGCCATTGCACAGAGCACAGGAACGAGACGAAGATTCTGAAAAAGGAGCCACCGATAGGAAACCTCGACGAAAAGGACACTTACGCAGTGGCGATGGCGTTCTTCGAGTTCCGAGAAGTGCACCAGCGATGAGAGTTCAACGGATACACGACACACAGGTAACGCTCGATGTTGAAGGCCACGACGATCCTAAAATAGATGAAGTGTGCGAATAGAGGGAGAGACAGAATGATGACTTACAAGACACTACTCTTGTAGAACGTCGACGCCAACGTCCTTATGTACAGTACGACTCTCGAGTAGAAGTGGTTGAAGGAGGTAGAGAAGGCGAGCGACGGGATGGAGAGAGGGGTGACGTCGAGGGTGGCGAACACGAGGAACAGACTGTCGCAGATGGCAAGGGCTATGAGCAGGTTCCAGGAGGGGATCCGCCGAGCCGCCTTGTTCGAAGTGAGGACGGCCATGTTGAGGAGATTGCACGCGAGGCCGATGAGGGCGATGATCGGGAGAACGGCGACGTTGCTCCACCAGACGATGGCGATCGACTGCTCGTCGTGCTCGTGGTGGGTGATGTTGGAGAAGTTGCAGAAGTCATGCGAGCCGATGATTTGTTCCGACTGCGAGGCGCCTTCCAAAGTGATCAGTTCGTCCATCTGAAATGTGAACAACGAGAATGGCGAAGGGTCAGAAGAAGAAGGAGGAGGAGAGGGGGAGGGGGAGATGACAATGCGACAAGAAGCCGTTGCGGGAGTGATGAGGGGTGGTGTAATTGATTACAACCAGCTTGCCAGACAATGCGTGGAGTACTACGGTTTCGATGTTACGAGTTCTCAAGGTGAACATGAAAAAAGAGGGTGGCGGAAGGTCACGAAGGAGAGGCGTTTGCAGCAGCGCGAGTTTCTCTAATTTGCTAAGCACGAATATCGATGGGAGAGATGCCGAGTGAGTGATAATCGCCAAGGTTAAATCCCCCGTAGCCGGAAGTGGCAGATGGAGACTGCTGGGAGCTGGAGGAAGTGGAGGGGATCAGTGGGTTTACCGACGGGTTACGGTCACTTTGTCCTTCTGCACTTTGAAACAAACATTGGAGGAAAAGAGAGTTCTAAAACTGGTATGGATGACACATTGAGTCGTGAAAACCACCGGATGAAAAGAGAGAGGAGAAGAAAGAGAGAGAGAGTGACCGTTTGAGGGTGGAAGTGGGGGAATCAATAGCACAGGACCGATGGAGGGGACTGTGTGTGGCCGGTATATGTGCTTTTCGCAAAAGACTTTGTTTGTTTATTTGTGTAAGTGAGTCGGATATTCGGACGGACCGAGCCGGAGAGCGGAGAGAGTAGCGCGCGGAGTGAAAGGAGTGAGGGAAGTAATACTATGTGTGGCTGAGGGGGGCTTGGAAGGCACTGGCGGGGGGCTCTTGCCAGATATCTCAGCAAAGCGATCCCGCTGATGGAAACGGTAATAGTCCAGAATGAGACCAGCGACTAGGCCGACGACTCGGCCGTGGGCCGTGAACACACCAGGCTCGCAGCCTTTCTATTTGTGGCTCCGAGCGTCCTCAATCGGTCGTCGCGCGGCGGGCGCCACAGTTTACATACACACACACTCTCACATACACGACGACGACGCCGATGGAGAAATGGACGGAGACAGCCATCGTCCCGCCCTTCAGTTCCTGTCAATGATCTACTGCTGCTGCTGCTGCCCCCGAATGGAGATAGAGCGAGAGAGAAAAGGGCGGCGCGTTCTGTGTGTCTTCCGACGGACGGACCGACCGACGGCGGGGTCCAAGAGGGCGCGGGCGCCCGAGGAAAACGCGGCTATTTTGTATTTATATTTACACTGTTATATCGTATATATGGCCTCCTCGGCTGGCCGTGTCGCCCCTCGTTTGTACTACTCACGAAACAAGAAGAGAATGTGTGTGTGTGTGTGTGTGTTTCACAATCGGGAAGCGACCGAAATATCCTGGCACGACGATCGTAATAGAATCGAGTAGCTTCGAGAAGAAGGGAGGAACTTGTTCTTTCGAACGTCTTCTGAACCATCGGGAGCATCCCGTCTCTTCCCGTTCCTTGCGTCATTCGCTTCGCCGCCCCCTCCTCCTCAAAATCGCGTCTTTTTGCGACGGATCGCGTACCGTGGGGCTAACATGTTTCGGATCTAGTTCCGATGGGGGTGCCCCCCTCGTCTCAGGATGATGATGATAAGCGGTGATAAGTGATAACGTTGTCCGCAACTATCACTTTCTCGCGACAAGCGAAAGTGTAGAGAGAGAGAGAGAGAGACGGATGAAGGTGAAAATGACTGGACGAGACTGGAGTCGGTATGATCTGAGATGTGATCATTGGGGGGAGAAGAAGCAAGGAATGCGGGCGGATTACTGTAGATCGGGGAGTGTGCGCCCTTGAAAGCGTCGGCTTCTCTCGACTGGCAACAGATTCGGGCATCTGCCAATTACTTTCGATTTTCATCTCTTTCTCGTCTCGATCCGTTCATCGACACAAGTGGAATGATAAGAGAACGAGAGGACAGATGACGTCCGATCAGGATTCTGGAGACTGGATTCAAAAGTGACTTTGGCTGATGGATGTTGGGAAGAGAAGAAGGAGAACGAGGAGGAGGACGGGGAGGAGGATCACGAGTCTTCGACGCCTATTATTTCTTCTGTACGACGAAAAAGTTGGAGAGAGAGAGAGGGGAGGGGGATTGTGTGAAAGAAGGGCGGGGAGTGGCTCCCGCGAAAACATGCGCGACTAGGTGTGTTTGATGCGGAAAAGAGAGGACTCGGATCCGAGAGACGCAAGGGATACTGTGCAAACAGGGCACAGTCGCCCCGCTCCTGCCGCTGCTGCTGCTGCTTTTCCAGCATTTCGTGACGGTTGGTGTGGGGACCAGATGACGTGGCAACTGCGTCTTGTCGTCGTGTTTTCGAGCCTCTGAACCTCTGAATTTCTAAATTCCGGAAGAAGAGGGCGTGTTCCGGAAAAGACAACAAAAACAGCTGAAAGCAGAGAAGAGGAACACGAAATAAACTGGAAGAAAACATTGCGCATTGTGTTTTTTTGTTTTGCAGACAGCCCCCCCCCCCCCAAGCGGATGGTAAACAACTCGAGTTATCTTTCGCAAATTGGAGTCGACACGGAAAGAGAGCACAACTTCTGAAGAAGCGGGGTTTTTTGGTGGACCACATCCGGAGCCATGGAAGCTCTATTGAATGTACGGGGAAGTGGAGGCAGAAAATAGTCGATTACCAAGCGATTCGCATTTCGAAAGGTTAAATATCGTGTGGCGAAATGGCTAAATATATCGGAAAACTTGAAGAACTTTTCAGGCAATAATCGTAACTTTTCTAGGGAAATCTTCGGAGCCGTAGTCCAAAATTTCTGTGATTGTTAACATCATATTTAGTAGTTCTCGATAATATCTCAAACCTTAAAGTGGTGATGTTTCTCGGAGTGATTCTGAGCAAGAATTCACCGAGTTTCTATTAACAAGTGAAAACTTAAACTATCCAGTGTTGCCAGAGTTTCACTGTTTCGCTTTCTGCAACAGTTGAACAGATAACTGTCAGAAGTTGGAACCCGGTTAGCTCCGAGATCAGCTCGGAAAACCTTGGAAACTTTTCAGGTGAGGGAACTCTTCTACTATCGGATGCCATCGAAATATCCCGAGGAGAGCTCTTCTCCCGGAGAATCCTTATATCTCGAGAATGATCAGAGATATCACGGAAACACAGTGCGGATATCGAATGCAATCGCGCTTTTTGGCTCTAATGCATTAAATTCAAATTTTGCTGCGTACGTCTCTCCATTTCTCAAACTATTTCCAGCTGCGTAGCCGAAATAGTGGGGAAACAGGTGAGACGCAGACCACTGTGGAGCGGAGGAGCACGATTGCATTGCGCGCACACTTTATGATTCCGTGAGATATCAGAAACCTGTTAACAGCAAAGTTGTAGATAATACCTAGGACTACAAGTTTGATGTTGACAACTTTTTGATATCTCTTATCATTCTCGAGATATAATGATTTTCCGGCAGAGCTCTCCTCGGTTGCGGGGTCATTTCGATGGCATCCGATAGTAGCGAACACGCTGGAAACTTCCCCAGATTTTCCGAGGGGGAACGAAACTCTCTGTGAGTGTATAAAACATGGACAGTTTCGGCATATTTCTAGAAAAAAACGAATCTGAACAAGAGTATACACATATCGTCTGAAAGAGGGGCGCCTTGTTGCGTTTCGAGGATGTTTCCGTTTTTCGTCTGAAAAGAAAGACAGATTCCAGAAATCCACAACAACAACAATACAGAAATAAGCGCGGAGTGAGAGCATTTCGTACATACTCTCGCATTGCATTCCAAATTGCCACTCTTCTTTCTCTCGCCCCCTCCCCGCCCCTTCACAGCTTCTTCCTCTTCTATACGACCGACTCCTTGACTTGTTATTATTCGGTTATCCTCTCTCAGTTGGACAATCGTCATCTGGAGAGAGGACTTGGGTGAGTAGGGACCGAACAGAAGTCAGGGAACACGTCTTCCGAAAATTCCCTCTCTGTCTAATGCACCTGGAACATTGCACCGTATTTGAATGACTGGGTGAAAAGTCAAAAATTGAAGACAGCACTGCTACTTTTACACAAGCAATCGTTCTTTCAAGCTCGAAAATTTATATTTACCGTTAAGGAGAGGAGATTAATATAACAAAACAACAGGAACAAAGAAGATTCAATACTTTGAGCACACTTTTTTAACCAATAGAGACCAGAGGAGAAGTGGATTGCGACGTTGTAAATGTGGCGAGTAGATGTCGAAGTTGGTTTTCTCGGCTGTTTTGATGATGTAGTCTGTGGTTGATCCGACGGCGGCGAGCGCAGGCCTTACTGCTTTCGGCACAACGACCATTCGACTTCGAGCATCTATCAGCAACCTTTTCGACTCGTTGACCAGATCCTTTGTCAGCCCTCGCGTTTCTTCTATCTTCTTCTTCTTGTAGACAGTATCAGGGGTGGCACCATTCAACGACATAACGTCCGCTGGAAGGAGCACGATTCCGCGAGCAAGAAGTGGATGAGTCGCTCTCAGAATGTTGGCGATCGCATAAGCAGCACCAATGTCTTTAGCCACTTCGTACGCCGGAGGAAGAATGCTTTGCTGAGAATGTCTAGCGAGAGCATCCATTTGAAGACAGAGGAGAGACCCGGTTGTAGACTTTCCGTATTCACACAACTGGAAATTATAAATTTGATTTACGAGAAGTGAGAGCTCAAACTTACAGCGTGAATATCTGGAAACTGGCGATCACCGATAGTTGATTGACGAGTCTCAACGAGTTTCAGCAGCAGTTCGGAGTTTGCGCTGGCCGCGAAGCTGCACAGAGCGATAGCGACTGGTTGACGTGGCACTGGAAGCGGCGAAAGCTTATAAATTGATGAGATTGCGTCTTTCCAGAACTGCAACCGATACATGGCAGAAGTGTCACCACGTCGAGTGTCCACTTTGTCACGAATGGATGCCAGCTCGACGTTGAGAGCGTTCAGCTGAAAACTCAAAAATACTTATTTTCGAATTCAAAGGAGTCCACTAACAGCCACAACTTCCGGCTGTGCAGCTTTGTTCATTGTAAGGATGGCTAAATAACTATCGACGTCGTGCTTTCGAACCATATCAAGACAACTTCTGAACGCTTCTTCCGCCTGCTGCTTACTGATTTCGAGTACTCGACTGGTCTTTGGTTGCGTTTTGGGTATACTGAACTGATTTATGGAATTATAAGTGAAAGACAACAAGAAAAGTATTACCGTGCACCCGGAATATTGCTAAAGTCTGGTGGACTAGATGGTTTCTTCTTATCATTGGAACTGTCATAAATATCACGATTATTGGCAAACGGAGAGGATTTTGTGGAGAATGAACGAGTTGGGACGATTATTCTTGCGACTCGTTCGATTCCGACGAGGGAATGACCTCTGATACACGGCCACTGTGAGTTCCGCGAGAAGAGTTGTATTGCTGACGCTGTTGTCTTTTCAGGGCGCGCAACATTGCAAACTCCGGTGACATCGCTTTTGTACGGTTGTCGAAGGTGATGAACGACGGACAGTTGAGAGCTTCGTCGCATGTTCGGTCGTGGTGCTGAAAAAACAGTGACTTGCGAATACTCTCGGGGTATAATTCTGATATCAGAAAAAATGTCTACCTGATCTTTCTTTATGTACTGAAATGGGTTGGCAAGGAACGAAGTTCCGTAGATTAGAGCAACCAGGGAGATGACGGTCTGAGCGACGACGTCGGCAGGGAGACTAACGAACGGTTGCTCGGTGAGACGCAGGTAGAAGCGGTGTTGGGCGGCGGAGTAGGCACAATGAAGCAGCGAGAGAAGCGAGAAGATTGTGATCAGGCTGCAAGCTTCATCTCTCTATTTATTTTTCGGAGCTCTGCGTCTCAAGTGATCGCTGAGTAATATGTGGTCGGAGCATGGTTCTCAACAGCCGCCCAGCAAACTGCAGAAAGAACAGCTGTCGAGTTGCATGGTGTTCTAGAACGTTTCAGGTGGTCACTCACCGATAAATAGTACTCGCCATATCGTGTCAAAAGCACAGGAAAAAACTTTTGAAAATTGACTTTTGTTCGATCAAGAAGAGCTGTAAAAAATATCGAGAATGAAGACAGGTTATAAACATAGCAGATATGAAAGTGGTTTACAAACCAAATGTTCTCATCGGAATAAATAAGGATATGTACATTTCATTGGAAACAAAACGGTGTTGAATTGACAACAAACAGGTATTTATATCATTTTGGGATATGAAACTACTCTATGGAAGAAAGAAATGACGGAGCGAAGAATGTGCTGAAGATTTGGAAATTCTATAAGAATCGATTTTCAGATCAAACGTGGAAACGAAAAAAAGTGAAAAGAAGAAACGAGGTGTTCTAGAAAATTAAAAAACAGGAGAATTAAAATAATTACGCCTTGTCTTCCTCTTCACATTTCACATGAGTAACGAGGTTCGAAGACGATTTGATGAGTTTCTCTTTGATCAACTTCATCTTTTCGTTAGCTAACTGCTTCACTCCGTACCTCTCTTCGAGCTTCTCGAACATCCCTTTTGTTGTGTTGTTGATGGACTTCTTGAACCCCATCATGAGCACTTTCTCGTAGACCGAACTCATTCTACCACAGTCAATCGAAACAGTGACGCTTCGCAGTACGTCGGTGAGAAGAGCAGGATGGTGATGGTCCTGAAACAATAATTTATTTTGGTTCCTGACCGAAATCATACCTCTGAAGGTTTGTAGATGCATCTTTCGTGAAGTTCGAAGAGTGACAGGTGAGATACATTCCGAGTGTATGTGACGAGTTTCTTCGAAACGCGGTCGTAGACGCTTTCCTCAATGACCGGGACCACACGCACGTCGGTCATTCTTGAAATCCATCGTGGAACTCGTTTAAGAATGGAGCTGCCTTCAATATTCAAATAGCCTACGGCTGCTGACAAGACAATTAACCTTGTTTGACGATGAGCTTCTTCGTGACAATGGTGTTGTCAGTAATCTGTCTTTCGAGCACGTCTTCAGAAATGATGTGCTTCGCGTGAGAGTTCGGGTACCTGAAATTGGACATTGAGCTCCTAAATACTCCAGATGTAGATTACCTGTCCCAAAATGCACTGACCACTTCGTCAAACGAGTATGGGAACGAAGAACACGGTGCGTCCCACAGCTTCATGGTGGATTTTGTTCCGAATCGATGAAATTTGGCGTGGAAAGTGAGTCTTGAAAGGGTCGAATGCAAATTGCTCCCGATACGCAGGCACTACAGCTTACGACAAATGTGTAGGCGCAGCTGAAATGTCAACCGTATTTCTCTTGAAAAACATGTTTCGCAAATTTTGAAAATTATTTTTTTTTTGCTAATGTTAAATTCATGACAACGTTTATAAATGCAAAAACGTAAAAGACTGCTCGATTCGCTGATGTGCTAGCTCTCTAATACATTGCATAAATACTAGCTTCATCTTTGCTCTTCTGGTAACTGATAGCCAGGAATGTTATCATGTGATTAGTTTTTGAATTTTCCGACTCAGTTTTCAGTATAAATGTTTCTTTCATCTTGCCGCCGTTGTATTGATCAACGTTAAAATACGTTACTTTTCTAGATGTGGATACTATGGCTAACAATACTACTTTCCTGTTGTTGTGCTAATGCACAAGGTATGCTATTTGACTTTTAGTATATTTTTAAGAGATACATACTTGCAGAAGCAGAAGAACCGCATGATGTTTGGAGAGACCCCAACGACCCGACCCGTGGTCGCCCGCAACATACGAAAGCTCTTCTCTCCAGCCCACCTGCTCTGCAGAAGGTTTGTGGTTCGCCGAATAATTCGTTTACATGTTTGTGATAGTTCCAGCCGGATCAAAGTTTCCGGTTGATTCTTCGTCAACTTCTTCATGATCTTCAAGTTGATTATCAGCTGGATCAGCCTGTCAACAAAGATGTTCGGTAAGTGACAGCCGAGATAAGTGTGAACTTGAACAGTGGACTTTTCAGAGTTGAGATTTCACGATACAGTTTATCGGTGCTCTCGAAATACTTGACTGACGAGAGCAGTGACGTCCCAGAAGATAGAGAAGCAGTCCGCTCGGCTCTCTCGAAAATCTTCACCGTGCTCCAAGTGGCTCCTGATTCAACGTGGCAAGACACGTTCATCTTTCTCCAACCCTTCATATTCACGTTGAACCTCATCATTCTCCCAGCAGCCGCTGTCGTTGTGATTCGCTCGATAGTCCGTCCGCGCAACTTTTGGATTCTCGTCTTCTCGACAATTCTTTTCATTTCATTGTACACTGGCTACAATAGAAAGTATCAGGAAGCGGAGTCTCGTCGTTTCGCACAGTTCCAAGAAAATTCGCAGGACGCGTGTGCTCCAGAAGGTCTTCTTTCGCGAATGGTTGAAATTGTGGCATCGCCATTCCAATACAGACAGAAGTCAAACTGCCTAAAATACATTGAGGTACACTGAATATCTGCCCAAATTGTCAAATAACAAGTTTCACAGAGTCAAACGATCTCAATCTTCCACGAAATATCGATCATAGAGGTGTTTTCGGAGACTGTGTCCAGTGGCTTCTTCGCTTTCATGTCTGCCTCCGCTAAGCATTTGAACCTTTTCTTCAGGTTTGTTCGTCAGAATGTGTGACTGTCAAAGCAGAAGTTTGTTCAGAAACCTTTATGATGGTGCTCCTCTGATCGCTCAAATTGTGATGACTTTCTTCTTGATTCTGATGGTCGGAACTGTTCGCACTCCGTTCTTCAGCTACGAACCAATTTGTAAATGTTACCATCAACCGTTCTGTCTTTGACTTCTTATTTTACAGGGCTGACGTTCTGCAGTTCGAGCATTGGGAAAATTGTCGGTTATCTTGAAGGTGGTGACGCCGAAGAGAGCCGACCACCTGTCATTCAATTGTCACTACCAAAGAAAGAGGTGAAAAGATTAGAACAGGAGAAAAAGTATGGCATCTTAACGAAAAGTAGGTTGGAAAACACGAGAAGCCTTTGCAGGAACGAAAAGGAAAGAGCGATCGAATACCCAAAGTCGGAGAAGGAAGATGGTTGTATCAGCGACGGAGAACGGAAAGAGGAGGCCGCAGAGACGCAGAAAACGGACAAGGTGTCAGCGGAGGAGGAGGACGACGATCTGAGCATTCTGGGACACTCCAGTGAAGACGAAGACGATGGCGAAGAATATGGTAAGTGAAACTTCAGAAAAAGAAAACAACTGTCAAAAACAAAATCTAAAATATTAGTTTGTTTTTTTCTTGAGACTGCCGTGAATTTTCTTTTTCAGTTTCAAAAGCAGAACGGAATGAGCCGGTCAACTCTTCGTCGTTATCAGAGTCCAGCTCCCGATGATTCGAGTCATTTCACCAACAGATCAACTCTCCGTGTTATCACATGATTGTACATTCTTCTTGTTATTTCCTTTTTTTCCCAAATCGTCTAGCATTTTCATTTGTAAACTAACTCGAGTCCTAATTCCTGTAAATCTTGCCTTAAATCTCTACCGCTCTGTTCTCAATTTCTTTCCAATGAAATCATTTTGATCATGGGTTCACTCGAACTAAACACGTCGATGTTTACACATCTCGCTATTTTCTCGGCCCCAGAGTTCGTTCTTTAGCTTCCGATGACGTGAGAAGTCTTTGAAAAACCGTTGACAATCCTCATCTTTGTTGCTGAATTCGTTAAACGCGGAGACGCAGACGGCGACAGACGCATGTAAAAGACCATTAGAATCAGAATTTCTTGCGACCGAATCAGAAACGAATCATTCAAACAGAACCGATTACAGATGTCGACCACACGATTCTTGGCAACTACGATTGCCAATGCCACGTCACGTAAGTACTGATTATCAATTTTAATCTTTTCTCCAATAACCTTTCCATTTCGGTTCTCGCCAAAATGCGGGAGATGGAAAAATAAAAACGAGCTGTAGTGTAGGCGACAGTGCTCCCTCCGCGGGGTCCTTATGTTCTTTTTAAAAACAACACTCTTCTTGTCACAACATCATCTCGATTCAGGTAGATCGTTGTCTGCGTTAGGACGAAGGTCGCGTTTCTCTCTCGCACCACAACGTGGTCTTATCAGCGTGATCGATAAGAAGCAGTGTCGGCAGATCACCGACTACTCGGCCAAAGACAGTCGCATCAATTCGAGAAAGCTTCGGACGCACGACGGATCAACAATGGACGGAGCCGCAATCACAGCCGCTGCTCTCAAATCGCAGGTAAATTCAGTGATTTTTCTGTTTTTGTCCAGTTGATGCTATATTTAGCATGCTATCGAAAATCTCCGTTCCTGAATAGAATTGCCAAAAACGTATAAGAAATCTAGCCGTCAATTAATCCAGTTTTTGTTTTTCCACTCTTCAAACTCTTGTTTCTTCTCAGCTAAAAATCGGCTTTCAATAGGCATGCATGACGGTCCCCCACACAGGAATGCCTCTTTCAAGAGGCATTCCTGTCTCGGGGGCAGCATGCAAGGCGAGTGGCTGCCTCGGAGCCCAGGCATGCAAGCGAGTTGAATGCCGAAAATCTCAGTTCGCCGCTTTAATACTCGAAAACTGTTCATTGAAGATATGAGTATACTGTTTCTGGCTAGCAAAAACAATTCCAAAAATGGGCACCTGTGCGGCACACTCTATCTCTGCGAGCAGGAGTTCCAAAGAAGTTATTTCATCTTGATATTAGTTCGCCAACTCTGCTGGCTTCTCCAAATTTGAATATTCACAAAACTTGAAAACGTTTCTTCCATGCCGTTTCAACTTATCATTCTCAATCGACCTAGTTTAGAGACTCTCGAAACGAGACCATATTTCACCGTTATCACTTTGATGACAAAGAAAGATAAGAGAAAAGATGTCTGATCGATCGATTGCAGGGTGTCGAGTACATGTTTGGAGTCGTTGGATTCCCGGTTATCGAAGTCGGAATGGCCGCTCAGGCTCATGGGATCAAGTACATCGGATGTAGAAATGAACAGGCGGTCAGTGGAGAAATTGAAAATTGAATAGACCGGAACTGGGAACATTTCAGGCGGCTTATGCAGCCCAGGCGATGGGATATCTGACCGGAAAGCCAGTCGCTCTCCTCGTCGTCTCCGGGCCAGGAATCCTGCACGCTATCGGAGGACTCGCCAACGCCACCGTCAACTGCTGGCCAGTCATTTGCATTGGTGGTACCGCCGATGTCGATTTGGAGAACAGAGGAGCGTTCCAGGAGTGGAGCCAGCAGGAATCAGTGCGCAATTCGTGCAAACACGTCAGCCGGCCAACGAGCCTTCACACGATCCCAGCTCACATTGAGAAAGCGGTTCGATGTGCAATGTACGGAAGACCTGGTGCCGTTTACGTCGATCTTCCGGGAAATCTTGTTCTCACCAGCACCGAAGAGGAGATTCAGTTCCCAGCCCCAGTCTCTCTTCCGGCACCAGTATCGATTCCGCCAATCGCAGAAATCGAAAAGGCTGTCAATGCATTGAAGGATGCCAAGAAGCCGTTGGTCATTGTCGGAAAGGGAGCCGCGTGGTCTGAGCGTGGAGCCACTCAAGTTCAGCAATTCCTCACCAAGTCCAAGTTGCCATGGCTTGCCACTCCAGGAGGAAAGGGTGTTGCCTCTGATCTTCACCCGAGATTCATCGGACAGGCTAGATCGTTGGCTCTCAGAGAAGCCGACACTGTTCTGCTCATCGGAGCCCGATTCAACTGGATCCTTCACTTTGGCCTGCCACCACGCTTCCAAAAGGACGTGAAGGTTGTTCAGATCGATCTTTGCCCAGAGGAGTTCCACCAGAATGTCAAGACTGAAGTGCCACTTTTGGGAGACATTGGAGAGACTTTGGCCGAGTTGACACCGAGACTCGGAGAATGGGCTTACGATGAGTCGAGCGAGTGGTTCAAGAAGCTGAGAGCCAACGCCGAGAAGAACAGAGATGCCGTTGAGAAACTTGCCGCCGATCACTCGACCCCACTCAACTACTACGCCGCCTACACGCCGATCCGTGAGTTCCTTGCCGAGAATGATGTGATCGTGGTCAACGAGGGAGCGAACACTATGGACATTGGCCGCACAATGATGCCATCTCGCCTTCCGAAGCGTCGTCTTGACGCCGGAACTTTCGGAACGATGGGTGTCGGACAGGGATTCGCTCTCGCCGCTGCTCTCTGGGCCAGAGATCACAGCCCGAAGACGAAGGTTCTCGTCGTCCAAGGAGACAGTGCCTTCGGATTCTCCGCTATGGAACTCGAGACTATTGCTAGGTACTGAAGTACTTATTCTTCTCACCTGTTCAATTTTTTCAGATACAACTTGCCAGTAGTCACTGTCATTATTAACAATTCTGGAATCTACCGTGGACTTCTCCCAGAAGACGACAAGGCCATTGAAGGAGATCGTACCCTCGCCCTTCCAGTTCTCTCGCTCACTGCTGAATGCCGCTACGAACAAATGTGCCAGGCATTCGGTGGAGAAGGAGCCGTCGTCCGAACTGTCCCGGAGATCAAGGCGGCGTTGGAGAAGGCGTTCCAGAAGACCGACGGACCGACCGTCATCAACGCGCTCATCTCAACCGACTCGGAGAGGAAGCCACAGGCCGACCACTGGCTGACCCGATCCAAAATGTGAATATTCCGTATATAGCCAAAGTGCATTTGCTTCTGTATTATAATGTCGTTACTGTTTCTTTTGAACTTTGAAGATTTAATGATAACTAACTGTGATAAATAGTGACTGATATCGAAAATCCCTGAGCAGTTTTATTTAAAGAATAGTTACGCCATATGTACAAACAAGAGGTGGATGGGGAATCCGAATAATTACAATCTGAAAAAGCGTCTGGAGGGGAAGAACTCTCCGATGTTCTTCTCCTCCTCACTGCTCTCTCTTGTGAACGGAGAACGCACCGAACTCTTGACTTCCTTGCTGCTGCGCATGTCTCTGTCTGTCAATTCGTCGAGTTTCCATCTTCGGAAGTCTTCCTGACGGGAATCATCCTGGAATCATTCCGTCATCCGATTCCTGTTCCCTTCGGATCTCTCTTACCTTGTAAACCTTCTTCATCTTTCTGTTCGCTCTCTGCAAAAAGTCCGTCGAGATGATCCTGGCTCGCGGGGCGTCTTCCGGAAGATCGAAGCTCCTGATCGGATCGATGTTCGTCTTCAGCTCTCGCATCTTCGCGACGCCTCCGTGCTGGGCGAAGCAGCCGATGAACAGAACAGCAGAATACAGCAAGAGGGATCTCATTCCTTCGCCAAAAATCGAGGGGAAATCAGAAAAAGTGGAAGCAAAAAGCGGGTTATGTACCGACTGAACAGTGTAAACCTCGAATACCGGCCCCCGTCTCGTTGTAACAGAAGCTTACGAGAGATAAGCATCAGAAAGACAGCCTGGTAGACACTTTACAGCAATCAGCACTTGAACACATCTTCATTAACGCCTTCTTCGAGGTTATCTCGTGAGATGCTGACTGAGATGGAGGGCTGCACTTGCAGAAAAATCAACGGCGTTTCGTTTCATCGGCTACTGAAATAAGTATAACCTTGAAGTTATCGATGGAGATCAGAAGTCTTATCACTAGTTACAGCTACTGAAAGTGTCTATCTGTTGTATTGTGACTTTTTCTGAACTGAGTGATGATCATCGGGAATAATCAATAACAGGATAAGAACACAATTGAATAAACTATTTACTTAAAATGAGCACTTCAAGTCCATTCTAATCGGGTCGCAATGTGATCCAAAGAATCAGCAAGGAGACTCCGGGTGGACTGGATGAATGAATGAAAACCCGACTTGACTTGGGAAGAATGTTATTAAGGATATGGCAAATCAAAGTTTTCACTCCAGCCTGTTCACACCGGCACTCATTTTCCCCTGGAAAACGTGCGGACGGATTGAACGAATGAATGAACACCCACTCCTCACTTGTCAAATATATATTAGGAAGATTATGCACTCGCCTGTTTTGATCCAGACTGTCTGAAATGTTCTCACTGACTTATCAAAACAACCTTCTCACTCAAGTATTTGGTTGTCCAGTGAACTTTTGCTATCACCGTTATCAATGTGATCCATAACACACAAACGATATCACGTTGACGTTCCCCGTCATTATATAACTTTTGATCCAGACTGTCTGTTCTCTGGCACATCATCCGTACTTCAATTTTAGAAAAACCTTTCTCTCTAACACGAACTGGTTGGCCAGTGAACCCTTGTTGTCACTGTTATCGCTGTTATCACTGTGATCATGGAACCATCGCACGTTCTCGAAAGTGATACGTTGAGTGTAATTCGAAGCACTCACGAATGATTTGTTCGTTTCAAATTGGATGACAACGGAAGAAAAGTGCAATTCTGAATATGTATTTGGAAATTGAAATTGACAGATGTATGTTTTGTACAGTACTTCTTCAAACGAATAAACAACTCTCTTTAACAACTAAATTGTTCCGAGTTCACTCTTGTTACAGTATTTCCTCGAATAGAGCGGCACGCTGTCGGAGAATCATTATATCTCGAGATTGATAAGAGATACCAAAAAGTTGTCAACAGCAGACTTGTAGTCCTACTCATGACCTACAAATTTTCTGTTGATAACTTTTTGACATCTCTTATCAATCCCGAGATATAATGATTCTTCGGCAGCGTATTCACTTCATGCTCATTTTTAAGTGTTCACACTTCTGAAAATGACGAAAAAATCTGTTCACAGACGGGTTTTTCCATAGTTTTTCAAACAAACAAACCGTGCCGCTATTTTGAATTTTCGATCTCGGTCCACAATTGCCGAATAATTACCGTAAACCGGATAATTGTCGTTTTGCGAATCCACCGGCGCCACGTCACGGTCGTAGTCTCGACGGCGAGAGGGGTTATCAAACAAACGACTTCCTACTCAAAAACTGACCGTCAAAAACGCTTCTTCTGTGTCCATCTCGTCTTGTTGACCTTGCCCAAAAACAACGAAGAAGAAGAAGAAGAAGGTGTAACTGACTGCGTCTCTCGATGCACAACACTCTCTCGTCGCTTTGTTGTGATATTGAAAAGAGATGGGGAGGTGGGTCTGAAGGTGACTAGAACCAACTTCTCCTCCCCTCTCCATTCATTTCTTTCGACCGACACTGGTGGTCAGTCAGTCAGCCTCTTGGTTATGAAAATAGTGACTCACACTGTCTTCTTCCCTGAATACCCCTCGTTCCGTTTCCGGTCATTCTTTCTTTCGGTATCAACGCGTCTTATAAAACCCCCTCTTGCCATGATCATCTCAACCACCTTCAGAATGCGTCAACTTCTCCTCGTCGCCCTCTTCGTCTCGACCGCTTCTGCTCTTCCGTTCATCGGGAGTGTGCAGTCTGTGAGAGTCACCGGAAAGGTCACTTGCAACGGATCGCCGGCCGAGAACATCAAGGTCAAGCTGTACGAGAAGGAGATCCGTGAGTGCTCGCATGAAGAATTCCCTGGAAAGTTGGGAGATTTCAGTGCTCGACAAGTTGCTGGACGAGAAGTCCACCGACGGAAAGGGATCGTTCACTCTGGCCGGAAACAAGAAGGAGCTCACCGCCATCGACCCCCACGTCAACATCTACCACAAGTGCAACTACAAAGGAGTAAGAGAGGGAGAGAGAGAGGGATTGAGTGCAATGTTTCCATTGACAGGTGTGCTACAAGAAGCTGAAGATCAAGATCCCAAAGAGCTTCATCAGCGAGGGAGAGACCGCCGAGAAGACGTTCGACATCGGAGAGCTCAACCTGGCCGGTTCGTTCTCGGGAGAGTCGACCGATTGCCTCAACTAGATTCCGCCTTCTTTTCCCCCTCGAATCAATTCTGCTACTATCATTTGTCTCTCGATAAACACAGTTTCGATAAGTCGTTTTTCTATTTCTCTTCTTGATCTCGAGACATTTGAAATGTCAGATACGCAGAGAGACGAGACACGCACACACACACATTCCCTCTTCTTCTCCCGTCGTCGCCTTCTTCTGCTGTAAAAGGAGGACGGTCGAGACGGGGCTGGTCATAAATTGTAGGTACTTTACCTTTTTTCCATGTATTCAGACTAACCCAACGCAGCCGGCTAGTTTGTTTTTCACACGTCTGACTTCTCGGCGTCTCTTCATTTCGATCGCTCATTGATTTCCACAAAAATTGCCCCTCTAATTCGTCCAGGCCCACCATCTGTTCTTCACCTGCGCCACCCACTCAGTCTTCTCGATGCGGCTGATGGCGAAACGGAGCAGTGCGGAGGTAAGACTGAATTCATTTTCGAAATATTCCGTATTCCATTTATGAGTCACTCGGGGATCTTGAAGCCTACAGAAGGCCGCGCGCTAGCGTCGCAATGTCAACTCTCTACTTCATATAGGCCAGTTGCCCACTGCCGCCGACTGCATGTGTAGTCGAGCGGTGCGCGCGCGCCGCTGTCGTTTACGAGATGCGGGTTCGGCACCCGCGCGTGGTTTCGATGATGTGAATTCCAGTTCTGCTACTGAATGATGGTGAAGATAACTTTCCCCGTCTGAGATACCTTTTTTCAGAGCTTCCTCCGCCGCGTCGCTCCTCAAGCCATAATTATTCTGATTCTAACCGTTTTAATGATGGTCGGAGCGATTGTTTTCCAAAAAATCGACCCAGCCATGACGGACAAGCCGTTCTACGAAGTGGTCTTCTTCGAATTCGTCACCATCTCAACGATCGGATATGGAGATCAGTCCCCGACGACGCCCTACTCGAAGATGTTCGCCGTCGCGTTCTCGATTCTCGGAATTCCGCTGCTCATCGTGACACTCGGAAACTTTGGAAAATACCTGACAAAGTTGTTTTGGAAGGCACGGGGACTCATTGGAAATGTGAGCACTTCAAGAAGTTCCCCCAGTAATTGCTCAATTTCAGAAGGAAACCGAACGAGAATTGGTCAACGACACGGACATTCCGGGGCCTATTCTGGGGCTTCTCTACATCGTCACCTTCCTCTGCGGATACCTTTTCTTCCCGCACAACGGCATCATTTTCACGACTGATGAGATCTATTTGAGGTGAGCCACACGAATGCTCTTCTCATCCCGTCCTCTCTCTCTTCAGTTTCATCAGTTTCGCGACCGTCGGATTCGGTGATTTTGCTCCTCAGGTGTCGACGATAAGCAAGTTCTGGCGAGTGATGGCGTATCTGTTGTGGGGAACAATGCTCAATATCATGCTCATCAACTACCTCACCAATTGGTTCAGTCAGGTTGATAAGAGACTGATAAGCTATCAACAACTTCCTGTTCCAGTTGATAACCCGCCAGCCGTTCCGTGGTCGAGACGTCGAGGTGTACATCGGGGATCAGTGCATCACAGTCTCCGAAATAACGTCGTTTGTCGCCAAACAGTTCCACGCGTCGCCGCATCAAGTACGCGAGATGCTCCACGAGATTGACGCCGTGCTGGCTGGAATTCCAGTCAACGAAGGGGAAGAGCTCAATGGCTCCGACGAAACGGTGAATCTCGACGAGTAGCTGAGCCACTCCATATCCCCGTCCCGGTCAATCATCCCTGTTCCCATTCCCCCCTGATCAATATTTTTCTGCAAAAACTCACGTCGAACCGCGTGAGCAACTTGCCCTTCTTCCACCCGGTGAAAAACTGGTTTACGTCGAATAAATGACTTGTCACACACTCTTTTCTCTCTCTCTCGGTACATCTCAGCGGACGGACACGGCGGCATTTCTTGAAAACGATGACGAGCCATGAGACGACGGGAACGTGGTCGTCGCGCGAGCAGCAGCACCAGGAGCACCAGCCGCCACGTGAGTTGCTCCGGACGTTCCGAACGTCGTCGCCGTCTTCTAGATTCGGCTGGTTCAATGTACACTCGACACTCGGCCCACTCGACGATTCCCACTCCTCGTTGTGTAGGCGTGCCGCCCAAATCGTCCTATATGGCGACGAGAAGTTCTCAGCACCAGACGGCTCATTTGCGGAAACGCCACGACGTAGGGGGAGATCATGATGATTATGATGACGTGGCGTCGCGCTAGTTTCTCTCTTTTTCAGCAACAGAAGCGCTACGGAATCGAGGACTTTCGGCAGGCATTCGAACGAAAGGGCATGGAGCTGGACACGACGCGAAAGTTGGGACGTGGCAAGTACAGCAAAGTGTACAAGGCGTTCGATCGGACGAACAACCGCACGGTCGCCGTCAAAGCGATCGACATTTTCGAGTTGACGGCCGACGTGAAGACCAAGTTTTTGCCACGTGAAATCAGCTGCTGGCGGAGACTGAAGAACCCGTACATTGTGGGTCTTCACGCGCAATATGAGGCACAGAATATGATCTTTCTGGCGATGGAATACGGGAATCAGGGCGATTTGGTAGGAGAAGCTACTGAGACACATCTATTCTCGCATATTTCAGCTCCGCTACGTTCAAGAGAACGGGGGAATCGATGAGTTCCGAGCCGGTCGCTTCATGTCTCAGTTGATGCGTGGACTACAGTACATGCACTCGGTAGGTACTGGGGACTTCAATCCGAAGAACGCCGGTTTCAGAGACAAATTGCTCACCGCGACATCAAACTCGAAAACATAATACTCTTCGACAACTGCGTCAAACTGTCGGATTTCGGATTCGTCCGCCAGGTCGACAATCACACCGTTTCGCACACTTTCTGCGGATCCAAGTCGTATTCGGCACCCGAACTGCTGCGGGGGATCGGATACAATCCGTTTCTCTCGGACGTCTGGTCGCTGGGAGTCGTTGGGTTCGTGATGGTGACGAATCGGATGCCGTTCGACGAGAAGAAGCCCAACAATGTGATTGTCGATTTGCAGAGGTGAGGTGTAGTTGCGCTTTTTGGCTCTTTTGCGTTCAAATTTCACTGGGTATCTGCTTGCATTGAACGCGCATTCCGCATCGAGTCTCTTTTAGAACTCGTCAGTACGTGATCCCGCCGACAGTGTCGCTGACGCACGCTTGCGTCCGTTCGTTCGAGTCGATGATGACGTTCGACGTGAGAATGCGTCCCACTTCATCGCAGTGCCTCAATCTTCCGTGGATTACGCCGCACATTGAAGTGGTCGATCGGCGTTCCGGGTGAGAGAGAAGAGACGATGAGAGATAGAGAGAATGAGAAGATTTCAGATAGAGACCAAGTTGAAGAAAGAATTCGAAGAATGAAGGAAGATAATAAAAAAGATTGTGAATGATGCTCTGCAACATTAATGTTTGTACGCATATTCGGTGCAGAATGAACTTGATTGAGATTTTGCTTTTGTGGGCTCCTTTGAGAGCCAAGAGAAATGGTTTCCCAACTCGTGATTCACAACAATACATTTCCCAACCCCCGCTTTCTTCCCTTAAAAGTAATAAAAATCTGCTCTCCTAATCGAATCATCTTCCCGTTTCTTTCCATCCGTCGCCGGTTTCCTCCATTCCATTCGAATGCTTCTCTTACTTTTGTTGATCTTTTCGGCGGTCTCCGCCACTGACGATTCGATGGTAAGCGTTCTCGTCCCTAGAGATCTTTCTGACAACACGTCTTCGCTCCTTCCAGTATGATCTGACTGCATGCACCTACACTGAATGCCATGGAATGTTCTCGACGACTCCGTGTCCCTCGGAGTTCTATCTTGTCAAGTGGGACAAGTGTGGATTGGTGAAGAAGAAGGAGCTGTGCTGTCGGTTGTCGAACAGTACTGTGAGTTTAGGGATCTGCTTTCCCTACTTAAACAATCTTGTAGAGCGTTGACAAATGTCGTTGGGGACCGTGCCACATGACGATTGAGAACAACTTCTGCTCGAAGGACGAGTTCGTCAGTGAAGAGAAGAAGTGCTCGCTGCTGAAAAAGCAAGAGAAGTGCTGCAAGCAGGAGAAGATAGGAGTTGTGCACAAAGCATAAATTTCTTGATTTTTAATCCAATGAACTGTTGCATTTTTTGGCAGTGACTAAATTGCTCGTGATTTTATAATACAAATGCAATAGGTTCACAGAATGAGCAATATTACTGAAAACGGACACGTTGACTAGTCGGATCGCATAAAGGTTTTGGGTGCAAAGGGAGAGATTCGTGTGGGGGGATTCGATTATGCAAAGGGAAAAGGGAAGAGAAAGAGACCCATAGTGTGGGAAAGGAAAGGAACGGCAAGTGAAGTTGCTTGTTTCGGATGCAAAAGGGCTAGGCTTTGGCTCGCCACTCTTCGGGCACAGGGCCCACATCGACGTAGAGATGATAGTAGAGCGGCCTAGTGGTTACCTGAAAGAAATGATTTCCTTTTCAAATGAAAAATAACATTGTTATACCTTTCGGATCGTCCACTTGTCTGTTTCATTCAAACCATCGTAGGCTACTCGGTTAGCACTGTTTCCGAGAAGTTTGTATCTGTAATACATATTTGTTTAGTTGGTTGCTAAAATTAGTTATTTACTTACATCAGTTTTGGAGCGGTCCGTTTTCTCTTTACGTGTTTCAGCATAGAATACCTTCCGGTTTCCGGATTTGGACGTTCGATGGTGTAGTTCAACGACAGAATTCGCTGCCCCATATCATCGTCTTCTCCTCCCCACGCCCAGAACTGATTGGAGTACCCGTTGACTGCTCGGTAATCAGCCATCGAAACTGCCAGAACTCCACCGACAATCTCCTTGTACCACAACTGATATCCAAGGTTGCTGACGAAAGCGCCAAGATGTCGAGGGCCCGGTGGGCAGGAGTACGGGTTACGATCGTCCTGGGGGAACATGTCAACGTCGTGGAAAACGACACAATCGACACCGAGACTTTCCGCGAAGATGAAAGCGGCATTCATGATTCTTCCCTTGTTGAACAGATCGTTTCCATACTAAACTTCAGTTTATATGAATTGGTAAAAAACTGATTATCACCTGCTCGGTCACAATAAAGCGGAAATCCAGTCGCTGTCTTTGGAGTATCGGAATCAGAAAGTCAATGAGCCGTGTCAGATGAGTTTGGCGATCTCGATACGGAATTATAATCGCTATTTTATCGCGTGCTTGACAATCATCCGGTTTCCAGGATCCTCCTGGGCCAATCTCCGGATGAACTGCGTGGACTTCACCTTCTTGAAGATTTTGGATCAGCAAAACTGCTTGTGGAAGAGCCCCTTGCAAATCGGGAATTTTTTCTATAACCGGACATGAACCGTCTTCTTGTGCACTAAAAATTCATAGTTTTAAAATATCTAGTTAGTAATTTTTTAAAACTAACACTCTTACGGATGGTTTCGGCTTCGTTACTGAGTCCTCCATATTCAAGAAAGTTAGCGTTTGTCGTGCGAGCTCTAATTCGACAGGGTCTTTGATTTCATGTTCTCTGAAACATTAATAGTTTTAAGTAAAACTGATGCATAGTTTTTGCCATTTTAATGTTTGTTTGAACATTGGTTCAGCCAGGATTCAGAAAAAAAAACGCACCGTTCTGCGACGACGTTATTTTTAGCTTGTTGCACATTTGCAGAGCGAACTTGTTCTTCTGTGGCTGCTATTCTGAAGACTAATCGACATTTAGTAGCTTTTTTCCAAACGAATTGCTTACCTTCTCTCGTCGCTCAAGGTAGAATTCCTCAGAAGCATCACATAAATGAGCGTAGAGGCGACGACGAATATTATGAGCCTTTTCGGAGAAAAACTCCGTATTATGCAGTGAGAAGTCCTCATTTTTAAAGTAGATTATGCGCCGTTTGGTCAACGCATTTGCACTCTGAAAACCGAAATATGAATGGTTTCAGTGAGAGAAAAACGCAGAAGCCGGTAATAAAAGCGGGTGAAAGTGGGAAGTGAGAGAGAAGAGAAAGAAACCAAAGTATTTATGAATGCGCGTCTGGGAAACATGGTCGTCACAACAACTGATGTTCTCCTGCTTCTGACGTTTTTTGTGTTGTGGGCATAGCGCGACGGGATTGTATTGAGGAGGGAGAGAGTGTTGGCAGTCGAGAGACGCAGACTCTCTCGAGTGGCCGCTTCTGCGCAAGCCGAAAGTTTTGCTGACACATTTCTAGTCGGGCTTGACGCAGTTTTCGTTTTTTTTCGTTTAATTTTTTTCAGACTGTTTTTAAATTCGCTTGTGACTTAACCATTCGAAAATAAGACATAAACTTTTCCTCTAATTTTTTAAATACCCTCCAACCGCACATTTTGCCTACCCACACACGTATGCCTTGCAGAAAGGATGGAAACAACGTCGACGCCCATGGAAATGGAGCTAGATGCAAAGCCAACCTGTGAAACGGTTCCCGGACTACCCCAAAAGAAGCACTACCGGTATTTAGTAGTTGTTGTTTTTCTTGGAAGGTTCATACGGTTATTACAGACAGCGAGCCCATTCAAATCCCCACTCGGATCATGATATTGAGTACCCACTAACTCCGGACCAGTAAGAATGCATCTTCATCGAAGTCTCGAAATGGTATACTCTTTCCAGCATGGATTGGACCAAACAGTATGGAGAGTTCGCAATCGGGAAGAGAGTGGAGTTTGCCGACGTTGGTTGTGGATACGGAGGACTGTTGATGAGGTTGTCTCCTAAGTTTCCGGAAACGCTGATGATTGGAATGGAGATTCGTGTCAAAGTGTCGGATTATGTCAACGAGAAGATCCAGGCACTGCGGAAGCACCACGAAGGAAACGGTTACTACCGCAACATCGCTGTTCTCCGCTCGAATGCGATGAAATACATGGCCAACTATTTTCACAAAGGACAACTATCCAAGATGTTCTTCCTTTTCCCGGATCCACATTTCAAAAATAAGAAGCATAAGTGGAGAATCATCACACCGACGCTACTTTCTGAATACGCATTTGTTCTGCGCGAAGGAGGTGAGTGAGAACTACACACAGCTACACTGTCATTGACTGTACCAGCGATCACTATTTGGTAGTGTAGATTTGGATGGTTAAGATGATAAGAGAGGCGTATCAACGACCAAAAGTGTGTGTGCGTCCCCGTTTCTCGTTATCAAACAGTCTTTGTCACCCAACCGCGTGGTCAGCCATTTTCAATCATTTCGTCATTCGAAACTGCAGATTTTCAACGAATGCCATAAATCTCAGCCAATTTTCCAATCTTTGAACGCCCAATCACCTCCCGATTTGTTCCGTTTTGCACGTAAACTTCTATCTTCTTCAGACTATGCGCTAGTTCGAAGAACAGGTGACAATGTAGCCCACGTGGGCCAAAGAGAGTGGGAGCAGAACAGATCGATTGAAAATGAAAAAAACTGGTTCTTTCCCGTGTTCTCCCCCTCTCTAGTACGCCATTCCGTGCCTTGAAAAGTGTGCGCGCCCAAGTTGCTAAATGTTTGCTCAGAGTTTCATTCACAGTGATCTGTTTTCAGGTCTGATCTATACGATTACTGATGTGAAAGATCTGCACGATTGGATGGTGAAGCATCTCAGCGAACATCCGCTGTTCGAACGGCTAACAGATGAGGAACTGAAAGCAGATCCGGTAGTAGAGCTACTGTACGAGAGTACAGAAGAAGGACAAAAAGTTACTCGCAATGATGGAGAAAAGTGGCCAGCTGTCTTCAGACGTCTTCCGAACCCTGCCTTGTAATCCTCGAGGGGCTTACTTTTCATCCTACTCATCAATATTTCATGAAACTTCTTTCGGGGAGGGTTGTTGTTGTTAAACTATCACTCTTGTTGATTTTGTTTTTGCCTTTCTCAAATGAATTCCAAATTTTTCTTTTAAAAACTGCCCCGTTCATTTTCTTATTGAGTTCGTCAGCTCTTCATACTTTCAAGATGTCTCATACCGTCAATAGTTTTCCTTTTCAGAACACATTTCAGTACTGGGCAAAAATGGGAGGTGGTGGTGAAGATGAGTATGAATCACTCCCGACGCACAGCATCTCTGTATGTTATTGATTCCGATGGAAAATACTAAAGAACGTGTTCAGGTGCATTTGGCTGCCGGAGCTCTCGCAGGAGCTGTCGAGCATTGTGTCATGTTCCCGTTTGACTCTGTGAAGACACGAATGCAATCACTGTGTCCTTGTCCCGAAACGAAGTGTCCCACTCCAGTGCATTCTTTGATGAGCATTGTCAAGAGAGAAGGATGGTTGCGACCTCTACGCGGAGTCAATGCAGTCGCTGCCGGATCCATGCCCGCTCACGCTTTGTACTTTACCGTTTACGAGAAACTGAAAGCGTTTATGACGGGAAACATGGCAGGACACGAACACACATTGGCTTATGGAGCTTCTGGAGTCGTCGCCACGCTTATTCACGACGCTGTTATGAACCCGGCTGAAGTTGTGAAACAGCGCATGCAGATGGCTTTTTCTCCATACGGATCTTCTCTCGAATGCGCGCGATGCGTCTACAACCGTGAAGGAATCGCTGCATTCTACAGATCGTACACTACCCAATTGGCGATGAACGTTCCATTCCAAGCCTTGCATTTCATGGGTTATGAGTTCTGGCAACACGTTCTGAATCCGGAGCATAAGTACGACCCAAAGTCCCATTTGATTGCTGGTGGACTTGCCGGAGGACTGGCAGCCGCTGTGACGACGCCAATGGATTGTGTGAAGACAGTTTTGAATACTCAACAGGCGGCAGAGGCTGATCCCGCGAACAGGCGGATTTTCTTGCAGGTGAGTTCCTCTATATACGGAGGTTGCTATAATCACAAAGGATGAGTTGCAGGCTAGGTATCGATATCGTGGAATATCGGATGCTGTACGGACAATCTATTCGCAGCGTGGACTCGCAGGGTTCTCGTGTGGATTGCAAGCTAGGGTCATATTCCAGGTAATGCTTTGTCAACAGAGCGACCGGAAACAAGCAATCTTATTATTTTTGCAGGTGCCAGCTACTGCTCTCTCCTGGTCCGTCTACGAGCTTTTCAAGTTTATGCTGTCTTTCGAAGGAGGCCATTCAAGCTGAATAATGGCATATGCAAACTAAAAAAACAGAAATTTTCTATCCTTTTCCGTGTTTTCCCTTTTTTGTAGAATAGGTTTAGCTTAACTTAGATTATCACCTTTTTGGTTACCGTTTTTTTTTGTTTTTCTTACGCGTGTGTAACCCGTGCAGATGCCTTACCGACAGATTTGTTTTTTTTTCTTCTTTCTCCGTTGTTGTGAAAATCAGATAGTTTTATCGTTTGATGATTCTTTTGCCAACCTAAGCGCGCATTTCTAGGTGAAACGTGGAAAAGTGTTCATAATAACCGCATCCTATTTCTTTAATGTACTCTCATCGAATAAAATATTCAAAACCCTTTACTCGACACTCGAATTCCATGCTCCGTACGTTCCCACGGGTCTGATTGTATCTTGTGCTTTTCACACTTTGCTATCTTGTTCTGTTCTGCGTCTCCCCCGCCAATGACACTGATGTTTACGCGCCCGCCTCTACTTCAATGTCACTACCCACCACGGCCGGTCACTGCGTTATACTTCCCTTCCTTGGTCGCCACGGCATTTGTTTTCTCTCGATCGATGAACAATTTTTTCTTCATTTTCTACTCGTTTCACTTAAATGACTATCAGCGGCTTCTGCACCCTTTCTCTCATTCAGGACCACTGTTGCCCGGCTACACCGGGTGACTGCTCCGCCAATTCCGGAGTAATTGACGCTTGCTCCGATATAGGAAAGTTGATCAGGTTCCCGGAATGAGTCCTGCTTTATCACCCAATTTAATTTTCAAATCACAATTTTCGCCTTTTCCTGGTAATTTTTCTTCAATGGTCTCGATTTCAGTTAGAATGCCGTGCCAATCGCAAGTCTCTGGTCGTTGCATCGCTTCGACTCTTGCCGTTCTTGCGGGCGGAGCCCTCATTGGATACATTGTGAGTTTTTATTGTCTCAATCCACGGAACATTGATGTTGTTTTCAGGTCGGATACAAACTCGCTCAGCGCAAGGCTCGTTGCAACTACAAAGTGCAGCTCGATTCAAAGAAAGTCGCCGACACCGTCGACATCGAGGACATTGGCGAGAAGAAGGTGTTCTGCAGATGCTGGAAGAGCGAAAAGTGGCCATACTGTGACGGATCGCACGGAAGCCACAACAAGGAGACCGGAGACAACGTCGGCCCACTGATCGTCAAGTCCGAAAAGAAGTAAATCTTTCGTTCAATCTTCCAACCATCTATCGAATCTTTGTTTTCTTGTGATCGCTGAACGCGTTTTATATAGTTTCATCCGGATGCAGCAATAAATTATAGAAAAAGAAATGAGGAAATGCAAGCGAAACCCCTCAGTGATCGAACACCGAATCGTAGTCGACAATGAGTTTGTAGCAGAAATTGTTCAGATTGTTCAGCTGCGAAATCGGCACTTCCTGATCAGTTGGCCACGTCAAGTTGGGCCCAAATACCACACTCAAATTGTTCGCAGTCATCAAGTTCACTTTGCTGTTGTCGGCGACTTTTGTCAAAAACTTGATGACGGTTTTGAGGAGAACGTAATTGTCACGGGGAAGCAGCTTCACGAACTCCTTTACGGCGGCGCTCTTATCATTCTTCGAAACTTCTGTAAAGTTTCAAGATTTTTTGAGCATTTAATAAAAAGGAAACTACCTGAGAGAGCAGCCAATTTCGAGTAGAGTTGGTTGGTGGTGAGTGGCTCTCCGAGACTTCGGAAGAAAGTTTTGAGTAGAACGGAAGCGTGGAGGCACGCCACGTAGTTATTGTCCTTGTACTCGGGATCGTTCTCGAAGTCAATTTTCTCTCCTGAAAAAGACATTCCACCTTTTTTGATTTTCAACCCTTTCCGTGAATACCTTTATTGATTCTGTCCTGTAATCTCTTGATACTTCCAATGTTCGCACTCTTCCGGAAGACTCCCTCCATGTCCAGAGCATGGGCCTCGAGGAAATCGATGAGCTGATCGACTATCGGCGGGATGCTTCCTCCACAGTGCGACAGAATGCTGAAAACATATTGGCGTCCGTGAACTTGTATATTACGAGTATTTACCACTTAAAACTCGAAACGGGAAGGTGTTTAGATTATTTCTGATTTTATTCCTAGAGAATTATGGACGGTTTAAAATCGAAAGGTGAGTTCTTTTCGGTATTTTTATGTTTTGCAACACTTGTTTCAGCCATTGACGGCTTCAACGACCGTAATGATTTGATGACTAAAATTGAGAGTTTGGAGCGGAAAACCGCAATGATTCCGACGCTCGAGAGTCGAGTACACGAGTTGAAGCATCGAGAGAAGGTGCTGCGTCGCAACTCGAACGTCTTCGGTTCAGTGTCTTGTGTTGATACTACGAAAATCAAAGAGGATGAGAAGATGAAGGGATTGAGTTCCGAATTGGAGGTGATTAGGGCCGAGTTGATCAAGGCGAAGGTGGAAATCGATCGGAAGACCGACGAGAACAACAAGAAGAACGAAGAGAATCGCAGTCTGAACAGACAGATTCAGAAGATGGTCGAGTGTTTCAAGATTCAGTTGACTGAGAAAGACAACACGATTCGCGAGTTGAACGAAGTGGTCGTCGATTTGAAGGGCCAGATCAGAGTGGCTGTTCGTGTTCGAGAGTACGACGTCGAGGTCACCTCGGGATTCACTGTTCTCAGTCAGAATGATATCAAGTTCGAGCAGGTATCTTTGTAATAGAATATCTATCCTATCGACTGAATCGTTTCTTTCAGAATGGCCAACCCAACTTGTATCATTTCGAGCATCTATTCCAGCCAAGTGTTGATCAATCTGGTGTTTTCAATGAGATCAAAGAGCTGATTCTGTGCGCTCTTCATGGTCGTAATGTGTGTTTGATCGCTTACGGACCGACTGGAAGTGGTAAAACATTCACAATGAGAGGAGGATCAACGGAAGGAGCGGCCGACGGAGTCATTCCCCGTGCCATTCACTTCCTGCTCCAACAGTCGGCCGAAGATCTTGCTGCGATCGGGTGGAAGTATCGCTTCTCGGCTTCTTTCATGGAAGTATACAATGAAGACGTGTTCGATCTGCTCGACGGACGGAAGAAATTGGAGGTGGTGTTTGTGCCCTAGTCTTCGGCTCATTGTCTATTTACAGGTGAAGATCAGTGGAGCAACAACGACGGTCTCCAATCTTCGGAAACTGCCGATCAAGTCGACTTCTGATGTCACTACCCTACTGACGCTCGCTGATTCGCAAAGATCCACGGCATCAACAGCGTGCAATCTTCAGTCTTCTCGTTCGCACGCAATTTTCCAAGTATACGTGGACGGTACCAACTCGACAGGAGAAACTGTCAAGTGCTGTCTCAACTTGGTCGATCTTGCCGGATCCGAACGAGTGAAAGAGTCCGGCGCTCAAGGGAAACAGTTTACGGAGTTGACGAACATCAATCAGAGTCTGAGCATCTTGAAGAAGTGCATCAGGGCTCAGATGACCAAGATGTCTTATGTGCCTTATCGAGAGAGCAAGTTGACTATTTTGCTCCGTGAGTACCTCGGAGCCGGATCTTCGAAGACGATGTTCATCGCCCACATCAACCCGCGCGACTTTTCGGAAACCAAACGGACTTTGGAGTTCACAGCTGATGTGAGTGACTCATTGTTTGCCCAATTAAATGTTTTTTACAGCTGCGTTCAACCAGCATAGGAAAAGCGTCAGTACAGACGGGGCAGAAGAATTGAACTTTTCGATTTTAGTGATTTTCAGTAAAATTTCAGTAATAAGTAGAAATTGACTCACAATTCGAGGGGCACTCCGAACTGTTGAGTCGGCAGGGGCTGAGATGGTGGGGTCGCAGGGCGAGTCGTTTGATTCGAGAACGTCTTGTCGTGATCGCGAATCGGACTTGGCAGATTCAGTCTGAACAGCATTTCGTGTTGTCAAGAAACGAAAGAAACAGTGGTTTCTGACTGACCTCGAAACGGAAAGAGCGGTCTCTAGCTCGTCGATACACATGACATAGTGGAACTTGTTCTCAAACTTGCTCGATATGAAACCTTTGAACAGCGAGAAGATAATGCGGATGAACCGTGTCGGATGCACCACGTACAACGCTTTCAGGTTCTTTTTGAATCTGAAACCGGTTTTCGTTTGTGCGCCGCCGGGGGACGCCCGACGGGATGAATTGAATTCGAATTCGAACCTGCGATCAAGTTGCTTATACGCCTGGAACAGCCAACGGACGGGCGGCTTATTGTGGCTGCGGAGACCGTAGTGGAAGTAGACGATCGTGTAGTCCTGGTCGACGATCTTGTCGATGATCTGAGTGAGGTACTGTAGCAAGCGACTGTGGTCGATTTCCTTGCTCGAAGGCATTCGATACGCGTAGACGACCACGATTGGTCTGGAATATTTGGGTTATTTGTGGAGTACTTGAACTCGAGGACAACCTTCCGACACGATCTCCGTCGGCGATGACTTGAATGATTTCGTGCGCAGAGATGTCGTTGAAGAGGTCTTCGAAGGGTTCAACTCCTCCAAGTTCCGTCTCGAACTCTTCAGTTTCCAGGAACGAGCGGGACGGAGTCATTCCGGTAACACTCACTGAACGAGAAACATTCCCTTCGAGAGAAAGACAGCAAAAAAGAACTACCACTCAGATCGTCCGGAGTGAGCAGCTCGTCGTCAGCGTATCCGTCTTCGGGGTCTTCGAATTCGCCCAAATTCATGTCGTTCCTCGAGGATTCCGGAGGGTTTGTTGTGTCCATTGTTACTGAAAACGGAAGAAGTGTATGTTGTATCCGGTAGCTGCGCTTGCAAAACGACGAGAGAAATCCGAGGACAATGGGAGAGTCAGCAGGATTTTGAAGACCCGATTACGCGTTTTTCAGCGGAAGAATGAATTCGACCGGAAGGGCGAGCGGGGGCTGTCGTTCTAGAGACTCCGGTGGGAGGAAGAAGACTATATATTTTTATGACCGCCCCAAACGCCAACGACGGCATCACAAACAGACATACACATCATTCCAGCTGATAAAAAACATGAGGGAAAATCAATAAAAGGCTTGATGTTTGGAAACATGTGTCAGATGGATTGCATCGTGAGGTGGGAAGTGGGAGGAAGTGGGCGAAAACGAGACGCAGACGGAATGAGGAAGAGGACAAGTGTACAGGACGGAGAGGAAGAGGAGGAGGATGGACAGTGTATGTACCAAACGGCTTTTGAATGAGAGCGGAGGGGTGGAAACACTCTTTCCCGGGCAGCGGCGGTTTTTTATACGATTCGGCTTGAGGGAAGGATGAGGAGGTTATTAGACAGAGAGGGTGCGATAATTGATCGTATTCGCTTCTCAGTCTCGGATTTAATAACAGACGAATGAATGCTGTCGGGTCTCGCTTGTCATTCAAATGGAGGATCACTGGGAGCACTCGAGCTCGGTGCAGCTGGGTGGGTCGGGTGAATGTCAGCTGTTTGTGCGAAAGTGACCGACATTGATACGTCGTCACGACAGCGCAAATATGGGCTTCTCGGCGCCACAAAAATTGTGATTTCGATGAGAGGAAAGCTGTGTTGTTTGTTCAAACAGCGGGGATTTCGCATGACCAACGGCCCTAGGGATTACCGGTTTTCATTAGTGGACACTGGGCTGTAGCTGCTGCCATGCCACTAATTGAATTTTTTTCGGCATTTCTGTGGCCTAGAAATCCGCAGAGAAACCTAGGCTGTGTAGATTTACGAGCTCGTGGTGAAAATAAAAAAGTTTCCAAAAACAATTAGAAATGCATCAGGCTAGAGCTGTTGTGGGAACCAAATTTCTCAAAAATTATGCCGGTCCATCTACATCAAAAATATCATATCATTCGCATCTTCAAGTAAGTCGGAATGCATCGTTCAACACTTTAAAAAAATCTGATTCAGCTGCGTCAAAGCTTCTACGAGTTCTTCACGACGAAAAACCATGACATATTGAAATCAGCGTCTGTTGTTCCTGATGTCAACGATAGTTCTCTCTTGTTCACCAACGCCGGAATGAACCAAGTTGGATACGTTCGACCAGACGTGTAACCATTCGCAAATTTCTAGTTCAAATCTGTAATCCTGTCGTCAACGGAACCGCGACGAGTGGCGAACATTCAGAAGTGCATCCGAGCAGGCGGAAAGCACAATGATTTGGATGACGTCGGGAAAGACTTGCATCATCAAACGTTTTTCGAAATGATGGGCAATTGGTCGTTCAACGACGCATTCTCAAAAGTGAGTTAAATTTCCGATTGTCTAGATATTCAAGCACTGCATTTCAGGAAGACGCGTGTCGTTTCGCCTGGGAATATCTTGTAGATGTCCTCGGAATTGACGCTGACAGGCTGTACGTCTCTTATTTCGGAGGACTCGAGAACTTGGGACTTCCAGAAGATCACGAGTGTCGAGAAATTTGGGAAAAGATTGGAGTTCCCTCGCATCGAATTCTCCCGTTTGTGGCTGAGAACTTCTGGGAAATGGGAGCAGCTGGTCCATGTGGTCCGTGTACCGAAATCCACTACGACCGAATCGGAGGTAGAGATGCATCCCGACTAGTGAACATTGACGACTCGGTTGTCGAAATTTGGAATCTTGTGTTCATGAGCAACGTGAGAGACTCGTCTGGACAAGTTCGCAGCCTCGGCAGGAATCACATTGACACGGGAATGGGTTTCGAACGTCTTCTTTCTGTTGTACAGAAAAAGAACTCGAACTTCGACACTGATGTCTTCTCCCCAATTTTGAAAAAAATCGCAGAAGTATGAAAATCCCAGTAAATACTGTCAAAATAGAGAACGTTTCCAGCTGACCAACAACAATCTGCAGTACAATGGAAGCCTGTCAGGCCCTCAAGACGCTGCTTTCCGACTGATAGCTGATCACGTCCGTGCTGCCACAGTGGCTATCAGTGACGGTGTTCATCCGGATGGCACTGGCAGTGGATTCATTGTTCGCAAGATGATGAGAAGAGCAATGTTGCAAGGAACGACTAAGCTCGGAATTGAGAGATTCGCGATGACTGATCTGGTTCCAACAGTAGTCACGACATTGGTAAAAGCTTCCTTTCGCCTTGTCAAAACTGTTTGTTCTTCAGAAAAATGTCTACCCCGAAGTGGAAGAATCCTCACAAGCGGTCGTGAATATGTTCAAAGAAGAAGAGCTCCAGTTTTGGAAAACAGTCGATCGAGCCAAAACAGTGTTTGACAGTTTGATCGCTGAGAGCAAATCACACGAGGTGACTGGGAAACAAGCATTCAATTTATTCGAAACGTACGGATTGCCGTTGTCAGTAACTGTTGAATTGGCCAGAAACGTGGGAAAAGAAGTTGATGAAGAAGGCTTTGAGAAATGCCAGCTGGAAGCTCAGGAACTCTCGAAAAAAGCTTCACAGTTTAATATGCCCATTTCTGTTCATGATTTCCCGACGCACACTGACCAATCCAAATACGATTACGAGCTTAGAAACGGAGATTACGGTAATCATAAGTATATCACCAGTAATTGGAAGTTCTTTAAGTGTTTCCGAAAATAAACTCGAGAGTGCTTGAAGTATACCAGGATCAGAAGAAAGTTGAAATGTTGGAAGCGAACGAGACAGGGTACATAGTTTTGGAAGACTGTCAGTTTTATGCGGAGCAAGGAGGACAAGCGAGCGACTCGGGAGTGTTGATGGTTGAGGATGTAAGCTCAATTATCAATTATCCTTTTCAATTCGTCCGTTCAGAAAGAAGTGTTCCGCGTGGAGAGTGCCAAGAAAGTGGCAGGAGGAGCCGTCACAGTGCTCTACGGTCGGGCATCTGAGCGAATTCGAAAAGAGCTCCAAGTGGAGCAGCGTCTGGACGAAAAACGTAGGAGAGAGCTGATGAGAGCGCACTCGGCGACACATTTGCTCAATTGGGCATTGCAGAAAAGCCGACTCGGAGGCGGACAGAAGGGCTCGTCTGTCGGTAGGAAAATGAAAGAGAGAAGAGAACGTTTACGACTTTAGACTGCGACCGACTCCGGTTCGACTACTCAATTGGAGAGGAGGCTTTTACGAAGGAAATGAGAATGGAGCTGCTGCAAAAAAGCGAGCGCCTCATGGCCGACTTCATTCGCAAAGGAGGGCGTACTCGAGTGACGGAAACGACGATAGAGGAAGCGAAGAAGATTGAGAATATGCAGTCAGATGTCAAGGAAGACAAAATCGGAAACACGTCGGTACGAGTTGTGTCTCTCGGAGACGGATCCGATACTCCTATTGAGTGCTGCTCCGGAACGTGAGAAGTTTTTGGAATAGTCCTGTCTTGAACCAAAAATGTTTCAGCCATGTTCACGACGTAGGTTCCATTGGTGATGTGGCGATCATTTCGGACAAATCGATCGGACTAGGAACCCGGAGGATCATTGCCGTATGCGGAGAAGAAGCGAGAGCATGCAGAGAGTATGTGGAGACTACTACGAAAGAGTTGACGGCGAAGGAAGGAAAAGAAAGAATTTCAGTAGCAAAGGTATGTTCAGTTTCCTCGATGTCTTTGAATGCAACTGTGTTACAGAAAATCAACTGGAAACGAGTACCATTTTTCGATCTCCCACGATTATCGAAGCTCACCAAAACGAAGAAGCAGAAGTGAAGAAATCTTTGCCGAAGTTTAGCTCTGTAGTTAGATTCAGTTGTTGGATTCCCATTGTTCTTGTTACTATCCCTCTCATAAACCACTCGAAATCTTTTTACGGTCCTTCAACACAAAGCATTGGATTAGCGCACAGCGGCATTATTCAAAGACCACCTGTTACATTATGATATCCCAATCGTACCCGAGTGATCCATTATGGTCACTCTCCTGTCGTGTCCCTCAATTATTCTTCTTCTTCTCCTTGATCGCATGGTCAACATGGCCACAGTGACGCAATACAATGAGCCCGGGCGGTACGAGGTTAACGAGGTGCGGTGCCCCTTTGCCGCGTGTCTTTATTAGGGAACACATTTGATGTTTCGTAACTTAATAAAGTCGTAATCTTTCCGCAGATCAAAGAGAGTGAGGTGTGATTGTGGACACACTCGTGCGATTTTCCCGGAGATTCGTTTCGAAACTTTCCGACAGGAGACATCAAGTTGCAACTTGCAACTGGAAACACGTCTTATCAACAAACAGTATTTTGAGTTTTTCCGCGAAGCAAATGGAGTCATCCGTCTAAGTGATAAAAACTGAAAACGTTGCACATTTGTGCTCCCAATGTTTTCATCGGAACTCGAGAACCGACAGAACACACCGTTCCGCTTATCACCGACCGCCGAGCGCCGCCGATCAACTGATAACGGCGTAGAACACCTGATCCAATTGCGGGAAAACCGAACGAAACGCAATTGAAATTGTGCAGGGAGAATGCGGTAAAATTGTGCGAGTGAAGCGGAGAGAGTTGACAACTTGATAACATTTTTGGGTGGACAGACAGTAACAGTCGGTGCCGGCCAGCAGTGGCACTGATAGAGCGGCGGCGCGAGTTTGAAGCCAATGCCGCTTCGCAGTACCTCTTTCCGCGAGTCTATCGCGGAGTTCAATCAGCAGCAGCAGCAGCAGCAGTCCGTGCGATTCAACAACGACAACGAAGATTGATGAGGATCAGGTGAGGAGTGGTTATCGTGTGAATACGAGATGAGGTAGAAGTGAGTTTTGAGTGAGTGACGGGAATCTCCTAGATGATCTGATAGCTTATCATGTTTCGAGATTTTACTAGGCTACGTTCTGAAGGTGTCAATCTCAAAGGGCTCATGTTTTTGTTTCATTGCGATCCGGTGAGCTCCAACTTTTCTCCGATCCCTACTCCAACATTTCCCACTCTGGCTGATAGTAACTACAATTGAAAAGTAACGTCGTATGACCTAACTTATCACTTTATCACTACATACTTTCCGTTTTGGCGCCAATCATTCCGGACGGAAACGCGTCTCTTGTCCACATACCTCGCAGCTGGCGCCATCAGCCTACTTCGTCGTCACTCATACTCACACACACCCCCCAATTAATGCCCAGATAAACATGTTCATTTTCAGCAGATAACCATCGGCCACTACTCTCTTCCTGTTGCGTGTCCAATCAGCAACAACAGCAGCCACGAGATACGGATCTACTCTCGAGTGACTCTGCACGGTAAGTTAGGTGTCAATCAGCCGGCTGACGACTAATTGCTTCGTTTTCTTCCTCTTGTTTCCTCGAGATTTCTTTGTGTCAGCAGGCAGCAACGGCAAAAAGGAATGCGCACAGCAAACACATTCATAAATGGGTACGAATGTTTGTGTGAATGGGCCTGTCATTTGGAGCACTATTTTGGTACGAACAAATGTCACATGTGGGAGAGAGCAGCACGATGGCGCCCGCTCGCTCCTTGACCTATCGCTCTGTAAACTGATAAGAGTCTTTGTGTTTCCCCTCCGCGAGTTGACCATCATCGGCGAGTACGATCGTCGTCGCGTGGCTCCACCCGACCGTCATCATCATCCTCCTCCTCGTCATCCGTCGTCATCGTCTTTGGCGGTCTCAGAGTCACGAATGACGTGATAGAGGGGGCACTCGTTCACACGAGTCCTCGGCGACCGGCCGACAAAAAGAACGCCGGTCTTGTACTTTTGCTTCGCCCCCAAAAAAAGAGAAAGTTTCCGTTTACACATTCTCTTTTTTGTCTTGACATCACCTTCTCATTCCGGGCCGAATGAAAGCAAATATTGGAGGCAAAGTGCATCGTTTGAATGGGAAATTTGGGGAATTGAAATGGGTGAGATGGAGGTGGATGATGATAAAAGTGCACTTCCTACAGTATGGCGGCTCTCTTTCTCTCGCTAAAAGTGCAACACCATTCGATCGTTTCCGGTTCATTCGCCCGTCTAGAGCCGAAGTTGGTCGTTCCTGGTACGAGGCGCCCCGCCGAGAGAGGGACGACCTTCGTTCATCATTTCAGTCATACCCATCATCGAGAAAAGATGTGATTTCGTCGCCACACAGGGAGGTCGTGACACGAACGGAGACAGAAACAAATGTTGCGTAATTTACATGAGAGACCGGCGATCGGTCGGTGAAAAAGTGCAGCACATGGAGAGGGAGAGGGCGAGAAAGAAACAGATCCTCCTCCTCCTCCGAATGCGCGAACGACTTCTTTGTTCGCTTCCTTAGCCCTCCTCTCGGTTTTTTTTTCGTTCGGCATCTTCTTTTTCCAATCTGATGGGCCGTGTCGCAAGAAGAAGAAGAAGCCATCTGTCAGCAGTTGGGGGATTCGCGCACAGCGTGTGCCGATCAAGAGATAATAATAATGGGGTTGCGACGGTATTCCTCGGGTCCTTGTGTTCTGTTTGAATTCTGAGGGATGGTCCGAAAGAGAGCCAACAGATGGCGGGGGGTGACTTGACACGTTATTGAGTCGGGAAATCGGTGAGCAAGAGGGTGCCACTTCATGTGAGAGACCAAGGCCCAGATCGACGTCATCTGGGGGTGTAACTGTTGGGATTACTCCGTTCGTGAGCACGACGCAACCAGCGATGTAACACTCATTTTTGATTGCGAGTGAGCAGAACGATTATCCCGTAAACACAGACGGATACCTTTCCACGTCATCCACCAGATGTTGACCCATCGTTGCTCAACAGGACCGCCCGTCGAGATCCGCCAAATCCTCGTCTGTTTGTCTTCTAAAAACTGACCTCAGTGACGCAACAGACCACACTCACTACAGTGCCATACGGCTCGCGGAGCAGTTGGCGTGCTCTTTCAAGGTTGCGTAGACAGTGTCGTAATAGGCGTCTTCCTACCCTCATCGTCTTCTCTCCAATCTCCTCACACTGTCCAAATATGAAGTTGGCAGAAGAGGGGTCACATTTCACTCGTCACCCGATCATCCAGATCATTGTCGCATTAGTGGTGCGCGAAACTGATAGCACACTGATTACGTGGGTCCCTTCGATAAATGGAGGTGGGGTTATGATCGGAAAGACAAAGAATAAGAAGAAGATGGAGAAGGAAGGTCAACTAGAATTGGTAGTGACGGCGGCGGCAGCTGGCCGAACACCTGGTTCATGAGCGCATCCTCATTCTATCAGCCACCAGCCACCCCCAACAATACCATAATTTTGACAACTTTCGCTTTCCGATGACTTCTTCTTCATCCACCTTCAGCCTTGAAGCCGCTCTCCCCGTGTTCGAATTGTTCGGGGTGGGTGGTGCTCATCTGATTTGTGGCCGCTCCTCCCCTTGTCACCCCGTTTCTCTCACCTTCGTGCCCCTGTCCGCCGACAATTTATGAGTTTGGGAACAAGAGAAAGCATCATCCGGTCATTGTGCCATCGGCTCTCAAAACAATCCACCCACCGTGGGCGCCATTCCTGCTTCTCACCGTCTCTCTGATAATGTCACTTGTTCCGTGCGCGGCCTTCAGGCGCATTTGTTGCTTCAATATTTTGCAGACGCTGGCGGGTCCGCTCGTCCTTGGGTCCGGCCGGCCGCTCGTACCAGTCACACTAATCAAAGCTTCCGTGAAAACTGTGGTGGCTTGTCTTTCCATTAGCGAGTGCCATTAACACCTCAAAACGAATGGGCAGGCTTGTTGGGTTCTTCCTTGACACGGGAAGATACCATTTCCGATCAGACACATTCTGTTATTCGAGTCCATCTGTATCGTCATCTGCCTTCTTTCTCGACTTCTTCGTCCATCTTCGTCCATATTTCACCATGACCCAGTACCCCGCTGACTTGCATCTGCCCCTGTCCCACCGAAGAAGAATCCCACTCGTTTCTCTTTACCTTCTCCTTCGCCTCCTCCATCTTATTTTCCCTCCTTCTCTCCGGTGGAAGCGGCTGGGGGAGACGACGCCGACGACGGCCCCTGGGGGTGAGGCGGAGGGAAGTGGGCGGAGCCTAGGTGTCATACACAGGCAGACGGCCGTCCCGCCCCGGCCACTCCACTCTTACCTCATTCCATCGGTGTGTGTGCAACAACCTTACTTGTACCGTTCTTTGCATTACTTCTGTTCTGATAACCACGTTTCCCTTATTACCAGTTGTCTGCTTACAGATGGAGTGTGCCACCGCGTCGTCATCGGCTGGTCCGAGCGACTACGGGATGAGCAGTCAGCAGGCGTACACGGAGTTCCAGTTCGTCGACGATTCGCAGCCATGCACCTCCGCATCGTTGGCTCCTTCCGTCGATCCCGAACCCGAAACGGCGCCGATGGAAACCGAAGAGACGGTAAGTGCAAAGTGAGACTTTGGCGTGTGAGAGCGCAGCGGGCGACTTGTCCTTCTCTGTTTTTTCTTGCTTCCGTCAATTTTCGACACCTTCTTCTCCCTCGCTCTCTGTCTTTTTTGCTGTCACTCGGCTAGTGTTTCCTCGGCGCCTCGCTCCCTCATCAGATATAGATCTTCATGCGTAGGAAGCGGGGAGTCTCGACTAGTGTCTCGCCTCCATCATATTGATTCATCCTCTTGCTTTCATTCTAGGATGTGAACTGGCAACTGTCTCCACGTGCCGCCCATGCTCTCAATAACAACGTTCGCTCATACATCTACAATCGAACCGATCCCCATATTCAACTCGATATGAGAGCCTTCTACAATTTGATGGAACACGAAGAGGCCCTCCAACCCAACTATCACTACTTCACTGCTGTGCAGGAACACGTTACCCCCTATCACCGAGAGCAAGCCGTCGAGTGGATCTATGACGTTGCGAAGGAGGAGAACTGCGACGGAGACGTCTTCCTCCTCGCCGTCGCCCTCATCGACCGCTTCCTCTCGTTCCAGAACGTTCTGAAGCACGACATTCAGGTGAGTGATATAAACTCGATAGTTTGGAAATAAGACTCCTTCTGCAGATGATCGCCGGAGTCTCGTTGTTTATCGCGAGTAAACTGAAGGCTCCGCATCCGCTGACGGCTTCCAAGATCGCCTACTATTCGGATAACAGTTGCCCGATCGACCTGCTCCTCCAGTGGGAGCTCGTCATCGTGACCACTCTTCAGTGGGAGACCGAATCGCCGACGGCGTTCTCGTTCTTCGATCAGCTCGCCGCCCGCATCCCGGAGATCCACAACCTTCGCACCGAGTTCCAGACCATCGTGCACAAGTGTCAACGAAGTGAGTCTCCTCCTCAGTCGTTTTTTCTTCAGTGGCGATGTGGCGCGAGCGGCGCGTGTGTCTCTTCCAAAGTGCGCGCGCGCGTCTAATCTCCAAAATCGAAGTCGTTTTTTGGACAGTGTTGTCCCCCTTTTTGCCTCTTTTGTACTTTTTCTCCCCACGGCGACCGCCCTGGGTGCTGCCCCGAAGGAAGCGCCCAACAGACATGAGACAAGTTTTTTTGATGGGTGGTCGTTTATGTGCTGGGTGTCCGCCTTCTGTTGTGCGGTAGGTCGGGACGGGAAGACACCGTTGCATTTGCATAAATGGCAATCGGACACGGACGCGAAGAATCGAAGAAAAATGAGAAGAGAGGGACAGCGGTGACCTAGAAGAGCAGCAGCAGTAGGTGGCAATGGCCAGGGGCTGCGTCTGAAACAGTGCGTGTGGCAGCAATTTCACGCGACTAATCCGGCCATTCTTTCGAATGATGATCACCTTATGCAAACAAACAAGTTTCGATCCGCTCCAGGAGGTCTGTCTAATGAGCTTAGGCTTTCTCTCTCAACGGCCTCTTTTCCTTCTTTCGACGGCGCACTTTCAATGTTGCGAGTGTCAAAGAAGGAGAAGAAGATCTTCCGAGGAATTAGCATAGACAAACAGCGGCAAGTTGATTTTGTGTTAGTTTTTACGTTCGGCTCATTGGTCATGTGACACGCGTTGACCTAGGATTGGGTGAAGGTTTAGCGCCTTTGTCCCTCGCCATCATCACTCAGATATCGGCAGATCAGCAAGCGAAGCAGCAAAGTGAGTCAGTGCCAGGTACACACACACTCGACACGACTCCAACGTTTTCTTCAGTCTTTGTTCTCAGCCGGCCGGGTGACACACTGAGAGCGCCCTCTAAAAAATGGCTGCGCCCTGGTGGTGGGGCCGGTTTGGGAGAGAGAGAGGCCAGTGGACAGTTGAGACCATCTGCCCCTATTCATTTATCACGCAGGTATCACATCTGCATCCGATTGGCTTTTATCCGTCCATCAAGCCCTCCATGAGCACACACAATACACGCGCGTGGCGTAGTTTTATGATGGCCTAATGAGCACTGGAGGCAAGGGATTAGCGACTAACTCGACTGTAAATAACGACGAGTGACATGCTAATGGAGCACTCTGCCCAAACGGTCGACTGTCATCGGCGCTCCCTGAAATTTGGTGGCGCCACCGGCGACAGATAAGCATCTCGGCGGCGCTGACCACCGGTAATTTCACAAATTAGCCGGCCCGGGGGGCTCTTAGACAAACCGTTTAATTGTCGCGGATCACTTGACACCGCCTAAAGGCAACAATTAGGGGTGGGTCTTTGTGTGTGAAGGCGTCTGGAAGGCCCCTTCAACACATGTCGTTTAATCCACTTATTCGCCCGTTTGAAGTGACCTCGAAGAAGCCAGATGGGGGGAGTAGGAGTACTGTAGAGGAATAGTTTATTTGAACTAACTTCCGCTCTCTTCTCTTCGAAGACGGGCGGTTCGCCTTTGCAACTTGATATGAGGGAATGCACGCCAATCGATCACTCGCCTCTGTTTGCCTCCACGTCTTCTCCCTTCTCCTAATGGAGGTACAGGGGGGATTAACATGAAGTTGTGTCCGTTGCGCACACCTGGCGCGTGCCTACCGTACCGCTGATTTATGGCAAATGGAAGATATTTGGGCTAGATTATGAAAACTGGGGGCCTCCTCCTGTCTCC
This sequence comes from Caenorhabditis macrosperma, assembly GCA_963932285.1. Classification (NCBI taxonomy): domain Eukaryota; kingdom Metazoa; phylum Nematoda; class Chromadorea; order Rhabditida; family Rhabditidae; genus Caenorhabditis; species Caenorhabditis macrosperma. The sequence continues at coordinate 9,991,173 of OZ010621.1, read as the reverse complement.
GGGGTCTTCCTCGTTTCTCCTCCGCCGCTACACTGATTTATGACGAGCTGTTGTGTGGACGGGGGTCGCGGGTTCAACAAAGAAAGTTACGCCATGTCGCAATCCGGCTCTCTCTTTCTGTCCGACATGTGTGTGTACATTATTATGATGATCGTAAATACGACGAGGTCATCAGCAACTGTTCGAATTCAAAAATTCATATGCATACCAGTAGGGGGTGGGATGATCATCATCCGGAATGCCTAATGTTTCATTCGCCTAATTGATTGACATGTGCCGGAATTTCAAATCGGCTCCTCCACTCACTGGATACGGTAGTGGGGGCCAGCTGAGGGGAGAAGCCATCAATCCGCTCCGTTTGACCGATATAAATTTGTTCGGTCAATTACCCCAGTGCTTTTTTCGCTTGCGGAAGGGATGGCGCGTGTCGTCAAAGTGGCACTCGGACACGGAAATGCGCTCCGTAAGCCATGCGATGCGAATGTCTCAGTCCTTCCGTCCGTCCGTCTTCATCCTCCCAAATTTCAAATATCTCCACACATGCACATCAAGCCGTCGTCGGCCAGCTGTCCTTCTGTCTCGGGTGGCGGTCCATTCAATTATGCAACAACGCGCTTTTTGCACGATCCTCCACACAGTGCTCGCACTGTCAACAGGTGCTCTTCGGGTGGCATGACCGCCCCGGAAAGGCCCTAATTGCGCTCCGAGATTTGAACTGGTGCGCAAGAAGCTTCTAGAAGACGTTGACGCAACTCGGATCGGGTCAATCGTGGCGTCATCGGGGTCAGCTGATTGCGTCGTCATCCAATACAACAGGCCTACGTCATCAGCCGAGAGAGCACTTATCCCCCCGTTGCTCTCGCTCACAGCCCTCACAGTCCATCGGGGGAGGAGAAGGAGTGTGAAATTTGAAAAGAGTAGCCGTTAAAAAGTGACCTCGGTTTGCGTTTCACCTACAGTACCACACCGAAGTTTATGTTAGCATAGATAAGCGTCTCCGTGTGTTTCAATTTCGAAAAATTCGTTTTTGGCGCCTCTTCTCCGTGTCCTCTGCAAGGTGTGAAAACGCGCACTTTCCCGGCCGACGAATAGCGTTGAGTCGAGGGAGGCGCAGAGGAAGAGAAATGCGACTCGTTCCGAGATAATATCTAGAATACGGACGCGCGCCGAGGGTGTCGAGGGTGGCCTTTGCCTCAAAAAATCTTCGTGAAATGAGGAGTGAGTGATTGAAATCGAAACCTTGAACAGGCGAAGACGTGCGCGATGAATGGCAGCGCGTCACCGACAGTGACGGATGGGACAAACCGAATGATATTTGATTTCTTTTCCAGTGCACAAACTCGCCACGTTGTTCCCGTCGATGCAGTGTGCAATCGCGCTCTACTACGTCTCCAACCTGCCCGATAAGTGCCCCGAGATGGCCCTCGCGATCCGAAATCTTCTCGCCAACATGTTCCAGCTTCAAGTGGTCAGTCTATCGGAAAGAAGGAGCACAGACTCATTTCGAATGTTTCAGAACCTCCTCGACTCCTACATCCCAATGGTCCAACGGTGTCTTCATCCGACTCCAATCTACAGTTCGGAGGACAGCGTCCGTCCAGCGGCTCCAGCGGCTTCAACAGCTGCTCCAGTAACCGCCCCGGTTGAACAAGAGTCCCCAAAGGAAGAAATTCAAAGATTTGAAGTCGTCGTCGACGCTCCAGAAGTCCAAGAAGAGGAGGTCCCTCAAGTGGTCCAAGAAGCCGCCCCAGTCGTTCTGGACGCCATCCCCGTCTCGGAGCAGTCTCCCTCGACACCGCTCAACGACTCGGGCTTCTGTTCCGACGTCTCCTCTCCGGGATCCTCCGAAAAGAAGCGTCGTCGCCGAAGATCCGGCTCCGTCGACGACGACACAACGCCGCCGAAGGTGTTCAAACTGTTCTAGAATCCTCCACTTAGTCACCATTCTATGCCCCCACTTGTGTAGTTCTACGTCGATTCGATGCCAAAATCTCAAAAAACAGTCCAGTCTACTCGTTCTATGCACCCAATTCAACACTTCCCACGTTCTCTCTCTCTCTTCTTTCCCCCCAACCGGTGTGTTCATTCTCCAGTTATTTAACCCGAAAAGTGGCTGAAAATTCTGAAAAAGTCTCTCTCTCTTCATTTATTCAACCCCCCCCCCCAATCCGAGAGTCTGGACGTACTCGAGCCTCCCGCAGTTGTGCTGCTTGGTTCCGTTGATTCGGAGCCCATCATCGAACTCGTCAAATGGCTCCTGATACATCCGTGACTTCGTTCGTGATTAGTCAAATCCTGCCGTCCCCGTCCCTCCGTCTTCCCAATTCTTATCCATTTTCCCATTCTACTCTCTTCGTTTCTAATTTATTTCCATTTGTCGCTTTCATTTTCCGATTGCTCAATCTATCCTCCTTCCTTCTTCTCCTTCTGATGACTTTTCCACTTGTACAACCCCATTTCTCTCCAAATAATTGTATTTCTCTCCGTCGTTTTTTGAAATAAAGAACCAGCAGCCACCGTTCTCGATTGCCTGCGGAAATGTTATGACACGGGCCCGTGAATGTTATGGGTCGAGAACCGACTTTCAACATTTCCGAGGCCATTCCGTCGCTTTTCAAGAAGCAACGAGAGGAGAGAATTCAAACGCTCGCGTGTCGCGTGCTAATTCTTCATTCTCACCCGCCAAGAACCGTCCTAATTAGTACGGTGCCGCCCGTTTGAAGGCTTCTTTGAAGATGTTTGTCCAAGGAATTCAAAAAGAGCGTGCATGGGGCGCGCGCGCCAATCTGTTGTTTTCTATTCTATTCGTTCAAATGTATATTAACAAATGGCACAATGATACAATAATAGTAGGAGAGAAGGGAAACAAAAAGAGAAAAAGAAAGTGATTGATCAATAGACGGAGAGCGAATTCTCGTACAACTTGCTGATGATGTCACGGTCTGTTGACTTTGGAGCGATGGCGATGTTTGGAACAGAGTGACTGGCTGCCTCTGTCAGTGTATCTGAAATTACAGTGTTCTTGTAGAAGCAAAGAGAGGACAGTTAGCTGCTTGACTCACCGATATCCGAGAACTCGAATCCCATTTCCTTCAGTCCGTTTGGCACTCCGAAGTCCTTCATGTAACCCCTCAACTGATCACACAGAGTTCGCGAGATGTACTCGTTGTTCGCGTGGTTCTGTAATAAATCCACTACCCAACCCTTCCAATGATCCCTCCACTCACTGGAATGTCGGCTCCGAGTGTCTGGGCAGCAATCAAATGTCTATCAGGGCAGGCGGCCGTCGTGAACTCGAAGTCAGCGACAGCAGTGGTCATCACCGAGAGTCCGTGAGGAATCAGGTTCTTCTCCTGAGGGTAATCGTGAGCGACACACTTCTTCGCCTGCGAACTGATCGGGTACGAGAGCCCGTGACACAGATGAACTCCCGCGTTTCCGAATCCGATTCCGGCGAACGAACTGGCCTTGAGCATCTCGGTGCGGGCTTCTTCGTCAGTCGGATCGAACACCGAACGACGGAAATACTGACCGATGATCTGGAAATGTAACCCTTAGCCTCCTTTGCCCCAAGTCACAACTAACTCTGAGTGCTTCCTTGCTCCAGACGTCACTGATTGGATTGGATCCCTGGTAGACTGGTCGGATATCCGGACGAGCTGGTCGAGGGGATCTCTGGTCGAACGGAAGGGCCGTGAAACTCTCGAGAGCGTGACACAGAACGTCGAATCCAGAGTAGATGGCGACGTTTCGGGGCATGCTCATCACGTTGAGCGGATCGACGATGGCCAGGTAGGGTTTGATGCAACGCAGTCTGATTCCCGACTTGCACTTGTGCTCCGGAAGATCCATGATGGCCGTGGCGGTGGTCTCGGATCCAGTTCCGGCGGTAGTTGGCACAGCAATCAGTGGCAGCATTGGGTTCTTGGGCTGAAGGGACTTTCCGAACGGCGGTCCGACGAAATCGAGAAAATCTGCCTCGGGGTTGGAGGCGTAGAGGGCAGCCGCTTTCGTCGTATCGATAACCGATCCTCCCCCGACGGCGACGAAACTGTCGAACCTTTTCGACTTTGCGAACTCGATCGCCTTCATCATGCTCTTGTCAGTCGGCTCAACGAGCACATCCTCGAACACTTCGTACTCGATGTTCACACTCTTCAGAGCCTGCTCGGCGTTTCTGGAATACGAGTTTGTCGGTTGAATGGCTCATTCAAAGCGGGCTCACTTGAAGGCGATGGTGTTCTGAACGTTCTTATCAGTCACCAAAAGCGTCTTCTTTGCTCCGAGATTACGCACGTCGTGTCCAATCTGAAGAGGGCAAGTTCTCAATTCATCAGGTGATGTGTGATCTCTTCACTCACCTCCAGAGTGACTCCTTTTCCGAATCGCAGCGTCGAGCAAACCATTTCGAATGCATAGTCTGTCGATGCTGAAACGAAAATCCGTTTGAGAGAATGAGTCGAAAGACTACAATCTTGTAAAGAGTTCCGGATAGGAGAACAGTCAGATATACTACTGTGTACGGAACGAAACGCCCTACAGAACGCTTCCACTATTCCTTTCTGAATGGTTCAGATGAAACAGACTCACTGTTGTTTCCATGGAGTTTGGCGATTTTGAACGGAGCCGTCGACGGGGCGTGATGGGGACAGCAGGAGCCGCCCATCTTGGTGAGCATTCCGCGTGCCAGATGCGCACTCATTCTGAAACTCAACAATGACCGGATTGCGGGATCAGCTAACACAGATGGGACTCCACGTGTGTTCGACGTGGAACTGAAAGAAAAAGAAAGAGCGACGTGAAGAACCGTCACGTTTATATATCTCTGGACGGAGAAATAGAGAAGAAAACAAGCGAGATTCGAAGAGACGCAGACACAGAGACGACACAACAGCAGTGATCAGTTTTCGAACATTAATGTGGCAGTCTTTGTTGACCTCTCTGAACCCCGCCGGAAAAGAGCAAACTAAGAGAAGATCGAAGAGACTCGTGCGTTCATTTTAACATTCATCTTACAATTAGTAACAAAAACAAAAAGAGAAAACAAAAAAGAGGAGAGGATCAAGCGTTGGGCATGTAGATGACGTGCTTGTTCGGTTTCTCCATCTTCCTGGGTCCAGCCAACGCGACGTTGTGCACCATCGGCGCCAAATCGGCGGGGTCCATGAGGATCTCGACCGGCTTCACTCCCGCATCGGGATCCTTGGCCTGTGCGTACGGCGACGGTCCCTTCGCGTCCTTCTCGAACTTCTCCTTCATCTCATTCAGCGCATACTCCGTCTTCGCTTTGTAGTGAAATCGGATGAAGAGCTGAACAGGGGGAAGGGTGCTCCGTGAGCATCAGCGGACTCACGTGTGCGGCGAGAAATAAAAATATCATGATAGTTATGATGGCCATGAAAATATGAACAGTTTCTTCAACATTATTCGTCAGGACATCTTCAAATATCAGAGTTAGAGCTGGCGGAAAGAGCAAAAAAGCATCTTACGTTCTCCGAAGTTTGTTTGATCTGCCGTTGCTGTATCTGCAAAATGCACTTCCACGCGGCGGGGGGCTCGGGGGTCGAGGACTTACAGAGCTTTCCAGCCATGAAATCTGTGTCTTCCGTCATTCTTCGTGCCCCAGCTACTCTCGAAATGCTCGTTTCAGATCTCGTTCACGTTCAATGACACCTCAGAGGCAGAAAAAAAGAGAGAGAGTACACGTTTTTATTCAAGTATCAAGTAAGGCTGTATGTACAAACACATCGGATGGTTCATGGGGAGGGAGGGGGGAAACGAAGGGGGACCCGTGGAGATGGCTGGAACGAGGCGACGACGAAGACGACGCTAGACGGCGTTTTTGTGGGGCAGTGCGGGAGCCATCCGCTGCACCTTCTTGTCGAGATCGTCGAGATTCCGCTGCACACTCTTGATGCCGATCGTGATGCGCGTCTTGGGAAACTCGAAATAGGCGATGGCGTAGAAGAGCGAGTTGCAGCCGACTTCGATGAGTTCCGCCAGTGAGAACAGGTTGTAAGCTACAAAATGGAATAGAGATAGGCAGTGTTTTGCATTGACAGCGTGATGCAGAAACAAGAGAATGACGTACCGTGGGGAGAGCAGTGCGCCATGAAGTACGGGTAAGTGATGGGTGTGGAAATGGCACAGAAGTACCCGACTAGGAAGATGACACACTTGATGCGCCACGTGGTCTCCATCTGAAGCACTTGGATTGCTACGGGGAGATGGGCCGAATGAACATACCCGGTCATGAACATCACGGCAGCCTCCGAAGTGGTGGAGCAGGATGTTGAAGAGCATGTTGAAGTTGAAGCAAATGATCCAGATGGCGAATCCGAGGGCATGCAGCACTGGAAGTAACACTTGAGATCGACTTTCCAAGAAGAACTCACTGAATCCTCCATTGATATCAACGACAGAGACCAGAATCAGACCAAACGGTTCTGCCCAGAGGGTGAGCATGTAGACGTAGTTGATCCTCTGGTACCAATCGGATTTTGGAGCAGAATTTAGGAAGAGGCGGCGGTAGAGCTGGAAGAGAGAACATGGTGGGGCGAGCACGTACAATGTGGATGTATTACTGTGAGGAATGTGAGTCGGGGAGGCAAATGGATGAACATGATCATCATCCAGATGTATTTCTGAGGCTCCCAGATGCCGATCGAATAGGACACGGGCGGTAGTGTTCTGGAATAGGGATGTGTTGATTGCAGATGATGGAACGGGACTTACATGTTCAGATTAGGGCATTCCTTGCATTCGGTGAAGTTGGAAACCTTTTCAAATTGGAATATGTACGTGTAGGCAACGACAAAGTAGCAGCCGGCTCCGGGGAGAAGAGCTCCGAGGCAAACGAGCCATCGAACTGAAAGAGGTGGAGATGGGAGTTGAGAGAGCAAGGTGCTCACTTACTTCTGAGCATCCGCTCGACGGTGTCCTCGATCGGCGACTTCATCGGCTCCTTCTTCTTCTTCTCCGTCATCGACGCCGTCGACGCCGTCGTCGATATCACCGTCGTGTTCACAGTCATCTGCAACTGACCTTCCACTCGCTGCGCTCCTTTTGGCCAGTACCCTTAAATACGCTCGTTTATGATCGTGCCCTTTTCCACCTTCGAGACCACGAATTCGACAACGACGAGCGCCCGCCCCACAGGATGTTATTGTGGTCAAGACGGGCGGGTCAGAGGGACGTACAATGAGAAGAAACATGTCTTCGGTGGTGGTGGTGGTTGGGAATGGAATAGTTGACAAGAAAGCAAGAATGCAAAAAGAAAGTAATAGAAATTAGAAAATGAGATGAGTGATGGAACAACACAACTAACAAAAGAACTGGATTAGAAAAGAGAGACGTTTTCGAGACGAAAATTAGAAAGTCGCTCTTTTTCGACGGGGGGAATCAGAAGATGGGAAGGACAATCCAGACCGTTTAGATGATCTCTTATCTTCTTGTCATATCTGCCACGAAACACCATCAACGAAACTCCTAAAAAAGAGTGTGAAACGGGTTTGAAAGGAGACGGCAAAGAAGAAGCGGCAGAAAAGAGGCGAATCGCGGGAATCGAACGAAGAGAGGAATGAGAGAAGTATTACAGCCCGGCAGATCGACACGTCCTCCCGCTACTTTTGTTCGTGCGCAGACCTTGAGGTTTCTCCCTCGAGAAGCTGGTTTCGTGTCGGAGGTCATGCCGCGAACAACTGGATCCCCCCTCGCTCTTTTGCCGTCGTTCTGCAGACACTTATCACTGAAACACATCGATACGTTGCGTGATGGTGTGATAGTCGGCGAAAGGCGGAAAAAGAAGGAGTCGTCATCGTGTCGCACTTTTCCATCGAGATTTGCCTCATTAATTACACATTTCTCTCGACCGAGAGACGTAGTCCCCTTGCCACGAGACAGAGTGTGTGATCTATGAAGATCAGGAGGGTAGCAGAAGAAGGAGAAGTACGGTTGGGAAGAATGTACTCGGGAAAAGACAATTTCGAGAACGAAAAGGCGTCTGGGGAACTCGTAAAAGTAGGTCATACTGACTCGATGACGTAGTCATCGTCTGATGAAAACACACTGACTTAGACGATTGATCGTGTGACGAGGCGAACTGATCTTTAGGATTTGCCGAACTGAAAGTGACGACACAAGAATTGATAACAAACTGATATGGTATCAGAAGATCGCGCACGAACTGCGATTCGTACAGTGAGGAGTGGAGCAGTGATACGAGAGTAACCCGCCGACATTTAGCGCCGTCGAGGAAAACAAATTGGTTTATTCGGCTTGACCAAAACACAAAACGTATGTCATTTATCTGCGCAAACTTGGATCTTCGTTAAAAACGCGATCCACCGAATGAAGAAGCGAATCAAGAGTTTTGCTCTCTCTTCGCGAAGAGCCAAATCACAGTGCGCAGATCCACTGCAAACGCGCTCCCTCGTTCCATTGGTGTCTGCGACTCTTTTTTTAGCATGCTATTTTGTCTATGCTGTTTGCAGTTCGAGATATGAGGCAAGCACGAATCACACATCGAAATTTGAATTTGATGCTTTAGAGGCACAAATCACGATTCCATCGGATGAGTTTCCGTGATTCTGTTGAGAACTGCTCATTTTGTATTTCTCAAGATCAGATCAACATTTATAAGTGGAGCGCGTTCTGCCAACATAAATTTGCGTGGTTTCGCGCATGAGGAAGATACTATAATGGCATCTAGATAAGTATCATTTTGGTGGAAAACTCTTAGTTTCCAGGGGGCAGATAATCTTTCCCGATTCGAAAACAAAAAAAACGTAAGAGGGACCCGATGGAAATGGGAATGGTTCGACTTCTCCTGTGATCTACGGCGGGCCGGTGGGGAGGGAGGAGGTTTGCCTTCGTCTTCTCGGCGTGCAGACAAGATTTGCGCGAAACGGTCATAAATCAAAAAGGAGAGCGAGAGAGAGAGGCACGAAGAGACTTAGACGCATAGTCAGAACGGTTTCGGTGTTTCTTTCGGTTCGCGTGTCCGGCACAAATCAGTTGGTCACATCCGACCGTTTCTCTTTGGCGTTGTGTCGGCGAGAAGAAGAGGAAGAAGACGTTACTTTTTGGAAGGAAGAGGAGACGTTTATGATGTGGGTTTACGAGCGGTGGCGTCTGGAGAAGACACCTCATAAACGTCTTCTCCGGAAGCCAATTGCTTTACACCTTCCCTTTGATCTTCGCATCTTGATCTGCAGACTCTCCACTGGACTCGGTCCATTTTCTCTCGGCTACCATGTATCCCCCTTCTGTTTTCCTCTGTTTTGCATAGTCACATGTCTCTCGAATCTATTTGATCAACGTACTCTGCTCTTCTACTTCGATCTCTCTATCTCTCCTGCCTATCATCATGTGATGACCACGTTTCTCTCGAGATGATATCAGCGGGAGTGCGGGGGTAAACGTCCGTTTTTATCGTCAGTGCCAAACCAAGAAACTAAATAAAACCGAGGAGAAAGAAACGAATTCAATCGAGAGTCTTGAAGACCTCCTTTCCGGTGCACTTGTAGATGTACTGCTGTTCCACCGAATGCGTTCCGTGCGTGTTCGTCGCCGTCACTTTGTAAACGCCCTGGTCCTCTTGCGTCGGGTTCTGAAATTGACTTGAAATTGAAGTAAACAAATTCTTAATTTGGTGTATCAATAAGTCAGTTATCAAACAACTATATTAATACGGGCGGTCATGTGTGGTCTCGTTTCCGCTGATGACGGGCGGTGCACTTACTTTGATCTGCAGTGTTACTGTAAACTTTCCGACCATCTTCTTGATTTTGCTCACGTATCGGTCTCCGGTGAGCTCTTTGTCTTTGAGGAACCTGAAATCTCTATTCCAATGATTCGCTCATCGAACACTCTCGGCCTCTCGGAAACATTTCGCTCTTCTCGGGCGGGAATACTTACGTCCGAATGCAGTCGCGTCGTTGGCGCGAATGCATTGAATTCAAATTCCATATGATTCAGTGCTACTATCAGATGTCATTGATATGGCCCCGGATCCGAGAACGGCTTTGCCGGAGAGTTACTATATCCCTTATCAATCTCAAGATATAATGATTCTCCGGCAGAGTTCTCTTCGGTTGCGGGGCCATTCCGATGGCATCCGATAGTACAGTAGAGACACGTGGAAAACGTGATCAACGATCCCTACACATCGCTAAACTACAAAACTCACCACTGAATCGTCGGCTGTGGATTGGCGTTGCAGATGCATTCGAAGAGCACTGCTCCATTCGGGGAGATGATGAGAGACGGAGCCTTCTCGAAGAACGGGGCGAGGACCATTTTCTGGAAAAGGGTGAAGTTTGAGATGCTCAACCGAGGTTCAACAACAGAAACACGAACACATGTGAGATGAAAGGGATGAGTGTGGGATGTCTCTCTGACAAAGATATTCCCAGCCGGTGAGAGCTCTCAAAGATCAATTCATCAACAACAAGTGACAGATGTTAAGGGCGAGAGAGTGGGGACGCAGAGAAGAAGCGCAACGAGTGGGTGGATGGATCAGAGCACTTTCCAGAGAAAGAGAGAGGGAGAGAGAGCGTCAACCGTTTATTATTATTATCTCTCAGCGTGAAAAGCTAGTTCCCGTTCTCTCCCGTCGCCTTCTTCACATCAGCAACTCGGAGACGTACTCCGAATTGATGAAGTAGGGCGTCGATCCGTCGTGAATCATCGGACGGTCCTGATCGATCGAAAGGACATTCAACCCGTCTGGCTGGCAGCTCTCCATCTTTTTCATTCTGAAACGATGAATTCAGAAGATGTCATCCCCCCAATTGAAAGTTACGTGTAGTGCTGCGGAACGTCGAAGATGAACATCTCGGAGAGCGCGTCGAGCTGATACTGCGACGGCACGCGAGCCATGCGAACGGAGCTCTCGACCCGCGGCTCGTGATTCAAGTCCATGAGCTCGTAGTAGCTGTGCGGAGCCGAGTGCACGTTCTCGTGGAGGGTCGCCGAGGACATGGACACCTCTTCCGTGTGCTGATCAATCCATTCCGACGGGACACTTCTGTCTGTGATCACATCCTCGACGGACTGCGTCACACTGTTCTCCGTCTCCTTCCAGCAGTCCTCCCAGCCGTTTTCCGATTCGGCGCCAGTGATGACGTCATCGAAGCGCGACTTCTCGTTCTCGGCTATCTCGAGCAGAATCTGGAGCCGTCACAATCCAATCGTTCCTCCCCCCGCGCTCTCTCACCATTTTTCTCTCAATGTTCTCGATTGATGTCGATTGGGACATCTGACTGAGTGTCTTCGAATTCGCTGAATTTCCGTCTCCCATTTCGATACTAATCCCGACGAATATCTAGCAATAGATGTGAAACCATTTCGTAGTTATTCGCGAAAACGGTGTGACCATTCGGAGAGGGTTCACGCGTAAACGTTCCGAGAGATGGAAAGGATCGGCTCTTTCTTCTGGAGCTGCGGCTCGATGTATACAACGAAAACTGGAACAGTCCATACAACTATCCATTTATTCGATAGAATTACACAAAACACAGGTGCACACAATGTTTCTTAGAATGCAATCGCGCTCCTCGGCGGATAATACTGGACTTCAAATTTCCCATTCGTTGCCTTTGTCTCTTCTACAGATCGACTGATTGAAGCAATGAACAGTTAGCGTAATTTGAATTCCAGCACTATCCGTCGTGGAGCGTGAGAAGCGGAATGCGAGAAGTTGGTTCGTGATCCTCGTCCTCCTACGATGAGGATTGAGTTCCCGGAACGCGAATGAGTGCGGATCTCGGCAGATGGATCTGTTGTCCGTTGTCCCATGCGACGATGCAGCAATTCTCGCCCATCAGCTGCAAACGTTCCGTTGAAAAAACGGCTCTATTACCTTTATCTTCTTCCCTCCCGGTGCCTCCGCTCCCTTTCAGTAATCTCATTCGCTATTCGGCCGCGGCGCAATCAAATATTTATTGCTTCGGCCCCGCCGCCGTGGTCACGTCTTCCGTGTTTTGGCAACAACATCGGCCGACTCGACGTCACCTAATCCCCCCTCCAAATCCGTTTTTTATTCATCCGAATACCTGTGTGATTTCGCCCGTCATGTTGTACATGTGATGGCGCATTGGCTCCCACGCCTGGTAGTTGATGTCGAAGAGATACGAGCACTTCGGATCCTGGAACTCCTCGCAAGCGATGCAACGGGCCAGTGTGTGGTTGTTTCTGGAATCCAGAAGACGTTTGAAAAGAAAAGGAGAATGGGATACCTGTCGTAGATGAATGGAAGCGAGAGCGAGTCGTCGACCATGTATCGGACGAACGGACGCCAGTAGATCTCGATGGCGTCTCTCTTCCACTGCACCACATCCGCCACGTCGACGTTCATCGGGAGACAGAGCTCCGCGAGCAGCGGCATATTGTAGAACTGAAAGAGAATAGAGATCAGAAGGAGCCGCCAAGGGGCTGATATCTCACGTGAGCCTCTCTCTTCAGCTCCTCACACTGCTCCGTGTCGGCGGGAATCACGAACTGCTCGCCGTCGCGGAGGTAGTTGAGCACTTTCCCAAAGTGCTTCGGGTCTCTGTCGATGAAGATCTCGTCGCCGGTCTTCCAACGGTCGCTGACCATCACCGCGAGAACCTGAACTCTTCCAGTGAGCCACTCATCTGAAAGCACCCCCAAACGCACGTTCTCCGGAATCCGTGTCAACGTGGCGACAGTCGTCTCGAATCGTTTGCCGCCGACGTTCAAACAGACGCGTTCACTGTGGTTGCTGCCGCCCTCTTGGGAGACGCTCATCTGAGAGAACTCCCACTTATTCATTGAGTTCATCTAGTGGAGCTCACCGAATTATCCTGAGACTCCATGCTCACGCCGCCGCCGCAATCCGATTATGGTGTGATCGTTGACTGAAAGAAAAAGAAAAAAAGAAATGGATGGAGAGAAGACAAATTCGGCTGATTGGGCTTAGAGAGAGGATTTTTGGAAGCCCCTACTCTAAAGCGCTGTCGCCGCCTCGTTTTTGCTGTTACTCTGGGCAAATACATCTCTCTCGTCTCGGATTAATTGTGAGAAAGCGCGAGAGAGTGCGCGAGACGGAGAGACGCAGAGGAGAAGAATCGAAAAGGTGACATTCAATTTGAAGTGGATTAGAAGGGGAGCGAAGGGGGGAGGAGGAGAAGACGACGAAATGAGCAACGGGAGAAGGAGAAGCATTCCATTCGGGGTGACACGACTTGTCCAATTTCTGTGAAACGAAAGAAGAAGAAGCACAGGAAATTGGAGCGCCTTCCGGCGGAGCCAACAGATGACGTGGCGGGGCTGCGTGGGAAAATGAGCAAAAGAGAGCACCTGAATGGGCTTAGTGAGCCGGAAAGCGGAGCAGCAAGAGTTCACAGAGCTCATTAGGCGTCGGAGCACAAGAGTTTCCGGTGCGAAGGGGCAATTAGACTGAAAAGAGAGAGAGAGTTCGCATTCGCTCCGACTGCCTGAGTGATCACTTTCTATTTGCTCTCAATTCGTTTCGAGCGGCAGTGGGGCGGCTCGTGTGAAATAAATATGGATTATTTATGAAAAAGAAGCGAGAAGCGAGGCGAAATATGGAGATGGGGCGGGACGAAAACGCGAAATATTTATAATACAAAACGGGCGTCTTTCGCTTCGACCGCTACTCCCGCTGCTGCCGCTGCAGTTTTCCACGGGGGACTGGGAGAGGGGGCCGAAATCGAAATGCACGCGAGGGAGCAGAGACCCAGAGATCCAGGGCGGGGGGCTCCCTTGCTCCATAACAGGTACTTGTTGTTTTCCATTCGACTCTTCTCCTTCTGGAACAAAATGACAGGTGTCGAGGAGATGTTGTTTTTCTGATGAATAAACCATCGTTTCTATATCTGGAGGGTGTGCAGCTTGGGAAGATGTGCACGAATCTCGGGGAAAAGTCAATTCTACAGTTTTATGTAAGAAAACTGATGAATGAAATGGCATGGATATTAACATTGAACGTTCGAATTTGGCTCACTTGTATATTATAGAGAAATGCAACAAGAAATTTCTAGCAAAAAGAAGTAAAACGAGAAGAGAGAAAGAGAGGACAATTATAACGTTTTCGCCACAATATTCACGCAAAATTCACAGGAAACTCGCATACAATAAAATATCAAAGAGAGATTTAGAAGAGAGGTGTGTGTGTGATAAAACGTATAAAACGGTGACTTCTGCTTGATGTGCTACTACCGCCAAATTGTGGATATGGGACGATCTCTGTGGCGATTCTTCCGATTCCATAATTAGTACATCGAAAATAAGTACGTGGCGAAATGTCAATGAAACTACCAAATATTGGTTGGAAATGAGACAGATGGGAACAGGGGAATGGGGCGAGAAAACTGTGGGATTAATAACGGAAACGATTAATTTGGAGAATGGGGAGGGGAAATGGGGAAGAGAAACTGAAAGCAAAAACACGTATGTCATCAACACGACGGCAGACAAAATAGGAGTGCTCAGAAAAGAGCAATTTGAGCATATATTCGGGGTTGTTTCTTATTCTTATAAAACTCTATCAAATGATTCACTGGGAAAGATGTGGAACGAGACGCCGACGGGAAATGGTGGCAAATATACATATAGAGGGACGGAGGAGACTGCTCGAGACCACCAACTACTTCTCTTTGACGGCACGGATGTACGGAATGAGACTAGAGAGTGGCTTTGCTTTCTTCAGGAATGGATGCGCAAGCAGTTCGGTTGTGTCAGCCCTGCAAAGTATTTGAGAGGTAATCTTCGAAACAGAAGGAAACGAAACAAACCTGTCATCTGGGTCGACAACCAGACACCTATCCAGGAAACTGTTGAACTCCGAAGACAATTGGTCTCGGCGTTTGATTTCCGGTTTACCGTTTTGGGCAATCAAGTAGATGGCCTGAAAAGTTTTGATGAACAAAATCAGTGCTATCACTAGTTGTACCTTCAATGGTGTCTCTCTCAAATATGGTGGTTCTCCATCGATCATTTCGAGGGCCATAATTCCGAGTGACCAAATGTCAACCTTGTAGTTGTATTGTTTCTTGTTTAGAATTTCCGGTGACATCCAGTATGGTGTGCCCACCACAGTATCTCTGAAACTATTATTTTCGGTGCAACCTATATGGTCTTTGTATTTACCTTTTGGAGCCTGGTTGGATTTGTGCACAGAAGCCCATATCAGTGAGTTTGACTTCTCCATTCATTCCGAGCAGAACATTGTCACTTTTTATATCCCTGTGCACTATGGAATGCCTGAAGACCCGTGGTCATTAGTGAATTCGACACTTTGCCATGTCATCATCTTTTCTATTAAGAAAAGGAAGCAGACACAACGTTTAATGACTTAATCTGATTATCCGAACACAGCTTGCACTTTCGTGGCTTTTCGCTCACAAATTACTCACCGGCAGAACAGAACGAACAAACAAACAAAACACAAACCTGTGAAGGAAGTGAAGCGCCTTTAGGCACTCTTGCAGAACAGCGGCAATCTGTCCCTCGTCCAATTCTGTCTTCACAACCACGTCGGTCAAGTTTCCTCCTTCGAGGTAGTCCATGACGACCCACAAATCGTCGGCATCGACAAGATACGATTCGATATAGTTGACAAGGTTCGGGTGTCGGTATTGCTTCATGACTTTGATCTCCGTGAGTAGCATTTCCTTCTTTGGCTGAGTCTTGAACGCCATTCTCTTCACGGCCACTACATCACTAGAACCAGCGACATGAGCGACGAAGACAGTTCCAGATGCGCCGACTCCAATCTGCTTCTTCATCTCATATCTTCCAAGTGGATTACACGGATTGACAATTTCACGCAATTGATCAAGCACTTCCGTGTCCGAAAGCTTCTCGCGGTGCGAAGCTCTCACTCGAACAGGTGGTTCCTCAGGAGCTTCCGGCTCGGAATTTGCCTTTTCGACTGTGTTGTTTCCATTTTTGTCTCCAACAGCCTTGTTATTCGAGTTTTCTTTCTGAAACAACCTCGATTCATAAATGGAAAGTAATTTTATGATAAATGTTGCCTCATATCATGCCTTTTCATACGGGATAGAGTTCAGAATGCGATAGAACAGGATAGAGCTGGGAAGCATTCACATGAACGGGACACTTACATTCGAGAGCTGCACGTCGGCATCCGATGATGTTGTGGAAACAACACTGCCATTCGAAAGTGAGTTTCCGACGGAGCGCGCCGACGAAAGGTGCACTGGTGACGAGCATCCAGACGAGACAGTCGAAGATGCTATTTTGAGGTGCTGAAGAGAAGAAAAACATGCATTTTCAGAAATTTAGCAGAGAAATTTAAATGAATTTCATGCTCAAAACTCGAAATACTATAAAGTTGTCGAAGTAACATCTTTATAGTATTTCGTTCTCTGTTTGGCAAACCAGCAGTTCGTTTCCAATGTGATTGAAGTAGGCTCCCCACGGTGACAGTACACTCAAAGCGGGCTGCTTTGGCTTAGAATCATTCCACCAGTCATACGTCGGACTATTTTGGAACATGTTTTGACGATTTTACTCGAGCCTCCAACAGGGAGAAGAAGAGAGAACAACAGTCCAGATTGAGCGTTTCTGTAGTAGGGTAACTACTGCAACAAGACAGCACGTACGGAGGAAGTGAACATGAAGGAAATTAGATACGGAAGACCGATTGCATCTCTAGTTGAAGAGAGCAAAAATGAGACAGTATTGAGGGTGTGGTTATTACGGGGAAGAAGGCAGCGAAAAAATGTAGGGGAAACGGAGAGAACTTGATATACGCGAAACAGATGATCTAGGAGATTCTATGAACAAATGCAGCAGCAGCCGAAGACAGATAGAGAGGGAGAGAACAACTTGACGGGTAAAACTTAGAGCGTGCTGCTGGTGACCTTTCCGTTTATTTTAACGACCGGCATTCTCCGATTTATGAATAGGATGTGTCTGTCAGCACGGAAAGACGACGGAGATAGAACGCCAATCCATCAGCTTGTGAGGATCTTTCAGAAGTTTCTTGCGTGGCAAAGGTAGCGGAAGCCGACAAAACACCGTCATACGCTACGAACAAGCCAAAAGAAAACCAATTAGCCGATTACAAGTGCTTGTATTAATTACACCAGTGATTGGCGGATTGGTAGCCGGATTTATTGCCTCTTACGCGGAATCTTATGTTCGGAACTGAGAACCGAAAGGAAAACTGCAAGTTTTGGGAAAGGTGACAGAAGAAAAAGAAGAAGCAAACACCGTAGGCGAATAGTCTGGTGAAGGAACTCAATGAGGCGGCAACCATTATGCAAAACAAATACTCTTGTCCAACCAACTGTAAGCGCAGAATGACCCCGAATTTAGATTGAACAAAACGTATGCAACTTCTGAAGGAAGCAAGCTTCAAGCAATCATAGAACGAGCATATAATGGGTGTACGAGCACAGACGCAAAGGCGTTGTTTGGTATGCTTGTATGAGAAAACCAGATGGGGACAAGAAGCGAAAGTGCGAACACAAACACTGGAGGTGTTCGAGAAATGACGGATTAGGCTTCGTCTTCCTGGCAACCAGACCTCTGACCGGTCTTGCAATGTTGCCTTAGCGCGCCAGGGGGTCGCTTTCTTCAAATGGCATTCTTATCAGAGGGAGGACGACGCGCGCTTTTCCCTCTTCGGGGTGGACGGAGTGAAAGCGAATGAATGCGCGGTGGCGAGGCATCGAATCGAATGTATTCACTTTCGCAGCGACAACGACTTCTGAGGCTTGTCTCTCTGATTCTCTCTGCTTAATACAGCACGATACACGTAGATGCATACAAACACATATAAACTATCAATTGACTTGTTTCTTTCATTTGAGTGATGGCTAAACAGCAGCTTTCTGACGTCCCATACGTCTAAATCGCACCATAATTCGTCAGACTGACTGGTATTAGCATCAGCGACACCATTCCGCGTGTTGCGCAACACATGAAGGTAACACAAGATCGAATGAACGAGCAGAAGCAGAAGCGGTCTAAGCTACCGATTCGAAAGATTGACAATATAAGGATGACTGGGTAAAACAAGGATGAGAAGGTCAGATTTGAAATGATTGAGCGAAAGGTCCAGGTGACAAGAAAAGGACAGCGGCAACAGCAGCCCACAAAGATATATATTTCGAGTCGACCTTGAGATTTTGACAACTTGTCCTACAAATTCACAAATCGACAAAATGATTCTGTGACAAACATATGAACGAGGGGATTTTTAAAACATAACTTTTTCTCTCAAAAAATAGATAAAAACAGCGACCATGAATGCCGAAAACAGTCTTCTGTATTTAGAACTGGGTTATCAGTGAGTTCTATGCGGAAGAATATACGCATATGATTTTCTAGACTATAAAGATTAAAACATTAGAATCAGTGAACACTCAGATCAGTGAAGAGAGAACAGTGAGACGCTGCTTTCATATGTTTGCAGCACAAGCCGATTTGCATCGAAACGATGCGGAGATGCATCCTCCTCCCCTTTTCTCCTGCTGTGATGCCATTTTTAAACCAGTCACTCCCTCAAAAATCGTCTCGTCAACCTCGAAAGCGACTGATAAAAAACACCCGAACTACCGCCATTGATTAATTGGCTTGTCGTCGTCTTCGCTCATTCACTCTCAAAATCTCGTTTGACTGTAAACCGATATCGCCGTTTTTTCAGTGACACGGCATGTTTTACTTCTGACACTCATTCGCGCACTATTATTTTGAAAGAAAGAAAACGATTGGTGGATTTTGATGGGGTTACACTAAACCTTGGAAATGATACACAAAGAGGAAGATCCCTTGTCGCAGCTATAGCTTTCACTGCCAAGAGGCAACAGTATAATTCCAGAGGAAACACCTATCACCCAATAAAAAGATTAGAATCACTGCTTTTGTTCGGTTTGCCAACAGAGAATAGACACCAGAAAACACAACATGCAGTCATGACGAAGGGAAAAGTCGCGTACCGATGGCTTTGGAGGCACCTTCGGAGGCACTCGTGCCCCTGGGATTGGAGCTCCGTTTGATGTGGTTGGGGTAGTCAGTGTGGATGTTGAAGGCGAGTTTTTGGATCTCTGTGGTAGCACTGGCGGTTGTGGAGGGAAAGGAGACCTCGGATGAAGTTTCGGAGCTTCACCAGTGAACGCTTTGAGCTGTGGAGCACTTTCTGGAACCGAAGAAACTTGCGTTCTAGTGTATAAAAGCGAGACGAACCACTATAAGGCACTGGCGCAGGAGATGGCACATTGTTTCTGTCCGAAAGTGACAATGACGCATCCGTAGATGACGTTGACAGATTGCTGTTGCCATTCGTTAGAGGCCGAGCCGAAGATGATGAAGCTGACATTGATGTAGATGGTGAGGTCGCTGAATCTTTAACGATAAGTGTTGAGTTTCGCGCAAGCAGCAAAAAATCTCACCGTTGCTGCAACGCAACTTTCTCAGATGCTCGGTGACTTGTCCGGTTAACTGTACATCTACATCATCGTCGTCGCTGTTTGTGAACACACTATTTGTAGTCATAAATTTTGTCTTCTCGTTTTCTTTCATAGATTGTGCGTAGAACTTCAATGCTGTCACCACCGCATTTGGATTCGACTTTTGATCGGCAAGACTGAAACAACTTGAGAACTCGGTAAGAAAACGACTGCAATCAACACAAAATACCTGATGTCTCTTAATAGAATGTCCATCCACGGCTGCGGCAGTCCACTAAACTTTTGGCCATCATACCCGACGTGTACTCTGAAAATATTTTAATACAGTCTTCTAGAAATAACTATAAAAGTAGTCATGTACCGGTGAACAGTGTTGTAAGGCTGACTGATGTCCATCGCTGAGGAATGGGGATCCTTTTCATCTTTATCCCTTTCCTTCTCTTTTTCTTTTTCGCTCGGTGAGAAAATTCGACCGATTAAATTGCGTATTCGAACCTAGAAACATGGAATTTGCTACCAATTATACTATGTCTGTAATACTTTAGAGCTTTTTGCTGTGGACATGGCTGATTATAGAATGTGTTGGCGCGCCGTGGAAGACGTGTGTGACGGCTATTTGACCCGATGTATAAGTGTATCTGAAATATATAAGTAAAGGTAATTCGTAGGGCGGTGAAAAAAAAAGAAAAACGACGGGCAGGTCATGAGTAAGAAAAGTGATAGCGAAAGATCGGTAAGTGCGGAGAAACGCAGACGGGAAGTGGGAAGGTGAGTCATACCCACCGGCGGGCAGGGACAGACGGGCTCCCGCACAACAAACATCTTGATTGAATCATACTAATACAGGAATAGAACGCGGTGTTGTCCGAAAACCTGCGGGACCGAACGCTTTCGAAATGAATCAACCAGGATAGGAAGAAGAGGAAGGAATCAGTTCCCAGTAAATTGAGAAATCGAAGTTAAAAGAGAGAGAGAGGTCGGAAACTAGACGAATTAATCATCCGCTAACTTTTCGATACCGGGCCGGCATGAACCCTCCTTAAACAAAGTAAATGCCATCTGATTGCCTGATTGTGGAAGCGAAGATTCCCCGGCGCCGGCTCCAAATATTTGCTCTAGGAAGCTTCGCATTTCCCACTTTTTTCATAATGTATCTCATCGAAAAATGGTCTGAGCAAAACTCAAGAGATACAAAAATTAGCGGATCAACTCGAAAATAGCCGTCGTTTCATATTGCAGCAAAAGATGTGGGGGCTGGGGAAGCTGCTAATAACGAAGCGAAAGTTACACAGCCAAACACAAGGCCAGAATAGAGCAAAAGAGAGCAAATACGGAGTGGAGGGTATTCGAGTAGGTAAAAAACCCCGTCTAGCATTCCATTCGGCTGACATTCAATATTGAATGGAAGCGGCGAGGTCCGCCGCTTTGCATTTATTATGACTCGCGGTCTCTTCTTCTGTCATTTTTTGTGTCAAAGCACAGAGAAAGGTAGATATCTAGTGGAAACGTAAAGTCGTAGAAGAACGGGCTAACAGACGGACAGAGGGAGGACGTCAAATGAGGCCATATTTCAAGAGGGTTAGGGGGTGTCCGCCAGCCCAAGTCGTTCCTTCCTCCCTATACGCGCTGCTCATTTCGGTCCCAGAGACACAAATTCTTGCGATTTGAACCATGATAATGCAATTTTGAACGTCGGCTTTACGGAGAAGACTCGTTCTGAGATACATCTTTCGGTGCCAATAGGGGAACATAAAGGAAGTGGTTGTTATGCCGACTTTTCAGGCAGCAATTCCGGTAAACGGAGAATTTGAGTAGAAGAACACACACAATCCAACGAAATAAAAAACAACATCGTTGACTAAAAATATTGTCAGACACATGCTTCTTCCGCCTCATTTAGCGCCTGAATAGCCTGTCTACTTTTCGAGACGAAAATTACAAAATAGAAAATAAACGATTCTTCGAAGTTGGAGGTTTTACGTGCGGCAGGCTCATTCGTTTCGCAACGCAGCGCCACTTAATCCCAACATGAGAAGCAGCACGCTACAACTTGTTTGCGAGCCATCGCCTTCGTAAAAACCATAAAACCACTGACCGCCTCAATGTTTCACTAGCTTTTTTCGCCTCATTTCTCACGTTTTCGTATCACTCCAACCCTAAAACAAGTTCACAGACAAAATTAGGTCCGTTTCCTGAAAGTTAGGTGCTTCGTGAAGGAACGGAATCAAACTGGTATACCGGATAGAGAGGAGGGAGAACGAGACGATTACATCGAAACAAAACACTTGTCGAGTGTTGGGAGAAACGGCGCCGAGAAACGATAAGCAACTCATACGACCGTCTGTTTGAGTGTATCGATCGCACTGAATGAAGACCGACGACGCCAGTGGCTGAACAAAATTGACAGAAAGATGGCGTCGGGAAAGGACACGTTAAGGGGGCATCTTGCGAAATCTATCTTCAGGCCGACTTCGTTCGCACTGAGCTTCCAAGACATTTTTATAAATGACAGGGTGGAAGATCGGGAGAAGGAGATAAATAACACGGCGAATCAAGGACAAAAACACTTAATCTTGTGAAAAAGGGTGCGAACCAAGTGAGTGGTCGTGTCAGTCGGCACTGACGACTCCGTCTTATTCCGCATAGTCGTGGGGCAAACGAGAATTTTGGAGAGGAAAATTAGGGCCAAAATGTGCTCTCGCCATTGAGTAGAGCAGTGCGAGCAAATGAGCTGGTGCCTCAAAATCTATGCAATTTGCACACAAGATGCGCGTTTTTGGGATGACGAGCTCCAATATTATAAGGAAATGTGAGATTTTTCGCTAGTCCTTTCTCCGTCACGAAGCACTTTCTGGTATAGCTCTCATAGGCTATTACTCGTAAATGAGCTATTGACCGGAACAAACTCGAGCTGCGCACACTCATTGAGACGAATCTAACAGCTGTGACCTCTCAGGAAGTCGCAAAATTCAAGCTCTTGTGGGAATGAGGAGGAAAAGGAGGAGAAATCGAAGAGGGGAGGAAGGAGAAACGTTATCAGTTCATCGCGGCAAGAATGTGCAGAACTTTTCTTCCGTATATAGAAGGGAGGACACACCCAGAAAGTGAGTGTTTTCGATTCAGAAGGGAGTTTGTGGTTCGAATATTGCGAAAGTGTTCTGCGGATTAGAGTTACGAAAAAGATGGAAAAGTGGTGGTTTCAAAAAACATAAATGGTCTCAAGTACTAGAGACGGCAGTGTGCTTTCACGGGAAGAAAGATCAGTGGACTGAGGATTTAAAGAGGCTAATTGGGGGAGAGCGGGTGGCCGTGAAGAGACCGCAGAGAGAGCGCTCGCCCGGGCCTTTCGTCCCCGTCCAAGCCTCCTCCGATGACCAATGCAATTGAAATGTGCTGCTGTATGTATGTGTTGTTGGAGTGACGGGGTACAAGAGATAGTATGTAGGGAGGGGAGGACGGAGAGAAACGGCGAACGGAACGAGCCAAGGCGGACTGGCAGAGTGGCCGTCCCGAATTTCTATGATAATGCCGACGGCTGGTGTGCCAAATGTCACACTAATTGCGATGAGGGAATTATATTTCATCGGGGCAGATAGCGGAGACGTCGAGTTCCCTATAATAACTAACAAGTTTTTTCTATTGAGAAAAATAACGGGGACTAATTAAGCGAATAATTATTTTTACAACAAAGTAGAAAACAATCGTGTTACATGAATAGCTAAATGCATTGATGTTGAATAAATTTTCACACAAAAAATATACTTGATGTTTGTAAAAACAACAAAACCGCCAAAACACCGCAAAAAGTTGGCGGGAGATGTTTTTTAAAAATCGCCCGCTGTGCGCGCGTCGTTTGCACTATAAGCGACGGCAACTTGCACAGATCCCCTGGCTCTAGAGCCCGGGCACCAGTTTCAAAACATTGAGTGGAGAACAACTTTACGAATGATTTTACAAACTGTTCGGAATTTGCATGCAACACGCGCGAGAGAAAAGAGAAGAGTACTCAAAAGAAAACAAAGACACGGCGAAACGCAGACAGTGAAAAGGAGAAAACCGCGTCCGCTTGTGTGGGGGGGGCGAAAAGAGCGCGCGGATGCGGGGGGACGCAAATATCGTAACCGGCCCTGTCCTCGGTGCCTATGTGGATGGACACGGTGCGTCGTCTGTCGGTCTGCGTCTTGTTGCAAGAGAACATCCTCAGACACCCGTCGCTCTATTTCACACCAGTTTCATCACATTTATAGTTTATTGGGTGATGGCGAAAGAGAGAGAGAGAGAGAAATGCCTGAAGCATCTGCGTCAATGCCGGCCAAATGGTGGAGCAATAAAATTGCGAAAATAGATGGTCTTAGATTGCACTTAGCCGATGGGATCACAATGAGAGAAGGCAATGTTTTGAGTCTTCCAAGTGACCTCCGAGGGTTTCTCCCACACAGAGTTCGACAATCGATATGCAAATCAACACGTTGGCGGCTACACAGAGTCGAAAAGGCCAGTATTCCGGTAGAGAGCGAGGTGTTCATCCTATCTGCCACCTACATCTTCACTATACAGGCGCGTATCTAATCTGATCCTCATCGGAAGAGGCGTCGTCCAAATTCACTTTGCACTTGAACTTCTCCTTCTAATGTCGCCGAATTCGGCTGAAAAGGAGGCTATTCGCCGCATCATCGATTCGTGTGACGGCCACGACGATGACTATTGTGCTCACGAATTCAACGTCTACAGATGGCTCGTGGCCTACGGGAACGATGAGCTCGAGGCGGCAAAGGTTAGTTTGCACAGCCGTTTCCTATTGGAGGTGGTAGTGAAGTGTCGAGTCGGGCCGCCAAAGTGTGGCCGCGTGGCCTAATGGATAAGGCACCAGACTTCGGATCTGGGGATTGCAGGTTCGAGTCCTGCCGTGGTCGAAACGTTTTGCGGATTTAACTGTCTCTAAAACAGACTTGCTTCAGGCTCTCAAACGTCATCTAAACATTCGGAAGACAATCGATTTGGACTCGTATGTCCACAAGGCGGAACTAGAGGATGATGAGCTGGCAAAGTACGTTCCGATTGATGTCATCGGGCAGAATCATCCCGAAGACAACAAGGTGTTCATGTTCGAGCGAACTGGGAAAATCGACATAAGTGGACTGGTGGACAACGTTTTGGTAAGCCTTGTCACTCATTCCACTTTAATCCCCAAGCGGTCTCATCCGTCAGATGCACAAATTCATGCAAATCAAGCTGAAGATGATGGAGAGTGTCCATCAAAAAGTGGTGGCAGCCGAACGGAAGACTGGCCGACAGAGTGGAGGGCTCTTTATAATGGACCTGGAGGGCCTCTCGTTCAGCCCCAAACTCATCTCCGTGCTCACCGGACCTTACCGTATCATGTGGGGAACTCTCTTCGATCACTATCCCCAACTGCTCCAGAAGATCATAATCGTGAATGCTCCGTCATTCGTGAACGTTCTTCATCAAGCTTGCTCCCCATTTCTGCCCAACGACTACAAGGAGAAGATAGTGATCAGTTCGGAATGCGCGGTGGAGGCGATTCCAAAACACATCGAGAGAAGTCTCTTGCCGTCGGATCTCGGAGGAGACCTCAGCAGACCAGTGTCCATTCCACTGTCTCCGTTCCCAAAATTGAACAAGAGAGATGAAAAAGAGAAAGTGGAACTGCTCCCAGTGAGCATCCCGGCCGGAAGGTACACAGTTCAGAAGTTCTCGTGGACGAAGGGCGACGAGATCGAATTCCTGCTGCACAACGACAGTTCGTTCCACTATTTCTTGTTCCATTGCAACGATGATACGGTTGGTGAACGGCCAATTGAACTTTAATGCGATCTGGTTGCAGAGAGAAATGGACAACTGGCGGGAGATGTCTGTCGGGTGCGAGAGACCGGCTCTTTCGCAGATCGACTCGTGGAATTATCAAGTTCCCTTGGATGGGTGTGTTCCTCTCTTGGAATCCTCCAGAATGAGCTGTCTTTTCAGGTTCTATTACGTCCGCTACGGAAACCACAACTCGTGGTACTTCTCGACGACCGTCAACACGAATCACTTTATTTACAAGGAGAATGGCGAGAAGTTTCCGTTGACACCGATCGAAACGTTCAATGTTTAAGTGACTATCACAGAAAACTATCGGAAAATTGAGGGATTCCTATTGGTCCTTTTTGCTTTCTTCCTCGTTTCCTGCAGCCGCGCAACACGTTTTTTCTGCAACTACTGAGTCTATTTTTTAAATAAATAAACGTTTCTAACCTTTGTTTTCCGTGTCTCCTTCCTTTTTCTCAGGTTCTGGTATGTTCACTGGACACGTCGGGTACAGGATCGGATCCAAGAAGTTCACCCATCTCTCCGGCAGCCATCTGAAGATATTTCGTTAAAAAGAGACACCCGGAGGCGTTGAATTACCTATAGACATAGGGCATGATGAATTTCATATAAATCGCCATCATAATTGGCAAGAAAATGCATGGTAAACACACCATGTTGCCGGGAAAAAGGGCACGGAAAGCTGTAAAAGTCGATGAATTCGCTGAATAATGACGAGTGCGGTAGAGCGCGTTTACTCGCTAGCTGGCCGATGTTGGGGTGGCAACTATTTAGCCGGAGAAGGAGAAAATATTATAGGAAATGCATGAAGATGGATGATAGAATGGGATCAGAAGTCGAACAGAAAACATATATGTGATGGCTTTCAAGAATGATAGGGAAGGGAAAGAAGGGGTGGATGAGTGCCACGTCACTACAGTATTCCTCTGAAGAGCGTGTCGAAATGGCTCATTATTGCTATCAAATGAAGAATTTAGAATCGTTCTGGAATACTTCAGGGCCGTTATGTCCAGTTTCAGGGAAATTTCACAGAACAGCGGAACAAGCTCTTGGAGGAGATTTTAAACATCGAACTGCATAAACCATTGTACCCAGAAGCAGTTGTTTGCCGAGCCGAGTCATATGTGAATGTGCTCGCAGCCTGGTTCTCCTGTCAATTTCCGACCTAGACCCAAAAATGGCAAACGATGATAATGACCAGTTCAGCAAATACAGTGTTCTCACATCAGTTCAAACAGAATATACCATTTCCCACCCCTCCTCAAAGTACTCGTGTTCGTTGAATAGTTCAATTGTTTGCTCTGAAGAGAGAGAGAGAGCACGAAAACAATGGGCCCATCATCATCCGCTCTCTCTCTCTCTCTCTCTCTCTTACTACGCGCATTACACACCTCGCGGTCGCCGCGCGGACACAGCTCAACCCCGTCCGTCAACCTTGAATTCCCCCCTCGACCTATCGATCCGTCGAAGAAGGAGGGTGATCTTTCCTCAAAAACCACCACCACCGCTGCTTTTTGTTGTTTTTCGTCTGCTGCAATCCGTTCACTCATCCACCCACTCGTCGTCTGCCCGCGGGAGGCCTTCCCCCTGCGTCTTATCAATTCTCGCGCGAAACGAACAACCGGATGACTCATTGCGAGAACAAAAACTGTTTCCTTTTTTTCTTCTCTTGTTCCAAACACTTTCTCTCTAGGTTCTCATATAAGCCAAGTTCACCTACAGAACGCTGCTTCGGCGGTGAAGCAACACCGAAAAAAGGCGATGTTTGATTAATTGGTCGGTGTCTTCTGAGGCGGGTCGTGTCTCGTCGAATCAGTCAGCTATACATAGGTAAACCGGCTAATTAACATACAAAGTTTTCGTGTACATTGATTCTCTCTCCCTCTCTCTCTCTGTAATACGAGTCTCCTCTGCCCCCTGTATGTATTATGAATGTAGTGTAAAAACGAACAGGAGGCTGCCCGTGTTGCCCATAATTTCGTATCGCCGTCGCTTCTTCTCCCCCCTCCGCCGACGCTGTCGATTATCTGATTCGAAATTGAATCCATATCAATATCAGTGTGTGCGAGGGGAAGACAACAATGTCCCGCTTCTTCTCCCTCCCCTCTTCCCGACGACGACGACGACCTGAATTCACTGCCACCCACCCAAAGTCACACCTAATTTTCCAATTTTCGCGCAGCGCGCCGAACGCAACTTTCGCTACTTCGAAACTCGAACCGAATACAGTAGTATCGGTAGGTGTTCCGTGTATTCGAGAAGAGACCGATGTTCAAAATAGATAAGCCAGTTTTCCGCTTTTTCGTGTCATCGCAACACCACCCCTTCTTCGTTTTTTGGGTTAATCCCCGGTCACCCGATATAACAGTTTTGGTATGTATCGTTGGATTATGTAGTAGTTGTCAAGGTCTAGGTATTCATCGACTACTACTACTACTATATCTCTCGTGCCACGTCACGAGAAGCATGTAGTGTTTGCTCCCGCCGCCTCATTCCAGTTCCTTCAAAGTTCGTCTTGGCAGTTGAACTAAGTCGGGAAACAAACATCATTTCCCCTCAGCAGTATACCATGTTTTTGTCTTCCCCCCACTTGCCGCCGTCTCTTGAATTCCAGACAGTTCCAGATAGAATCGATTTCCTCAATCGCACCTTTCTTTCCCACGGTGGGAATTGCGCAGGCGGTCTTCTTTCGTGCTTCTTCTTCCTCTACTATCCAAACGAAACCGCCCATAAAATTCCTGTGCAAAGTGTGAGGGGGTATAACACATAAAACCGCAGACTTTTTTTTCTCTTCTCACCTTCCCTCGTATCGTTGTTTGCCGTACGTTTCGAGAAAAGGCTCTTCTTTCTCTTTCCTCGTGATAGGTGCGTTCCTTTGCCACGTGGCACCAGCGATTATTCAGCCGACACAGATGTTGTTGGTGTTGTGCCTTCCCGTCGCCGCGGCCGCTTATCCCTCATTGTCGACGGTGCCGCTTTTTTGTAATCCCCCTCTTCCTCCCCCCCTTCCTCTCCCGATGCCATCAGTCGAATTCGAGCGCCAAAGTGTAAAATGGGCTCCCAGCGGCGATGGAGGAGACAATGCGAGGAGACGCCGACGTGCCGGGGTCCCGTCATGCTCAGTCGGCTTCCCTCGCGGAGCCTCTAAACATACTAAACATCGACGCCGCTGCCATTTCCCACACTAGACACCAGATCCGCTGTCCTCCGCCCGCCTAATATGAGCTACCTTTCGCCGCTGCCTCACTATTCGAGTCCAAGGTACATCTGCATTTCGTCGCCCGTCTCCATTTTGTTTTCATGTGTTGTCTGTCTCTTTTTAATGTGATGACAACCATCTGACTCGCTTCCTTCCAGCTTGGGTCGTTCTCGTACCTACAGCAGCACCACTCGTTCTTTCGACGACTCTGATCTATGGGACCCCCGCCTCCGCCTCCACCACCCCCTGTACTCCCACCCGTAAGTGGCATTCCTTCCCCCGGAACGCCGTCTATCCGGCCTTTCAGGGAGCGTCACTACCATCTCGCAAATGGAAGACAGAGGATGCACCACGACGTAACCACAATTCCGTACCTGCGCCGCCCAAGTCCACCCGTCCCACAGTGGACGCTGCGGCACTACAGCACGCTGCCGCTCGTCTGCGCAAGACCGGCTACAACGAATCGGTACGAGGTGACGTCGCGGATCTATCCGATGGACGAGTGGACCGACCGGATCAACGCGTGCCTGACGGAGATCGGACGTACCGCGCGCAGCTGCAACAACTGGACGTCGAGAAAGCCGGAGCAGAGATTCCTGCTGCGTCCACTTATCCCAACGCATCTCGTCCGCTCGGCGACCTTCGTCGAGACCCCAATGCGCTAAGCCAGTTCCAGGTGAGACCCCGAATCCTCTCTTCACACTTTTGCTCTTGTTTCAGCAATCCCGAGAGGCTCTTCTTTCATCTTCAAACTATAGCCCTATCAATAAATTCTCTTCATCCACTCTAACTCAGTATGCCAACAAGTCACCTTCTCCGCCATCTATCCCCGATGATGCCACCTATGTTTCCCCGTATTCATCAAAATATTCTTATCCAACGAACTTCCGAAGCTATCACAAAGACGACGACTACTTCAAGAACACTGCCACGACGACAACGAACACCTACAACAACAACTACGAGAACAACAACGAGAAGAAGTACGGTAACCAGGAGACAGTGCTCCAATGGACGGAGACATACGATCCCAGGTGAGTGCACACATCCACAACTACAGTAACCCAATATTTCAGCAAGACACGTGGATCGCAGTCTCCCATCCGAAACGCTCGAGAGTTGATCCACGAGTACTCCACAACCAACTACGTGACTGAAATCGAGCAGCCACCTCCACCACCACCAGATCTCTATCAGCAAAAGACGCAGGCTCGCAACTTCCTCCAGAACTCCCTCGCCCGACAGCTCCGAGACGAGGGGCTGACCGAGACACAAAAAGCCGCGAACCGCAACCAAACAAGTGCTCTGAGCTCTTCATCGACGCTTCCATACGATGTGTCGCGAATTGTCAAGGTTTGTTCTTGCCATTGTTATGCGGTGTTGTCTAGTGGATAGACTCTTCAATCAAATCGAGATGAGTCGTCGTCCATTCAATTCGAGAAACGAGAGTAGGGAGGGGGGGGAGAAGTGGTGGACGTAAACGGGAAGCGGGAGTGATTGATGAGAGCGTTTATTTTGGTTTCGAAAAGAGTTGGTTCCCCTCCGACCACTCGACGATCAACGATTACCTGCCGACGAAAACATCTGCCCATTTGAGGGAATTGGACCAAAGAGTTGACTAACTTTTTGTTAATCCGGTCCCGTGGACTCGCTACAGTACCCCTCTTATCAGCATCTCAGAATCAGAAGGCATTCCTCAATGAGCCATAATCCCACGGAGCCCCCTTGTTATTAAACGGGACGATGGGGAAGAAGAAGCATGGGGGGGGGTGTCCTATCTCAATTTTCCGGACGAATACCTCTGCTTCCTCTTTTCCCTACGTCCCCTCTTCTCCAATTGGCATGTCCGTCGGTCCTGTGTGCATGTGTGTCTCCTGCTCCAATTTCCTCCACTTCTCGTTTCGCCGTGTGGCGCTTTTCGCAAAAATTGAAATGCATACAACGGCACGCCGCCTCCGCCGCCTGCATTTCCACGCCTTCTGCGACACGTCTTCCCCTGACCCCGTACTTCTTCTTCTTCTTCTTCCGCTTCTTCTTCCTGACGACCACCAAACAATCGATTGTTGTTTTCACCACTGGAGCACTCAACTCTTGGCTCCCGACCACTTCTTATATGTTGCCGGCTGTGTTGCTCCTTCTCCTCTTCTTCGTTGCCTCGTGTTGTTCTTTTCTTGTTATTTCTCGCGCCCACACCATAATTATGCAAAGATGCGCGGCCTGCTGCTGCTCCTTCTTCTTCTTCGAGCGGGGGCTTTGAATGTTTCACGACGTGGCACGTTATTTGTTCTTCAAAGTCGAAAAAAGAGAGCGGGTGCGACGTTGCGGAAACTCGAGAAGGTGCCATTCGACCCGCCCCTCGCTTCTGCTCCTACCGTAACTATTCGCGAGAGGCCGGTCCCCCCTCGTTGCCGTTCTCCGTATTGTTGTGTTCTCGAACACAATGCGCGGCGCCTTCGTCTCCGCCATCCAATTTTTATGTTTTTGTTTCTTTTCGACGCTCCCCCACCCGCCGTCGCATCGTTTCTCTTTCGTTTCCGGCCTCCATCTCCGCTCGATTTCATTTTTATCGGCACCACCACCACCGCCACCACCACTTCCAATTCCACGTCTCCAAACATCAAAACACTCCCGACGACACGGCAAAAAAGAGCCAGCGAGCAAGAGAGAAAGTCGTTTCCATTCCCTGAAAAGCAAAAAAGAGAGAGCGAGCGAGCGAGCGAAATTTATTGTTTCGATGAAAATTAATCATGTCGCCGAAAAAGCATCCCCAAAAAACATCGTGGTCCCGCGCGGATGCCTCCAGGGAGCGCCACGCGAAACTGATACTAATTTGGTGGCGGGGGAGCCGCCGCGCGCAGAGCTCACGTCAAAATTCCCCTTCCTGCCGAGCCGCCCTTTCTTCTTCGTTTCGTCTATTTCGGGAGAGCACAAACTGAGGAAGAAGGGGGGGAAAGAAGGCAGATGAAAAATTGGAGAGAAGATGGGAACTTTGTTGGATTGGAGTTGGTGTGGTGTGGTGTTGCTGCTCAGTGAGCACCACCAAAAGTTTAGTCGAGTTTAGGTTGAAATGGAAGATAGAGAGGAAGAGGGGAGCGGAAAGATGGTGCTCCCCGATTGGGAGTGAAGTTTCGAGAAGGGCACTCATTGAGCATCTTATTTCAGGACTCTTACAACGGCGATGAGGTGGATCATCTGGTGCACCAGATGAGAAGCAAACTCCACCAAGACACCACCTCCTCACCCAGCATTGTACAGTATCCCCGACGACAAGACGACGCCGCCGCCGCCAATTACACGAACCAAACGACGACGACGGCTGCCTCCTCGACGACTTCCACTCGCAAAATCATGAATATCAGTGAGTTTCTTTCGAGTTTTCTTTGCTTTTCATGCGCTTCCTGCCGCCTCGTTACATATTCATTGTATTCTTCTGACTGCCCCCCGAAGGTCCTTTCCGTCTCGAAGATAGACACGAAGAGCAGTGAAAGGAGGACAGTGGAGAGGAGACGAAAAAAGTTTATGCTGCACTTCGGCAATCTTGTGCCGGGTTCTTCGCCTCGTTGTTTTCACTTTTTCGTGGTCCTGTGTGACGTCGAAAGGTCCCGCGGGGCGGAGGAGATCTATTGGCGGGAGAGAAGTGAGAGATGACACGTGGGTTTGACACAAGACAAAACAAACGAGTAATGAAGAATGACGTCGGGTCCCCCTGGTTTTCGAGGAGGACGATCCACCCCTCCCGGATGAACTGGGCAGTTTTGAAAATATTTTTGTGTGTGTGTGAGCCGCCGAGCCACAATCACAAGATATGTGTGTGTTCTGTTCATCAGCGAGGATTCCGAAAGTCAGCGGTCTCCGGGGGATTGCAGACGACATATTGACGATGTGCGAATTATGGCGGAGTCCCTCGGACTAGGGGTTACTGTAGACATCGCCACTGAAGATCTCCAGCACTTTTCCGATCGTCGGCGGCTCCCGCAGGTGGTCAAACAGAGGGATGACTTGTCAGAGGAAGTTTTCGTTTCGGTGGTGGTTGATGGTGAAAAAGGCGCTGCATGCATCGGCTACCACTTGCCGCGATGGAGCACAACCTATGGGAAGACAAATAGTGTTGAACCGAAAATAAATGACACCCAAGAGCACACCGAAGTGATCAGGAAGAGCCCCCCGAAGAGCAAGAGGGAGAGAGGGGGAGAGAGCCGCGGGCGCCCTCAAACACGCAAGCAACAGTTGCTCGACTACGGTTCCTTTCTCTCCTCCCGAGCGCTCTCTCTCCCTTTCTCTCTCTCTCCTTGCTCGCGGGCCGCGCCCTCCTACTCGTTTTTGCCATCCACTCGCTGTGCTCCTGCTCCCCCAGCTGCCTTGTCCATCCATCCTCTATCAGCGGCTCCTCGGGCAAGCTTCTTCTTCTTCTCCTCCTCCTTCGTCTTCTTCTTCTTCTTCTTCGTTTTCTACTTCTGGTGGGCGGTCTTCACTGCCGTTTTTGGGCCCCGCCCCACGTTGTCCTTCTCATTCTCCGTCGGTCTTCCGATTTCTGCCCCCTTCCCCCCTCCACTCCTCCTACTACTGCGGCTCCGCTGAATCATCATCATCATGTCCGATCAAGAAGGTTAGTGCTCTCGAACAGAAACACCATAACTCGCCCACCGAGCATGACCACAAACTTTCGTGTATTTACAACACTAAGCCAAAGTTTACACCGAAAAGTGTCGTTTTGTCTTCTCTCCCTCCTTCGGCGCCCACCATGACACAACGCTGGGCAATAATAAACATTTGGGCGATTGAAACATGCGTCACTTTGTGTCCCTCTCTCTCTCTGGAAAAGGCGCTATACGGTAGCGCTGAGTCAGAGCGATTGGCTGTGGGAGCCCCTGTGACCTTCAGACTCTGAGCGACGGGCGAGACAGTGTAGTGTAACAATTGGATACTCTCGATTCATGAGACGACCGCAATCTTATCAAGATACACTCTCCCCCGACAAACAACAACAACACAGCAGCAGACCAACGCATTGGAGCCACAAATCCCCAGAATACAATCTCTCTGACTTGCAGACATCTGCGTCGGATGTGGCAAAGAGATCACCGGCGACCAGCCGGGATGCAACGCCATGAACCAGATCTTCCACGTCGACTGCTTCAAGTGCGGCCAGTGCTCGAAGACGCTCGCCGGCGCCTCGTTCTACAACATCGACGATAAGCCGACGTGCGAAGGCTGCTATCAGGTGCGGACTTTGAGTTCTTAGATTCTCAGCGGACCTCTCTCCGAAACTACTCAATCTTGTGCGGGGCCCCCGTCTTCTGACTTCGGCGTCTAGAGTGATCCCTTGAGACGCGTCCTTTTACAGAACTCTCTCGAGAAGTGTACTGCGTGCAACCGGCCGATCAGTGACAAACTTTTGCGCGCGTGCGGCGGCGTTTACCACGTAAACTGCTTCGTGTGCCACTCGTGCAAGAAGTCCCTCGACGGCATTCCGTTCACCCTCGACAAGGACAACAATGTGCATTGTGTGCCATGCTTCCACGAGTAAGCGACCCCAGGTGTCAGTTCACGTCCACATCTTCTCCATTCCAGCAAGTTCGCTCCTCGCTGCGCCGTCTGCAGTCGACCAATCATCCCGCAGGACGGCGAGAAGGAGTCGGTGCGCGTCGTGGCGATGGACAAGTCGTTCCACGTCGAATGCTACCGATGCGAGGACTGCGGAATGCAGTTGTCGTCCAAGGTGGGTAATTGGATCGTTTTATGGCGGCAGAGACCGAAAACTAGCTGGACGATTGTAATAATCGTGGACACTTTTCTCTTTTTTTCTCCTGCCGAACGATTCGATGAGAGAATGGAACTAATCCATAGACATTTACATTTTCAGCTCGAGGGCCAGGGCTGCTACCCGCTCGAGCAGCACCTTCTGTGCAAGACGTGCAACGGAAACCGTCTGCGCGTCGTCAGCTCCGCGTGAGCCCATCTCCGATCCATCCCGCACTGCCATCCGTCTTCTCCCGCCTTCTTACCCTCCCCACAACCCAACTCGTCGGTGTTCCCATTCCATCCCCGCTTCGCCTCCCCCCTAGTGTTCCCAAAAGTACGTAGAGTCCCTATTGTCCTGTAAATTGCCTACGAAACCCAAAAAGAAACACACTTTTCCTTTTATTCTGTGCTTGTATTTTTCCGTGGATTGATTTATATTAAATTTTTCTTTTTTTTTCAGTTTTTAACCGAATAAATAAACAAAGAGCCTCTCAAATTCAGTGTTTTCTATTTCAGTTTTTCCAGAGATGTCAATTGAAAAGTTTCAATTGCTGTTTTCTCAGCTAATTGCAGATTATTCACGACAATTCCGATTATTTGCATCGTAGAAAAATTCCCCGGTGCACCCATCTCAGCGCAATGATTATTCGCTCTGATTTTGTTTTTTTCCGTTCGAGACCCACACCGCCATTACGAATTCCTACGAACATAGTTTTGTGGACCTATTCTGAAGAGATGGATAAGTGTACGACAGTGGCTGCCATGGCTCGCAGCGATCTCTGATAAATCTACCCAAAAGCCTTTTTGCACTGTCGCAACATGTCATAAAACTCGACTTTTGCTACTTTTTCAACGTAAGCAACTGGAAAAAATATGTCGAAAATTTCGAAAACGCGCTCCATTACGAGAGCGTCGCCGGTGTCCTCATAAAACTCGGCGAGAGTGCAGCGATGTTTCCGTCAGTTCGAAATGAGCATCACTTGCAAAACTCTGCAGCTCCTTGCCATCCGATTGCAAACGGAAACACGAAAAGAAAACAAAAACGAAGGCGCGTGACGTTTAACGTCTCCATCGGGATGACATCCTCAAACGAAATCTGATTTCGATGATTTGTGCATCAAATTGAGTTTCGTTTCGAGAGAATTCTCTGTGTTTACCAGTGAAATACACCGCTAGAATCACAGACGACTGATTGTGTCTGGAAGTTGCTTCCTACGGGAAACGGATGTTTCATCAGATTTCCAACTGTTATCGCAGTCGAGGAGAGCTTCCATTTTCCGGAACGGTTCTAGTCATTTCCGTTCTCTCTCTCTCTCTCCAAAGTCCGCTACAAAGAGCACAGTCCGTGCACCTGCACCTGGAACCGTTTCGTCAACCAGTTGTGTCTCCAAAGTATGTTCAAACGCACCCCGGGCGCCTGCTGCAAACGTTTCTCCAATTTGTACGCTCCTCTCCAATTTTGGAGATAAAAACTACAAGCAGAGAGATCGCGTCGAGCCATGAGACGCAGACTCGCACGTAGTCCCTATCAGCGCTGCTCAAGGGTTATCAGCGACGGTTCAAAAGTGAAACGAGAGCAAAAAGGGGGAGGAGACGCACACGGAGCACAGCGACGACCTGGCGACGACGCAATCAACAGTCGATGCGGTGAGAGCGAGAAGCACAAAATATTTGGCGGGAGGCGGGAGGAGAGAGGGGAATTCGAGAGATAACGAGACACTCTGAAAGCATTTATTTCAGTCTCTGTGACTTCTTTCGACCTCACTTGACGCTCATTTCGTGACTCCTTCATCACCCGATTTCCCGGTTTTTCAGATAACTTTCCCCTCTTCGCGAGCCCGATTCACTTCCGAACTACATGATTTTTGGCAAGAAGAACTCGATAGGAAACGTGTTTTACGACGTTCAGTGTGAGTGCAAACTGGTGTGTTGTGTCTAGTTTGTTTCACAAAAACACTCGTGCTCCTCGTTCCTGATGACATCACCGCAGTCATTCCTTAGTCACTCTCTCTCTCGCTTCTATCTCTAACAGTATTAGAGACCCCACCTGGCGCCATTCATTTCCTCAAAATGAATTTCCTTTCTGTTGCAGGCCTCGAGCAAGAGAAGCAGAAGAAGAGCCGTTCCATTCTGCGACAGCTCTCTCAGCTGTCCCGAAGATCCATAGACAGTCTCTCTTCGTCCCTCTCCTCGCCACGGACTCCCAGCCCTAGAGCCACTTTCTCCGACTATCCCAATCCGTGAGTTGTTGCTCTTATCTCTTGTTCATGTTGTTGTTCTATTCTATTTTTAGATGTGAACTTGTTCTGCTCTCTGCCCTCCAAGGACACGTGATCAACAGCGATGACATGCGTAACTGTGCCTCCGAGATCCAATCTCTCACAGTTCTCGAGAAACAGAAACTCGTCACCTTCTTCAAGCCAGAAGGCGACGCTTCTGGAATCGTCGAGAACAACGCCTTCAAGACGTTCAACTGCTCCAACCTCTCCACCGAACTCCTTCTCAATGACGACGGCGCCGAGCTGCTCGAGCAGTTGTGGATCAAGCTCAACACGCTCATTGTCCCGTCTCTGCAGTCGATGTGCTTCCCTCTGACCGAAATCGACGCGTCATTCGACGTCCAGAAACTGATATTGACGGCCTTCCGCGACCGAGTTCTCGCTAAGGTAATAAAAAGTTTTAATCGTTTTTCGCTTCTATTCCGGCCGTTTGACCGGCGTGTTTATCGTTTGCACTGCTCAAAAAAGTGTGTGTTTCAGCTGTTGCAAGACGTCGATCAAGAATTGCCGCAATTCAAGTCGATTCTGCTCGCCATCCTCGTGGAGACCGACGAAATTCCGATGCCGCTGAAGCAAAAGATCGACGCGTGTCTCGGGAAGAAGGCGAATCCGCAGACGAAGCCGCGATTCCTGAAGAAGACGCGCTCGAAGACGGACTCTTGTCTGTCGAGCAAACGGAAGTCGGTGTCTTGGATGGACGACATGCAGGACGGCTCCGCTCGGAAGTCGTCCACTTTCTGTGCATAACCTGTTTCCTCTCTATTTTCCCTCATTGCATAATGTTTCTTTTGTTCTGGGTAACATAGTCATCGATTGGATGTATTTGTAAATAGAAATGAATTGGGTCCACATATTATGTGCTACTCCGAATTCACATGAAAATCACATACGGGCGATAAGCAAAGTTCAGAGAGAGTATGTCCGAAACAGCGGGGCGAGGACGGACAGTTCTCAGGCCGGAGGTCTCTGATTCATTAGTCTATGTGTTGTCAATGTTTGGAATGGGATTAAGCAGACGGAAGTGCAGACTCCTCGATCATGGGAACGGGCGGCGCGAATCGAGGGGAGCGGACGAAACAGATGATAATGCAAAGGTTACGAAATTCATGGTGACATTGTGCCAGCGTTTCGTTTTCTGGTTGATTGGTTGTTTGTGCTCTCGATGGTAGTCACTCTCCGGAATGCTTATGCAGAACTGCGAGCACAGTTTCGGAGGTCTTCGGCTCACGAGGAAAAGCTGAAAAGTGCGAGTCTCTGGAACTTCCTCTTTCCCACGGCCACCCACTCTCACGTGCAACTCGTTTGTTGTCTTTTTCATTACCCTTCCACCAAAAACCAGCGGGGACGAAACAATCACGTGTCGTCTTTTGAAGAATTCTCATGAGATTCTGTACTTTACTTTCGTAATCAGACCATGTATCGAGAGAAGCGTCCTCTGGCACAGCATTTAATCAAGACTTCAACAACTGATAAGGGGAAGATTGTGATGTTGTGACGTAGATGGTCCACGAAAGGCTTATGTGATGTAATGAGTGAGAACAAAGTTCCGGTTTCTCGGTGTGCCGAAAGAAATGACGATTGGACCGGAAAGCAATGGCCGGAGAAGTCCTATGGGTTCATGGTTCGAGAACGAAGTGAGGTTTGATTCCGAGACCAATTCCGACTGTTCATTCGAAAAAGTGCATCAGGCTAATGATTGCAATCATCCGCTAAGTCGCTTATTCCCGTAATTCCCGCTTTTCCCGCCCGAATTCGAATGCATTTCCAACGTGGCAATGACAATAATCGCGCCGTCGTTTCGTGCTGAGTGTGCGACAAGAAGTAAACAATATTTTCAGTCGAAAACTTCCTCTGTTTGCATTTTCAGTCCACAGTAGGTTCATGTTGAGGTCGTAAACCATCTCCGGATTCGTAAAAAGCAACTAATTTATGTTGATAAGAGGCAAAGAGCGAGAGGCAAATGCGAAATTGTTTTATCAGTTGAGGAAATGAAAGTGAAAGGGGAATCGAGAGGTCTCGTGACACGGCGGAAAGATCAAAAGTCTATATACAGACAAATTCAACAACTTTTTGGAATCCGTTTATTGAGACGATGCGATCCGGTGCGGGGAGCCGAATGCGAAGAGCCGTTCAAATAGACAGTTGGTGAGGAAGGCAGATTGAAGCCCAACTCTTCAGAAGTTTCAATAGTAGTAGATGTTTCAAGTGTCAATTCTGGTGGAGCTCAATTAGAAAGCTTCAGTTGAAATACACCAGCCTGATCTTGATCTCGAGATCAAATGAGACAGTCGAAACCGACAGACACAGAACGAAGCAAGTCGCCTAATTGTCTGCGTGCACGGTGACGATCATGTATCTCCAGAATCCCCAGTGCGCATTCGAGATGGTATTCTTCGAGACGAGCCAGAACTTTTGAGTCGCCCACATGACGTAGGCTTCGAGGAAGAGAATGTACGAGTAGATGTGGCAGTTCATCGTGTACGTTGCCTGAAAAATAGAAGGTTTATTCTATATGTCCAACTGCAATTGAATTGAAATTTGTTTTTCTGTTCTTCTGAAGTTGCGAACCTCCTCCCGAATTATAAATCTCGCCTCTAAGGGAAGTTCCTCAATAATCTAAATATTTGTTTTACAAAACAGCATCTGAACTCGCTCGCTTCCAAATCAGTTCGATTAAGCAACGTTGCTGAATATTTAGCAACATTTCATTGCTACAAACCAAAAGCAGCAAATATGCTCCAGGGGTCTGCAAACTTTAAAACTGTTGAGACTGTAAGAGGAGATTTTGATAAGCATTTGTCGTTTCGCGTTAAATCGGACATGCATCGTTTCGAATCTTTGAAGTCTTTGTACCGTACGTATCGTAAACTAGTGGATCAGGCGAAACCGTCATCCAATTGTTTTGACGTCTTCTATTCCCTAATTGGGCTGATGGGCTTGTTTCTGTTCCAAGGAGTGGAAACTTCTCAAAGAGCGGGCCTTCCATTTTGGAAACAGTTGTTGTAAGTTCCAAAAAATCCTCTTTTACATAGTTCTGATAATTTGTAGGGACTCCTCTCCTTCGACGCACACGGGAACCGTCGCTGCCATGCTCTTCGTTTTTCCGTTTGTGGACCTCGTCACGACATGCCCAATTTTCGTGAACGCTATTGTCTTCTCCGCTCGATTCGGATTCCACAGCGAAATGTCTGCAATTGGATTATGTAAGGAAAAAAAATCTCCCGAACTCTCGATAAGTTCTCCTCATTTTCAGTAATTTATTCATTGCACATCGGACGAGCCAACGGATTACGTTTCTCGTTAATTACAATGTGGTTGTCTCTCTACGTGAGCCCACTTGTCGCCGTGCCACTCTTCAATGGAACCGTGCTCTCTGATATGGAAGTGAAAGCTGCTCTCATTTCTTTCCTGCAAGCTGTTCTGTACCGATCCCGACTTCGGTCGCCAGTAGTTGTAACGAACATCGCAGCAATGAAAGCAATCGAAACGACTGTTGCCAAATTCACCGACTGGGATCACGCGAAACATCTAAAAGTCGTTCAAGGGTTCTTGCAAGTGTCGGGGCTGGTGAAGGCTATGATCTCGATTGGAGTGAAGCAAACTGTGGAGTTGAAGCTCTTATCAGATACGCAACAATCGAATTCCATTCACAAGGGATACCACCAATCATTGGGAGAGTTCGTGGACATACTGGCTAATATGGTAGACGGGCTTGACGAAATTTCCGAATACACGATCACGAACTTCGATGAGAAACTCACTTCCAAGGGTTCGCAGGTTCGAGAGCACGGAAGTCCAGAGTACCGTGTTCTAGAAATCCTGAATATGCGCATCTCATCGGAAAAGAGAAATCGTGGTTTCGCGAGGAAAACGGATTTCTCCATTTGAATCCGGAAAACGCACCCGAAAATGACGAGTTGAGAGAGCTCGTGAACAGAGCTGAGAAGGTCATCAATCCTTCGACTCGAGGCCAACTCGACCATAAGGAGCTCACGCCAGAAGAGAAGATGATTTTGAGACACCGAGGAATGCGACAGGAATCGATCAAAGTGATAGGAAAGCCGCGCTCTCGCAACAAAACACATCCGTCCGATTTCACGATCATCATCAACCGCTGAATCATTGATCATTCAAAATAACTTCGAAAAGCTTGTATACTTACAGAGTTCTCTCACGATATCCATCTTTTCATTGTCTTCGGTATCTAATTCCATTTGTTTGTTTCCCAATACCATTCGTTTACTTGTTTAATTGTTAGTCCTCGACGTTTTCTCAATTTTTTAAATTTCATTCTACGGTAAGTTTTTTTTTATGAACACTGCAGAGAAAAAACTGACCGTGCATTGCATTTAGGAGGTTTTCTTCTCTTTTTTTGTTTCTGAAGGCTTCGTCGATCAGCATTCTCTGTAACATTTTTGAATTTAAAAAAAAAATTCTTATGCGTTAGGTTAACTAATGTTTATTAAACAGCCGGAAGTTATTAACAATTTATTACGGATTTCGAGAAAAAAATTAATTTACTATACAGGAAATGCGCCAACGGTGCACGCGAAATGCGCTTCTGAACTCATTCGATCGTACCCTCGAGGTCTCCGTGTCCGCCGCACTCTCTCGTCGGCGGTGTTCTTGGTCCAAAACTACAGTATTCATCGGTACACAAAAGTATAACGTACAAGCTATTACAGTATGACAGAAGAAGCGGGCAAAGATCTTCGTTCTTCAAAAAAGTTCTTCTGAATTTTCAGTCCACAAAAGGTAAACAACCTCCGGAGTCCGGACAAGAAACTAATTTCTATTCATAAAACGGAGGGGCCAAACATTTTTATCAATCGGTGGAAAAAATTAAGAGCGTATTGAGATTTCGTGACATCGGAGAGCCGAAAGTCTACGCAGACTTCGCCGTCGCCGTTTCGGATTTGGGCTCCGCTGGCGAAGCGACCGCGTCGACGGGAGGCGTTGGCGCGACGGAAACGGCCGTTCGGGTCGACGGTTCGGCGGGCGGAGGAGTGAATTTGATGGCGGAGACGTCGGCTTGTTGTGCTAGACGCAGGATCTGTAAGAAGAGCGAATAAGGCAGAAGATTCGACGGATAAAAGCACCTCGTAAATGAGATATCCGAGAATAATGTACTGAATCATCCCGCGACGAGTTGAACAATGACTTCTTTTCGAACACTCTTTGTTTACGTCACGTATCCACGTGGTCACACGTGGACAACTCATTTTTTTAAGATTATTCGATTTTCTCCGATAACAGGGAGAAAGAAACGCTGAATGTCAAAACGTTTATTCGCTGGATGAAACCTATTTCTATTTTTAAAGGTAGCTATTTTGGATTTCTTGGTCAAATTCGATAGAATTTCTTACATTCCAGCATTTCCTTTTCTGGTCTATTTCGATATAGCTCAATGCGCCGTTCTTCTCCTACTCACGCTCGTCATTCTCTTCCTCACCGTCGCCCATTTCCGTAAAAACAAACCATCGAACCTGGCGCTGAGTCGTCCCAGTGTGAGCATGGGCAAGTGAGCCCAATGCAAGAGGAGAATTGAAGATTTTCAGTCATTCGAGTACTTTGTGCTAAAAGGAGAACACTCGGAGTTCGGCGATTCAAAGTATGGAGCGGGAACTGCAAGCAGCCAGATTTCGACCGGAACGGTAAACGGAACGACTGGTCCGGAAACTGATCAGATGGGATTGCAACCGAGCACGGCAAACGTCACCGAGGGTTTGAGCATGATGTCGGTGTGAATAAAAACAATTTTATTTAATGTCACGGGTGTTCTTCGGGAGCATTCACAGAGACGTTGTCACTGAGCACACTTGCCGTTGAGCTCTCTTTCAGTTTGTTCAGATTCATCACGGAGCCGCCCTTATCGATCGCTTCCAGAACTTGCCTCTTTATCACCGGACTCTTTCCCTTGTCTTTGTAGTATGAGTGGATCTGCAGACAAACGAATTTAAAATGTTCACACCTTGCATCTGCCGAACCCGCGGCTCGGTCAGTTGAAAGTGACGCAATCTTCGGTTTTTCACAAAACTGAGAAGTGAAAGGACAAACGTAGCCGCCGAAAAGACCAATAACACTGCTGTCGAATAAACGGTCAGTATTCCCACTCGGTTCTTTTCTAAACCCACTTGAATAAACTATTTTTTAAATCTTTCCAATACCTGCTTCGTATGCTAGTGCTTTTGCTCCAGAAAATAATACAATAATGCTTAATTGTGCTAAGAACAACATGAAGAATAGTTTTGTTTTGAAATGGAAATGATTTTCATTGGATTTCCCCCGGAATGTCCCAGTTCCGGAACGTTTTCAACAAGTTTTCAGGACAGCACGTTCGAGCTCCCTCCATTTTGCGTCCGCAGACATTCAATCCGACGTCACATTGCGTACTCCTCAAACAACTTTTTCTCTTGCCCTTTTTCACACCACGGCGCTTTAAGACAGTCGCCGTTATCGGCCTTTGGCCATCAATCTGCCGCCGTTTTCTTTCTTGTCGCCATAACCAAAGTCTCATGACTTCTCTTAGTATCATTGATTTTTGCCGCTTTCCAGTTCTCGTTGTGTGCGAACTCATTTTCTCTCACTGTTTTATTTTCAGGTGATGACGGCCAAGGAGGTGATGACCGAGAACGAGGCCCTTCAGCATTCAGAAGTAGTTGCCCTGGAGCAGGTTTACCCGGGACAGGTAACTTATCCCAAAAGAGCCTGGAACGTAGGTAAATTAGATTTATTCGCAAGCTACCGTAATCTTGATAGATGTGGACTCCGATTGAGTGTGACCTCCATCTGCGGCCGCATGATTCGTGCTTCCTAGACGGTGATCCGTTGAAGAAACACGATTATCATGTGATTCTCCACGTGAAGTGCTCCACCGAGTACCCCGAACGGTGCGTTCAAAACCTCTCATGTTTTTGCGTGACGTTGCTTTTCCAGCAAACCACACTTTGAACTGCTTGAACCGCATGGCTTGTCTCAAGAAAACATGAAGGCATTGCTTGCACTGCTTCGAAATACAGCGGAAGCAAATGAGGGTACCTTGATGATCGGTTGCTTGGCACAGGCGGTCGTCGACTACATGACAGACCTCTCGCCTCGCCCAACCGGCAGCTTTCATGACGATATGCTAGCAAATAAAGCGAAAACTGAAGCCGAGAAAAATGTATGGGAATCGATGCAAATTTATGGGCGTGTTGTTTACAGTGTGGCGGGAATGAACGGCTTTCGCGTTGGGGGTCTATCACGAGGTGTGGTAGCTTTTATTGCAGTTTGTTGTTTCAGAGGAAGCGACAAGACACAGAACAGAAAGAGTTGGCGTTGATAGAAGAGGAAATGCTTAATCGGAGTGCTGTGGAGATTCAAAAAACAATCGACGGCATTCGCCCCGAAGGGGAGACAAAAATAATTGGAGGGCGGAGGGTTATCGTGCTGACTAACATCCCCGTCACACGACCAAAACCACACATATGCTGCCACGAATGGATGGGTTTCCATGATGTGAGGAATTGAAATGTAAATTTTCAACAAGTATTTATTTTTCAGAACCAGCAGCTTCTCATCTCGGAGTGGTCCTTCCGATACAATGTTGGCTCGAACGTGGATAGTTCGAAGAGCAGAGACTTTGGTCCATTCCTCGAGAAACTGGAGTCCACGTACACGGACATCAATGCTCTTTGTGGAATCAGCAATTTGGACGCCGTTTTGGTCGGCTATGCATTCGTTGAGTTACAGAAGATCAGAATTTCGCCCACGTCCATGTTTGTCCAGCTGTACGTTGCTCAGAAAGTATTCTCATACGAACAAAATATGTTCGACGCTTATGAGCTGATTGGACCGAGGCCGAACCTTCTTCGCGCAGTAGCAGCACAAGCGTTGTTCGCCCTGCGCTACCTACACGAGGCATCGTTGAGCCATACCCATTTGTCGATCGGAAGTGTATGGATGAGCGATAGCAATGCCAATGGAGGATTCCGCTTCTCCGATTTTGGAAGCATGGGGTTGCTGCTCGATTTGGCCAAGATGTTCAATGAAATCTGCTCGGAAAAATTCACGCCCGAAGTAGAAAACTCATTGAAAAATCAAAAAGACAGAAGACGGCAAGATTGCTTCCAACTCGGAACTCTTCTGGACACTCTGGTAATGATGACACGAGAATTGATCTGTTCCGGAGTTCGCTCGGAACGTCAGCAATCTGGAGAAAGCCTGCTTTCCAAATTCATAGCGGAATGCCAGGAAGCGAAGAACACCGATCAACTGCTGAACCATCCATTTTTAGGAGGTTAATTTCACTCTCGTGTTCGATTTTTTATTTCATTTTCTTCCAGAAGAATTGGTCTCTGAAATTCATGAAGAGCTGTTCGCCCCATTCGGAGATCATATGAATCGTCTCGGAAGGCTTCGTTCGGACTTTGTCGTTCTTCGCAAACTCGGAAAAGGAGGTTTCGGAGATTGTGTATTGGCGAGGAACAAGATGGATGCGA
Organism: Caenorhabditis macrosperma; assembly: GCA_963932285.1. NCBI lineage: Eukaryota > Metazoa > Nematoda > Chromadorea > Rhabditida > Rhabditidae > Caenorhabditis > Caenorhabditis macrosperma. Next base: position 9,946,217 of record OZ010621.1, on the reverse strand, counting down.
CCGACTATGCTGTCAAACGTGTCCCTTTGAACACTGCCAACGGAAAAATAGATAAAAAGAGCATCAAAGAAGCCAAGTTTATTGCCAGACTAAACCATCCAAATATGGTTCGATACTTCAACGCTTGGGAAGAGGAGTGCGTGCCAAGGGATGAATCGTCCGATGACGAAGGTCTTTGCGCTGTCCCGATTCCCGGAAAGGAAAAAGAAAACGGAAAGAAGAAGTTAAAAACTGGAAAATCGACGGAAGACGAAGAAGATGGTCTTGGAGGTGGTGATGGCAATTCGTTGCTGCCAGTTAACTTGCAGAAGCTCGTCATCACTCCTCAAAGCAAAGGAGCAGAAGCCAAAGAGTGGTCAGCTTCTTATTTCGGAAATCTCGACGGTAGCAAACGCGTCCGTGTTCGGCATAGCAAACGAAGCACTCCGAGCGGCGGACGATTGGACACTTTCTCGGAAGACTTGTCAGATGAAGACGAAGAGGATGAATTGAAATCAGACGAAATCAATTGGGACGAAAGTGACGACGTTGAGGAGTCTGAAGATTCGGAAGATTCAGACGCCGACGACGAAGAGGATGAAGAATCATCGAAAAGGTCTGTTGGAACGACAGACAGCGTCTTCGATCGTTCCCTCCCTTCAAAATCGGCAGACGACGATGACATTGTCTTTGTCGCCGATTCGTCAAATCTGAAAGTTAAGAAAGAAGAATCTGAAGATAAATTGAAGTCAGTCGAAGTGAGTCAAAACAGAAACGTTTCTCAAGAAGTTCGGAAGCCGCGTATTCTGTGTATTCAAATGGAGTACTGTGACAGAGGAACACTCCGAGAATACATCGATGACAAGAAATTGGAAAAGAACCCGAACGAAGCTTGGAGAATCTTTGCCGAAATTTTGTGCGGGCTTCAGTACATGCACGAGAAGAGAATCTATCATCGCGACATCAAGCCACTCAACATCTTCCTGACTTCTCAAAATGGAGTAAAAATCGGCGATTTCGGACTTGCCACAGTGGCGGCGTTGAGACCGAAACGAAAGAAAACGCAGTCTGGAGCTGATAAGAGCAACAGCATCGAAGTAATACGCTCGCCTCCCAACTACAAAAATAGCAAAGAAGTTCAACAAACGAGAGACGTCGGAACGCAACTGTACATGGCGCCTGAATTGTTCAATGGGGGACAATCCAACAATGGAGACGAATACGACGAGAAAATCGACATCTACAGTGCAGGTGTGGTGCTCTTCGAGATGTTTTACCGTCCGCTTCCACCGGGAATGGATCGTGTTTCCACGCTAAATGGGCTGCGGAACGATCTCAAAATTCCAACAGATTTCGGATGCAACCTGCCACCACAAATGGCCACGTTGTTAAGGAAAACTGTTGCGAAGATGATGGCGATCAACCCGGACGAGAGGCCGAGTGCGGCGGAATTGCTTAACGATGAAGATCTGCCGATGCACACGAAAGAGGACGCGACGTTCAGGAACTTGTGTGAGAAGGTTGTGAAGAAGAGGGATTGCCGAATGAACGCGTGGTTGCTCGACAAACAGTTCAAGCAAGACGTTCCAACTGCTGTCAACTACTGTTATGATGTGGATGTGTGCCAGGATCGTCTGAAATACAACAACCGAGAAGCACTCGTCGAAACACTTCGAGCCGAATTCTGCAAGGTTCTGAAAGTTCATGCATTCGAAAAAGTGCACACTCACACTCTGATGCCAGTGTCGACTGCTTTGGCGGCTGCTTCTGTGAGAACAAAACCTGCAGAGTTTCTCGACAGAAACGGAATTCCAGTGGCGCTGCCAATGGACTTGAGGCAGAATTTTGTTCGATTCTGTGTTCGCAATAGTATTCAACGGCTGAAAAGATACAATTTTGGACGCGTTTACTCGCAGAACCCTCCGAACTTGCACCCACACGAGAAATGGGAATGTTGTGTTGACTGTATCGGGCCGCAGAGTTCTTCACCGTCATTGGATGTAAGTTTTAGAGAATGAATCGAAGTATGAATACATATACTAACTGATTGTTTTTCAGGCTGAGCTCCTTCTTGTCGCCTGTGAAATGATTGCAACATCGCTCCCAAAGATGAAGTTGACTCTGAAGATTGGACACTCTCTTCTGCTAGAAGCTCAGTTTCGTTACTTGAAGCTCTCGGATGACGTTCGTTCGGAGCTGCTTGATGTTCTTCACATAATTTCCTTGTCGGAAAGTAAGTTTTTACTAAATTTACCACATTCCATCAATTTTCTAGGGCCGCATTCTCATAAAGAAAAAGTTGATTTGTTGGCTCCGAAAGTGGGTGTGAAGACGGCGAATACGATTGCGAAGCTTCTGATTCCAGTGGAGAACAACTTCCATGCTTTCAAAGAGAAAGTAACTAACTTCCGGAAGAAGCTGCAAGAGACTGCCGAAACTCTCGCTTCCAAGGCAATAAGTGATCTTGAAGAAATCATCAAAACTTTCAAGTACTGCCGGACGGAAGAACTTGAGAAAATCAACATAGTCTACGACGCCCAGACGTGCTATCGTCCGCGCACGTTCGGAGATGGCATTGTGTTCCAGATTCAGGTTGAAAAGCCGAACAACACGAACAGAAAAGGACGAAATCAGACAGTGCTAGCCGGAGGGCGATATGACTCTGCTCTCTTGCGAGAACGTCATCCGAGAGATTTCGTTTACGAAGTCCCGCTTTGCATTTCTGGCTTCGGAGTCAACATGGATTTGGTGGCAATGATCCGAGATATAACCAATAAAACACCATCAGCTACTCCCGAAAAGTCCACTGATCAATGCAAGGTTCTCATCTGCTCGAAGGAACAATCTGGTGGCGTGAATCTTGTCCAAGAAAAGTTCCGGCTTGCGAAGAAACTGTGGGCTGTGAATATCGAGGCTGACGTATTCCACAATCCAGTAAACGACCTCGAATCTTTGAACGTTAGTTTTTCTAATTTTCGTTGCCCTTTCTCATTCATTGTATGCAGGAGCATCGTGTACGAGCCTCCATCACGCACATAGTTGCACTAACCAATGCAAATCTGGAAGCTCTCGTCAAAACCGACAGTGGATTGACCAAGATGAGTTTCGAAGATGTCGTTGCCACGCTGTGCAGGGAGACCCAGACACTCAATCTTCAAAGTGTTCATCAGACTCCGAATGGGTGCAATGCATCTGTCAGCACTCCCGGAGAAAACACTCACGAAGATCACGGAACTCCAGTCATTGCATCAAGGTATATAACTCTATTCAACCGCTATCCGCAATCATTCAGAGCTTCCAGAAGTGCATCGGCTTCTCACATATCGGGAGGACTTCGTGCAAGCTCTGCCACAGCCGCCAATTTGAACGTTATTTTTGCCTGTTCGTCAGATCGCTATCACAAGTTCATCAAAGAGAAGAAGCGAGTAGAAAATCAAGTGACCACACATCTCAGCGATTTCGTGACGCAGTACTCAACGAAAACGAAGATTGAGGTCATCGTCGTGGATTTATCGGTGGATGTAATCAAGCGAATCGTCGGTGAGATCACAAAGACGAGTACTGTTACCGAGGTTATTGACTTTCTGATCTTATTTTTTTATCGACAGTTTTCAGCTGGACTCATTTTTCGATAGCTTGGCACAACAGACCAAAGTCGACCTATCCCAATTAAAAAAACAACTCAATGCCACGCTCCACGGAAGCTCCAGTGGATTTGGAGGCGTGCAAGTTGTAATATTGTACAGAAACGTTGACAACTTCTATCGTTGCTTGACCTAAAACCATCTTAACATTTCTAGATTCATTTCCATCTTCATTAGCCACTTTAACTTGTTTTCTTTGATTTTTTTCCTCGGTGTTTGATTGTTTTCCATTCGTCTATTTGTCAATTGTTCCATGGTGTGTATATTCATATTCGTTCCCTTTCAAGTTTCTCCCGTTTTTCCAGTTTTGCTGCCCGTTTCTCTCTCTCTCCCGCCGCTCCATTTTTTACCATGTTCATTAAGACCAGCGTTCGTAGGGTATTACTAGTGCTTCATACTTTTTCTAATCCAGCTCATATCTCTATGGGTCTTACTCCGTGTCTCTCCTTGTCTGGTTGTATATAATTATCAGAGTCAGTAGTTTTCTAGCAGTTGTCAACATTGTTTCCACTGTGGTAAGCCATAATTGTATTCTTGACCTGTCTTCGTCCCTTTGTTATCTCTCCATCTCGCATCTTCTCCTTCCTCACCTCATCTCCCTCTTCGAGTTTTGTAGTATTTATTATATCAGAGTTGGAAGAATAGATGAATCATTTTTAATCGCATCGGGCCTGCCGAATCGTCATCCGCATGCATGTGTGTGTGAGAAAGGAAAAGCTGATGAAATGATAAGAATGAGAAGAACACGTCCAGTTCGTCTGGTTCGAGTGTCGTCACCTCCCCCCTCACCCACTCCCCGTCTTGCGCATTTTTCATCGATTTCGATTTTCTCCTGAAGCCCCATGTTGTACTTTACATTGATTGTCGTCGCCGCTCTGGCTACGGTTGGCGCCTATCAGACGCGCTTCAAGCGCGACTTTATGTTTATCACCGACGGCAACACAACGGATGCGCAGTGCTACGAAGTGAGTGAGAAGGACGTCTTCAATTGACGACGTCTTCTGCAGGACTGCCACCAAGAGTATCGCACAAAGTTCGAGTACACTCTGAATCAGTCGCTGTCGGACTTCTACGACTTTCCGTTCCATCCGGTCGTCCTCGAGCTCTCTTCTTTCCAATTGTACTGCAAACTGTCAGAACAGAAGACGAAGTGCTTCGCGGATAAGTGCAGTGACTATGTTCGTTGACATCCCATTCGCATCCTAGTTTGGCGACGTTTCAGGCGGCCGATAACTCGTTCTCGCCCTCGAACTTCGTGTGCAATTTCAAGCGACCGCTCTTCGAAAAAGCCATGAAATGCCTCGCCAAGGTGAGTTGTGTGAAGTAATCGACGAGAGACAGAGAGAATTCAATCTCCAGACGGAGCCGATTACGTTTCTCAAGTGCGACCACGAATGCCACGAGGAAATCGTGCGCGGAGATCATCTGAAGACCACGAGCCACCAGAACCAAGTGTTCGTCTCCTCAGAACTCGTGAACTACGAGACAGAACTCGACAAGTTGTGTCGGTTTCAGACGTGTTATATGACGTGTATGGCTCCTGTGGTCAAAGAGGTATTCGACAGAGAATCAGTCGCTCCTCTCACTTTCAACGACTTGCAGATGTGCGGAGAAGACGACGCGAAGCATGCGATCGGGATCGTCGAGTCGTACGTTCAATGGCACGCCGACGACATTGCCGACTGGCACTCGATCACCGGCAACGACGAAACACTTCCGAAGACGTGTCAGCTGCTGGTCAAGACGCATCAGAGGGCGGAAGACCCCGTTCTGCAGATCATCGGAGATGCCGCACTGTGAATTGGCATGATCTTAGACACGATAACACGATGCTTTAATGAACGGACCGTTTTTAGTTTTGGGAGAGATGGAATGAAGATGTTATTAAGAAGGTAACGTCGAAAAGTTTATTAAAATGTTATCTCTTCACTACTGATTAGTTGCGGGCGCTTATCGATTTGTATCGTCTCTTGAACTTTCTGATCATTTTCTTCAATTTGCTCATCTTATTCTTCGAGAATCCGACTGAAGTGTCCGGTTCCACCATTCGCCATCTGATAATTTACATTCTCGAGTTGACTGATAACAAATGATTACCCATGTACTCCCAAATTTGGTGTTCTCGCTGGGCAGGTACAGTACTCTCCGTCTGGTCCTGGAATCCCATCAGTTCCCGGTTGACCGTTGTTTCCGGGTCCCCCGGGTGATCCTGAGCGTCCAGGAGTTCCTGAAATGTTCGACAGTGACTGGATATGTCGTCATCAATTGATTAACTCACCCATCCCACCAGGAGGCCCAGGAGTACCTGCCGCAAAGTGCCCATCGCTTCCCGGGGGTCCCGGAGGTCCCATGGATCCAGGAGCGCCCTGCGGACCAGGAGGATTGCTCTTTCGACTACCCGGTGCACCCGGAATCCCGTCGTTTCCGGGCGCTCCTGGGTTTCCATTCGGTCCGGGAGGCCCGAGAGGACCCGGTGGGCCAGGGGCACCAGCAGGAGCTGCAGGACCAGGACTCCCTGGATTTCCACTCGGACCCGGGGGTCCAGGAGGACCATCTGGGCCGGGAGAGCCACCTGGTCCCTGAGGACACGGTACACATCCGTTGGTGAGAGCGGGATGTGTCTCTGCTGTTCCGGGGTTTCCCGGTTGTCCCGGAGGTCCAGAACCACCCGAATCTCCCGGATGACCGGGAGTCCCCGGTGCTCCGGGGGGTCCAGGTGGGCATCCAGTCGACTGCTCCGCGCATTGACAAGTACCGTCTTCGATGCGTCCACCACCGCCGACCGGAACGTCCGAATACTCACGACGAACACGGAATCCGATTGATTTGCCACTTAGCATTGTGTTCCACGAATCGGTGGAGTAGAACTTCAAGTTGTTCTCTAAATGTTACCGATTCTACTCGAACTTCGTACCTGGAACTCCTTGAGCTCATCTTGAATGCCACTTTGGAACTCATAAATGTCGAAGAGGATGCTGCCCGCTCCGAAAATTGCCACAAACATTGACAGAGAAATCGAGACAATGACGCCATTCAGGGCATATTTAACACTGTTAGTCATTTATTACAAGCGAGGGGGAAGTGAAAGAAGTGGGAATGTGGAAAGTACATGGGTATCAATGGTAAAAAGGGGGTTTTTATAATACATTGAAGTCAATTTGACTGGTTAGCGTTTCACTCAAGTACCTCCAATAATCGGTGTCATGGAAAATACTTGAATTGGCAGTGCGAGTAAGTAAATGGTTATAATTGGAGGGCGTCGTAGAAGATTTGTTGAAGGAAGGCTCTCGAATGAGGCTTGAATCGGTATTCGTCGAGCAGCTCGAGCACATCCGCGTACATACACGGCCACTCGAACAGCCAAGGATGGTTTTGGCGAAGACTGAAATGGGAATAATGACACGAAAATTGTAGAGTATTTACCCTATAAGTCTTTTGACAGGGTACTCCTTGATTTCCAACATGTCGACTTGTCCGAGAACTTCTTTACGAAGAACGGGAGCATCTGGATGTGGGTACGTCCTCACTGAAAACAGCTATCGATGACAGTTAGTTTAGATAACAGTCGAACCCTTGTCTTCGTTGCTGCTGCAATGGAAGCATCGGTAGGTGGAATGCGGTTGTATGTGTATTCCACTTCTAGCGTGTCCCGTTTTTGCACCTCTGTCTTCAACTTCCGCAGTTTCGTCTTCTTCCTCGAAAACGAAAATAGGATCGTTCTTTGGTTTGGTCGGGAAAATATTTCCACAGACGATCTCGATTTCTGCTGGTAGAGCAGCTGTCTGCAGTGGCACTACATTGACCGTCTTCTTCACAGCGTTATCCTCTTTTTTCAGCTCATTGTACAGCCACGGATCGTTGAGAACTTGACTACGGTAATCAGCAAAATGGCGTTCCTGAAAGAGAGATGAATAGTAATTTCTGCTAAGAAAAGTCTCCAAACTTCTTCTCTGGACATAAACACGTATTGCACAGGTTCTCCTACATGTCTATTGATCAGAAGAGTCGTATGAACTTTGAACGGCGACAAGTGATACTTTTCGCGAAGACGACATGAGAAGTGGGGTTCCGTGATAACATCGAGCATCATTCCCTCTGTTTCAAGTTGATCACTTTGCATTTTGAGTCCTTCTCTCGTACAACGAGCAACTGTGGAGGATCTAGTTTTCATTCCTTCATCCTCGTCGAACAGCGAATTTGTTGTGTTTGCTCTTCTTCGATCTGTAGACATTCTTGTTGTGGCGACCGATTTACTGGTGGTGTCGTCAGGATCTTGAGGGCCGGAAACCGTCACGGACACTTCTTCTTGGATGTGATGCCCTGAACTCGAATTGGTTACCGTACGCTTGTGATACTGGAAACTGGAGCTGCTGAAAAGTTGGAATTTCGCTAGAATTATCGTTAGAACAAACTAACTCGGAAGTTTCACTGTTTTTGTACAGATAAAGCTCACTGTTCCACAATCTTTGGTTGCAGCACAAGTTGATTTTGGATTCCCTTTTCGAAGGAAGTGCAAGGATATCGCCTTCCGACTGACTTCTCGGGCGGCCCTTACTGTGCCCTCTGCGAACGAGAGCGCTCTCGGACTTCGCACGACTCTGCTTTCCGTGTATTTGGCCCTGCAGAGTTAAATTTAATAAACTATCGTTAACTACATTAATTGTAAATAACTTTCTTACGTCTAGAATCGATGAATGTCGATGATGTTGATGAGTGATCTTTCTTGGCGGTTTCCATGTAGAGTTGACGCTTCCAACGGTCGCAGTTGTCGTCGCTTCTTCGTCTCCAACTTTTGCCTTCGCTAAATCCGTCGCATATCGGAATCGATTACATTCCCACCCGAAAGCAGCAACTCGTTTCGCTCCTTCGATACATTGCGACAGGATTGCGAGAGCCCAGAATGCGACTCCGCGAATAGTCAAAACGGGGTGCTCTTCGGTGATTTTGACGATGGTCGGAACAGCGTCGTGCGGCAGAATCTCGAAACCGCCGTTTGTACTGCCAATACTGGCAATCGCCAGAAGACTCGATTTGACTTCTTCGAAGTTCTTCCCGTTGCTACAAATCGCCAACAACTCTCCACAAACGTTCTCCTCAATCAACGCCCTTCTGCCTGTCTCATGACTTCCGAGCGCTGCGAAGAGATGCAGAGGCGCCATCACACCCAGGGAGGTATCTGGTCGCTCCGAACTAGCCCTCGAAAAGCCGCCATCTATGCTTCTTTTGATGTGAAACATCATCTCCTGCATGTCCTCGTCGATTATTCGCAGGTACTTCTGGTTGAATTCTTTCATCCAGAATTGGATCACCTCTCGAACTTCGTCTTCATCCGAAGCACACTCGCTTTCGACAGCGTAGATATGAGCTTTCAGTAGATTTCCTGCGTCTCCGAAGAGTGTCCATTCTACCTTTCTCAGGTTCCTCGATGGGTGTTCCGGTAGCCAGCGGTTGAGAAGACGGATGGTGTGACGGACCACCTTTGAAGATTCATCTGCCAGCTGTCTCAACATCAGCTGAATTCCCCAGTCCGAGAACAGCGGAAGATCTGTAGACGCGAGTACTCCTAAGTATCTAGTGGTCCATTTTCGTGAAGCTTCCGACGTTGAAGTGAGAGCCTTTCGGAGGATGACACGAGCGAGTCCATCATTTGTGTAGTCAAGCGACGATGCGATTACTTTCACATATTCCAGGGGACCAGTCGTCGTCATCATGTCAAGGTACCTGGAAAAGATCAGATGACGATCACGCACGACAAGAAAGGAATCCAGAAACTGGTCGGTTCTCTCAATTAGACATTCGACACCGACACATTTCTTTCGAAAGTTTATGCAAATATACACATCCCATCGTCTCCGGATGACTGTTTCCGATCGAATAAACAGCGAAGGAGACAGTTATGTGTGCACTGAATGCGTGACGTCCGGAGGTGTTTTCAAGCGGTGCGTGAATGACCCAAATACTTTGTCTGTTTCAAACTGTCTCCTTCGCTCTCCCCCAAACACCCATCCTTATTCAGCTTTTCTTTAGCCGTTTGTCTCGCGCCTCGGCGGAGGCCTGCCTATCTCGAAATCTCATCTAATAATAATTGCCTTATCGGTTTCCAACGCTTATAATTCTCGAGAAACAAGGCAGGTTTTTGCATGCCCGCTCATTTTTCCTCGTTTCACGCGTTTCCTTCCTATCGCCAAGATTCATATTCTGGAAAATTATGCAACAAAACAGCGTCGGAAGATTCTTTTCCAGTCGGGAGACCGGACGACATCGGCTAAATGGCATGTCGAATTACGCAAGCAACCGGCACTCAAATTCTTCTTTCATTTTGCCACACTGTCTTATGATCCCGATGAAGCGTAGAAGTTGAAGAGAATGTTGAAGAGGAAGCTTTCACATTCCACTGTCTTTCGCGAGTTTTACATGTGTATATCTTTCTCAACATAACCATCATACCACAAAAATGATCAATCACGGAATCAGAATCAATCTGGATGGATCGGAACGGGTTTTCATCGGTCATCGCCTCCTCCTCCCTCCATCTTGATTCCTTTTTTCGCCATTCCAGCGCTTGCCCCGCAACAGGTTATCAATGCCATCGAATGCGATCTGTTGGGCCTCCGAATTCACAATTTTTTGGACTCTTGCTCGGCGAGAAGTGGGCGTGGTTTAGGCCAAAACGCGCATAAATTGGAATCGAATAGATTCGAAGCCCATTCCTGGTTTCGACAGCTTCTGGAATCCAAAGTTCTCCCAAATGAGACTAGAGACACATTAGTCCTGCCGTGGCCACATGTAACCCTTCTTGGCACAGTTCCACCATTTCCCGTTCTTAAATGACGCAACACCAGATCTTCACGGGCCGGCTTTCGATCGTCCGACTCCTCCTTTTGGATAATTAAAAACCTTTGTGGCGTTTTCGTGTTTCGTCATCGCTATCCCCTCTTTCGCTTCTCGTATTCGCCGATGTTAGCCGCGGGCAGTCATGCTGTGGCGACGCACCTCAAGAAGGGGAGGCTGCGTTGACCAGAAGAAGCCGGTTATTCACTGTCGTCGCGAACGAGGCGAGGCAAGGCTAGCCGACCTCAAGACGGCGAGGCAAACAGATAGAAGTCGTGTCGTCTCCGCCGCCTCGGCCGATATCCAGCAGTGCCGCTTTTTCCCCGGACCCTTCCCGTTCCCAACGCCATTAAATCCTCCGGGAAGAAACCGCAATGAGTCTCGGCTTTTCCGTTTTCTCTCCTCGCTTCCCGTGTCACTTTCGATTTCCTTCTTGCCGTTTTCTTCTTTTCACTACAGATCGTGGTCACCTTTTTCCTCCATTTTTCCAGGCCGGTGGCGATGTCGGTTTCGACGATACGTGCCATTAGCATCTTGCTGCTTCTAGCAGCCCACGCTCTCGCGGATCTTCCATCATGTGCTCGTGCAAAATGTGTTCATTGTGCTGTCGACTTCATTGATAGGATGTGCCCAACAGCTTGTTCCGGATGCAAACCTCAACATCAGTCTGTTTTGGTAAGTATAAGTTAGAGAACAGTCCACCAAAAAATCAAACGGAATTCCAGGCTGCTAATCTGCCAAGACCGCCACAGCCACCACCAGCTTTCAACACTCAGCCACAATTCGCGCAGTCTGTGAACACCAGACAAGTCTCAAACGAGGGAGGCCTTCAGGTTTCACGACCACAACTACAGCAGCAGGTGAATTACTTTCCGGATATAGGAGGAAAAATCAGTTTTAGATTCCACAGGTTCCCCAGCAGCCACAGACTCAGCAGTTCCAGCAACAGGCCATTGCTCAGCCACAGCAGCAGCCAATCTTGAATATTCCGCTTCAGCCACACGCTCAACCAGTGCAGTTCGCCGCTCCAGTTTATCAGGGACAGCAAATTCCATATCCACAAGTGCAGGCTCCGGCTCAAATTCAAACAGCTACTTTGGCACCACTCGTTGAGCCACCAAAGGTCGCCACTTTCGATCCAAACTTGAGCAGACAGCCAGCCGATCTTGCTCAACCACTCCCTGAATATCAAGCAGGACAAGTTCCGTTCCAGCAGCCGGCACAGATCCAGTTCCCTCAACAGCCACAACAAGGTTTCGGACTTCCACAGGCTCCACAACAACATGGATACGGGCAACAAGTCGAGAACATCTTCAACCAACCAAACCCATTCCAACTGCCAGCCGCCCAGCAGGGACAAGGACTCTTCGGAGCTCCGGGAGCTGCGAGTGGACAACAGCAACCAGCCGCCTTTAACCCATTCCAGCCGTTCTTGCAACAAACGAACGCGGCTCTCGACCCATTCAACCTGTTCAACTTGAACGCGAACCCGTTGGCTATTAATCAACAAGGAATTAGCACTGTGCAGACTCAGCAGCAGCAGTACGGTCAGGTACAGCATCAGGGGAACTACAATCAAAATTTCAATCAACAACCACAACAGCAGTACAATCAACAGTACCAGCAGCAGCAGTACAACCAGCAACCACAGCAGCAACAATATAACCAACAGCCCCAGCAGCAGCAGCAGCAGTACAACACTCAACAGCCACAGCAGCAGTTCAATCAGCAACCACAGCAGCCACAGCAACAGTACAGCCAGCAGCCACAACCCCAGCAGCAGCAGTATCAGAATCAGAACAACTATCAACCTCAGCCGGCTCAACAGCAACAACTCCCAGTTGCTCCACAACAACAGGTCCAACAGCCACTTCCACAACAGCCACTGCCACAGCCTGCTGCATCTGTCGATTCAAGACCAGTCAACTTTGAGAAATACGTTGATCCAGGAAAGGGAACACCGTTGGCCCCACCACCACAGGTTGGAAACGCATTACATCCGCATTCCAAGTTTCAATTTTCAGGCCCAATGTCCACGTCAGCCAGGATGGCAGCCATGCATCACTAAGGACACTGCCAATGATCGTTTCCGTAACTGCTGTTCTCGTCTCGGAGAAGGATGTGCTCCACTTTGCAACTACGATGCTACCCTTGCGACAGTCAGTTATTGAACCCATTTCTATTTGACAATCACTACTTCCAGATGCAACTCGCCGTTCTAACCGGACGGTGCCCTCTTAGCAAGGTCGGAGACGTGATGATCTGCGCTTCCGGATACCAAGACGCTTCCCAATGCTGTGAGGCCTACGGAGTCTTCGAGCCAGGATACGAGCACTGCCGCCCGTATTGTAACCCATCGGCCGGACTTCCAGAAGGAGGTCTTCTCACTGAGAAGTACAAGTGTCTCGTGAAACTCTCGCACATCCAACAGTGCTTCTTCGTTTCGCAGAAACCGTAAACTAAACCGATAACGGGTATTCGACTATAATAATTTGTTTTCTTTTTTCGAAACATTCTCCGTTTCTTTCCCTACTTTGTGCAATAGACCTCGAATACTTGGCACAGTGCCATGTCAAATAAATGATTTCAATGAAAAATGGAAGTGAACTCACATGTGAAGCACGCCGACGTCGTTCAGAATAGCGAGTCCGTGGGATGTCATTGTGAAAGTTCCAATGATCGCGAAATGAAGCATTGAGCCGTTTGAGGAAAGGTTGCGTGGTGCGAAATAGGCAGCGAGGTTGGAACGCTGAAACATGGAAATTCGAGATTCAAGTGTGGTACAAGATTACACAAACCTCTTCGAGCACCGATCTGAAACTTGCGACGTATTTGTGAAGAATCGGTGTGTAGTCGCGACGAATTGAGTCGTGATTCGGAATGACTCGGAGCAACAATCGGATGAAACTTTTGGCAACGATGGCGTGCTGTCTATCTAAAATGCGTTTGGACTTATCCAACTCGGTCGCGGCCAGAAAGTGGAAAATCTGAAACGGTCAGTTTGTCACTTCGGAACAATCTTTCAATCATTTACGTTTCCAATGTGAACTTCGATCGTGTTCGATGAGAACTCCTTCACGAGCTTATCGTACCCGTCTTTTTCGATATTTTCCACATAGTACTCAACGTAGTTCCAGTCGAAAGCGCCGCTCGAATCGACAAACATTTTCTTCGCGTTTTCCTCCTCGTCGTCGAAAGTATCTCTTGTGATCGGGAAGAAGTAATCACAATCGTCAGCGTTCTCCATCAGCATGAGTTTATTCTTATCATAAGGACCAAGAAGTACTGTCTCCAGGAAGTCTCCCGGTGACTCTTCTTCATAGACATCAGGTGATAGGTTTCGTCTGACGCTCGTTGTACGGAAGGATGTCTCACTTTTGGACTTTTTCATTGGCGCTGCAACAACGATTGGGTCGGACATGTGCGGTACAAAGAGCTGAAGATCAGATTCTTTGAGCACAGTCGACGAGTTCGAGGCGGAGCGTATCCACGACTGGTTCAGTTTGTCGAAACGATTCAGTACGAGTTCGGCATTGCTAAAAGTTTGAGATTTTTTCAATGTATGACTTTAGGCGACCTACGTGGCGTGGAGGAATGTGTACTGTTCGACAGCATTGATATCGAAAGTTCCGTTGATAGCGGCTACTGCGTGACTCTGACTCAATGATTCACACGCAGACTGAACCAAGGTCGGCATCGAAAGAACGGGAGCTCGCCAGCCGGTAGGTACATGAGATGGAGCTTGTCGGAGCATATCCGCCATCAGGAGAGTTGCTTTCAAGCCACTTGAAGAGTTCGGCATCGCAAGAATCAGTCGAGCCAACGAGAGTGGAAGTTGGGCATTGATGAGAACAAATTGAGAGAGCACACGGAATGCGCCGAGGAGATCAATAGTGGGCTTGATTCTTTCGGTGTCGTTCTTCAATCTCGCTTCATTTTGGGCAATGACGAAATCATGTTTAAGACTGCTCTTGTATTTATCCGGAAGGTGCATCGTTCCTGAATAAGAGTTTTATACACTGGAGGTCGAAGTTTAAACGGACTGTAGAACAAAAGCGCTTCTTCCCACGAGTCGAAGGTTTTGCTAGCATACGGAACATCGACAAACTCGCAGCACAGATCGACAATGACATCTCGTATTCTGATCAAATTGTCGTTACCCAATGATCCGAGACCAAGATAATCAAGAAGTCGGAAGGGAGAAGAAGAGAGTATATTGGCGTTTGGTCCAACTGCAGCACACGCAAAGAGACCGGGCCACGAACGGAGGAGGCACAGAAATGAGCATTTCAGATTCTCGAGGAAGTCGTTCATGTGCAAGCTGTCATTGCTGAAACTCAACGAACGAAATTCATTTTGAAAGGGAGAATAACCAACCCAGATTCAGTTGTTACCATACTCCCTTTCTTCTGAAAGAGTCCAAATTCAACAAGAGGAGCGAAGATCTGCTCCAGCACCAGGTGCAAATGCGCTTTGAATCGAATTGCTGGAGTGTCGAGCCACGAAATGAGCACGTGTGACGATAGGAGGACAATACGCTTGCTCATGCAAGACACTCCTGTAAGAACTTTCACCAGCCAGTCAGTTCCCGCCATTTCCAATATATGAGTAGGTTCGGTGAGGCAGAACTCCAGGAAAAGGCCGACGCACGGGAGAGCCAATCTGTGAAACGATATTTTTGATAGGGAGAGTGGGGTGGCTGACGAGTACTTGTCTTTTCCTTCCTTCTTCTGATCTTTCTGTTGGCCTTCGAACGCTGCGAGAGCGATCGAAATGATCGGTTGCATGATTGACTT
Organism: Caenorhabditis macrosperma; assembly: GCA_963932285.1. Taxonomy (NCBI): domain Eukaryota; kingdom Metazoa; phylum Nematoda; class Chromadorea; order Rhabditida; family Rhabditidae; genus Caenorhabditis; species Caenorhabditis macrosperma. The sequence continues at coordinate 9,930,967 of OZ010621.1, read as the reverse complement.
CGGAAACGCGTACTTCCTGGAAATAACGCTTAGTGAGTCTGTCTTTGGGTATGAAGAATTTGCTCACTTTCCAGTCTTCTGTGCTGCGGATGCATCAATCAACTTTTTCAAGTTCGAAGTCTCGTAAATTTTTAGCATCCACAGAATGAGCTTGAATCCTTCAATTCTTTCTGTTTCGTTTTCAATTTGTAAGTCCACAGCTCGAACGATGTAAATGTCGATGTGTGTGGTAAGAATGCCCACCAAATTTCGTTCGTTCATAGTACACTTTCTGACGATGTGGAAGCACATGGCGCGGATGCACGGATGGTCATCTCTCAAGAATTTGAGCATCCTGAACTTCTTTTCGTACTTTGAAAACTGACGGTTATAGACTTACAGATGACAGATACTTTCAAAAAATTCGTTGTCTGTTAATGATTCTAGTGTAGTCTCTCGAATTTTGCGAGACAGGCGGTTCAAAAACTCGCATTTTTCTTCGTAACTCGCTTCAAGGTAGGGCTGTGCTTCTAAAGAAGCATCGGATTGTTTTGTGAGAAGAACGCACTAACCTTTCATGTATTCCCGTACATCTTCTCGACTTCGATTTCTTTCTTTTGGTTTACCATTGGTTTCGCTGACTCTTTCTGGAAGCTATGACTATGTTTTGAAATTGTGAATTTCAAAGTAAAGAAAACTCACTTGACATGGATCTGACTCTGATGCTTTCGCGTATTTCGAGCACTCTTTGTGAGTTGTTACCCGTTTTGTGGTACACTTTCCGACGAGTGTCCATAATCTGAAATAAATAAGAAAACGGTGAGAGTGAGAGACTAGAGAACACGATGCACTGATAAGAAGAGGACGTACACTTTATAGGACCGATGGGGAATGTGCAGAGAGTAATTTGAAGAGCCATGTGGACTTCCACTAATCCGCGAGCAGGGATTCGATATTTTTGTTATCGAAATTTGCGTAGAGAACAGAATTTAAAGCACGAAACCTAAAGACATTGAATCGCAGAGGAATTTTTATTATTGTTTTTGTTGTTTAAAAGCTGAATTTGAATTACTTTAAAAACTTGAAAATCAAACCTGAAGCGCATGAAAATCCGAAACCGTTGTAAATTTAAATCTGAAACTATTAGAAGAACGAAACAACCAGCTGAAATTTCAGTTTTTTTCAACACCGCAAAAATGACCTAGCAACAAGCAGACGAAAAGCTCGACCATGGGCGGTGTACTCCTCGGGGACTCAAACTTTATGGCATCATTTTTCTTCATTTTTCAAGATTTCTTGCTTAATTCAAGAAAAAATATGAATTCATTCATTAAGATAATTTTCTCTGAAAATTCTACAACTCTTAACACAAGTTCTTTCTCTTTAATCCACCTGAATACCTCTTATTTGCTCAATCGAACAATTTACAGGTAATACACGATGAGCCCTCTCGGGAGGTTCTCTGCAGTCGCTCACAGTCGTAGGCAGGTTAGTTCGAAATCTAGAAAATTCGAACAAAATTCTTATTTTCAGCTGAACAGTGTCTGGCGCCGATATTCCTCGAATGAAGCGCCTTCTGTAGTTGTCCCGGGAGTTCGGCCGATAGAGAGGATCAGAAATATCGGTGAGACTTGAATTACCTACAAAGCGAAGAATTTCAATTTCAGGTATCTCTGCTCACATCGATTCTGGAAAGACGACAGTAACCGAACGGATCTTGTACTATGCGGGTAGAATCGACTCAATGCACGAAGTGCGTGGAAAGGATGATGTCGGAGCGACTATGGACTTCATGGAGCTGGAACGTCAGAGAGGAATCACAATTCAGTCTGCTGCTACCTATGTGGACTGGCACGGAACTAACATCAACATCATCGACACTCCCGGACACGTCGATTTCACTGTGGAAGTAGAACGCGCTCTCCGTGTCCTTGACGGTGCTGTTCTTGTTCTTTGCGGAGTTGGAGGTGTTCAGTCTCAAACGTTCACTGTGAACAGGCAATTGGCTCGCTACAACGTTCCATTCATTTGCTTCGTCAACAAAATGGACAGAAACGGAGCAACCCCATTGAAAGCGCTCGACGGTCTGAGAAACAAGTTGAACCACAACGCAGCACTTATTCACTTGCCGATCGGAAAAGACTCGAACTTCAACGGAATCGTCGATTTGGTAGAAGGACATGCATTGTACTATGAGGGAGAAGGTGGTCTAATCGTGCGAAAAGATGAGATCCCGAAGGATTTGAGAGTGGAAGCGGAAGACAAACGACAGGAACTGATCGAACACATTGCTAATGCTGATGAAGTTCTTGGAGAAATGTTCCTCAACGATGAGAAACCAAACGTACAGCAGATTCATGAGGCTATCAGAAGAACCGTTGTCAAGGTGACTGTTCATCTACTAACCTCAAAATGCAATTTTGTTTTTAGCGCACATTCGTTCCAGTTCTGTCAGGATCTGCCCTGAAAAACAAAGGAGTTCAGACGATGATTGACACAGTTGTCAGATATCTCCCAGACCCATCCGAAGTCGTGAACAGAGCCAATATCAAGACAGAGTCTGGTGAAGAGAAAGGAATTGTTCTCTCTCCTGAACGCAACAACGACAAGCCGTTCGTTGGACTCGCATTCAAGCTGGAAGCAGGAAAATACGGGCAGCTGACTTACTTCCGTATCTATCAAGGACAACTGAGCAAAGGAGACACTGTCTATGCATCGAGAGACGGAAGGAAGATTCGTGTGCAGAGACTTGTGCGCATGCACGCCGCAGATATGGAAGAGATCACGACCGCCTACGCCGGAGACATCGTCGCCACTTTCGGTCTTGACTGCCACTCCGGAGAGACGTTCTCTACTGATCAAAACCTTGCTCCTCATTGTGTAAGCCTCTCCCCACTTCTCCAACTTCAACGCACAAACATTCCAGGAATCTATGCATATCCCAGAGCCTGTTATCTCCATGTCGATCAAACCGGTCAACCGAAAGGATGCTGACAACTTCATCAAGGCTCTCACTCGATTCACCAAGGAAGATCCTACTTTCCGCAGAGAGTACAATCAGGAAGCAAAGGAGACTATTGTTTCGGGAATGGGAGAGCTGCATCTCGAGATCTATGCTCAAAGAATGAAGAGCGAATACAACTGCCCCGTAGAACTTGGAAAACCATCCGTCGCCTACAGAGAGTGCTTGGGAGCCCCATACAAGTAAGTTTTTACCCATGAGATCAATTTCAATTGAAAAAAAAAACATTTTAGGTTCCACTTCCGTCATAAGAAACAAACTGGAGGACAAGGACAGTTCGGAGAAATTGAAGGAGTCATCGATCCACTTCCAGCTGATCGCAACACTGCCGTCGAGTTCTCCGATGAGACATTCGGAAACAACATTCCTAAGAATCTGTTCCCTGCTCTGAAGAAGGGATTGGATGCTATTGTCGCCGAAGGACCGCTCATCAAAGCACGTATTGCCGGAATTCACGTTCGTGTGCAAGACGGATCCACACACGCAGTCGATTCTACCGAAATCGCCATGATCAACACTATGCAGAACATGATGCGTGAATCGTTCGAAAAAGCCAATTGGTTGCTGCTCGAGCCCATCATGAAGGTTGAAGTAACAACTCCGGCGGAGTTCCAGGGTAATGTGGTAACATCGCTCACTCAAAGAAACGCATTGATCACGACGACGGATTCGACAGAAGGATATGCTACTGTCATTTGCGAGGCACCACTTTCTGATATGTTCGGCTACACTTCGGAGCTCCGGTCGCTAACAGAAGGAAAAGGAGAATTCAGCATGGAATACTCGAGATATGCACCAACATCCCTAGAGGCACAAGAACGAGTACAAGCCGAGTGGAGGCAATTGCATGGAATCGCTGACCCGAACGAGAAGGGAAAGAAAAAGAAGAAGTAGATATGCTGTTTTAGGTTTTCATTTTTTCTGTAGATTAGGTTTTCTTGTTGTTGTTTTCGAAAAAATTCATTGTTGAAAATACATGTTTCCTCCTGATGAAAAACTAAAATAATAAAATCAGGACTTTTCGTATTTCACGCGCTCCACAGCCACCCAAAACTTCTTGTTGTCCTCTGAACGGAATCCGATCGGTCCGAGTTCACAATCGCCGCACATGAGCACCTTCTTCTTGTCGATGGTCTGCCAACCGACAGTGTCGAAGACCATGTCGTTCTCAGTGTACCACCACCAGCTGATGTTCTCGTAAGTCGGGGCTCCTGCTCCCTGATGTGTCATCACGCGCAGCTGGTACGGCTGATCTGGGAATGTGTTGCTGAATGGAAAGAGAAGACTCGAGGCTCACTTTCAACGGTCATCACGACGTCTTCGGGGAAGATGATGGATTTGCAGCGGCGGCAGACAATCTTGTGCAGGTTACGGTCGTCTTCATTGATCAAATCGTCTTTGTTAACCTTTTCACATTTTCCATTCACGGGAGTGTTCGCTGGTTGTGGACGAATCGCGAATAATTGAAGTTTCAGTGGTGCTTGCATCTATTGCGATTGGGGAATTGAGTAGTGATATAGGAAATGAAACGGATTACCGATCACGAAGAGAACCATGAACATGAAAATGAACGGGCGGAAGGTCAGTGAGGTGGAGAAATGAACGACGAGGAGAAATGGGAGAGTTCACGAACAAAATGGTCGGGAGGAAGTATGCACGTGAGTGCGTCTCAGAGGAGTCTCATCCAATTTGAGACGCAAAATGTCGAACGATGATCGTTCCGAGTATGAGAACACACCCAACAGATTCGCGAGGAGCAGCTGTTAAAAATGTAGAATGCAGCCTAAGTTCTCTTCGTTGCGGGTCCTGCTCGGCCACAGGGTCCAGGCTGGCGGCGAAGTGATAATATTCTGAGATATCCAGTCTATGAACATGCACCGGTAACTCCGGGAAGCGACATTCAATGAATCTATCACGGAATCATAAAGTGTGCGCCCAATGCAATCATGCTCCTCCGCTCTACAGTGTCTGCGTCTCGCTTGTTTTCCCGCTGTTCCGGCTACGCAGCTTGAAATAGTTAGAGAAATGGAGAGACTTACGCAGCAAAATTTGAATTTAATGCATTAGAGCCAAAAAGCGCGATTGCATTCGACATCCGCACTGTGCTTCCGTGATCTACCGTGAATCTACCGTACCTTTCATAAGTCATTTTATTTTGTAGACCGTGATTTCAGCAGTATGCGAATCCTCTGCACAGAAAATGTTCATAGTGAATTCTGAGCAGTTTGACAATTTGAAAACGTGCGATAAAGTATCCTAGATCTCTTCTCTGTCGAGACGCCGTGCAACAGGTGAAACATTCCTTGCTCTCCGTCGCCCTTTTCAGATTTCCTCGTTGTCTCTGTGTCTCTTCATCATCCGTTGTCTCTCTCTCTATCTCGCTTAATCAGCACTTTCAGACTGTGACACTTCTTCTTCTTCTCCTTCTCGTCCGTCTCCCTTAGTGTTCGCTTCGATAATTACGGGCAGCTCCGGCCGCATATAAATATGTCCTCTGAGCCCGTGCACTCTGTGCCTTCTCGTCGTCCGCTTCCATTCTTCACGTTGCTCCTCGCCCCGGAGAGCCGCTCCGACTATACGATGATCGCCAAGGCTTTGTTCAATGTTGTTTTGCGAACTTTCGGCCCACAAAAGTAATGTGTTTGTTTTTACCGTTCTGTGCGCGGTGTGAAAAATAGAGAGCGAGTGGGAAGGGAGTGAGGGAGGAGCAACAGGTGTCCGGGAGGCCGAGAGTGACACACACATAGTTTCATTTCGATTACTTTCATTTCAAAAACAAATTGTATCCGATCCAAAGATACGTGTAGCTGTTGTTCGGATTTCGGAAATTGTGTGTATACAATTTGTTGTATTCTCTCTGTTCTTATGCGTTCTCTCGTTTCCTCTTCCTCCTCGTTTGCATATTGCTCTTTCAGCATGGACGCCTCTGCTCTCAATTATAATCGAGATGAGCTCCAGAGCGCTCTCGACAAAATGAGCACGTTCGAGCAGAAATGCCTCCGAGGAATGCTTGATTGCGAGCGAAAGTTCCGAAACTTCGTTGCCAACGAACCGAATGAGGACGAGTACCGAAGGCAGTTCGAGAAGACGTGCAAGACGGCGATGGTCAACACGTACGTCTGGCTCTACGTCCAGAGTCTATCCGTCGAAAAAACGATTGAGTTGAAGACATTGGAAGCAGCCGAACAGGGCGTTCCTGGACAGGAGGTGGCGAATGAAGAGGAGGATTTCGGACCATCGGACAAATAGCCCTGAACTGATAAATTTCCTTTTTTCTCAAATATAAACCTGTACATTGTGATCTCCATTTCGTTCGATAATTAGCTCACACGTGCAAAACATCTGCCCACTTTGGGGGGCGGCAGTGACACTATTTGCGACAGGTGCGGCGCTTCTCGACCCTTCTTTCGGTCCGCCCTCTGCTCGTTCCCACTCGCATTTCACACATTTCATTCTCTTCGAAATGGCCGAAAACGTCGACCGCTTCGAATTTCTGGGTATCTTCGACGAACAGCTCGAAGCATCTCGTCGCCGAGTCAACGACGCCTACGATCTCGCCGCCAAAGCTCAGCCATTAGTCGCCAAGTACCGCAACACAATGATGACTATGATATCTACTCCCGGAGCGGAACTGGACATTCTGCGCAGAGAATTCAGAAGCATGTTGCACAACATTCGTGCTTTCCTCATGGTGATGAAGAGTGAGATCGAGACGGAGGAGAAGAAGATCGCAGAGATCGAGAAGAAAAAGATCCTCTTCATGGAGGTTAGTCGATTATTTATTCTCCTTTGGGCATTCTCAACAACCCTATTTCGAGAAATATCCGAAGCGATAATATTGCCAAAACAAAACTAATCAGTACCTTTTTGATCATTTCAACACAATTCGATCGTATTTCTCGAGTCGATCACTTGTTTTAACCACTTTGCCCCTTCGAAACAATATCGTTTTCAGCTCTCCAAGTACGACATCTGAAAGCCGTCACCGTTGTCGTCGTCGCTTCGTTCCGCCGTGCATCCGTTTATCTCAACAAGTTGTTCTTTGTTTATAATAAATCACTGTTGCCCATCTGCTCTTTGACACTTGCGCGACGGCGGCGGCGTGAGCGAGAACTTCGCCGCCGTCGGGACCTCATCATAAACAATTCTTTGTCGGCGTACCGTTCGCCTCGCTCCGCCTCTTCGGAGTATCGGGAGCTCTTCCTACTGTCCAGAAAGCTCATTCATTCTTTTTTCTCCTACTCCTCTGGTCGTTCGCAATGTCGGATGCAGAAACTGTGCGAATTCTGTCAAATTATGTCAACCGTTACGCCGATTCCGTCCAAATCGTTGAGGAACTCGAGAAGCAAATCCATTTGCTCACTCGGATGATCGCCGTGCAGGAAGAGTTGTGCAACGTCTACAGAAACGAAGATCCGCAGATGTACGAGACGTGCAAGACGTTGTGCGACCTGTTGAAGACCGAGAAGCGAATGAAGAAGGGCTGGCTGATGGCGAAGAAGAACGAGGCGAAGAGATGCCATCGCATGTTCCACCGTCGTGTCGAGATGATGACTCCTCGGCAGGTTAGTGTTCGGATAAATATCATTCAAAGAACACAGTTTCGTTTTTTCAGCCCCGCATCCGCCCGCTGTCGAACATCACCGGAAGAGCCGAGTTCAATCAGTAGCCACCACGTCAGCAATGCCGCTTCTCTCGACCATCATCTTCATCGTTCTCATCGTCCGTTGCCATATCATTGGTTTGATTCCCTCAAATATCTCATCTAGCTGTTATTCACTGTTGCCATTCTAAAACAAATCTTCCCTTTCACCTATCGCTCATTGTCTCCTCTCACTCGCATTATCTATCGCATTTTCTAAGTTTGGCCAAGTCACTTTCAACAAATAAACCGCAAAAAAACAATTGAAATGTGATTGAAATCGTTCATTTAACGACCCTATTTTGACGAGGTGGAAATGGTGGGAAAGCGTGGCTCGCGTGAGGGATATGTGACAGATGGGTTACTTGTAGGTGATGAGGGAAACGTAACCTTCCGGAGAACGCGGAAGGACGGTGTCATTGGAATAGAGCATTCTTTTGGGGATGTTCCTGATATGGAATACGGGAAGAAAGAAAGAAAGTCGATTGACTATTTTCAGTGTTTCTCCCAATCACACCGCTTAAGAGATCGATCGCAGCTTCTGAGTCATCATCCGAACCGCCACTCAGTGAGAATTCCGTTTGTCAGTGGCACCCGAAACGCATTTCTTTTTCAATGTTTTCGCTGAATTAACTCTCAAATCATCAACTTCGCCTTAAGAGGCATCGTTCTCTTCGCTACTTATCTGTTCGAAACGTTCGTAGAGTGAACCTGAAACAAGACAAAATTTCATTGAACTCGTTCATAGTTTTTGCAAAAATGGATCAAGCGATTCTCCTTCAACTGAGCGATGAGATGGTGTATACGCTGGTTCTGTTGGAGATCGAATGCGAGGAACAGAGTATGCGCGTTGAAAGTTTGGAAGAGAAAAAGAGAATCTCGGAGAGAATGCCGACACGATAATTGAGGAGAATCGGCGAATTCTGCATGAAATGTACGAGAGGTACGAAGAAGTTCGCGAAGTTGCCGAGGAGTTGTGGGGTCGCTTTGTCGAGGTGAGTTCCTTTTCACGAAGTGATTGGGACATTGACTTCGGATTTTTGTGTCATGTGCAAACGGTTTCTGATAGTTCTTCCTTCCTGCGTTCTCTTGCGGGATTCCTCGAATTCATTCATTCTGATGAAAATTGCTAAACGTTTTCCTCTTCTTTTCTAATCTAAGTCAGCCATGTCTCCTCCTTGCTCTCATCTCTCCGATTGTTTATAACAACGTGTCGCCTTCATCAGAACGGTCACAGTCCCTGTAACACAATCCGCCGACACCTCACAACCCGACGATCAGCCCTTTTCGGCAGAAGATGGCGAGAGAGCGAGACAAGAAGTACGGATGACACATGCCTCCTGTGAAGCACACCGTTGTTTACTGTCCTCCGCGTCTCTGCCCTCTCCGTAAACAAAAACAGTCCGCCCATTTCACTTGTTCTCTTCGCGTTCCGCGGGGACTCGTAGGCATTTCTGAATGACCATTTGGAACATGGATCACACGGAATAAACGAGATTTCCCAACTCGATACGAGATACCTTTGAAACAGAGTTACCAACTGTCCCTCCGACTTCGTCCCGATTCGTCCCGATTCGTTCTGATCCTCTCGAATTCTCTTCGATTCCCTCCGATCCGTCGTCAGCTTCACTCCGATAGTTTACCTGTCCTCCAAGTGCCCATCGAATCCCGTGCACTTTCATCCTCCCCGCCCCCCCTTCATCAAAACAAAACCGCGTCTCTCGTCGTCTGCTCTGTGTTTTCGCCTTCTCTCTCTCTCGTCACCTCGCCATTGCCGGGCCGTGTAGGCGCGCCTTCCCCCCTTTCGCTCCCCTTCCCTTTTTCCGTGTCCGCCGTTCTCTCCGTCTCTCCGCTTCTTCCTCCCTCTCTCTTCCCTCAATTTCCGAACACAACCACGAGGCTGCAAGCAGCAATTGTTTCTCTTTTTGCAGGTTATCTGTCCGATTGTCAGAATGGAGTTTGACGGCCCGCCGCCCCCAATGAATGACACCTACTTCCCAACGGTAATTAGATTTCACTCGAGAAAACCGCTTAAAATGCAACATATGTTTCCAGACTCTCTCCGCGGATCTGTGGACTCGGCTCGAAGAGAACACCGTCGACTTCTCCACCGACCTGATCGAATGGAAGTATAAGTTGGAGACGGAGAGAGAGCACATGGACGCGCACACAGCGTCTCAGGCAGCCGACGTTGCTCGTTGGATGGACGAGACAGACTTCGCGATCCGCATGCTCAGATGCGTCGAGGAGGCGGAGCTGGAACGGCACTACGTAAACCAGATGGTGCAGCAGCAGAAGTACGGAGAGATGGTGCAGGCCAGAAGAGATGTTCTCGAGGAGAGGATCAACGGAATCAAGGAGCAGCTCGAGGCGAAGGAGGACAACAACAACTCGGCGGCCAAGAAGCCGAAGAGCAAGAAGAGGAAGAATAAGAAGAAGCACGGAAAGACTCCGGAGACTGCCGAAAACAAGTAGATCGATGCCCTTTTAAAGTAATTTTAATTCAAATCCAGCCAACATTTCCATCTCATTCTCCCATTCACCGTGCTACGCCACGACTTCTCTGAACGTGTTGTTGTCTTTTCCATTTAGAATATCCAATGTCCGATCTTCATGTGTTTCTTTCATCGCACGTTCCATTCTCCCTGAATAAACGATGTATTGTGTTATTCGACGAAAAAAAACAAGCGTGGCGACCTTCCACAGAGACGAGACTCGGTTCTCGTCATTCTATATTTGCAACTGCTAAACGATGGGAAATCGGAAAAAGGACAAGAAAACGAAACGGTCGAAGGACGTCGAGGACGAGGTGAGCATCCCCGATCCGTGTGCTCACTTGGCTCTCTCCACTTTCAGACCTTCGACAGCGCCGAAGACGGAAGAGCGGCGCATCAGCGACCGAACTGTTGCGACACGCTCATGTTGGCGCTCGTCGGCTTCTTCTCCATCCTCGCCATCGGCGCTGCGGTTCCGTTGATTCTCGGCGCCAATGGAACCATCGATATCGACTATATCAAGAAGAAGATTCGAACGCCTGGTCCCGCGTAGAAAGCGAACGAGAGAGACCGTTTTTGGGGTTTGCGCGTAATAAAGTGTTTTCGTGAAGAAATGGCTCGTTTCCGCCTCGGCCAGACGAGACAAGGCGGAAGTGAAAAGAGAAAGTGTTCGAGAACAATGGGAAGAGAGGTGCGGTTGATGCGTGTTTCTCCAGAGCTATAGAGAACGACAGGAGGAAGTAGGAGACAAGTGATTCGAGAATTTCAATGAATCTTGAAAAACATTTGATTTTATGCTTCGAAAATTCCACAAACAACATCTCTTCGCTCCATTTATTGTTCGTTCAAATCACTTTGTCGGCGGCTCGTTCCGAGAATTGCTCTATCACATTGGGTAGCTTTATCACCCAATTTTCGAGAATAACGACTCGAAAGCAGAGTATTTTGTTTTTTTTGTCCAATTTAGTCTCGAGAACCCACGTGTTTTCAGAGTGTGTTATGTTGCTACACTTATGCATCAGAGTGGATTCTTGATTTCAGATTTCATCTCGCGTTCTCCTAAATGAACGCTGCTTCACGTACGCCACGTCACTCCTATGAGAGCCCACGTGATGTCGAGCGTATATAGCAAATTCCCATGTGAACAGGACAGGAAGGTAGATGGCGTGACGATGAAGATGTGGCTGGTGAATCGACGAGAGTGGCGCTGGAATCGAAGAGTGTAACGAGAACCAATAGAATAAGACCGCGCTCTGGCCAATCGTCCTTATTAACTAGAATCAGTTCTGAAGGGAAATTTCAAGAAGACTGCCGTCACTCGAAAAGTGTAGAAATACCGAGAAATCACTGGAAATCTCCGGAAACGGTTGATACATAACGCATTTGACGTCACCGATTTCTGGAGTCGCTTAGGATTCCTGAAAGTCTGACTTTTTCGGTTTCTCGAGAGGCTCGAGATGATGCTTCGAGCTCCACAATTATTGTTCAAGCGGTATTTTCGAACAAGCTGTCTGCAGTTCTATCGGGAAAACGCCATTTTAAATTGAGATCGAGATAGGGTAACAGTTTCAATGCCCCGTGGTACTGGCCACTTTGAAAGCACTTTCTGTGAACACATTTGGCAGAGATCTCAGGAAGTTTGCTCCCACCCTTTGGCATGATTGTTGAAGCAGTCTTTTGGGATAATTAGAAGAAGATTTCTTGAAATGCAAGATGATCCCCTCGGCTGAAAATAAGGAAGTTTCTAACATCTAAGAATGTCGAAATGAGATCTTACATCACACATTAAGCGAATTTTTAATACGAAATATCCGGAAATGTGTGCTATTTCTGTCTCTTGACGTCGAACGAATCCGTGCTTCACCTCAAACTGACTCGAGCTGATTTCGGACGGAGGAATGGTTTTATTGAAGAAAAAGGAAAACTGTAGAGGGAATGACTAGAGAGAGGAACGGGGGGAGGAGTGAAGGAGACAGAGTGCGAGAAGAAGTTGGGAGGGAGAGGGGGGAGAGTTTTCAGTTTTTGCTTTTTTTTGTTTGTTTCGGAGGAGGGTTATCATCATCATTATTAGACATTGTTTTCTTCGTATTAGAAGTTCCAGATTATCATATATATGTGTGGTGTCATCAACAGGGAGAGAACATTTTTTGAGTCAAAATGTACAAATCATGAGAAGGAATCATGAGAGGGAGGGAGGGGCTAGACAGTCATGAATTGGGGGGAGAATTAGGGGAGAGAGATCGATGGGGTGGGGGATGGCGGGAGGAGAAGACATAAGTTATAGAATGAGGGGGGAGAGCATTTAGACACGGTACGAACGCGCGTTCGTCGAGATCGCATCCTCGTCGTCCCACTCGAGACCGCCGACGACGCGCTGATTGGCGTCCATGTGCGGCAGAACCTCGGTCTGGTCCTCCTCGTCCTCCGACACGTCGTCCTCCTCATCGCGGTACGAGCACTCACTGGAAACGATTGAGATGAGGACTGGTTGAAAAAGAGAAGGATAGTGCTCACCTCTCGCCATCGCTCTCCTCCTCCTCTTCCTCATCGGTGAACTCATCGATGGCTCCTCCGTTCTTCTCGACGTCATCCAATGGGTTGACGGTGATGTTCATGCCGCTGTCGTCCCAGTGCATGCCTCCGTCGCTCTGAAACCACGTCGAGATTCAATTTCCGTCGGATGGGCTCCGCGAATCGTGTGAAAGAAGTCAAAGTGCAATCTTTCTCTCTATTTTCGCTCCCTCTCCCCTCCCATCATCCGATTAGAGTGACTAAATGGCTGACCAAATCGACCGACAGACTACGAGTTTTGTGGTCGTATTCGTCAGTGATTCGATGACTAATGAGAGTGTGTATGTGAAGTGATTTGTGATGCTCAATGCAAATGATCTTCGACATTTCGTCCCGATTCTCACCTGTCTCTTCGGTCTTCGTCGTCGTGGCATCGGGGTGTCGCGCATTTTGAGCACGCCGATCACGAGCAGCACCAACAGGAAACCGACGCAAACAACGACGACGACGGCGACGGCGCCACCTGGAAAACGAGTTCATTAGGGTTGCTGCGAGGGGCGGAAGCATACCAGCGATGGCTCCTTGTCCGACATCGTAGCCGTGGTGCGAGAGAAGCGCTTTCGGACGTGGCAGGTCCATTTCCAGAATGTTCTGCAAAACGAGAGGAGGTTATTCGGGGGTAGATGAAGGAGTCTTGCTAGCTGTTTATGCACCTTGATTTTGACCTCATCTAGAGAATACATAGAGTGCCAGAAGGCCATTTCGAGAAGTGTATCGCTTCTTCTCGGGAAGCACAAGAAGAAGATGGAGCGAGAAGGAATTGAAGCGAAATAGGGGAGGAGAGGTGCGGCGAATGGTTTGATTAAATCAGATTCGGATGGACGACTGAGAAGGCTCCGAGAGGCGGACAGCCGGCGGCCGAAGGAGCACAAGAAGAAGAAGCAGAAGAAGATGTTTTTGTTGTCGACACTCTCGCTTTCTCTTCGCGTCGTTACGAAAATCAGAATCAGAAAGTTTTGCCGTCGCCGTCGCCGCAGCCACCAGCACCAGTAGTGTCACCGACGTTCCTCATAAACATCTGTGAGCGAATGAGTGATGGGCGGCAGTTTCCGTGAAATGATGGATCTGTGACGTGGCGAAGAGTCGCCCCGGGGCGCTTCCCGCCCAATCCACGAGGGGACCAAAGGGGAGAGGGGGCGCCGCGAGAAGTGGAAAACAGGAAATCGCTCAAACTAATTTCCTGCTTATAGAAAAACGGTGGTAGGCGTCCGGCGAGTGTGTTGGTTTGCTCAAGGATCACTCGTCGGGAAGAAGAAGAAGAAGGAGTACGCCATTCGAGGCATGGATGGAAATCTGATGCGCGACGGCGCCGCAGAAGCGAATGAGCGGGCCCAATTTGTGCGAGTGGATCATATTTCGATCGCGGAAGAAGAAGAAGAAGAAGACTAGAGAAGAAGGGAAAGTTGGACGGATTGTGCTGAGAGCGGTCAGCTGATGAGCCAGCAGAAAACATAGGCCGATGACATACATTTACGATTATTTGTCAACGGGCGGTATGAAATTCTTTCGAATGAATGCGTGAGTGTACTCGCCACAATAGTATAGTTTCCCGGTCCGAATGACTAACTTCCACGTCAGTTGTTATGGTGGAGAGACCCGAGTGAAGGATGGGTACTTGTGTTCAACTCACCACGAACATTCTGGAATACAAGCGACGGCTTCAGAATTGTAGCCTGCTCGGGGAATTAAGAGAGGCTCTTCTTGAGAAAGGTAAGAGGGGCGGCTGGCGTCGGCGTCGACGACGACGAGATTCTTCTGGAAGCGCGGGGCCTGTGCCGCTGGGGAGATGGGGGCAGGAAGGAGGCAGGAAGACGGCGGCGGAGGGGGCAGAGAGTGGAAGCGGCGCTGCTTTTCTCGCGCCCTTCTTCTTTTATAGATTTGGTGGCAGTTGTGTGTGTGTGTATACGGAGGCTCCTCTCTGCCCCCTCTCCACCCGCTTCGCCCCTCTTTCGGGACGGCCAAACAGAGGAAAGAGTCCGGAGGTGAACACTGCGTCTCTCGGTTTCTCATGGTGTACGTGGCGAGGGAACAGAGATTGTGTTGCTCCCGGACCCCCACGAGTTATGTTTTCTTTTTCCAAGAAAGAGCACCACCCAGAAAGATGCCAGAGAATGCTCTCGAAGAGAGACACGATCAGAGTGCACTTGTTCGCAAGGTTAATGAGCCAGTCTTGGAGACCAACTGATGATGACGTGGCATGATGACGTACGAGACGGACACGGTTTAACGGTTCGCGCACTCGAGGGACCCGTTGTTTTTGTGGATTCTCTCGATGCGCCGTCTACTATAAATTTGCAGAGTTTCTATCCTTTTTTGCAGAAACTTGTCTTCTCCGCGTCGAATCAAACTTGTCTCCCACCCCCGCCACTCACGATGAAAACTGTCCCCGGAGACGACTGGCACATGTCAAAAGTTTGAGGGGAAGAGAGGAGGGCGGTCGCGCGAACTTCATTGAACTTTTTCATCTGCTCTTATATTTATACGTAGAAGGAGAGAGAGAGAAGGCCGCGCACACATATCACATGATCCAGGGGGTCGTTTGTGGATTCTGATGCCGATGACGAAGAGGAGCAGTTGCCAGGGGAGACTGACGTCAAGGGGCGTGAGAAGCACAAGTGGCCGCGCGGGGACACTTGGCACAGCAGATCGAGTGCGAGATAAAAAAGCAATTGAGTGCCTCTTTTTTTAATCGAAAAATAACGAATCCAAGCAGAAGACGTCGTCGTCGGGAGCGGAGGGAAGAATTCGCGTACCGAACCGAACCGAGGGAAACGAGACAAAGTGACGACGAGTGTGTGAAGAACGGAATAACAAGAAGAAATCGGCGACATCATCACAACGATCCGAAGAAGAAGGAGAAGAAGAAGAGGGAGAGAAGAAGAAGAAGAAGTCTCATCTATAATTCATACTACTGGAGAGACGAGGCTCCTCTTGAGGCCGACGACGTCGTTTTTCATCGAGTCGGCGCGATGAAGAAATCTCCCCATGGAATCTCATTTCGGAAAATAATGAGATCGGGTGATGAGGAGATTGGAAATCGAGGAGATTGATGAGCGTGCGCGAGGAGAGCGCAAAATGTTTTCGTCGCTTCCCAACAGGTGCTCAAACACCGATTTCCAAGGAAACGGGGCGCAATGAGTGGAAGAAGGAGACCGGAAGTGTGGGGACTTTGTGTGCCATCGTTCTTTTCCAAAAAATACTCAATAATGCATTTGAAGAAGGAGAAGAAGAAGAGAGAGAGGAAAATAATTAGGCGAGGCTTATGAGACGGAATGAAAATGGGGCGAAAGAGCGGAGGAGAAGGACGCGTCTTTCAAAGTCTTCAGAAGTGCTCAAAGTGGGCGGAGTCGGTGGCTTGACCTGGTTTTGCCTGCGGGCACGATGAGTGATGACAGATGGCTCTAGGAAGGAGAGCGGAGAGAGAGACGTCTGTTTTTAATTGAATTTCTGTCCTGCTCCTGCGGCTTCTGCTCAACGACGTGCGCTTCACTTCAAATGTTTTCGGGCGCCGAGTCGTCGTCGTCGTCGTCGGCGACGACGAGGATGACGATGAAAAACCGAAAAAGAGATAGCGGAATGGAGGAAGCTAATTTTAAGAGTGATCTGAGAGAGAGAAAGAGACAAGTGCTGAAATGAAACGGCGCGAGTTGTTGTTTTCGAAGGAAAACGATTTGGAGTGAGAGCCGCGGATTCGTGTTTATCGGTTCTTGTCCGAAGCGATTACGTTCCGACGGAAAGAGTTGGGGAGCCGCTGGAGAGTGCGACCAAGTCCATTGGAATAACTGCTGACAGAGCAAACGAAAAAGAATGAGGAGGAGGCATTGAAAAATGAGAAAAAGAAGGGAGAGAGAGAGAGAGCTCATTCGCTGCTCCTGCCTCTGCTCATAACTTTCCTTTCATTTCCCTCCACTTCTCCTCCACGGCTCCACCCACTACATTGTCCTCTACCGGAGGATTCATCAGAAAGAGCGTAAACATCTGAAACGAGTGGTGCTCACCTGAAGACGAGAGCTTCCCAGTTGATCGAAAGCGGGCTCGAAATGGCGTTCGATGAGCTCGAGGCTGTCGAGAGCGGTCTCTCCAGAATTGAAGTTGAACTGAATCGGCTGAACGCCGTCGGCGACGGCAGCGGCGACCGGCGCCTCCGTCGTGCTCGTGGTGGTCGTGGTGACTCCGTCGATGGTCATCTGAAAATGTGCCAATCATAACAAGTACCGTAGTCTGCTCGCTCGCGCCCTTCTCATATTTGATGTAAACATGAAAGGGAAACCGAGAAATGGGTGGGTGTATGTGTGTGGAAAGGAAGAAGGAGACGAGGAGTAGGAGGATCACAATTATGCCAATTAAGACGACGAGAATCTCCTCCTCTTCTTCTTCTTTTTCCGGAACTTGTGTGTTTGTGTGTTTTGTAGAGAATCAGATTCGAATGAATGATGATGTGAGAAAGAAGAAGGGGAGAAGGACGATGAAAAATTAATGAGATGCCGGAGAAGTGCAGGATGAATCAGGAATGAAGGAGGAAAGAGGCTCGGGGGAATAATTGGATTCGTGGAATTCGTGTGGGAGAGGAGAAGAGAAACCACAAAAGTTTTGATCAGAAGAAAGAGGATTTTCGGTGGGAAACTCGAAGTTTTCGAATGAGCAGAGGAAGCTCTGTTTCGATTGTGTGTGTGTGTTGAACTTCCAAAGACTCCTCAACTTGTCGGGGAGGGAAACAAGACGCAACACTCATCTCCACTCACTCAACATGTTGAATGTATCA
This sequence comes from Caenorhabditis macrosperma, assembly GCA_963932285.1. NCBI lineage: Eukaryota > Metazoa > Nematoda > Chromadorea > Rhabditida > Rhabditidae > Caenorhabditis > Caenorhabditis macrosperma. The sequence goes on along the minus strand of OZ010621.1, from coordinate 9,913,496 downwards.
TGGCTCTCCGGGGAGATGAATGAGACAAAGCGAGCGCAATTATGGCGCTGTCCGGGAGAAAGCTCGAGATATATGTATGTGTATAAGAAATGCGCGAGTTCCGGTAAGCGGCCCCGTGATCTTGTCCCGAGAGTGTGGGCGATTTGAGGCATTGAGACATGGGAAATAAAAGAAGAGGGGATTATCGAGCGCTTCTTCACACGGAAGATTATTGCTCTCATCGTCTATTTTTTTCATTTCGAATAAGGATTATCGCGCCTGGCACCGGCTGATATGTGGGGCTAATCTTTCGGAGAGAAGAAGCCTCCAGATATATATCGACTAAAGGACGAGACGAGGGCGTGTTTTCGGGCCGAGAGCTCTACTCAAATGAGGGCAATCCGGGGTGGAGGGCCGACGCGTCGCTCGCTCCGAAAACCCATTCGAAGGCGATGAAAACAGACGGGGACGCAAGTCATTATACGCCCTTTTCAGCAGCGGCAGCCACATAAATGGATGCTCCGAGGAGAGAATGTGTAATGATTGTGGAATGTGATGAGAGAGAGAGAGAGGAGATTGATGTGGCACCGTGACTCATTGATGAGGCTCTAACCTATTCTCGGATGGGAACAATCCGACTAATCTCTTGACATTTTCACATGAGAATTCTCACATAACTCGTCAGAAATCAGGAGAAAGGAGCGGAATGAGTGGGAAAGAAGAAGGCGAGAAAGAAGAGAAATGGGCATTTAATCCCGTTGAAAATCTTTTTTCTGGCATGTTCTGCCGTCTTAACCGCCACAAGAAATTCACTGACCGTGACGAACAACTGGTTGCTGAGAACGCGTCCCTTGAGCATAGCGCACTGCACGGTGTAGATGCGTTTCGCGTACGATTCCGGTCGAGTATTGAAATAATGGACCTTGGAGAGCACTTCCTTGTACCCTTGAGCGCTCTCTTCGCCGCGCAGAAGGATGCCCTGAAGAGTGGCGAAATGAGATGCGATTGGGGGATGGATTGACTCACGTCTTTGTCGTGCTCGAACTCGATGTTCAGAGCTGCGATGAGGGACGCCGGGGAGGAGAAGTACTCGACGTCCATGTCACGGGCCGGCTGCAGGTGCATTTTGCAGTAGTCGATCTTGTGTGATTGGGTGACGTCTTCGAGTTCTCCGTCTGGAAAGTGATCTTCTGATTGGGTGGATGTTTCGGTGAACCTACCGGCGCTGTTCTGGCTGATGGTGATCGTGAGATCCGGTACCATAGCCTGTCCGACCTTCACCATGTGCTGGTTGCTCTTCAGAGTTGACGAAGCGGAAATCGAGAGGGTCGGCTCAGAGATCTGCTGCACGAAGACGTATCCCTTGCTGGCGGGCAGCTTGATCTTCTTGTCGTCTTGTTTGCAGGTGACTTCGGTCTCCACGTGGAACACGCGGTGTCCTGGAGCCGGCTTCTCCTGAGTGTTCACGTAGGCGACGCGTTTGAGCATCTGCCCCATTTGCTTCGAGGTTTCAGCCTTGAGGGTGAGAGTCGTCTGATCCGGAGAGAAAGTGGCGCTTTGTCCGTCGAGCAGCTCATCGACGCCGGTGAATTGGAGCTGTTCTGGGCAAGTGTGGGCGCACTTGATGGCGCTTTCGCTCTCAACAGCTCCAGTGAGCATGTAGAGCGAGGAGAGCTGTCCGCGGAAGAACTGCGCGAGCTTCTGTTGGCGTCCGTGCCAGCAGGCTCCGACCACGAGCTTCGTCTTCGAGGCCTTGGTCTTGTGGAGCGGCCAGTCGTCGAGGATCTCCGGGTTTCTCTCGTCGGCCTTGAAGCTCTTTCCGTCGACGACAACGTTGACGTCGTCGATTCCGTTGAACAGAAGAGAGTACGAGTGCCATTCGTTGTCGCAGACCTCTGGCATCGACCAGCGCCATTCGGCCGCACGGAAGTCGGCAGTGGCTCCTGCTTCGCGACGGAGAACAACCTCGAGTTTGCAGTGGCGGATGTAGACGGAGAAGTGGTGGCGGTTCATGTCTGTAATTAGAGGAGGTGCTAACCGAGATGAGGTGTCCGATGACTCACTGAAATCATCGCTCTCGCACAGGATGTTCTGTTTGTTGCTCTGCTCGTCTTTGGTTCCCGCCGCATGCTTCATCGAGAAGCTGAGGGTGAAGTGGTCAGGGATGAGTCCTTGGTGCACTTCGTCAGACACAGTCAGTCCTCTGGCTCCGTCGAATTCGAGTCCTTGGTCGGCCAGGATCTGGTTCTCGGCGGAGGTGCTCAGATCATCCTCGTTGAGCAGTTTGACGGTGGCGGTGGAGAGTCCGCAAGACTGGATCGTCTGGTTGTCGTAGACGGTGTCTCTGGCGCATCCCTGAGTGACGTGTCCGGCATGGAGTTCGATCACAGATTGAACACTCTTCGGCACGCAGACAGACTCCTTCTCACAGAATTCGAGGGAGACATCGGGGAGAAGGAGTTTGGATCCGGTTCCCGGGGCGTAGTTGACTCTCTCGTTCATCGCGGCGATCCCTTGAACGCACATCTCGTCGACGTGGACGGTGACGAGAGAGCTCTTGCTCTTTCTCATCGCGCAGTCGATAGCGACAACGGTAAGGATGTAGGACTTGGATTGGGTGTAGTTGAGTGGCTGAGTGGTACGGAGGACTCCCTGGTTGTTGATGGCGAAGGGAAGCTCCTTGAGTCCGTTGGTGATCTCGTACTCGCAGATCTCGCCGTTCGGGTGTCCGCAGTCCTTGTCAGATGCCTTCAGCACTCCGACCTCCTCGATGACCTTTCCCTCTTCCACGTGGAAAGTGTACCAAGGGTTCTCAATTTCCGGAGCATGGTTGTTAGTGTCCTTGACACGAATCTTCAGAGAGACGCCCTCGCTCTTGACGTTGTCGTTGTCGCATTTGACGGCTTGTACTTGCAGGTTGTACTCGGGCTTCTTGCAGTCCAGAGTGGCAGCATCCTAAAGTGCAAAGTGAGTTTCCTTCCCATTACTCCTTGCTCCCCAAGTTCATCTCTCCCTCTCCTTTTCCGCACTTACCTTGACTCTGAGAACGGCAGCTCCGGTGAACTTATCGACGACCTGAATGTCGAACGGAACCGGTTCGTTGTTCTGCGAGGTGAGCAAGTAGTTGCACACTGGCCCTGAAACTTCCTTGTCTTTTCAATTGAGCCCACGAGTCTTTTTCAATTCATGTGCTGCTGCTGCTCTCGATTCATCGGCTGTCATGTCATGTCACAGTTAATCCCACTCTCCCCTCCCCCCAAACACGTCAATCCCCCCCCCCCCTCCTATCGCCGTGTTCTTCGTGGTTCGTAATCCTGTGCGTGCGTGTTTGAAGGCTCGCGACGGAAAGACGTCGAAGAAGAAGAAAACGAGGAGGAGGAGGAGGAGGAAGACGAAACAATTAATGAGAAGCGACGACGACGGCGCCTTCCTGATGAGATTTTTGCAAATGAGGTGTAGAGGGGAGAAGAGAGAGAGCTGAGGAGAGAATGTAAATGTCATGCATAGTAATGAGCTTGATTATTTCGAGGAAGTAGATGCATCTCTCTCTCGTGTCTAATTAGTCTTGTTTACGCCGATGAAAACTAAACTTCACGTGTTGCTCACGGAAGAAGCAGCCGAAGATCCCGAAAGAAGGACTCTCTCTCTCGCCTTGTTTTCCCCAATGAATCACCAGTGCTCTCTAAGCCTCTTTCCGATCGCTTACCAGTCTCCGAGAGGATCGCGAAATCCGGCACAGTCGAGATAATGTTCTCGTCTTCGCGCACAACAGCCACGAGCTCTTCGGCTCCTTGCAAGTTGATTATAGGGGCTGCAATTGAAAATATGATGACGTGGTGGTGGTGGTGGTGGTGGTGGTGGATACCTCTGGCGGCATGGTGATGCCTGGCGAGCGAGACGCCTAGTAGGGCGGCGACGAGGAGAAGGTAAGCGGTTCGCATAGGATGTGTGGAGTCTGAGAGAGCTTGGCTGGAATTCTCGTCTGGAAAGAATGAATTTGTGAATTGAGGGGGTTCTGGAGAAAAATACGAAGAAGAAGAAGAAGGAGCGAGCGATTGGTGGTAAGGTGCGAAGAGAACAGAAAGGCGTGAAAAACAAAAAGGGCAAGTTGTGAAAAAGGACAATGGGCTGGTGGGGTGTGAAGAAAGAGGGGAATGGATGGAAACAAAGAGCAGAGGTGCTTCCGGAAGACGTGCCACAATCAAAACAACCCCTCCAATCAATCGTAGTCGCTCCCCTTGATGACTCAACGTCTTCTTCCACCCCTTCACGTCACCGCTGTTTCAGACGTGCCTGGCACCACTGGTCACGCCATACTTTTCCGGTTTCTGGCGGCTCTTGCGCACAAACATTTCGAAATGAAATGGCCGGCACGAGGGGCAGTCGAAGTAGAAGTAGAAGAAGGAGAAGAAAACGGAGAAGAAGAGCAGAGAATTTTTCAATTAGGTGTCAAGAAAAGGTTTGTTTTGCCGGTTGCCGCCGCCGCCGCCTCCTCTTCGCTTATGCCTCCTTTTCTTCATCTTCTCGCCTTTCTTCTCGACTATAAATAAGTGACGATGTTGAACGAATTCACGAGAATCTCGTTTCTGAGAAGTCGAGGAGAGCGTCTCAGGAGAAGCACATCTACCGTATACGCCGAGAGATAATTGCGAGATAATTGAAGGGTGGCGACGAAGAGCCGCTGACGACAACAAGAGAGGGTCTGAGTCAAGGAGGAAGTTGTCACACTGTTTCTGGAAACGGATATTCCAGAAGTTGTTCTGGTAAACAGGTGAAATTCGCGGATATCAAGAGGAGGAAGGCGAGCGAGCGAGCGAGTCAAACGGAAAGAGTGGCGACGGCGGCGGGGAGCTGGAACTGCGAGCAGCGAGTGGCGCGAGAGGGGCAGGCGTGCCGTCTCCTCCTACTCACACCATCTAATCTTCATATCCGCTTATCAGAAAGAGCGAAAGAGCGGGGGAAAGTGAGAGAGAGTAGGGTGGTAGAGAGAGAGGAGCGAGAGGGTTGTCATGACAGCCGGCCGGCCGCCTCGGGCTCGGGCTCCGGCTCCGACTCGCCGAGCACGCCACGTATGCGAGCAGAGGAAGAAGAAGAAGAAGAAGAAGAAAGACGAGGAGCGAAACGACGGAAACCCGAGAAGAGGAGAGAAAGGGAAAAGACGAGGTTGTTCTTTTTCTTCTCCTTATTCGTCCCCTCATGCGTGACTTCTTGGCATGACTTGTGAATTAGGTGGCACACACACAGAGCGAGGGGGTCCGAACATGCGAAAATCGAAAAAAGTTGAGTGTTGAGCAGACGCTCATGTGCCAGAAGAGGTGGGGCATTCAAGAGAGGAGAGAGCACAGGAAGCACAGGAAGAAGCGGACGCTGTCAAGGGCTCTCCGAATGGATAATGATGAGTCAGAAGAAGAGGAGGAAGGCGAGAAGAGGAACAGGTCATCAGCAGCGATAGCCGCGAGGCGGGTCGTTCTTGATTTCGTTCCCTCGGGGGCCGAAAGTGCAATGTCCTTCTCTACGCTAAAGTTCACGGCATTTCCAGATGTCCATTTCTGATGAGAGCATCCCAGACGCAATACCTTCCACGCCACTGATTCCGAAGGCATTGTCTTTCGTGTTCACGGAACTTTCCGCCGAGTTGAGATCGCTAACACGTTTCGAATTGAGACAAAAACGGGGAGAAAACAATGAGAGGGAACCCGATCTCTCTTCAACGAGTAGAAGGGGGCACACAATAAATATTATGTCTCATTCATAATTAACCACACTCACAGTCACCCAATATACCTGGTCATGCGGTCTCGGCGTGGTTTCCTAGAAAACAGAACGAATAAGATTTACGAATCGAAGGAGCGGAGGGAGGGATTGAGATTTTAAAAAAATGAACGAGAGAGAACGAGAATCAGATGGAAGACAGAGAGTCAGTGGGCGGCTCGGACCGAGAGAGAAACGGAAACCGACTGAGGAAGCCATAAATTTGTCCATTTTGCGGGCACGTCGTGGCGGCGGCGGCGGCGGGAGCGGTGCCCTCGTTAGTTTTTACGAGCTCGTACTACGGTAATTCGATGATCGGATTATGATCGGAGGGGGTGCAGGAGGAGAAGGATCGGAATGTGCGAGAAGGGCACACGAGGTGAGGTGTCAGAAACAGGCGGTGCGAGTGATCGGACTGGTTCTACAGCACACTGGATGCAACGAGGCAGTGCGAAATCGGCGTGACGTGCGAATGGCAGCCGCCGGAGAGGGAGAGTTCTCTGGAAATCGAGAAAATAAGGAAGATTGACAGACAATGAAAGAGAAAAAGAAAGAGAGAGAGATTGGATTACGAGAAGCTCGCGATTGTCATGGAGACTGAAGGCAGACAAAATAAGAAAGGGAGCTGTGTGCGGAGAAGTGCATCGGCTTGATGATATGAATTGAGAGTTGATTAGGGGATTCTGAGTGAACGAGAGTACAAGTGGTTAGTCACCGGAGGAGGAGGAGAAGATGCCGGAGCACGGGAGAGAGAGGAGAATGCAAATGAGTGTGGAAGTGTGATAATAGGGTTAGTCTGACGCACCAAATGTCGCTTATTTCTGCCAGAGCACTGGTTCATGGAATGCCAGAGAGAGAGAGAGAGAGAGGAAGGGTATATTGGGTTTGCATAGTTGAGTCTCGATCAGAAGGAGAGAGAGAGAGAGCTAGAGAAGAAACGACTGGCGATGAACTAGATATTAGGCCAATTCGAAATCCAGAACCCGGAAGTCAGAATGGGATTTTTTTTCGAAAAGTCCAAAGTTCGGAACTCGGAATAAAATATGAGGGTCTGGAATTTGGAATGGGGAATCTGTTGGTCGGTAGTCGCAACAACACCTAGACTTTCTCCGAACCTTCCATGTACCCAAATAGGGCCAAAAAACGAGGAACGTTGAGAATTGAAAGTCCCCCTTGGAAGCCGCGGAAAGAGTTCCCCCGAGTTGCGATTGGCGGATTACGTAAGCTTGTTGTGTCCAAACGGTGTGCTGGTCTCGAAGCGTTTTGTGGTGGTGGTGGTGCCGTAATCGCGTGTGTGAGAAACACAAATTATCGCCTTGAGGCGACAAATTAGAGGCTTTCTCGCCTTCTGCCTGCCCCTCGATGTTGACATACGACGGTGGCCGACTCTTCGGAGGCTTCGTCCTTCAACAGAAGGTCTGTTGGCATGCTACACACAAAATAATTGGGGGACGATGAATAAAAAATGGGACAGCACATGAGATCAGCAGAAAAGAATAGGAGGAGAAGCGGGGGAACGGGGGGAGAGGAGGAGGAGGAGGAGAAGGACGCTCTTTTTCAATGTGACATGGGAATTGATTGACGTCAAGACGTTTCGGTTCGGAGGCCGAATAATTCATTTTGCGGAATGAGTTATGAGCATCATAAAAGTGCACACACACGAAAGAGTTTCTGAGAGCAATAGTCAGCGGAACCAGAGCCAAAAGGCCAGTGGCCAAGTGATCACCAACAGAAACGAAAAGTGCAGGGGAACAACGATCACTTGACAAGTGATATTAAAGCCTTAAAGTTCAGCGCCTCTCGAGGCAATTTCCGGCCGTCAAAGCCTCGCAATGAGTCAGGTCCGTCACGCGCGATGAGCACAATTAGAGACGGAAAGAATGGGTATTGAGCACGATGAATACAGGCGACGTGACTCATAACCGGATATGCAACGGAAGGAGCGGAGATCGATAAAAAACAAGTGTGAAAGGGGGGAAACGGCGGGGGCGGTGTGTCAGAAGACTTGACTGCTCCTTCTTCGTCTGCCTCCCGCGTCTTTTTCGCGTCGTTTTCGATGGAGAAATGCGACATGAAAAGAGCAGAAATAAGGAGGGAAGGGGGGAAGGAGAGCACGAAGGGAGACAAGAAGGAACAAGTGCGAATCGAATTAACATGTATTTGGGAGAAGAAGAAGAAGAAGAAGCACGGGTCGATGGACGATTGGAGGAATTCATCGAGAGGCAAGTTTATGTATTCTCCACGAGAGAGATACCACGAAAGACGGATTAGCCCCCCGTACAGCTTAGACTTTTCATTTCGAGCCGTCGGTTTTCCGGAAAGAAGCAGTCAACCGGAATGTTTGAGGGAAGAAGTGCAAGATCTCTCTCTCTCTCTCTTCTCCAAGAACACATACATATTCGAGAAGTAACTTGACTCCGTCGCTGCCACGTCAGCCGCGTGAAATAGAAGAAAGAAGAAAAGTCAGCGAGTGAGGAGGCGAGGAAATGAGATGTTATTTTGACGTCGTCGTCGGTTTTCCAGCGATTGCCGCCGAGCCGTTTAATTAACACGCCCGTCGTCGTCGTCGAGAAGACGTCGTCCGGAAGCGGGAAAGGAAAAATAGCGAGACGAAGAGGAGGAGGTAAGTTGATGGGAGGAAAAGAACGAGAAGAGAAGAGTGCTGCTCTCGGAAGTAATGTCGTTTTTGTGGATGGATAATTGCCACAAACCATCCATGAATGGCACACACACACACACACACGCGCGGTTTTACGAGGCTCCGGAAAAGCGAAGAGTCGACGAAATAGGCGAGATGAAAAAGAGGAGAAGGAGGAGGACTGGAAAAGGTCGGGGCGAGAAAAGCGGTCGGATCAGAGTCCAATGAGAGGAACAATGACGTGAGTTCGAGACGGATTAAAAGAAGAAGAGACGTTTCGAGAAGGAGCTGATCGGAAAGCGGCTTTTCCAGGGACTAGACTGGCCTCTTTCCTTATCATCTTAACACCAAGAATCGGCAAAAAGTAACCGGAAATGCGCGCTCTCTGTTCACACAACAATACCAAAAAGAGTTTTTTTGTTCTTGGGGGGCTGCTGTGCTACGCGAACGAGTCGCAGTGTCAAGTATTCCATCCATCATAGTCTCCGATATCATGTACGTCTATTTGTTTTTTGCCTCTCCGCTCGACGAACGGCACACTGACTCGGTGAACAAGTTGTGGAAAATGGTGGGTAGTGAAGGAGAAGAAGAAAACAACGACGACGACGACGACGATGAAGAAGAGGAAATAATGGGAACGTTGTGAAGGGACTTTTGAAGTGTTGATCGTCTAGTTGGATTTCGAAGGATTCAAGTCTGGAGGGAGCACTGAACACAGAGATTGATGGGATGTGCGGAACAGGGCCGAATGCCGCCCCGACCGACTCCATTTCGAAATTAGCGAACTTTTCCGCAAGCTTTCCGTCTCTCTTTCCTCTACTTTTGTTGATTCGTTTCGTGTCCCTTGGGGGGACGCTTCGAGACAAAACACACCTGAGCCCGTCGGAGGAGAAGACGTCAGTGGTGGACGCTCGTGGAAGCAGCCTCTGCGGCGCGACGCCTTCATTTCTCCCATGAATAATTGGAATCAACTGTGAAAGCGCACAAAAAGTCTGGCCAAGCGGGGGAGAAAGCCCCCACTTTTTCTCTCTTTTTATCGCCATCGCGAATCTCGACAAAAACGCTGCTTCGTGTGCTTTGCGGCCTGCTCGACGACGGCGTGCGGCGGCGGCAGGGACGACTACATTTATTTTGTGTTGCTTTTATGCTATAGTCCTTTGGGGAAGTTGTTGGAGAGCCGCCGCCGCCGCGCACGCGGGCCAGATCCGTCGAGCTGGAACAAAAACGAAGGAGGACCCTCTTGTTTTTGGGAGAGAGAGAGCTCCTTCGTGGCTCACACACACACCTATATAATTGTGCATTCATGCATACCTCCGCAACGAGATTCGAATAGTCTACGTGCTTTTCACCCTCGTTTTTCACGAGAGAGCCAAGTGAGGGAAATGAGGGGTCTTTTGGTATTGAAATGAGCTCAATTACACGAGCGATGAGACGGCGGCGGCCCGCGGAGAGCACACTCGACGAATCGACTTATTACGGGCGGCAAGTTGGGGTGGATGTGCGGACTACTAGGGAGAAATCAAATTGAGTTCTCGCGGAATGTTGCTGATGTCGTTCGATCTAATTGTTTTCGTTTCGCTCGAATTCACTTAGCCAACCGCTCTCTCTCTCTCGAATAATTTTATAGCGCGGAGCAGTGACGTGGCATCCTATGGACACCCACATTCGATAATAACAAGAATGAAATGCGTTCAATAATATTTTGAAGAGAAAAGAAGGAAAGAAAAAGAGAATTGGCTTCTTCTGTGTCTCAAGAGCGCTCAAAAATCAAATTGAATTGCGCGAGTGGGGAGGGGCCAGCGGACGGCGGGGGAAAATACGAAGAAGCAGCACCTTTTCATAACTTTTCTGCGCATCCGTCGTCTCAAAATCTCATTTTGTTTTTCGATTTCGACGCCGTTTTCGGGAATCTCTTGTGTGTTTACGCATGTATGTGAAGAAGATGAAGGAATGGATGGGGAGGAAGAAAAAGACAATTCATCAGGAATAATAGTACAAACGGGGGGAGGATAGAGAGGAGGGAAGAAGGACCCCCAGCACCACAAATAGAAAGAAAAGGACAAATGGGAAAAGGTTTCATGGCTGCTTTCGGACCATGGAGGGCGATGGCGAGAGGACGCAGACGCGCGAATTCGCGCAAGCATGGAAGCGGGGCTCCGGATGTGTGAGAGAGTAGAGACGCAGACAGACGTCCTCGGAGAGGAGAGAGAGAGAGTTACGAAATGGGTCCGAGAGAAGGCGGGGGAAGGGGGGTTGCTAAGGGGGCCCGAAGGACGTCGGAAGGGTGAAGGACGGCGCCGGGGGCAAGTCGGAAGAAGGCAAAAAGTCGGATTGATTGGATTGTTCTTCGAAATTCGAGACGCTTGATCTGAGGTCGGATTTCATTTTATTGCTTGACGAGGTGCGGGTGGATGTCGATTTTGACATGAGGGGCATGTCCAGTGAGTGACGGTCGTAAACACACAGTGTGTCCATCTGCTTCTGATTGCGTAATCGGAGGATAATCGGGCAATAAGCTGTGAAAAACAACACTCGCACGCGCGAGTCAAATCACATTCAAAGTTGTCGTGTACTGGCGACGAATGCCAACGGATCGAGGGAATCTAGGTCAGCAGAAGCAGAAGAAAGAGAAGGGGAAGGGGAAGGAGAAGGAGGAGATGGCCGAATGATGAGAAGTGTTTATGATGATGATTATGCGGAGAACAGATCTCTGTCTCGAGGAGAAGCCGCAACCTTTTTTCCGAAGAAAGTGAACTTTGAACACCGTCTTGAGAAGTGCCATTTCTGCTGAAAATGAGCACGAAAACAACACTTAAACCGCCGATTGCCACGTATCCGTGTTTTGGTTTCCCAGTATCCTCTCCCCGAGCACACCTGTCATTTTGTGGGTGTCGAACACTATGATTAATTCCCACTTTCAGACTCGGTAATTATTTATCGGAAGAGAGGGAGAGAGAGAGAGAGAGAGAGAGAGAGAGAGAGAGAGAGCCTACCCACACACATTCGCTTCCCAGTTTTCAGAAAAACAGTGTGCAATAATAACAAAATACGCGCGCGATATACGTGTCACACCACAGCCGCTCCGAGTCTCAAACATCAATTTTCTCGCGCTTCTCCTTCTTTTTCTTCTCGAAGGCAATAAGCATAAACGATGACAGATGGGCTCCGCCGTTTAGGATAACATCGGGATGTGCGCGCGTCAAAAGGGCGACACTCATTTTGAGCCGTGAGCCCCCGAGTGAGTTTAATCGCGATGTGAGCAAAGCGGAAAGTGTGTGCGTGGGAAGAAGAGTGGAATGCGAATGCAGACCGATTATGCTCATTGTCATGGCTCAATCCAATTTCGATGGATAGGCGGTATTCATGGGCATTTGCTTGGCACAGGAGATAGTTTGGATACGGAAAAAGGGTGCATTCAGAGACCCGGGGAGTCTAATTTGGTATTTGGCGTTTTGGAATTGGGAAGTTTTCTTGGAAAACACGAAAAAGTCGAAAAACGAAATGAGAATTTTCAGATGGAAAGTGGAGTCAGAATGAGTATGCCTCAGACGAGCGGAGGTCGGAATCACTGCGAAATCAGGTCTCGAGGGGAAGTGTTTTTGACGGAATTTCAGAATTTTCTACTTATGAATCTGCAAAAACTTCTAGTTTTCCCGATATGTTTTCATAAAGCGCATTTTTTCAAAAACGAAAATTGAAGTTTTTGAGAACTTTGAGACAAAATATCTGGAAAACTAGAAGTTTACGCAGTTGGGTAGCAACTATGTGCAGTTGGGTAGCAACTATAATGAATGAAAATGAATGAAAATGTATGAAAGAATGAAAATGTATGAAACTATGAAAAAGCGCAAACCCTTGGAAGTTAATTGGAAAATCTGAAACGATTCCGAGTGGAAGCTGAAGAAGGTCAAGATCTCAATCGTCTGCACTTTCGGAAGCACTTCACCTTTCCCTCGAGAACCTTCTGAAAAGACCATTCCACTGTTGAATGTTTCATTAAGTTGGTGTTTTCGTGAGCAGCTCGTGCAACCAGCAGTAAAAGTTCCAACGGCATTCTGTTTTTCTGAAGTTTGTAGCCTACACGTCTTTCAGATTTCCGTTGCTTCTTTGATCCCAACGCATGTACTTCCACCTATTGTTGTGACAGACAAACACGCACCCGACGGTTTCAGCCTACTCATAAACGTCGCCCATTCGAAATTCCTGTGTGTGCGTTGTTTGCAAATGCAAATTGGCCCCAACAATACACGAGGTGTAAAATGGCAGCAGTCACTGCTTGCCATCAGCGAAGAAGAAGAAGCGCCGTCGACGTTTTTAGTGTGTGTCCGCGGCGGCGTCGAGAAGAGGTGACCAAGGTCAATTCGCTCTCGGTCCGCCTTTGTGACAGTCTCGCACGAAACACATTCCTCAAAGTGACCACGGCATTTTTTCTTTTTTCGTTTGGCAAACTGTTCGATTCGTACTGCCATACCCCTTCTCCTTCTTCTCCTTCTAGTACTACTTTCTCCGCGTTTCGTTTCTCAAACTCGCATTCCTTTACGAAGAGAAAGTTGACTTTCCGGTGGCTACTTGTACTTCCTCACTCTTTTATACTCTTCAAGGTGTTCAGTTTTGCAGAATCAAAATGCGATCAACGTTTCTAATACTTCTCTTATTGTCAATTGAACGAGGTACGTCTTCTTTTCGTTTCTCGCTTCTGCCTCCTGACGCTTTGAATGACATCATTTCGAAAACAGCCTCCCATTATACACACCCTCGAGACTTCCCCTTTCTTCTCTGAAACCACCACCCAATTCAAGAATTCTCTTGTTGGTTGTAATCAGGCACTCTCGAACAATGGAATGGAGTGTAATAAAGAGAGATGACCGTACGGGCAAAAGGGCAAAACACATGATTTCTCGCCCGATAGACTGGCTGGCGCGTCGCTACAAGGAGGTCTTCTCTCGAAATTCAGTCGTTCTTTCAGGCGCCGCACAGATCAACCTCGGCTCTTTCTTCCTTCATCCGCAGAATGGAGGCGGCTTCGATATGGGAATGGGCCAGGGAGCCAACATTCTCGGATTCGGAGGTGACCGTAGTTTCAACTTAGCCGGCAATAGAGCTGGATTTGCCATGGGATGTGAGCATAGTCGAGTGTGCGCTTTCGATTACCATCCGGCACGTTTTCAGCAAACAACGGAGCTCTGGTCGGAGGACAGAGGGTCGGAGTGGACGGAGGGATCGGCGGAGGACGAGAAGGCGTCGAGATGGGAAGTCAGGTGCAGTTCGGCAACGAACCGAGTCCAATGCACCCGGCGGGACAATTCGGAAGCTTTTTGGACAACGTGAAGAACTTCTTCTCTTTCCTGGGTTAGTTTCGAAGACGCTGTTGTTATCTTGATCAAGCATCAATCAGCGCTTTCTCTTTTGTGTCTCTATTGAGAACAGAATGGCACGTAGGGCAACACCTGGCCTTTGAACGACTATTCTGATTCCTGACTTCCAGGTCGTGGCATGCCGATGCCTCCTCCTCAGCAACCACCACCGTCTCCTCCGTTCTCTTTGGGAATCACACGTCCGCCAACACTGGTTGGAACCGAAGGAGCTGGCGAGAGACATAAGCGTGAGTGGAGATGAGTAATGAGTTGCAGGGTGAGAGATTTCAGCTCGTCCGTGGTTCCCAGAAGGCGAAGAGAAGGAGGAAGAGAGGGTGGAGACGGAGATGAAGTCGAAGGAAGGAGAAGTCGTTTCGCCGTCTGGAGGGTCCGTCGAGGAAGAGATAATCGAACCGAATAACGGAAACGAGAAGGAGATCTCGAGCAAGTCGGTCGAGTTCAGTGTGGACAAAGAGCCGACCGACGAGTTTCCCGAGGACCTGTTCACTGCGCAGACGTCGCGACCGAGGCAGTTGCCGGGGCTCATCGAGTTTGCGTAGAAGGTGTACGGTAGGCATGATGACACTCTCATGACCAACATCACGGGTCTCTTGCTCTATTTTTGGCTCAATTCGCTGCCCATAATTTATGTAGAATCCATTCGCTTTCTTCCGTAGCTTTATGAATAAATTTTCAACGAAACTAGAGAAACGCACTGAACTATGACGTGGTGGTTGAAGAACACGAATAGGGGAAACAAACAAACACATATGGAGAATTTATACATATTTATGAGTTTTTTAGGTCACGGGAAGAAGAAGAAGAGGAAGGCGGACTGAGACACGAAATGACCCGTTTACGCGGTTTCTTTTTGCATAATCACATTCGAATGTAGTGGAAACAGGAGGGATTACCTAGACGACGGTGGGGGCTAGACAAGTATCTTGGCGATCAGGGAGAAGGTTTGGTGCATTTTCTGTTGGTGCTCGCTCTTCTGAGTGAACGACCGTTTGACTGCTTTACGGAGCTCCGGGTTGCACAACTGAAAATGGGGCGATTGGTGGGGGGAGTCTCGGAGTTGTTTCTTACCATGTAGATGGGAAGTCGGAGGGCACATGCGGTGACTACGAGGACAGAGGAGAGATCGGCGGATAGCATGTACTCCTCGATGAATCTGAATTCACGTTCTCTTTCTCGTTCAATTGACTCCAAATCACCTCGTCTGAAGAGTCTCGATGTCAATGAACTCCCAGGCGGTGATGAAGACGTTGACAACATTCGAGATGAGATAGATGACACAGATGAAGAGCATTGTGGCGGTGGCTTGACGTACGTTCGTCTGGAGAGACAATTGGAATTAATTCAATGAAGAGAGAGAGAGGCTCAATGAGTCAACTCACTCGACTTTGCATTCTCAATGAGAAGCGACGTCTCGATCGGTTCCCGAATGCGTGGTGCATCTGGGATCGAAGTTCGAGAACGATTCCGAGATTGATGAGGAGGAGAAGGAAGAACGGAAGGAATACGGTGGCGATGTTGCGGAGCCAGAACTTGTAGACGGTACCGTACCACACGGACTTTGTTATCTCCGTGACATCCACGTAGTACTCCATGACGGTGTTCTTGCAAGTGACGTCGTCACTCGGGAACACATCCAACTCCATGAGCATTCCTCCTTTCGTCAAGATCCCGATGGATAGACACGCTGGAATGAGGCTACAGTAGAGGAGGAGTATTTACGAGTTCAGAGAACACGGACAGCCCAGAAAGATGAGGAAGAGGGGGGGGAGGAAACGATGTGCTCTCCGCGTCACACAAAGACTATGCACCATAAATAGCCAAATCAGTGCGACGGTTCGTACACTCGTGCAACTACTCACTCACCGAAACACCACCAGCTACGCCGCTTCTGGAACTGCTTCAGCATGTAGCTGCGGACGGTGATAAGGTATCTCTCGTAGGCCACTGCGATCAGAATGTAACTGAAAGACGGGCGGCGGTTGGGAGGTCAGAAACAGACGGACACCTACCAAGCGGTTGTCATACACACGTGTGTTATCGCCAGTCCGTAGACGAAGAACGGCCACCAAGCCCTGGCGAGCTCAATCCATTTGGTCCAGTCCTTGAGTGAATCGACGAGAATAACCGGCATGTAGCACACGGAGATTATGATGTCGAAGAAGCAGAGAGCGAGGATGAACTGAAAGAGGAAGTGACGGGTGAAGAGACGAAGGGGGCTCACGTGGAAGTAGCACTTGAAACACCGATTGTTCCGGATGAGGGATATGAAGAGGAGCACATTGTTCGAGATGGAGATGATCGAAATGACGGAGCCTATAAAGTTGACTGCATTGACTACGTGTTTCCGGAACGGGCGCCGACTGCGATTCGCTCACCGGCAATG
This sequence comes from Caenorhabditis macrosperma, assembly GCA_963932285.1. Taxonomy (NCBI): domain Eukaryota; kingdom Metazoa; phylum Nematoda; class Chromadorea; order Rhabditida; family Rhabditidae; genus Caenorhabditis; species Caenorhabditis macrosperma. Next base: position 9,897,370 of record OZ010621.1, on the reverse strand, counting down.
ACCATTGCGAGCGATATCGTCGACTTTGGGCCATCCTCTTCGCACATTTAGCGACCTAAAAATTGAAGAAAAGTGGGAAAAACAACGAGAATGATGGGAAAATGCGGGTGTGGAATATTGATGAATGCCCTATCTTTCTTATACTAAAAGAGAAAGGATGTCTGTCTGTCGGTGTGTGTGTCCGTTTGTTTGTCCACAGCCATTTCTCAGCCGCTACTGGACCGTTTTAGCCCATTTTTGGCACAGAGGTCAGAAGTATTGACCGCAAGGTGCACGTAAATTTTCTAAGCGATCCGTCAACTTTGACGGCTTCTGGACCGATTTTTGTGTATTTTCTCTCTTAATTGCGCCTCTGGGAAGGTTGCGTCGACTCGACTCGCCTATCTTCCCAGAGGCAGGTTGGGGCATAGCCCAGGCTGAGAGGCGGCGTTAGCCGCCTCGATTGGCCTGGTGTATACTAATAAGACAATTAACGACGTTTCGTTTTGCCTAATATTCCGAGAAATAGGCGGTACGAAAAAGGGAAGGATGAGGGGAGATAGTCGAAATGGCGGAAGAGATCTGTCGAGAGGGGAGAGGATTTCGTGTTCGGATTTGGCAAATGATGCGATTTGTGGCAGCCGGAGGAAGAGGAGGATACATTCTGTCGGGTGCAAGGTTGGAAATGAGTACTCGCTGCGTTCGGACAAAGATCGATTGTGCCATTAGAGAGAAGTTCGGAGAGGCATTTTAGTAGTATTGGGGGGAGTAAAATCAAGGGAGAAAAGGGGAAAACGACGAGGAAAAGTGCACGCGTTTCTCAAAAATTTAGTGGATTTTTTATGGGAGACGCCAAGGAGACCGTCTTCGAAACTTGCGGATTTCGTGGATTTCCGGAGAAAGAGATGGCCGGAAGGAAAGGGATAAGTTCCCTTTTGGGAAGAATGATAACCAGAAAAACAAGTGATTCGGGTATTGTTCGAGCAGCCGAAAGTGCAGTCCAATGAACAGAACTTTCTCTTTTTCTTCTCGTCCAGACTACCTCAAATGAGTACAAAAACAGCTATTCAGGCGAATTGACACCTGAGAACACAGACAAAACCGCCGCTCATAATACGAGGGGAATCGAGGAGAAGGGCGTCAGGTGCTCGCTTCTTCTCATAACAAAAAAATGTTGAAAGGAAGAAGCCAGTTGGTGGGGGCAATTTCTTCAAATTGTCATGACCTATGTGCTCATGGATTCTGCAGAATCGGGTGCTCCAGAACATGTTCTAGACGACGACGACGTCGAGTCGTTTACTGAGATTGGGCCGCTCATCGGCACAAAACATAGGGAAAGGGGAGAGATAGGGAGAATTGGGACTGGTCAATCATAAAACGGGCGCCGCCAATGACGGCGACACTCCTCGCAATGCCACGGGGGCTCAAAGAGCAACAAGAAACTTGTTCTTCTTCGATGGAATTCTAATTCTAGTCACACAGACACGGACCCCCTCCTTCCGCCGCCGCCTATTATGTTGTAGTACGCACTTAGACGGGGGTCGCCCCGTTTATGTTCAAAAACACATACACACACACGCATACTTTGAGGTTATGAGAGATGCGGAGAGTTTAATTTCCGGGTGGCTCGAGTGACTCATTTCGATGGGGCACGGTTGCGTTCTCTCGAGGGTTCACACGTGAGACAATGGGCGAAGAACTGGTCCAATATGTTTTGAAGGATCTCCGAAAAGAAGGGGGGCGTTCCTCTTTCGAATAATTACCAAGAGGCCAAAACGAATGTGACAAAAACAGAGAAAAGGGTAGGAGTTCGCGAGTGACTTCCTCTCGTTTTTGAAGGTGAATAATTCAAATGGCTGTGTTTGTAGACGGGGTTAAGTGGATTTCGGGGGGAGAGGAAGTACGGGAATGAAACAAGGAGAAACGAGGTTACCGACGACGACAGCTTAATAGACAATTTCCTGGAATGCCCTTGTCAATGGAAGTGATACGAGGAGCCCCCGACAGACAGCCCCCGGACAGGAGCGACAGATCAAAAAGAGACGCTTCCGACGGAATATTCGGGAGAAAGAGAAAAGAAACAGCCTCGTTGATTCAATTGCGACGGAATTAGTTTTCAATGGCAATCTTCTAGGTACAAATTTCAAGTGAGTACGTGAGATTTCGGATGAATCTCAGACTTGGAGGACTGAAAACTTTCCGAAGATCACGAGAAGACGTCGGAACAGAAGTTTTGGATTCTCACATCGCTCTTCTGACAAATAGGTACAATACTTGAGTTCACGAGGCTTTGAGTTCCAGTCAGACTGATCTCCATCTCACAAGGGAGGCCATTTTGCCCCAAGGTTTCAGAATGCCTTCATAAGGGCAGAGAACAGCTCTTTCTGAATCCGCTGGTGAAATGCTAGCCTCCACTTTAGGAAAGTTTTCGAATTGGGACGTCTCAAAGTTTCAGATTTCCACTGAATTTACAGAAAATTAGTACCAGAATTTGTTTAAAAACGGCACATCTCTTGAATATCAAAACAAAAGAAAGGATAGAATTTGAGGAGTGGATTCAAAATGAGCCTATTCTAGGACGTTTCCAAGTAACGAAAAAAGCAGGTTCACAGAAAAAAACACTCGGAACATCACCATCACGAATCAGAATCGTTGCATCCGAGTCAGGAATTTGTGTGGGAAAGGTACAATTCGGAACTGCATTTCGCTGACACGGAGACGTCAAAACGCAGCAGAATCGTGATAATATGAATGTGTGGATCAGAGTGATGGATGTCTTGTTATTCAAGGTGCTTCTGACTGAACTTGTTGCTCTATGATACTTGATATCCGATAGGCATGCAGCGGATACTTGAGAAGATCCGAAAGAAACAAATGACATGAGGTTTCGGATAATAAAATTAGCAGAAGAGAAGGGCCGATGGCGACGGAATAAAGTTTGAAATCGCAGTTTGCAGAGGAAAAAAAAGAGGAATGCGAACGAAAAGAAGCGATGCAGATCAGAAAACAAGGAGAAGAGGATGCGGCGGCGACGGTTGCAATTGAATATCCGAACTCTAGTCGACGATTTGGGCAGTGTCACGTAGTTTAGTGTGTGTGTGTGTCGGTGACCCGATATGCCGACTGATGGTATCGGTTTCAAATGGACGGCTTCCCAAAAGAAGGGCAAGTGACAAAGTGGGTTGTCCCCTGATGGGTGCTAAATCATGAGACGGTTCTAGAGAGAGAGAGGGCAAAAAAGTGAGGAAGGTCTCTTGAGAGAAGACAATGGGCTCGGCGAGCAGCAGAGCACGGAGTTCGTTTTGTAGCCGAGGAAGAGAGAGGGCCCAGTGCGAAATGAGGAAGCGATTAGATTGGAGTGGCCCGTGTGTGGCACGTCATCCCCGGATGGAAGAAGCAGAAGAAGAAGAAGAAGAAAAAGAGAAAGGGGAGGACCAGATTTATATTTGGGAATGAGCCCCACAGAGAGAGAGAGTTGTTTCCTTGAAAGATATGTTTGTTTTCTGACAAACTGATGAATGTGTACGTTTCCAGTGACTAGACGAGACGAATTCCGAAAGTCTTCTGGGAGAAATTCTAATTATTATTCGCATCGAATTACGGAAGTGACCGTATATTGAACAATTGCACACTAGTGGTTTGAGTTTTTGGAAATGACCGGAAGGGTTGCAGGATCAACAGAAAATGGGGTTGGAAAAGAGTTTGAACCTTTCGAAAACAAATGAATAATTCTGAATACTACTGAAAAGAGCATGTTTTAGGGGCGGCGCAACTGTTTTTGGAAACCTTTTGGTCCTTCCGAATACTCGGAAAACGAAAGATAAGAACACAAAAAGCTGTCTCCGGATCGAGAAATGCGTTTGTTTTGGTTGCCAGTGCTCCATTGGAGAATGTCAGAACTGTCAGTCAGAGTTCTCTCTGCCAACTCTTAAGACATGAAGATTGGTCCGGATGACAGGCCCCAGAAGAAGACGAAAAGTTCAGACATGTTCAGCCGACTGAGAGCTGTTCTTGTTCTATGAACGCCAGTTGATTCCGAAGAGAAAAACATCAAAACTTTGACGACAAGCTAGACAAACTTTGATTCCGGGGAACTGAAAAGAAAGCGTTGGGGCAACAATCGGTGTCTTTGGGGAGGATGCTCGTCGGAAGTTCGGATTCCAGACCACACTCGCGTTCTTCCTCTTCTCAGTGTTGTTGTGTCTGAGAGGAGAAGACGAAAGAGAGCGGATTTTCGAGGGAGGAGGGGGATTCTGACTGTTCATCATCTGATTTATACGATGAGCAGGGACAATGGGCTGAATGCGGATGAGTAGAAATCTTTGCTCAATTAGTCGCGAGAGCGATACTCACGTACGAGAGATTACATTTCACAATCAGAAGATTAGGATTAGTGGGTACCGTACAGGGATGTATTTCCGGGGCAACTGCGTGACGTTTTCCCTTTTTCAAAAGCAACAGGTGGTTCTGCAGGGCGCTCGCAATAATAACTATCAACCCTAGGAGTTTTTTTTGCGAAAGTTATCAAGTTTTCCATGATAGCATTTTCTCTTTCGAAAATCATTCCAGGAACCATGAATCGGAATGATGAATGAGTGAATGACACCGCCTTTGTGATGTTGATCCGGGCCAAGGATTACAAGTGACAATGAGAGAATGGGATGAATAACTGGGATGAATGGGGGGAATCCATTCGGGATTAGTCGAGTGCACACGATTCGAGATTCGTCGTCGAATACCGTGAATTCTGAATTATTCACGCCGCTTTCTTGCATGCAAATGCCACGAGGTGGCATCATGTGTGGACTATGGAATCCTATCGTTCGGAGTTCTCTACGAGACCAGATGGACAAACACTTGCTCAGTTTCTCGTTAAAGTGTGAATCTTTAAAAACAAGTGTGACAATTTGCTACTATCGGATGCCAACGAATTGGCTCACAACCGAGAAGACCTCTGCCGGAAAATCATGATATTTCGAGACTGATAAGAGATATAAAGACTCTCCGGCAGAGCTCTCCTCGAGGCCGTTTCGATGGCATCCGATATTATCGTTAAATCTCAAAATCGGAGTCTAGAAAAAAAAAGATTCGAACGCTCGCGCGAGATATCTCGCAGCGGAGATCAAAATGTAAACGGCGAAACGTGCTGCGTCTTTAAAGCCCGACTACGGTATTGCGTCATAATTAATTTCGTATTTTTCTTTCGATTTACTCGATTTCAAGAGTTTTTCAAGAGTTTTTCGCGCTTTTTTCTGTAAAAAAAGCACAAAAAGTGTATTTTCCGTGAAAAACGGTTGAAAAACGGCTGAAATTGAGTAAATCAAGCGAACAACAAGAAATTAATTATTTTTGATCTCCGCTGCGAGATATCTCGCGCGAACGTTTGAATTTCTTTTCTCGACTCCGATTTTGAGATTTAACGATAGTAGTAGATCAGTTGATTCCGGAAGAGCTCATTTACGTTAACATCTCTATCCTGGGAGGACACCTCCAATCTATTTTTCTTTTAAATCTCGAAATAATAGCGGATTTGACGATAAAGTGCGCGTCGAATGCAATCGTGCTCCTCCGCTCCACAGTGTCTGCGTCTCGCCTCTTTTTTTATACTTTTGAAGTTCTAATGGGGGATCTGAGCCAAAAGAGTCAAATTAATAACATTTCTTCTTATTTTTAGAGTAACAGACGCAATGAGTTCCACTTCCAGAAGTAGAATTCAAATTAACAATCCCTATACTTCCTTCACTTTCTGCTTCGTTGACAAAGTGTTTCTCATGAAAACACCTCGGAAATTCTGGATTTCAAGTGTTTTTCAAGTACTACTTTTATATCATCATTTGTTGCTGATCAGTTAGTGTCTACCGTAGTCACCGTATTTCCTCGACTAAAGCGGCACCCGAAATGCTGCCGGAGAATCATTATATATCGAGAATGATAAGAGATATCAAAAAGTTGTCAACAGAAAATTATTTGTAGATTGGAACTAGGACTACAAGTCAGCTGTTGACAACTTTTTGATATCTCATATCAATCCTGAGATACCGTAAAGTCTCTAATAGAAGGGCACCCCAAACGCCGCCGGAGAATCACTATATCTCGAGACTTATAAGAGATATCAGAAAGTTGTCAACAGCAAACTTGTAGATCATGATTAGGACTACAAGTTTGCCGTTGACAACTTTTTGATATCTCTTATAAGTCTCGAGATATAATGATTCTCCGTTTGTGGTGCCCTTCTATTTTTACTTTACGGTATAATGATTCTCCGGCCGAGCTCTTCTCCGTTTCGCGGCAATTTCGATGGCATCCGATAGTAGCAAATTGTCAAATTTGTTTTTGAAGATTCACACTTTAACGACTGAACAAATTTGCGTATTCGTCCATCTGGTCTCGTAGAAAATGCATCTGGAACATTGAAATACGAACGATAGGATTCCATAGTCCACACTACCTCGTGGCGTTTGCAGGCAAGAAAAATGCTTTGTGAAAGCATTAAAATAACCAAAAAAGGTGCAGAAAACGTCATTTGGGCAAAGAGGTGTCCCAGAAACAACAAATACTCAACCACGGTGTTTCAGAACGTGGAAAACGTATAAAGGCGATCAGGGAGGTGTGTTGAAAGTAAGAGAAACTTCTGATATTTGAAATTTGTCGAAGTGTTCTCTCCTTGAATTAGGAGAAAAACCCGCGCGTTTTCGAATTCGGGAATGCGATGAATTGTGAAAAAAGGAACAGTTGGTCAAATATTTAAAAGATTGTGGTTTTGATCTCCTCGGAGAGACTGTTATGGTGAGGATTTTCAATAGAATAGAAACCGGAACAGAACTTCAAATATGGGCGAAGCTGCGACGAATTCAATGCGAACCCGAGTTCGTAGAAACGCGAAAGGGGGGTTCAGGAAGTTTTCGTTCGCTGTGAACCAAAAAAGAAGTGAAAATAACTCGGCCATTCCAATTGGGGGTTCATAATTTGTTGACTCCAAAGAGTGACTTTGAGAGTGAACTGCCCAACGGACTACGGACATGAAGAAGACGTCGAACCGATTGGAGCATGAAATGAATGCGTGGTCAAGTACAGTTGTTCCTCTCAAAGTGCTGTGTTGTGTGTTTAACATCAAATATTCCCCCAGCAGCGGAATGACGTCTACAGTCTCGACTGAAACATCAGATGGTGTTATTCGAGGAAACGTGATGTAATTGAAAGGTGTTTTAATACTGTTTGAATCGAGTTTTCAGACTTGTACAGTGCGAGTTTCCATTCCTTTTATGGTCAGAATTCCACTTCCACACTCTATTCTGACAGCAACACCCTTCTCTTTCGGAGCCTCCGCGCCCCGAAAGGCGCCGCGGGGGCTCCCACGTGACCGCAAATTCGTCATGTGCTGCTCCTCCGCGGCCATTTGGTCCCTCTCTCTCCCGTTATCGCAAATCACCACCGAGTTGTGAATGTTTACGTGATCAAAATTCAGTCTCAATCGTTTGTTTGTCCCTTTCTCTTCTCGTCGCGCCGTCGCGGATCTCGTGTCTGGGTTTATAAATTTACACTTTACACCCCGGACGGCCACTTCGGAATTACAGACGGCATTACAATATGCACCGAGCGACGCCTCTCCGCCTCTTGCGCGGTCTCTCGCCCGACAGGAACCCATTCAAAACACGATTGCGTTCCTCGATCGTTGCTCAATCGTCGCGCATCCGGCGGCTCTTTCCGCGAGTGTTCCGCGAGACACACGTGACCCGATGACCACCTGTTGCTCTCTTTTCTCATCGGACACCCGTCAAAAAACCCACGATGATCAATTGATCCGGGAGAAGAGAGAGAGAGAGAGACGGAGAGAAACGGAAGTAATCGGGGGCGTTGTTTTTGCAGTTCATGTGCACTTTTTCTCAGAATAACCACTCCCGTAAACATGTGAGAATTGTTTTCACTAACGAGCCAACACTCTTAAATGGCTATTTCCAGAAATGTCAACTTGTTTTGAACACGAATATGCGGTTCTTTGGCTGACATTTAAAACGTGGCTAATGAGCTTGTCACTGATAAAGTTCACGCCTGTTATGGGCAAGTCGCGGAGCACGTCCATTTCGAGACAGTTCCTCCCGTCCGTTCGTCATCACTCGCCCACGATAAGCATCTGATCAGAGCTCAATAAGGCTAGGTGACCCAGACAGTCGAAACGCTTATTTTCGTCGTCGTCACCACCTCCTCCTCCTCCTCCTCCTACACTGCAATTATCAGCCGACGTCGTCTCGGAAAGTGTGCGTGAATACCGATCTCTTGGCCGTTGATATTCCCCCCGGAGGAAAAGTGTTTGGCTCGTGATTTGTATCTTCTGAGAACTTGAACAGTATGTAGTTTGACGGAAACTGATGTGTGGATGGAAGATCAAGGACGGAAAAAGAAGGCGAAGAGACCACGGTGATGATGATGATGATGTGGGAAGAGAAGAAAGAAACAAAAAGAAGAATGTGCATGATGTTTCCTGTGTTCTGCTCATGATCAATTGAAAGTTTGTGTGTGGTATAATGCCCTGCCGAGTGGAAACTGTGCTCTGACCTTCAGAAAAAGCAACATCAACTGGTTGTTTGCCCATTTCGAGCACACACATTATCCCATCATTGAAACCAGAGACAGATGGTTTCCGTGTGAAAAGTGGGCAGTTTTCGTATTTCCTCGAATAGAGCGGCACCCCGAACGCTGCCCCGAAGAATCATTATTGCTCAAGATTGATATGAGATATCAAAAAATTGTAAACAGCAAACTTGTAGTCCTAGTTACGATCTACAATTTTCTGTTGACAACATTTTCATAACTCTAATCAATCTCGATATATAATGATTCTCCGGCAGCATTTCGGGTGCCGCTCCATTTGAGGAATTACGGTGACTACGGTAGACACTGACTGAAAGGGGCTCTTCAACAGACTGAAGTAGTGCATGTTGCGTTTGCGAGAACCTGGCAGTTGGCTTATTACTGACCATTTCATTTTCAGTCATCTCTTTTCGAAACGAACGCTGTATCTGAGACGCCACTTCAAACCCTCTTATAACTGACAGGTGCTCACAGAAGAAAAGAACCGTGCATTCCTCGATCTCTGACTTTCCCACGGCTACGGAATTCGGGTAACCTCTGACGTTCTCTCTTTCAAACGGCGCTGTTTCCCGTGGAGAGCTTCTCTAGAGCGCGGGAAAAACGTGGAGTACAGCGCACTTATTTCAATAAGTCTCATGTTTCAGACCAAAATAAGATTTTCATGTGCTAGTTCCGATAATTTACCGCTAAATATGATACTCCAAAGTTACGTTTTTGCCGCAAAACACTATCGTTCGCGTCGTTTGAACTGACGTTTGCTTCGGTCCCTTGAAATTGCAAATAGAGCTCGCTTCGAACACTCGCTCGTCGTCGACTAGATCTCTCTCTCTCCAATCATAAAACATAAAAAGGTTTCGCACTTCGAACTAACTAATGTGCACTTTTGTCTTCCGAATCGAACATCAACCATCATCCCAGCGTGTGTTTCGGAAAGGTTTCAATTGTTTTGTGATTTCGATTACGTAACGAGTCTGCCGTTCTAATTGTGGTGCACATCGACTTCTTGATCGTTGCCGAGAGTTTGAAAACACAATATTGCGTTTTAGACAAACCCGTCGCGCACTTTTTCGAACACCCGTAATTCCGAAGGGTACGGTAGTCGCGGGTGCAATTAGTTGAGCCACGTAATCGAAAAGGAACTTTGAAACCTCCAGACGATTACATCACCCACGTTACGTCAGTATTGTGACGCATCGATGAGACTGGCTAATTGTTTGTCAACTGGGTCTCCGAGTGATATATCCTATTCGGTGAATGCTAATGTGCACGTAGACAAGGGACACAGTTACATTTTGTGCCACGGATCGAAAATTGTGGTTTATGACAATATTCTGCAACGGAAGAACGAAGAACTTGGATTGGAGGTACGAAGATCGAAAACTTTCCAAAGTTCAGAAGATATGACGTTTGAAAGATCCTGGAAACTGCTCCATAGAGCAATTGCATTGTTTAGAGCCATTAGACCCCTTGGAATAACAACTGACTGTGGATCAATAACCTCAGAAATCGATTGCGTACGCGGCAAATCCCCCGGAATCTCCGAATAGAGAACATCCTGTTACCCAAATGGGACAGTCGGAGTTCCGAGCGGCAGTCTCCATTCCTTTTCGTTCTCTCAACCTCAGAAGCTGGAAGTCCCAACACTCTTCAACGTCTCTTCATCTCTTCCCAGAATCCTCCCTCCAATAGGGAAATCCTCCCTCTAATTCGCCGATGTTTTCTGGAAAAAGAAGTGTGTGTGTGCACTGGAGTGACGTGATTGTTGCTCGGTAGACCGTGAGTCCAATCGCATTGAAAAGAGGCAAATTCGAAATGTCGGGGTCGCATTTGCAGACGAGGAAACGAGACGTATGTAAATGAGAGAAGACACGGCGACGACGGCCGAGAAGGGCTCTCGTTTGACAGGATTAATCACGGATTTCTATCATTTTCGTGTCTTGGACGAGTGTTGTTTTCTCCCTTCCAATTTGTCACTTCCCCTTCTGTTTTGATAATCGGATGACCTTCTTCTGCGAAGCTTTCTGACCGACCGATCCCGAAGACCAACAATCGTTGAGAGGCATATACTCTGGTTTCGGCCAAGACTACGCAATGCTGTGAGAAATGTGTGCTCGAAGAGTAGTCGTCCAGACATATCCCCTCCACCTAATAGTCGGGTTGGCCGGATCGAAAACATTACAAATTAGACTGTGAATGATCCAGAAGAAGGCGAAATGGGCACATTTGGGGGTAGCATTCCGATGGTGATAAACACGTCTTCGAACGAACACGGAAAGAGACGGCGGCAGAGTATGCACTGCAGAGCCGCCCGCCGAGAGCTCCCAAGTTCATTCACCGAATAAGCCAGATGTAACGGGTTCGCAGAAGAGTGTTCGTGTTGTGAGACTATAATGGGCTTGGAAAGTCTCCCAAGAACAACCGGATGAGTTCTTTGGCAACGAGGGACGGGCGTTGGAGCATAGATCACTGCAGGCACCTGGATGCTTCCTATCCCGTATCCTCATTTGAATGCGTGACCTCAGAGAACGATTCAAATTCCTCCAAAGAGACCTCCGACAGTGTCCATCTGTTTCAGAAAGTGCTCACCCGCCGCCCACCTGTTGCGGGCAGCCGTTGCGCAACTTGCCTCTTTGGGCGGCCCCGCATTGCGCAGTGTCTTGTGCAAGGTCCCCTTTAATTCGGCTAGATGCTCTTATGAGCCGTACCCTTCCGTCTTTTCGGGTATCCTCCATAGTCACGCCCTCTTCGGGATGGTATAAAAGGAAAGTACACGTAGTGGTTCCTGCAATCCACAGTTTCTCATCGTCACCATGAGCACTATCGTCTTTCTTCTTTCCGTGTTCTCTTTGGCAATAGCCTTCGTCAGTTCTTCTCCCTTCGAAAACGTCGTCGCTCTCGAGCAACAACTCGAAGAGATCAAGGCTCAAGAGGGCACTGTTATCAACAAAATGAAGTCCGAACTGGAGGTTCTCGAGTCGAGTCATCTCACAACTCGACCCGCAAGGGTCCCTGGCACCAAGAAGCGCCTCTGCGGAAAGCGTCTCGTCGTCTTCATCCGAGCCACTTGCGGACATTGCGAACCAGGTGTGTTTCTGCTTTTTCAAATACTCACATCCTCGTTGAAAACTTGCAGGATCCGACACCAGTCTCTCGCTCATGTGCTGCTACCAGCCGTGCGACATGCATCAGATAATCGGCGCCTGCTGTCCAAGTGTCCTCTCGAAATGACAAGATCCAGCAGTTGCCTTCGTAACATTTACCTCGGTATTAGTAACCATTGATCCATAGATTTTATTGTAAAGCCCAGTTTGTATACTTTCAAATTCCTCCGACATTTCCCAAATAAATGTTTCAAACCAAAATGTTTATTTCGTTGCTCGTGGGAGCCGCTGATCCGAGGTGTTATCCGCCGCTTGTCCTTTCCTTTCTTGTTTAGATTCTGCGGTGTTTACCGGATGCGGGAGGAAGACGACATTCGAATTGAGCCGTTTTAGTCTTTCTTTCGATTGACTCGGATTATACGATCAAGTCTCCATTCGGTCCCCTCGTCGGAGCAATCAGAGATCGAATTCATCGGAAAGGACTCATCAGACCAACTCGTGCCTTTCCAGGCACCACCTGTGTGCTGCCAGGAAAAGGAAGCCCGTAATTAGCGGCGCGTTGTCGTCGGTTCTTGATGATTCAATTGTTCATGTGATGCTCTCTAGTTATCACAAGTTTCCTCCTCTCGTTAGTCATCTGAAGGTGTCATACGGCCGTGGCTCGTGCAGCCTAGCCACCCGATAAACAATCCCGACTATAGTTGATAGCAGATCAAAATAGAGCAGTATAGTTGAGAAGGAGCCGGTGGGCGGCGGATGTACACACCGAAGGCTCATCGCCCACTAGAAGCATCCTCTTCCTTGAATCGTAAGGAGTGAAGTCACAAACAGAACAGAGAGAGAGAGAGAGAGAGCCACAGTTGGGGCAAGTTAACGTCATTTTATTACTGGGAAAAGCAAAGTGGACAGGGAATACAGATAGAGTGGACACAGGAGAAGGAGGAAAGAAGACATCATAACACGTATTTTCCGAAAAGTAGAAGTGGCTGGGGGACGGTTGGCATCTCGCGGGAGGCTCCTCTCGACTCAGCGGCTCGGGCAGCACAGGTTCATGATCTCTCCCATTGTGCACTTCGAACTGCAACATCTCGTCGCGATGTCCGTTTCGCTGGCTGAAAAGCGGATTAGTTGAGTGAGGTGCTTCGGTGGTTCCCCAGTGATTATAATAGATTATAATAGGGCTACTACTACTACGAAATACTATTATTGTTTTTTGTGGCTCTCCCCCGCAGACACTTACAGGTGCATTCGCCGCCGCAGGTCACCATCACCATCTTCCACACTTTGCCTCCGCACAGGGTGATCTTGTCGGTCCGTCGGCTTCTCGACATGAAGTTGTGGACGCCACCGCCGTTGAAGACGTCCGACTCGTCCTCCCACGGCAGCCGATCCTCGAGCATCCAGTTGCGGGCGAAGCTCGCAGCAGTGAGATGGGTGGCGAGAAGAAGAAGAAAGACGGAAGAGAGCATGACGAGTGAATCGGATTTGGGAAACTGTCGGCGGCCGAATGGGTTTTATACCTCGTGGATTTGATGCAGCAAGGGGAGGAGTGACTTGATTATCATAAATATGATATACAAAAACTGGGCGGAGAGAAGGAGAGAGAGGCGCGACGGGACGCGGCGCTCGTGGCCAATTTAGGTTTCTGGTGTCTACCGTAGTGGTGGGTGGAAGAAGCGGCGGGTGTGTGTGTGTGTTATGCTGCACTTGTCAAGTCCGATGAGGAGAGCGCCAATTGAACAGACTGATTGGCGGGTTTATATAGGCAAAGGCGTTCCAAAGAATAGATCGAAAGCAGCTAATATTCGTATCCAGGAACAGTTCAGACCCGCCCACATCATCCGAGAATGTCGTCTATCCGCGGAGGAAGGTGTGCTGTTTTTTATATCTTTCTGACATCCGAAAGAGCAATTTTCTCTGACTTGTGAAAGTGACAGAGAGCGACAGAGAACCGTTGCATTGCATCCCGCCGCGAACGCTTATTTGTCGAGCGAGTTCGGTGCACGAGAATTACCGAAATGTCAGACAGAAACGGCGAAGAAGAAGAAGAAAACAATCAGGGATGAGTAGAAATATCGGTTCGTCTCGAGAAGGAAACGAGTAAGAGCCTGAAAATCCGCGAATATCCAGAACCTCTTCGGCTCGAAATCCGCCGTGTCATTGCACATTTCCTGTTTCGGCCCCGGATTGTGCTGTGATCTCTCAAGAGTTGTACTTCTGTCGCGGTGGGTGGATGAGGGTTGACGGATATGAAAGGTACATGGATTCCAGAAAGAAAAGTTGCCGCCGCGCCGCATTTCAAATTCTAGAAGTGGTTAGAATATTAAAAGTACCGAGATGTCGTGGTGATGATGATTCAGTCTGAGCTTTGCTTGCTTTCGGAGGGCGAACGAACCGAAAATAGGGTGTCTGGCGATGATCAGGTACGGAGGAGAAGAGAGAGAGAGAGAAGGGACTGAATGTTGCATGAGCCAACGAGCCAGAATGATGACCTGTAGATTCAGAAATTCTCCTTCGTTGTCCTCGGATGAGATCTCTTCAAATTGGAGATCTCTTGGAATCATGCATTTCGATGATCAGATGGACTCTCTCGTGTGTGTTATTGCGTGTGTTGTTGTTTTCCCACGAGCTACTATTTTTATTTTTATTATTATTATTGTTTCGATCCGTGCTTTCCCACGTTTATGTTTTGTGTTTAGTTCCTGATCACCGCTTCTTCGTCTTCCTGCCCTGCCCCCTGAGGACCATGACGCGATGGAGCGACGTCTTCAGGAGAGAGAGATGAAAACAATTCATTGAATAATTGACGTGATTATTTACGTGATTCATTGATTTCGAGCATCGCGTCACGTCTGCGATTCGTGCCCGTGATGGGAATATTTTTGTCTGGGTCCTTCGCCGAATGACGTGGCTATCCGATGGGCTATCTCTTTTGAATGGATACACGTTTTCTCGGTCGGCTAAATTGCAAGTGTTCGAAGAGTGTGTCTCAAATTCTGATTGCGGGGTTCGGGTGAGCACTTCGAGGAGTGCACTCAGAGCTGTCACAGAGCATTCGCCGCGTTCGGAGATGATTTCTCGTTCAGACTCTGACATTATACACTCCTGAGAAACGTAGATTTGTCTGATTCGGTTGGTTCGAAATGTGTGTCTGGAGCAGAGTTCAGTAGTCTCGGGGAGACGACTTGGGAGACGACTCGGGAGAGAGGGGAGCTGTCGACGCACAATGCCAAAAGGATATTCCCACAGTCGAGAGAGCAAAAATCTAGAAGACGTATTATTCATTTTCTGCCAAAAAAAAGTTCCTGGGAAAATTGGAGAACAGTTGGAACACTGGGAAATTCTGGAGGACTACAGCAGTCCTGGAAGGATATTCGAAGGGAATGAGAGTCTCCGGGCTCTTGTGTTTCTTCAAGGACTGGAAGAGATACAAGTCCCTTTGTTTCTGGGCTCCGCGAGCACAATCTCTATCCTCCTCTGCCCTTGGCGCTGAGTTCCCAATTCGGAAACTCAGAAGCCTTTTGATTGTAATCTTCGACATTTAATCAAATGTCGTCTGAACTTTCTTAATGAACAAGTCATCGCCGGCGAACGTTCCTCAGACTCCTCTGCGCGTGATTCACCACGTCTACCTTCTCTCTATTATTCTCAATTGGCACTTGGCACGCCTCCTCCGCCTCTCTCGCCCCAGGCCCTTCTTTTCTCAGTCGAAAGGGGCGTGGTCGGAAGAATGTCCCGCCCCGCTCCCTCTCTCTGCACTCTCTGATTATAAAAGAGATCGTTTGCGGCCGGGAAAGCATCATACCCTCGCATTCCCCTCCTCCTCCCCTCCTCACCTCCTAACCTCATCATGAACTATATCGATGTTCTTCTCGTCCTCCTCATCTCCCTCTCCGTAGTTGCGGCAACCCACCGAAGTTACGATGTGCCCTCTCCCTCCCAATTGCGACTGCTCGAAGAGCTCGAGATGGAGCTCGACATGGAGGACTTAGATCGTCCAGTCTCCAGAGCTCGTCGAGTCCCACAGAAGCAGATCTTCTGCGGAAGGAGGCTCGTCAAATACGTCCTCGGAATCTGTGGAGGAGCCTGCACTGCCTGTAAGTTTCCATCGTTTCGATCCTCCCACCAATTCTCTCGTTTTCAGCCACCGGAATCGACATCGCCACTACGTGTTGCTCTTCGCAGTGTGGCGAGAGCTACATCAGGAAGGCATGCTGCCCTTGAATCGCCGATCTCATCTTTCAACTTCTCTTGTGATGATCTCACTGCACTCGTGTTTTTCAATGCTGCGACAATTTCATTTTGAACCCGTGACATCCTGAATAAATACTTTTTTTTCCTTCACCGATCGTTCTCTCTCTCCAAAATCAGTCCATCCATCCGAAATCGTCACTCCTGTCCTCGAAGGCGGAGTCGGCTCTCAGAGAAGAGCATGTCCATCCGTCGCTCGCTAACGAGCATTCCTCCGTGATTCAGAGCCTTTCTAGAATTCTCTCCGTCGCTTTCTCTCGTTCAAAGTCCCCGCCCTCCGTCGGTGTCTCCTGCTCGACTCCTCAGAAGGGGCGGCCTCAATTTCGAATGAGTTTGCCCCGCCCATCCGACTGATCGTCGCGTCAGCAGAATAGCCATAATTGCTCGTCGCCTCCCTCATAGCGCCCATATCCCGTTACCTCACCATGAACAAGCTCGTTCTCCTCGTCGCCCTCCTCGCCAGTGCTGTCCTCGTGTCTTCCACTCTTCATGCTTCTTCTCATCACCGAATCTCGAGCCACTCCTTTCCGAGCCGTCGATTTTTCGAAGGACGCCAGATGGAGCTCATCCCGATGTTGCGACCTCGCCGAGTCCCACATCAGCAGATCTTCTGCGGAAGAAAGCTCGTCAGATACGTCCTCGGAATCTGTGGAGGAGCCTGCCGTGCCTGTAAGTTCCACCAGTCTCCCCCCGACGTCTTCTCATCCTTCCCACTTTCAGCCACCGGAATCGACATCGCCACCACGTGCTGCGCTTCCCAATGCGACGAGGGCTACATCCGGAAGGCGTGTTGCCCGTTATAACCTGATCTTTCATGTAGTTGGCGACTGTGATACTTCTTATCTCTCTTTAGCCCCGTGTATTTTACCTCGATCCTGTGCAGTCGCAAATAAACATATTCTCACAACACATTGTTGCTCTCCAAGATGTTTACGGATGTCGGTCACGAGTTGAAACTCAAACTAATTGTCCGAATTCTCCGCTTCCACACCTCCGCCTGGCTCATTATCAAGTTAGGCGTGCGAGCGTGCCGCGTGGCTGTCTGCACTACCAAAACAAGAGTGTCTATAGTGGTGTCTGTTGGAGGCGGCCGTCTTCCGTTCTCTTCTTCCGCTTCGGATCCGCGGCTAGGCTGCTCTTTGAAGATATCACGTGACTTTTGAGCAACACCTGTCGGAAGGGGGAGAGTCGGCCAGAAATCTAAAGTGCGAAGCCATCATTTGCATCTTCGATTCGAGATCCGAGCGGGTGCAGAGTAGTGCAAAAAAAAATCAAAATCCGCCGGCAACAATTTGATTGATAGGTCTGGTGATCTGGGCGGAGAGGAGGAGAGCGACACGTGGGGGTTAGGGATCTGTATGAAGTGGAGAGCCTTGTTGTGCCGTTCCTTCGACAAATGAGCGCTTTCAGACGGATAATTTCCACTTGGAGCTCTTCCCGGAACTATCAGAGGGAGGCTCTTCTGGGTGTGCTTTGTGATGTGGACTATCATTGAGTGGCTCCTGGGACCAGTGCATTCTTGGAGAAAAGCACCGCAACCTCCTTCGGTAACCAACGACCGGCGGTACTATCCTGTGATGTCAGTTTCTGTTCTGTCCGGTGTCCCACGTGAAACGCTTCAGAAGCCGCGCGGCGCGACAAGCACGTCATTGAAATTCTCAGGGGGGTGACGATGGCGCAATAAGCGGACTTCGGTTAAGCGGTGGAGTATTGAAGAGGAGAGATCAATTGGAGCAGTGGAGCACTCGGAAGGGAGGAGACACTCTGTTAGGATGGAGAACGAGAGGGGTTCAGAGAGCGGGTCATTCTCACGAAAAAGGAAGAATTCCCATGGAAACATGAAGACAGAAGACGTGTACTTGTTTCCGTTCGACTGATCGGAAGGGCGTTGCACTTACACGCGCGTATAAAAGGCCGTCGACCTCTCTTCACTTCTCTCCCCTCCCCCTTCCTCTCCTGTAGCCTCCCAGAATTGTTGTTTTTGTTGTCTTCCAATCATCCCAATCAGTACTAACTAAAACCAACTATGCCTCTTCCTTGTCAAAATAATCCCAAGTGTCATCCACAAAAACAATCATTGTATTACGATTCCAAGAGAGAGTGTGTTGTAGTGTCACGAGTGCTGAATGTATCCAAACGACTACAGTAGCTCTTCTCCGTTTTTCATTAGTCGGTCAGAACGATGATAGTTGACTTCGAAAACACTAGATTAATCCGAACAAACGATCCCTGTGTACTTCCACCAATCTGTGACGTCGTCTTCTGAAGACGTCGCTTGCGGAACCTACGCTAAGTTTAGTCATCGCCCACGTCTACAACGGGTCCCAAGAGGGCTACCGTTACCTTCAAAACACACGGTGACGTGCGTCATTAGTATTCTTTCAAAGTGATCTGTCTAGCGATGAGAAGATGTTACGAACCGTGCGTAACTTGTATCTGATTCCGGTCAGATAGTTCCAGCCTAATAACAATGCCGTTTAAGACACGTTTTCGCGCATCAGTACCCGTTTCTGAGAAGTTAAGTGAGCCCGGGATGTCGTCGAGAAGGCATTCGATCGGAAACGCCAGATGAAGTCACGGCTTCTGCAGTCTCCCAGGGGCCCTCGGTCAAAAACTGTGGGCGTGTGCACAGAAATAGACAGGCTGCGAGCAGGAAGTGCGAGCTAATTAGGAAAAGCGACGATAGACTTCCGCTTGATCTGCAGACGTATTCAAGAAACCACAATTTTGTGTTCACAAGTTTAGCGGGACTGTTCGAGACATCGAAAGTTCCCCGGCGCCTTGTCACAACAGCTAAGCGTCAAACGCATTTCGAGACTGTTTAAGGCAAAGTGTAAGTCGGTGCCTGGTCACTAGCCTTGACACACATCTCTCCCCGGCGCCAACCGAAAGTGCACCTGTAACTGCATCTCTCCCTTCCGCCGAGACTTCTGCGACCTGTACTATAACTGGTAGCCGCACCGCACAAGTCCGTCGTCTGCGGCCGCTTTCGTGACACAAATTTTCCATGTTTTGAAGTACGCTTCGCGTCGCAAAACGACACTCTGATTATGTCTGGAAGCATCAAAGTACAGCGACGCGTAATAGCTGACTGCGCCCTGTCGCTGTCTACCTTCAGACAGGGGTCTGGACAACGAATGGGAAGTTTTGAAGACGATGTGTCTCTGGAACGTCAGGTACATCAAACTACAATAGGTGTCTGTTCTGGATTCCCTCAACTAGAACTTCTCCGGATTGAATAGGCTCTCGTACAAGGAAAACACTTCCAGATCGCCGACCGCACTTTCACAATGTATCCATCAAGAATTCCGTTCAGGGATAGGAAAAGTTCACAATGGATCCGCAAGAATTGTGTTCGAAGTGCTACAAATGAGCCCGATCCGAGAGCGACGCGAGAGCAGCTCGAATTTTGTGCTATAGTTCCCCTGCAATGTGCTCGATGAACTGACGAAGGAGCAGTCCATTAGATCAAAAATCAATTGATGAGTTCTGGAGATTTATTTATACCGGGATAGTAGCTTAGTACAGAGAATTAGTTGCATAGTATTGAGACCGTTCGGCGAGGGGAGGGGAGGGATTGAGAGGAGCAGAGATCGATGGGAGACGTCCCCATTGATCATTCGTTCGGACACATGGCCTTCTTGATGTAGGTGTCATCGCATCCCTGGTTACAGCATTTGGTCGCAATGTCAATCTCTGTATCTGGAAGAGAAACTGTACTTGAGCACAGTTAGGTAACGAATGCTTACTCGAGACAGTCAACGAGCAAATCGTTTTCACGTAGTTCAACAGTTTGGCTCCGCACATCGCCTTATGGTTGTGAGACTCGGAAGCACGGGGTCCACGGGACTTCACTCCATTGCTCTTCAATTGGAGATCATCGATGTAGTGGCCAATTATGGCTTCTTCGCTCTTGTGCAGCATCCGAAGCTCTTCTTCGATGTGAGCAAGATTTCGAAGTTCTCTGGTCCGGAGGCTACCGGTGGAAACGGAACAGGAAAGAACGAGGAGGAGGACGACGACGAGTAGGGCATTCATGGCGACTCTGCGAGGATTGCATCGTCATCCAGAATCCTTTATATCTGATTCCACCAGGGGCGTTTCAGAGGGTGGAGTCGCTGATGTTCTCCAATTGCTCTTTTTGGAGTCGTCTTCCACGTCATCAATGGGAGGGGTCGTATCATGTGAACAGATTGCAGTTGTTCACTTGGAGCAATTCTTTCTCCAGATATTGTACTCTCTCTTTTCCAGTCAGTACAAGCTACTCCGTGGGAATGAAGAGTTCGTCTACATAGTCTAGGCTCATTGATCTGCGCACGGAAGAAGGTGCTCGAGAATCTCGAATGAAGCTATTTGTGGATTCGCCGCCATTCGGAGCATCCCGAGAATGACGTGGGGGTGTTGACCGAAGGCGGAAACGAACAGGTTGCCACCTCACACTCAATCACACTCTAGGCAGGCGTTCACTCGAAACCACGCAGACTACTCACTTTGTAAATAAAAGTGCTCGTGAACTCTTTTTTTCTTACTGATCGCAGAACAATTTCTTCTGCTTCCGGGGTTCAAAAGTGCACGAATGATCCATTGGTTAGCGAGAGTATCCAAACGGAAGCGCCTCTTAACTTCCTTCTAACCCGTCATCAAGTCTCGGAGAATTGTTTTGAATCGGAACTAACAATTAGAAACATCGTTCCTCGTCTACAATTTATTTCCGTCTCCTCCCAAATCTTTGATGCCGATTCATTGACTGATGATGATGACGTCGTCAATGAAGAGCTCGAGGGAGACTGAGACTGTTTCCTCCCACTGGACTCTCGTCATTCCTCTCGGCTTTCAGGAGGGAATGAGGAAGTGTCCCCCCATCGCCGGAAACCCTCAGCACCTTCCTGAGTCCGAATATTTTCCGGTGAGGCCACCGGAAGAGGATCCGATTGAGGGAGCGCATCTCGGGAGATAAACATGGGCTGTCTCATAAATAAATAATCAAGATTAGGGGGACAAAAGGCTGAAAGACTAAACGGTTGGGACTGAAAAAGTCAACGGTCAGGAATACTTTTCATTGAAAAATGCACAGACGGATTACAATGGGACTAACGCCTTTTCGCAGAGGATTATTCTGGAAAAAGGAGAGATCCGATTTAACAAGAAAGCGCGAAGAACATGTTGGAAGACACGGGGTTGAGGGATCGTCAGGTTTAGGGATCAACATACAGTTGCTGTCATTTTGAAACGTCAAACGCGGCCGCTCTTCTTGGGACAGCACACTTCCTTGATGTAGTCGTCAGTGCATTTCATGTGGCAGCAGGTGGTTGCGATGTTTGTGTTCGTTCCTGAAGGTTTCGGTTCTCGAGAGAGGACTGCGATAGGTCGCTTACCTGGAGTGCATGGTCCGTCACAGACACTGGCCACTCGTGGGATGAGCTTCCGACCGC
Organism: Caenorhabditis macrosperma; assembly: GCA_963932285.1. NCBI lineage: Eukaryota > Metazoa > Nematoda > Chromadorea > Rhabditida > Rhabditidae > Caenorhabditis > Caenorhabditis macrosperma. Next base: position 9,876,018 of record OZ010621.1, on the reverse strand, counting down.
ACACAATCTTTGCCTCTCCCTGGGGATCTCTTCTCATCCGATGGAGGCCTTGTCTATTCATTAGACCTAGGAACGTCTCGAGAGCTAGAACCGTTTCTAGATCGTTTTTGAGCACATCGTTCGACATCTCGCTGCGGACAGCGCATTGAGCACCCACGAGTAGAAGGAAGAAGGAGATGAATGGGATCATAATGTGCTAGACAAGTGTCAAAAGTCCAAAATAGTTTGCTCTTTTATATCGGTGTCCTTTAGGGCGTGGTATTTGTATTTCAGTCATTTTCGACTGAAAATAGCCACTTTGAGTTGAAAGGGCACCGAGTTAGTCGGAGAGCGACGCCTTCGAAGAGCTGAGGTGCACTTGGAACTTGACGAACGATGATTGACGGGTTGCTCTGACTCTGATTCAGACGAAATTCTCTGATTTCAGACTGAAACTTCCTCTGTGTTCAGTTGAGATGGCCCTGGACTCGGGAGGTATCGATATTGCGTGCTGATGTTTCTTGACCTCTGACTAACGTCACTTCCTAAGAACGTTTCCAACCGCCGGGCGAGCGATCTCTTTCAAGCGGATTAGACCGAGACAGATCTCCTAATCCATTTCCAGCGTCTTCCGTCCGCTAGACTATCGTAGTTCTTAATTGTGTTCCATGCTCGGATCAGCGCTTCAAATGTGTTTATATAAACTATAAGAGGGTGCTCAAGAAGGAAGAAAAGAACGACAACAAACATCATTGCTCAGAAGATTCAGAGCTCGGTTTTCGTTTTGCGAGTTATACTACGAGTCAAGGGGAGAGGGGCTGGCACGGAATGTGGAAGTAAGTCATGATGCAACAAAAGTCGCAATCGAATGCACAGTTGGAACACTGAAACTGTGTATAAGGAATCAGTCTATAGGGAAGTGAAAAAGCCAATGAGCATCGCCCACTTCTCCACTACAATCCGATTAGAGACGCAATCTAGAAGATATCAAAAAGTTGTCAACAGCCAACTTGTAGTCCTAGTTATGATCTACAAGGTTGCTGTTGATAACTTATTGATATCTTTAATCAATCTCGAGACATAATAATTTTCCGACAGAGCTCACGGTAAGTGGTTGGAACTGTTACGAACCCTTCCCTCCACTGCCAGGAACCTCATTCCCTTTTTATTCCGAGAAGTTTTTTCCTTTTCGACAGTGCAAAAAGAATTTACCGACAGTGACTCGCACGGCGGTCTCTCGTGAATCTACCCAAAAGTCTCTGTGTGCACTGAAAGTCTACTTTTCCCTTCGTATAATCTTCCCGCTTCAAATGGTCACCAACTCCCCCTCTTCAGAGATTGTTTTCCTCATCTCAGTTCATATTTTCCCAACAACAACCGTTCGTTTCGCAACGGGGAGGAGCCAGTCGCGTTCCGAGCACTGGAGCCTTTCGAACATCCGTTCGGCTGCTGGCATTTCATCATCAGCCGACTACGAACAACTCAGCAGTCGAACGACCACAATATTGCGTCCATTTTCAAACTGTTCCGTTAGATAATATCCGATGAGCTCGCCGTGAGCCATTTTCTCTGAATCAAATTGATCGACTGATCTCACATTCCTCGATCATTTCACCCCGACCACCCGCGCCGCATGACGAGCCGTCGTGAATAATTCATAGGGTTTCGTCTCTCGACCCACACGCAGACTCTCATTGGATTACCGCACTCATTTACTCGAAATAGTCACCGAGTTCACTGGGTTTCGGAATGCGTGAACAGAATGATCTGATCAGACCCGCTTCTTGAACAGGGGATCTTTGAAAAAAGATATACGTGCTTCTAGAATCGTCTGCTCCTCGTGTTGTTCTGTCACTCGAAAGACTTCCTTCCGGATGAGAAGAGAGAGATTGTTACGAAATGCCATGTGTCATCTCCTTTTGAGCTTTCTCTCTCTCTCGAGGACCTCCGCATTTCGCAACAACGTAATTGACGGGGCATCCCACGAAGGAATCACGGGTGGCCTTCGGATGGATTTCATAACGAAGAGAACAAACTACATTCTAGGTCCGCATTCGGTTTCTTCATCTTCTCGTAAATCAAACTGGACGGGTGGTCGAGAGAAAGGGGCCGGCCGCAGAGGGTTCTGAAAAACGCCGAGATTCTGAGAAATTTCAGAGAGAAAGAAAGCCCGGGAAACGGTTGCTGATTGTGGAATGCTTCCAGGAGCCATTTTGGCTCCATTCGTTCGGACAATTCTACCGGTTTTCCGGTAATGATTTCTGTCGGTAAGCACACTTCGAATCGTTCATCTTTGCTCATGTTCGTTCCAGACAAATCCGTATGACCGGATGAGGATCCTTCGAGACTACAAACCGCCGCCGCCGTTACGCGCCGGCACCTAATTTGTCGTTCGGATCTCCATTTCATCCGTACAACTAATGTACTCGACGAGATAATCCACGAACGAGTCATCTGATGTCTGTTGTCGAGAGGAAAGTGTCTTCTGACCACTGCGTCACAGCTCTCCACACCGCCGCCGAATGATTTAGTGCGTTTCCCACCGTTGCATAAGAAGTACGATTGAACTTTCGAGGAGCCGTTGCAGACACTTTCAGCCCACGTGATCTTTAGCAAACGCGACGAAAATGGGAGAAGAGGGACCGATTTCCGTCGGATAGACGATAAAAACGTGACACTTCCTCCGCAGAGAGTTCGATTGACGTGGAATCGTCGAAGTGAGCGAGAGACACGTATTCGCGATCTTCGGAAGGGATATCATCATCGAAACGTTAAGAAGTCATCGCAGAGAGATATCACTTAGTCGTGAGTTCATCCATTCACTCACCCCCATCTCCATACCCGACAGTTTCAGACAATGCCCGAAATGAGAGAGGCTAACGAGAAACACATTCTGCCCACGTGGGTCATCGGGTGGCTCATCATCTCCGGCGGTATCTGCACCTACGACGTCGCGTACACCATGAACCGCCCAGTTACCAACGACCCGACGAACCAAATCTCAACGGTCATGTTCGGCGGATGTGAGTGCTTGTTGTTGTTTCTTGCGTGAACTTTTTCGGTCAAGACACAAACTTTTTCGGTGCTTAACGATTGTTTTCTTTCGATGAAATTCGACCTCGAAACGGAGTGCGAAGGTGGAATTGTATGCGAAGCACTTGACCCCAGTGATTTCGTAAATGTTGCCAAATCTCACGAGGGGAACACATTCCGCTTGATCCCTTGTCTGCTGCAAAGGTTGCGGGGGTTGGCGCCACGCGAATTAATAGAAGGGATCAGAAGTTTGAGGGATTCGAAACATTTGTGAGAAAGTTTGTCGGGAGGGACCAGGCCATAAGATTACCGAATTTCTCCAGGATCGCTTTGATGAATATCGGTAAATCACTGGAGTGTTTCCTCCATACTTTGGAAACTCTCTGACAGGCTAGTATCCTCATTTCTGACAGAGTTTTCCAATTGGAGTTCTGAAATATGGAACTCTGTCCGGTCTCCCTACAGTCGGCGAGAGGCATCGAAGCCAGAAGCCATCGGGAACCAACTCGGACTCGTCGGACTCTTTCGAAAAAGAGGTACTCGACTATGAGATTCAATGCTCAATTGGGAAACTTTCTATCAGAGTCGGGAGACGTTCCTATGAGTGTGCCAGAGAGTTTCCAAAGTCTGGAGGAAACTTCCCAGTGATTTACCGAGTATATGGTCTGAATATGAGGTCTGAATATATTCCTGGTTTCTGGAATTATTGTGCAAAAACTCACTCTACTTACAGTTACTTACGGGCACTGAAAGCAGACAACTGGCGGTGCATCGGATATTGTGGCTGACTTTTCGTCTAATTCACTCGATTCTCAAAACGTTCAGTCAGTGTTCTTCTCAATACCTGCAACTCTCTTTTTCAAGATTTGAATATCGAAAAAATGCCTGAAAATGTATGAAATCCATTTTGGGAGAAACTGAGCTAAAACGCCTCTGAGAAACGCACGAAGATAACAGTTGTCAGCAGACTATTTTTCATCGAAAGTGGTGATTGGGCAGATAACGGATGATCCGTTCATAGTCCGTTTAGTCTTCATTAAGTGACGCATGATACTGTACCAATCATGCTCGATTCAGAATGACAACATTCCTTTATTTTCAGGGGCGCTCTACTCGACGGTCGACCGTCACTACCTGGCAACCGACGACATTCTGACTTGTTCGACGGGCCGAGTCATGCTCCTCGAGTGCGTTCTCAACTTTTTGGCTGTCGGATTGGCGATGGCTCGTTCCCGGCACGCTCTCCTGCTCGCGTTCACGACGAACGTGATGGTTCTCTGGAAGACTGTCCTCTTCTTCTCCGTATTCCTCGCCCAGCCCGGAGAGCATTTGGCACCCATGAATCCAAACAAAACGATTTGGTCGAAGTTTATGATTTTCTGGGTTCCCAACGGTTAGTTTTTGTTTATAGTAACTGAATCCGTCCGAAATCGGTTTCACCTTTCCGCTGAAATGTTTATATAATCTTTCTTATACTAAAAGGGAAAGGATGTCTGTCTGTCTGTCTGTGGGTTTCTTTGTCCACAGCCGTTTCTCAGCCGCTACTGGACCGTTTTAGCCCATTTTTGGCACAGAGGTCAGAAGTATTGACCGTAAGGTGCACGTAAAATTTCTAAGCGATCCGTCAACTTTTACGGCTTCTGGACTGATTTTTGTGTATTTTCCCTCTTAATTGCGCCTCTGGGAAGGTTGCGTCGACTCGACTCGCCTATCTTCCCAGAGGCAGGTTTGGGGCATAGCCCAGGCAGAGAGGCGGCGTTAGCCGCCTCGATTGGCCTGGTTACAACTGATTGCGAGAGATCATGGGGAAAGAGGAGGGTGTTAGACGACAAAGGGTTCGTTTAAAAGAGCCGGAGCGAGTCATAATCGTCATTATTACTCCTGTCGTCCACTTTCCCTTTCCCCTGTATACTCCGAGCCGGAAACTCCGCGAGCCCATCCAGGAAAGCTATCGGTATCTCTCGATTAACCGAGCTGCCCTAGGATGTGCTCTTGGAGTTGTCTCGCTTTCCTTCTCGAATGCTCCCATTCCGTTCAGGATTCTGGCTTGTGGTGCCTTTTCTCGTTCTGCTCGACCTCTGGAATCGACTCGCTCTGCCTCCGAAACTGTCGGAGAACTATTGGAAGGCGGCCAACAAGTGCCGGGGAGACATCGACTTTGAGGACGACAAACCCATCTCTATGTATTAGAAATTGATCAGACGATTCTCGAGTTGATGAAGTGTTTTGTCCTTTGAGCAGCATCTGATGTTCAGAGCATGCAATCGTGTTTTCCGAATTCTCCTATTTTTCAGTAATAGATTTTCCGCCTATATGAACCGTTAAAAGTGCCTAGAGACGCTTTTCTGGGTCGACCTGGTGGCGTTCAAAGTGGCGTTTCGTTGTCTAGATTTTCCAAATGTTCGCTGTCGACAGTAATCCTCAAAAATTCCAGAATGTACTGGGTCTGCAATCAAGCGCAAAACATGTTTTCAACACGGACGCCGTTCTCTGCAGACTCAATACATTTTGGAATTTTTAAAAGCCACCACGTCGACCCAGAAAAGCGACTCTAGGCACTTTTAACGTCTCATACGTCTCATTATCTGTTTCACAACCGCATCACGATCAATCAGAGTTCATCGAGTAGTATCGCCGATGTCGGGAGACGAAGAACGCTTGCAGAAAAATCAGCCCGTCACAAGCGATAAATTGTTTAGGCACTCACTTTTAAAATGTTTACAAATTTTGACTCTTCTCACGTTACCTTCGATTGCGAAGGACAATTTTCAGGGAAATAAATATGTCAGCACGAAGTTTTGAGGGGAACGTCTTTTGGAATTTCTCATTGGCAATGGTATTGAACACTGTTTTTAATGGAATTTTTCCGGGATTGCTCGGGAGAGAATGACACTGCGATTCCATTTTGTAGAGTAATCATCAACCCTTAGTTTCGCAAGCAGGTGAAATTTCCAAAACTCTGATGAACCATGTACCCAAAGCCTTATCAAAGCCTCACTTGCTGAAAACGGCGGTTGCATCTTTTAGTGTTTCTGAGATTGGATCGGAGTAGTCGACAAAAGTTCACATTCCTACTCCAAAGAATCTTCAAAGAGGCTACTGTAGACACTTCGGTAGAGCGCGTTTGCTGGGCACGTAGGCTGCATCACTCTATGAATTTGATCGGAGTAGTCATGACCATCTCGTGGTCACCTCAAATTCTTTTCAGATCCTCCCGTCCATCAGCAAATCCTCGACGTAGCCCAGTCCAATAGTCCACACCCTTGTCTTACGTCACCCAATCGTCCAGTTCGGAACGTTCCTTCCTCTCAAAAACTCGGCGCAAATCCCGTAAGACCATCGGTGTGTGGGTGTTTTTTCGAATCCCCCGTTGGCCGTTTCCAGTTACGAACCGCATTTCTCAACGATTCCGATGTCAGATTTATGACAAAAACAGTTTCATTTCGTGAGATTTCAGCACCGATAGCAGTCTACAATCGGTGAAATTCAACGAAATGCGGGGGGAGGGGGTGACGAGTGAAGGAGGCTTATTACTGCAACTTATTGAAATGAAATGATGAGATGTTTATCTGTGAATCGAGGGTAAATACACGAAGAAGAAGCAGCAGCAGTGGTTGTTGTTCTTTCTTCACACTGATGGACGCGGCGGATAACGACAGAGTAACTGGTTCAAAGAGCAATTAGCCGGGGGGGAATGTAGTCGTCGACGACGACGATGATGATGTGTATCAGTGGATCCCTCGGCTGAAATCTTCTGAAATGGGCCCGGAAACAGCATTGCGGCCAACCTTCGAAACAAATCACAATCGCTTGCACGGGCCATAAACTCATGCCCTTCTGCCTCTCCGCGTTTCCTCTCACTTTCCTCGTTTACAACGATCCTCCTCCTCCTCCGGCAGTTGACAATGAAGGGTGATGAGGAGCGAGCGACAAAAAACTCACACCCACACGCTAAATTATGCAACATCATTTGAATAGGGGCACGGGCGGCGCATTCAAATCAAGATTAGAGGCCGGAAAAGGTGAAAATGGTTGTATATGGCGTATGAATGAGATGAATGTGTGTGCGGTGTGTGTAGTAGTAGAGAAATGTGTGAATGGCGCTGAGATGTACATACGGGCAGAACGAAGACACTGGGAGCGCACGGAAGACGTGTGAAATCGAGGAGGAGAAGCATCGCGGAGAGACGAGTTTGATTTGTCGAGGTTATCGGTCGGGGTCAAGTGCGCTTCAAGTCAAGGAGAAACATCTGAAGAATGGCGTGAAATGTAGCACGTCGCCCGGCTACAGTACACGATGCATGACTTATGATTCTCCAGTTTTTCTGACGTGATGCTGTGTAAGAATTGCGTGTGGCTAACCTGAAGATGTCTGGTCGGGTTGGTCCTGTACTTTGTGTTGGAGGGAGATCAGAAGTGATGGGCGAGTTACGAATGAAGATGGATGCTGTACTGGAGATGTTCGCCCCCAAATTGTGCTCCTCGACGAGTAGGTGTTTGGCCTGATCTGGTAAGTTTTTAGAGATTTGTTTTGTCTAGAGAGATAAATATCGGTACTGTCCGTTGTCGTGAGAAAAAACGGTTACTGGTGTCTGGAGACCATCGAGTTGCTCTGAATGAGTAAGTGTCTCATTTGGTAAATTCTGTAGTCTCGATGACATCTGAAGACGTTTTCGAGATCTAGCAGCAGGGAGATACTGTACCCTCGGTAATCCCCGCAGAGACTAGAAGGTACCAGGTTCAAGGATGTTGTTCCTCTTTCCCTCCTCATGAGTCACTCGTTTTCACCGAACAGTCCACCGAATTCTGACTCAGACGCTCCTCGTTTCCTCCGTTATCCAGTCCGTTTCATGAAGTCGTCGTCTTCGCCCTTGCTGCCAAAAACAAACATACACACTCACAGACTATGAACGAATTCTCGATATGCGGCAAAGCGTCGGGCGTTGCGTAATCCGAACGCTGACGCCGCCGCCGCCACGCCACGACAACATCTTCTCTTCGCCCCCTTCCGATCCGATCCTATCTCTCTGCCGTGGCAATAAATATTAATGCCCGAACCGTGCCGGCTTCCTCTCCTTTTGCAGAACTTTTTCAGAGCGCCTCTACACCTCATTTGCATACGGAACGAACGCCGGAACGGGTTTACTCTCACTGATTAGGTTGGAATGCGGGGAGGACACCTGGAGAGGGGGGAGGACGTCTTCTTCGTTGCCACGTCATGACGCATTCAGCCGCAGCCGAATCGGTTTGTTATGAGAGTGCGGGGAGCGGGAGGGCGATAATAGCTGCAGTTGGTGGTGGTGGTGAGGGCCCCGAACAAACTAACCGAATCCAGAAATACGCCCGCACATCCACCTATTATCATAACGATGTTCATCATAAAAGGCCTATGATCTGGATCTGCTTGAGAAAAAGAGAGAGAGAGAGGAGGAAACGGAGGACAAACTCACAATGACTAATGATTGTGGCACTTGTCCACCCCACAGAACACCACTTTCCATTTCTATCTTTCCACGCTGACGACGAAAAATTTCGGAAAAAGAGGAGCGACGGCGGATGAGGGTGTTCTGATGATGACTGACGGGCCTCAAGTGGCTTCCGTGTGATTAGTTGTTCTTGAGAGCGAAATTGGATTCGACTGTAGCCGCCGCCGCGGTGGCACAAAACATTTGACCCTGGGGAAGAGAGTGCCATTGCAAAGGTGATTCGATGGAAAGGGCCCCCCAGATGCAATTACAACTTGTCTCTTGCGGTTGTTCCGTTCATTTGGGACTGTCTGGAGATGTCGAGTGAGGGGGAGATGAGTGACAACATAATCGGAGTTCGAGGAAAGTGACCGGTTCATCCGGAGCGTAGAGGCCCTGTTTTCACTTCTCAAAGGAATCCGGAAAGCAAAGTCGAAGACGAGCCATTCCCATTGAGATCATCAATTAGCGACAGGAAACATATTACTCGCTTCTTCTGCTTCCAGTTCACTGCCACGTGGAATTCAAGTGCTCTCTGAAACAAAGAACTTGAGAGTCGTTTCCACTTTGCGCAAACATTTTGATCCCGATGTTCTTCTCTCCGACATAGTTAATTCGCCAACACCCTCTCAGTTTTGTTTCCAAAAACGAAAAGAAACTTTGTGATTTGGCGCGCGTTCCTCAATCGAAACCCTCTTGAATTTCGATTTCACTCTGCATATGTCATCAGACAAAAGTTGTCGCTTCCTCTCTGAAATTGAGAACCAAGCAGAGAGAGAGGGGCTTGTTCTCTATACCAACCTCTCTCTCTCTCTTTCACCATTTTTTGTAATCGTATGTACTCATGGTAGGCGTGCCGCTTGGACGCCGCCCACATTCTGCGACACGACACCCATCGCCCCGTATATGTGCCTCTATAAAAGGCGCGGAAGGCGCAAGGCGAAAGTCATAACGCCATTGGCAAACCGTCCGTCTTCTTCGTTCCTCGCTCCTCGCTCCTCCTCCTCAATCTCATTTTTGCATCTTGCTTCTTCTTCTTCTTCTTCATCTGTCGTCGTCGTCGTCGCATTACATAATCAACTTGCATCTCGATTCAGTCGTTCATTCATTCCATCATTGCGATTCGTTTTTTTTTTCAGAATGAGATTCTCATTCGTTTTGGCCGTTCTAGTAGTCGCTGTCTACGCAGCGCCTCTTCCCCTAGTGTGAGTTGTCCGCATTCAGCCGTCTCTTATCATTTCCCGGTTTCTAGAGAGAAGATTAAGCGAACTCTCGAGTTTCTCAAGAAGGCCAAAACAATCGGCGAGTATGCCATCAATACAGTACGTGAGACGATGAGATCTTCAGAACTGATCCTTGTGTTTTTAGCCAACTGGAATCTACCCGATCAAGGATATCAACGATGACAACTTCCTCGACATTTTCAAGTTCCGTCCAGAGATCGAGAAGTTGAGGCAGGAAGAGAAGGCGAACGGAGCCGCCGCTATCGCCAAGTCCACTGACGCTGGCGTCAACTCCGCCTCTGTTGACACTGGATACGGAGATGGCGCTCTTTCCGGTTCGACCCTCACTCACTCCATCCACATTTCAGTTAATTTTCAGAGGCTGCCGCCCCGGCTCCAGCTCCATCTGCTCCAGAAGTCGCTCCAGAAGCGCCCGCCGTAGCCACTTCCGTCGAAGGATCAGGAGCCACCGTTGAAGGATCTGGCGCCCCTGTTGATGTCCTTACCACTGTCGCGGCTGAGGTTGGAAGCGGAGACACCCCAATCGCTGATAACTCTGTCACCGAGGCTACCCTAACTGCTGACACTGAGCCAGCCATCATTCTGCCAGCAACTGCTGCTCCAAAGAAACTCTCTCCACCAGCAAGTGGATACGTCACTTCTGAACAGGAAGGTGGAGCTGCGGAAGCCGCGCCAGAAGCTGCCCCAGAAACCGCTCCAGCCCCAGAAGCTGCTCCAGCTCCAGAAGCCGCTCCAGCTCCAGAAGCCGCTCCAGCCCCAGAAGCCGCTCCAGCTCCAGAAGCCGCTCCAGCCCCAGAAGCCGCTCCAGCCCCAGAAGCCGCTCCAGCTCCAGAAGCCGCTCCAGCCTCGGAAGCCGCTCCAGCTCCAGAAGCCGCTCCAGCCCCGGAAGCCGCTCCAGCTCCAGAAGCCGCTCCAGCCCCAGAAGCCGCTCCAGCCCCAGAAGCCGCTCCAGCCCCGGAAGCCGCTCCAGCCCCAGAAGCCGCTCCAGCCCCAGAAGCCGCTCCAGCCCCAGAAGCCGCTCCAGCCCCAGAAACCGCTCCAGCTCCAGAAGCCGCTCCAGCCCCGGAAGCCGCTCCAGCCCCAGAAGCCGCTCCAGCCCCAGAAGCCGCTCCAGCCCCAGAAACCGCTCCAGCTCCAGAAGCCGCTCCAGCCCCAGAAGCCGCTCCAGCCCCAGAAGCCGCTCCAGCCCCAGAAGCCGCTCCAGCCCCGGAAGCCGCTCCAGCCCCAGAAGCCGCTCCAGCCCCAGAAGCCGCTCCAGCCCCAGAAGCCGCTCCAGCCCCAGAAACCGCTCCAGCTCCAGAAGCCGCTCCAGCTCCAGCCGCCCCAGAAAGCGAAGGAGTTCCTGCCGGATATGTTGATGGAACTGCCAATGCTGCTTCGCCAGCAGCCGAGCCAGCTGCTCCAGTCGCTGTCGAGGAGACCCCGGCTCCAGCGCCAGCTGCTGAGGAGACCCCTGCTCCAGCTCCAGCCGTCGAGGAAACTCCAGCACCAGCGCCAGCACCAGAAGCAGAAAGCGCCACCTTGACCTCGGCCCCTGAGACCGCTGAGACCGCTGAGACCGCTGCAACCACCGCTCCGGAAGTTTCTCCAGCCCCAGAAGCTGGACCATACGACGCTGCATCGAGCGCTCCCGCTGAACCAGCTCCAACTGTCGAGGCTCCAACTGTCGAGGCTCCAGCTCCAGCAGAGCCAGTGGCAGCCACCGAAGCTCCTGCGACTGACGCCGCTGCATTGGAATCGGCGCCAGCTCCGGAATCGGTCCCAGCTCCAGCTGCTGAAGCCGCGGCGGGTTATGACGCTCAGCCGTCCGTGTCAGCCCCAGAAGAAACCCCAGCTCCAGCCCCAGCCGTCGAGGAGACTCCCGCCCCTGCCCCAGCTCCAGCTGCTGAGGAGACACCTGCTCCAGCCCCAGCCCCAGAAGAGGCACCCGCCCCAGTTGCTGAGGAAACCCCAGCTCCCACTCCAGCTGTCGAAGAGACCCCAGCCCCAGCTCCGGCTCCAGTTGCAGAAGAGACCCCAGCCCCAGCTCCAGCTCCAGTTGCAGAAGAGACCCCAGCCCCAGCTCCAGCTGTCGAAGGAACCCCAGCTCCAGCTCCAGCTCCAGTTGCAGAGGAGACTCCAGCCCCGGCCCCAGCAGCTGCCGGATCCTATGATGTACCATCTGACGCTCCAAGTTCTGATGCTCCAGCTCCAGTTGCCGAAGAGACCCCAGCTCCGGCCCCAGCCGTCGAAGAGACTCCGGCTCCAGCTCCAGCACCAGAAGAGACCCCAGCTCCAGCCCCAGCCGCCGAGGAGACCCCAGCCCCTGCACCAGCTCCAGAAGAGACCCCAGCTCCAGCACCAGCTCCAGAAGAGACCCCAGCGCCAGCTCCAGCTCCAGAAGAGACCCCAGCGCCAGCTCCAGCTCCCGAGGGAGCTGCTGCTTCAGCTGATTCAACTACTTACAATGCTCCATCTGCTCCAGTTGTCGAAGAAACCCCGGCGCCTGCTCCAGCCCCAGAAGAAACTCCAGCTCCAGCTGCTGAGGAGACCCCAGCTCCAGCTCCAGCTGCTGAAGAAACCCCAGCTCCAGCTTCAGTTGCTGAGGAGACCCCAGCTCCCACTCCAGCTGTCGAAGAGACCCCAGCCCCAGCTCCGGCTCCGGTTGCAGAGGAGACCCCAGCTCCAGCTCCAGCTCCAGAAAGTGCCGGTGCCCCATCGCCAATCTCATCCAGCGGATACGATGCTGCTCAGAGTACGGATACCGTCGTCGCCTCGTCCGCTCCAGTCGCTTCCTCGCCTGACGCCTCCGGAGCCACCAACTACGAAGGCCAGCAGTTCGCCATTCAGGCCGCCCGCAAGAAGGTGCGTCGCGCCGCTTTCGTCGGTTGGGGACGTGCGTGAACATGACGATGTTCGTCGCCGAACCGGCAGATGTCTCTTTCTCTCCTCCTCTCACACTTTCTTTCTTCGCCCCGCTCATCATTTTGTTGTACATTCGTTGTTCAAATAAACTTATTTATTTTTGACAGAGAGATGATGAAAACACGGAAAAATAAAAACAAAACATGAAGGAAAAACAGTCATGATGAAAGCCATTTCAATTAAGAGCATTGCCGAATAAGCGGAAGATGGGTCCATAAAAGCGGAGAGAAGTGAGTACGGGGAACAGAGCACGATGTTCGGTTTTCAATTGAGAAGACCCGTCGGAAGAAGAAATGAGAATAGTACACACAGAGTTAATCATCGAGCAGCTTGGTCGCTGGAGCAGACACGTAGTCGTCGTCTTCCTTGACGAGCTCTGAATAAGATATCAATTGGAAAAGCAATTATGAAAAAGAGTCCTCTCACGTTTGTTGAAGAATGGGATGGCGAGGAAGGCGAGGATGTGGCCGACGATGTAGACGATGAAGAGGATGTCGAGCCACGTGTCGGAGACGAATGTCTTGTTCACCCGCTCCCAGCACATCTGGAACAACACGATGAAGACGAATTCATCATTCTCTGTTTATCAAATCCATCATCACACTACGGCAGAAACATCAATTCACTCGAAACATGCGTCAACCTTCGGGAGCACAAGAGAGAGATAGAGAGAGATCAGTCGGAACGAGCAAACGAGACGATCAGACCAGTTCTGAATTCAGAGAAAACCACCACAAAACATGCTCACGTGCTCATTGGCAACCTCTCGATCGTCGTCGGACTCGCAATCGAAGGCGTCCTCGAGCTCTGTGATGTACACCTCCTCCTTCTCGGCGCCCTCGAAGTGCGTGTGGAAGTGGCGAGCGGCCGCTCCGCCGTCGATCCACGCCCAGAAGACGGCGACGCCGAGCACGACGACGTAGACGGCGACGATGATGAAGAGCACCCAGGCGAGAGTGCGTCGGACCAAACACTGAAATCGAAAGGTTATTCTCGTCTCTCTCGTCGTGATCAGATCACCAAATGACTCGGGTTTCCGCGTTTGTCGTTGAAGTCGAAGAACTGCGGAATGATGACGATCATGCAGAGGATGACTCCGATCGTCGAAATGACCCAGAGGAAGAGCATTTGGAGTTTGTACTGGAAATGAGTGTTGTTTGGACGAATAGAAGGAGAACTACTGACCACTTCGAGAATGTCCTTCTCTTCTGGAGACCAATCGAATCCTGGCTTCCTCTTCTGAACTGTGTCATCGAACATTCTGGAAGAACGTCGTCCGATATCGAAAAGAAAGTGATTCTAACCTATATGCAATCGGGAGAATCAGAGCCGCCGATTTGTAGTAGGCCTCGGAGATTGCGAGAACGAACGCCGAGTAGACGAACTCGAAACCGACAAATAAGAACACCGAGTACTTGTAGTACGGTGGGAACAACTTTTCGAGGTACCCCATTCTGAAATGAAACGATGGAACAGAAGAACAAACGGAAGTGGGGGAGCGGACGAGTATTTTGCAGTATTCAAATCAAATTGAAAAGAGAGGGCGAGAGATGCGGGACGACGGGAAGGGGGTGGAATTGATAACACTCTCGGTAGGTGGGAAAAACGGCGAAAAGTGTGTTGGTGTTTATGTACACAATAGAACATAACATGCTGATTATCGATTCGTTTTTGAGAGGGGATGAGCATCGGGAGGCTCGAAGTGGCGGGTGTGTTTGGTCAGATCTGAAGGGCACGCGTGCCCTCGCGGAGAGCGGGCGGAGGTGTTTCAAACGAAAAGTGATAAGAGGGGATGAGAAGGCGCCGGTCAGCGGAGAGCGGACAGTCGGAGAGGAGGTGGTGTACTGTACTTTTGGCTTATTGTGGTTTCATTTGCAAGTGCACTCTATTGCAAACTCCGGTGGTAACTGGACATGACCACAGTAAAGTTAAAAGAGGTTGGAGGTTTGAACTCCACGAGAGAACCTCCGATTACTTTCCGATTGAAGAGAATTCGGTCAACAACAACAACATCTCTTCGGGGGAAAAGAAGCGGCTGAAACAATGTCAGTGGCAAGTACGGCTGGATGGTTTGATAGACTGATTAGTTCGACAAACAACACACACACACCCGAGAGATGGAGAAGAGAGACACAGACCCGAATCGATCTACTAAACAAGGAAGAGGGGTCGAATCGGGTGAGTGTTATCACTGATGAGGGCAGTAGCAGACGGAAAGCGAAACGTTGAAAGCGAGTGGCAACGGTCATTAGTCGCGACTGTTGATTAATGGGTTACGGTCAGAAGGAGGGTTCCGGTGGGAGGTCGTTTTCAGTGCATTTGGGTGATTTCGAGAAGTGGAAAGTGGGAAGGGAGGGAGCGAAAGAGAGAGAGAGAAATGAATAGGTTCGGGGCAACACACAGTCCGTTTCAAAGAACGAAAAACTGTCCGACTGAAACCGATTCCCCGAACGAGACAGATTACGGTATGGCCTGAAAGAGAGAACTTTCCAGCAATCCTCTTCGCTATCGTTCTAATCATTGGAAGAATCATGGCACCTCTGGCATCAAAACTCGGCATCTGTCACGAATACAAATAATCCCCCGCGAGGCGGCACTTGTTATCAGTTCTAGAACCGAAAACCAGCTCACTGATAACCCGCTTCTGACTCTCTTTCCGATCCTCTTCCCAATTGTAGTTTGTAGTGCAAAACTGTCCGTCTGACGGTCTGCGTGTCGCAAAAAGGAGAAGAACAAAAAATGAGATAGAGAACTGCGAGCGAGAGAGAGAGAAATGAGAGAGGGATGGATAGAACAACAAAAAACCGAATAGAATGAATGAAACAAACTAATATCAGACGGCGAAGAAGACGGAGGGAGGGGGAGGAGAAGATGGAGAAGAAGCGTCCATAAATGAAAATAAAGGAGTAGAGAAGGGGCGGGAGGAGGAGACGGAGGTGCCGTCTTCTCATCGCTCGAGTTCCGTTCTCGGTTTCGGTCAATTTATTGTTTCGGCGTGTTTGATGCTACACGAACCGTCATGGCGTTTTGGCACGAGAGCGAGAGAGAAAGAGCCATCCGGGGCTTCTCAGAGTGTCTCGGGAGCACATTTTTGCGGGCTCTTCGGATTATTCTCTTATCATAATCATCATCATCCCCCGTCCATCATTCCTCCAATCCAAAAAACACAACGAAAAGAATAAAGGTGGTGCAATGGAGAGAAAGCTGAGAGACGCAGTCGGCACGGAAATAAATCTATGTATAATGCGACGACGACAAAAAGTTGCTCCCCACCTCCTCCTCCTCCCTCCCTCTCGCCTTCTTCTCCTTCCCGTGTCCAGCCGGGTGTGCTGATATCTTAGCAACATGAGAGCCGAAGGAGGCCCACCTTCCACCCTCGCGTTTTTCAGAAGAGCGCATTGAATTTGGCGATGTTTTGTGCTCGTTTTGGGCGCGAGAGCAGAAGCAGATATGTCGCTTCCGGAGGGGAGAAACGAGACGCGAAGAGGTAAAAGTGCGAGCGCACTGGACGAAGGAATTAATCTTGTTGGCGGGTATCTTGTAGATCTTCTTCCGGAGACACTAATTGACCCAGTTGAAGGAAACAGTTCGAAAGGGACAGTGTTTCGGGGGTGTTGAAACAGTGGAAACAGTTGAAACAGGGCAGATTAAAGACTCGTTGGCAGCACTGATCCGCGGGAACAAGCGTGCAAACAGAAAACCGTTTTTGCAGTAACAAGCGGCAAATCTGTTGGAGTTTGTGTTTGTCCAGCGGATGTCTCCGCCCGCTGGCACTCTAAGTACACCGAGTGGGGGGAGGGGAGTGGGTTTTTGAACCTGGGGGGGGGGCGAGAGTTGAAGGAGACGCAGGGGAACTAACCGATGCGAGCGGGATCATGGGATTTACAACTGATCGGGAAATCGGCGTCTCTCCGTCTCGCGCGATCTAGGTTGATAAGTGGCGGGGGGCGAGCAGGTGGTGGTGATGATGATGATGATGAGCAGGGTGTGTGCTTTGAGAGAAAGAGAATGGATGGATGGAGGATCCAATTGATCCTCTCTTCTATCCTCCTACACTATTCAATTCATCTCGGAGGGTATGGGAGTCCATTGAATGATGCACGTGTGAGAGGAACGAGAGGAGGATGAAGGTGGAAGATTATGACGGAGTGGGAGAAGCACCTTTCGCCTCGAAGGCGTCCGCAACCAACAATGACGTTTTGCGTATTGTCTTCGACTCGAGTATGCGGCAAAAAGGGCGTGCAAATTGGCAAATTGACACAAAAGGCGAAGGGTTTCGTGGAATATGCAATGAGTTTTTGACGGACGATACATCCGAATCGAAATTGAAAATAATAAGGGTGTGTGTGTTGGAAACAAAATGCCAAATGACGAATCGCTCGCGTTTCCAGTTTCGGTCGATTCAGAGGACAAAACGGCAAAACAAGCGGTTTGCTTCAAGGAATGGGGAGACGAGTCGGAAGAGTACCTTAAGTGACGAGTTTCTGGATTCGAGTCGGAGGAATCTTTTTGACGACAAATCCTCTTAGACTTCCAAGTGCGTCAAACCGACCAACTATTTTAGGAGATTTCGTCCGGACGCCTTGAGCCAACTCGGAGCACTCTGCGGCTAAGTAGGGAGGAGTTCAGCGAATAAACCGTAGAGAGACGGTTTCATTTTTTTCAATATGGATCATATATATTATATGGTTCTTCTTGTTATGCACATGAAACATTTGAATCAGGTCGTAGGGAAAGCCGGTATTTTGTCTTGGTTCGCTGCAGTTCTCGTTCCAAGCACCTATAGGGTTACTGTAGCAGACGAGGCAGTGTCGTGAACTTCGGAACCCCGTCCCCTCATTCAAATTCCAAATCGGTGTTCCTCTCGCACCTTCCCCTCGGAGGTGTTTCCAGAAAGAGCAGATGTTTTCTCTGCCGTTATCCGATGTCACTCTGTTGTTCCCCCAAATCGATGCGCATTCTCTCTCGCTGCTCCCAACTTCCCGTTGAAGTACCTGCGGTTTGTGGTGTGTTCAGGACAGGGGGCCTGTTTTCAGCAATACGCCTGTGTTGTTGTTTGTCTCCACACACACATTTCGGGAATTGTTCTTCTGACGACGACAGCCAAGTCCAAAACGTTGAAAGAACACGCAGATCACTCCCGACGAAGGAGTCGGTCGTCGAATAATTGTGAACTTTTCGAACGAAAACAAGTGTAATTGATGGTTTATTCACCCGTTTCTCTGCTTGTTTTGACAAAATGACCGGGACCGGAAAGCTGAATGAACGTTTGGATTCGCAGTGAGAAATTGAAGACTAAGTGTAAGAACGGAAGGAAAAAGTTAGAGACTGGCTGGGTTTTTGCGGGATTTGGACTCCGAAATGACGCCGGATGAGTTGACTGGAAGGTACGTGGAACACTTGACATCGTCCAATCGCTGACGACATCTGAAATGAGGGATTATGGGAAGGAGTGCGTAGTATTTTGAGAGAAGGCGTCTATTCAGTGTCTCCATAATCCACTCTTTATGCCGAAACGTGCAGAATCGAAAGTTGAAGTTTTATGTGTTTACCTGATGATATCATGGAATGTCGTTCGGAACTTCTCCGAGAATCCGTAGTAGATGAAGAATGTGCTCGACGTGTGGAAGATGATGAGGAAGATTGTGAACTCGGCGAAGACCTCCCAGTAGAAACTCTGAAGAATCCAAGTTGGATTGTGGAGATGCAATCAGTGTACCTACCGTTTGGGTGAGGAAGCCTCCGAATATGCTCTCGGCGACTTTGAGAAACATTGAGAACAGGTGGCAGAAGGCGAAGAAGATGGTGACGACGAGCAGCATTACCGTAGTCTTTTGGTCCTTTCGCTTCTGCACGGCGAGCCCTGTGATGACTTCGTCGCTCTGTTGAAGAGCCCTGATGACGTGGTAGTTGGCGATGGTCATGATGAGGAACGGCAGGAAATAGTCGAAGATGACGGAGAGGATGATGAAGTAGAACATGAAGTACCACCAGTGCTTCTCAGTGTCCAACATCCACATCTCCGAGAGATAACCGTCTCTGAAAAGGAATCAGCTGTTATCATATCACTGCCGACCGTCACTTGCCCTATTTTATAGTCGAAGAAACGGGGAAAGTTGAAGACAATCGAGAAGATGATGATGAAGATTCCCGCTTTGAGGGTGTTCCGATTCGTGCACAATACTTTCGCCTGGAACAAGACAACAAAATGATCTCCAGCGGCTCGCGATGTGAGTCACCTGTAGTGGCCTACAAACGGCGATCCATCTCTCGATGGTGATCAGAACCATCAGATACAAACTGCACGATTTGGTCATCATGCACAACGGGTAGACGTAGCGGGTGCTGTAGGCGAAGAAGCTCATGTGGAACGAGTACTTCTGCCATTGGTCTTGCCTGCAAAACGGTGTTTGATCTACGAACCGAAAGGTCCGTGAACACGATCCTTGGGGAAGAGAATCCCTGGAGACGTGAAGGAAGACTCACCAGAGGGGCAGGAAGACGAGAACGAAGATGGGAGTTATTAGGAGAAGAAGGAGGATGTCGATGAGCGAGAGGATGAGAAGGAGTGTGCCGACCTGAAACGAAAGAGGGTGAGGAGAGGTGGAACGTCTCCGGAGCTTACTGTAGACTTCCGCATCGGAGCTGTCCGGTAGACGAGGAAAGAGGCAAAGTTGCCGAGGAGACCGACGAATATCACAGGCAGGTACATCCAGGACTTCAACTCGTAGAACTCGTAGCGATTCATGACCGATTAGAGGAGGTGGTGGGGTCTGGAAGAAGAAGAAATGGGAAAACTGCAGGCGCCGGGTGGGTGGAAACGGAAATGGACAGAAAGTGGGAGGAGTGGGGGGAGATAGCAAGGGTAATTTATTTTATTCGGGGGGACCCGGAGAGGTGTCGGGTGGGGGGAAGAAAGAGGAGGAGGGGGAGGAGAGGAGAGGTGAAACTTTTTTGCACTCGGAAGCAACGAGGAGTTGAGGTGAGAGGGGCGAGAAAGGGAAATGGAGAAGAGGATTCAATTTGGACCGATGACGGCCGATAGAATATTCAAGGAGGACGAGAAGAGAATGGGTTCGGAAGACGGAGACGACGACGGCGGATCCGAAGTTTGATCTTCCCATGCGAACAATGAAAGAGATCAGAGACGAACCGTTTCTCCTTCAAATGCACAGAAAACGTGCGAGATCTGAGTCTTTCGGAGTCTATCCGATTACTTCCGATCTAGTTATCCAGTGCAGTCAAAGACTTCCAATACCACGTCATCGAGGGAAAACTTTCGAAAATCACTGCATGGTGGCAGAAAACGAAGCGAGAGAGAGGCGGAGGAACCTTTCTGAACTCTTGGACCAAAACATGCAGTTTTCACACGACGCTTAGTGTTGGATGTGTTTTCTCTCGCGGCTCCTCTTCTCCGAATTCGCTCTGATTTTCGCTAGTAGTTAAGAAGCAGTTATGACTTTTCAACTTTCTCTTGTGTGTGTGTGGTTTTAGCTGTAAAGCGACGCCGGATAATAAAAGACATGTGGAAGAGAAGGGGAAGAAGTGACGGATGGAGTGCGTCGTCGGAAGGGGAAGAGGAGGGCATGAATCTTTCAAAAAATTTAAACACTGACGGGGAGGGACGCTTCCTCAAATGCTCCGGCGGCTCCACGAGCCCATCTGGGAATTGTAGAGAGAGAGAGACGTTTTTCCGGTGTCACATAAGGAAACGCGAGAGTTGTCTCCGCTTTCGGTCGGTGTGTCAGGAGCGAACGAACGAAAGGCGGGAGGATTCGTGAAGGGACAAACAAGATATTAATGACGGCGAGAGGGAAAGGGGAAAAGAGCACTTTGGAAGGAGAATAACAAGCACCCGGAAGACTGTTGCCAACTAAATTGGGGTGGAGAGGAAGCGGTGGGGATCTTCTGATCTGCTGATATTGTTATTTGTTTATCGAAGAAGAATGAATGAATCGGAGAGATTAAAAGGCGGTTGGCAAGAGAGAGAGAGAGAGACGGAAAGTGAACGAATCGACCGGAAAAGGTAAAAAGATCAGAAATCTCCAGAGGACAGCATAAACCACGAGTTTCAGTGGAACATTGAGTTCCGAAGGTAATCGGATACCACATGGATTAGGCGCGAATTCAAATAGAGAAGAGTTCAACGGAATGGGGCTCTTCGGAACATCGGTTCCGAGTATCTCGGGTGAATTCGAACAGAAAATGATCTACGCGACTCACTGGTTTCTTTTTTGTTATTTTGTAACTGCTAGCCGAATTTCGTGTGGTTTTAAGAGGGGGCTCAAGAG
Organism: Caenorhabditis macrosperma; assembly: GCA_963932285.1. Classification (NCBI taxonomy): domain Eukaryota; kingdom Metazoa; phylum Nematoda; class Chromadorea; order Rhabditida; family Rhabditidae; genus Caenorhabditis; species Caenorhabditis macrosperma. The sequence continues at coordinate 9,855,102 of OZ010621.1, read as the reverse complement.
CATTATCTAGTGGGGGGAACAGTCATTGCCATTTCAACCGGAACAGGAACTAAACAAGCGAATGTGTCTGTGTCAGGGAAGCGAATAAATAAGGACACCAATCACCAGTGGGCGGCTCTTTCTGATTGATGCCACCTCTCTTTTATACTTGCCTTCTCGCTATTTATGACTACACTCCCACTTTTGCGCCTTCCCAGAAATGACCGCTTTCCAGGTCATCGCGGAGGTTTTGTTTTCCGACTAATAGCTGGAAAGCTGCTTTTTGCATTGTCGAATGTCGCGCCGCAATTCATTCGTGTTCGGTTAATCTTGTAACCTGAATCGAGTTGTTTTGAGTCATGCATTCTCGAAGGATTATGTAAACTCTACTTGAAACTCCACTCTCTCTCGAACACCTCCGCCGCCGCCGCCTTCCACGACGCCGTCATCTGTGGATTGCGAGAAGACGTTCGATATTCAGCTGCACATCAGGCCGACGAACTTGTGCATTTCGAAGCATTTCCGAGGAGCGACAGGCGTCTCACGTCACACGAGAAAGCGCACAGACATGAGTGTGCAGCGACTGAAACTCACACGGTGGCTCGGCGCGACGACGGCGTCTGCGAGGGCAATGACTGATTGCCGACTATTCAGACACGATGCGTTTTGTGAATTTCGCATTTCGCGCCGCAATTACAGCGCGAAGTGCGATCCGAGAAGGAGAAGATGGAGAAAAAAGAGTGAGCGAAAAACAGGAATTCGTCTCAAAACACAGTAGTCTGCCCTGATGAAGTGTGTATTTGGGTCATGGAGGAGTGACGATCAGATGAGAAGATGAACCAGGTCAGGACGTCATCGGGACAAGTGTCAGATTCGCGAGCGAGTCGGCTCATTAGGTGCCACCGAGCAGCTGCGAGAGGCGAATGAACGAGACGACAACAATTGGGGGGAAGTAATCAGATGTGACCGGAATGCGAGATCAGAGAGAAAAATGAGCTCACGACTTCCATTTTGGACTCGCGGGGGTGAGTTTCTCACGCGCTGAGATCAGTATTCTCGACGTCTGCTGATTAGCTGATTAGCACTCATCAATGGGAGTGGGAGGAGCGGCGGATGGGAACAGTGGGTTTGGAAAAAACAGGAAGCGACAGAATGGAATCACGCTCGAATTTTGGTCTGTGGGCGCGCCCCTCTCGGACGTAAATGGTCATTTTCGTATTCAGGCGAATTATTTATTTAGAGGGGCTGCCGCCAGACTGGGCGAGCCGCCGTGGCAATTCTTGCTCTGGTTTGGAGCCGGAAATAGAGTATGATTTCATTGTCACTGACTTCTCGCTACCATTAGGTGATAAGAGATGAGAAAGAGAGAAGGCGAACGAACGTGATGTTAGCATTTCCCTCAATGCCAGACACCGTCTCGTTGGTGTGATCTCAGATCTTTCGAAGCAATGAGCAGTTCGGCTCTTCCGAGTGCATTCCAAACTGCGACATCCGGAACTTCTATTTGTGGATCTCAGACTCGGCAATCAAGAAGAGGAAACAGACGGCGGGGCGCTCTTCATTTATATGAATTCCGTTAGTACTCATGTCACCTAGTATTCTTTGATGCATACGAGATGAAACTCTAGACCCATCTCCTCTTCCGCCAAAAAACCTTTGCTTCTTCTTCTTCTTCGTTTCCCATGGCCGAAATAGAATAACCAAAGTGCGATTCGGAACTCACGACCTCCGTCAGCAACGGCTCCTCTGAGCTCGCTGAGCAACGGACACTAATTGGAGGAGGCAAACACCGGGCGGACAATGGGAGCAGCCGCTGGTTGTAGAAAAACGAGGAGCAATGAAAAAAAAAAGATTCGTCCGGTGTTGGCTCGGGTATCGGAAAACAAAAAAATTCGTGAAAAAAAGCGTGGAGTGAGGAGAAACGAGGGGGAGGACTAATTTCAATTTTGAGCTCTCATCCCTTGGAATGCTCGGCAAACGGCCGCCGCTACGAAATTTCTCACTTGGAACGAAATGAAATGGGGAAGGGGAGGAGGAGGAGGAGGTTGGAAATGAATGATACCTTGAAGACGTCTCGGCGGAGTCAGAGCCATATTTGATTACACATGCGTTCCCGTCGTGTGCGTGAGGAGGCGGCGGCGGCGGTTGAAATGGAAACATAGATCGGAGGGGGGTGAATCAGTGCTTGTTAGCAACGGAAGTTTTGATGACGTTGTTGGGTTGCAGGTGGCGACGGAAAGGGGACTGCTACCGTATCCGTCTCTCATTATCTTCAACTTTGAATCAAGTTGAACAACAACAAAACATTGCAAATCTGTTTTGTCGAATTGCAGAGTGCAGTCAGTTCCTCGCCGTGCCACCGGGAGACAGAGAGAGAGAGAGAGAGAGAGAGAGAGAGAGAGAGAAAACAAAAATATTCCGAGAAGACATCGGAAGGGATTGTCCTTCTCCACCACACACAACTCGAGTCAAAATAATAAATGGGTATTCCAAGAGAGCCACTCCTCCTCACCCATAATGGAGCTTATGTTACGGCAGAAAAAGAGCTCGCGCGCGCGCGCCCATGGCAAAACGTTCCGAAGCGTTTAATCTATTTTCTGAACTCTTTCGCCTCTGCTGCTGCATTCGGGGATTCTTTCGAATCGCCGCAGGGCAACAACAGCTGTATAGCAGCCGAACGGACTGTTTTTGGTCTCGACGAGAGAGTAAAAACAAGAGAAACGGATCAAGAAGAGTTGCGGAGCATACTGTACTTCCAGTGGAACTGCTCTTCGAGCGAGCCGCCGACCTTTCCATTTGTGTTAATTCTGTGTCTGAAACCTAATGGTAAACATCTCGGGGACCACCCACGCCTCGCGGCCGCCCATTTCCAAATAGAAGGGGGGAGTCCTCGTGAAAAGGGGAAAGAGAGATATTCTCCAAAATTAAAATGAGCAGAAATCTCATATTCAGCGGAAAAAAGGTAATTCTTTCGAACGAGGAAGACGGAGAAAAACCACCAAACGGCGCAAAAACAATTGGTGGAAAAAGGAGAAATGGGATGAAACGAGAGGGCTCTTCTTCTTCTTCTTCTCGGATGACGACGACGGGGCGAACTAATCGCGTCAGGTCGTGAGATTAGGAGCATTTCTCACTCTCTATCCTTCCGGAATCTTGCCCCCTATTCGTCTGTGGGAGGGGTTCTGGTGTTTGAAACCGACCTATGACGTGGCACCAGGAAACGAGGAAATGGAGACGATTTATGAGGGTTTTTTCTTCGATTTTGCATCGAGAAGGCGAGATCAAACCTCAGCGGCGGCGGTTTGGTTCAATTGGCGAGGTACGCCGAAACGAAGAGGAGAAGGCGAGGTGCACTTAAAGTTTGCAAGAGAGTGAATGAAAGAATGAACCGTCGGGCGCACTGAAGAGGTTGTTGCAACGAATGGTTTCGAGAGAACGGGCAGCGAGGGTCAAGTGCGAGTGGCGGCGGTTCTCTAGAGACTCCAGTCGACTATCTGAGCAGCGCATCGGACCTCCAATCACTCCTCGACGTCTCCTTTGTCACCTTCCTGTTCAAAGATGGCTCGACTCGACGCACGGCTCGGCGTCTTTTCCGTATTCAGACCAATGCTCTGCTCGTTTTTCTTCGACGCGCAGAACAACATAGTAGATTAGCCGTTGTGGCTGCAAGAGAAAACTCGCGTAGAGTACATAACAAATGAGGAAGAAGACACTCTGAACGCGATTGACATGATGACATGGGGGAGAGGACAAGATAACTCGATAGGTTACAAGGGCAGCGGGGGGAATCCACGAGGCTCTGTGAAGAAGAGAGAGAGACGAGTTTCCACGTCACAGAGGAGGAGCTGTCAGGAGCAGATCGAGTCCAGAGCACGGGCAACGAGAGGGCGCGCACGACGATTATGCTTCGTTGTTTCAACACGAACGAGGAGGTAATCGTCGTTGTCGAGAGCGAATTGAGCCTTGAGAAGAGAGTTTGTCGAGAAGAGGGCGAAGATTGGAGAAGTGTAAAACGACACATCGAAGGACTAATTAGATGAGAAGAGGGTTCGGTGGGTGGATGAGGAAGTTGCAAAGTGAGCTGAAAGAACCACGCAGATCGGAAATAGATTCGGGACGGGCGAGAGATGACCCACTACACTATATAGTGGCTTTTTTGATCGACGAGCACACGTGAGTCAGTCTGAAATCGCAGCCAATTTATCTCTGGCGGGGCGAAAGAGAGCGGACGGTTAGCTGCGAAGCCAGAGCTGGTGATTGATGACGTGTCAAAACACCATAGAGCCGGGAAAATATACGAAATTATAGTGGTGGAAGCCTTTTGAGGGCGAGAAACGGGGAAGTAAATGAGGAACCTTTCGGAGCGACGAGCATTCTCGGAAAGCGTCCGTCGCAAAGTTTCCTGTTTCGAGACGCCAAAAGATTGCGGAGTTTCTTTGGATTCCAGCAACACGACTTGCATAGTTGTGCGGAGCCAGAAAAATAAATGAACACGGGAGGGGGGAAAGCGAAATATGATACTATCGACAGAAAGGGAACACAAGAACAAAACAAGATAAAAGAGGAGGACCTAATGAAGTGTTCTCTGAGTCACGGAACAACGCGAAATACCCAGAAAGAGTTGGTAATCTGCGAGATTAGGGAGGGAAAGAATAAAGATAAGTTAGAGGCTTTATTGTGTCTGAGGGAAGAGAACGATCGGTGTGCCCGACTGATCACCAGATGCCGAACCATCCCTTGCAGATGGCAACTGGACAGTAGGAGCCCTGCTGAATGAGCAGCAGCTTCGAGTTGTCGTCTCCCACGTACACATTGCCCGCGTCGTCCGTCTTCCAGCCATTGCCCTGCCAGTACTGCTCATAATAGCCGAGAGTTGTGGACTCGGAAGACTGAAACAAGGTCAAGGGGAGAAGAGCAATGAGCTCAAAGCACGATTGAAATGGATACCTCTGTCGTTGATTCTGCCGTCTCTCCACCGGCAGGACATCCGTTGGCGTTTTGACAAGCTGGGCATCCGGTGCAGGTGGGTTGAGGTTGGAGGAACGAGAGGACAAGGTTGACGGACAGGGAGACGAGGAGGAGTGATGTGAGCAGACGGGGCATTCTGGAAGAGAGAGCAAGTTGAGTCACTGACGGAATGACGAAGGTTGAAAGAGCATTGGTCTTTAGAACAATGGGAAAAGGAACTGCTCAGTTGATAAGGTTCATCAAAAGATTTGATTACTCACTAAGAATCGAATCAATCGAATGAATTCACGTTTTAGCCTAATGGGGAACGAGTATCGATGATAGGGGAACTGTAATCCAAAGCATAGAACGAAATGGTTTCTTTACGAATCTTTGAGAAGAGGAATAAAACTCAAAAAATGACGTCGACGGGAATCCGAGAACGAAGACGAAAAGGTCGAAATCGCGAAGACGAAAGATAACACAATCATCAGCGTCAGCATCATCGGCATCCTCACAACGGAACGAACTGGATTTTATACTCGGTGTCATAAATATTCTCCTCCTCCTCCTCCTCCGCCTTCTCTCCTAACGTCAAACACCCAAAGCTTATATATCCCGTCATCATCCATGGAAACAGAACGAGGAGGATTTTTACGGTTTATTCGTGTTTCACTTTCCGCATCATAGAGAGGAGAAGAGATATTACAAAAGGTGGCGAATTTTGTACGATTTGAATGGAAGACTGTGTGAGAGATTAGTTGGCGGCGGCCCACTGCTCCAGTTCCTCCATTGTGTCCATCTTGCGAACTTTGGCGCGGGTCAGTGGACCAGTTGGCACTTCCGGAAGGGCGGCGGGCGCAGTGGTCGAGGTGGACGGGAGGTCGGCGACGTTCTGCAAATGGTCAGTGATTAAGAGAGAGAGAGAGACGACTTTTTAGCAGTTTGTTCCGAAATAGAACAGCTTTGTTTTGAACAACAGGCATTTCATTTTTGATTTTGCGTTTTAAAGATGTTTTGGAATCCCTATGGCTTCTGCCTCATTCAAAGAAAACCACTCACGTCCTGCAGCTCTTGCAGCTCCCGCAACAGCTCATCCTCATCGGCCACATCGCCGATCGGAGCCGAAATGGCATCCGACAGCTCATCCGACATCGCGAGTCCGTCGGCGATCTCGTCCATCAAATCGTGCACCTTATCGAGATCCATCTTCGCGTGCTCCTTCTTCAGCGTTTCGTTTGTCTTTCCGAGCACATCGATCACTTCGTTGTGGATTCCGACGTTTTCGAGAGCGGCCCGTTGAGCTTCCAGTTTGGTGAGTACCTGGAAAGATTAAATTTCGATTCAATCAAGAGCCCCCCAAACAACTGACCCCATCAATGCGGCTCAACTCCTGTTCGTGATGCTTCTTCCTTCTCAGCGCCGCCAGTGCCATCTTCTTGTTCGTCTTGCTGTACTTCTTTGCGTTCTCGACTTCTTGTTGAATGCGTTCCTCGAAGTACTCCTGCTTCTTCACCAACAGATCCTCCGCATCCTTCAGATTTCCGATCGCCTCCTCGGCAGTGGGCGCCTTCCTCTTGCGGCTCTTCTCCTTTATCTTCTCCTTCAGCTTGTGCGCTTCCTCGTGGATTCGATCGAAGAACGAAGACATCGAAAATTTGGACGACATTTTAATATGTCAATAAATGAACAAATTTCGCGAGTCGACAGGAGAGTACAATACGAGAGTGACGAGATTAATAAAGGAAGAATGAATGGAGAGCGGGCCGTGGAGGACACCGACTCATTAGAGGGCGTAGTAAACACACAAACATGCATGGTTTCACTAAAAACATAAGTCTCCGCGGGAAGAAGAGCAACAACTGATAACGGCGAAAAACAACACACGCAGTTCCGATGAGTAAAGTGTCGAAATGTGTACAGTTTTCCTATGTGATCACTTCCGCTCTCAAGGTTGGCACAGTCATACCGAAAACGGAACGTGCGGGTGCTTGAGAAGTTACAGAGAACTACGCGGCAAAGTGCCACGACCTTCCCGTCTTTCGTGTCAACCGAAAACACGCAAATTTTTGAAACAAATGTTGAAAAAAGACCGGTTCTACTGTGTCTTTTATGCTAATTTACGAGTTAACCTTGACGAAGACTTGTCATCATGGGCGGTCTTCTGAAATCACGGAGATTCCGTTTTTTTATCCGTTTTCTGTTCGATAAAAAGGTGCATGTGTGATATTTAAAAAAGAGAAAACGAAAAAGAGAGAGAGGGTGAAATGTGGGCACTTGCCGAGAATCTCCTTCTCATCTCTCTCCTTCCGCCGCGTCGGCCGCTCACAACAAACAGCGAGTCAGGGCCACGGAGCGAAAGAGGAAAGAGACGCAGGGCACCGTCTGAACCCCGCGCGCTATTTCACCTCTCCCCCTCTCTCCCACCATCGATTACTGTCTTTGTCTTAACGGTAATGGGGAGAAAGAGACGAAAAGTGTTTATGAAGGTGAAAAAGTGATATTCGACAGAAATGTACAAAGTGAAGCAAATAAATTATGAAGTGAGAATGGAGATTGAAATGGTCTAATTGAGCATTGTATGATCTTCGAAGATGTTCCGCCTCTGCTCTTCGACCTTTTTCATCCAACGATTCTGCTCGGCCTCGACCCGCCCGAGAACATCTGCAGAAAATACTAGATCAGTAGAATCGCCATTCACATCTGTTCTACTTACTGCCTCGAGCGCGAGTCGTTCCTTGGACATCCATTGCACTGCTCGTTGCTGATGATTCATCGTCTGTCGACGCAGCAGCTGCGAAGATGTTGTCTTCCATTTCGTCATTGTGTTGTTGGTAACTGATGGAAAGCCGTTTCTTCCGGAGCATCGGGTCGAGACACATCAGGAAGACCATGTAGCCAGTGAGAACGGCAATGACACAGATGACAAAGATGACGACGACTTTGAGCAGCACAGTGTTACGAGACTCGTAGCGGCAGTCACAGTTTGCAAGGAACGCATCCATGTGCGTTTCGTCAACAAGATTACTGACTTGATCTTTGACAATGTTTTTGGGTTTACTGAAATAGAAGAAGAATGAGTGAAACGGAAGCAGAATGACTCACCAATGGCTCGGTTCAATGTTAGTTTTTGTGTAAAATCTTCTTCGAAGACCTTCTGATTTTTCCGTCGCATTATCTGCCAAATCCAAAAACTTCAACACACTTGGACAAATACATCTACATCTTGTATCTTCGAAGTTTGCCTGAAAACTGCTTGTCAATTTGTTTCGTGGTTTTTAAAAGTAATTCAACAACTTACTTCTGTCCCAGCTTCAGAAAGTACAGGTAACAATAGAATTAAAAATAGAAACAGCATCATATCTGCTCAATTTGTAAGGTGCTTAGGCTGTTTTGTTTATGGAGAAAAGAAGCGAAAAATAATTGATGGACAAAAAGTCGAAAATCGTCATATGCGCTAAGGATCGGCTACGGGCGTGTTTCTCGCCGCTTGGCGTGAAAGTGGCGCGTTCTTACAACGAAAAGTGTGACACTTCTTCTCGCTCTTTCTCTTCTCTTTTCCAACTTTTCGCAGTTTTTGTTTTTTCAGGATCGGTGCTGAAGAATGTCCTTTACTCCGCCGAAAGCATTTGCTTTTAAAAAGTCGGCACTGGCTGCCAAAGCGGACAAAATCTGGTCCGAAAGTGAGTTTTTCTCGTTGTTTCGTTCAATCGAATGTTATTAAAGGCAAGAACGATTACTCGGCTACTCACCCAACTGTCAACCATGTTCATCTCGAAAAAAAGTCCCTTGGCGACTTTGTGCCAAAAAGCAGCACTTCGGCTGCAAAAGAAAAGGCACGTTCGAAATCTTTTTTTTTTCATTATAATCCATTTTTTCCAGGAAACCGAAGACGCCCCACAGGCGTTCGTGTTTGGATCGAAAATCGCTGATCGGGTGGTAAAAAAAGATGGAGATGCTCAAGTTGGAGACTCCGATGGAAAAACTCTAACGGCTACGGAGCTTTTCAAAACTGCGGTGAAGAAAGACGATGACGTGAGTAGTATTTGACCGAAGCCGACGTTATAATGCCAATTTTACAGAAAAATGGCGCCAAGGACTTCAGAGAAGAAGCTAAGCAGGAGGCAGAGCGAGCTAAGGAAGCTGAAAAACAACACGCTGGTACCAGCGCCGTCGAAGTAACCACTGGAGAAGAAGGAGACACTAACATTTTCCAAGTATGTTGTTAAACGTCAGAAAATATTAACTAAATGTCCCGTTACCAGGCTTCGAGCAAAATTTGGGTGTTCGACAAAGCTCGTTCAGCTTATCTGGAAAAAGGAGTATGCACTCTGCGAATCAACAAGCGGGTCGAAAATGGCTTGACACATCATCGAATCGGTATTTATTTGCAACAATTCTCACGAATAATGCTTTTTTTAGTTGCCCGGACGTCTGGAACTCTCCGAGTCATCATAAATTCCAAAATTTTCTCGGATATGCTACTGGAAAGAGTGGACAAGAGAATGAGGGTTAGTTATTTGAAACATTGAAGAAATCAATTTGATAATGAAAATTCCTTCAGATCTCAGCGATGGGACCAGAAATGAGCGGAGTGCAGATTTTCCTGCTCAAAATTGGTTTCACCAAAACCGAGACGGTCTCGGATTCGGACGTATTCTACAATATAATGAGCGACCTGTTGAAACTTGAGAAGGGCGAGAACTGCCGAAAAAGGAAGGCCGACTGCGACCTGAACGCATCGTCGGTGAAAATCAAGGACGGAAAAGATGAAGAAGGAGAACAGGATCAGGTCGACGATGGATTCGTCATTGTTAATAAGCCAACCGAAGAAGAGGTCAGCGCCGCGACATCGGAAGAGCAATCCAGCGAAGCACCTTCCGACTCCGCCGCCAATGCCTGATGCTTCTTATTAATTTAAATTCATCTTTCTCACTCCCACGTCTTACGTCTCCGTGTGTTCACCCAGCCCATGGTCTCCATTTTGCACCCAATCCCAAACACTGACGCTCGAATCGATCCGTCAAGTGCCGATGTCTCTGACCCCATCTTTTCATCCTTTCATCTTTTTAACACATCTTGTTTTATTCCTTTTGTCGTAGCGTTTTCCTTGCCTTGTCGAATATTTGGTAAATGAAGAGAAGAGTTTTGCAGCCATAAAATGCAGAAACCCACGATCAAATAGAGACGAAAGACAAAGAGTGTTTATCAGCGACGGCGGAGGAGGAGGAGGAGTAGAAACGAGATAACGGTCTTGTGGGGTGATCGATTCTGAATTCGGCAACATCACTTATCGCCTCCACTTCTCTTATAGTCCGCTTTTGAGGTCATCAGCGAGACACTCATCAGACCAGCCATTCTTTTGTTCTGGCCACTCAACGGACTTGGCGAATACACTGAAATTCAGGATTTCTGGTGAATTTGCACTCGAAACAGTCTCACGTGTCGCCTCTCTATTAGCTGTTTCGTCGAAGTATCAGTCGATCAAAAGTCGAAAACGCCGTCGCACTGATAAGAGTTCATTCGTACCCCCCGACCTTTTCTTCTCATTCTCTCCCACTTTCTTTTCCCCTTTGCGTTTATTTTCTTCTTCATTTATTGTTTTTCTACTAGTAGTCTGCACGAAATGGTGCTTCTTGGACGTGGTTTGCTTGCCGTCGGAAGATCGGCTCTCCGTCGAACGACCATCGTCCGTCACTTGCAGTACGATGCGTTCGTCGACAGACACATCGGACCACGGCGACTCGAGCAGCAGCAGATGCTCGACTTCATCGGATTCAAAGTCAGTTGAGAAATCAGTGAGAGAATGTCGGTGACATGTGATTATGGTTTTGGGTGCCATTCACAGTCAACACTGTTCACAGAACACTAACCAAAGACCATATTGCAAATGAAGAACGGGCTCAAAAATCAGAGAAAAAGGGCTTCTTTTCCAGGACTTGGACGATCTGACAGGCACCAACGTGCCGAATATGATCAAAGTCGAGAATCCGCTCGAACTTCCCGCGCCGCTGGACGAGTACAAGATGCTGAAGGAGCTGGAGACGATCGCATCGCAGAACAAGATCTACAGGTCGTACATCGGAATGGGGTACTACGACACGATTGTGCCGGCGGTCATCTCGCGAAACATACTCCAGAACATCGGATGGATCTCGCAGTACACACCGTATCAGGCGGAGATCTCGCAGGGAAGACTCGAGTCGCTGCTCAACTTCCAGACGATGATCGCCGAAATGACTGGCTTGCCGACGACGAACGCTTCTCTTCTCGACGAGGCGACGGCTTCGGCGGAAGCGGTGGCGCTCGCCGCGAGAACGACGAAGAGGAACAAGGTGGTGGTGGACGCGTTCTGCCACCCACAGAATCTCGACGTCATCAAAACTCGAAGTGGGCCTCTGGGAATCGACATCGAGGTGTGCGACTCTGTTGAATCGTTTGAGTTCGACGACAAAGTCGCTGCCGTCGTTGTGCAGTATCCGAACACCGAGGGAAGAATCCATCAGTTCGATGAGCTCATCGAGAAGGCGCATCAGAACAAATCGCTGGTCATCATGGTGTGCGATCTGCTCTCGCTGACCATCCTCAGATCGCCTGGAGACCTCGGAGCGGACATCGCCGTCGGATCGGCGCAACGCTTCGGAGTTCCATTGGGATACGGAGGACCGCACGCCGGATTCATGGCCGTCGGAAAGAGCGACCCGAAGAACAGTCTCGGAAGAAACATGCCCGGAAGAATCATTGGAGTCACGAAGTGAGTAGTCTCCTCGAATTTCAGAGTTGCAGTTCTAAATTTCAGGGACGCCAACGGTAACCGAGCCCTCCGTCTCGCCCTCCAGACCCGCGAACAGCACATTCGCCGCGACAAGGCGACGAGCAACATCTGCACCGCGCAGGCTCTGCTCGCCAACATGTCCGCCATGTACGCCGTCTACCACGGACCGCAGAGACTCACCGAGATCGCCAGAGGAGTCCACAAGTCGACAGCCTATCTCGCTACTCGTGAGTTCATTGCGAGTACTCTTGTTCTGTTCATTCTGTGTTCTTTCAGACCTTCGAAACGCTGGACACGAAATCGTCCACAAAGATTACTTCGACACTTTGAAAGTGCAGCTGAAGAACGGAGAAGCACTGGAAGAGCTGAAGAGAAGAGCCGAGGAGATGAAGATGAACTTCCGCTACTACGAGAACGGAGACGTCGGAGTGTCGTTGGATGAGACTGTCAAGTCGGAAGACCTCATGGATATCATCTACACGTTCAATGGAACCACTGAGAAGGATGTGGTTGGTTGAAGAGCCCGAGAAGATCCCTCGGCATATTGTCACTTTCAGACGAAACTCCGCGAGGAACGCTGGGAAGTCGCTTGCCCCCTGATCGGAAACTCTCCCCACTCGCGGTCTTCCCTCTTCATGCAGCATCCGGTCTTCAACACTTACCACAGTGAACAGCAACTCGTCCGCTACATGAAGAGACTCGAGAACAAGGACGTCTCGCTCGTTCACTCGATGATCCCACTCGGAAGTTGCACAATGAAACTGAATGCGTCTGCAGAACTCATTGTGAGTGACTGCCTCCTGATCCCCCTGTCACTTCCATTTTCAGCCGATCACCTGGCCGAGTCTCTCGTCGATTCATCCATTCGCTCCTGTTGAGCAAGCGAAGGGATACAGTCAAATCTTCGGCGACCTCGAGAAATGGCTCTGCGAGATCACCGGCTATGATAACTTCAGTCTGCAGCCGAACTCGGGAGCGAACGGAGAGTACGCGGGTCTTCTGGCCATTCGTAACTATTTGATTCACAAGGGACAGGAACAGAGAAACGTGAGCGGTGAAGCCCTTGAGCCTTTCGTCCATCCAATGTTTTCAGATCTGCCTCATTCCGACTTCTGCCCACGGAACCAACCCGGCGTCTGCCCACATGGCCAACATGAAAGTGGTCGTCGTCGACTCGGATCATCACGGAAACATCAACTACAAGGATCTGGCGGCGAAGGCCGAGAAGTACTCGAACCAGTTGGCAGCCATCATGGTCACCTATCCGTCGACGCACGGAGTCTTCGAGTCGTCGATCCGAGACGTCTGCGACAAAGTTCACGAGCACGGAGGACAAGTGTATCTCGACGGAGCCAACATGAACGCCCAAGTGGGACTGTGCCGTCCGGGAGACTACGGAAGCGACGTCTCGCATCTGAACCTTCACAAGACCTTCTGCATTCCGCACGGAGGCGGCGGACCGGGAGTCGGACCGATCGGAGTCAAAAAACACTTGGCTCCGTTCCTTCCGGGTCACTCTGTCGTTCCGGTTGACGGCCGCAAAGCGGGCTCTGTCGCCTCGGCTCCATACGGCTCGGCGAGCATCCTCGCCATCACGTGGGCTTACATCCGAATGATGGGAGCCAGCGGTCTGAAAGAAGCCACGCAGGTGGCCATTCTCAACGCGAACTACATGGCGAAACGGCTCGAGAACGAGTACCGAATTGTGTACAAAGGCGAGTTTCCGTTTCCCCCGCGAGTAGTTGTGGTAGACAGAACGATGCGTTTCAGACGAACAGGGTCTTGTAGCTCACGAGTTCATCATGGACTGCAAGCCGTTCAAGAAGCACGGAATCGAAGTGGTCGACATTGCGAAACGACTCATGGACTACGGATTCCACTCGCCGACCATGTCTTGGCCTGTCCACGACTGTCTCATGATTGAGCCGACCGAATCAGGTGAGATTCAAGTGGGTCGGACAGTGTTCATGAGTATGTTTTCCAGAAGACAAGGGGGAAATGGATCGACTGGTTGACGCGCTGTTGGCGATCCGCGAGGAGATCCGACAGGTCGAGAACGGAACCTTCGACAAACATCTCAATCCGCTGAAGATGGCCCCGCACACTCTGGACAAGGTGATCTCGGACAAGTGGAACATGCCCTATTCCCGCGAATTGGCCGCCTTCCCGAAGCCGTGGTGTGCTCACAAGGCGTGGCCGACCGTCGGAAGAGTCGACGACCAGTTCGGAGACAGAAACCTCGTCTGCACTTGCCCACCAATCGAGGCATATCAATAGGCGAAATTTCTCACACCACTTCTCGCACTCTCGTTTAGTTTCGTTTGCTTTTTTAAATCGGGTCCGAATCTCTCTGGTTTCATTATATTCGAAAAAATGAATGCAATCAACAGAAAACAACAATGGCAATAATAATAGGGAGAATAATAAACAGAAAAGAAACAATAACAAACTACAAGAAACAGAACAATAACAACCGGGCTATGATATGGTGGATGGCACAACAATCGCGAGTAATATTGATCAACTCCGGTGTGAATCTTACAAAAAAAACAGTCGTTGTGTATGGGAGGTTCTCAATGGGAGAAAGTTCCCGCCTCGTCGTCTCCGTCGTGAGCCTGGCTTCCTGATGAGGAAAGCTTGACCGAATTGCCAGAGTTTCCATACCGTGGCTTCAGCATCATATTGTTTTCCTCGACACCATTTCTGTCCATTTCAATCTCCTCGTCTTCAGAAGCAGTGCTGAAGCATTCGAACTTGAAGTTTGGAAGACCTGTCGTGTGAAGACCGAGATACGGGTGCGTTTGACGGAGATGAGCGAGTGTCTCTATCATTTTCTTGCCGGAGGAGAATCTGCAAAATAATATACATTCATGTTTTATTATTCATTTTTTTTATTATTATGCTTGCCTGGACAATCTATGTCTCTCCTTGCTGATGCGTCCTTGGAGTTTTTTGAGCCAGTCATGAAACGAATTCATGTGGTCATAACTGCCTTCTTTTGTGTTGCGTCGACCAGAAACCGCATCGCAACAAATAGTGAGCATGCATTGAACGACATAGTTTCCGAATTGGTGAAACATCATAATATCGAGCGCATCCTTTCCCGTGTCACTAAATCAGTTTTTCAAGAACGTACGTTTTTCAAGAGACTCACGGATGTGGGACATATCCATCGAAAATCTCGTCCATCATCTCAGCAAGTAGATCAAGTGGCGCTTTCAGGAAGGCCTTCTCGACTACATGAGATGCGAACTTTTCTTGCGAAAGAGAGAGCAAGTTGCGCCTGAAAATTTTATTTACTGATTGACATCTATCTTGAAAGAACTCACATGAGACACTTTTCAATTATGCACTCTCGGTAGACGGCCAAATCATCATTAGACACAATGTGTTGTATGATGTAGTTGGCGTACTCGTTGGTTGCCAATTCTTGGCAGCGACTGGTGACTGCAGTCATCAGACGTTGAAGAGCGCGTTCACGAAGGTTCTGAGCAGCCAAAGTCAAATCTCCATTGATCGAATCAGCTGTCAATTTCTCGATGATGGTCTGAACAACACGGCATCCGTATTTATCTGAGCAAATCTGTCGCAAGTGTTCCGGTTGAGCGACAAAGTCTATGATGAACTCCCACTTCTGGAGCGGAATGACGGCAACGACTTTTTGAATGACATGATTCGCATTCTGATCAACGCAGATGGCGATGAGACGACAATCACGTGGGAGAGTTTGAACAAGTGCGCAAGCAAGAGTCAAGTCTATGTTTTCCAGAGCAAATTGGACCACGCGGCATGCAGACTTGTCCAAGCAGAGCTCGGTCATCTGAGAACCGATGAAATCCTTCAGTTTCTCTTGCCGAATAATGAATTGCTCATCGTGCGACTTCATGGACATTTCGATGACCTGCTGAACCAAGAAGTTGCCAAATATGTTGGTGCTATACTTCTAAAAATAAATTTGATTGAGCTTTTCAAGGAAAACCTACAATGAAGTCCTCCTTCTTCCCAATCACTTGATCGAAGATCTGGTACTTTTGGTATGCCGTCAGGTTTTTCTTGAAAGCGTCTTGGAGATATTGACATCCATTTTTGTCCATAGCAAATTTTCCCAAATCTCCACTATCAAGCACTTTCGCGAGTGGCATTCTGACGCGGAAGTTCCCATTGACATCCAACGACCAGGATGGGAGAAGATTGGCAGTTGGTTTCAGCATGGGCTTCGAACTCATAGAAGAAGTCGACCTGACAATCAATGTAGACACAAAATTCCAAGAGAAGGGACAAACCGAGACAACTTTGGTTTTCCCTCGTTAGTGAAGCTGTAACCATTGGTATCGCTGGTCTTAGCCGGGCGCTCAACAGCGGCCGAGCTAAAAGATCTAGTGGCCGGTGCATAGTCGTCAGACCCGCGACGAGAAGAATCACTAGTGTCGGACGGCAAGAAAGAAGATGTTCTACTGCGAGAGAGCGGCATAAACAAGTTCGGCTGCAATAATCCCGAGTATTTGGGGGAAACTTCGATAATCACTCACATAATTAGAAAAATTATTGAGACTCATCAGATCACTGAGCGGTGTAGACGGCGACGACGAGTATAGAAGCGACGGCGGCGATTGATAAGACGATTGCGCTCCGTCTGGCAGCGTTCCATTCAGCATCGAGAGATACGGATGGAAATTGTTGAAATCCCAAATTGTCGACATGGCCAGCAAGTTATTGGGCGTTGGCGACTGCGTAGCAGATCGGGACTCAACCGTAGCTCCTCCAGGCTTCCGCGGCGTCTGGAATTATGCATATTCATTCGAAAACTACAGAAAAACGTACCTTTCTAAACCGATTCACCCCTCGATTTTTTGACTGGTCCATTTCTGTTAGTTACGCAAGTGTTTCGATGTATTTGTGGTTAGAGCCTAACAGATGGAACAAAAAATGGGATTAAAATTATTTTAAAATTCAAACGCGGTGCTCCGGTGCCTCATACGCGGTGTTTGCAGAAGTAGCAGTGTCGACAGTAATCTACAGTAGTATCAAGCTTGCTCATGCAATATTTATTTTTTCCTTTCGGTTGATCGTGATTGTTGGATATGGACGAAATGGACGACGTGGACGGCCGGCACGTGACCGACCGCGATGGAATTGAACTATTGAACTACTGAACTGACATAAGCGGGTGCCGGTCGGAGAGCCTATATAAGCTCTCGATTCCATAGTTTACTCGTTCTTCCTGCTCAGTTCTTTTAATTGAACTGAATTGAATTGAACTATTGAACTACTGAATTGAACTATTGAACTACTGAACTGACATAAGCGGGTGCCGGTCGGAGAGCCTATATAAGCTCTCGATTCCATAGTTTACTCGTTCTTCCTGCTCAGTTCCTCCATACTTGACATCTGCAGTGCCAGGGTCTCCTGCATCGCCTGGAGCACCGCCGTCAACTCCCTGGTCGCGTGTGTTCGGTTTCCATTGTCTTCCGTCATCCTGATCGCCAATGTTATGTCGTAGTCGTGCGGGAGAAATTCTTTATTGTATCGCGGGAAGAACGAGTAAACTATGGAATCGAGAGCTTATATAGGCTCTCCGACCGGCACCCGCTTATGTCAGTTCAGTAGTTCAATAGTTCAATTCCATCGCGGTCGGTCACGTGCCGGCCGTCCACGTCGTCCATTTCGTCCATATCCAACAGTGATTTTTATGTTAGAATGCCAAATTTTAAGAGAACAGCCAATTCAGATACACAGTAATCATGGATATAACTACAATAACATGTAAAGTGTGTGAAGAGCATTTCACCGATTCGCCAGGACCGAGAATTCCCAGAATTTTATCAGGTTTGTAATTTTTATCTATTCTTTTCTTAAAAAACAAATTTTAGCATGCGGCCATACGATTTGTGAAATGTGTTGCCTCAAAATCAAAGACGATCAGAAAATTATGTGTCCTTTCGACCGCCAACAAACTGTTGCTCCAGATGGAAGCGTGCAAAGACTGAAGAAGAACTTCAGTATAATGGAAGCTGTTGAAGATGAAAACTGGAAGAAAAGAGCTCAACTGGTGAGTTTTCAAATACAAAACTATTTAACAAAGAAATGGTTCAGAAAACCGATAATTACTACACTGCAGAGAGAGCTCTAAACATTCCTTGCGATGAGGACGGTTCTCACGTTGCAGTTGTTCGGTGTGAGAAGTGTGAAGTCAATCTGTGCGAGTTGTCAGTCATTCAAGCGGTTCTTTCATTCCAACGTCGGCAATTTTCAGGTGCTCCCATTTGACTCATTCCACAAAAACACAGTCCGCCCACATACGAGTGCGATTGACAAAACTAACAAATGCTCCGCGCATCGATGCCAAATGTCCTGTTCACCCATATAACGTCGGCGATCTGTACTGTAAACAACCTGAATGCACTGCCAGTACTCGAGTCATGTGCATAACGTGTCATCATTACGGAATCCACAAAGGTCACGAGTTTCGAAATCAGGAAGAAGAGTGCATTCGATTCAAGAAAGAGCTCACGAATGCGGCTGAACAAGTTGAGGAGCAAATTAGGGAGCTCGAACTCAAATTGAAAACTGCCACTACGTTTGTCTAATTGATTTACTCACAAAAAATACAATTTTACAGTACGTCGGCTTCCTATACAGACGTTGATCTCAAGAATAAAAAAAGAGAGGTAAATAGGAATTACTGCTCAAATAAGTTCGTAATATGATCAGTGTACTTCAGGTTGAGAACCGTTTTACTATGATTGAAAAGTATTGCGAGGATTATCGCTCACAAATGTTCGAAAAATTGGAAAAAGACTTCGAATATCTGAAATTGGATTCAGTCAAGAAAGAAAGCATTGTCAACAACAACTTACAAAAGTTCAAAACTCTTCGCTCTATCGTTCAGTCACTTCTGAAAATGGATAAGTTGGAGTTAGCAGGTCAAGATGTTGAGTCAATTCTCTTCGACTGTGGCCAGGAACCAATCTTGCCTCGTGAGATCAATGAATTGTTATGAACTTTGACAAAAAATAATTCTTTAGAACATTTCGTTTGTTGCTCATCGATCCGTCTACGTCTTCCAGATCTACCCGTCTGGGGAAGTAGTGCTGTGTTTGGAAAGCAAATTGTATTCTATCGTTAGTTTTATAAAGTACATTAGTAGCTTTCATTTAGTTCTTTTTAGATATGGGCGACACGGAAAAGTTGGAGAAGATCTTCCATTGGTTGGAAAAGAACTCGGTAGTTATTCGGAGAGACAACAAGTGGGGACATTTTTCATTTCATAGCATTCATATTTAGTGTGGTCGGTTTTTTTTTAGAAACCGCTCCTTGACAGTTTTTTACGAGAAACAAACTGTTACTTTCTGGAATGAAATTGGATTAGTGGACAGCTTCGTGACCAAATCAATCAGTGAGTAGGCAATCCTAACCTACAGAAGCCACCATCATTTGTTAACAGAATATGTCGTCCTTGTCGATCATTACTCATCCGAGGAAAAATGGAGAGACCTTTTCAAAACATTCGAGTACTTTTTGGAAAAAGACCCCGGCCTGAAGCAAAATCCCGTTGTCATCGCTATCAACAAGTACGTGAAAGACTCTGGAAATGCAACGCTCAAAGAAATCATTGGCAATCTAAAAGAATAGAACGACAACATCACGTCAATGTACTACGATCACAAGTATGAGGGTAACACACTTCCACTCATCAAACATATGATATCACTTTGAAATATTTTTTACCACTCTTCGAAATTCTAAGCATGTTCTCCATAATAAACGAATGCTTTTCCAACGTCAGTGTTCACCGCTCCAAGTTAACTATAGTTTATTCTTACGACGACAGAGAGTGACAGTTAATTCGAGTAGACAGAGGGAAGAGCGACGAGACGTCGTCAATCGATAGAGCCATAATGCTCGGAGATCGTTGAAAACGAGAAATTTTGAGAAAAGGAGAAGTGGCCGAAATGCTGCCAATTGGGGAAAACGACTAGAATCTATTGAAATTCGGAAATCAAAAATTAACTGTCAAATTAATATCACATCGTGAGAGTGTGGCGACACACACTATTTGAGCTTGCTGAGCAGATCAATGTAGATCTTGCTCTGCAAGAAGCGGACGTATGGGTCGTTGCGGAGCACCTGTTCGACGTGTTTGATGGCCTCGTCGAAGAGCGAAATGTCGACCTCGGTGTCGTTGATGCGGCGCTCGATGACCTGACGAACTCCGAACGGAAGGAACACTTCGCTGGCGGTTCCCTCCGCGAGATAAGTGTTCAGAACCACCTTGGCGAGATTGGCGAGTTGTTGATTCTTGTTGCGAGAACCTCTGCAACGTTGGGATTGTAGATTGTTGTTCGCGTTTCGTTTATTTTTTTTACCTAAACTCGACGACGGCTTCCCAGAAGCGAAGGTTCTCCTCCGCGTGAATGCTGCGAAGGAAGAGACGGAAGTGATGACGTCCCACCTGGTTGCTGAGGAGCCCTTCAAAGCTTTGAGCCCACTTCTCGGCCATAGTCAGCGGAAGAAGCTCTTCCAAGCACGCCAAGTAGACTTCCGAACGACGGAAGCGCGGAAACTGATCGTTCTCGAGCAGTCTCTTCACCTCCTTCACCGCCGGCTCCAACTCCGTCGGATCGATGCAGTCGTTCTCGACGGCGCTGCGGAGAGACTTCATCGAGCCGGACGACAAGTTGATCGACGCCTGATAAGTTTGAAGAAGTTCGTTGGCGAACGCGGTTCTCTCGTCGCCCTTCTTCATCTTCTTCAACTTTTCAATGGCCTCGATGAAGGTGAGATTCTCCTCGGCCAGCGATTGGAACAAGAACACACGGAACAGTTGGCGTCCTGAAGGCTCAATTCCAGTGAGAAGAACTCAAACAGAACTCAAAAAACCTTTTTCATCGTTGAGAATGGCAGTGCATGTTCCAGTTCCCCACCCCGCAGCACGATTGTAATCGACTCCTTCGAAAGTTGGCACCGGTGGAGGCTCGCGGTCGACACGATCTCTTCCGTCGAACATTGATATGTTCTGATGAAAAGGAAAGGTTTAAATGATGGGATTGTGGAGAGGAAGTTCGAAAATGCTTCACTCATCACTATTCTACAAACCGAGACTGGTGGTGCTTTTCTGAACATGCTGACACTGGGGTGACGATAGAGGATCGATGTGGAAGTGAGAAGAAGTGAAGGAGAAGTAAGTGGATGGAATGATGGATTGGGCACGGATTAGGTGGATGTGGCAGCGCCTATTCATCGCCGAACAATAGCTCGGTGATTATGGAGAAGGGGCGTGGAGAAGAAGAAGAAGGGATTAGGAGCATGCGGAGTCAAAACGTAGGTGCCTCTGAGGCTCGAGTCGCTTCGCAATGACCTACCGGAGTGACGCTGTTGTCCGTCGACATTTGTCCCTGTGAGGGCTGCCGACGGAACGCCGACGATATCAGCGAATGGTTGACGGCGGGCGGATCTTGGAGAGGGGAAGGGCTACTGTTGCTAGATCCACTCATTGCGAGTACTGGCTCTGGCTCATAAGACTCTCGATCCGATTCGAGGCCGAAAAGACACGTGCGCACGTGCGCCTCGAGGTAATTTCGAAGCAGCTGACGGCGAATCTGCGTTGCTATGGGCATTTACACGCTCCCGCTCCCTTCTTCTTCTTCTTCATCTCCTTCTTCTGCTTCTGCTTCTTCTGTTTGTCGGATGATTATTATTATTACGAAAAGGAGGTTGAGACGGAGAGATGCGAGATACCCGCGTCGGCCGAGAAGCCGAATCGCGCTGGCTCTCCCTCTCACTCTCTCGTTGAGTTTTCTTGTTTTCAGCCGAAGCTTCTTCTCGCTGATTGCAGTCAAGCTGCGAGAGGGAAAACTGATAGAGGGGAGCAATTAGGCGGTGAACTTGTGATGCACTTTCGAGCGCCGGCAATCGAAACTATGCATCCACGCTTCCGAGACTACACTGAATCAGTGAGTCAGCCGATGTTTTGACTCGCCTCCCACGGTGACGTGGCCGATTGTTGTTGACAAGTGACAACTACTGATTTCATCTTCAACTGGTAAATTGTCAGCTCCAAGAATTGCTCTTTGTACCCCCCACGTATCCCCAAAGCGACGGGAACTCGAGCATCGAATCTACAGTACTTGAAGGACACAGACGAGAATTGGTTAACTGGAAAAGCATGCACTATCCGTGGAGAAGGCCCCTTGAGGCAACCGAAATGATAACACAGAGGAGGACTATCTGTTCAGAGAAGAAGAGCTGCGGAGACGAGGCAAATGGAGTGGAAACGAGGGGAAAACAGGTGGAATTTCGAAGACGGCGCCGAGGAGCCTGCGACGGAAAACAAGACTGAGGGGAGTGAAAAATAAGAAAGACGGCGGCGATAACGACTTCATGCAGGTGCCTTCTGGACGACGAATCGGCGCCGCGGGTCGAGAGAGAGCCTGGCAATCGAGGAGACGCAGACACGATCCGGTCGTTGGCGTGAGAGCCAAAACCAAGAAATTGGATTGAGAAAGGAGGAGGAGGGGTGGGGTGGAAGGCGAGTGAGTCGATGATGGCATATCACGAGAGCAAGGTGCAGTATGGGAAAATGCGAGAGCACAACTCACAAAAAAATTCGATCCGATTGACGGGGTTGGCGATACAGAGTTCGAAGATGATTTCTGGGGAACGTGGAGAGTGAGCTCATGAGACAGCTCATGCGAGGCAGGAGCCGACGAACTCGAGGTTATCGATGCAGAGCGAGATTTACGGCTGAAAAAGAAATGGAATATGAGTAATGATTGGGAAAGGGGTGTCTGGGGGTGCGATGTCCTTTGATTTGAGGGATTCGTGGTTTCTGCTAATCACTAGACTTTGGAAAAAAGTTGGCATTTCGTAGAGCTATAATTTTGACAATTTTCGAGAACAGAACACAAAGAACTGTTTGTGATTGGTGCTCACGGAATCTGCGTGATCATTGGGAGCACATCGAGCACAACAAGTGGGGTACTATCCCCCAGAACCTCCCCCCTCCCCTTATTATCTTTTTGTGTTCCCTGTCTGGGAACAATTGGAACTGAGATGGTCTCTCTTGACAATTCCTCTTTCCAGCTCTCCATCCCTTTCCTCCTCTTTTTCGAAAATACCGACGCGATCTCTATGGCGACGGTCGAGAGAGAAAGGGAAGTGGCGGATTCGAATGATACGTTTAGCATCCTTGGTGACGCTCTGTCCGCCTGATCTCGGTTGTGTTTGCTCCGAGAGCAAAAGAAATTTGTGTTGAAGTTCGTGATAATAGTGGTTAAGGCGCGAAGCGAAAGGTCGCTTGCGCGGGGCGTGAACTTTCGAATCGAAAGACGCCGACAATTTGGTTGATGGTTGTGTCTTTGAGTTTTGGAATGGTATTGTTACGAGAAGTGAACGATCTTCATCGTCGATGCACTCAAGAGGATCTCTTGGCACTCCGAAAGGAAGAACAAAGTGCATTAGTACCTTTGCAGTGTGTTTTTGAAAGGGAAAAATGCTCACCCGGGCACATGCAGTTCATTCGGCGATTCGTTGTCGAGGTCATAAAAGTCGTCGCACCTTACGGAGAGCTCCGACTTGCTACGTGTCCGCCTAATGTTGAAATCTGACAACCGACGGATGGTTGGTTCGAATATAGAGTTGATAAGAGTGCACGGTGAGATGGGTCTGTTGAACGTCTTCGAAGGTGAAGCCGTCCTCGAAGGCGACTCGGCGGGGTCCCCCTCACTCGACAGTTTAGCACGGCGGAACCGAACGAGCGGAACACTGATCAGAGAAAGAGACCGAGTCGACGAGAGAGTAGCCGTCGAATCGTCGACTTATTCCCCTTCTTTCAGGTTTTGCGCTTCACATAAAATGGGGGCGGAGCGTTGCGTCCGATGCGTGATTAGTCTCTCTCGATGATAATGGGGCGGTGAAGAGGGGCCGAGGCGGAGAGGCGGCAGGCGATGAGCGGCGGGCCGGTGAGCAGCACAGTGTGCAAAGTTGGGAAGTGTTTGGGGCGGGACACGCGGACGCTTCTTCTTCTTCTTTTCTCTTTCGCTCTATTTCGAAAACCGCAACGCCTCTGACGTCGTCGTCGGAGCAACACCGCACTAATTGGCCCCTTCGAGAGCTCTATCAACTATTTTCAGATGCGTGACTGACGTTGGTTAAATCGCTTCTTAAGTAGCGAGATGTGCTTTGTACCGAAACGCACTATTCTGGGCTCTGCGATGTGGAATAAAAGCGAACGAGCCTAGACAACTTTTTCGGGTTAATGGTCGTCTGATTCTGAAGAACATGCGTGTTGAAATTTTGAAGAGTTGTTGTCGGTTTCCATTCGAAACACCGGGACGTTCAAAAAACGACGACGCCATCTCACGTCAGGCCGCACGTCAACGTATCAGCACGCTCATTAAGCGCGTATTCAGGCCCCAATTTCCGCCTCAGAAAGCACGGCGTCTTCAGTTTTTGGTGGCCACTGGAAACCGACGCATCCAACCACCGGTCACTCTCTAATCCGTCTATTTATGCCAAAAGGTGGTAATGTTCGGACGACGTCATCTCTCGCCGCTCTTCCGACCATTTTGGCCTAATCCCGAGGAACCCGATCGATGAAACCCGAGAAGAACTCTTGTTCCGGTTGTCTTTCAGCATAACACACACACGCACACGCGCTCGAAGAGAATGGAACTTGCGTCATAATGATGTGTTTGACAAAAAGCATCGATGATAACAATGTATAATGAGAACTGGGACTGCTCCTCACGACCGGCTAAAAATAGGTGAGGTGCGTGACGAAAATAGGCTCCAAGTTGGACGAAAGATGGCCATCAACACACCACCGCTCGACGATCTGTTGACGCTCGTCGGAACCCAATTGGAGGAGCGCCCGCGGGGAGTTGGTGGGATTTGTGACCGAGGAGAGCCACATGTGGCCACGCGGAGCTCATTAGGAATGTGGGGGACCGGATTCTTCTATACGAAACACGTCAGGTATGAGGAATGACGCGCGGGCGTTGTCTGGGAATGTCTCTGGAGATTGAATGATACGATTTGAATGATCAGGAAGACAACGAAGCCACGAGGTTCTGCTTCGAGCGGAGAGCAGAAAGGGACTGGATACGTTGCTTCACAGGTGAAATGCGGCGGATTCGGGTCCGATTCGGGTCCGCGCGTTTCTTGCGGACCCCACATCGTACCCGATTCGGACCCGAATGGGTGGCAAGGCATATTCACCTCGGAGTCAGGTCCGTCGCATTTCGCCCGTGTTTGTTAGCGGATACTTCTCCCAATTGTCAAGTCATTGTCGAAAGCAGCGGATGTGGCAGTTGACCCCTCTCCGGCGACTCGGGGTCCTATTACGATTTGAAATGTCGAAAATAGTTCACGCTGAACTTATTTTTTCGAAAAATCTTGCGATTTACAAGAGTGTTTCTGGAGAAACAGAATTGAAGTTCACGTGATCTTGGGGTGTCCTTCATAAGATCCGCAATCAATGCAGAGGGGGTCATCTCGCAACATTCGCTGATTTTGATAACAACAGATCCTAAGTGATGTCTGTCTTGGTCATGTCTAGGACCACCTTGTTAAGAAGACGAGCAAGTGTTGCGAAAGCTTCGAAAGATGTTTTGGAGTTCCGTTCTCTCGTGGGACTGATGTTGTTGGGGATAGGTTCACTGTACTGTTTCCGAGAAACTCTCTCGTTCATTTCCCATCAATCCCGATCACAAGAGAATTCGAATGAGCACGAGAGAGTTATTTTTTGACTGATAATTGGCGGTTTAAAGTCACGCTCAAGTTCGCTGCGAAAAAGCAATCATTGAGTAACAATTATCATTCAGTTAGTTTAGGCGGAACACAAATTCCCATATTCCGAATATTTCTTGGTATTCCGGAATCCGGAACGGTAAGTATCCATTGTCTTTGATGATGTTCACCTCCCCGATATGTGCACGAGCACATTAAACCACGAGTCCCTGGTCAGTGGCCAAAGACGGAGAACGTAGAGCTCGGGGTCCACAGGTTGCCTTTGCTCACTCGCACTTTGGGGGGCCAACAACGTTTGCCAGGTTTAGAGCACTGGAAGGCAGAGCCCTCAAAAAGCTTCACCCTGCAATGTGCAGCAAGACGAAGCTCAACATTAGCAAAAGACCGCCAGTTGTTAAGTTGCATTTTGGTTGAAGCAACATCATGAAAACTGATTTCCAAAACATCCAAAGTAAGGAAATCACAATTGTGGTCTGCGAAAGTTTTCCTTCATTCCGGATTTTGCAAAATTACTCGACAAACCGGATTCCAGCCGCTAAAAGTTTACGACATCCCGGGTTCTGATGTCTTGAAACGAACATTTGTCAGTTATTTCTGGGTTTAGAAGGGACGCGCAACGTTAAGATTTCATTTATCTCTTTCTCTTTCTCGGGAAACATGGGGCCGTCCTCTTTCCTGCAGAGTTGGGATGTTTTCCGGTGTGTTCACCGGAAGAGTTACACCGAAAGGGCAAATTATTTTTCGCTCCATTATTTTTCGCTCCACCGAAAGGGAAGAGTAACCAAGGTTCCAGAAATATTGCTTGGCAAGGGTATGATCAATACCTTTATCAAGTAAAAAACATTTCTGAAACCTTGGGTAAAACGACTTCCCTGACTTCTCAGGGCAGTCAATCTGTACGGAGAAAGTCTCTCGGTCAATCTCTGAAAGTTTCAGACTTCGGAAGCTCTCTGACACAGGAAATCCCAAATCGGACAAAGAGTTCTTCATAAAGTCCGGTGGAAACTTTCCAGAAATTCGCCGAGCTCTTCGAACGGATCCATTCAGCCTTTCGGCGAACAATCCGTTCATTAGCCAACTCACCCGTCCTCTTCGTCGGAGCCGACGCTTCCGTTGTCGTTGACGTCGCCTTCTTCGGTGAAATCCGGAGTTTCCGCCTTGTACGAGCGCCACATCTTCTGGAACAATCTCCCGTTGACGTCGATCGAGGGAGAGAGAGAGAACGTGACAAACCGGGCGAAAAACGAGCACGAGCTGTCCGTCTCTCCGTCTTTCCTTTTATACTGGATCCCAATCGTATCTTTCGGACTATAGCAGCACTACGGTAGTCATGCGACGAGAGCTTCTGACCGACGATTGTATGATTGGATGATTCGCTCTCGCGTGTGCCAGTCACGAGGACTACTACGGCACTTTGCGACGACGGCGACAAAAAGCAGTGAAACCAATCCAGATGGGATCGCTCTGCGTCTCGCCGACGTCTTGAGAAAACCGCAAATTGTGTGAGTAACCATGGAAATTTTCCTGGAGACCAGGCCTCGCCATCTGGCGTCCACACACCAGGGGAACAGACTGGATAGCATTTAATTCGAAAATTTATTTACAATGTGGGCGTTGTAAGTGAGAAATGTGGGAAATAAATGAGTTAGATTATTATGATGGAGGAACTTTGTCGAGACCTTTCGCGGCGGCCACGTATTCAGGGTTCAAAAGATTATCGAGATTACGAATATCTGAAGCATTTGCTGTGATATTTTCTCACGGTGGAAGTAAGACTCACCATCGGGTAACTTCCTCTCAGCTTCTGGATTCTCAATATCGGGAGGAACCGGGACGTACCACAACGGGCCAGTTTTCAGATCCCTCGTCGGTCTCATTTCATCACAATCATCTTCATCCGAGCTAGCCAAAAACTCTTCCGCCTTCACGCCAACTACGTCAATGATATCGTCTTCGCCATCCTGGCTTTTATTGGTCATATCGTCATCGGCGTCTTCGTCTTCAATATCGAACTCTGATTCTTTCTCTGCGTATTTCTCATTTTCTTCGAGCTCCTGGAACTCCGGAGCAAATGCCGACCAGTTTTCGACGTGAGCCTGTGTCCAGAGAGAAACGGCCCCTTGAGCAATTGACAATATTATGGGACGCGTGGGGTGCCATTGAGCGTCGAGAAGGGCCTCTCCTTTGTTTCCGTGCAAGATCTTGATGAGCGATCCCGTGTTACTCTCCCAGATGTACAGAGAATGTGCCTTCGTCGATGCTCCGCAAACGTACAGTCCATCGCTATCGGTGCAAACTGTCTTCCATGCTGCCTTATTGACCATATCGAGAACTTTATATTTCGCCTCTACCGTTGTTCCTTTTTGATGCAGGAGCTCTTCCAACTCATAAGTTCTGATCACCTTATCTTGAGAGTTGGTTATAATGAATCGACTTTTCATCGGTACAATTATTTGTCTGATCTGTTGCAAACTGTTCTGCTTGCACCAGGTTACACACTTCAGGGTTTCGGCATTGTAGATGATTAGTTTTCCTTTTCCGGTTCCTGCGATGATATACTTTCCCTTACGATCGTACGAAAGGCAACTGATAACTTCATCAGTACCTCCGGGAGTATCATTGACCAGGCACCTGAAAAACAGGAATTTGTGAATTTCCAGAACATTCGACCAACTTTTGAATTCTCGGACCGAACTGCTCGAGAGTTGGAGGAAAATTTAGTTGAAGAACGATAGCCTTGTTATCATTGCGCGGATGGAACATTGTAAAAGTGACCATCGAATTGAAGCGAATTCGATGAAGAAGAGTTCCAGCAAGAACGTCAAATACAGCAATTGAGTTGTCGGCAGAAGACGTAAGCAACTTTCTGCCATTGCGAGACCACGACAGACAACTGACTGGGAGCGAGTGAGCGGAGAAAGTCTGAAATAGGCAATTGGAACGTCTCAAAAATATTTTCTCCTACTCTAGCAATGTTTTTTGTGATGAAATCGACAATGAATACCCTTCCGTCCGTACAACCAACAGCGACAACACTTCCCCATCGATTGAATTTGCAACAATTAGCCGATGCATTCTAAAAATTAGATCAATTTACAGTATAATTTCATTTTTGCTTACTTGGAGATCTAGTTGACCTTCCAATTCTTCCGGAAATTGAGCACTATAGTTCCGGTCGAGAATTTCCGCCATTTCTGCAAAAAAGGTTTTTTATGATTTTGAAAACTTGCTTGCAAAGATGATGTACAACATTGCATCGACGTTAGACTAGAACAGGTATACGTATACCTAGGTGAAAAAAGAATCTGCAGAAAACGCCAACCTTTCGAAGATTTTCTGGGGATGAAGTCGGAAAAATTCAAATTATGTGCGCGGACTAATTGAGAACACGGCCGCGGCCATGGAGCATGTGTACTCCACGTGGAAAACTCACCTTCTTTCGCCACGATCAGCATTGTTAGTTTCTTCAGTAATTTGTTTTGTCAACCGTCAGCTGACGAACAATTGTTTTGCAGACTTCGGGTAGAAAAAATATCATCTAAATAAACAAACAGCACGTTGGTCACCGCTAAAGCGACCCTAAATTTGAATCATTTGTTCGCATAAATGATAGTGATAAGAAACTGGCAGCGTAGCTATTTTTCGCCTTGCCGCACGCCGTATCGATCATTCTCCGCTATTCGATTCCAGAAACCGCTCTTACTGGTGGTGGTGGGTTCTATGCTACCAGAACTTCCGATCTAACATTAATAAAGTGTCAAACAATCATTCCACTTACAGCGTCCCAACTTCTCGGTACGTTCAAAAATGACTTCCTCACCGCCTGAAATTGTTCCGCAACAACCTCTGGATCCTTATCTGCTCAATAAAATTGACACTGAACAGGTATTCGTGATTATCTAAACAAAATTGAGAAAAAACTTTCAAACAGGAAGCGTTCCTGTCGAAAAACCCGACGTACGATGGAAGAGGAATCCTGATCGCCATTCTTGACACTGGAGTCGATCCTTCTCTCCCTGGAATGCAAGTTACCACAACTGGAGAACGGAAGATGTTCGACGTTATCGACTGCTCTGGTGCAGGAGATGTAGACACCTCGACGACGCGGAGTGTAAAGGATGGAACTATCGAGGGTTTAACCGGCAGAAAGCTGACGATCCCCGAGAAATGGGTCTGCCCCACCGGAAAGTATCACGTTGGATTCAAGCCAATCTACGAGCTCTACACGAAAGGAGTCAAAAATCGCGTTGTCAGCGAGCGAAAAGAGGACGTTGTCGGTCCTTCTCATAACGGAGCCACTGCGGAAGCTCTCAAACAACTCACCATTCATGAGACCGAAGTCGGCGGTACAAGCGAAAAGATCTCCGACAAATGGACGAGAGAAGATCTTGCGTGCAAAGTGGACTTCCTCAAGTCGATGTCCTCAGTTGCGGACATTGGGCCAGTTGCTGATGTAGTCACGTGGCACGATGGAGAGATGTGGAGAGTTTGCATCGACACTTCGTTCCGTGGAAGACTCGCAATGTGCAACGTCCTCGGAACCTTCAGAGAAACCGGAGACTACGCGTATCTCACTGATAAAGACTCTGTTGTCTACACAGTTAGAGTGAGTCCGGACGGCAACTTGACCGAGATTGCTGTTCCTTCCGGAGCGCATGGAAGCCACGTGGCAGGAATCGCAGCTGCCAATTATCCGGATAATCCACAGAAGAACGGGCTCGCTCCAGGAGCAAAAATCCTGTCTCTGAACATCGGAGATCATCGCTTGGATGCCATGGAAACTGGACAGGCGATGACTCGGGCATACAACTTGTGCGCCGAGTTGAACGTCGATATTATCAACATGTCGTTCGGAGAAGGAACACATCTTCCAGATGTTGGGTAAGTACCCTTTTTCGTTATGGGACGTTAAAAGTACCTGGAGTCGCTTTTCTGGGTCGACCTGGTGGCGTTCAAAGTGCGCGTTTCGTCGCCCAGATTTTCCAGATTTTCGCTGTCGACAGTAATCCTCAAAAATTCCAAAATGTACTGAGTCTGCAGAGAACGGCGTCTGTGTTGAAACATGTTTTGCGCGTGATTGCAGACTCAGTACATTTTGGAATTTTTGAGGATTACTGTCGACAGCGAAAATCTGGAAAATCTGGGCGACGAAACGCGCACTTTGAACGCCACCAGGTCGACCCAGCAAAGCGACTCCAGGTACTTTTAACGTCCCATTATGGTTTGAATAATCCTCTTCTGCTTTCAGACGGGTCATCGAAGAAGCTCGGCGATTAATTGACCGACGAGGAGTAATATATGTTTGCTCGGCCGGAAATCAAGGACCAGCTCTCTCGACTGTCGGTGCTCCGGGAGGAACAACCACCGGAGTGATCGGAATCGGAGCGTACTTGACCGCGGAGTCGGCCGATACACTGTACGGAATCTACAGACCAGTCGACAACAACATATACCCATGGAGCTCGAGGGGACCGTGGTATGTGCACTTAGTTTTGCGCTTGATCTGGCAATGGTATACTTTCAGCCAAGACGGCAAGCTAGGAGTGAGCCTTGTGGCCCCTGCTGCTGCATTCGCCGGTGTCCCACAGTACTGCAGACAGAGCATGCAGATGATGAACGGAACCAGCATGAGTTCTCCGAACGCAGCAGGCAACATCGCATGCGTCCTTTCCGGACTGAAACAGCAGAACCTGAAATGGACGCCGTACACTGTGCGCATGGCGCTGGAGAACACTGCTCACGTGCTCCCACAAATCGAAGCGTTCTCCCAAGGACAAGGAATGATTAAAATTGCGTCGGCGTTCGAGAAGCTCTCCGATGTTCTCAAAAACAACGTGTTCCCGCCGAAGCTCACACACTTCGAAATAAAAGTCTCCGACCATTGCAAAAAGTCGAAAGGAATCTACATCCGCGAACCCAAACTGAATGGAATTCAAGAATTCACGATTGGAGTGGAGCCGGTGTTCCAAACTCATCAGAACGAAAACAATCTTCAGTCCATCGCATTCGAAAAGCAAGTGATCTTACAATCGACAGCACCATGGGTTTCCCATCCGCAAACCCTCTTCCTGGTGGCTCAAGAAAGAACGCTAGTGGTGACAGTGGACGCTTCGAAAGCACCGAAAGGAGCCAGCTACACGGAGATTGTCGGCATCGACACCGCGGATCCGGCTCTCGGCCCAATCTTCCGCATTCCGGTCACCGTTATTGTACCGGAGAGAGTCGTCGACCTGCATACTTCCAAACTGAACGGAAAGCCAGGAGTGCCGGAAAGACGATTTGTCGAGATTCCAAGTTGGGCGACCAGTGCAAGTGAGTCTTGCTTACTTAAAAACGATGAACAAACAGCATTTTTCAGAGATCACGATCACTTCACCAAACAAGGACGAGATGGAAAGAGTCACTCTTCATACCGTCTACCTCGAAGACGACAAGTGCTCTCGGAACACCGAGTGCCAGAAGCTGCAAGGACCGGTCGGCAACGAATGGAGCAAGTCTATCACTGTACAAGGAGGAAAGACATTAGAAGCATGCGTTGTGCGGCAGTGGTCCCGTGGAAAGAGTCCGGTTGACATGGACCTGAAAATCGAATTTTTCGGTATTAAAAAACCAACCTCGCTCTCGCTGATCCATGGTGCTACGAGCACACCAATTCGAATCCAGGCCGGTCCAACGAAGAGTGTCGATATTTCACCGTCGATTTCTCTGAAGACGCTTGTCACTTCTCTGAAGCCTCAAACGGCTAAAGTCGAACCTCTTGGACCGCGAGACTTGTTCGCCACTTCAGGATTGCAAACCAATCGTGCTCTGCTCACTTATCAGCTCAAAGGTATTTGCTCCAGTTGTTTTCTATCTCAAAATATTGAACTTCAGTGTTGAAAACTTGCGAAATCAACTTGGAACTCTCTGGACTTACACCCTACTTGTACGAGGCTCCGATCGATTGCGTCCTTTTCCAAATTTTCGGAGCCAACAAATCGTATGTTGGAGCCTCAGGAGCGTATCCTGATCGCTGGTCTCATAAACTCGAAAAAGGAGAATACACTATCCAAGCCCAAATCAGACATCCTGACGAACAACTCCTGCAAGGATTCAAAGAGCTGCCGTTGCTGTATGATTGCTCGTTTTTTATTCAAACAAAGCTAATTCTTTCAGAGTACATGTGAAGCTCGGTTCCAAACTCTCTGTTGATCTGGCAGCTTCTGCCGCCGAGGCGACAACTGGAAAAGAGTGCAAATTCACTGGAAAAGGGCTCCTGCCGAACCAAGAAATCACTGTGTATGCGATGAGTGTCGCAGATGACAAACTGCCAAAGACGGTGGCGTTGACCAGTGGAAGTTTCCTCCTCGGAAGTTTCTCGGCGCTGAAGGATTCCGAGTTGAGCGCTGTGGACAAGTCCGACGTTGTTTACTACCTGAGCGAGTACTCTACTCGTCCAACGAAGGGATTGTCGATGGTGACAGCCAAAAAGGATAAACCTCAGCAAGAAGAGATGATCGGTAAAAAAGAAAAGGCAATGAAGAGGAGACTCAAAAAGAAGTTTACAGAAGCCATTCGTGATTTGGAGGTTTCTTGGGTGAACAAGTTGACAGATGAGAAAGCGGCCAAAGAAATGTTCGATACTTGCCTCCAAAAGTATCCGGATCACCTGCCACTTCTTCAGAATCGTGTAAAGCAACTGATGCAAATCAAACTTGTTGATCAAACAGCCGAGGGAGTTCAAAAAGTTGTTGAGCTCTGTGCAAAAATTCTGGAATTGACAAAGCCCAATGAGGTGCTCCAGTTCCTTTCTGTAAAGCAAGAGCACGCGGATGATCTTCTGACAGTTGACAAGTGGATCGCAGTTTCTGGGGGAAGTGAAGATCAGAGAAAGGATGCTGCTAAAGTAGTTGCTAAGTTTGATGAGCGCAAAAACGCTATTATCGTTGCTCTGCAAGCCCTGGCGTCATTGGAGCAGGACCTGGAAGTTCGGAAGTCCAAACAAAATGTGCCGGCTAGCATTCGTTACGGAGGAATCACTTCACTGATCTTCGGAGGAAAGCAAGGTGAGACGATCGCGAAGAAGTCATCTGATATCGAAGCACTCAAAACAAAGGCCGAGCAAATTGATTTAATCGCTTCCGAGGAGCTGAAGAAGTTGGACGAAAAGTGGACCGGCAGCCAGTATTATGTTAAACTTCTTGTCTGGTTGGCAGCCGATGATTCGAAGACGGCGTTGATCTCCGCCAAACATGCTGCTGCACTTGGTCAGTTCGGAAGATGCGCCAAGCTGCTCAACAAGGCTAGCGATGAGCTGAAGGCCTCGGCGACCGACTCAAAAGCCGTGGACACAAGCCTTGCAGAGATCTGCGACGAGCTCGATTGGGGACACTTGGCAACGTATTTCAAGAACTTGGCTCTTATCAAGAATCGTACAGCTTTCAGACTTTTTTAATCGCATGCTTATTTAGACTGCGGGTCCGGTTTTTCTTCATTGTCAGTTCAGTGTATTTTTGTAAATTTTAACAATTAGTAGAATAAATTATTTTAAAAAAGGCACAACTCAAAATTTGAGATCAATGGAGCGTAGATATCAAGAAAAACAACAAAAAGATCAATGACAGGTAAACAGAAGTAGAATTCGAAGAGTTTATACACGGCATGTACTCACAAAAGTTCCAGCCCGTCATGTGTGTGAGAATCTTTTGATACTGACAGTAGGAGTGGACTCCGGTCTTCCCACAGGACTTCCGAACCACCGCGCGTTCGCATTGAGTCGTTCGGGAGACAGATCTGGAAATTCAGATAGGAAGAGAGCAAGATGACGACTGACTCGCAACTGCCCACTTCCAGAACAGAGCACTCGGTGTAGATGGTGTCGGAGAGGTCGTTCATTTCGATTGCTTGAAGACATTCGTAGTAGCTGACGACTGGAACACCTTTTCACACTTGCTTCAGTGTTCAGATAACTCACATTCTTTGCTGTAGTCGCAATAAAATTCCAGGAATGCCGTCTGAGAAACGTAGTAGGCTGCATCGATTTCAGAAGAGAACAGTGAATTGAAAGTGTTATAATTGAGACAGTCTTTGATGACGTCACTGTGACAATGGCGGAGTGTCGCGTAGCTACTGTAACTCGGAAGGTGAGATAAAACGAGAGAGTGTCATCTCACGTGCACATTCCACTCGCATCCAACCGAACCAAACGAAACGGATCGGAACTGGCGGACGGCAGTTGAGTGGCGTTGAGGTCGTAGGAGAGGAACATGTCGAGGTAGCACTGCTGCAGCACCTGGTCTTGATCCTTGCTGCAATTGTGAAGAACCGCTTCGTTGCCGGCGACCGTCTGTTTCACGAGTCCTCCGAGATCCATGTCTGCCAGTTGGACGTCTCGAATCAACACAATCGCAGTGAAGAGTAGCGGCTGAATGAGCATGGCAGTTTCTCATGAATAAGTTTGGAAACACGATGACTGATGTCTAAAATGTTTAGTCTGAAACACTGAATTGCTCGTAAAATGCCGTCACCGTCCGGCAACCGGTTTATAGCTTTTCGGGAGGTTGTGATGTTTGTTTATGCAGTATAACTCCCAAATGTCACACTGTTTCGTCGTGCCGGTTTTGGTTCCTCGATGGAGTCGCTGAACCGGTTTCTTCCGGATGCAACCGGACCGGATAATTAGAAAGTCTCAAAGTCCCCCGCCTCTTCAAAAGTGTGCTGCAATGCGCGAAACGAACAAATCCGTCCGCCGGCGTAAGCCTAATGCAATCCTCTCAGTGGGCCCTCCGTATTTTGGCTCGCAACTAGTCGAAACGAACGTCTTCGCAACGCCGAATTAGTGGCGCAATCAGGCGGACAGACGAATGCGGGAGCACTTGAAGTGAGCGCCGGAAAGCGGATTAGATGACAGACCTTCTAAAGGGGCTGTGTGTGTGTGATTGCAATTAGAGCAGTGGCGGCTCCGAGAGGAATGGAATGCTCTTAGCGTTTTGACCCGATTAGAACAGATTTGTGTCCCCCGGCAGAAGTTGTTACGAGCAAAAGTAGTCACTTCGGGAGGCCGCTTCCCCTGCTTCGCTTCTTCGCCCATAAATCATGATTTTGCTATCTGTTGCGTCCCCAGGGTGCTTTTGACCTCTCCTTTCTTTTATTCTGTCTGACTTCTTTCGACAAAGCAACACACACTTTATTTCTAGAATATTCAAAAGTTCTTCAAAAGTTTACAGGCAAAACGGGAATAGAAGCGGCGAGAGAGAGAGGGGGGAGGGTGAGGACTAACTTTGTTAGAACACCACCGGAATGCACGACTGATTCAATTGACAGGACGGGAGGAACGGAGTGTCTGGGAGGCGGGAGGGGGGCATAATTGGATTCACGTCGGAGACAGAAGAAGTTGAAAAAGACGTGAAGAAGAAGAAGACGGCGGATGCGGAATAGTAATACACGGGAACCGGAACATGTTTGTACAACAACGGATCTCTATGAGAAGGGACTCTATATCAGAAATGGAATGCTCGCGGAGCACAGAGAAAAGATAAAGAAAAGAGAGAGAAGGAGATCTTTAGATGGCCAACTCGAAAGTGCATTCCATCTTTGGGATAATGAACTCCTTCCGTTGAAGACGTGCTCTGTCGACCATCTCACGGAGCTCCTCGGAACGAACCTGTAATTTCAGTCGTCACTTCTCGCCAACCGCGTCCCTAAACACCTGAAGCTCGTGGATCTGCTGGTCGAGCTCGTGCAAGAATTCGTCTCTCGCCAGCTCGTCATCGGTCATTTCCTTGAAGTTTCGCCTCGGTGAGACACGGTGATAGTGCTCGGAGAAGGGCTGAGCGTAGACTGGAGACGCGGGTCGGTATGTTCTGTTCCGAACGACCATCGGACCGCAGGTCGAGGTCCATGGCTCCGCGTAGATCGGCGATTCGGCCCGTTCGTGTTTGGGGCTCGGTGTTGGACGGAGCGAGTGATATGATGAAGAGCTCTGCAACGACTCTAATTGACTCCCCACTCCGACGCGTTCTCTCACCATGAGCTCGTGATAGATATTGGCTCCGTTGTCGTAGTGTTTTGGCCATTCCGGGCAATTCGTCCAAACCATTGAAGTGTCGGGACTGGAAAATGAGCGTTTTGAAGTGGTCGGCACTCGAGTTGTTGCGCCACAATGGGCATTCTGATGATGAACGTGTCCACGCCATTCCCCCACTGTCCCATGAATACTACTACTACTACTACTGCTGCTACATAGTGCAATTGTATCGCTTTCTCTTTGTCCTCTCATCCGAATTGAGCAAAAGAAAGAGGACGACGAGTTACGAAAATCAAGATAAATGGCCGCGAAGATTGGAATCGACGCATAGCTCGAGAGCGCGTTCGGATGACATTCTGACGGGCGTTCGCGATTTGGCGGGGATGAGTTTATGAAGTGGGGCACTTCTCCCCCGGGGCCGCTCTTTTTAAGGCCTCGTCGTGAGATTCTCATCATGTCGAGATGGATGCGATGCATGCAAGAGCAACGTGTTCAGCGTTTCGCAACAAATGTTCAGTGCCTGCTGACTCATGTTTCCAAAGAAAAGAGGGGCTTCTCCTCAATCATCACGCTAATTTCTGTTCATTTAGGTGTCATCTGTCGATCACATTACCAGCCGCCCCGTTAGCTGGTAAGTCAACACCCGTTGGTCTCTGCGAGAGGGGGTCTCCTCTCCGATAATTACATAATGAATGTTTGTGCAGCACAATTAATGTCAAGGATTACATGCTCTCGTGGCGGCGGCGGCGGGGGGATAATGCAGATTGAACACTGAACTGGAGTAACGAGAAGATAAGATTCTTCGAATCGCCGCGATTGGGGAGGGGTGCGAGAATGAGTACCTTGAGTCGTGGGACGCGTATCCGGAACTGCACATGCTCGTATCTGGGCTCACAACGCAAAGTGCTGGAGCTCGTTTGCTGGTGTTTGAGTCCTGAAAGTCAACTGTTCTTCTTCTTCTTTTTCTTCCGCTCCAGACGCCACGAAAACACTCAAAAAGAGGCGAAAACAAGGAAGGGCATCCAAACAGTCTTCTATTCCTCCCCTCACACTCACATAGGTCGCCGTTCTTCCCATGCTGCTCGTCGTGCTCTCCCACATTTTGCTCTCTCCGATCCACGGATTGGTGCGAATGCGCTGAAAAAAACCACATCATGAGGCCATCTGGCATGTGTTTATTGTTATGATCATCCGTCCCCCCATCATCCTCGTCTTCGCCCTTGCGATCCCCTTCCACACAACAACCTCAGTGTTTATTATGAAAAATCATTGGCGAAGTGAAAGAGAGAGGGGGGGAGGAAAGTAAGTAAAGCGAGCATTTGCATATCGCACTCTCGCATCTTCGCCCCCCGTTTTTGGGCCCCTTCTTCAGAAGACATAATCGGGTTACGAGAGTCGTCGACCGACTGACGACGACGACGACGCAACTGACTGTGATGGAATTAGACGGAAGAGCCGAGAAAAGGGAGATGGATTATGCAGGCTCTTTGAATATGTATGTGATCTTTTTGCAAATACAACGAATTCCTTCAATCAGAGTCCAAACTTTCGCCGGAAATGGGACCTTTTTCCCCTCGGCTCGGCGCCTAATTCAATTAGACGCTCACTCTCCCGCGACGTCCTTTCGTCTTCCATTTCCCCCCTTTCGAAAACCTCCGCGCGGGAAAAACGAGGAGAAAGAAACAAGTTGGAAAGGGCGAAAAGCGCAAGGAAAGGCAGCAAAAAGGGACCACTATCAAGTGAATAATTCATCGACCTCTTACAACTTTTCGCAACGCAACCAGTTATGCTGTCGCAACTTTCGCCCCGCAAATGAATGCATGTGACTCTTTGATCGTCTCCTTCGGATCCCCCTTCCACTTACGTTTCGTCTGGGGAACGATCCGTTATTGTTGTTGGAAGAGGTGAGAATCGGCGGCGGCTGTGAGGTTGGCGGCGGTGGGAACACGATGCTGACTGCAAAGAACAAATATCACTTTCATGATCGAGAGTTAGTATGTTAACCCGTATGTTCTTCTGTCACCCCTCTCAATATTTACATTTATCGAGTCGCCCACCGAGTGCTTGTTTTATCACGTGCCAGATCAAAAGAACTCGGTTCGTTGAAAAAAAAAACTTGTGACTGTTTGGTTCGGTCTAATGGGTTCACCACTTGACCATGGTCTTTGAAGCACTCTGTCGTGGGGCTCACGTCACTTTGAACTCACCGGGCAGCGGTTTTAGGTCGTCTCTCGGATGGCGAACGACACTGTGCGATGCGGCTCGCGTCGGATGAGCAGCTCTTTTCGAAGACATTGGGGACGAGGCCTTCCGATCGTCGGGCTGGCGGGAGTGATTGCGACGACGACGGGAGATGCGACGGGACTGACGGCCGAGTGTCAACTGGTCGAACCAACTTTGAATTCGTTGCATTCTGTGGGGAAGACGAACTGAAAGAGAGACGGGTCTGATTGGCTGAAATTGAGAAGAGTGGCTGAAATCAGAAGGGAATGAACGAGTTGGGGAGGATTAGGAGAAGAGAGAGCGAGTGACGTTTGTGGAAGGGAAGCATCAAAAGGGAAGGATTATCCGAATTCAAGACTCATTGAAGAGGTGGAACTGCCGAAGAGTTGTATACATGGGAAGAGCAGCGTGTTTCTCTCCCGTTCCTGCTAGTAGTGCTGCTTCGCAATGCGCGAGAAAGTGGAAGGGTGGGGGAGGAGCCGGAGGGGGTGGAGTCCCGGGGCTCTCGGCAGCCCGCCCGAGTCATTAAAGTGGCGAGAGAGCGTGGAGATGGACGAGACGCAGACATGGTACGGATTAATTTGGAGAAGTGAGAGAGGGAGGGAAAAAGCAGAAGAAGTGGGAACGAATGAAGAAAAAGGAGACGTGAGGGGGAACTTTGCGAGGAGAGGTCGGTGAACCCCTTTGGGCGGTTCGTACACACTTTCAGATCCATTTCGAGAGATAAGCAGCTGAACCGGTTGGGACTGTGAGAACACGAAGAAGAAGAAGATATTCAGGGGGATACACAAGGGCGTGTTACTCTCTCTCTCTCTGTCTGAAAAACGAACGTTGCGCCGAACAAACGATCGTGATAGGGGCGAACGAAATACGTAATGCATTAGACAGCAGAGGAAGTGGAATCGAATTGGAATTGGCGGACGGGAAGGAAGCCTTTTCTTTGATTCGAGGCCAGGCAATTCG
This sequence comes from Caenorhabditis macrosperma, assembly GCA_963932285.1. Taxonomy (NCBI): domain Eukaryota; kingdom Metazoa; phylum Nematoda; class Chromadorea; order Rhabditida; family Rhabditidae; genus Caenorhabditis; species Caenorhabditis macrosperma. The sequence goes on along the minus strand of OZ010621.1, from coordinate 9,815,461 downwards.
TTGAGAACGAGCTGAAAGAGCTTCGGAAGATGCCTTCTTCTCCTTCTTCTTTTGTTTTTCCCGTGCGGATCCTAATCCAGTTGTCGTCTTGTGGCGGCTCGTTAGAGCAACCGAAACTAACTTGATGCCAGAAACCAAAGATGCGCGAAAAGATTCCATTCCACGTGACGGCATCTTGCAAAGAAAGCAAGAAGAAGAAGAAGGAGGAGGAGGAGGATCTAATTATGAAGGAAGCAAAAGTCACAAATGTCATCGTCGAGATGATATTCTATTTAGTAATGGCGGAGGTGGGTGGGTGGGGGAAGCGGGAAGGAAGGAAGTGGAGAAACTGGAAGCATTAGTTGGTTGAACGTACGTACTGGTCAAAAACGTACAATTTAAAACAGCGACGGCCACTTGGTTTTGTTTATAATTATGGGTGGGCAGAAGAATTAGGAAGCGAACGGAAGGAAGACGAACGGCACTTTTGAATTGGAGAGTGAAAGTCAACTTTGAGGAGGAGAAGGAGGACCAATTAGGTCCGTGCACAAATTCCACGGATTTCCGGCTCTCGAGCTCCTCTCGAGTGCAATTCGAGATGGTCCCTTCATTTGTCTGCGTCTCTCCGTCTCGCGAGCACTCTCGCCCGGTAAAACGATACGAAATGGACGGAGAGAGAGAGAGAGCAGAAGAAGGGCGAAAGGGAAAGAAGAAGTGGAAGACCTCTCGGCACTTTTCGCCCCGTAACAATTGGTGATGGAGTTGTTGCGCACGGAAGGATGATGATGAGAAAAGAAACACATTTGGGCGCTCTTCTTCAGCAAAACAAATTCGATTTCGTTGCACTTTTCCCCTCATCTCCTTTGTGTGCCACTCACCTTCCAATACATCCCCTCTCTTTCTGTTTCCTTCTTCAAAAATTTGCAAGGGAAACGGAAAGGCTCTCCGGTCCGAAGTGACCTCGCGGCGATCCGTCATAATTATAAAACGAGGAGGGCCGAAACGGCGGATATCAAATGGGGAAATTGGCAGCAGTTTGACAGGAAGTCACCGCCGAGGGGCTACTTTTCCGACAAGGCGATGGTCATTTTCGAAAAATTGACGCACAACGTTTTTGGGGAAATTTTGAGAGGAGACGTATTTTAGAGTGAATCGTTTGAGGGAATATCCATTGCGAATCACAATTGGCTCAACTTTGTTATATGGTCTTAGAAAAACAGGGTGGAAGGTGAGCCACTGTCACAGTTATCGGGTAACAACGAAGCTGTGCCCATGCATTGGTAGATCACGAAAACCGTTTACAACTGAGCGCGTACTCAATTGGAATGAGGGTGCAATTCTTTGCACAAGAGAATTCTCGCACACGCTGTCGAAATCATTTACGATCCACGGAAAACAACGTCCAAAGAACGCAGGAAACGCTTTATGGCAGTGCGGTGGTGCAACGACGGGAACTGGAGCAAGGTAGTGCCACGGACCAGACCACACGACCATAACATTTTATGTTCTAACTAATAAAACATTCGAGAGAAAAGGGAAGACTGCGAAGGAGGGGAGCAGCTCAGTGCTCGGCTCCCATTGCGCACGCTGATAACACGCCAGTTTCTATGACGACAACTGGAGGGAACGAGGGGAGAGAGTGGGGGCAGTTTGTAAATCATCTCGTTTTTTATACGCACATTGAAACGAAACAGTCGGTCGGTCGGGGGGCAGTCGAAGCGATTATATTGAGTTTCGATGTTATTGGAAGGGTCGATGAGCGGTGGAAATGTGTTGTGAGAGACGGGGGAAATGCGTGTCATATTGGTTCAAAAAATCGGGGCGGGAAAGGGGCGAGCGACCCGGGGCAAAGAAACGGCTCATTTTTCACACTCGATTGTATAGAAAGAGCGGTGTGTCCTCCCATGGGGGGCCTCCCTCCCCTTCGACCGAAACGCCCGACCTTCTTGACAAATTGGGATAATTTATTGGGAGAGCGGGAGAAGGTTTTGTTGGAGAGCGCGCGCGAGAGGAACCAACTTTTTGGTTGAAAAACGGCCTTCGAAGCAGCGACTTTTTGTTGATTGCTGTCGAGTTGACGCAGGAGGAGGAGGAACTTCGCCCGACCACAACTACACAAATTGCTTTCGAAAGGGGAAAATGAACACCTCCGAATGCGAATTGCAGGCGTGAATTAGCCGAGATTTGTCAGGGACGAAACGGGAATTATGAGCATTCTTACCTGGAATTCGAGGTATTCCCTCGAGTTAATTGGCCCTTATTTCAGCAACAGTGATTTGAGAAGAAGACCTTTCTGTTTCAACGATATCATTTTCTTTCAGAGTTTAACCATTACTCGAGTTTGCGCCTCCGTTTATATAACTTTTTCATTTCAATTCATTTAGTGCTTTGAATTATACTAGACTGAAAATTGCAGCATTTCGATTTCAACCGACATTGCACTTTTTTTGAAATCAAGTCATTGATTTTACCAAAAAAGCAAGTATTTGGCGGCTCGGAGATCTCCGACACTGTCACCGGACACGCTGCTGCATTTTAATCTTTTATAAATTTTATAACTCTTGGAACCTGCGCTCTGTCTCGTGTAATCCACGAGACGCAGACGAGAGTCGTGTCGAGACCAACACGAATTCAGCGGAGCGCGTTTGCGCAGATTTCAAGGTTTATGAAATATATAATATCGTGGTATTGACTCAGTGGTCATTTGAAACAACATTCATCATTGCGTTGCCACTTTCAAACCATTTCATCACTCGTCGATTATAACTTGACCAATACCTTTACTACTTCGAAATGCGTCTCTTATCACTACTCCCAAATTCCCCTCTCTGCACATACGTCTCGTTGATAAGACTCTCGAAATTCTCCGAAACGCTCATATATTTCTCCTAAATATAATAAGCGAGTCGATAAACCGAACATGGTCAATGTCTCGCCATTCCTCACACTGCCGTGTCTTGCTGTCTCGTTCCTTCGTCTCTTCTCTTTTCGCACCCCCTGTTTTTTTCGTGTGCCGACCGCTTTTTTTCTTTTTCTCATTCCTCAGCAGTCACACGATGTCTTCATCCTCATATCTATCGATTATCTCAAAACATAAAAACTTATTGTAATGATTGAAGCATGAGTCACTCTTCGTAAGGTTCTTGCAGTTGCGAACTTGTTTTTTTTTTTGTTATTTTTATCGAGGAACTTTTATATTTTAGCAGCTGAAAGTAGGGTTCAGTATTCAGTTATGTGTCAGATTGTTTATGGTTCCGAACAGCAGAATTAATCAGAAGAACACATCTACAGTATCCGAGAAACCGACGAACGTGAAAATGGCCGAGTTTCTATGGCGGCCGAGGAACGCGTTGGTCTTCTTCGGTCATTCGCCGATTTTTGTCTCACGCTATCCAGCACTTGAAACGCGCCAAGGCGGCACGCGAAATGCGCTGTACTCTCGCACCCTCTGCGGCCACCACACTCTCTCGGCGGCGGTCGACAGAACGCGCTTTTTGATGCGCGAAAATAGTGTCGCGCGCGGTTTTTGTGAGTGAATGGATACTTTCCGGTGGCAGAATCGAGAGATTTTTGAGATCCGGATAGAAGAAGTGATTATCAACAATTTAAGACATCAACCAAGAGTTTTCGTTATAGATTGCTTGAGAAATCTTCAGTTAAAGTGGAGCAACTTCCAAGGGAATCAACTTTCTTCAAAAAAATCGGAAAAAATCGTTCGAGGTCTCAAAATGTAGCTCTTGGTTAGGGCTACAATTCCTGTTGATCAGATTTTTGAAAAAAAAATTACTCGAGCCGAAAACCAAGAAAAACTGTAAATTTGACGTTTTTTTCATTGAAAAATCACATAAATTGAATGAAATCGAGCCATAGACGGAACGTTTTCCAAATTCTGGTCAACAGGAATTGTAGCCCTTATCAAAAGCTTCAATTTGAGACGTCGAGCAACTTGATTCGTTCAGTTTGAAAAAAGTTGATTCCTTTTGAAGTTTTCGTTTTCACATGAATTTCGATTTTTTTCGTCTCTCGGGGGCAGACTGAAAGAGAATTGAGAGCAAATTGATCAGAAATGTTCCTTAGCACCCAAAGAACATTTGCTCACAATGCCGCCTGTTTTGTAATCAATCTGCCGATTTCTCCCCAAAAGTCACTGGGAATTTATGCACAATTTCATTCGATGCCTATTTCTCAACGAAAACTCAACCGATTTCTGTCTGCTAAGTTGCAAATGAAAGAGAACATTCTGCTTTTCAATTTCATGGTCTTATTTGTCTTTTTTCTTCCAAAATCGCTCTGAAATCAGCGAATGACTGTTTCAGCGCGCGCTCGCCACAGTGGGCGAGCGAGAGAGTGCGCGGCCACCAGAGACGCCAGACGAGCGTCGATTTTGCTTGCGCGTTTCAAGTGCTGGATAGCGTGTGTCTCGGACCGCAGCGCGATGACTGTTCCACACGCCCGGTGCGCACGCAGCTGCTTGGTATTCACCCCAATTTCTTTCCGAATTTCTCGGAATAAAAATCAAACCATCTAATGGTCATTTTCTTCCACATTTACCCGAAACAACTAGCGACGCTTATCGCTTTTTGTGCGCCCGTCTCGCGATTCCCGACATTGACCCCTCGATTAAGCGTTATCACCGCCGATATGATGATAACTTCTCGCCTATTCGCAGCATTTCGGTTCTAATTAGTATAGTTGTGATCGTTTTGCATTTTAAAAAGGCAGTTGAAATTGCCAAAGCTGTTTTTTCTTTGTTTGGACCATTACCACTGCTCGTAGTCTATTGTGTGCCTCTCTCTTGATTTTGTGCCGTAAGTCAGGTCAACAAATTGATTTTCTGGATGTATTAGTCAGCAGACCTGAGGAAAAAACTCGGATGATTCATGGCTTCCGCCCACATGCGAATTCCAGTCGAGACCCAATCAGCTAGGCCTGCATTCCACTGTCTCTTCGTAATTCATTCATTCTTGATGTTTCGTCTGAGTGCTCTCCAATAGACCAAACAAAAATCAGGCGCTCTAAAACCAATCATAACAACTGCATCGTGACCCTCTCTTGCTGCTTTGTGTCTCTCACTTCCCTCATCCTGACGCCTTGTTTATTTACACGAACTCTCTGTTCTACTCCATTTTCTTTTCAATTGATTTTTCGAATTTCAGGCAAGATGGTGGCGTTTGCTGTCATCATCTCCGTGATGATGGTGATCACAGGATCACTAAACACTATTTGTGCCAAATGGGCTGACAGCATCAAAGCGGACGGCGTTCCATTCAATCATCCATTTCTACAAGCGACATGCATGTTTTTTGGAGAGTTCCTCTGTCTCGTGGTGTTCTTCTTGATCTTCGGATACAAGAGATACGTGTGGAATCGATTGAATGTGCAAGGTAACCTTAACGTTTGTACAATTCAAATACCGATTATTCAGGTGAAAGCGGTAGTGTGACTGAGATTACCTCAGAGGAAAAACCAACGCTTCCACCATTCAACCCGTTCCTCTTCTTCCCGCCGGCTCTCTGCGACATTCTCGGAACCTCAATTATGTATATTGGACTCAACTTGACAACTGCATCTAGCTTCCAAATGCTTCGCGGAGCCGTCATTATTTTCACCGGACTTCTTTCTGTTGGTATGCTCAACGCTCAGATCAAACCATTCAAGTGGTTCGGAATGCTGTTCGTCATGCTTGGTCTCGTCGTTGTCGGAGTCACTGATATCTACTACGACGACAACCCGCTCGACGACAAAAATGCCATCATCACCGGAAATCTGCTCATCGTTATGGCTCAGATCATTGTGGCAATTCAGATGGTTTACGAGCAGAAGTACCTCACCAAATACGATGTTCCTGCTCTTTTCGCTGTTGGATTGGAAGGATTGTTCGGAATGGTCACGCTGTCCCTCTTGATGATTCCTTTCTACTATATCCATGTGCCGAAAACGTTCTCCACTAACCCTGAGGGAAGACTTGAAGACGTTTTCTACGCTTGGCAAGAGATCAAGGAAGAGCCGACCATCGCTCTCGCTCTCTCTGGAACCGTTGTCTCAATCGCTTTCTTCAATTTTGCTGGAGTCTCGGTCACTAAGGAATTGTCGGCAACGACAAGAATGGTTCTTGACTCTATCCGCACCCTTGTCATCTGGGTTGTCTCGATCCCATTGTTTGGCGAGCAATTCATTGCTATCCAGGTATTATTTTCCGTTAACTTTTCAAAACCGGAAAATGTTATTTGTAGCTCTCTGGATTTGCCCTGCTCATCATCGGAACGCTTGTCTACAACGACGTCCTCATTGGCCCATGGTTCCGCCGCAACATTCTGCCGAACCTCAGCTCCCATGCCAACTGTGCTCGCTGCTGGATCTGCATCTGCGGCGGTGATGCGGAGCTGATCGAATACGAGCACGACGACCAGGAGCACCTTCTCGAAGCTTGATTCACTTTACTTCCCCTCTCCTTCTTCTTCTTGTGTATGTATAGCAGAACACGTGGATTTCACCTACAACCGAACGAAAACAACAACATGTGCTGCTTTTCGTCTGTTTTCGAGCTCACATGTTACCCAGATTTTCAAATGTTCCATCTTATTTATTTCTCATCATTGCTACGTTGAAATCATCTTATAATTCCCAAACTGTGCTACGAGTCTTTTCTGTTTCTATTTTTATCTCTATCCCTTCCTCAATCTGAAACGTTTGTATCTTGTTCAATAATGAATTGTGATTAGAATCTCGTATCAAATGTTTTGCCGCCGAATAGCCGTTGTGTGAATGTCACTGCGCTTCTCACGTTTATCTCCTTGGAAACCGAGACTGCCCATCTCTGGCTCTCATGGCCTATTGAGCCATTTCAGATGAGCGGCGAGGTGTGCGTCCAGACGCTGCACAGATTACGGCAGGCAGGATCGTTCAGGGCTCTCGTCGAAAACAAATGCCGGGAAGGTTCGTCGGTTTTTCTTTCAGAAATATAGGCTCAAAATAATTATACAATTATTTCTATGCAGAATCGAAAAAACGGATAGTTGTCGATTTCTCTTCACCCAACATCGCCAAACAGTTCCACATTGGCAACTTGCGATCGACGCTCATCGGGCGATACGTGGACAAAGTATAGAAGGAACAGTGTCGAACCATGACAGCAACATTCGATTCTTCAGGTGAACAGAGTGATCGGTCACGAAGTGACTTCAGTGAACTACCTCGGCGATTGGGGAACACAGTTCGCGATGATAGCCGCGTTTTGGCCGCAGATGCGACCATCTGATCAGTACTGGAACTCGCTCTCCGATGTGGAGAAAATCAAGCAACTCACCGACTGCTACGTTGTGGCCAACAAGAACATGAAGATTGACGATGAGTTCCGCTCAAAAGTATACGAAACATTTGTGGCGATGGAAAAGGCGGTGACTGGCAACAGAGAACAATGGGAAAACGATGAGAACATGCGGTTATGGCAGCAAATTGGACAGATATCCAAAAATCATTTGTCCGAGTTTTACAATGTTTTCGATGTGCACTTTGACTCGTAAGTCATTTGAAGACACTCAAAAGTCAGCTACAGACATTTTTTAGATGGATCAGTGAATCTAGTCAAGTGAAAAAAGCTCATGAGTATGCCCAGAAGTTGATCGACGATGGATTCACAGAAAGTTTAGAAGGAAGAGCTATCGTTCGGTTGAAAGAAGCAGATGGCGACAAAAAGAAGACGGATGGAGTGAACTATGCGGTGCTTCGAAAGAGCGACAAAACGAGTCTATATCTGACAAGGGAGATTGCATCGATTCTGGAAAGAGATGAAATGTTCGGCGCCGATCGCTATCTATACGTCGTGGATCGAGCTCAGAGACAACACTTTAGAGCTCTCAAAGCGATTCTGGACAAAATAGGACGGTCTGAACTCGCTGCCAAAATCGAACACGTACAGTATGGAAGAGTGAGAGGACTGTCGACAAGAAACGGAAGAACAGAAGCGGTCGGAGAAATCATCGATCGAGGAAGAGAACTGGCTCTTCAGTTTATGAAGTCGTCGAAAACGTTTTGCATGGATCCAGGATATGAAGACGAGGTAGAGCATATCGGTTTTTGTCCTAATAATATACAAATGCTTTTCAGATCTCGAAAGTGTTGTCGCTTTCCACAGTTGTATTCAATGAGTTGAAGAGAGCGCGCAACTCGGAATATGAATTCTCGTTCCAAAATGCGTTCGCTCTGAACCAGAACAACGCTCTCGCACTCCAGGTGAGATTTATATGTCCATTCTCGTACTTGAAAGTCATCTTTACAGCTAAAACACAGTCGATTGTCGTCGATCGAAGAAAAGAATCAACATCTCATACCGCTCATCGAAAAATGCGAAAAGTTCCCAGATTTTAACTCAAATGACGATGTTCGGCGACTTGTTCGTTTGTTGAACGATCTGGAGGAAGCCGTTGAGTTGAGTGCTGAGAAGCTAGAAGCGTGTCAACTCACTGTACAACTAATTCACGTAGCAGCTGCAGTCGGTACTGTTCAGAAACAGTTGAGAGTGAAAGATCAACCCGAAGAGGTGAGTTGTTGCTGACTTTTGTGTTTTCCAATTGTACATCCTTAGATTGCTGTTCCGCGTCTGCTCTTGTTCTCCTCCGTGCGAAATGTACTCGCAGAAGGTCTCCGTTTTCTCGGAATCAGCCCAGCTCGCTCAATGTGATGGTACGACCTAGAAAGGAGCCCGAAACGTGAATTTCCTCACTTATCGCATCGCCTTTCTAGGATTTCCATGCTGTGATCGTTGTCGCTCATCTTTAGGACCTAGAATTAGATTCAGTTTATTTGCAACATCTTCATTCAGTCTAGTCGTTTCTTTCAATTACTCAATTCCCTGTGAGTGACGCTAAGTATCCCAGTTTCATTTCCAAGCTATGGTCACCGTAGGATTTACGGCAAATTATCTTTCGCTCCCTAGTTTTTCGCTCCACTTTCGCTCCACCTTGTTTTTCGCTCCAATAATTTTTCGCTACACTTTGTTTTTCGCTCCACTTTTTCTTTCGCTCCAACTTTTCGCTCCACTTTTTCTTTCGCTCCACTTTTTATTCAGTTACAGTTTTTCGCTCCAACTTTCTTTCTTTCGCTCCATTTCTTCGCTACACATTTTTCGAAGAGCGGCGGCCAAAGTTCATCAACTTGGATGGTTTAAACTATTTTCGGCTATTAACTGGAAATTATTACAACAATTTTTGTACTCGCGTATCCTTAGAAAGTTAAATATTCCAAAATTTATTATGTATCAGTTTATGAGCTGGTAATTCTCAAGATCGATTCTTAGATGCTTTTGACGAAAGTTTTGGATGAGAATTACGAGCTCGGCCCTATTAAAATTTTAGAATTTTCGTCAATTAATGGCTAATTACTCCAATGTTACCTTTGTGAAGATAGAACTAGAAGATGTAAAACGTAATGCCAAGAGCTGTCATCGAACCCATGACCTTCCACCTACAAGTCGGCATCACTACCACTGACCCACCGCTGCGCTTCTGTGTCGAAGCTTGGATGAAGAAGAGTATCATCCGGTCGCCACCAAACGCGCTCACCAAACACCAAAACCCGTTCGCACGTATATCTGTGGATGCCAACATGGAAGGCTTACTGACAGCATATACGGACAGTTGAAGAGTGATACACTATTCGGGATGCTCAGAGCATTTCTGAAAACAGCTCATGGAAGCATCTACTGAATTCGTTCGGGAAACGGCAATCTCAGATATTAGTGACGTCACTGGGCTGGCCTAAAATTAATTTTCCTGTCGTTCCTTCAAGAGTCCCAGTAAAGGTGCTCTACTAATATCGATGAGAACACTTCGAAAAATGATAATACAACTTTTTTTTTTCATTTGCAGTTGTCATGGACCCTGGAAATCGAAAAAAACAAATTTATGTTTTTTGAAACATTTTTTGTTTTCGGTCAAAAATAGTGGTTTTCTTAGTGGGTTAAGGGTTTTAAGTATGTTATTCATAACAGTTTTCATGTAGACCACTATTTTCGACCGAAAACAAAAAATGTTTCAAAAAACATAAATTTGTTTTTTTCGATTTCCAGGGTCCATGACAACTGCAAATGAAAAAAAAAAGTTGTATTATCATTTTTCGAAGTGTTCTCATCGATATTAGTAGAGCACCTTTACTGGGACTCTTGAAGGAACGACAGGAAAATTAATTTTAGGCCAGCCCAGTGACGTCACTAATATCTGAGATTGCCGTTTCCCGAACGAATTCAGTAGATGCTTCCATGAGCTGTTTTCAGAAATGCTCTGAGCATCCCGAATAGTGTATCACTCTTCAACTGTCCGTATATGCTGTCAGTAAGCCTTCCATGTTGGCATCCACAGATATACGTGCGAACGGGTTTTGGTGTTTGGTGAGCGCGTTTGGTGGCGACCGGATGATACTCTTCTTCATCCAAGCTTCGACACAGAAGCGCAGCGGTGGGTCAGTGGTAGTGATGCCGACTTGTAGGTGGAAGGTCATGGGTTCGATGACAGCTCTTGGCATTACGTTTTACATCTTCTAGTTCTATCTTCACAAAGGTAACATTGGAGTAATTAGCCATTAATTGACGAAAATTCTAAAATTTTAATAGGGCCGAGCTCGTAATTCTCATCCAAAACTTTCGTCAAAAGCATCTAAGAATCGATCTTGAGAATTACCAGCTCATAAACTGATACATAATAAATTTTGGAATATTTAACTTTCTAAGGATACGCGAGTACAAAAATTGTTGTAATAATTTCCAGTTAATAGCCGAAAATAGTTTAAACCATCCAAGTTGATGAACTTTGGCCGCCGCTCTTCGAAAAATGTGTAGCGAAGAAATGGAGCGAAAGAAAGAAAGTTGGAGCGAAAAACTGTAACTGAATAAAAAGTGGAGCGAAAGAAAAAGTGGAGCGAAAAGTTGGAGCGAAAGAAAAAGTGGAGCGAAAAACAAAGTGTAGCGAAAAATTATTGGAGCGAAAAACAAGGTGGAGCGAAAGTGGAGCGAAAAACTAGGGAGCGAAAGATAATTTGCCAGGATTTACACCAAAAAAAAAAAGAAAAACTGAACCGAATTCATGTTCTATTCAATCGAGATCTCAAGTATGTTTTCCGGTTCTCCTCACACAATAAACCGTTACTTTCGTTCAATCGCACAGAAATGTTATTCTAATATCCAAGTACCGTCTGTTCGCACCGCGGTGCACAGTCTAAAGCCGGCCCTCTCGCTGGATGTGTGTCTGGGAAGTCGGCACTCCGCTCCTGGGAAACCTGCACACGGACGGAATGAACGAATGAATGAACAACCGACTCCTCAAGGAGAATGTATGTAAGGAAGATTCGAAGGCTGAACCATCTTCATATTTTATAGTGAGACTATACCAAGGTACCACGTGTTATCAAGCTTTCTCTAAAGAAATCAGATGACCGCATCGTAAATTCCAAAAGAATGCCCTCCTCTGCCTCTCGTTAAGCAGTAGATTCTACTCTTTCCTGCTCACCATAATTACCATAACTAATACCATAATTGTTTCTGGTGAACCTGCACAGCGATTATCCTCCGATTGCATCACTGACCCCACCTGCCGTCTGCTCTCGCGATTGTTTCCTGCCTTCCTCCCCCAACGTCTCCTCATTCTCTCTTTCCCTCTGCCACCTTTCCGTTGCTACCCACTTCGCTCTCTCCGATATTCTCTAGTAAAATGGCGAAACCTGTGGCAACTCTTGGCCGAATGCCGCCGCATATCTTGCAACACATTGTCGATTCCACTGATGCGATTTCCAGGTTTGTGGCTGAAAAAATTCGTTTCAAAACATCAACATTTAGATTTTCTTTGCGCAAGTGCTCTCGAGTAATACGAAATATAGTGGACAATTCGTCGGTTCACTATCATAGTGTTACCTTGTGTATTTCTGATGACGGATCAATTTCACTTGAGCTGACTCCGCACGAAGGAATGCATTTTCATCAATCCCGTAAGACAACTATCAAATACCATCCTCATGCGGAAGGGTGTGTGATAAGAAACGGAGAACGGGAGAAGTTTTTCAAAGGAAACGATCCCATGGAGATGGCGGTTTCCGACTTTTCGACAATATTCATCAATCCGAAAGTTCACGTAATTGATTTGAACTTGAAAATTCAAGATCATTGTCGTCCTGACCCACCACAGGAAGTGATCGTCAACGGAACCGTTCTTCTCTTGAAGATCCAGGATCGGCTGAGCAAGCTGAATCGCAAACTGGATACTGATACCTTGCTTATTTTCATTCCAACAAGTGTGGATCTACACATGAAACTGTTATCGTGTTTCATACCAGGAACACTTTCCACACTAAGTGTGCAGCTGTGCAAAGGGCATGGCGATGTAAGCGCACTCACCTCATCTGAGCACTGGAAACAAGCCAAACGGCTATTCTACACAGCCGATAATTGCCCAGTCACTGAAATGACTCACTTCGAACACGTCAGGATTTTCGTCAAGTTCGTAGTGTCATTGGAAGACGTGAAGATGTTCGTGAGGGTGAGACATACATGCTGCTTTGAAAACATTTAAATTCCTTCAGATGGCAACGGATTTAGGTGATAACTTCGAGTTCATCGGTCTCCACGGTGTAGAACTCGAAAATCCGTCTGCAATTAAACGTTATCTTCATCAATATCGGACTCAATGGGCAAACGAATGGCGTGTCGTCCGACCAGATTCAGACAATTTCATCAAGATCACGTGGATTAGGGATAATTTCCAACTCATTTCAAGATACTTTGCAGTTGAGGAGGCAATGCAAAGGGGACATTAGACACGTTATTCGAAACTGATTTTAATTCCAGTTTATTTCTATTTTAATTATATTTTCTCAATTTTGATTCCAAATGACTCAAAACATGGTGCTGGAATTAGATTTGAAAAGCAATCTAACTTAGCACTTCCTAGAGTTTAATTATTAAATTAAAACATTATTCAAAACATATTGAATCAAATCTAATTCAACATTGAGTTTTGTGTTAGATTTGATACATTTGGAATCAAAGTCGAGAAAAATAGAAATAAAATTGGAGAACCTTCTGCAATTTAACTCCAAACGAATTGTCAGAGACATCGAGATTATGAGGTGAAGCTGACAATTGTAGGAGGATTTCTGAATGTTTTCTCAAACTGTATCTGTTTCTCTGCCTGCGTATTATGTATCTGTCTGTCGGAACACGTGGTTCAAAGACATATTTTGCACGATTCCTATTGAATGTCTTTTCCAAATAAAAGTTCGACTGTTCTGTTAACAAGTGCACCGACCGCTTCTTCCGTTTCTGGTCGACAGTCCTCTCACTCTTCCATACTGTACGTGTTCGATTTTGGCGGCGAGTTCAGGCCGTCCTATTTTGTCTGGAATCTTCATACTTTTATTAAAGGACGAAGTTTGTGTGTTTGTTCGTCCGTTTGTTTGTCCGCAGCCTTTTTTCAGCGCCTACTGGACCGATTTGGCCGGGATTGGTCACTGGATTATGGGAAGTAAAAGAAGAAGAAAACATATATTTTACCAATCCTTCCTTGTTCTTCGCTTCGTTTAGCGGCAAGTACTAACTCGGAAGACTTCAATGGGCTTCGGAAGAGCTGAAGCAGTACAAAACATCTGTTAACTAACAACAGCATGTCAGCTCGATCTGGAGCATTTCGGTCGTCGGGCAGATTTTCGAACACGGCAAGGCACGCATTCTTATCGATCGCGTTCAGTGAAGATGCCAGACTGAGCTGATCATCCGGTTCTGACGGGCGACATCGAAGTACAATCGGCGAGACCGAGGTGGTCCAGCAGTACCAGCTGAAAACTATCATACCATAATATCTAAAGTTTACACTTCCCTGATCTCTCTATCTCTGTATACCTAAAGCCTGCGCGATCTCCTCGGTATCCGTACTTACTCATCCGTGCTTGCCCTAACAACAACTCATTCTTACACACTTACCTTCCTCTCTGAAATACTGTAGCTTACAAAACTCTCTCAAATTGATGGCGTCTAGAATTTTTGCTTCGCGCGTTGCCTGCTTATCCCTAGAGTTGTTTTGAGTGCGCTACATATCAGAATCATAAAACAAACATGTTTTATGATTCCCCTCTTAATCATTGTCAAATTTCTTCCCACGAATATCCACGATGTTGCTGTGTGTATACTATCGGACTCCACAGAAATGGCCCCGCAACCGAGGAGTGCTCTGCCAGAGAATGATCATATCACGAGATTGATAAGAGATATAATGGTTCGCCGGCAGAGCACTCTTCGGTTGCGGGGCCATTTCGATGGAATCCGATGGTATCTGTTTAGTTCCCTCAGAGAATGGAGTAAATTATCATCAGTGTTCGTTTTTTTTTTTGCATTTTCAAGATTCCTTTGACTAGAATGGTCTCTCCCAGCCTCGCCTCTTGGGTCATGTATAAGACGGTTCCGATATTCATTCCAGCCAGTTTTCGAACAGAAACAATTTGTTTGAAGACGAGAAAATTGATTGGTTCGGGATCAGCAACTCGAGGCACTTGTATTATGATCATCAGAAAGCGTGAGAAACAATGTGAATTTATTTTATATGATTTATAGAGACTCCACGAAGAAATGAATTAGAGAAAAGAGAGAATGTGTGTGAGGAGCCACGGAATCATAAAGTTTGTGCCCAATGCAATCATGCTCCTCCGCTCCACAGTGTCTGCGTCTCGCCTGTTTTCCCGCTATTTCGGCTACGCAGCTTGAAATAGTTAGAGAAATGGGGAGACGTACGCAGCAAAATTTGAATTTAATGCATTAGAGCCAAAAAGCGCGATTGCATTCGACATCCGCACTGTGCATCCGTGATAGAAAAGGGTGATATATAAGAAAACTGATGGGGCGAGATCTAGAATGTTTCTCTTATCCATATCAGTAGACATCTTTATCTCAAATTTTATCATTAATAGAACATGGCGGTGTCTGTATTCGGGAAACAGTAAAATTGCACAAGCCAGTCTCGAAAGCCAATCGACAGTTCGAACCCGGACTACTATGGAGGATGCGCAACTCCGCGACGCGTTCATAAACCGAATTATCGCATTTGTACCCGGCGATTATGAACTGAACAAACCGGTCGCCGTGTCGAAGTGCTGCCTGAAAAAAAGAATAAATGGGATATTATTTGTCGATTATTACCCACCTCAACCATTTCGTCCACAATTTGCACTGTCAGCGGTTTGGGTAAGAATTCGACTTTTACATCAGGAAACATTGTCCATTTCTCCATCGGAACACTGCGAGCATTGAGAAGGACCAACCTCTTCATTCGGGTCCATTGATCCAAAGATGTCACTTCGTCGAGGGTCTGGAGAAATTATTGGTTATACAAAAGCACATTGTCACTTTAAGAGATTCGGAAACTTTCGAATCGGCCATCAAAAATACCTCATTCGGGTCTTTGTTTATTATGGCTAAGTGTTCCAAAACCACAGGTCGCATTGTCGACAGCAACCCCAAAATCTCATTTTTGTTAGATTGACCGATCGCCAAGTGAAGTTTCTTCACATTCATTTGCACTCCGAGCAGCTCCATCTGCTCCCGAATATTCCGCACAACGACGCTCCTGTCAATGTTGAACTCCTCTGTTCGGTATTCTTCGAATTCATTTCGATGGCTGCTGAGATGCCACTGCCACGGCTCTGGCACTTTTTCGATATACATTGTAAAAATCAGCTCTTCAATTGTTACGTTCGGACTGGCAACGATTTCGGAAAAATCGATGGCGAAGCGTTTGAGATAGTCACTGCCGTACACACAGTTCTCCTTGTATTCAGCCACATCTCGAAAATATTCGATGGTCGTTGTTTGATTGGTATCAGTCGACAGTTCCAGTTTCAAATTGTTCTTATCAAAGATGATTTTAACTTGTTTGTACTTTTGCGGTTCGCATGCATTCACAACATCACGCATTGCTCTCGAGCAGCGTCTCATTGAACACCTGAAACGTTTCGAACATAGAACCCTTTATATTTACTCACTTGGTGATCATGTCCATATAAGCGAAAACTTCTTTTCGAATGTGCCATGGGATCTTGAGTAATGGAAGCGAGGTCGACATTTCCACAAGTAATCAATAAGCGACGAAAAGGGCAGCAGAGGGCAATGAAGGGACAGATTGGTCCCGTGTGTGTGGGGGGGGGGGGAATGTGCGAGAGGAAGGGGACAGAGGGTACACTGCGGTATTGCGTCCGAACGGTACGAAGTGTCATCAGACAAAGACGCTCAACCCGTATCATTTGGTAATCAACATCATTCTTCGACTACTGTAATATTTAAAAAGTGGGAATGAGGGATTGATTAAATCATCTCAGCAGTTAATTTAATCGAATTCCAAGGACAACTGGTGACAACAGAAGATGGACCAACACCGCTCTCCTTCGTCGCCGTTCCTTTTGACCTCCTTCCAGCAATGAGCTCTTCCGAGGATTCCAGGTTAAACACAAACTTCCCTCGTCTCTCATCACCGTTCAAATCGCACAAGGACTCCGGTGAGCACCCAGAACACGCGGGGTTGAGTGTGAAACTTGATTCTGTCCTCCTCCTCCTCCTCCTCCTCCTCCTCCTCCTCCCACTGTGATAGAATCTCCGGAGGGAATTTGTTTTCGGGTGACAAAGTCAAAGTACAGTTCAAAGATGTCCTAGCAGAGATACATTCAATTGAGACTAAACACATTTCACAATCCTTTGGGCGGGTTTGCTCTAAACTTTCTGTGAATCCATCGTCGATCAACTTCTGCGCACATTCATGAGCTTTTTTCACTTGACTAGATTCACTGATCCATCTAAAAGATGTCTATAGCTGACTTCTGAGTGTCTTCGAATGATTTACGAGTCAAAGTGTACATCGAAAACATTGTAAAACTCGGACAAATGATTTCTGGATACCTGTTCAATTTGCTGCCATAACCGCATGTTCTCATCCGTCTGTGAATCCCAAAAATGGCAGTTTCATTTCCAAACCATGACCACTGCAGGATCCGTATCTTTTATCTTTTATAAATGGACAAATTCTGTGTGTTTGTTCGTCCGCTTGTCCGTCCGCCCTTTTCTCAGCGCCTATTGGACCGATTTGGCCCGTTTTTGGCAGAGAAGGCAGAAATGTTGGCCCGATGATGGACGTCAATTTTCTGAGCGATCCGTCAACTTTGACTGCTTCTGGACTGTTTTTTTTTTGTCTATTTTCCCTTTTAATTGTGCCTCTGGGAAGGTTGCGTCGACTCGACTGGCCTATCTTCCCAGAGGCAATTTGGGTAATAGGGACGAAATCTCGCGAAATATAGGTAACTGATGACGGACGAATTTCAAGGTCAGGCCAAGACTTTTCAATGCAGTCTAAAAAAAAAGAGAGGCTAAAGCTGCGGTTTACGGAAAAGCTCACGAATGAACCAAAACTGCGGAGCCCAGGCAAATGGTTCTCATCTGAAGAAAAGAAAGGCAAACCGAATCTCAAATGCGTGTGTTTCTGTTGTCCACTGCAAATCGATTAAAATCGATCATTGCGTCACCGACCTGCACAAACTGCCCGCCAGCTCTCCCGGGTGGTGTGTCTGTTGTTCTCCTGTTCCCATCCCTAACGGTTCCTCATTTGCTGTTTTCCATTGCTACCCACTTCGCTCTCTCCGGTATTTTCTAGTGAAATGGTGAAACCTCTGGCAACTCTAGTCCATATGCCGTGGCATATCTTGCAACGCATTGTCGATTCCGCTGATGCAGTGTCCAGGTTTGTTGTTAAAATACTTATTCGTTTCAAAACATCAACATTTAGATTTTCTTTGCGCAAGTGCTCTCGAGGCATGCGAAATTTGGTGGACAGTTCGTCGGTTCACTATCATCGTGTTTCCTTGGGTCTTTTTGATGACGGATCACTTTTCCTCAAGCTCACTTTGAACGAAGGGCAAGATGTTGCAAATTCCCGTAAGATAACTATCAAGTACTTTCCTCACTCTGAAGGGTGTGTGATAAGAAACGGAGAATGGGAGAAGCTGTTCGAAGGGAAAGATCCCATGGCAATGGCGGCTTTGGACTTTTCGACAATATTCAGCAGTCCGAAAGTTTGTGTACGCACTTTGGAAATAAAAATAGAGTACCCAATTGACCCCCCACCACAAGAAACAATCGAAAAGGGCGTCCTTGCTATCTCGAATATCCAGGAACACCTGAGCAAGATGAGGCACAAATGTCATATCGGACGCTTGCTGAATAACATTCCAACAAGTGTGGATCTACTCGTGAAGCTGTTGTCGTGTTTCATACCAGGAACACTTGGAAAACTGGATGTGCGTCTGTGTGAAGGACATGAAGAAGTTGGTGCACTCACCTCATCTGAGCATTGGAAGCAGGCTGAAGGACTGTATTACACAGCCGACAGCTGCCCTATCAATGAAATGGCTCACTTCCGATTCCTAATGGTCTTTGGGCACGAAGTGCGACAGAGAGAAGTGGAGATCTTTGTGAAGGTGAGGAGTGTGTTCTGTTTCAACAGTACTCAACTTCTTTCAGATGGCCATGGATTTGGGTGAGAGGTTCAAGTACCTCGCTATCCATGGTTTGGCATACGGAGACCGCACGGAACGCCATCGCTACTTTTCGCAATTCATCCCTCACGATCAGAACGTATATCTCATCGAGCGACCCGATTCAAGCATTGTACTCTCGCTGAGGGTATTCGGAAACATACTTATTCTGAATCCATTTCGAGGGGATCGCTGAAGAATGGATGTGGGACGATTTCTCAATGGTCTTTCAATGTGTTTCCGTTATTTTCATGCTTGTTAAATATTAGATTTTGATGGGCTCGCGGCGAATAAAGAGTGCAATTTCCGTGAATGTATCTGCAATCGACATCGAACTTTTAACTGTATTCAAACCAAGTTTCAATAACTTGATTAATGAAAACCAAACTGTTTAGAAAGTTGGAAATGTGAAAAGTTTCTGTCAAACCATGGTATGCGTCGTCTCGTTCGCCTCAAAAAGAATCAGGAGACATTTGCTGTTGTTCTAATATGGAAGTATTATCAGTCATTTTGGACTCAAAAAACTGACAACCTCCACGGAAAAAATACATTGATGGTCTTACAGCGCCCGCCTCAAGTTTCCCAATTTTCTCGGATGTGACGAACAATTCGAAACTGGGATCATGCTGAGAATGCAAGGACGGTCTAACCAGTTGCTCATAAAATACTCGCGTGCGATCGCAGACTCCGCGTCTGCTCTCGTGCTCCGCCGTCCGCAATGTACTCACAGAAGGTCTCCTTTTTCTCGGAATCAGCTCGCTCAATGTGATGGTACGACCTAGAAAGGAGCCCGAAACGTGAACTCTTGCATCGTCTTTCTAGGGTCCCCGTTCTGAGTTTTCATTCAGTCTTGTAGTTTCTTTCAATCATGTTCAACCTAATTCCCTGTGAATGATGCCAATTTTCATGTTTCAAATTGTAACAACTAGATAACTCTCTAAAATGAAAAAATAAACAAAGAGTTGTGTTCCATTTATTCGAGCTCTCAAGAGTGTTTTCCATGTTCCCCCATCACGAACCGTCTCTTTTGTTCCCTTCACACACCAAGTATACTCCAATTCCCATCCATCCATCCGAGATTTCCTCTCCTATCCTCCCAGTCAAAAAGAATTGTGCAATTTTCCTAGGGCCCCAGAGCATCTCCAACTCCTTTTTTTTCGTCTTCTTCTTCTCCTCTTCCCCTGGCGTCGTCTTCTTCATTTTGGGAGACAACACACCTCGTCGTCCGCAACCACATCTTCTCCTCCAATTGTTTTATCCTCCCCTCGTGAGCACACGCACATAACATCTTCTCTACCCGCCCCTTCTCTGGTAGGCCGTCGACGAAGAAGACGGAGACGACCGACACCGGAGATCTCCAAACTTTCGACTCGTTTCCCCCCTTGTCTACTCATCGAGTGCTGCACTTGCTCAGATTTTCGGTATCCGTGGGAGAATAATAAGAAGCGAGAGAGTGTGTGAAAACAAGAGACGAGAGTCGGAAAAAGAGAGTTCAAACAGCCAACGACGTGTTCCTCTAGACTATTCTAGCGAGATAATCCTGTCCCAAAAACGTCTTCCTCTCTACTCGTTTTCGAAGATTTCCAACTTTCCATCTCTCTCTCTCTCTCCATTTCCCCTCTTCCGATTCCTTTCCTTGTCTTACTGTAGCCGCTCGAAACCGCTTGACCCTGTTTCTCTCTGATCTTTTGGTGTAGTCTGAGTAGCAAATGTACAATTATTCCCACTTGTGATCAATCTCATTGCCTACCTGTCCAAAGTTCCAAATTGGCAGATACGTTGTCTCCAAATGCTCATAATCTCGCTTTTTCATCCAATTCCCAAAACCTATTTGGACGTTCGTACAGTTAGGTTTTTACCATTCCGAGATTGATTACCAGTTTTCAAAAGTGCGCCCGTTTAAATTTCCATGGAATTTCATGCGAAAACCCTTCCCTTGTAAGGCTCCTTGAAGTTTACAACTCCCAAGTGGCGCAGAAGAAACTCTCGGGAGAAAGTGCATTGCGCCCTCTTTAGCCTGAAACTGCTCGGTGGAGGCTGCTCATTGGGAATACATCATCTTTCCAACCGCTTCGCTCTCCCCGTGACAGTGCACAGAGTTCTTCCAGTTCCTGCTCCGCGGCGGCGGCGGAGGCAGCGGCAGCAATTTCCATTTTCTCACAACTCATAAAATATTCACATTTGCTGACCGGAAGATGCTCCTTGCTCCGAGAAGCTCACTTCCCATCGCTCCCATAACCTGTGCTCCGCCTCGAAGGCCACTCGAAACACGGAACATGAGACACGACCGAATCAAAGATTACCATCGAAATCATGCCAATTCTCTCCTCTCGATTTGCTCGTTTTTCGCCTCGAAATTGGCCAAATCGGTTGGACGCGACTCACGAGGGGGTCTAATGATCTCTAATGTTCTCGAGGAGGAAGAGGAGAGTCGGTTGAAAAATGGCTTGTATGAATTGGAAATTGTTTGTTTTCGAGGCAAGTCCTCTGTTTTGTCGGCGGCCCGTCTTCCCTCCCAAATACCCTTTGATGGAGTGATTCACTGACACCAGATCTACACCAGAAACCGAATTAACAACGCAACGAGCACCTCGATTACTTCGCTTTCCCTTCGACGACGTGTCAGATGGCGCTTCTTCAGAAGAGCCTTCGTCGCCGTCGTTGAGTTCTTCTTCTTCCAGTTAAATAGAGTGACCCATTTTGTTTATAGTATCGTGTCTTTTGTTGTGAGATAGTAGAGTTTAGTGTGACGAGGAGTGAGAGACGCAGAGAAGCGACGGAAGTGGGGAAGGAAGCGTTCACTCGCGCTTTCTCGTCCTCCCTCCCCTTTTCGGACCATCATGGACACCAAAGAGGACAAGATTTACTACTTTTTGTGCGAGAGGAGCCGCAATGGGATTCGCGCTCGTTTTATTAGGTAGTAGCCTTCTTCTTCCCCCACCCGCCCCTTCCGAACGAAACTGATGGCATCGGCTCGGTTCCTTTCGACTCATTCTCGTTTGTGTTTTGGTTTCGATTATTGCGAGAACAAAGAGACACTGTGGGGGCTCTTCGCTGACTCATCTGAAGTCTGATCGCGCGAGACAAACATTGTATTCAGGTAGGAAGCACGGCCGTTTGTAGCTCAATCGGGCACTTGCTTCGTGGAATGTCCTCACTGAGGACTTGTAGTTTTCGGGGGGCAGCACACCCGATGCTCGGTCTTTAGAAGCATTGTGTCCTCTACGGAGCTGGAATTCTTCGCGAGTAACTTCTGAAAACTCCGCCATCTGTCGGCTTCTGTTCAGAATCCCGTGTGTCTCTCTCGTCAAGTAGGTACAAAAACTAGAGGCGCCAAGATTGTGGAAACCCGATACTCGGGGCAGGTGAGCACAGCCGGTCCTCTTCGTCTTCTACGTCTTCGTTCTTTCCGTCGGTTATTTCCCATCATCCTCATCATCTCATTGCTCTTCTTCTCGAGTGACGTGGCATTCCCATTCCTTCCACCCACCCGCTCTTCAGCCAATTTTAGAATGAATCACGGAAGTGGCTGCATTCACGGCTTCTTTTAAGAACGACTTTCTCAGTATCGCATTTCAAAGTGACGATTTGGCGCAAGTCCAAATTGAAAAACAGAACGCGACGGGCCTTTTGATTTTGCGATTTCCCAAAAGTTTCGCCGCAAATCCTCCAATCTCCGCGAGCATCGGAGCAACGGAGCCGCGTAATTTGAGCGGGTCTGCAGCAGAAAACTCTGTTGCTCCTCCTCACCGAGAGGTGAGTGAGGTCACCGCACTCTGATTTCTGGACCAGTTGCCACGTCACAAATTCCTCTCTTCTCGGCGCTCCATCCTCCGTGACTCGTTCATAATTCAGCCCTCGGCAGCGGCGGCGGCGGTGATCTATTGCCACGTCATGCCCTGAAATATTGACCTGCATGGGGCATTCAGCCGTCTGCTGGCTCCATCTTCCGTTCCGAACAAGCGAAACGGCGAGGAGTTGCTTTGTTTTGATCTCTCCCCTCTCACTTTTCGTTTTTTCGGCTGCTTCCATCATCTGACATGTGTCTGTTTTTAATTGATTTTCTCGGACCTGAGAGAAGTTTTTGTGGCGGCGGAGCAGCTCGAGCGGCGACAGCCAATTGTCATATAAAAACGCGTGTGCTAATTGCATTTGTCTCGCCTTCTCGTCCCTTCTCCGATCGCATCTTGATCTGATCTCAGCTTCCGAATCGTCGTTTCCTCCCGAATCACTACAACCTACAGCCCATTTCTTGTTTTGCCGTGTTTATTTTTTGTCGACGAACTCTCTACTCGCTACTAAAATTGCATCTTCCCGCACACTCACCCCCCACGAATAACACAATCAGTGTCATGCGGGAGTGCGCCGTCGTCGTCGTCGTCGTTCGTCTGTCTTCCAACCGATCGCTCTCCCTCTTTCAGAACATTCCTCTCTTCCAGCCACCGTCTTCTCCGCTTCTTCCATCGTTTATGGAAGAGACCGCGTCGCTCAATTCCGACTGGGAGAGCGTCTGCGGCGATTCGAATCATGTCATGGTAAGTATGATTTATGCTGTTTCTGCTTTTTCAGAAGCGCTGTTTCTCTCGTTGAAAGCATTTCTTGGGTACGTTAAGATCAGATTGTGATCTACCGAAGGGTTATGGTAACGAAACAAACGAGAAGCCATCCATTTTCTGCTCACAAATCGTTCAATGACCAATTGTCCAGTCGCAAGAATACTGTTTTTTGGTATCAATAGCACAAAATAAGAACAATGTTTCAGCAGTCCGTTTTATCCGAACGGGTTACTGTAGGAGTGTAAGGTTCCACTTCATATTTAGAAATTCATGGATACAGTAATAGATACAGGAACAACGCATCCACTCGTTACAGACCTACAACGGGAACGTGCCTCCGATAGAGATAACTCGCTCGAACTCTCCGATCCCTTCGCACGCGCACTTCAATCTGCACTCGCCGAGTAAGTCGTTCTTTTAGTTTTTTGATCGGATCGAAAGTGGAGGAGACCCCCCGAAACACGATACGGCCGGGGGAAGATTTTCCTCCGAGTGTGCTCCATTTGGGAACGAACTTGGGCGAGGAGGAGGAGGCAGAGACCTCCGATGGTGGTGCACTCTCGGGCCCCCTAAATGCATTATGTTCGTCTTTTCATGTATAAAAACGGGGACGTGGAGAAGGGGGGGGGGGGGGGGGGGACGCACTGGTTATAAATAATGACTCTTTCTTTCTCTTGCTCCGAGAGAAACAGCCAATATGTCATTTTGCCTCCTGCTTCTCCTTTTTATATTCCATTGACATTACGTGTACCTTTCTTCTCCTCCTTCTTCATCTTGTTTCTTCTTCTCCTTCGTTTCCTCATCCTCCACCAATCCTTCTCCTCTTTTGTCGTCGTCGTCGTCGTCGTCGCTCGGCCCCACACCAACCCGATTCCGTCGTCATTCTCCAACTTGGCGGGACTGAGGATTGATGCCCCGAAGGCACATCGTCCCACGGGATGAGGAGGGCCCCCTCGCTTCCAAGATGCCGTGTTGTCTGAACTCCCCCCTCCATCTTTCTAGCCGGTATGGCCCCCCTCTCTCTCTCACACACCCCCACAATTCCCGCAGATTCTCCACTTTTTGTGTGTATCTTCTTGTAGTCTTCAGACGACTACTGTATTTCCGAACGTCATCTCATCTTCCCATCTTCCCGAAATCTTTCGACATCTCTCTCACTCTTCAACTGCAAATGCACACACCATCATCATTCGCGCGCGCTCTTGCAAAACGTCGTCGTTTTGTCGCTATCAATCTCGACGGCAGATGGTCTTCCGCTTTGAACGATGTGCTTTTGCTCCCATTTCCGTCGCTCTTCTTCTCCCAACAAACTCGGCACCACAAACTTCGCCGACATTATTGAATTTATCACGTCTCTTCCGTTCCTCCTCCTCCCGCCTCCTCCCGCCCCCCAGAAGAAGAAGAAGAACCGTGAATGAATGGAAGAGGCGGAGGACAGACTTGTTTTGAATGTCACGTCGGCACAAAGTGGCCGAAATATTGGAATGTTCGTGCGCGCGTGTGCCGCCCATCCTCAAGCTCTGTCTTCGTGGACTATTGAACTGCAGACACCCCCAGAGCTTCTTATCTCTTCGCTCAAGCCTATCCACCTGTTCTTCCATCGTGTACCTCGTAAATCAGTACAGCTCCTCGAGCTCCCGGATCGCAGATCTCACTTGAAAAAAAGTCTTAACAGAGAGAGAGAGAGCGGTGGTCTCATCTTTTCTCTCATCCTCGAAGAATGCATGCTTCAGAGAGCTTCGGGAGCCGAGAGACGGAGGCGCAGAGACGGACACCCGTGTACCTCCTCCCGGTCGGCTAGCACGCTCGTCGTCAACGATGACGAAACCATTTTATGTTTTTTTTACTTCTCCCCTCTACGATTACTCGCTTACTCTCTCTCTCTCTCCGTTCGCGCGTTCCCCAGTCACCATTCACACCTTCAGAAATGACGGAGAGCTCTCCGGAGCCGTTGGACGATCTTTACGAAGAACGGCATGCGCGGCGTCCGGTCGTCAGATGGCAAAGCATGAAGGAGGACGGTAAAGACACCAATGGACTTCGGAGGACGGAGACGTTGCCCGAGATGAGGCCCGGAAGACGAGGTGGTCGTCGGAGGCTGCGGCCTCGCAACAACAACGGTACTTGTGCTGCGACTCCACTCTTTGATCGCTTAATTCCCCCCACTCTGCCACTCAAATCAAATCCCAATCAATCAATACTGCGTGGTGTCAAAACACTTGTTTTGTCTCCATCATCCGAATCTCTCTCTCTCTCTCTCTCTTTCGTCTCAATCCTCTCGTGCACACGCAGCTGTGGCGCAGGTAGTGTGAGTGATAGAAGAGCGGCGGTGGAGCAGGCGAAGTCTGTCGGCAAAATATTTGCTTGTCATACACCCTGTACTGACGAGGGGACGGATGACGGGGTGGTGGTGAGAGAGAAAGGGGGAGGAAACGAAACCACGTCTGTTTTGACCAGCGAACCCGGATTCCGAAGAGGTAACCCGATACGGGGGGTGGCGGCTACGGTAGAAAAGGAGCACGATGCGCTGTGTTTTGAAATTGGATCATCGGGAATTTCGAAAGAAGAAATCACTGATTTCGAGTTATGATTCATCATGAAAAACCATGCAAAGTTGAACATACTGATCGGTTCCTCGGAATCCGCGGAACTTCAAACTCGCTTCGTCGGAATGTGGATGGTCTCACAGCGACTTCAAGATTTTGAAAGCGTTGTGTAAAGCCACTTTAAGACCACCATTGTTTCGAGAAAATGTGTCAAATCGAAGTATCGAGTGATAATCGACTCTTCGCGATACCAAATAAATGTGTAATTGTTGAAGCCTGATGGTTTTCCATGGTTCCGCGGGATTAAACTATCTTCTTTTTCAGCCGTTCATGACTGAATCTAAAAGAAATCCACGGCATTTGGTCAATAGTTTCCATTCAAAATAGCTAAACCGTAACATCCTCCTCACTCAACATTTCCATTTTTCAGACGAAGATGGCGACTCGCACGGATCGCTGCAGCACAGTTTCCTCCGCGTGCCCGTCGGACTTTCGGGTCGTTCGTCTCCTTCGGTCGCTTCGATGGGATCCGAACCGGAGTCGTGCATCGATGACACCCGCTACATGACAGACGACGACGACGTTATAGGTCAGTTCGTTTGCTTTTGGCAGGTGCGCGAAACGGGGGAAAAAGAGACAAGGAAGCGAGACTTTTTTGAATGAGCAATTAGTGTGTATCTGTGATTATAATTTGCAGCAGGTGACATCATTTTTTCTCCGACTGATCAGCCGACCTTTGTGTATCTCGTTTGTATCTCTCTCGGTCTCATCAACATTTCCACTAATCCAACTGGCCGTCTTCTCATCTTGAAAGTCCGCCATCAAAAATCCAATTTCGCGGTGCCGATGGCGGTGTTTCAGAATCTCCTGTCCCGTGTAAACAAATTGCCATCCCGTGGTGCTTCTTCTCCTTCCCCCTTCCTTCCTCCTCCCCCATCGCCTGACCAATCATTTATCTAATTATGCTAATCATATTCAAATGTGAGCCCTCCCTTCCCCCGATGTTCAGAGTGGCTCCATCCTCGGCCGGTGTGTGAGTGTGAGTGTGAGTGTGTGTGTGTGTGGACCTCGCCGCGTAAATCCGAGACTCTTTTTTTTTCTCGCGCGCAACGGAAAGTGTGTGTTTTTATCGGACACGAGGAGGAGAAGGAGCCAATTAACTTTTTTGGCACAAAAACAGACGGCACATTTCTAGAGAAGGCGCGCGTGCTCTGTTCATTCCCTGCCAAAGTTATCAAAGAACTTTAGGAGAGGAAGAGAGAAAGAGAGAGAGATGACTCTTAGAATTCAGAGGGTTGCAAATTGCAGTCGACGGGGAGAATGTGTCATTTGCAGTAGACACTCTCTGGCTCTTCCGGCCATGATTCCATGATGAAATGCTCACATT
Organism: Caenorhabditis macrosperma; assembly: GCA_963932285.1. Taxonomy (NCBI): domain Eukaryota; kingdom Metazoa; phylum Nematoda; class Chromadorea; order Rhabditida; family Rhabditidae; genus Caenorhabditis; species Caenorhabditis macrosperma. The sequence goes on along the minus strand of OZ010621.1, from coordinate 9,788,447 downwards.
ACTGTACTCTTCTCCACGTCTTTCCACCAGCACTGGCCAAACTTCCGTGTATCACTTGCCCTGCCCCAGAGAGCAAACTTGCTGTCACATGAACACTCCGCTGCTCCACTGATTGATTCATAGAACCTACTCCCGAGCGTCCTGCACCTACCGTACCCCCGGGCTTCATCTCTGCTCATCTGGATCCTCCACAGCCCCAGCCACGGCGATTTCAATAATCTTGGCTCCTTTCATTCTTGATGAACTTGCGCGTGGGGCAGGAGGAGCGCATCCTTGTGGCGGGCGGCACACTCGCACATACATCCTCACGAAGCATGCACACACACACATATACACACACACTAATAACCTGGAAAAACTTTCTCCGCCGCGTCGCCTCCTTTCGGTTCTTCTTGGGACCACTCGAGAATGTGTGTGTGTGGTTGCCTGAGGCAAGAAACCCCAACGTCCTCCTTGGCAAAACATAGGCACCGTCGGCAGGAGGCGGAAGAGGATGAGAAGGAGGAGGAGGAGGCTCAGAATCACACAGTTCATCTCATCATCTCTCCCACCGCTCGGCCGGTAATCCAATATTCGGTGTGTGACCCGAAACGTTTTTCGTTTTCCTTTTCTCCCACACCATCTTCTCTTCCACTTCGTCGTCCTCTCGTCCTTTTTTCTCGAAATCCACAAATTCGATTCGGGGTGCAGAATTGGTCTCCGCCGGCCGATCCAACATCGGTCTCCGGAATGCCAACCGTTGCCTATCTCGGAACGTTATCGAAGTGACGTGGCACACAGAGCCAGATTAATTGCCTCCTGCTCTCTCTCTCTCGCGAGATTCCAATCTTCCGCTTCTTCTTCTGCTGTTTCGCGAATCTTTGACCCTTTGCCACCTTGTGTTTGCAACTTCCTTCTGCTTGACCGAGCCATTTTTTGTGGTCCCTACCGGCCGGGACAAAGCACTTTCACTTTCGAATTAAAACCAAGTTGTTGAATAATTGATTGGGCGCGCGAAGGGCGGGTTCTCGGCGGCCCAACTCGGTTCGAAACTTTCCATTTCGCTCTCTCTCTCTCTCTTCGTGATCAACCTTTTGTGGTGTATGTGCATGTGGTTTTGTTTTGTTCTCATCACTCTTCTGCTTCTTCTTCTTCTTCTTCCTTTTTCCTTCATCTTTTATTTCCGTCCCCCCTTCTCGTCTTCTGCTCCTACTTATTCTAAATCCTTTCCGCCGCTCCGCTCCTCACTATTTCCCTGCTCCTCGGAGCACCGCCTCAAACAGACAGACGACCTCTTCTGCCATTGTACATAAGGCGAAAAGCACCGCCCGTGAGAAGCACGAAAACGGGCCGAAAGCAGGAGAAGAAGAAAGGCGGGCAGGAGGAGAAGGGGCAGGAGCCGAACAAATGCAAATTTCTTTATTTTTTTCGGTGAAGCCTCCGCTGACAACACGACGATAACAGCGGTCGGTGGCAATCATTTGGTTTCCAGCTCATCTTTTCCGTGTCAGAGAACAGTCGCCCTCCGGTAGAACGGACCGTCCGGAATGGCAGTTCCGTTGTATCTTTCTCTAAGTCTCTCCGTCTTTCTCTTCTTCCCTTTGACCTTTGATGAGAATTAGACATCTCTCTGTCTCTTTCGACGCTCATCTAGCAGGAAAAAGAGAAAGAGAGAATGAAAAAGAAGAAGAAAAAGAAATTAATTTTCGCCCCTTTTTATAGTCGGTATAATATCCTCTCCTGTAGGAGACACGAGAAGAGAAAACGCGGATGAAAGCCGTAAAATTCGAGAAGGAGCAAAAATAAATATAAAATTGGCACACACACAGCCTTCTTTTCCGTCTTGTTACTGATGAATGGGGGCGAAGGTATTGTTTTGTGGTGGCTGGCTCCTCTCTCAGAGGGACACGATCGGAATGAGATTATGAGCGGCGAGGAATCCGGGAATGCACACCTGGCACTTTGAGAAGACGACATGTGATGATGAGCTCTGGGGGAAGCGAGGCCGTTTTAATTTCGGCCGAGGGGTGCAAGTTTTCGCAGCCTATTCGCCCACACGTCATTTTATTTTATTGCGGCGGCCTCCCCTTCGCAGTGGCGATGAGAGGGGGAAAGGAGAGCCCCGCTCTTCGTGGAATCCCCTCCGCTCATTGCCCCATCGTCGTTTTTAATTGTGGCCGTGGCGATGTTTCAAATCGAATCCCATCCAATCGTCGAACATTTCCGATTCGGCACGTATTTCTTCTGCCGCTGCTCTCTCCGGTCGAAATATGACACCGTGATGTGAATCGGAGGAGCGCCGGAATCCCCCTCCCCCCATCCCGACACTTTCACGTTTTGTTTCATTCATCGTCCCTTGAGCCCCCACTCCGTGAGCCGGAACATCATTTGCCACGCATTCTGCAAGCACGATAGAACTTCTTAAAAGAGGGGAGTAGTCTGAACTTTCACGACATCTCGACATCCATCCGATTCCTCCTCTCGAACACTTGGATCCTCACAGTTTTCCAGAAGAGTAGACATCGATTGAGCGCCTTTGTAGATTCACTGGTTTTGAGTCCTCCGGGACCTCGTTCAAAGGCTAGTTCGTTGAACCCTTTGAACTTCCTCTTGCTTGGCGTGAATCAGCAAAAGGTACCGTTGAGACGGAAAAGTATTCTCACACACACACACACCAGAACTTGTTGAATATGTGCATTGAGAACGAATCTTCTCGCGAAGGCTCTCTCCATTCGGCGCCTCCTCACATTCCAGATCTGTCGCTTCGGATCACCAATAATACATGTTTCCATCGCAGAGTCATTGAGGGGCTCATTGAGCCGCCGTCGCCGCCGCTGCCGGAGGGACCCCTCTACACCTGTTCATGCGTCCTCATTCATTCCGTCCGCCCGTCTCGTTTCATCCGCCTTCTCTTTCTCTCTCAATCTGTCCGCGGCTCCTTCTCTCCTTCCATCCACCCTTGTGTACTTTGACCAAATTTCGAGTAATTTTCGTGGGTCCGAAGTCGGGCAAGCAAAGAAAGTCCGTGCCCCGTCGATGCCTTCATCGTCGTCGTCGTTGGTCGCCGCCGCCGCCGCCCTTCTCGCCAATTGAATTGGGTCCCCCGACTAGAAGGAGGAGAAGAAGAAGAAGGGGCAAAATCTGGGCACCCCGACGACGACGACGACGACATCGTTTGGCTTCTGCCCACCTCCTGACGTTTTCTTCTGGCGACCGACAAAAAAGTTTTTCAAATAGGAAGTCCAAGAAAAACGTTTCGAAATATTAAATCGCGCCCTAATCGCCGCCCGACGCCCGCCCCCAACTGTTTTGATGTTTCGCCAGTCGTCACTCTCTCTCTCTGTCTCGTTTCCAATCACTTGCTCTCTCATGACCCACTGACAGCCAATTAGTTTTCAACGATTGATTGTTTCAATTTGCTCTCAAAGTAGATTTGAGCCATCCTCTATCTCTTTCTCTCGCGGCACAGCTGGATTAGAGGGAAGACAATCAGAGAATGTTCTGTCATTTAGCCGTGTCGAATCTCGGAAAAGCATCGACATGTGTTCGCACTTGGCACCCCGTTTTCGATGCTCCTCTCCTCCTCCTCCTCCTCCCCTTCCTGCTTCTTCTTCTTCTTTACTCGAAGCTTTGTTTTGCTCCATGACCTCCTCAAAAATGCTCGCCGAGCTGTGAACACACACAAACCACCGCACCGCCCGTCCGGCTCCTCCCTCGTGCCCTTTCGACTCGGAGAGCTATGGTTTGTGGTGATGGTGGTACCTTTGGAATCTGCTTCTTCAAAAAACCGCTGCTCCGTCACATGAGAAGAGAACATGTGGGGCATTCCGCGGGGCGGCCCTCTCTCTCTCTCTCTCTCCATATTCGACATCTCCCTCTGGGACCGCGTCGCGGACACTTCTGATGAATTTCGCCTCCGCCGCCGTCGACATATGAGCACATCTTTCTAGAGGAGGCCCTACACTTCATTTCGACTTCTTCCCAAGACGACTGCCAGTTTTGGTTTTTTCTTGTGGTCCGCAAGAAGATATATGCGTTTGCGGCCGCTAATTTGTCCGCTGTTTGGTCGATTTCCGGGGGCAAGTACTGCAGCAGCAGGAGCAGATAAGTCCCCCATTGCGGTCACCTTTCCAGTCGCCAGTGTGCCGGAAAGGAAGCAATTGGCATCCGTCTCCGCCATCGTCGCCGCCGCATCGTGCTGCCTCGGCTCGTAACCCGTCAATCAGTCTCATTTGACAGACTGAAGACACTCTGAAAAAGGCAGGCGTCGGGCGGGCAGACGGCGGCGAAGAAGTTCAAGTAGAAGAGATGTAAATGTGACGCCGCTTTCCTCGAAAGCAGCCTGACGACCGGTCTTGAAGTGAGCCGCTTCGCACATACATCCAATTATTTGCAACAACGTCGTCGTCGTCGTCGTCTTCTTCGGTCGGCTATGTGTGCGAGTGTGCAACAATCCGTTTCTCCCACGCACCTCATCTTGCTCCTCACTGAGCATCTTCCTCCCCATCTTCTCCCCCTCCTCCCCTTCTCTTCCGAAGCCGCCCCGTGGAAAAAAGAAGAGCGTCGGCGCGGCAACGACGACGGCTCTTGTCTTCTGCTTCTTCCGTTCGAGCCCTCCTCACTGTTTCGCGGTTTCATTCACTCTCAGGCAAATGTAAATATTCAGGCTCGCCGGGGCATCGTGTCTTCCGTGTGCTCTTTATTCTGTTTCTCTATTCTGCCGGCCGTTTTCACGCTTTCCTTCTTCTTCTCCTTCTTCTTCTCATCCCGCCTGAAAATCTGCCCCCGTCGGCCGCCTTTTCTTCGTCTCGTTCTTCTATTTTCCCTCCCATCCCCATCTCCATCTCCTTCTTCTTCTTCTTCTTCTCATTCATCCCATTCCAGTGACTCAACAGGTTACGAACGCTGATGATCATGAACTGATCGCCGGTGTTCCATCCTAATAATAGTCCCCTAGTTGCTATTCCTCACGACGATCCGTCAAGTGAAAAACAAGCGGCAAAGGTGCATCGGAGGAGTGGCGGTGTCGACGGAAAAACAGAAAGATATGCGCAGTTTCACTCATCCGCCGCCTATTGTTCCAGTTTCACGAAAAGTAGCGCGGCGCCAGAAGAAAGAACGAACAATATATGTTTTCTGCTTCTTCTTCTTTCCCTTCTTCGACATCGTGCCGTCCGTATTTTGCTGTTTGCCACCCTCGCCTCCCACCACTCGATCCTGCGCCCGTTCCTCTCCTTCTTCTCCTTCTTCTTCTTCCTTTCCTCCCCTTTTTATCTTATTTTGGTGCGCATCTGGTGGTGCCGGATTTCAAAAGAAAAAGGAAAACTTCGGGGGGCTCCCGTGGCGTCGGGGCGGGCAGAATGCCTTTTGAAAGGGGCCTCAGCTGCTGCGGCTGCCACAGACGAACTCACTTTGACTGGTCGCCGAGATTTAGGAGCTGTGTGCACTCCGAAACGGAGATAAGCCCTTTTTGGGAACGAACAACACCATGTTCTTTCCCTTTGCTCCGAGCCGCCCGTCCGGAAGTGCTTTCTTGCAAAAGTTCGATAGATCAACAGCAGCAGCATCCGACGCGCATTCACACCTCGATCTCTCCACTTTCACACTGAAACACACACCTGGAACAACAATCGGGGGCCCGACCTCTGACCCTCTCTGTGCTTGTTTTCGTTCTCTTCGCACTTCTCCCCTTCTCTTTTCACTTTGTAACCCGATTCCACCTACCCATCGCCAGAGTAATACGCACCTCGAACCGTCTTCGGCCTCTTTCACCCCCAGATATCCGTTATGCTGCCCCTTCTCGAGGAAAAAACCCTCATGAGCCGTATTGTGTGCTCTTTTTTGTGCCGCCGCCGCCACCCGCGCCTATTGCTTTCTATTGCTCGCTTCTTGCATCCACCCTCACATTTATAATTGCCCCGCCTCCTCCGCCATCTCGTCCCCTCCTCCCACCCTCACATCTCGTGCTCTTTGGCACGAAACGAGGGAATAGCTACAGTATGCCGAAAGGCTGATTACTTTCGCGGAAAAAAAAACAATCGGATATAAAGGAAAAGAGGAGGGATTATGCAAATTTCATCCGGTGATTTGTACGCAAAACGTGGAAGAGGGAGAGGATAATCGAAAAATAGGAGGAAATTGGGAATGATGATTGGAAAATTTCGATTAACTCTTCTTTTCTCTTTGCCAGATAAATGGATGACAGCAGAGCCATTCTGCATTAGGATAGGTCCCCGATCCCCCTTCGTTGTTCTTCTTATCGTTCTCTTCTCTTCTCACCTCTTCATTCACCTTCATTCTTCAATTCAGACCCATATCTAGCGGTGCTTGCCGGTGTGAACCCCTCCATGACTGCCGACCTTCAGTGATCTAGCCATGACGACGCCGGACTCGGACAGCAACGCCGACCCGTTCGGCGGTTCGGATCCTCCTTCTGCACCGCTCACATTCCGCGCTCCGCCCGTTTCGAACTGCGCCAAGTCCATCATCGACCGGAAGCTGCGAAAGTACGCGTCGGAGACCTCGTTCGCCACCGAAACCGCCAGCGAGTCGAGTTTGGAGCGAGAGGTGCCGAGCAGATCGAGAGTTTTCACTGTGAAGCCAGTCGGCACTCGAACGCCGGGCGGAATAGTCCTCACGAATGGCGGCAGTAGCAGTGGACAGGTGAACAACGGAGGAACACATCGCAGTCGTCGGAGACACGATTCCGACGCGAGCGGATCGGCGAACTCCGAAGCGACCGTCGCGTCTGGAGCGAACACACCGAGAAGATGTCACTTTCGGAGGCCGAAGTCGACGAGCGAAATGCACCAATCGTGCACATCGGCGACAATTCACTCGCTGGAGAGCCATCACAACGAGGAACGACGAGCCAGTCACGTCTACATGATCGACGACGATTCGGTTCACGAATTTGAGGATGATGACGGTAAGTGGCACAGTGAGGGGCTTCTAAAAGGGAAAGAAGGGTGACAGTGTTGAAGAGTACAGAGTGTCTTTGGGGGATCATACCGTAACCAGTCTACTGTCTCAGAGCAAAGTGCCTGCTATCTCTATGTTCCCATTATGCACTTTTGAACTTCCTCTATCATGTGTTCCTGTGGAATCGTCTTCAATATCCTCCTGAAAGGCTCATCTGAGTTTCAGTGCTCCGAGAGCCAAATCGGCAACCAACTCTCTTTCTCTCTCTTTTCATCTACCTTCTCGTTTTTTGCTTCCTGGAGCGTTTTCTTGTGTTCTGTCTCCAATTTTATATTCGTGTCTCCCCCCGTATTTTTGAAAACATGCTCGGCGCCTAAAGAGAGCACAGCGGCTCACTTCTTGTGCTCATGACACTTTTATGAGATATGAGAGGGAGGAAGAAGAAGAAGAAGAAGAAGAAGCTCTCTTTCTCTGTGTCCCATGAACCCAGTCGGTCCGGGGGTAACGGAGAGAGAGAGGAAGAAGAGGAAAAAGAAAGAGAAAAAACGAAGAAGAAGCGCGTGTCATCGCAAATTGAATTTTGGCGCTAAAATGCTGAAGATGTCGCGACGGCGGCGGCGAGTATTCTGATGACAGGACGACCGACGAGACGAAGCAAACGGAATTTGCGTTCACTTCAACTTATGAAAGCCCCCGCGGAATTCTCGTGACTCCCGGGGGCTGCCTGTATGAAGAAGAAGAAGATGAGGAAACGAGGAGGAGGAGGTTCCAGAGTTTCTTCTTCTTCCGGTAATCGAGTTGGATGCGCGCCCAGATTGTGCCCCGCGGGGAAAGAGGCTCTTTGAACTCTTGAGGAGCGGACGACGACGACACGCTCACAAAACATCTGAGGAGGTTATATTCATATTGTGAAGAGAGAGTGGAGAGTGAGGAGCAGCACTAGTCGGCGGCTATTTCGGACGGAAATGAGGAGGATTGCACACGGATTGCGAATAGATTAGGTGTGAGTGGGGGGAGAATGTGTAGGCGATGGATTCAGATCCTTATCGCGCCACGTAACGCTTGAGAGCTGCAATCGAGTGAAACGGATCTGAATGATGTAGGTTGAAATCTGAAATACAGTGCTCCTTTTCCCGAACTGTCCCATCCCTCTGAGCTCCCCCTCCCCTGAGTCTGTAAGTCTCCCAACTCAGCGGGGGTGAGCCGTAGTCGTTCCCATCTCAAAAGTCAGCAGAAGCGACCGACCGACCGACGCGGCGGCGGCGCCTTCTCGGAAGGAGTCGTCGGCGGGAAATGAAAGAAGAAGAAGCCGTCCCGAAATCGGATTCATCAGTCCCATAATATGCGGCGGAGGGTCCCTTCTTCTTCTTCTTCTCTTCTTCTTCTTCTGCTTCTTCTGCTTCGTCGTCGTCGTCGTCGTCAACGAGTCGGCTGAGTAGTGAATGGAATGGGCACGAAGTAAAAAAGGGGCAGGCAGAAGAAGAGAGAGAGAGCGGAGAGAATCTAAAAGTGGTTTGTGCTGCTGCTGCTGCTCGCAGCGCTCTCTCTTTCCCGCTCTCTTTCTTTTTGGCCCCGCCCCTTCAGAAGAAGTGCCCCTAGGCCAGTCCATCACGGACGGCTACCCGACGATAGTGTCGCCGGTTTCTCTCTGTATTCTCTATTTATCACTCGATGAATGCTGCCAATGTGAAAGTGTTCGTGTCCAATGGCAGTGTTCGCAAAGGATCCGACGTCGACTCCTATCGCACCCCTCTCGACTTTGCCAGCTGCAGTTCGGGCATCTCGGAAGAGTACCCGCTGCTTCCGAAGAATAGCGACGATGGCAGCAGTCAGGGAGGCATCTACATCAAGAAACCGGATCCCCGGCAACGGGTGATGGCCAGGAGAACGTCGCACACGCTGCTCTACGTCCCGGAGCAACGGAGAATATCGAACGTTTCCGGGAACTCGGTGGTTTCTTGTCCCCCTTGCACCCAAGCCTGCGATGAGGAGCAAGACAAAGTGCCGCCGCCGCCCACGTTCTCTCTCCATCTGAGCCCAGTCGGAACGAGACGCAAATCGGTTCAAACCGGAGCGCCGGCCATCGGATTCCGACCGCTGAAGACGTTCGAGAGACGTGCCAGCCAGCCGACACTGCAGTTCGAGGCTCAGAAGGCAGCGATGACCAGTGGAACAAGTTCTGGAGGCGGTGGAGGCGGCGGCGGCGGCGGGACGACGACGATCAACATGGCAAGTGCAATACCTTCAAGTACTATTCCCCTGCCGCCGGACAAAGCGAAGATGCTCACAAAGAGAGTCTCGTGGCTTTCTATGAAATCACTGCAGCAGGAGGAGGCCAAGACTCGGAGATCCAGTGCGTGTGGGTCGCCACGTGGCGGATCGCCTAGCCGAACACTCTCCCAGTACGGCTCTCAACCGTTTCTGGCCGAAGACCACGACTTTGACAGTGACACTCCGCCACTGGACACGTTGAGTTGGAGCAATGCGGGAAGTATGTTTGTAAAACTGGCATCGGTTACCATGTGAAAACAAAAACGAAAATGTCTCTTTTTCTCCTTGGCTCCCCTCTTGTTTTGGCGAAGACCCGGGGACAGGGCCGCCGGCTCGCGCGCCGAAAAATCTCATACAAGTTTATTGAGTAGCCGAGAGGGGGACAAACTATGTCCCTCACCCGCAGGCCCCCGACATCTTCCTACATAAAAAAGTTTGGCCCTTTGCCAGAGGAGCGTTTCTTCTCTTTTCGAAAGAGGAAGGAAGCGCTCTGTGGTTGAAGAAGACCAATTTCGGTTGATTGAAGAGCCCAGATGAGGCCGTGGCGAGGGGAAACGTGTGTGTGTGTTGGCTGTTACAATCCATACTGTTTCAGATGAATACGATAACGTGACGTTGATGTACGCGAAGCACGAGAAGATTCCGATGAAGGACTTCGGCTCGGAGATTCGCGCCACCATGGACATCGACCATCTTCTGAACAAGGTAAGATGGCCAGCCGGAAGTCGTTATTGGACTCTCCAAGTTGGTCGACTACCCCGCTCATAATTGGCGGGGCACGCGAAGGGCACGCTATTCTAGTCGAGTCATTGTCTTAGAGACCCCTCATTGTCTGTGTCTATTTTTGACGTTGAGATAGAGCGCCCGGGGGGCAAATCTGAAATGGGAGATAGCAACGGGGCTGAAATTGGTTGTTTTTGCAGGCGGTTCTCCTTCTCGATCTTCAGGAGACGAGCCTCGAGGAGATTTTTGCCAAGTAAGTTGTCTCTCTCTTTCTTCTCCGGATCCATCTCTGTGAGTGTGTGTGCCTCTGAAAAGAAGAGGAAGACGACAGCGACGAAGCATGTTTTGTCATCGTCACCATCAGCATAAGTCTGAGTTTGATGGGAGAAATGCGGCGAGAATATGAAAATGGAGTCGGAGGAGACCTCTCTCTCTCTCTTTCCCTTCTACTCCCCCGACGCCAGGGGCACCGCAAACTTTGTGTTGGTTTTTTGATGAATAATTAATGGAGATGGAAAATGATCGAGTAGGGGCGGCGGTGGCGGCGAGAAAATGAGACGGAGCCTCTCCTCCTCCTCTTGTGGAGCAAAAGAGCACTGAGCAGCGGCGAGAGAAAGACGGGACCCCTTGTTTTTTGTCGACGACGGCATGCGCCCCGTGTCGCATTTTGATTCCATTCCGAAACAGAAGAAAAGAATAAGGAAATAGAGAGAATAAGAGGGGAATTTCAAATTATTTTGATGTGTGCGTTGGTTGGCGGTTGGCTGCCGAAGGGGCGCGCGCTCGCCTCGTTCTCCCCCCAATTGTTGTTGTTTTGCGAAAAAGGAAGTGTGCGCTTTTCTGGCAGAGACTATGATGATCGTGTCTCTCGGCGATGGATTACCAGGGGAGAACGGCCCGAAAACAAGGCGAAATGAGCGAGTTATGGATGGGAATGATTGCAGGATTATCCACGAAATGGACATTCAGGAGCCCGAGTTCACGAGCGAACAGGTCAGAAGTGTGCTCTTCACACAGGACGCCGGGAACCAATGTGAGTGCAGAGGTGCTCTTTGGAGGGTCTCAACGGGAAGAGTTTCAGTCCACATCCTCTCACGAACCGTCCAATCCATCTGCACAACTGGCTCAGTCGGCGGAAGTTTCGATTACGATCAGACGTGGATTTGTGCTTTGTGAGTTCCCATTTCCTCTCCCCTGACTGCAATTTGCATTCAATTAATACCGGGATTCCTTTGGTCCCTTCCGAAGAAGGAAAGGCGGAAGTCGTTGCGGAAACGAGGAGCCGAAATTGATGATGATGATGAAGCGGCTCGTCTTCTCGTTTCTTCTCAGGGACCCCAATAGTTTTTCCTTTCTCCCTCATTTTCTTCGTCTTCTCTCTTTCTTTTTCTTTCATAGTCTCGGGTTTTTTCGGTCCGTGCGGTGGCTCCCCGGAGAAACTCCATCCCCCTTCTCCTCCTTTCCTACCTCTCTTATTTGATTTTGCAATGCATTAGCAATAAGGAGAGGCCGAAGGGGAAATGGAATTGTGTTGAAAACGAAGACGAAAAGGGCACGAAGAGGGACGATTGAGAGAGCGAGAGGGAATGTTTCGGATTGCAGGTGCATGCTCAACACTGTCCAACATCGCCACGTGGCAATCGCCCGTCTCTCTCATCCGACCAACTTGGGAAGGACTATGCAGGATCTTCGATTCATCATCATTGTGATCGCACCGAGCAGAGCGGTGAGTGAGGGAATCTGGGCTCATATCGGATTGCATGGGTTGCAGAAGGGAACGAAGACGGCTCTGGAGACCACGAGAACGTTCGCAACTCTGTTCGCCGACATGGAGATCCGGCAGAGACTCGTGATGGCGCAGAGCGTCGAACAGTTCAGATCCACCCTTCTCTCGGCCGCCAAGGAACTCGCAATGGATCAGAATCAGTGGAGGGAACGGAAGTCATCGATCCATTTGAGTCACGCTAAAGAGCAGATTGTAAGTGACACGAGAGGCCTATCAATGCCCAACGAACAATTACAGTTCGGACCAGATGCGTGGTACCCGTTCCGAGGGCTCAAGGAAGAGTTCCAACGCCGTTTGGCCATCTATCCATCGGATTATCTCGATGGAATCAGGGGACACAAAACGGTTCAGAAGCTCTTCTCCACGGTGGTCTTCCTCTATTTCGCGTGTCTTCTTCCGGCCATTGCATTCGGAGTGCTTAACGATGACAACACGAAAGGAGCTATCAGTGAGTTATCGATATCAATCTGGAAAGAAGACTGTGTTTCAGATGTACGAAAAGTGATCATTGCACAGGCGATCGGAGGCATCTTCTTCTCGCTTTTCGGCGGTCAACCCATGATTATATTACTCACGACAGTGCCTTTAGCAATATACATAAAAGGTACATTGCGGGAGTGTTCTTATCTCTTATCAGTGATGTTTCAGTGATATATAAGATATCACAAGAGCTGGGCTACGACTTTCTGGCGATGTATGCGTGTGTGGGTCTCTTCTGTCAGCTGTTTCTAATATTATACTCGGCGACCGAACTGTGCAGTCTGATGAAGTTCGCGACGAGGTCAGCCGAGGAAATGTTCTCACTTTTCATCGCCATCGCATTTACGGTCGAATCTATACGGGCAATACACAACAGTGAGTGCACTGAGAAGCCCTACTTTTACTAACAAACTGCGTTCAGGCTTCAAGAAGAACTACAACGATTGTGACACGTCGGCGATTTCAATGAAGGCGGCACGGACGGCACTGGACGCATTCCGCAACGGGACCACGAACACGGACAGCATTGTTGGGAACATAACGAGCAGCATGAGTGCGGGAGACACGGGCAGTCTCTGCCGGAGAGACACCTCCATCCTCTACATGCTCCTGATGTTCGGCACTCTCTGGCTCGGACTCTTTCTGTACAACTTCCGGAAGACACCCTATCTGACGAGATCCCGACGCGAGTGGCTGGCCGATTACGCTCTCCCCGCATCGGTTCTAATCATGTCGTTCACCGGTTCCTATGCTTTCTCCGATATCGAGAGTCAGTTTCCCTTATCATCCGCTGCTGATAGATGTTGTTTTGTTTTCAGAAGACAGATTCAATCTTCGGTTCGAGTTCCCTCTCATTCAAATGGCCGACGTGTTCTCCCTTCCGCCTTCCGGCTACTTTGTGTGTCTTCTGCTCGGATTCTCTCTTTCATTCCTGTTTTTCATCGACCAGAATATTACATCGGCAATTGTCAATAACAATCAGAACAAGTGCGTTTGCTTATGGCTCCCCCTCGCCAACATGCTGTTTTCAGACTCAAAAAGGGCACCTCTCACAATCTTGATTTGTTTGTTGTCGCGTTGCTCAACATGTTCCTGTCGGTGTTCGGTCTTCCGTGGATGCACGGTGCACTGCCCCACTCGCCACTCCATCTCCGAGCACTGGCCGACGTCGAGGAGAGGGTGTCTCAAGGACACGTACACGAAGTGTCAGTTCTAATTGACAGCCAAACCGAAACCCCGCCGATGAGTTTTCAGGATAATGAATGTTCGCGAGACGCGCCTCGCCTCTCTCATCGCCCACGTCATGATCCTCGTCTCGATGTTCTTCCTCATCCCCTACCCCCTCCAACTCATCCCCACCTCTGTCCTCCACGGCCTCTTCCTCTACATGGCACTCACCTCTCTGTCCGGAAACGAAATGTTCGAACGGCTGCTCCTTCTGATCACTGAACAAGTGAGACCTCTCTCTCTGTTGACTGTTCCAACTGATTCATTTTCAGCAAGCCTACCCACCAACTCACTACATCCGAAAGGTTCCCCAACGGAAAGTGCACCTGTTCACCGCCTGCCAACTGCTCCAACTGATCATCTTGTGTGCGTTCGGTTTCTCTCCGTACCCGTTCATCGAGATGGTCTTCCCCATCGTCTGTTTCTTCTTCCTCCCCATACGGTAGGTGATCCTCTCAGCGCCAGACACCCCTCCCTCGTTCTTCCAGACACACCCTGATTCCACGTCTTATCGACTACAAGTATCTGGACGCTCTCGACGGCCGTCACTGAGCACAGTCTCTGCACCCATGATGATGATCCCGTCGTTTCTTCCTCTTCTTCTTCTTCTTCCAAAAGCCCTTTCTCTTCCAATTCAATAAGTAGATGAGTACTTTCACATAAGTCTACGGGTGACCTTCCGCTCTCCCCTCAAGTCAAATTGCTGTAAACTTGCTCTAACTCTTATGTTCCCCTTCTCCTCCTCCTTGTAACCTCCCCCATCCCCGCCCCACGAACAATCTCCGTCTTCCGAGTGACTCCTCGTTTTCTCCCTGTACTCTTCCCCTCCTCCGACACCGATTTCTTCAGCTAGAGAATCAAAATGTAAAATAGAACGAGAAAGAGATAAACGTTTATCCGAATCACCCGTAGTTGTTTCAGAAGAAAAAGAAGAAGACGATCAGAGAATCTCGGCGAACCACTCGGCGAGGTTCTTGTCGCATGCCGGATCGATGCTCACGATGTGAAGATTCGGGTAGATGAGGAAGTAAAAGAGACAGAATATCACGAAGCCGAAGAAGAAGAGCATCTGGAAACGGGGCATATCAGAAGGCATTTGGCAGCGAGTGGATCACCTGAGAGACCCAATGGAAGCGGTGCATCGTTCGTTGAGTTATCCTTATCTCCAGCATATCGGATATGTGTGATTCTGGAATTCATGACAGTTGATCATTCCTGCTTCCAAAACAGTGTTCGATATTCAAATATTGGCGAAATGGAATGCGTACATTACTGGAAGTTATGGGCGGCACAGTTTTGACAGTGAAGCTTAGTTACAGTGCGCTTCCCCACTTTTTATCAATTTCTGCTAATAACTAATGCGCGAACGTTAAGAAACAAGTCATTTTACGAGGTGGTAGGACTTGAAAATGTCAATTCGGCTCGGAGTAATAGCACAACTTTCGTAATGTTCCGTCGAAAATGCCAAGTTTTCCCGTCTCCATAAGCCTCGAATCGACTCACTCGTGTTGTTGTTCGCCTCCTTATCCTCGCCGTTCGGCACCGTCAACATCATCTGCTGCTGCTCTTCTGCCACGTCGCGCGATCCTCCTGAAGAACAGACGCGTTGTTTTCATATTCATTCTCGAAAACAGACCGGTGTTGTTCCGGAAGTTCATGCTCGACGTCTTGCGTGCTCTCAACCGCTGCCTAGTTGACATCTGTGACATCTCTCGGATGGAGTTCCCGCTGTCGCTTCTGAAATTGACGTCTTCTGACAAGCATCCTCCCGACTATCCTAGCTCTCACGTCAACATTATCTTCTGTCGCATATACTTCACGAGGGCCAGTTTGATCAGCGATAAGAAGACAATCATGAAGCAGACGCCCAGATAGATGTCCATAGCCTTGATGTAGCTGACACGTGGCATCATCTCATTGTAGGAAAATATGAGGAATGTGATGGCCAAAATGATCGATATCATGTCCTGCAAAGGGAGCTACCTCTCTCTAGGACAGTATTCTGAACAGACCTGGAACTCGGTTTCGGTTTCCATCCAAAGGGAGACCCAAGAAGTGATAACGACGGCAGTGGAAGGAATGATGAGTTGCAGGAAGCAGAATCCCGAGGATCGCGAGAACACGAAGCACACGTAGAGACGAGAGTAGTTTCCTGGAAGACCCAGTAATCGGGGGGAACACTCGAACGAGCACACCTGTGGCATAGCTCTCCATTTGACTCGTCACGTACGCTTCTTGGATTGTGAAATCGGGCAGTCGGATCTTTTTCAGTTCCAGAGCGGTTCTTGCCCCAGTCGACCACTTGTAGACGACATGATCTGCTGTGTATCCATCTGAAAATGGCGTTTCAGCAGGGTGATCTCACAAATCTCTCTCCACTTACAGCTCTCGATTCCGAGCTTACAGAGCTGTTTGTCGAAAGGAAACAATGTCAGATCCATGGCTGAAAGTTCCCTTCCGTTCAGAATGTTCTCAACCCCTAAAAGACTTACTGCATTCGCAAACGAGCGAGATCCTCCTGCTGTAGAGCAACTTCCCCGTCTCGTCCAAACGCAGCAGACTTCGGTGCGAAATTGAGTTGCGTTGCGGGTTTTTGGAGGCAATCGCGTTGGGAACGAACGTGTCGGGGAACCTAAAAACGGACGAATCGCATTGTTTCGCTGATTGGCAACAAACCACAAGAAGTTTGTGTAACTCTCGTGCAACGCCAGTTCCGTCTTGTTCTTGAACAGCTTCCGGTCGTACCGCAGACGTGGGTCTCGCCACGATTCACGGTAGAAAAGCTCGAGGGCGTAATCCTTAAATATCGAGAGATGGGTGCGATTGGAGAAGGAACTGACCATCGTGACTTCAGAGACTGCTCGAATGTTGCTGACGACTACTGAAACCTCAACGAACGTCGCTTCTGGAACGAATAAATCAGTTGTGCTCTTTGTGCGTCGAGAACCTCCTTTCTCATTCTCGGGAACTTGTCGATGATCGTATTGAATTCGACGAAGGAATTGGAGGAAATCTCGAGTTTCTCTGAAACCGAATCGATTGGAAACTGAAAATCCTTCAAATATTGGGTTAGAGAAGCAAAAAAAGCGAGAAGCCATGCAGTTATGAGAGACGGCAGAGCAAAATGTTAGCGTAGTGGACAGAGTGCCCTATCAAAGAGTAAGCATAAATTAATACCCATAAGAGTCGACGCCCCTGAAAATGCTTCTTTCGTTAAATACTCATTAGTCCAACAGAAACGAAACCCGTTCTCACCCCGAACTGAACACCGACTCCGTATTCGTCTGGACGTAGTTCTCCGATTCCGAAGCATCCGTTCGAGACTGCACCGGACCGTGGTGCTGAAAATGTTCGGTTTCTCGCCCAGACACTCCTCTTATTGCTCCTCTCACCGCCGATCTGTACTTATTGGGTGGGGCTCCGCGGCCGAGCGGATCTTCGTTCTCCTCCATCAAGTAGTCATAGTGCTGACTGATGTCATATCGGTGGTCACGCTGCAATGGCGTTGCCACGTCACATAAATCACTCATTCTCATGTGCCAAGAGAGTGTCTCTTTTTGGAACCCGCACTCTCTTTCTACGTGCCACCAAGAGAGTTGAAACAAAAAGAGAGAGGCTCTTCAAGTACAAGTACGACTCGACTCTTCTCCGACGATTCCCAGAGAGAGCAAAGATCCGTTTCTTTGTGAAAACGAACCTGCGCGTGGGGTTGAGGGACGACGTAGCTGTTGAAATCGGCGGAGACGATCGTGCCGAGTAACGGAATCAGCACTAGAATCCGCATCTTCTGAATTCAGAATCAAAGGAAAGAGAAAGACATGAACGGAGAGAGAGAGAGAGAAAGAGAGAACGGATGGGGAGGGAGAAGTCGTGGATTGGGTGGGCATGTCTTGTGGGTGAACATAACTTTCTGAGGGACACTCTCTAACTGGTTTCGGGTGGCAAACCAAACAGAAAAAACAATGGAGGCAGGGGAATTGAGCAAGAGAATCGACAGAAGACAAGTTGGGGGTGGTTCGCAACGGAAAACGTACGGGGCACGGGAGGGGCGGCGGCAAGGCGTGTACTTTCTGAGCAGCGTGACATGACATCCTTTTCCGCCTTGCCGAGAGGAGGGGCCATTCAAATATGACATCTGTCCTCCGGAATCACATATATATATATATATATATATATATATATATTCTTTCATCTACATTTTTTTCGTCTCTCACTTTCGGAGACGAGGACGGTGAGATAGTAATCCCTTGAGGCGGGCCCGAAAGAACAAGGTTCTTCGCCCAGTCGTCTCGACAAAAAGGGCCTAAACATTTGAGGACGATTTATGAGGCGGAGAGGAATCGGAAGACGCAAAGATTGATTTCGACAAGTGAGACTTTCGAGAGCATCGGCAACTCGGGCTCTCGGCAATGGTTCTCTTGATTGCGAAGGGGCCTCTTCCGAATGCCGCGACCGCTTTAATTGGTTCCATTCCTTCGAGTTCTTTCCGTTTTTTTCTCTTTCGAAAATGCTCCTCCGACAAAAAATGGAGCCCCTAATAGTTGTGTTGTGGCTTGTCATCAATAGGCATGACTTGCTCTTTCTCAAAAGAATCGGAACGAAGAACGAAGAATAAGAAAAGGGGACTAGGTTCTAGTTTCGAGAAACTCTTGATCGGCGGATGAGCACCGACGAGGGGGGAACTGAGGGCTCCGGAGAGTATCCTTCTCCTCCATCTCCTCCTCCCCCTCCTGCGCCCCGTCTTCATATCGAAAACATATGCCCCTGCAGGAGGACGGCCGGCCTCTCTCGACTAATTCTGAACATTTGGAGAAGAGGCGGTCCCCGGGAGGAGAGATGACAAAACGGCACGCGCGTTTTGAATGTGATGTGATTTTGAGGAGGAAGAGAACGAAGAGGCCGCACACGACATACCGAGAGGCGGCCGAGCTATGGCGGCTTTATGATCGCGTTTTGCGACGTTCCAATCGGTTTTTTGTGACATCTGCGACCGCAAATTCACGCGGATTGTCGTCATTTGAGAATTCGATGATCGGTTGTGGCAAAAGGTTCTCGATGATGGTTCTTTTGGCAAAGAGTTCTATCGATCTGATAGGATTAACAGCTTCATTATCAGTTGCATTCAGCACAGAGCGCATCATACTACTTAATCTAGCGTTCAATGTCAGTTGTTTTTCAAGGATTCAGAATGTGTTGTTCTCTTTTGATCAACCAAAAGTCTTTACTTGAGAACATCAACTGAACAGCACGGGGATCGCTTCTAGCGGCTCTATTCGGGAATCGAATTCCCACAAAATGAAGCCGAACTTCCTTGTATAAGCTCCGTGAGATAACTCAACATTCTTCACATCCAACGTCATTCTATGCACTTTTGACTCCCAGAGAAGGGTTTTTCAGAGTCGTGACTTCGAGCTCCTGGAGCTAGATTAGGGAACCATCTGAACTCGTTTAATAGGGGTGAACATACAGAAACAAGAGGACAGACAACGGAAGGGATCCAATTGTTTAGAACCAGGGTATTTGAAATATTGAGAAATTCACAGATCTCAGAAGTTTAGCCCCGGAGCACAATGTCAAATTCCGGAAGGCTTCTTCAACAGTTAGGCCAAGAATTCAGAAAAAATATATATTACTAAACATGTTTGCAGAATGGATCAAAAGAGAATTTCCGGGAGCAGGTCCACCCTCGTGATCCCAAATTTCTGTTCTTTGTGCTCCAAATTCGAATTAAATCGGGTTCCCATCATACGAAGAAACCACGTGGCAATCGCTCGACTGCTCCATCTCTCTCTCTCTCTCTCTCTCTCTCTCTCTCTCTCTCTCTCTCTCTCTCTCTCTCTCTCTCTCTCTCTCTCTCTCTCTCTCTCTCTTCTGTTCCTCGTTTCTCATTTTTGACAACATCGTAAGGATGAACATAACCATAAACATAAGCCGCACATCAAACTCCAAATGGTTTTTGTTCTGGTTTCACACAATTATTTTCATTCTCTTTCGCTGTTTTTCCTAACGATATTGGATCCAGAAGCAGAAGAAGAAGAAGATGAGGAAACGAGGGGGAATGGTGAGAAAACAGGTGGCCTTCGGATGGGAGTTCGACTAAAAGTAGTCGAGACTAGTCGAGAGGAAGATTCGAGGGAGCGGTTCTCCTCCGAATTCGATTGTTTCTGAGTGGAAAAGGAAGGCGAAGACTCGTCATTCGTTACACTTCTAGTTGCTCTTTCATCTTTTTCTCGAAATGAAATTGAAATATTTATAGTCACAAAGGAGGGAACAAGGCACTGATTTGATAACCCGTAACTGAAATGATATCTCTAGAAGCAACAACTAATCCCACGAATAGGTCCTGTTGATTAACCGGAAAAAGTTCTGATTGTGTTCCTCGAACATTTTTGAGAGCTTCAGCAGCAAATCGTCGCTTATCGATCGGTGCTTTCTGCCTGGAAAAGAGACACTTTTTAACGCGACAGGGAAAACAGTTTACGTTCAAAGTGTCCGTGAATAACGCTAAAAAGCAAATGCACAAAAATGTGGTTCTGATCGCTTTTATTCCATTTTTATTCACGAACTTTAACGCTCTCAATAGTTCGTGACGGCGCTATCACTGTTTTTTCTCGAGTTCATCGTGATCACTTTTTAAAAACTCAATGTCTCAGTTCAGCTACGAATACCATTTTCGGTGCAAAAAAATGGCGGAATCGCTCCGAAATTCCGGGATTTCGCCAAAACTTGTCGTGTCTATTTTTTGCTAATTTCTCACGATGGACCTAAACGCAAATCGGCAAAAAATAGTTTTCTTTTTTTTTCCATTGTTGCCGCCAAAGCTTTGGAAAACAATACAAACAGAATAAAACAGTATTTTATGCCGAATGCGCGTAGGTCCATAACATTGGCTGATAATTGAATATTTCGAAAATCTCACCCTTCGTCTCTCCCAAACATCGTATTTTGGTCGTTTTGCGAAAACAGAAGAACCCCTTATTGTAATCGAATACCAACTGACTCGGAGTGATCGCCCTCTCCAATCCGAGGAACTTTTCCACTCGACGCAACTGAAATATCTCTGTACTTTCTCCAGAACACGGCCTCTAATCCGTACCTCGTGCAGGGGATTTGCCCGGAAAACGTCTCCGTTGACGAAAAGGAAATTTCGAATGTCAAAGTACTTGAGCCACTTTGAAATATGGACGTCGTAGAGGGAGTTCGTCACGGGTTTGTACTCCATGTTCATCGTCTCCACGCCCACTTCGTCCGTCCGAAACGCCTCCACAGCGAGCACCGGAAGGCTCTTGTTCTGCTCCAGTTTATTGTAGTAGACCTGAAAATAAAACGAATAGGAATCGTCCACCATAGAATGAGAGAGAGTACCTGTGTGAAATCGCTGATTGTCCTGTACACGGGATGTCTCACAATCAGAATCAGCTTCATGTTCGGGTTCATCTCATAGACTCTCTTCGGGACGTGCTCATTCGTAAAATAGGCAGGCGTCTTCTCCAGAATCACCTGAAGACGTGCGCATTTGTGAACACGTGCGGATTCCCCAGTTCACTCACGTCATCCTCATACTCAACGTCCGGCATTTGATCTCTGTACCAGTCGAATCCGAGTGAATAGTTCGAATCGAAGAAGTGCGTTTCCCTCCGAACGATACGAACATTCGGGTGCAGAGCGGCTGCGTCGAGAAGTGCCCGAGTGCCGCCCTTCCGTACTCCAATTATCAAAGCGGACGGCAGTCTGAAAACACTTGAAACTATACATGTTGGACAGTGACGAATGCTCAATCCCTCACTTTGGAGAGCCTTGTTGATACATTTTTCAAGCTAAATTCCGTATTTTGACATTCTTTTGTCGAAACGTGTTTCTTGTTGCTCGAATCGTATTTCTCAACAACTCGCGGAATTTTGGGCACGATTGCCGACAGAATGGGCGGAGCTTGCTCTTTTTTCAAGAAACTTTGTCGAGCGAGTTCAGAAAATATTTGGCACAATTGCCAGCCAAATTGGAACGAAACGGCAATGGCTCTCATTAAAAGTACGAGAATTGAAAAAGACGGCGGCGATCATGCCGAAAAGTCTGTGCGAAACGAAAACTTTCAATGCAACCAACCTCCTGCTGAAGTTCGCCTGTTTGTCTCCCCCATTCCTCCACACTCCTAACTTGAAATTTCGTAAGAAGAGGTTATACTGTAGAATGCAAAGGGCCACTGTCAGAAGGCATGCGATGACACACCTCGTCGAAAACTTGGCCATTCTGAATCATCGCATCTCCTGAAACGAAACGAATATTAATGGAGAGGAAGGGGGATTACATATGATGAGTTGGAGAGTGCGCATCCACTTCTCAATGAAAAATAAACAGTTTGAAGGGGGGCTGCTTTGCCCCCCCCCGGGGGGAGGAGGAAGGGGAGGGGTCAGTGGAAGAGGGCGAGAGCAAAAGATACGAGAAATCCGGCACCGGCGGCGGCGGAGGCTAATACGAAAACGTAGAAATGTAATGAGGAGCCCCCCGAAAAGGGGTTATGAATTAATTAGAGAAAACGGCGTAGAAAACGGAAAGACCACACACTGGCGCAACGGACGCTTGATTTCGACTACAGTTGGAGTGCTCGGGGTCCGGAAAACGTTTCCGGAAAGGCGATCGGACCGGAAGATGTCCGACACGGGATGTCCCCCCACCGTTTGTGCAAGTATGGCGCGTGTCACCGGGAAACGACCTTCGTCAAAATGTGACCTCACTCCCCATTGTTGCTACCGTAAACACGGTCATGACACCTCGGGGGCGGATGCATTAGCATAATGAGCGAATGTAAATGAGAGGGTAAACTGGGCAACTTTTCACCGGGGAGAAGAGATTTGAGCGGGAAAGAGAGCCGGACGGCACTGGGGGAGGTGATAATTGCGACGGGGGGAGGGGACGAGCGGGAGCATTTTTCCGAGTTCCCCCCCCCCCCGGCTCCTGCTGACCCGTTTCCTCTTCCCTCTGTATCATCATCTCATCTGTCATTGTCTCTCTGTCTCTCTCTGTCTCTCTTGCCCCCTCTAACACACAACTTCTCGCTATTACGCCAGACGTTTGCGCCGAGAGAGCGTGCGAGAGGAAGAGACGCAGAGAAGGGATCTGGCGAGCAGCCAGGAACAGGCAGTCAACAGAAGGTTACGAACGGCACGATCCGTGTCATGATCAGAGGTGATGATGAGCGGCGGATTGGACTAGCAACACGAGCACCTGTTCCCAAGTTTTTACGCCGTTTCGTGTTCAACAGAAAGCCGCTGCTCACCGCCAGATGGCCGAGACAAATGAGCGACGGTTTATGCGCTTCAGGCCACTTTCCGTAAATCCGAGAACTCTCTGCAGACAATATCGGATTTCCAACAGGTTGTGTCTGATGCCGAGGTAAACTGATCAATGAGCTCCGTCGTGTTTTATTCATAAGAAGTGAATGCTAATCGTGCTCTTTTCTTTTGCGTCCGGCTTTTGGAGACTGATATGTGCTCTTTAGTCGTTATTTGGTTCCGACACGGCTTCAAAGTGCCGTCGATTGAACAACAGAGCGCGTTCGCAATCAGGCATGAACGCGATAGAGCGCACTTGTGTAGACCTGTTCGGATGATACCTTGTGGATATCTTCGTCATATTTTGATCATCATCGACCACGCACTGTCGACGACGGCAAATAGTGTGAGATGGGCGGAGGGCGCAGAGACGGCGAACATCCTGTTTCCAAGTCACTCATCCTCACTCATCCTCACTCTTCCTCCTCGTAATCATCATGTCTATTGTCCGTCACGCTGCACTCTTCTCTATTATTCTGACTGTAATCCCGGCTCAATTCAACATTCCGTTGCCTTTTGGCGGCATTTCGTTGAACAAAAATGAAAAAGGAGAGGTGAGAAAAAAGAAATCGGGAGGAGAGAGTGGCTCAAGGAAAAGGACATTTCAGCTTGAAATCGGAGGCAATCAGAACTTTAATCTGTTCGGATGGGGAGCCAATCGGAATCTGAAGTTGACGACCGGCAACGGAACGTTTAAAATTGACAGTGAGTGAATCGGGAGGGATTTGTTTTGAGTGGGAGAAGAGCGAAATGAGCGAAATTCGAAATGCATTCAAGGGGGGCCGCCCGTCTTCTCGTTCTTGCTGCTCATAAGCTCCGGAATGAGCCATTCATACATTATTCTCCGGCGGCAAACTATAGGGGGTTGGCCGAAGAGGAGCATAATAAAAAATGGATTGATGCCTCCTATAGTTAGCGAGCAGCGAGCAGTTTTTTGTTGCTCTCGGTCGCAGAAATCGTTCATCCGAAAGAGAATCGGTTTTATCTTTTCGTCGGATCGTTTTTGTTTTTGCTCTCTCGCAAAGAAATGTTGTTTGAGAATTGTTGAGAAATGTTGGAAAACGAGCTGAATCGTTGGATACCGTAAGGGAGTTCAGGCCTGATTTCAACCTATTGATCGGATATTGCTCAAAAAATTCAGGAAAATCAGCTATCCTGTGAAGCTTCACACTAAAAAAGCTCAGCGATGCACTGATTTTTAGTATTTTAACTCTTTCGAACAGTTCAAAAGAGCGCTAACTCGGAGGTTGTGAATAGAAGAACACCACATTTCTAGCAGTTGCACTGAGCAGTGGACGCATTGCCTGATGGCTCTTATGATGGCAATTCTCAAATGTACTTTTCGTGAATAAAGAGTGTTTTGCAACTGGAGATGTCACGAACTCTTACACGTTTCAGAAACCGACGAAGCCATCCTGAACGGCTCGACGTTCGGCGGCAGCAGTTCCCTTGGCGTCGACGAGAAGAGCGGCATCGACATTGGCCAGAACTTGACACTCGCCGATAAAAAGTTGGTGGTGAGTGAAACATTTTTGAGACTCTTCTTCTTCTTTTTCTTTTCCTCGGTCCGCTTTCACACGCAGATGAGATTGTGAGCGGAGATTTGATTTTCTTTGTTTTTCAGGGAGGTCCCGGCAAAGAGGTCAACTTTCTCGAGAGCCTCATCGCCCTTTTCAAGCCCCCTCCCGCACAGAAGGAGCTCAAGAACGAGTGAAGGAGGGAACCTCCCGTTGCCGTGTCTTGTGGTCAAGGTCGGCTTACAAGTTGTCTATTGAGAAGGCGTAATCGCTTTGTTATCAGTTACCTTCTTCTCGTACACCCTCTTCTCGTGATGACACCCGCTTTCGTTTCTCTTTGTTTATGGATCTTGATTGCGTTAAAGTGTTCGGATGCTTGTTCGATGTGTTCGCCTCTCCCACCTAACCTTGCAACTTTCCCTTCGTTATCACTTCTGCTATCTTATCATTCCTTCTGAACAATAAAACTATCGTACCTGTGACTTTTCATGGTCACAAACAGCTCTCTCGAGAAGAGGTTCGCTTGTGTGAAACTGGCCATTCGGTCGTAGAATTCGAGAAACGACCTCTCGTTCCAGCACTTCCTGTTCTATCGCGCCCCTTCTCTGCCATTCATTCATTTCTTGTATTCATTTGGTCAAAGACACTTCGACTGACCTTCACTTTTCCCTCTTTACAACAAAGCCCCCCGTTTGCCACTTGGGCAGATACCACAATCTTCAGTCTCGACAATCATTTCACTTCCGCACTTTTTGCAGAAACTGGAACCGACGATGAGAACGCTCTGCTTGTTCCTACTCTTGATCCTCATCCCCGTAGCTTCTCCCCTCGGTGAACTCCCGGTGTCAGATGGAATTGATGACAACGAGGACTTGGTCAACGATTCTCAAGAGACGTTGACGTCATCTGAAGCCGCATCGCCCTTCGAATCGAATTCTGATATCACTGAAGACGTGACAGCGGAAGAAGGACCAACACCTCCTTCCCTCGTCTCTGCTCCTCTTGACCCTCTTCCAGCAATGAGCGTCCCTCTCGCGAGGCCCCCAGGTGGGAAGAAAACTCCCATCTCCCCATCTGAACATCAAGTTTTCAGGATTCCGTCCCCCGACGTCGTTCAAATCGCACAAGGACTCCGGAGAGCACCCAGAACAAGCGAATGTGGGGGTGAGTGTGAAATTTGATTCTGTCCTCCTCCTCCTCCTCCCACTCTGATAGAATCTCCGGAAGGCATTTGTTTTCGGATGACAAAGTCAAAGTACAGTCCAAAGATGTCCTAACGAAGAGATATTCAATTGAGACTAAACGCATTTCAGTTCGTCGTTCGTCGTGGTCGTGCCAAAGTGATGGGTTTCTCGAGAAGG
The DNA here is from genome assembly GCA_963932285.1 of Caenorhabditis macrosperma. Taxonomy (NCBI): domain Eukaryota; kingdom Metazoa; phylum Nematoda; class Chromadorea; order Rhabditida; family Rhabditidae; genus Caenorhabditis; species Caenorhabditis macrosperma. Next base: position 9,762,853 of record OZ010621.1, on the reverse strand, counting down.
AAGACCGATTAGTAACCAGCTGATATCCACGATGTTGCTGTATATCTGTTTAGTTGTTCCCTCAGAGAATGGAGTAAATGATCATCAGTACTCATTTTTTACATTTTCAAGATTCCTTTGACTAGAATGGTCTCTGAATTCAGCCTCGGTCATGTATAAGACGGTTCCGATATTCATTCCAGCCAGTTTTCGAACAAAAACAATTAGTTTGAAAATGCGAAAATTGGTTGGTTCAGGATCAGGGATTTGGGACACTTGTATCAGTTTTCCTTACGGAAAAAGCGTATTTTTTTCAGTATGTTCATGATTATCAAATGAGTGGTTTTTGATGATCAGAATGCGAAAGAATCAGTGTACATGCCTCTCAAATCCATATCGGTAGACATCTTTATTGTTTCAAATCAAGCATTTTATCAAATTGCATTAACGGATCATGTATTCGAGAAATAGTAAAATCGCACAAGCCAGTTTCGAAAGCCAATTGAAGGTTCGACTCAGGAATGCTATGGAGGGTGCGCAACTCCTCAACGCGTTTATAAACCGACTCATCACATTTGTACATAGCATACATGGGGATCGTGAACTGAACGAACAGGTCACCGTGTCGTAGTGCTGCCTGAAAAGAAGAAAAACTGGGATAGTATTCGTCGATTATTACCCACCTCAACCATTTCGTCCACAATTTGCACTGTCAGCGGTTTGGGTGAGAATGAGACTTTTACATCAGGAAACATTGTCCACTTCTCCATCGGAACACTGCGAGCATTGCAAAGAATCAACCTCTTCAGTCGAGTCCATTGCTCCAAAGATGTCACTTCGTCGAGGGTCTGGAGAAGTTCTTGGTTACACTTTTGAACGTTTCCGAATCTCTTAAAGAGCACATTGTCACTTTAAGAGATTTGGGAACTTTCGAATCATCAAAAATACCTCATTCGGGTATTTGTTTATTATGGATAAGTGTTCCAAAACCACAGGTCGCATTGTCGACAGCAACCCCAAAACCTCATTTTTATCAGATTCGTCTGACATTTCCAGCGTCTTCACATTCATTTGCACTCCCAGCAACTCCATCTGCTCTCGAATATTCCGCACAACGACTCTCTTGTCAATGTTGAACTCCTCTCTTCGGTATTCTTTGAACTTATTCCGCCTGACGGCGAAAACAGACCGCCGCCCTCTGTGCACTTTGATAGACTTTGAAAGAATCAGCTCTTCAATTGTTACGTTCGGACTGGCAACGATTCCGGAAAAATCGATGGCGAAGCGCTTGAGATAGTCACTGCCGTACACACAGTTCTCCTTGTATTCAGCCACATCTCGGAAATATTCGATGGTCGTGGTTTGATTGGTATCAGTCGACAGTTCCAGTTTCAATTTGTTCTTATCAAAGGTGATTTTAACTTCGCTGTATTTTTGCGGTTCGCATGCATTCACAACATCACGCATTGCTTTCGAGCAGCGTCTCATTGAACACCTGAAACGTTTCGAACATAGAACCCTTTTTTGATATTTACTCACTTGGTAATCGTGTCCATATAAGCAAAAATAGCTTCTCGAGCCTGACATGGGATTTTGGGTAATGGAAGGGAGGTCGACATTTCCACAAGCAATCAATAAGCGACGAAAAGGGCAGCAGAAGGGCAATGAAGAGGCAGATTGGTCCCGTGTGTGTGGGGGGAATGTGCGAGAGGAAGGGGACAAAGGGTACACTGCAGTATTTCGTCCGAACGGTACGAAGTGTCATCAGACAAAGACGTTCAACCCGTATCATCTCGGGTGATCAGCATCATTCTTCGACTACTGTAATATTTAAAAAGTGGGAATGAGGGATTGGTCAAATCTTCTCAAAGTGACAACAGAAGATGGACCAACACCGCTCTCCCTCGTCGCCGTGCCTCTTGACCTCCTTTCAGCAATGAGCTCTTCCGAGGATTCCAGGTTGAACACAAACTCGCCCCTCAACGTTGTTCAAATCGCACAAGGACTCCGGTGAGCACCCAGAACAAGCGAATGTGGGGGTGAGTGTGAAATTTGATTCTGTCCTCCTCCTCCTCCTCCTCCCACTGTGATAGAATCTCCGGAGGGCATTTGTTTTCGGGTGACAAAGTCAAAGTGCAGTTCAAATATGTCCTAGCGAAGACGTATTCAATTGAGACTAAACGCATTTCAGTTCGTCGTTCGTCGTGGTCGTGCTGGTTTCTGGAGAAGGAAGACCGAGAAGTCCGTTATCCACGATTGCTCTGTTCAGCTCCATTATATTGCACAAAGAACGGAGTAAATGTTTTGCTCAAAACGCCATCCTCTCTGCAATAAATGTCATGAATTCGGAAGAAAGGAAGCAAATCGTCGCCAATTCGTCCCGTCTTTTCCAGTGATTTGGGCCAATTTCCTGTCCACCGCGGCAGGCAGTCATCCGTCTTCTCGTGTCCGCCGGAGCGCATGATATCATCGGAAGACGTTGCTTGCAAACACAAGTCGTCGTCGTGCTTCCTGCTCTTCTTCTTCTGCGGAGACATCACCGCCGTCGTCGTCGTCGGGCAGCCCGTTTTAATCGGTTCTTGCTCTTCCTCCCCCGTCCTCCTCCTCTTCTTTTTGTGTCGAAAAAGTGGTTTGTCAGCAGTATATAAACTGTTGACGCTAGCCGGTCAATTCACCCATTTTTCAAAAAAAAAAATGCACAAAAAGGATTTTTTTCTAACAAAAATGATCATTTTTCAACAGTTTAAGCGATTTCGAAAGTTTTTCAAAAATGGATGTTTTCTGGCGCCAGAGGTCAATCACCCATAACAGCTGCACCATAGGGTGATTTCGCATTTTTCATCATTTCAACTATTTTTCAGTGTTTTTCGTGTGTTTTCATTGATTTTCTCGTATGCCAATATTCAGGTAGTGGCTATGATAACTTGGGTATAATAATGGAAATTTTCAGAAAGGTTGAATTCTAAACCTCACAACGTATGGTTTATCGTTGCTCCTGGTGCTCCGTATTGAGCGAGAGATCATTAGAAACAATCGTTGGCCCTGGATTCTCCCGTGATATTCACACTTTATCAATACAAGTTTGTTTTCTTTAATTTAATTTAGTTTAATGACTAACTTTCAGGATCCATCGGTAAGCATTGAATGCCGCACATCTCATGATAATTTCTTCTATTTCAATATTTTGGGAATGGATGTAATTCGAGAATTTAAATTAAGTAATGATATGGATTGGAAGCTGAAAACATTCAAGTTGATTCAGACGTGAATTTTTATCTATGTTATGACAGATTTGACTAATAAATTTATCTCAATGTTCAATCCTTCAAAAAGGTTTTTTTATGACATTATTTTATATATTTTCCATTTTTCAAATATTCTTGAACTAATGGTGGGTCAAGTCCGAATGAGGCAAAAAAATAATTTGTGCTAATATTTTTTCGAAAAATGGGTGAGTTGACCGGCTGGCGTCAACAGTTTACATACTGCTTTTGTCGGGCTGTGGCACGGCTCCACGTTCTCCTCCTCCTCCGCCTCCTCGTTTTTTCGTCTTCTTCTTGTGTTGCAAGACATCCATAACGTATTCTGTGTGCAAGTGAGTGCATGCCCTCTTTCCCTTCTTCTTCCGGGGCACCCGAAAAAGCGACGAAGGCCTCGAAGGAAGAAGACGAGAGAAAAAAAAATGGAGTGTTGGCACGGAATTTGAATTCCATCTCGGGTGTTTCGACTTTCTACCGAGACCCGCCGCCGTCGCCGAAAACAGCGCCCGCTCGGCGATGTTTTCCAGAAAGAAGTAAGTTCGCCGGGTGAACCCGTCGCGTGTCAGGTGAGTGGTAAATGGTGTCAAAAGTGTCATTGGCAGTGCGAGTAGTAGGTGTGTCAAAACAGAATATGAGGTAACTCATTGATATTTCATAGGCTGTTTTCCGAGAAGTAGAAGGTGGTGTCTGAGGTGGAATTTCGCTTAAATAGGGAGAAGTTACAGTTACACTGGCATACTTGCTCAGTTACCGCCTGACGACTACCTCTTCTGATATTCGGACTCGGGAAGCAACTGTGTTCTCTATCGAACTCTGAGTCTCTCAGAACATCATGCTCTTTCTATGACTCATTATTTTACAAACATCTGACAAGAGTTTTGAGTTAATGGTCCCGTCACGAAACAAAACCAAAGCTCCATTAGAGCTTTCATGAGAGCACCAGAGGCGACAGCTGATTCGGGACACAGAACTGTTCAAAGTTCACCCCTTGCGATGTGTTCGTTGCTCAGTTCCGTAGACTCATCCATTAAGCTCAAAGGCTGCGCAAGATCCCGAAATGAAGCCGTCATTCATCAACGAATGGTCGCAGAGCCCAGAATGTATCCCCCTTCGTGCCCGCCATTCGAGACAATTTGTCGTTATCACGGCATTCGGTCCCACTTCACAATTCAATATGTCTTTGAGTGTTTCTCGAATATTTGCCAATAGAAGTGACGTCGTCTGATTCTGAAGCATCCCCCTGCTCTGATGCTCACAAATGAGTCGAAACGTTGTTGACTTCTTCTTCTTCTCCTTCAACCTCCACCAATTGGGAACACCCCCAATTTCCTTTGTGTCGGAGAAGTTGTCAGTCTCCTCGTGCTGCCATTTCCTTTCTCTATCTCTTCTCTCGACTCAATTTCCTTCTCCTCCGACAGTTTCTTCCGTGTGTCAAACAAGAGTCTTTCCGGAGATCAACTCGGCTCAGTTACACTCCCAATGGCCTCGTGAACTCTCTGCGGCAAACGGGGCCGATCGGGCGGGATAAGAGCAGCACAATGGCACGTGAATGTCACACTTGGGGTCCGATTGTCCTCACTTTTCCTATTCTCGGTCGTTTTGTTTTCCTGTTGTTTTCTTCTCCTCCCTTCTCTCCTTTTCACCCCCATTTTCTCATCTTTTCTTTTCCTTTTTTGTGTGTGTTTGCGATGCCGAAGATTCTCCGAACTGATACTGCTCCTTCCTTCCGTCTCTCTCTCTATTGCCGAGAGAGAAAGACGACCTTGAAATGGGCGAAAACACTGCCCGATTTGGCACAGAGATGATGATCGGGACGATTCGCTAGATGGCAACATACAAACAGATATGCGCATTTTGTCACCGACAATCACCAATCTGTCTGGGCGGCGACGGGGCCCCGTGAAATTCGAAAGCGAGTCTCGAGGAAACACGCTTTTCGCCGTCAAAAGACAGCTGTTTTAGAGGCGATGGCGGCAACACACACACAATTCATGCGTCATGCACTTTCTCCAAATTGTTTTGTTTTTATCACAGAGAGGAGGAGGAGGACACCGCTTCTTCTTCTTCTTCTTCGCCGCACTGTTGATGGATTCAAAGAAGGACAGGTGGTGCTCTCTCGAACGGGCGGGAGGCACACCCAGTGACCACGTGTTCTCCCCATTCGGCACATGTACAATGCGATAAATATAACCAAGGACGGTTATTCATCCGCGCATACTCTCCCCTTCTTTCCCACCGCCTCTCTCTCGTTCTCTGCGTCTCTTTTCCAGATTGTCCTCTTTGTTTTTGATGCATTCGGTGTCCTCGGTGCACACGATCATACTACAAACACATCTATCGGTTTGTTGGTCCCCATTCGATTCATTTCGTCTCTTTCTCCCTCTCTGATTAGCTTGTTTGCATTACTTTTTACTGCTTCCTCGCTGCTTATCATCGAAAATTGACAATCAGTCTATCACCTTCGTCTCGCTTATTGTCCTATTGTTCGGTGAAACCGAAAATTTGCAATGAATCGGTTGATAACGAAAGAGAAAGCGAGAGTGTGCCAACTCTCGACGAGTCGAATTGCGCATAAATCTCCATTTTTTGGGCCCCCTTGACTCGCGAGGACGTCTCGTTTCTCGCTTCCCCACCCAGTACAGTCATTCCGACACTGCGTGTTTTTCACTCATTCCGCCAAACTTTGCTCTCCTAATCCGCCTATACACTAAATTAGAACCCATCTCGCCTTGTTATTCTTACACCTCATGATATGAAAAGAGATACAAAACTGTTCTGCCGATCACTTTCTCGCCTCAAAAACCAGTTCATTTGCTGTAATGATGCATTCTCTTCTTCATGTGTCAACTGATTTACGACACCTCTGCTGCAGCAACATGCTCTCTGACCGTACTGTACTTGACATTTCCCCCTCTTCCCACACACTAAAAAACACTCGGGTCGCGTGTAGTAACCGTCGTATTTCGAGAGCTCGCCCTCTTCATCGCCGCCGTTTTGAGGGGGTGTTCTACAAGGGCCGATAAACCATTAAACCAGCGCCACAAGAGTGTTTCAATTCGAGAGACACTGTTTGGTGTTTGAAATGAATCCCTCCCTCCTCCGAACTTTATGAGTCAAGAATGATGATCGACCAACGGACACAAAGGACACCGATCATCAATTTCACAGTCTCGTGTACTTGTCTCAATTAGTACTTGGCTGCCAACGAGAGGTCACAGATTGAAGACGGTCTACCTGTGAACATCATTGAACGTCCGGCGAGTCAGTCAGATTCTCGGAAAAGTGTCAAAGCAGACAGCACGGAGTCCCAAGAATCGTCTTTCTGCGAGCCGTCGTCTCTTCGGGGACAGTGTGCTCTCTCTCTGTTCCCCTCCTCACTCAACCCCCTGCAATCTGTACTGTTTACCCTCCCCCCTCATCTATCCGCGCACAGAGACACACACAACTTTCAACCTAAGCCAATCTCGCCCCATCGCTGCCCCTCATTCTGTCCCTCCATTCCTATTCAAAAATGGTATTAGCGCCGTCGCAACACCATCACGAGGGCGCCGACCGATCGCTGCTCGCCATTCTCACCGATCCGATCGTCAGTCTGTTCCGGTCGATTCCCATCGAGATCCTCGATCAAAATGAGGAGTTCAGCCCGAGTCAAAAGGATTTTATTGACGGAGAAGAAGAGGGAGAGGACGGCGAGGAGGAGGAGGAGGAGGACGATGAGTTTGAAGACATTCTACGAGAAGACGTGAGCGTTTCCACGGAAACACGTGGCCCAGACCTCGACGCACTCGACATGGAAGAGTTCGTTGTGGAACTCTTGGATCGGATCGACACGTTGACACTGGAACGAGAGGAGCCTGTCGGAACTATCCCGACGGAGATCAATGGCTTCATTGAAGTCCCCGTCAAACATTTCGATGGATTCTGTCCCGAAGAAGAAGACGTCGAAGAGGAAGAAGAGCCCATCACCGTTGCTCCAGAAGTCACCACGTGCTGCACGTTCATCCGTTCGTCTTCTCATGCGCGAGTCAAAGCCGTCCTGCCGCACACGTCGTTCGTCTGTACCCTGGCGCCCGTCACGGCTACATTCTCGGCGCTTCCACCGAAAAAGGTTGTAAAGCGAAAGTAAGTGATCATCATTTTTCGCCCCCCCCCCCTCTGCAGAAATCACACCTAACCCCATGGGGGCGGCGTCGTCACAATGCTGTCGTCGTTTTTGTCGCTCCCGATCCGGTTACCTGGCAATCTGTGATCAATTAGCCCGCACAAAGTTCCAACTCGTTTCACATTGTTCATTCCCGATCAGTTGGGTCATAATCTGTCAAAAAACACTTCCTCCTGCTAATTCGACGGTCATGTCAGTAGCAGGAGTAGTGGCTCTCTTCCGTCAAAACAACCAGTGTTCCAGTTGTTCTCCCCCCACCACACTGTTCTCTTCTTATCTTCCTTATCGTGAACTCCTCCTCTTTTCCACGTTCTTCCAAACGCTCATTTCCTACTCTTATATGACCCCGTGAGTTGTCTCTCAAACTTCTTTTTCATCTCCCGTTCACAAGGTCAAGTGGAGGCAACGCGTGAGCCCGACCACGAACGAATCTCCAGAAAACAACAACAGAAATCTTTGGCTATCTTCGGTCGCCTCCTGTTTGTTTATATCTTCGCAGCGCTTTTTGAGGAAGAAAAGTTCGGCCCTCCCGCCGTCACAACACATGTCCTCCTGCTGCCTGTGCTCGGGATTTCCTCCTCCTTCCCATCTGTTGTAAAGTCTTCTCATCCTCCTCCTCCTCCTCCTCTTCTTCTTTCTTTCCTTTCGTCGTTTTCTCATTTTCATGATGACTCGCTCACTTGCCAACAACTTATTTCCCGGACCGAATTTTGTGTTTTCACGTGACTCCTCTCCGGGCGACGTGGCAGCAGCAGCAGCACTAATCTAATTAGGGAGAAGACGTCGAGGAGGACGAAAGAGGAGGAGGGACGAAACGTCCGTGTTCCGAATAGATGACCTTTTTGGGAAAAGAGACAGAAGACGCGGGCGATCTTCTTCAAAACAACCGAATTCCAGGAGGAGGGCCTTTCCAAAATAGCATTCTGGATGCGTCCGTCGTACTTCCCCGCCGTGGATACTACAAAAGCGTGCCTTTTGCGTGCCGCCGCCCACGAAGACGCATTTCCATATTGTAGCCATTCCCGTCTCCCGCTCGTTCTCTCTCTCTTGATCAGTCTGTCATGTGTTCGCCAGGTGGCACTTTCGAAAAGATTCATGTTCTTTGCTCTTGTTCGTAAAGAAGCAGCAGCAGAGTCAGTACTGTTTGTCTCTCCGCTAACTCTTCACCTCGAAAAAAGAACGAAATGAGTGTTTTGTTCGTCGGGTAAAACAGCCCCCCGTCCGTCGAATCTCGCTGATTTCCGTCCGTTCTCTTCCGTTTGCTTTGTTTTTCTGATCGACCGGGTCGAAAATCGCCCTGGAATGTTATTGGCTGCCATCCCTCTTCCCCTCTCTCTCTCTCTCTCGTTCCCGGGGATGCGTCCTCTTACAGACACTATCTCCTCGTCCTTTCTCTTCCTCTTTTTCGTTTTCTTCTCCGAGTTTGCGATGACTTAAATTTGTTCAAAATGCACAGACTGGCGCGAAAAGTAAACACGATCGCGCGCTCTGGTAATCACTTTCCCACCACCAACCTTTACCCTCACTCGGCCTGCCTTTAGAAGTTTTCCCGCCTCGATTTCCGATCACTCCTCCTCATTTTCTATTCGTTCCGCCCGTGTGCGGTGGACTCCGTTGAACATTTGAGATTGGTAATCAGAAATGAAGCCCAAATTAGCAGCAGCGCCGAGAGTCCCCTCCCAATAGAATGTCATCCAACACCGGCGCGCCTCGTTACTTATTCCGTCATTCATTATCCAACCTCGATTGGCGTCATCGAGACCTTCTCAGGTTACCCCCCCCCCCCCCCCGTCGCCAGACGAGGAGTCCCCGCTCTCCCTCCCGCTGCCCATTTGTTTGTGGTGTCCCCGCCTACTTTTGATGATTAAAAGACATGCAGACATGGTGCAAGCTTGCAGAAAACCGACGACCGCTGTCAAGATGGCAGCCGAAGTGCTCCACAATGAGCCGCACTGCTTCATCGCCTCCTCCTCCAACATCGACCGCCCGTTCAAACTGCTCGTCCAGAAGGAGACGTTCCTCATCGACGCCGAGTCCATGAGCAGAATCTCACCGGTGAGTGGATCATTCGTGTCGATGTCTTCTGATTCCTGCGTTTTTGTAGATCTTCAACGTCATGTGCTTCGGAAAGGATTTTGAGAAGATGGATCTGTCGAGAGAGATTGTCGACGAGAAGTCGAATGACATTGACTGCTTCCTCAGAGCCGTCCACGACACGTCCATGATCAACTGTGAGTGCCCCTCCGCACCTCTTCTCACCCTCTCCTATTCAGCCACCAACTTTGCTCTTGTTCTCCGCCTTTCGAACAAGTATCAGGTGGATCCGGTCATCGAAGCCTGCCAGAACTTCATCATTCGCCAGCACTTGGAGTGAGTTTCTTTACCGTGGGAACTCTTGCTCCTCGGGTTTCTCACCAAGAACCACTCGTTTGCCTCTTGGCGATCAAACCTCGTCACTTATCACCTGATAACACGTGAATCCCCGATTGCAGTGTGCTGAGAGCCGACGAAATTCTCACGATGCTCATCGCGGCGCACGAGCATCATTGCAAGAAAGAAGTGGTGCAGAAGCTGATCAAGCGACTCGCCTCCGAAGGCAACAGCGTGTTCACCAAACTCAAAATCTCTCGATACCTGCCCGCACAAGTCTACGGATCGGTCATCTCGACGTCGATGAACCTGACGCAAATCAAAGAACACGAGGCGATGAACGGACACGTTCTCAAGTTGGAGAGGTGAGAGAGAAACGAATATTGCTCATCATCATTACCACTGAATAATTCATAGATCGAAAATCCGCTGGCGTCAGTCAGTCTGCGAGGAATGCAAGAGTGTGGCCGAGTGTGCGAATTGCGAGGAATGCAAAAAGGTTTGTGTTTATGACTGCACCCAATGTGTATAATACTCAATGACCTCCGTTGCAGACGGTGTGCCGTGATCACGTGCACAAACTGAAATGCTCGAGCGACTACGGCAACAAACTGACGGCAGATCTCAAAAAGAAGATTGTCGACTTTGAATGGCAGGACTAGAAGAGACGCTCGTCTCTCCGTTCTCTCCGCATACCTTACCCGCTTCATTTGCTCTCTCTCTCTCCTTCCCCTAGACACCTTCTAGAACTCCTCAATGCCAGGTACTGGTCCTCGATCCCACACACACACACACCTCTTCCTCATTCTCCTTCGTCTTCTTCTTCTACTTTTACTCTCCTCCTTCACATTTGTATAGAATTTTGCACTTTTTCTCTGTTTCGGAATGTCAGGTTCTCTCTTGCGATAGTAGTATTTGGTTCGGTTTCCCTCCCAGCGACGGTTCCTCTTCTCTCCTCTCCTCTTCTCTCCCTCTCCGCTCCGTCCACACTACTTGTATAGACTTTTGTATTCTTCTTCGTCCGCACAAAACCATGTACTTTTTCACTCATGAAAATAAATAAATATTCATTCGATTTGAACACAGCTACCGGAGGAAAGAAAGATGACTAGTATGGATATTTGTACGGAAAGAGGGGAAACCGATAGGAAAAATAACTGGAGACGCAACGGGAAAAAATATGTTTGCATTTTGGAAAATTGGCTCGGAGCAGCTGTTCAGAGGAGGCGATTCCAGTCGAAATCGTCCTCTGAGTCGTCATTTGGCACGTATCTTGAAGGGACTGAGTAGCTGGATTCGGACGACGAGTGACCTAAAATTCCGTTGCTGAGCACTCGAAAGACTCGAAAGGAGAACACTCACGGCTGCCGTCGGTTCTCGGAGTCGACACGCCACTCTCGCATTCGATGGGAAATCCGTTGTGAACGTAGTCTGAAAGAGAACATTGAAGGACAAATGAGCACGTTCCCCCCTCACCTCGCAACTTCATAGTGTCCACTTCGCTCATCTCTTGCTCGCTGTGATAGTCCAAACCGGCGGCTTCTAGACTGATCTTGAGCCAGTCGATCTGAGCAGCCTGCAACATTCCTCATTGAGTGATTATTTTCATTGCTAGACTACCTTTTGCTGAACATTTGGACTCGGCTTCTCGAAGATCTGATCGTAGACATCGCGGAATGACGAATTCAAGTCGTAGGACTCGAAAAGGTTAAGATCGTTGATCTCTTGCTCCTGAAACGCGCATTTCATTTGCAACTCGTCATGTCGTTCTTGGACTACCGTAAGCTCCCTGATGTCTCCATTGACATCGGAAAGATACGGGTCTTCTGGAGGCGGTGTCTGCGGATGAACGACCATTTGTTGCTTGTCTGAACATTGCATTGTTGGGCTATCCTTCGGGACACACTCACTCTTGAGGAACATCTCCTGGTAGATCGGATTCACTCTCACCGGAGACCCCTTCAGAATGCGTGGCTTCTTCTCCGGCGGTTCGACACACACCCACCATCCCCCTGCAACCGCCCAATTACCCTCATCTCCTCTTTCCCCCTCGCTCACTTCTATCCCCGTCGGCCTTCTCAATTCGGTTGAACTGCTTATTCAGCGACAAATTGTGACGAATCGAGTTCTGAAAACGCGTGGCTCTGGTTGAATTCAATTTCCTGGATTAGCGCTCCCTCTCACCTTCCAGCTACTATTCCGGTTCTCGCGATAGAATTGAAAGTTTTGGCAAATGTAGGCGTAGATATCCGCCAGAGTGCACCGCTTCTCTTCGGTATTCTCGATGGCGAGCCGGATGAGCTGAGAGTACGAGTAGGGCGGTTTGTCGGGTCCGTCGAACGTCTTGCGACTCTTCCCCTTCTTCTCGACGAGTTTCGGCTGAAGACACTTTTCACGAGGGATCAGAACGAGACGGGCTCACCTGATAGACGGTCTCTTTTGGCGGTTCCCACTGTTTCTCGAGAGGCACGACGGCGTTCGGGGATGCAGCGTCCTCTCCGCATCCGATTCCTCCTTTGGCGATAAGCCAGTTCAATTGACACAAGCTTGAGTTGAGCTCAGACATTGCAAAGAACTGCAATCGGATTCGATTCAAAAAGCGGGTTAGCGCGGATAAAAAAGAGAAAAGGAGGAGAGGGAGGGGAGGAAACTGGGCCGAGAGCCACGACAAAGACAGACAAAAAATGAGCAGCGGCGAATGCAACAAGCAGGTGACACGAAAATCGATGAGCGCCAGGCGATGTCGCCCGTGGCAACGAGCCGCCGAGAACGGCTTCTCTCTGGGGGAGCCGCGGCGACGGACGAGAGAGAAAGAGAGAGCCGGACCCTTTTGAATGAGTCACGAGATGGAGAGGACCAATTGAGGGTGGGACCAACAGAACAACAACAAAAAGGAGAGAAAGCGAAGGAGAAGAGATCAGAGATCGGGGAAGAAGCACAAAAAGTGGAAGGGATCTTTCAATTCTCGAAGCAAAAGAACAGAACACGGCTGCCCTCTTCTCTCTGAAATCGATGGGAATCTGGTGTCAGAAGCGCGTTTGGAATGCGTCAGAAGCGAGGGAGAATACGTGAGAAGGTGCTAATTTGTTGTCACGAGTTGGCCACGGCCAGCTGATTATAGGTATATCGGAGCGAAATACGAAAATACGAGCCGCGAGGGAGAGAGAGAGCAATCAAAGAACAATCGGAGACGGATTCTGTGAATTTTGTCGGCGCCTCTGGGGGGAGTGTACACTATTTGAATTTCAGAAGTGGTACAGACAAAAAGATGTCCATAAAAAACGAGAACATGGGGGTTTTTTGGTGTAAGGTCATCCGCGTGAACCTATTCCAAACGACACCCACTGACGAATCTTGGTTATTTTCTCAATTATTTTTTCTATCGATCGCTAGAGCGACTATCGAAGGTAAGACGAGGAAGAAGGTTCCAGAAGACGTCGCCTGTATTCAGATGTCGAAATCGAGACGTGTGTTTCTATCCATCCAAGGCAACGACGACTTTTGGGGAAACGGAGACCGGTTTGAAGAAGAGAAGGCGAAGAAGGCGCTCCGGAAGAGTCGAATTCTGGACGACGACGAGGAAGAGATGCGCGAAAAGTACTTCTTCAAACAAAGCAACTGTGAACGCCAGCGTATCCGGCGAGACGAGGAAGAGGAGGAGGAGGAGGAAGAGGGGCGATCGAGATTCGCCGCGAAGAGCTGGGCGTGGCGGAATGAGTTCGATGACAACGAGTTCGCACGGAAGAGTGAGAACGCGGCGGCGAGTGGCGAGACGAAGAGGATGTTCGGGGCGGATCACAATCCATTCGGTGAGCATCCACTGGGAATCCCTCTAACCAGTAGCCGTTTCAGAGAAACCGGAGAAAGTTGTTGTGAAGACGGTGAACGAGTCGAGTGACGTCTTCTACAACAACTACCGTAGTTTCTTCAAAAATCGCCCCGAAGTGCTGTCTCTTGTGCGCTGTCTTGATGAAAATGCCTCGGATAACTACGATAACCAGTTTATCGACTTGTATGAAAAAACTCGAAAAAGGTGGGAAAGGAAGACATCGTTTGCTCACCCGCCAACTGACATCTTTCAGGTTGGAGGCGTTTCCCAACCCTCAAATCAACCAAATACTGCGGCGTACTTGCCCCAACGCTGCCCCTCACGCGGAGCAACGCGTCCGCAACCGGCAAGCGGTAGTGGTGTCCAACTTCCGCGAGCCGGATCGACGTTTGGGGCGCTACTCGAAATACTACTACCACCACAATGTCGGACCCGAAGTGTACAGTCGGAAGGTGTTCGTCGGCGGGCTGCCAACTTTGGTGACTGAAGGTCAGTTTGATTGTGGGGGACGAGTGTGTGTGTGTATTTATCGATTTCAGCAGACATGCTCAACTTCTTCTCCCGCTACGGTCGCCTTCAAGTTGACTGGCCCTCGAAGCACTACGGCGGATCAAAGTCGGACTCTGATCCGTCACTGTGCAACGAGACCATCTCCTCTCCGACGACACAACCACCCTCATCGCATCTGGCAATGTCATCGCCGCCCTTTGGACAGGTCAATCCGTTCATGTCCGACTATCCACCACGACAACAAGATCCTCCGATGATGGGCGGTTTTAGTCGGCAGAACAGTGGCGGAGGGTTCTCGAGTCCCGGCGGATTCGGCGGCTCTGGTGGGTTCGGTGGGTCTGGCGGCTTTTCGAACATTGGAAGAGGTTCGGATAGCGGTGGATTCTCGAGTGGTGGTGGCGGTGGTGGATTCTCGAACCCTGGGGGCAGTTTCGGAGGGAATTCGTCAAATGGAGGCTTCTCGAACCCTGGTGGAGTGAACCCTTTTGGAGGAAACTCGAACTTCGGAGGATTCTCGAACCCGGGGAGGGTGTCCTCTAACTCGAATGGATCATTTCCGAGTCCCGGTGGCTTCTCGTCGTTTGGTGGAGGGTTCTCTTCGAACTTTGGAACACCGAGAACAATGGGAACACCGAACTCCGGAAGGTTTTCAAGTTTCGACGTCTCTCCGATGAATGAAGAGTACGATACGTCGGGTGACAACTCGAGTGGCTCTGGAACTGGAATGGGAATGAGGGGAGACATGTGTGGTGGTGAGAAGAAGGCACAACATCTCGGCTACGTGTTCCTGCTGTTCGAGAAGGAACGAAGTGTCCGTGACTTGGTTGCCGAGTGTTTTGAAGAGGAAGAGGGTCTGTTCATCAATTTGGAGAGCGCCGTTGAGCCAACCCGTGTCCAAATTCGTCCGTGGCTGCTCGCCGATGCCGAGTTCCTCATGGACTTCAACGTTCCCATCAACACGAAACTTGTGGCGTTCATCGGAGGAGTACCCAGACCGTTGAAAGCAGTCGAACTGGCGCATTTCTTTGAGCAGACGTACGGGAACGTGGTTTGTGTTGGAATCGACATCGATAACAAGTTCAAGTATCCACGTGGATCCGGTCGAGTCGCCTTCTCGGATTACGATGCTTACGTGCAGGCGATCACTGACAGCTACATCATACTCGACCACGAAGACATTCACAAGAGGGTTTGTTATCCAGAAACACTTTCGAATGAATCCATGACATGTTGCAGGTAGAGATCAAGCCCTACTTCTTCCACAATCAGTCGTGCGAAGAGTGCTCCGGTCGATACCATCGGCAGCACGCCCCGTTCTTCTGTCCTTCCCTCGAGTGCTTTCAGTACTATTGTGAACCGTGTTGGGAGAAGATGCATGCTCATCCGAGCCGGTTCCACCACCAGCCAGTCGTCAAAGGTGTCTGATGTTGTTCGTTTGTGAAATAAAAGTTGTTTCGCTTATTCATGTTTATCACGAGCCTTATCTCCTCTAACCCTCTTAATGTAATCAACAGGCGACAAACTGTTCAATTATAGTCAAACTGCATCTGAAATAATAGAAACATGTAACTCTTCTGACGTTCCGTTGCCGCGGAGACTTTGATTGTGCCGAAACAACAAATCCGGACGGTAATAACAGAACGGGAAGATTACGTTTCGCACTGTCTCTGGGGGTTCTGATTTCATCTCACGCACTGTTTGTCCTCGCAATCATCAGCGCTTTTTCCAAAAGCTTTTAAGAAGTCATACTTTAACAAAACGTCCCGCTTCGTTTCTGTCTCAGCCCATCTAATGTATAAGAAAAATAAATCCAATTTACTTATTCCATTAAAACACAGTTACACATGAGGGAAAGTTCATTCTAACCACCAGCTGAACGAGTCGGCGTAAGTGTCTTCTGGGTGAATGTCCATCGAGCCGGATGTCTGGAAAATGGCTGTATATAATGGAAAAGAGCGCACTCAAACCTTGTAATACTTAACGAGTTGGTTAAGCGAGTGATGTCGACGAAGATTCGGATATCCGCAGTCGACGTAGAACTGCAGCTCTCCGCCGTTTCCGTAGGTACGGATCGGATAGTGGCGGTGTTTCTTGGTGGTGGTGAAGTAGACGAGCATCAGTGGAAGTCCGCTCGGAAGATTGTTGAGGCAGCTCTGCGAATCGAACAGGTGATAGAGGGCGAAATCGCCACGACCTGCGACTTGAGCCTCTGCGTCACCGGTGGTGTAGACTCCGATGTAGGCTGAGTGAGCTTCGCCGAGTCTGGATGGGGCAGATTTGTGGAGAATGGAAGAGAAGAAAAAGTAGCTCACTTGGTACTATTGGTTGATGACTCGGTTGGCGGAATGAACGAACTCTTCGTCGAGGACTCGGTCGTCGGTCCGAGCATCTCGTACGCTTGGTTGTCTTCCAGCACCTGCTTCTTCTTCTTGCGTTTGTCCTTCGACGTACGCATACTTCCCTTCTTCTTCGAAATCGGAACCTTATCGAGAGGATCCTCTGGCTTCTGTTCTTCCGGCGCTTCTTGCAGTTTTCTCAGTTTGGCTGCCAATTTCTCCGCCACTTGCTGCTCCTTGCTCTTGCTCGGCTCCAACAGATTCACGTACTGACCATCCTTCGCCGTGTCTGTCGGTTTTCCGCGTCCGTAGTGACACTGATTGCCGTGTTTGCAGCACACGACTTCTGCATCGTGCTTTTGGTTTTTCTAAATCGCACCAGTTACCTTCGCGAGCGGAGAACGATGCACTTACACCGTTCAGAGTCTCATAAATGCTATTGTATGGGGTTTTAGAAGTGTCGTTCTCCATTTATTCCGTTGCGATTCCGCTTCCGAAGCCAGGTAATGACGAGAAATGAACGAAAGTGCCTTGTTTTCTGAAACACGTTGCCAATCGGAAAATTATTCTGGGACAACACGTGATATAATCGAATCGATTTATTAAAGTTCTCATCAACGACAGTTCTGTGGGTCAAAGTTGGAGGAACGAAGAGGACGACGACGACTTCTTTCCGAACAGATCCTCGATTCTAAAATGAACAATGAGACGACTATTTCTTATTTTTTTAACTCGCAATTTCTGAACTTTCTTGACCTCCGAGTCGGCGATTTCGACGTCTGACTTGAAAGAAGTCATCACGACGGCCTTCTTTTTGTCAAGAGCCACGTAGGACTTGCTCTTGACGTGAATGTCATGAACAGAGGATGCGGGTGAAGCGCTGCTTCTCGAAGAGCAAGTCGATCTGGAGGCAGACGAGGATGCACGGGAACGGCTTGGGGAGCAAGAACGCTCCGATTGAACACGGCTTCTAAAAGAGAAACAATGGAACGAAACGTGGCAATGGGAACGCACTGGGACGGGACGACGGTCACCTCCGGAACACTTTCCGCCGATTGGTGTGCCTCTCCTTCAAGGCGAGCGCTGCGGAGATGGGCTTCCGCCTGGATCAGTGCTTCATCGATTTTTTGGACAATGGTATTGAATGCATCAGTGGCTCCCAGATTTCTAGCCATTCTTCGTCGATAAAGTCTTCGCTTTTTGAATGAAGATTTGCAACAAAATGGGAATGAGAAGAAAAGTTGAGAAATTAGTTTCTGCTGAAGTCAGAAATGTCACGAACGTAAATACAAAATAATAATTTATTAGCGTGGTAATAGCAATTATCGACCTTGATACCGCTTCGAGACGTAATGCTCTTCGGGACCCCATGCTTCGGTGGATTCTCCTTTCGCTGCCTTCTCGGCCTTCTCCCGCTCTCTGATAACCTTCCAAATCTCGATATCTCGCCAGTCGGCTTTTTCGAAGTCTGGTCTCGCATTGTGCTTGACTTCTTCCACTTCTTTCTTCTTTCCGAAATCGAAGTGTTTGTTCTCTCCATAAAGATCTTCTTCGGCAACCACTTTGTCGTATAGTTTCGCCTTGGCCTTCCAGTCGCCTTCTGGGTCTCGCTCGGCTTTCTTTTCCAGTTTTCGAAGCTTTTTCTCCCTCTTCTTCTCCCGCTTTTTCTCCTTTTTAGCTGCCTTCTTGTCTTTCTTGATTTTTTTCAGCAGCTCTTCATCAAGATCTCCCACATCCAAAAGAACTTCTTTAGCCTTTTTGATCCTCTTCTCTTGAATTTCAATTGGCTCTGCTTCTCGCATTATCGGCTTTGGAGCGCAACCTTGTTCCCATAGCCGCTTGGTCTCCTCATCAGCATCTTCCTTGTACTTTGGAACTTTGTATTCTTCGACGTGATCTACTCGAATCATTCGTTTGTGCAACTGAAAGCTTTACATCAATTGAACACCTTGTACTGACAAAAGGACTTACAGTGATACCGTTGAAATTATCAACTGCTAATACGGTACTTCGCTGATCTTTGTAGCACAAGAATGCGAACCCTTTCGATTTCCCGGTGTCCTTGTCTCGAATCAAATTGATGTTCATAACTTCACCGTACCTTCAATTAAAAAAACCGTTCGAAATGTTTCTTATCTATGCACAAAAGGTACTTACTGCGAGAAAACTGCAATAACATCTCCTTCTGACAAAGCGTACGAGAGGCCTCCAATGTAAATCCACGCGGAGTCTTTGTAAGTTTGATGCCATGACTTTTTGAGATCTCCTGCGTAGCCGAGACTGAGTTCTCGCTCATTCATGCGATTTTGGTTTTTGATATTGGTGATTGGGTTCATTTTGACCTGTAAGAATTCAATTGTATTATTCGAGAGAACCGAGACAAACAATAAATCAGAAAACTATTTTTAAAATAAAAAACAAATGCAGCTGACTGTTTTTTTTTTCGAAAATCGAGTTGAGTACGGTCTGCAAACGTGCAAACACCATCACGACAAGACGCACACATCTCGCGGTTGCCTTACGATTCAGCTTCCTCTTCTCATTGATTTCCTTTTGTGTAATAGCAAGTTCGTGACCACTTCATACATTTTTCCAGTGAATCTGCATCCACAAAATCAATAAACGATGGGAGGAGTACGAGGTAAATCTCTCAAATCTCTAAAAAAACCTTCCGAAGCGTGAACACGTGAGAACATAGTCTTCTGCAGAACAGAACTTTGTTGATTTCCGTGCGAACATTATCCAAATACATTTCTTACATTCGCGCAAGAATGTGTTACCAATTACACATAGATCTCAACTGCTGCTCTTTAAGAAATCCGATTTTAGCTGTTGCTGCTCTTGCGTTCGCCGGAGTCGTCGGGCTCACTTTTCTCGTTCTAGGATGCGCACTCCCTATGTATGGGTAAGTAACGAAAATCGTTTTTTCATGTACTGATTTTTTTTCTAGAACATGGTCGCCGATGTTCGTCATCGCTTTCTACGTTTTGTCACCAGTCCCACTACTCATTGCCAGACGCTTCCAAGAGGACATGACCGGAACCAACGCTTGCATTGAGCTGGCTCTTTTCATCACCACCGGAATCGTTATTTCGGCTTTTGCTCTGCCAATTGTGCTCGCTCATGCTGGAACGGTTAGTATTCTTTAAGAAATGCTTTTCATCGTAAGAATTAGAGTGTTGTGACTGTTTTGATCGCATGTATTCATGTGTCCTTCAGATCAAGCACGGTGCATGTTTCCTCGTCAATTCTGGATCTGCAATCATGTTCGGAACGATCTCTGCCTACTTCTATTTGCACAGAGATGATGACAGCGGCAGCTGGAGCCAGTCACTGTTCTAACTCGGCATTTCTCGTGTTTTTGGTTCCGTTCTGTGGTTCGTAGTCTCTAATTTCCCATTTTTTCAATTGGCTTTAACGTTTCCATTTCAGATAGCAAAATCAGCTTGCGCTCTGGTTTTCATCGCCAACTCGGTCAATTTTTCGGTTATAATTTTCTACTTTCGAATATTCAATGGCGAAGACATGAACGAAATGTCGCTCTGGTAGACGTCATCACTTTGCCATTCCCTGTCTTTAGTTTTTGCTAACCTTGTAAATATTATCATTAAAGTATGATGTTCTGTAAATTCGAAAAATAAAACATATTTTTCCGCTCCAAACATGTCTGAAAAGGATAATTAGTCGAGAAGAGAAGTGCTCGGTGTAGGATCTCAGTGGTCTTCTCGACTCTTCAAGTACGTCAACCTCTTCTAAACACCTTTTCATGAATAATGAGACGATGTGTCATAAGGACTAAAAGTTCCCACACAACGTCTTCTTCTTCTTCACTTACCTCGTGTGAGCTCAAACGGACGATGCACATTCGGGCCAATACATTCTTTCTCGTCGTCGTTATCACTACTTCTCTAATGATAGTGCTTCCTATTCTGATCTACTCGTAAGTTGTTTTCCTGAGAATTTAATCATCTTATCAGTTAAAGAAAATCTCTGGAAAGCACTGCTCGGCACCTTCTCCTTCCTCTCATGATCTACGTATGCGGGCTTGTTCTGCTGCTCGCCGAGCATTTCAACGCGAGAACGACGCTCACGTGCGCCTTCGTCTTTCTTATCCATGCGGTTATGATTCTTCTTATCATGAATTTCTTGGTTTCTTCTACCGTTTTACAAATTATTGTGAGTTTTGAATTGTTTCTTATCAGCAGAACAATGACATTTAGGAATCCAGTCAATGGGCGTTTTGTTCTCTATTCTTCGGCACTGTCGGTCTCTATTTGTCGTTTCTGGCCCACTTCCTTCTGTGCACTGGCTCAGGACCCGGCCGAATTGGAAGAGCTCTCAGTGGAAGAGCTGACACGACTGATGTTTGAAATTTATATGATTTATACGTTTTCCTTCAATAAATTGGTTAATTTGGAAGCAAGTGTGAAATTTCTTGATGACTTCGTGAAAAATCGCTGAGCGAATGAAACGTTGAATAACTTCAAATCTGGTTACTGTAGCAAACCTACAGTAACCGAAAGACGCATGCTTCTTTTCGTGTCAGGTCCCGCAGCGAAAGTCACTAAAACGAAAATTTTTCAGCGGGAAAAAATGATCGCGCGCCGTCGTCCGGTGGCGGGGGGTCCACTGTCACAGTTTTCCCGCTTCATTTTCAATAGTTTTCTCTGAAAATGAATTGCCAAAACGTTCACCACGAGGAGATCATAAACCTGACAGACAACGAACCTGTCCAGGATAGAACAACTGGGCTCCCTGTTCTCGCAGAAGGTATTCAATTCACATTTTTCAACTTGTGAACTGCATTGTTACAGAGGCATGCTACTCGCACGAAAATCCGCCGATTCTGAGCCCTTGCTCTTCTCTAAAACCTGCCAGTCAGGAAATTCAAGAGTATACGGTTAGTGTATCCCATCAGCATGTTCGCACCGGCGGACGGAATGAATTAATGAATGGAAAACCGATTCCTCTAGAAGAATATAAGAAAGATTCGTTTGTAAATCAATGTTCTCTACTTTCAGTCTCTGGACTCTGAAAGCGTTTCGAAGCATTCACACTCAGCTGACGTCATCTATGATGGATGTCTCCCGGAAGAGGAAGACGTTGAAATCAAAATGCTTTTCGACGGTAAACCGGATAACGGCGATAATGATGTCGAAATTGACGTACGAGGAGTCAAGTACAAGGTAATTGCGGTTGAGCATCATTTTGTAAAACAATTACCTTGCAGATTCCGTTTGCCATCGAATGCCACTTGTGCACGGAAATGATGAACCTGTGCCTGAGAAGAACCCGCTACAGAGGCCAGACTCGAGAGTATCCAGCTTATCGCTGCAATCGAAAGGGGTGCCAGACGTTCCGGTCCATTCGAAAAGTGTTCAGCAATTGCGTCACCGACGGCGAAGACAGATCGTCTCCCACAATGGTCTACCAGCCGTCACTAGACACGCCGCCAAAATCAAATCATAGAGGAGAGTTCTCGGAAGATGGTAAGCGTTCACCATTCTATACAAATGTATGCAATTCTTTCAGATATAGACGATTATGTAATTCAACGTGTGTCGCTTCCAAAGATGGACAAGCGGTGTGTAGATCCGAATGTGAAGCCGATGTCGGTCACAGATAGAGTCAGAAGAGCCAATCAAGAACGAGCGATGGTTTTCTCCGAATTCGCAGATCAACTGCGTCGCGATATAGCTGCAAACAAGAGAATCAGAGTCCGAAAGCAAATAAACGAAGAAGATGAGCCTCAAGGGTGCGGAAATTGAGAATAGTATCTGGCAATCAATATCAATATTTCAGAACGTTGTTCTATATCAGTAAGGAGCTCAATCCACATGAAATCATCGAACTTCAAGACGCTATAATCAAAACATTGATATCTTTGCGAAAGATTCCACCACCGATGACGATGCTTGATCTTCCTCTTTTTGCAAACTGTCCATATTCAAAGCGAAATCTGGAAGCAGGGCTGGAATCTTCTAAATATCGCGAAGACTTTTGGACGGCTTTCACCAATTCGCCGCAGCCTCCTCTGCCGGCTGGGTTTATCAGAAGAAAGGACGACACGCTCATCTATCGAGATCCGAAACCGTACGAGTTAGTGACAGGGTGATATGAGTTTGAGGTCAATTTTCATTATTCAGAGTTCCGGAAATACTGCAACAGAATTCACCTCGAAAACAAGCAGAGGCTATAATCAACTATCAACAGCGAAAAGGAGAACAAGATGCGAAAAGAATGGAACGACGACATACGGAGAAGAAATTCCGATCATGGGCATCTTTGAAGAGGTAACTGTTCAAACGGAAACTGTCAGATATGTTTGTGTTGTAGAGAGTTCGATATGGCGGAAACGGACGGCTGCCCAACAGCAAAAGTTGTGCGGACGATTGATGAGAACGGAATGAAATCTGAACGGAAAGGACGGAAAATAACTCTTCAAGAGCTGATCGATCGAATGGAAGGCGAACCGAACGGCCGTATGACAGGAAAGATCAAAGCCGGAAGTTCACAACAATGCAACGAGTCGATGCAGTGGATAGACGACAATTTCCCTGTAGATGCACGCAGTTCCGAAGAGCTGAGGAAGTGGGTTTAAAGAAAAACAAATTACGATTTATTTAAATTCAATTCTAGAAAATCTCTTCCGAGCGAGTATCGTTTGGACAAATCCGAAGAAGACGTGTTCGAAATTGACAGAAAACCTATGAGATCTCTCCATACACCTTCGTTGCGAATGCCCTCATCGCCAACGATACGGTCTTTTTCTTCTGTCGACAACGTAGACCTCAAGAGCTCATCACCCGTGTTCTTTGCTGACGTCCAATTCAACAACAACCAATTCTACTCTCTGAGCCCGTATTTCAATCCATACCAAGTGTCTTCGAACGTCGAACAGAACAATTTTTATCAAAATGGACAAGATGTCTATCAAGGTGTTGGTGCATCAGAAGTTGTACGCACGGAGTACCCGTTCACCTACATCCACCCGGATTCGGGAGTCCGTCTGACGGATCCCTCTGCTTTCTTGACTAGCTTCATTCCATCACCTGTGACAAAATTGGCTCCAGTCAGTTTCGGTGATGATCATGCGAAACCCCGTCGTAATTCAGAGGTTGGTTCAATTCTTGAAAGTGTTGTATAACCTTTTTCATTCCAGCCATCTACCTCAGCAATAAACGAAGCCGTTCCGGAAGAGAAAGAAATTGAAGTCGATGAAGATGACAAGAAGTTATTGGACAGTCCTCTGACGTTCGATCCGCCATCAATCGTGTGATTGTTTTTCGGATGTTCATCATGTATTTTTATCACAATTTTTATTGCACCCGTTTTACCCTGTTTTATTGCATTCATGTAGGTAATTTGTATACATTGCTACTATTTTGTCCACTTTGTTCACCATTTCTGTTCATGTATTCATACTTCCTATTTCATAGGAATCCTACTGTGATGCTGTTATTTCAGTGAAACAATGGCGTTTATTCCCAACAATAAATTGCCTACTTTAAGTGTCTTCCGTCTCGCGCTTCAAGTCTGCTTGCAGTTTGATATCAGCCAAGTTCGTGCTCTCGAAGAACTCTCTCAACGCCTTCTGTCTCTTTCGATGCACCTTTTGTGAGTGTTTTTTCAAGAAGTAGCATGCGAGAATCCAAATGATGACTGCCAAGAATATGATGCAGAGAGCGATGAAAACTCGTTTCCGGAGCTCAAAGTATTCCGGTGGTTGCTCTTTGGATTTCTTCTGAAAATGTGAATTATGATCTGAATTCCTCATCAATTACCCACGTGAGTGTAGTATTCCGTATCGCCGAACTCATACTCTGCGAACAATTTGTCGATTGGATCCAAAAGTGTCGGATTGTAGTTTAGTTTCACATAAGTGTATCCGTTCTCTGAAAAGCGCAACTTTCATTTGTTTCCTTTTCGTCTGACACCTGTGACTCTCTTCTTCTGTGCCGTCGCGACTATTTTATTCTCGTCGCAAGACGGAAAACAAACATTCGGACTGTACTGGAACGTCTTCGTTCCGTCCGTTCCTTCTTCTTGAATAAAACACCACGGCCCCCGTTTTCCAGATGTTATCGTCGGATTCGTCACCTGGTTCTTCTTTTTCGAATTCACATTGAGCATCGGATGCCCGTTTTTCAGATTCATGTTTCGACATTTCGAATGATGAAAGCTTTCCGACGGATCCTTCAGCTGTTTCTCGACGTTAGTGGCGTTCGGGAACCAGGAATCTGTCACGTCACTCCATGGAACACAAGGTTCTCCGTCGATCGTTTTGGCGGCGTTTCCGAGATATTGATAAGTGGACATTGCCCTTGTGGCGATACAATCGGCGGCTAGAAGACGTTCTGTCGGGAGGCACACACTGCTCACTCACTCATTCTGTTACGGGGATCGAAGAACTTGCCATCATAAAACACTTGGGAAGAGATTTCAATCAGAAACAGTATACAGACAAACGAAAACATTTGCAGCCGAAAAGACGAAATGAAACAGACGCAACGGGAGAAATGTGGAAATGAAGTGGAAATGTGGAAACCCAGAAATGAGACATTTCATTCAAAAACGAATCAAAAAGATCAAGTCACAACCGTAAAATAAAACATGGTTCTCGAAAAGAAAAGAAGAAGAAGAAGGCCAATCGGTGCATAGTTAGGGGAACTCGGTGACAGTGCACACGACGGTCCCGTTGTCGACCAGCGTCCGGCACGGTCTTCCGTTCGAGCCGCCGCTTCTTAACGGGTCGAATTTCGGTTCGGAGCCTGGAACAGATGAATTGAGGTGAGTGAGGGCAATTCTCGAACCGTTTCGAAGAGCGTGTATAGGAGACACTTGTGTCTGCACACCGTCCTCGTGGTGAGCCAGGAATCGCGTCTGCTCGAGTCCTTCGAGGTTCGCGTGCTCGATGAATGTCTGCGGGAGCGAGATCTTGTGTCGAGTCCGATTGCTAGCTGGACTGATCGACAACCGGGATTTCGTGCGTTTCCAGTGTCTCCAAATGGAGAACTTGTCTTGCACCGGGAGACGCATTGTTATTCCGCGCATTCCGCAACCATACACCACGATCAACTCCTTTCTGAAATCGAGATTTGAGTTTCATACAGAGATGAAAAGTAGTCACCTGAAGTCTTTACCGAACAAAAGGTAGATGACAAAGTTGATGGAGGAGTTGATGATGGCGAGGAAGTTGATTGCCTCCCGCGAGAAGGTGTAGAAGACGTGATGGTCGACCATCAACGTCTCCTGGCCCATTATCCTCTCCAGAAGGGTCAGGATGAAACCCCAGAAGTTGCAGCCGAGGAAGATGAACACGATGATGACGAGGACGAGAGTGGCCTCTCTCGACTTCTCTTTCAGCTCATTTCGGCTTGAAATTCTGAAAGAAACGGGGTAATACACACGAGAAATGACACTCGAGGCAACGCAAAACCCATCGGAAAGAAAACGGGAGAAGGATGAATGCGTCTTTGTGGATGGGGCCACGGCGTACATTCACTTCTTCTCCGATTCCAAACCAAATCACTCCACTCGAAAATTAGAATTACGCGAAAAACTAGTGATTAAAATAGGATGAAAAAGAGATAAGTGTGTAAAATTAGCGGCTCTGGAAACAAGGGAAAAGCGAACGTTAGGGAAAGCAAGAAGTTCTCGTGCGTCAGAAGAAGAAGAAGTAGCAGAAGAAGAAGAAGAGAAGCGAGACGAAAGAGAGAGAAGCGTACGACGTGAACGGATACATGCGTAGAGGCACCGGAAAGACTCAGGCGTTGTAAGCGACGGGGCGGACGCGGCGCCCGTCGCACAATCGATGACGACGGTACGACGGGGAGCCAGACCGCGGAGAGTAAAAGACGACAGAGGGACATGGCAAAGACAATTGGACGGACAGTACCCGGCGATGTTTCGCGGAAGGTTTACACTGGCGGATAGGGCGGCCACCACGCTTCTGCAAATTGGGATAACGGGATGATTCGGGGGGCGGGAAGGCGGAGAAGGGGCACGAGGGCCCGTGAGAGCACACAGATCGGAAGAGCCAGCTCATTCCGGACGGAGGTTTCATGCCGAGAGAAAGATCATAGAGAACGTTCGGAATGAGCCATCATGTCTACATCTATTGAGGGGGTATAAACATGGATAATCGGCCGTACATAGAAGTACAGAATACAATCAAAAAGGCATGATTCAATCAGAGTTTCGTAATCGGAACGATCGGACATTCGGATGGCTTCTGAAAATGGATCGGAGGACCCGATGAAACACTCACTTTTGATTATGGAAATCATATTTCTCGAGACTCTGCCGGATGGTGTACGCGATGATTGCGTTGAAGAGGAGCAGTGTGAGGAACGGGAAGAAGACCATCACAAAGTTGGTGACCCACAAGGAATACACCTGGAAGACAGACGGTTGAACATCTCTGACTGATCTGTACCTGTTGATAAATCGGATTGCTGGCCATTGCCGACGGGAGGAGGATGTATGACTGCCAGTTGCTGCCATCCGGACAGTTCGGGTTCACGGTGACCTGCAAGTTCCTCGTTTCTCACTCTTTTGATCCACTCTCCTCCCCTCATTACGCGCTTTCTTGCTTGCTCACTGACCTGCAGTTCAAAGAACTTGGTGCAATTAAAAACGACGGCGAAAGTGGTGACTCCGAGGATTGTCCACGCAGCGCCGCCTGGAAATTACGCCGTTTTCCCTCTGGAGCGTTTTGAATGTACTCCGCTCACCGGATCCGCACATCATTTTGCTCCGTTTCGGGTGGCACACGGCCAGATATCGTTCGATGGTCACTGCGACGGTGATGTAGACACTGCCGGTTTGTGAAATGTGGGAGAGTGCAAAGGCGAACCTACAACTTTCAATTTAGGGCGTTTTTTCTCGAAAGTTTAGTGAGCTGGTGGTCAGAAGGGATGGGAGATTATTGAATATGCGCCGACGGCGGCGGCGGACGCACTGGTCCCCAATCACTCGCGTTTAGAGTCCACCGAAACACCAAACACCCGAACCTGTCACCCTAAACTTTCGTATCATCGCCGCCCGATCGTTGCCCCTATTGCGCCCTACTTCCTCGTCAAGAAAGCCCCTCTTATCCGCTAGTCATGTCAATCTACTTTTGCCCTCCCCCCGTCTTCCCTTCTGCTTCTTCTTTTTTCACTCAAAGTCCAGAAATCGACGCAATTTCCTGTTTCGTCGTTTTGCACACGGATACAACTGTGGCTGATTGTCTACTCGCGTGTGTTGCTCCAACGGAGAACGTTTAAAGCACACACTGCCCTCACCTAAGATAAGTGAGCCACGCGACGTAGAGATCGAACGCGGCCGTGTACTCGATGATGTATTCCATGGCGTAGATGAAGAAGGCGGTGATGAGAAGGCACGAGTCGAAAACGGCGAGGGCAGTGAGGAAAAGGTTATTGGGGTTGCGCATTGACGGCCTGGATCGGATCATGGAGAGCTGAAGAGAACTAGGGGGGGCTCACCTCGTCAGGATCAATGCGGTAGTCGCATTTCCAAAGAGACCGAACAGACCGATCAGCGTTCCGACGACGCTGATCAGGAAGAACTTGACCTCGAGGAAGTCGTGCGGCTCGAGGCCACACTCGTCGGGAACTGCCGACGGCGTCGTCGTCGACGGTGTCAGATCGGTGATGTTCAGGACGACATCCATCTCACTTTGCACCTACTCGTCCATCGTGAGGACTGAAGAAGAAGAGGAAGATAGATGTCGGGGAAGTTTTCAAAGAGAAACGAAAACGAAGAAAAGGCAGAAGTGGACTAGGTAGACTGGGAAAATGAGAAGTAATTAGAAGAAGAACCGGGAAAGAGACGGCGGGGCGAAAGTGAAGAGCATTCCAGTTGTTTATTGAGAATAAACCTTAAGAGTACACTGAAGACGACAAAGATCGTCGGAGAGTTCCCACGGAATGAGAGAGAGAGAGAGGACGAGGACGGCTGTCATTGTGGATTTCATTCGACTCCGCCCAGAGACCGAGAGAAACCGAAAAGTGGGCGGAGACGGAAACCCACGAGTAATGAAACTCAAAAGGGGGGCACCAGACGGGAGAGCACAGAGCAGGCACGGGCGGGAGGACGGGAAAATGGACACAAAGGATCGAATCGAATCACAGCAAAAATATTCGCTTTTCGATGAATCGCCGAAGCGGATGGCGGGCGGATGGAGGATGGATGGCACGACAAAAATAGACTGTGTGTGCACTGAAAACACAGATAGAAATGGAACGAGTGGGCGTAGAGGAAGAACTGTCTGGTGGAAGAAGGCGGAGGGGGAGAAGGGAAGGAACTCGGATATACACGGGGGCTCAAAAAGATGAGGCCTCGTCGCGCCTCATTTGTCCCTCCGAAAACTGACACTTTGTTCCGCGAAAGGCACGGGAAGAGAGAGAGAGAGAGAGAGAAAGAGTAGATCAGATGACGTGGCAAGACACAGATTGTTCGGAGAGAAAGAGAGAGAGAGAAAAGGGGAATTGAATCACAAACTTTCCAGAGGATCCACGCAAACAAAGAGTTAGGAACCCGTCGTGCCCAAGAAGAAGACGGCGAAAACATGTTCGCTTTTTCAAAAATTTCGAGACAAACTCTATGTACGTCAAGACGAAAGAGGGCCAGGTCCTAACGAACGGCGTGTGGGGAGGAAGCGGAAGTGGGCGGAGGGTTTAATTAATTCCCAAATGGCTGAAAGTTTTCAAGTGAATCTCGCGCGAAGGGACAAAAGTGAAAAAAGAGACATGTACAACATCATCGGAAGTGCATCGGAACAGAAAAACGAGGTGGCGGGAGGGGGAGAGAGGGGAGGAGGAGAAGTGACGAGAATTGCAAATGACACATCATTCACGGCTCCAGAGGAAACTGGTGAAGCTGAAAATTGAAGACGGCGGCGGCGACGCGGCGCGGGCGAATCGTCGTCGTTTTCCCGTTGTCGATGAGGAGAGAAGAGGGCGTTATGAATGAGGGAAAAGAGCCATTGTGATAGGGAAGAAAGTGAACGGAGAGGAGAGGGGATAGTAGAAGTGCAGGAAGAAGAAGAAGAAGGAGAAATGAAGTGGTTTCTTTTCTGAGACGATTTGTGGGAAAGAAGGATGAAGGGACGGACGGGAAGTGGTTGTCAGTTGCAGAAGATATCTACGGGCCAGGAGACGAGTGAAAAGAGGCGCCGCCGCGGATCACAAGGCTCAAGAAACATTTCCTTTCCTTTCGAAAGTTCTTTCGATCTTTTTCCGAAAAGGACGCCTCGTCAAAGTTCACTCTCACATCATCAAGTCCTCGAGAGAGAGAGCACAACACACGATAATCAGCACTTTGAGATTGCAGCAACAGCCCACAATTAAAACAAAAAGAGCCATCCGAGGGGAAGAGTTGAAGGATCTTCCACCACTTCCGGATCTCCCTCCGCCGTCAAAGTGCTCCTCAGCTATTTTCGCTTGATGTCCCCCACTTGAAGAAGTTCCCGGAAGACATTCCGGATCGGTCGAACCGAACCGGAGGATGCGTCGAGATTAAGAGCGGTAAAGTGCCAAAAAGTGTTTACTATCGAGTTGACGCCCGCGTTTCGTCGTCTGCCATCGAAATTGGAATGTTTTGCGAGCACATCGATGGGAAAAAGGAGAGTAGACGTAGTCTTCGTCTTCGAAGATGAAGAGGAGGAGCACCGCCCGAAAATAGGCGGACAATGGGACTTTGGGATCTAGCGGAACCTATGAGACGTGTCGAGACGAGGAGGAGGGATGGGGAAGAAGAGGAGGAGACACATAAATCAGAAAGATGATGACACGTGGCTCGTTTTTATGAGTCTGCTGCAGGGCATTCGGAAGGCCCATTGAGTGCAGAGAAACATCTTCTTTTGAGCGAAAGAAGGGCTTCGCACTGGCGACGTACGTTCGGGAGTGAGCAACAACAAGGGGCTCATCGATGAAGTTCTCTCTCTCTCTCTCTGCATCTGACCAGCTGACCTCTCGACCGATGACATGGGCATTGTTTCTCACGATTGTGCCCATAATATATGAGACATCAAAAGCCAATTTCACAGAGTGTTTGGTGCGGTTTTTTGCCGGCGGCCAAGTCGAAATCCAACGAATTCGCAGTGCCGCATCCCACGCGAGCTTCAGAATACAGTGGAGACCCGGGATTGAGAGGGTGATGCGAGCATGATCAACGATTCATGACGAGTTCTAGACACGAAAATGAAATGCAAATTGTCAGTGTTCGTCAGTGGAAGATGAAGATAGAAAGAGAGAGGAGTGGTGAGGAGGAGGAGGAGACGTGCGAGGGAGAGGAGGAATTCAGAATCCGAATCAGAATGAGGAGGCGAGGTTAAAAGATGGAGGAGGGGGGCACGGAGGATGTGTGTTCGCCCCTTTCAGACACTCAAACACAGCCGCAGAAGAAGAAGAAGAAGAAAGAAGAGCGGAGGATGTAGTAGGAGCAGCAGAAGCAGAAGCAGCAGTAGAAGAAGAAGAAGAAGAAGAAGACGTTGTTTTGAAATGGACGCTGTTCGCGGAGCAGCACTGGGTGACAAGGAGGCGCGAAGATTGAAAAGAGAGCGAGGGAGGAGGCGGCTGAAATGATTAACGCTTTTTAGGAGACGGGTCCTCCTAGTTTTTCGTCTCTTTCTCTGTGGAGCAGCCGGACCAAAAGTTGTTCCGGAGGTCCATGCAGACGATTTCCGGACCGCACCGGAACGAACTGTTCAGAGATTACTCGTCTGAACTTGGCGGATTAGTTGCGGCGGCTCTCGAGTTGAATAACAGATTAGGCCGCGAGAGGGGGAAAGAGAGAGAGACTACTGTAGTTTTATGAACGACAATTACTGATTTGTGGTCAAGAGAGACGCAGAGAAATGAGGAGAAAGAGAGAAAAACGAAACGAAATCGTAAAAACACGATGAGGACCCACCCACAAATTGTCTTCTTCTTCTTCTTCTTCTTCATTCTCTTCGTTTTCTTCCATCATCATTATTTTCTTTACGAAAGGATTCTGGATATATGTATGTATATATTTTATGGGTTATGGTTCATAAAATTTCGACCTGCCTCGCCTCAAACAGAGCACGACGGCCGGGGGCCGCCGCAGGCCGAGGTGGCCGGCGGCAGCGGGAATTTCCGGATTATTTTCATGACATTTATATATTCGTTCGAATCTCCCTTGCCTCGTGTGCATGGAGCCCAGAATAATAACGAAAATTGAATGAGGGCCGCCCGAGGGGAGCTCTTCCGTGGCGGTCGACGACGGTAGTGATGCACCAGACCACCCTCCAATTATAGTTCCGATGTGAGGAGGTAACACGAAATCGGATACCAGTTGGGGCTGTGTACACCAACGGAGGGCTACTTGATTATTCTGCTCTCAGCTGACACAAATATAGCAGAAATGATACATATATGAATATTCAGGAAAAGAGGAAGGCAAAGAAGAAGAAGAAGAAGAAGAAGAAGTT
Organism: Caenorhabditis macrosperma; assembly: GCA_963932285.1. Classification (NCBI taxonomy): domain Eukaryota; kingdom Metazoa; phylum Nematoda; class Chromadorea; order Rhabditida; family Rhabditidae; genus Caenorhabditis; species Caenorhabditis macrosperma. The sequence continues at coordinate 9,730,947 of OZ010621.1, read as the reverse complement.
TACTTTCTCCAGGAACATTGCACAAAGTTGCAAACGAGTGCATAAATAACGTGGGAGCACACTTGGAAGGTGTCTTTTTGTGAGAAAGCACAACATGCACAGGTACTTGAGGAAGCGAATTCTTTTGCGTCACGGAATACCGAAAGACCAAGAGAGAAGAGGAAGTCTCCGAAGGTTCGGAGGGTGGGAGGGGGACAAGAGGGAGCTAGTGGAGTGTACTCGTCGAGATGGAACTCGAACGCTGAAATTTCAGCTGCCGTGTGGATCCGTGAACATGTCTACAGAAAGCGGCAAGGCAACCACCTGTCCAACATGTTCCTGTCACCGCAGATCTCGGAGACAGTGTAATCCTCACTGACGTGTTTGTGTGTGTGCACGAACCCATATCCGTTCTGAACCTTGACATCTTCTCCCGAAAGTCAGTGTCTAAAGAGATTCGCATAACATTAAAACAACTCATAACTCATTCTTCAAAACTGATTTCCGTCCCGTGGTCCGTTTTCTCAGACGGCTCTCGGGGGACGGGGCCGAGGAAGCATGAAATCCAAAAATCGCGTGTGGAGACAGCCGCCCAGTTTTAGGGCAACCGAGGAACGGAGGAGGAGTGAGTAAACACGGGAGAAAAAGTTCGGTGTGTTTTTGATGAGTTTGATTGACGAAAGCATGCTGCCCGCCAACCGCGGCTGCTGATGATTGGGTTTCGGCGAGAAGTTGTCAATGTAAAAAACAAGGAAACGAAAGAGGGACCTCCGCGGACGGCGACGAGTAATTGTGGCGATTTCCGAGGGAGAGGGGGGGGGGAACTCTCACATGGGAGCACACCCGGGGTGATATCACCGCCAGCATGCGGTTTCCGCGCACGAATCAGCTGCTCCCGTCCACGAATAGTAGCAGAGAGCAGAAGGGGGAATGGAAGGAAAGGTGAATGGAGGGCGATGACGACGGATGTGCACATCCAATCAAGGTGCGTCATGAGCTGCCGAGAAAACGGGAGGAGGAGGAGGCAGAAGATGCGGTAAGGGAGCAAAGAGCAATTGGAATATGGTAATTGTGGAAGAGAGAAGGGAGAACGATAATTTATGCAGATGGGTTGTGACGGCTTCAAGACGTCGAAGACAACGACGAAGATGAAGACGGAGACGGAGACGACGACTGCACCAAAGTATGGACACTTCTGAAACTCTACCGTAGGCAGCCAGTCCCGTCTTTCCGGTTCATTTGGAATTCGTTTCGCTGCTCAAAAATGCGAGTAAACCGGAACAATGCGTGAGAGTTGGCCCCGCAGGGCAAGGGTTGAAACAATGAGTTCGAGGGCATCTGCTCAGTGGTTCTTTTCGACAATTGGCTTTCAAGTGCTCGCGAAATTGCATCGCGAATAAACGCCTGCGCTCTCGCAGCCACAGCACTTGCTTTTTCAAGCTCTTCCGTATAACTTTACTCGTGGGAAAACACTGAGGAGGTGTCACGAGAGGAGGTGTTGTCAGTGACGTGAAAGAGGAAGTACTCGCACAGGTGGCTGAGAGAGCTGAGAGAACAACCGGATGGACCATCCGGAAGAGCCGCTGTTCTATTATGCAAAACATCACTTTTCCGTGTCAAAGGGCTGGCGAGCATAGAGGCAATTAGACTGCGAGGGCGGCGGGAGAAGAGATGGATTGATGAATGCTTTTATCAGTTGACTATCAGCTCAAAGAACACATTCTATGGGAATCTACGTTATCATGACGTGCGTTGTCCGCTAGCTGGTGGTCTGCAAGAATAGGAGTGTACTGGGAAAAGGGGGGACAATTATTTTCTCACCCAGATGAAGAGAAGTTGATTCCGAGAACAACGGAGAGCAACGTTTCGAGAATCACGAAGAAACCGAGGACGAATGTGCAGATCTCCTCGATGAATAGCACTGGAAGAGCAACCCTGATTATGAAGATGTTTGCGGAGCTACCGTAATTTTGAAAGAAGGCCACATAAATGAGAATGAGAAGAATTGGGACGGAGAGTGTAGTCGTGAGCCAGAGGAAGGCGCTGCTCTCGAGAAGGTTCCCCCGACTTGCTGCAGAAGAATACGAAGGGGTTTCAGGACTTTTCGAAGCACAACTCACCCCAGTTTATCCTCAGATACTCGATCGGAATGAATGGGAGGATGATGAAGAACTCCATGACACGAACATACCGCTGATACGGGAGTATCGATCCTGAAGGCACATTGAAGAAGACTCTTCCGCCTGATGGATAGCTCACCTTTATAGAAGAAGAGGATGAAAATGACGAGGAAATAGACGGTGGAGAGTGTCTTCTGGAGGTTGAGCAGTATTTGGTAGACGAGGGAGGAGCGCTGGAAAACGGAAATTGGCGAGATGAAACAACCATCCATCTGCATTTTCCGTGTTTGATCTCGAAAGATCCGCCTCCCGAATGCTTGAGATGCGTCTCTCGCAACTCTCCTCAAATGATGAGCATTATAGCCTATTTATTAATTTATAGGATGTTTTTTTTGCAAACTGCGCACTGTAGCGTTCAGCATTAAGCTGTAAAAGAAGTCTCTACTGTAGAATCCTCATTGATAGTTCAATATTTTTCTCTAAAAGCTACGAGAGCTCTGAAGTTGTGAAAAACCAGATGACCTGTTTCTAACTCTGAGTTGCTATGCTTGGATCGTTTTCCAATCAGTTTTCGAGTTTTTCTGATTTCTTTTTGTTTCCTCCCTCCGGACACGTTCTTTTACTAACATCAGAAACGTTCGCTGACCCCGGCGTATGAAAAATCAGTTTAGAATTCAATACCGCAAGATCATAAGGTAATCATTGTTTTCTTTTGTTTAGATTGTTATCCACCAGCGGATCGGCGAGTTCCCTGCAATAGAGCGTCGTTCACTCCGAAATGAGGCAGTAATAAAAGCTTTTTTTTCTTTTTTGGAACGAGCAGGTACGTTTAAAAAACTCCCTGGCCTACTATCACGATTTTTAAAAGTTTGACATGCTCATTAAAGTTTGCTTCTCTCAAAATTTGAAAATCAATTTCTCAAAAACACTCACCACATTGGAAATCATAATCGTGTGTGAATCTCAAGTGTATCAAACCATTTCTTGGAGTCAGTTCGCGTGCGGAGAGCCGCTTTCCGCGTCTCGTGTACGTCTTCGTCGAATCACCATGGAAACGGGAGGGGCACTTTATTAGGGAGAGAAAGAGAGACGGGGGGAAGAGGAGGAATCAGCGGGAGGAGGAGAGAGACATCTGGCAATACAAAGGTAAGAGGGTCCTATATTTACAAATAAGTTAAGAGAGATAACAACAAAAACAAGTTTTCAGAGAAGAATTCCCGATGAGTGGACTATCGTCTCCAGTCGAATTGGCCTTTGAAAAATGAATCATTCTCCACCTGAAATTTCCCTTTTTTTATCAATGAGCTGCCTGTTGGAAAACTCACTTTGACTGGTTTCGGATAACTCGTCGTCGTTATCACTGCTGCGGTGGATGACGTTTTGAAGCGAACGACGTCTCTGATCCGTCTCAAAGTGTTCTTCAACTGCCGCATCGACGCCTCCTCTGACTCGAGAAGCGCCTGTGCCAGACTCTTCTGGCTCTCGCTCACTTTCCTCACTGCACTTCTTCTCTCCGACAGCTTCACTCCTCTGATCCACTCTCCTCTTCGCTTACTTCCGTACGGTTCGACAGCTACATCCGTCGTCTTCTTCTCGAGAAACGTCGCCGGTCGCATGTTCTCCGGTCGCCTCTCGCCGAGCCTTCTCGTTTTGTATCCTCTTCCAGTCCACGGTCTCTTCATCATCTTCTTTCGCATCGTATAGCCTCCCCCTCTTTTCTTCGTTGCTCCGTATGCCATTCCGTTGAACTGACCGTCGTAAGTCTGCACTCCTTCCCGACTTCCGCTCGTTTTCCCCCACTGCTTCGTCCGGTAATTCCTTCGTTTCACCACTCCCTGGTCATAAATGTTCGTGTGAACTCCAGTCTTCGGGGTCCCTGCTCCAGCCATCTGCTGATCAATTCCTTCGATTCTGTCGCCAAGTAGGTTCAGTAACTGGCTGGTCGACCGTATTCTGTCCCTCAACTCAGTCCCTCCCCCTTCACTTCTCCTTTGCACTGGCTCAATTGTGAACTCTGTAGTGAACGGTGCTCCCCGATAAGGCCTCGGTGTTGTCATTATGATGGGAGCGGCTCGCGGAGCTCCGGAAGTGGGCGAGAACGGAATGGCGGATGGGAGTCGGACAGTGGAAGACGAGAAGATGTGAGGGGACTGCGTTCTCACCGGCTGATAGTAGTGGGTCGTAGTTGGAGGATAACTGAAGAGAGAAAGGATACAAGAGAGAAAAGAACCGTTTGCAAGCACCTGTATCTAGTGGTTGTGGTTGTAGGCAACGTGGTAGTGGTCAATCGAATCGGGACATGAGTGGACTGAACCAAAGGAATGACAGACGCTCTTCTCGGAACTTCAACATCACTGTCAATGTTGAAAACGGTCACTGACGGGAGAGAAGACACGGTAGAAGTTGCGGTTGTGGTAGAAGAGACTGTGGTCGTAGTCGTGGAAGGAGGAGTTGAGGAGGGCATCGTGACGAGCAAAACCGTTTTAGGCGGCACAACCTGCGATTGGAAAGTGAGCAGTGGAATGAAGATCTCACCAACTTCCACTTTCTCAACTGTTTCTACGTCCGCTTCCGCGATTCCGTCCTCCGAAAATGCAAACGGCGGAAGCGCCTTGTTCGCCGAATCGGCGTTGTGGATCTGCGAGAGTTCTCTGAATTTGCTGCTCTTTTTCATGTTCGCGTCAGCTGGAAAACATTCGAACGTTATCAGTTCCATTGGAGTGTCTCTCACTTGGAACAGTGATATCATTGAGTGCCTCGTCAACTTCTGCAGAATCGATCGAGAACTCGGAAATGTCCTCCACGGAGTTCCTCACCATCGCCATCTCCTCCGTCACCGCCGCCGGGTCCCTGCCAACGTTCTTCTCGCGTAAATGTCGCAACTGTTCCTGCAAACAGACTCTTTGATCACTTTTGCCTCGAATGTTATGACTTTAGTGATGACGCAACCAGTTCCCCCTGCAACCGCCGCAACATCTTCATTATTCATGCTTCTTGGCTATCGGAAGACAAGTGTGCGGGGTGGCATCATCTGGTAAATGCGAATTGGCTTTGATTGACCCCTCGGATGGGTGAACAAATTGCCAGAATCGTCGAAGATTCCCATGAGGAGGGGGAGCGTTCCAGACGGAACACTCGTCTAATTACAGCCTCACCTGAAACCCGTTGTGCCGTAAACTTTGCAGCTCATCCTCGTCGACCACCGCCATCAAATCCGATTTGACGGCGCGTTTCGAAAAGTCTGCGATGAACTGAAAAAGGGGATATAATTATCCGCTAATAAATATGAAATCTTACGTCGGGCGGTGGTGGTGCCAAGGGCAGCGAGACGACGACGGAGAACGAAAAGAGGATGAGAGACGGTAAGCGACGCATCTGGAATGGTTTCAGAAGAGTCAGAAAGTGAAGCTTAAGTGAAGAAGGCGAAAAAGAGTGAGTCAGAGTTCGATGAAGAGGTGTCGGGAGAAGAAGCGGCCTGTTGTAAACAAGACGACGATGAGTCACACTGAATGAAGCCGATGGCAGCCAAGTGACAAAATGGACACGTACTGTGAGTGAATGGAGATGCCTTCTGGCCTGTGGAGGCCTACAAAAACTGGATTCGCCTTTTTTGGTAGAGTTGTTTTCCGCTAATTCTGGGCTGAAACAAAGGGATGAAGGTAGATGGCGAGAAGGAGATAAGGAAAGCGAGATCGGTGCGAGAGAAAGCTGCACAAAAAGTGGACGGATCGGGATGAGAGGAGGACTACATCTCCGGAACACTGGACGACGAAAGTAACAGACGATCGGGTGTGACGTGGCAAAAACTACTGGGGGGAACCGCAAACAGAGTGGGAATGAGAGACTGTGGAGAGGATGTGTTCGGAACGCGAAAAACAATCGAAGGTGAAACAAAAGGAGGGAATTCAGAGACAGAGAGATATGCTGGGGAAACAATAAAAAGCGAGAAGGCGTCGGCAAAAAGTGAAATGTGAAGTGGAGTGACCGGAGTGTCCTCCCGAACCAATGATCCGAAGAATCTCTCCTCGACCAGTCTCTGTACATGTGTTCGCGGCCTTGGCACCCTGCCAATGTGGTCACCAGTTGCTGAAGGCGTCCGCCCTCCCTCAGGGGATAATACCTCGGGCATCCATAAACATAAACACTTGGAAACCCTCCCCCCCCCCCCGATGCTTACCAGGGGGTGTCTGAACTGGATAGGCGTGGAAAGGGAGAAGCGGCGGAGACGACGGCGACGGATACTATGTAACTACCAGTTGCGCCTCAATTATGCGTCGACACATGATGTTCGAGAGTTCGATTCCACAATGCGTCATCGATCATAGTGTCGGAGGAGAAAGGGAAAGGATATTTGAACTCTTTGTTTTCTTCTTTCTTGGCATGGAACAACGAGAGATTAATCACACATGAGAAGAGAGACCAGTGTCGAGTACACTTTGTACAGTAATACGGGGGGCGGGGGAGATCGGTTTCAACTGGAAATATACACAAAAGCTTAGAAATCAGGCGGTTCGGGCAGTCAGTGTCTTCGCAGATCCACGCAGAGGAGTCTCGCAGCCATCTGGAGACTGTTTCTCTGAAAAATGGGAAGGTTTCCAGAGCAAGTGAAGTGGAGAGACTCACTCGACAGAGACATTTCCTCAGAGTGAATCAGCCGGAACATTCGGAACGTTCTGGCTCGGAACTCTTTGTTCAGCGCGAGATATACGAAGAAGTGGATGCCGCTGTTGATGGTTTGCATCCAGTAGGCTGGTTTCGAGAGGCTGTCGCTCACCTGGAACACATACTTCAAGAACTGTTAGGGATGCGAATAGAGTACCTTCTCTACGTAGAGTTGGAACAATGCGATCGCATTTGGCAGCGACACCAAGAGAGTTGATAACACAGATATCAACAGGTAGTAGCGGATGACGTTCACTTGACGTTGCATGCGAGGTCTATGAACATTGTCATTTCGGAACTTCTCCTCTCATTCCCACTCACTGTGTCTTCGAAAGATTCAACGCCTTGAAATAGGCCGCAGTGGCAAATATGGTACTTGCCACGTTGCAAGTGATGTTGCAGCAGTAGATGAAAGTGCCGAATCCCTCGCCGAACGCCGCCTTCCGTCCGCAATAGAAGCTCGTCAGATGGTTCTCGGTGAATGCGAGATAGAGGGCGACGCAGATGGAGAGAAAGACGAAGAGAAGACTGACTCCGGGGACGATTAGATATCTGGAAGGTTAGTTGAGAGAGGAGGCGATGCTTTGAAAACTCACTTGACAGCCTTCCCATCCACCGAGAATCGGTAGAAGATTGGGAAGAGGATGGCGACGAGGCGTTCGACACCCATCCAGAAAGTGGACACTGGGATGAGAATGTCTCCTGGAAAACCGATGGTTTCGTTCAGATTTCCCAAGAAAGGATGTTTTCATTGGCATCTAGTGTTGCCATGCCCGGAAAGTTCTAATGCGGATCTTCCCTCCCTCTTTCTCTCGGCTCCTGACTTCCACGTCATAGAACGGAAACGACACCCGGCTTCCTTCTGTGTGGGGAGGGATATCGCATTGCAATAAAGTACACCCACGGATCGCCATTTTCACGCGGCAAACAAAAGAGAAAACAAAGCAGAAATGGGCTCATGATCACGGGTGGCCACCACAAAACGTCTTCCGCACACAAAATGTTCAAAGTGAAAAGTCGAATCTCTCGTAGAGAAAACCCTTTCGTGTCAAAACAAAATCACGAAATGCATGTTCCATGATGGAGAGAACACACAAGTTGCCGCGTTTTCTTTCGAAAGACCGACCTATGAGTTTCAGGATGAGCCATGGCTCGATGGCGCACTCGAGGGACGTGCGGACGGGAAGAGTCATCGTTCGAATCGCCGTCGAGTAGAGTTCTATTCGGTTGAGTCCCGTGAGCACAATGGCCATACTGTTGATGAGATCGCCGACGTTGAGCAGGATTAACAGCTGGAATACTGATGGATGACACTGAACGGATACAGTATCCACCCACCACATATCGCGTTCTGAAGGGTCTGTAGCTGAGGAAGATGACGAGGAGGAGGGTGTTGACGATGGTCGAGATGGCTCCGAGTGACGTATTCACGATGTGATACGTGATGAGATCCTCGAATCCGTGCGTCACCGACGTGTTCACCGTCTCGTTGCGGGTGAACATGACGGGGTGATTTGAAGGTTCTGCTGGAAGAGGATTGTTAGAGGTGATTGGAGTGAAGAGAAGGAGAGGCACCGGAATGATATACGGGTAAGGGGAAAGGAAAGGATTATACAAATATGGACTTTTTCCCCTCAGTGTGCGGGCGACGAGCCGACGACGACGCCGCCGTCTCTTCTCTTGTCCATTGTTGTGGGAGCTACGTGAGAGGGGGAGAAGGAAAAGGTTGTTGTGTGAGAATGGGCACGAGGTGACAGGATAGACACAGACAGAGAGCTCTTTTTCTTGTGCATGTGTTTTCGAAATGTTCGAGGGAAAGTTGAGCGTTTCGGGTGGGAAAATAATAGATTGGTTCTCGAGTTCGCGGGCGGGTAAACGCTCCCCGAGATGGACGTATCCGTGAAGAAGTACCGTATGCCCTAGGCGGGATGGATTCGGGATGGACTCGATCAATCCTCGTCGCGCCCTTCTCTATTTTCGGATCTCAATGGGAGGGGAGGGTGGACGAAAAATTGGTGTGGGGACAGCAGCAGTAGCGACAATTAACGATTCCGTCGACCAGTTCCATAGACCAGAAAACAACAAAAAAGGTGACAGCTACGTGGTCAGCGGATAATGAAAAATAATAAGTGAAGGCGAGAAAGAAGAAGGAGAAGAAGAAGAATCTGTAGAGTCAACAGCATGAGCACTTTGCTAATGAAGGCGAGAGTGCTCCGAAGATACGGTAGCTGTTGTCAGGATTTCGGGTCTTTGGACTTTGACGAGAGAGAGCTGATATCTTATCAGTTGATACGACAACGGAAGCGCGTGAGCTGGCCGGAAGAACGGGGAACAATTGATGTTTTCAGCGCCACTTTCCCACGCACGCCTATTCCCAGAATTCGCTAGAAGACAAAGAGAGCGAATACGACGGCTTCTGAATCTGAGGCTGCTCTGCGGAAACGAGAAGAACTGGCCGAAAGATGATACTCTCGGAGGGGCCGCTTCTCGAGAATACTGCCTTTTTTGATTCGGTCGCCTCTTTCCTGGATTGCGTGTTTGATGAAAAGATAATCAGTTGGCAGCACTTTTTTCCAGTTGGCAAACAGAATGGGAGGAGGGTGGGGGAAACACGTCATCGAATCGAGGTGAAAACGTTTCGAAACGGGGAGGGCGGCTGTTCAAAAACCTCGTTTGAAAGGCTTTGCACTAACTATTCAAAAGAGAGAAATACAAAAAGAAACAGAGCACAGAGCCCTTCTCTCCAGCTCTTTCGAATGGATTTATGCGGGCCCGAAGTGAACTTCCGTCCGAATGTGCATACCCAATGGGAAGCCCCTCCCCCACATTTTCGATGGGTCTTTGACGCAGGTGCACGTTGCTCGATCACCAAAACGACCGCACTCCACGGGGACTCGACTGATTCACCCGCTAATTGAGGAAGAATCCAATGATCGTCTGCCGCGTGTTTTGCTCCTTTTACTCATATTGCCCGCTGATGATGATCAAAGAAAGCGCTGCAAGAGGACGACGAGTAGGAGGTGGAAATAGAGCTTTGGATTTCCAGGAAATCCTCACTGAGAAACCTGAGAATGTGTTTATTTTCTAGCCACCGCTGCCACCACTACGTCTTATTCTAATGAACAGGGGCGGAGAAGAAAAAAAAAGAGATCGCGAGTCCGATTCCGGTGGCCCGCCCAGACATAGTCGATGGCCCAAGATTAATTGGCAGGTGGAAAACGGTGAGGTGTTTGGTGTCGAGCAGATGAAAGTTGTCATTTAGGCAAACAGGCAGTGAAACATCAGAAAATCAGGAGTCAGACATCGGGAACTGGGCAGAAGTCGATGCATGCAACGACGAGTTTCAGATGTTTTTCGTTGAAAACTATAGAATGGGGAAGAAGAAGGAAATTGAGCGAATTGACGAATCTAATTCGAACCGCAAATAAAATAAAATTGGCAGCAGCTCCCCCCATCCCTCCTTTCCTTCCCCCCGTCATCATCCAGGGTCCGGAAGCGAAAAAAGAACCGCAGGAAGGGTCCACACGCCGCCCCATTGTTGGCTCTTTTGTCCGCGCCTGATGAGGTTGAGCTCTCTAATTTTCGGATGGACAAGGAGAAAAAGTAGAAGGTAAGAAGAGGAAGCGAAAATAGAAAACGGGTGAGGTCACATCTCCAAGTCATGTTGTGTGTTTGTTTACGGGCCCCTCGCGGACAAGATCGTCGGGTCCGATGTCTGTTGTGCCCTCCAGTCGCGGCGGCTCTTCTGCGCCCATAATTGCCACGATTAAGTGTAATAAAAACAGAATGAGCGGCTCAGCGGATGAGCGAAATGCGCCCATCTTTTCTGGCTCATACATGTTTTTATGCGCTGAAATGAAATTTAATTTCCGCTTCGTTCTAACCACACATATCCACACACGTGTTCCGAATGTCATAGGAGACGGGCTCCGAGAGAGAATGGAAAAGCGAAAACTGAAGAAAAGATGTAAAAGGAGAGGATTGTGTCGTCTCTAATCATTGGTTCTCTCTACTCTGCCAATGCCACCAAATCACGAAGAAGCCCTTCTTGTGGGGGTACATTAGTTTGATTAACACAACTGTTTGTCGAATGAAGAAGAAGAAGGAATACGTGAAAAGAAGCAAACAATTGGAAGAGAGAAAAACGTTATGCAAATGCGCTGCGAACGTGCGTTTCTTCCGTGCCCGCGGGCGGTGGAGTGACAACAAGTCAAAAAGAAAAGCCCCTTCTCCTCGAGATGGAATGATTATGATGGATGCGGACGGGGAAAGAATGAAGAACACATGACTGCGACGGGCGACGCGAACGATACGGCCCGTTTCCGGGACGAGGGGATTCAGATTGAGGTGAGGTCATCAAATAGAGCCAGATGGATAAGGGGCCATTCTCCTCGTTAAGAGACTAATGAGGCTCTCACTCGAAAGAGAAAAAACACGAAACTACACACATATGCATCGGCAAACCACGAGTACAGCTGATTCTAATTCCGAGCTATTGACGATCTTTCAAAGTGAGTTAACTCTTGGTGACATAGTGATCGTTTCCGAAAAAGAAGATAGAGTGAAGGAGACTGAAACTACCAAAGGAGCAGCGGATCGGGCCGCCCATCCAAGTGATGTCTCCACCACAATCGAGGCAGAATCTAATCCAATTTGCAGAAGAAGAGAATCCGGGGGCCCGCCTTCTCTCTCTCGAGATCTCGCAGAGCACTTGATTCATTCATCTCTCGAAGGCAGACGAGACAGAAGTTTGATACCGAGAAAAGAAGTGATTGCGATGAGGAGGAGAGACGTCGAAGACCAATAGGAATATAGGTTGGAGGGAGCACGAGTCGGGGGGAAGCTGGCTCGTGGCGTGCGTTCCCGCATACATTTCCGCCGAGTCGCCAACTTTTTTTTTGTCGCGAGCCGCCCGGACAATTATTCGAACGATAGGCGGGTGGGGGGCAGACGGAGAATGTCATGAACTTTCAGGCCGGAAACCGTCAATTTCCGGAGAGCAGCAACTGCGACTGGGGGCCAAATTGGACGAGGCGGCTCGATGGGCAATATTATGGAAATGACCAATATAATGAATCATTTGACAGAAATGAGAGCGAAGGCGAGAGCGTCTGGTGTCCTTTTTGGCAAATAGCAGTGAGCTTTGATCGGAATTTGAAACGAGCACATGGTTTCGAAGTGCTACCATACTCTCCAGAAGAGGTTGATCTCAGCTACTCGTGAACTACCGTAAACTGCTCGTGGAGCACACTATTTGTGTTTGGAGCATCTCGAGGAATGTACAAATCCAGAAGACCAAACTCGAATGAGCCGTATTCGGTTTATGAGCTCCTCCTCTCCGTTTCCTATTTACTCGAAAAATTGGAGAAAAGGCGCGTCAGGATGCGCCCGGCACCCGCCGAGCAGTCCAATAATTATCATCTCGGCGGGCACCACGAAAAGATGAAATCCCCGAAAGCATCAAAAACCACGGGTCCTCGGCGGACTTATTACTATGCAAATCGGCTTGCTCATCATCACTCACCACTCAACTTTGAACTTTTTATCGAGCCATATGACGAGAGAGAAAGAAACTTTAGGCGGAGAAAAAATAGAAACAATTGGGGGCGCGCCCGGATCAGCACCGTGGGCGGCAAGGTGATAAGAGCGAGCTCAAGTGGCTATCAGCGAGAGCTGGCACTCGAGCCAAACTGTTTGTCACGTTGCGTAAGATATAAAAGAATCGGGTTTATCATCAAATTGTTGCAAAAGAAGAGTATGTTTTCGTACACATAGTCAAAAAGGAACGGCAGTTGTGAATGATTGGTTGGCTTCGAGAGTCTATTCGACCTGCTGCTCTGGCCACTTATCCAATTCTTCGTTATCTGGCTCGCTTTCGCTGTCGTCCTCGGACGAATCGAACTTTCTCTTAGCGGCCAGGCTTTCCAGTTCCCAGATCGGTCTATACTGAAATGGACAATGTTTTGCAACATTCGAATACTATATTCAAAACTTACGTTCTTGACCAAGAACTCGTCCAAACTGTCGAGAGGGAAGACAACAGTGATATCCTCGTCAGTGTAGAATTCGACAGCGTATTTTGTCACCAGTTTGTTGTCGGAGATGTACTTTTTCATAGTCGCATAGGTGAACCACACGAGGGCCAGGAAGGACAGGGCTCCGTCGGTAGATGGTTGAGAAGCCTGGACGGCTCTCTCGACCTTTGGGAGAACCATCTTTTCGAAACCATTGTCAACGAGGGCTTGCGCATACTTTTCATCGTGAAGATTTTTTGCGCCATATCCAAAAATAACTCCGATGGCAGACTGGAGGAAGTGAGCTTCGACCATCTTCGGGTCATCATAGTAGATTCCGAAGTAGGTAGGGACAGTCTCACTGGTTTCCAAGATTTTCTTGGCGTCTCCGATTCCATTGCCAGCATTGCTGTATGCTCCGAGATGATACTTGTAGTAGACGGTCAGTGGCTGTTCGAGGTGCTTTGGAGTGGTGGTAACGAACGGCTGGAAATACACGTTACACACAGTTGTGCCTATGGTGGTTTAGTAACCTCGATAGTGGCGAAGAATCCATTTTTACGGAGGAAGAGGAAGATGTAAACGGCAGCTGCAAGGAGCGCCGCGATTAACGCGTATTCGAACATGGTTTTTCCTGAAAGTGAACAAAATTGTAAAGTCTTATCAGGAAAAAAGTGTACAAGTATTAAGGGAGCGCAGGAAAAGAAAGAAGCAAGACGTACAAACAGTGACAAAAGAGGGTTTCTGATCGCATGACCAATCTGTGGTGTTCTGCGCTGTTTTTATTTACAACTGGCGGTGAGGACGAAGCAAAGCAAAAAACGAAACGAAGGCGAGACAAGGGGCAGCGGCGGCGGCCAAGGACAATTGGACAGTTCTAGAGACGGAGAGATGACAAAAGTATTTTCTTGAAGACATGAGGTTAGCGGAGACCGTAGAGGTCAGATTTCAAAAACATGCATGAGAAAACGAATCTGTCAAGTGGGAGGAGGTTTCTCTCTGTTTCGCTCAAATCACATGTTAAATGAGGGTTTCTGCAGAAAATGGGAAGGTCTGAAACAACGCACGGCGCATTTAGCTGACGCCAACCTAATGTTGACTGTGAAAATATTGTGGACGAAGATTCCGTCGACGGAATCTCCCGGGAATATATTTCAGACTGAAGGTCAAATTTCTATTAGCCGCGAGTTTCATCACAAAGAACATTCGAGACAATTCGATTTCAATTCGCATTTATTTCGAAATCGTGCACGTTTTCGAAATTTTCACATTTTTAAAAGAATAATACGATGTGAGAATGAGAAAACGATGAGATGTCAGAAATAACAACGGGGTCGTCGCTCAGATGACGATGGAAAGAACTGGAAACCAAAAACAGCGGAAGAGAGAAAATAGAAAGAGGCCGCGAGCGGCGGCCGAGACAAACACGTATGTTTACAAAATCGCTGTTCGATTCGACCGACTTTTTCTCCGCCCAAAAGCAGCATCATGCTGTGAAAATACGAAAAATAATAATAAACACGAGGACGCGGGTGGGATGTGTGGGGAGAAAGATGCAGGACAGACGAACTAATGGCACTACGACGATCAGCTGACGAGAGCGCGTGCTGATGTGAGCGCTCAGTGAGCGGAAGGGCGCGGGCGCGGAGAGAGAGGCGCTGCGACGGAGACGCAAGAGACGCAGACGACGATGAGTAGTACGGTTGACTTGGTTGTGTACACAGACTCTGTTTGAATTACTGCAACTTTTCGAAAATCTAGTTACTCATTGCCAGCGCCACAAGAGGCCAACTCGCCGACGTTATCAAGCTGTGAAATCTTTCGGGTTACGAGAGTTTGTTTGATTTATTGAAAGGTGAAACACAGCACCCGTTTGTATCAGATCAACAAGGTGGAAAGAGCGAGGGAGTTACTCTATTTACAGAAACTACGTGTGTGGGGGAACATCATTAGGTTGAGGAGGACTTTGTGTTCAGCGACGAGAGCAGACATGTGGCGGTGAATCTGCAAAAGTGTACTGGTTTTCAAGGAGGGAGCAATGTTACAAACTTTGGACACAGTGCCACGATAAGAGTGATGATCTGTGAGAACCAGAAGCGCCCGTCAGAAAATACCCGTACAGGCATCCAAATTGGCTGATCAGGGATCAACATCAGTCCGGCCGTCATGTATTCTCCGAAGAAATACGCGAAACTGAGGAAGATGAAGAAGAAGAAAATGGCGACGAGTCTCCAGTGCCAATAGCGAACTTGGAGAGCCAGGTGGCCAGAGTTCACGAATATCGATCCGGTGGCGATGTAGAATCCCATTTCCCAGAAGCTGGCGTTTGAGTCGATTAGTGTCTGGGAGAGTGGGAGCTAGGGATAACAAATAAGAGAGCACGTACCACATGTGCCACGTAGTAGATCACCGCCGCCTGATAGATTCCGTCGATGACGTCTCGGAAGAAGTGCTTCCACGTGTACAACTGATTCTCCCTTCCGACCACGTACCGTTCCGGGTGGTTCATCAACGTTTCGTCGTCTTCGTCCTGGTCCAACACACCGACAGCAACTGGTTGAACACTTGTGAAGATGATCGGGTAAGCGACACCCCAGAACGGGTCGATGATGTTGGTTCCGGAGGCGCCGTTGAAGAATTGAAAGTAGAAGACGATGAAGACAGCGTTCTGAATGATAAGAGGTTGGCGATCGATAAGAGACACCCGAAACTGACAGCGTTTTTGTAGAGGAAGTAGAGGAAGGTGTTCGAGAGCCGATAGTAGCTCCAGTGTCCATGAACCAGAAGCAGTCTCGCGAGGAATTTGAACCTTGCGATGGCAAAGTCACAAGCCATCGCCGCCTGCAAACCCTCCTTTCCCGCTATTCCGATTCCGACGTGCGCCGCCTGAATCATCGGAACATCGTTCGCTCCGTCACCAATCGCCAGCACGTTCCCCTTGATTTTCTTCTTCACAGTGTTCACGATGAGCGCTTTCTCCGATGGAGTCATACGGTAACACAACACTGTCTTCGCTCTGAAAACGATAGTTTCAACGATTGTCTCCGGTCGCTCGATACTTTTTGAGTGTCTCTATCAGGTGCGCATTTCCCTCTTGAGCCAGTCGAATTGCCGCCGGCGAGAGGATTATGTTCAATCCGGCAGACTCACTCGCTTCCTCCGCATCGAATTCCGACTCGATAACTCTGAAAACAACCGTTAATCTTTCGATATTCCACGAGTTAATCTCACTTCAACTGGCGTTGCGGATGAAATAGTCCACTCGAAGTGGCAATGTTCTGCGCAGTTTCCAACTTATCTCCTGTCAGCACCCACACTTGGATCCCGGCGTTTCGAAGAGCACACAGCGTATCGGGGACTCCGTCCTGCAGTCTGTCCTCGATTCCCGTGACCCCCGACAGCTTCAGTCCGTTCTCCAGCTCATCCGCCTTCTCCGACAGCATCTTCTCTCTCTCCGTCGATGCGTCCTCCATCAGCTGAAAGGAAAACTATTGATGGGATGTCTTCATCGACGCTTACAAATCTGTAAGAGTGCAAGAACTCGTCGAATTCCTCCTGCGGAATGTACTTCATCGCGAAGCAGAGCGTCCGCAATCCCTTCTTCGCGTAGTTGTTCAGGTGCTCTTGCACTGCCTGAACCCTACCGTCGTCGACACTCTCCGGAGCCAACCTCGAGATGATTGCAGAGTCCGCTCCTTTGCAGTACATGAGAGGCCCTTTCGGCGAGTTCACAATCACAGACATCCGTTTTCTGGTCGCATCGAACGGAAGAGTTAGCAGCAGTTCGAAGCGTTTCTCGGCCTTATCTGGAGTCGAGACAGTTATACTCGTCGCCGCCCTCTCCAGGAGCACGTAGTCGTAGAGAGCAGCCCCTTCGATCAGTGCCAACTCATCTGGACTCTCCGCTTCGTATGGATTCATGTCCTGCTGTTTGAATGAGATCAGCCTCTTTCGGACGGGAATTCTGAAACAGTCAAGTTGTATGATATACCCATCCAAACTGTGCTCACATATCCGAGAGGGGTCTCAGGATGCTTCTCCTGACGGCAGTGGTCACTTTTCGAGAGAAAGAAGACAGCGAAGAGAGCGGTCGGTAGATTGGAGACATTGAACTCGGCGTCGCCGCATCCGGAGACTCCCGAGGGCTCAGATCCGGTGGAATGGGGGACTCAGTGGGAGTGTCTTCTTCCGCAATCACAGTGAGACGGTCGTCGAATTGAATCGTCGTGAGACCCAACCTGAAGGGATACTCTCTCATCTCCTTCTGAACATTCGGACTCACTGGCTTGGTCTCCGCAAGTCGTCTTCCGCCGGTTCCTTTCCAATCGCCTCCAACATCGCCTTGTACTTCTCCTCAGTGACGTCATAGAAGCTCGAGTTTCCAATGTTATAAGCTCCGCCCTCAAACGTCCCCAATTCCAGTGCATCTGTGTGAGGGATTCGGTTCACGACGACCGAGTTGTTCAGGAGAATGTTGGCGAAGAAGTGCTTCTGGATGGGCAGATTCACATTGTTCATGATCCTCGAGTAGAGTGCATCGCAGCGGATCGGCTTGTCGGGGTTCGACTTGGAGCCTTCTGTGCAGTAGTCGGTCTCATCGAATGCGCAGTTCCGGAATATCATCATGTTCTCTGTCAGAGTGCCCGTCTTGTCCGAGAGCACGTGAGTCACTGTTCCCAACTCCTCCGGGATGCTCAACGATCGGCAGTCGATCGCTCTGTCCTGAAACATCCCAATCAACAGCAAGCACTTTCCCTGGAACCTCACCGATTTGTAATCGTACAGTTGAGCATCATTGCTTATGAAATAGATTTGCAGCGCTTTGATGATTTCGACTGTGATGTAGAGACTGATGGGAACGAGTAGCTGATAGTTGATAAAGAACGCTCCGATGCCAATGAACCCCTCGATGAATGGCCGTGGGGTGTTGGAGGTGATGAAGGGAATCTGCAACTGTCCGCCTGTGTCTCTTCGTCTCATACACTGTCTTCGCGTGGGTGCAAGTGCGCTCCACTGCTACATACTGTTCGATTTATGTGATTCACATCAGTTTTACAGGTGAATGTCGCGAAAAACAAAGAATAGGAAGGAGGAATCGAATGGAAATCTCTCGAAGAGCTCCAAAGTTCCCTGTGTGAAATCTCGAAGGAAAGAAGTCAATGCGGTTTTGGAATCATTTGTGAAGAAAGAGAGCAAGCCGTTGATGAGTGTCAACGACGAGAAAAGATGGCTCCGCGAGCAGAAAAGAGCCGCGAAACGGGAGAGGCAGCGACGGAACGATGTGGGTTTTCTTTCAGTTGTCTCTTTCATTATCCCGTTTTCAGGTAGCCACCTCTGCTGAAATCCATCTAGAAAAGGCCACCGACAGCCTCCAAACTGTCACAGTTTCCGGCTCAAACGATATTGTCATGACTGATACGAGTAACTAATCTCCGTGTTTTCTCTATTATTTTTCTGATAATGAACCTGTTTATCAGCTGGATGGTCCCCAACCCAAACAGCCGAAGCGGCGGCTCCGTAGATGACCATCGCCAGAAGCATCACGAAACAGGCGATGATGAATCTGAAGTGTCTCTTGTCGTCTGCGTCTCTCTCTCTCTCTCCCTCACTTGTTAGTCAGTTTCTCGATTCCCGACGTTTTATGAGGCGCCCGTCCGTTGTTCAGCATCACTTTCGTGTCGTGTCCCGCATAAACCACAATTCCCTCGACGAACGTCGTATTCTTGATGCGAGAGCCACGCAGCAACATGTTCTCTTTTATTATCGTGTCTGTCTTTCCTTCAACAAAAAGAGGTACTGGACGTCTTGAGGTAGTTGGACCAACCTGGCTCATACTCCACTTTGGCTCTGATCGTGTAGACGCTCTTATCCGGTTTCTCACAAGTGACGACTCCAGTGAAGTCGGAAGGTTTGAATGTCGAGTCTTTCTGACAGAGAACACGTGCTCAACTGAGAAATAGAAACCTGAATTTACCATCGAATAGTCGATTGTCTTCGCCGGAACCATCCTCTGTTTCAACGAAGTCTCCCCGTCCAGATTGCAAGTTTCAATGTAACAAGTGCCAGTTTCATTCGAAGATCTCAGCATGATAATGTCCGCAGGCACGTCCTGATCGTTGGAAATGTGCACAAAGTCGCCGACGAGAATGTACCTCCACTCTGTCTTCCGGAACGCACACCGATCTCTGTCCCACACGTGGCACGTCTTCGTATTGATCTGATTGTCGAACTTCCATCGTCGATAGTCCTCGATTCCGTCTTTGATCAGAGTGGTTCCCAGTACGAAAGTGATCGGAAGGAGGCCAACGTATCGGGTGTAGGCGTCGAAGAATGGGACCCAATTGAGGACGGCGATGAATATGAAATAGAGATTTGCGTATTTCGTAGAGATCTGATGCCAAATGTTCAAAGGGACAAAGTTCCAGATGGTGTACTTGGTGGTCGATATCTGATTGTCAGTGAAGTCTCGATAGTTGTTCAGTTCGTATCGAGGCGTCTCGAACAGATGATTCGGTCGGATCACTCGGGATCTGTGATTGGGAACAAGGCACAAGTCACAACAAATCGATCACACACTTACCCAGTTTCTCTGTTGCTTCGTCCTCTGAAAATGGAGATCGGATTGTGAAGTGGCGCCGAAGGGGGCACCCATTTGGAAGAGGACCGCCTGTGCAAGTGAGTCGGTCGGGGAGTCGTCATCTTTGCATTCCGATTGCAGGTTTCAGTTCGGCTCGACACGAGAACTGTGTTTAAAGCGTGCAAGCGTCTGAGTCACACCCGCCCTCCCACTATACTACTGATACGGGCACAGACACAAATCGATAAAATGCGTTGGCAGCAGGATGCACTCTACTTTCGGAAATGCGCGAGTTCAACTCGAAACTGATCGAAATCTTACTCGAAAGGGGAAATCCGGGCGAGAAGTGACGATATCAAATAGAACAAGTGCGAAACACAAGTGATTCACTGACAAATATTTGTGCGGTTCTTCTCTCCAATTCAGACTATACACATAAGATTTTCACATGCGGAAGGAGGCGATGCGTCGTTTTTTTCTCGGTTATGTTCACAATGGGTTGAAGAATTCATGGAATTACCGTCACTAATGTTACCATTCAGCTGAAAATCGACACCACGAAGCTTCCAAGTCACATTTTTCAGCACAATGAACGATTATATCGGTGTCGACTCGGAACAGAAGCTTTTATAATTACTGGGAACACATTTATTAATTTTTTATTGTTTGATTTACGGTTTTTGTTTATCGGAATGTGATTATTTGTTCTATTTCGTATTGATAGAAATAAATATTGACTGAAATCTTCGAATAAAACTGTTTACGATAAACTACATTTGAAGCTCGCGCTCAGAAAACGTTCACATTTGAGCGACATTGCACTTACTTCGAACGATTCAGTCTCTTTTTTTTTTAGAAAATGCAGTCCGAACAGTTTTCCGATTTCCACGGTGTTCAGCTTTATATTTCATGTTCAAATACGAAATATACATCATAATTTGTTGAAACGTTCATGCAGAGAGCTCTCTTTCTCTCATCAGCGCGCTCATTCAACTGCTCGCGCTTACACGTCTCCTCATCTCGCCTCCTCTCTCCTAGTCAACGTATGCTTACTGCGTTATGTTCACAATCGATTTGCAGCTTGAGGAACCATGAGTGAAGCAGAAAACATTGCAAAAAATGTTCAGATGGTGACAGAAACACTCGCTGGAACTGTAAGTTTTCCAATCAATTATGTGATTATTAATTAAGAATAATCTTAGGTCGTGTCGTCTTCCGAACCGATGAGCAATGTAACCGAAAAGGTGACAGTTGTACTTGAAGAGCTTCGAACTCTGCTCATTCTGACAGAGACTCATTCTGGAGGACTCAACGAACAGATGAAGGTGAGTTTGAATTATATTGCGAAAAAACCCGTCGCTATCCATTTTTTTTTCAGACAATCAACGCCAAAGTTCAACAATTAGACGAAATCTTCAATAAAGTGCATAATTTAAATGAATATATTCAGAAAGTAAAAATTTTCAATTAAGGAGTGAAAAAGCCAAAAGAGAAATTGCAGACCAAAAAAACACTCGATGATATGGAAGCGGCGCAGAACATTTTGGATCGCTTATGAAATCCTGTTTCTCAATTTTGCGTTCACTATTTTACGGGTTCTTTACATGTTTTTATAAATGTATACATTTATTTATGTCGCCGTTAATGCAGCTGAAACTGTTCTCAACAGTTCGATATATTTCACATTCCGTTAACCGAGACAAAACACGATTGTTCATAATTCTATTCAGGAAAAGAGGATGACTCAACAAACGGAGAAAGATTCTTCCCTGAACGGAACGGCAACTCCGCCAACAACTCCAGTCACCGTCAAGAAGCCTGCTCTCTGCGGGTATCGAAATAAAGTTCCGAAAACGCCGTAGCAATCAGTTTATAGAAGTTGCGACTGTGACGTGGAGAAATCGACCCTCGAGGAGGAGGCGATGGCAGCAGTTCGAGAGCACGCGTTTGCGGTCAAAATGATCGGAGTGAGCGAGATGCTGCCGCGCACTCCACAGCTCCTCTTTATCAATGTGACCACTTTTGAGAATCACACTAATTGCATTGAGCTTACTCGTGAGATCAGAAATAGTTTACCGGCAGAGACTACATAATTCATTTTGCAGAGAAAGGCTGGCGAGTTGCCTCGCACAGAAACGACTGTATGAATGGTGACTTCCGGCAACTCGAAATCCATACCAAGTACTTCGACACTCTCCACGCCCTTCTCACAGAGATTTCTCCGATTTATCGGTGAGTATTCTTTGAATTGTCCTCGAAATAATTTGTTTTCTAGCGAAAAGTTTGGCGAGCAACTCATCTCGAAGCTGAGCGAACTGAAAAAAGAGCGCAACGACTCTGACGACTAATCTTCCAGCTTATTCCAGTCTATCATGTTAGATTTTGTACCTTCTCCGTCTCCAGCTATTTAATATTTTGCTCAACGCTGTGTTCAAAAAGTTTTTACGTTTCTCGAAATATTCGTGTCCACGGTGAGGTCGTACCACGTGGCGCTTCGTGTAATCTTGCCAATCGTTCCAACCGAATCGCCCGTTTACCGCTTATTTCTGTTCCTGTGCATAAAAGTTTTCATACCACCGGCCGCAACAGTATATTGTTACCCAAATCGTTTACCCCGATTGAATATGTTCGCTCATTCTCTTCTTTTCTTTTTCTGCTCTCAATAACGTCATTAATCTTTTTTTCAGTGAAAATGCGGTTACGTGGAGTCACTATGCTGGTGTGCTGCTTTATCAGCAGTTTCTTCATGGCAACAAGTACAGTTTTTCATCACGGCAATAGAAAAGAAAGCAAATTTTAGATGCACAGCTGGCTGCCATGACAATTGACCTCGGTACTCAGTTCATCAAAATCGGCATCGTGAAACCCGGTATACCAATGGACATTGCTCTCAACACGGAATCGAGAAGAAAAACGCCGAATGTTGTGATGATTCACGATGGACACCGAACGTTCGCGGATGCTGCTATCGGACTGCAAGTTCGGTATCCTCACCTTGTTCATGGACAGCTCAATGACCTGATTGCCAAATCCACACAGCATCCGTCTTTCGAGCTTTTCAAAAGCAGAAACACTTTTTACGAAATTGATGATGCGCCCAAAAACGCTTCGGCAATCAGCTTCAAAATTGGGTATACCTTTCTGCAGTGAACGTTTTTATTTGAGTTATTGCAGAGGAGAGAGCTATTCCGTGGAAACTCTATCTGCCATGATCCTTGCCAATGCCAAAAAGTTCACTGAAGAGCACGCGCAAGTGGCTGAAATAAAAGACGTCGTCATCACTGTTCCCGTCTACTTCACTCCTGCTGAACGACTTGCTGTTGAACGTGCCGCCCAAATGGCCGGATTTACTGTTCTTCAACTTATCAATGACGGTACAGCAGCAGCGCTCAGTCACGGAATTTTCCGACGAAAGGAGATCACGGAAAAACCACAGAGACTCATGATTTACGATATGGGAGCTGCCAAGACAACAGCCACCGTCGTCGAATTCAAGTTGGTTAAAGAGAACCGTGAGAAGCAACCGAAGATGACTGTTCTTGGAGTCGGATACGACAGAACTCTCGGCGGAATCGAGATGACGAACCGCCTCAGAGATCACATCATCGAGCTGTTCGAAAAGACCTACAAACCAAAAACAAAAGTGAACACGAACAGAAGAGCAATGGCAAAATTCGCAAAAGAAGCTGAACGATTGAAACAGGTTCTATCCGCAAATGCGGAACATTTCGCCCAAATCGAGAGCGCCCACGAAGACATTGACGCGAAGCTGAAAGTGTACCGCGAGGATTTCAATCAACTAATCGCTGATCTGGAACCTCGTTTCGGAGAGCCGATTGAACAAGCACTTCGAATGGCCCAAATTCCAATTGAAGATGTAGATCAATTTGTTCTCATGGGAGCTGGAACAAGAGTTCCAAAAGTTCAAGAAGTGGTGCAGACAGTTATTGGAAAGTAAGTTTTCGCAACCAGGCCGCGCTCAATATCTAGGCGTGCTGTGCGGTCGGTTTCCTCGACCCCGTGTAGCGCAGGACGAGAGCGCGCGAGTGTCAATCACACCGGTAAAATGCGGCACGCGTAATGTACGGCTGCGATATGCCTCAGATAGGTCTGAGGGGTAACAGCGATTATATGACTTTGCGCGTATCATAGGCGTACCGCGAGCGGCCACATGCAGCACGCACATTGCGGGTGTATTTCAGACGTATCGCGGGCGCCGCGATACGCGTATCCGCAGCTGCAACCGTTCGTTCTCGCTTCCTCCCCTCGTACCCACTATTGGTCCCGCTTTCTCTTCAATAGAAACAATTGGATAGATTTCGTTTATTTAAAATTAAACTATTGAATACAACGTAAATGGGGAACAAAATAATAGGACAGCAAAAAGAGCGACAGTGATTGAGGATGGGTGAGAAAAATTAATAAGGATACGATGATGGGCAGGATAAATGGGTGAATTGATAGAATGTAGCCCTTGATGATCACTTGAGCATCCGAGTGTCTGTCCTTCATAGCCGTCTCCGTGTTGATCTCCTTGTTCGTGGTCGATGGACTGCTTGGGGAGGATGTAGCTGTCGGCGGTGATCGGCGTGCCTTCCTCGCGCATCACGCTTCTCGGAAGAGAACCGCATACTGGAATTTTTTCATTGAATAACGATAAGTATAATAGAAATCTCACTTTGCCGGGGTTCCATTCAACGGGATCGACGCTTTGAGCTCTTATTGCGGAGCGATCCGGCGATGGTTGCATCTCGTGAGGTGTTCCTATTCTTTCGAACACGACTGAAAGGACTCATGAATTTATGTTTAACTGAGGAAGGTGTGCTTACCATTTAGTCGATAGTGAACGCCTTCTTGACACTTTTCTCGCTCAGGGGGCTTTATTCGGCAGAAGTCCTATTTGTGCTCGAGTTGAACTGTAACAACGTGTTACTTTGCCTTTATAGTGTTTTTTTTTTACCAACTCGCACAAAGTGGAGAGTCGAGAAGTCAAATTTCGCAGTCTCCTCTCCGCGGCTACCGGCTTTTTCGGTTTCCTCCAGAAACACTCCAGAGTCGAACCAGAAAACTGAAAACGATTGGAAATTATAATATTGTAGCTTTTTTTCACTCATTCATACCTCTAACTATCCTTTCGTGCCCGCGACAGTTATCCGCTCACTTTTCCACCTTTTGTCGACGAAACGGCTACCCTCCATTTTTCCGATTTTCGTCTTTCGGCTGAAAAACAGATTAAAATATATAAAGAAATAATTAGACACGTAATTTTCACAAAAATACGAGCAGAAACAAGTGGAAATGCGCTGAAAACGTGATGAAACGAAGGAAATTTAGGCGATGACGCAATACGAAATTTCCGGCGGACGCAATTGTGCGCCGCCGTGTACTTGCGTACTCTGCGAAAACCGTAGTCGGAAGAAATATTTTTTAATGATGAAATCAAGCAATTTTCCTAAAGTCCTCCTAATGGAAAAAGAGAAAACAGTTATGAAAAGAAATTAGACACTTTTTAGATCAAAACAATTATTTAGATGTGACGTGCGCCGACAAATAATTGAATTCGAAGCGAATGTTGGGAAAACGGTTAATTTTGGGATTGGTGAATATTCAACATGCCCAAAATTTACTGAAAATACCGTAAACACTTTTAGCGGCATGCCGTTAAATTGTTCAACCTCATTTTTTGAAGAGTCGTTTACTATTTGTTCGACTGATTTTTCCGGTGTCACTTTGAATTTTTCCCGGGAAATTAGTAAATCTCAGAGAATGTGTCTTAACACCAGTGTGGGGTCTCGAGACAAAAACGAGACGAGTCTCGAGAAGGAACCGAGAAATAATGAATTTTGTGGAATTCGTGGAATATTTTAAGTCTCTAAGGTGCCTATAGGGTACTTACAAGGTCGCCGAGTTCAAAAAACCTGGTTTTGAGATTTCTTATCACGGGCTCGCGGAGCACAAGAGATATCAGAAAGTTGTCAACTGCAAACTTATAGTCTTAGTTGTGATCAACAAATTTGTCGTTGACAACTTTTTGATATCTCTTATCAATCTCGAGATATAATGATTCTCCGGAAGAGCTCTCCTCTGTTGCGGGGCCGTTTCGATGGCATTCGAAAAGAGAATAATAGACGGGAAATGTATTTAATAATATTCAAGGAAACGATGATTTTTTGAAATTTGGTCAGAAAGTATTTACAAAAAACAATCGGTTATGTTCAAAAATATGTAAAATATACGCAAAAAATGGTAAAACGCTCACGAGAAAATAACTTCGCCGCAATCACAAGTCCGGCGACTAGCGATACGTCTCCGATTCGTCCGCGACTCGCATCAGATACGTCTGCGATACGCGTGGTGTTCGCGAATCATGCGAGCGCTCGCGACTCGGCGACGCGCGATACGCGTATATCACGCCTATTGTATACGAGCGCGTATGATACGCTTGCCGCATTTTACCGGTGTCACTCGACGCGGGTTCGTTCCTCACGCACTGCGTCTCTCCAACCCGAGCAAATTAGCAATTCGTTGCAATGGTCTGTTCGACTGTTAGAGACGCTAGAGAAGCAATTTGGCGATTTCGCTAACACCGAGTCCGTATGACCGGAGTTTGATAGTAGGCCGCTGAACAATTTTTTCATTTTCAGGAAAGAAATTGGAAAGTTCCTCAACACAGACGAAGCCGTTGCAATGGGAGCACTGTTCAGAGCAGCCGATCTCAGTAAAGGATTCAAAGTAAAAGCGTTCAATGTTGAGGAGAAAGTAATCTTCCCAGTGGAAGTACACTTTGTGAGCAAGGTTAAAGACGAAAAGACAGAGGAAATCATTGGAGAGAAGAATGTCGTCAAAACTTTGTTTGCTTCCAACTCCGCTTACCCAACAAACCCCAAAACGATATCTTTGACATCCTACACTGATGATTTCTCAATTGCTCTTAAATACGGATCTATCGAGAGTCTGACTAAACAGCAAATCCGAGAAATCGGAAGTCTATTGGACAACTTTATTGATGTCGAAATCAGTGGATTGAGCGATGCCATAAAAAACCGGTCAAGTGAAGAGTCAGAGTTCAAGGGAATTAAAGTGTCATTCCTAATCGACGCATCCGGAATCGTAAGAGTGCGCAGAGCCGAAGCGCTTTTCGAAACAAAGTCTGGAATCGTTGGAAGTAGGAAGTTCCGAGTTTCAAGTCTGAATTCTGATATTTTATATTTCAGCCATCGCGAGTACACTCAGTGGACTGTTTTCGTCGAAAACAGAGGAGGGTGAACCGACAACTGACGATGCTGCTGCAACTGCTTCTACCGAAGAGAAAACAGAGGAAAAAGAATCGCCAGCGAAAGAGGAAAAAGCCCCAGAACCATCTTCGAACTCCACGACAGAAGAGACATCCAAAGTCAATGGAACGGAGGAAGCCACAGTCGCAGGAAACAAAACTGAAGAGAAGGAAGTAAAGAAGAAGGAACTTCCGTCCATCGTCCGACTTCGGATCATCAACAAATATCCATCTGCTTATGTTCCGAATCGATTCGACGTCCAAGAAGGCAAGAAAGCACTCGAGGTGTTTGCTGAAAAAGAACGACTCGCCGCACAGAGAGCTGCTGCAGAAAACGAGTTAGAGTCATTCAACTTCGAATGCTCTCAATACTTGGAAGAGTCAGAGTTCACTGAATATTTGGCAGAAGACGAGAAGACGAAGTTGGAAGAAGATGTGAAACGAATCCGTGCCTGGCTGGAAGACGATGTTACGAAAGACACACCCACTAAAGAATTCACAGATAATCTACTCGGATTGAAAAATATCGTCAGAAGTGTCAAAAAACGTCAAGAGCTTGACAAAGAAGTGCCAGAAAAGATGAAGAATCTCGAAACTCTTCTCACAACCACATTCTCTCTGGCAACAATGGGCGATAATACTGATGAGGATAAAGCTCTTTTCAAAAAGGTAAGATCATCATAGAAATCGAATTCAATACTCATTAATATTGCAGGAGGATCGTGAAGCCTTGACGAAAAAGCTGGACAAGCTGAAGATTTGGATCGAAGAATCCAAGAAGCATCTGGAAACAAAGAAGAAGACCGATGACTTCAACGTTACTTCTAAGGATGTTGACACAAAGGTAAAATAGTTAATGCAACTTTTTCTCAAACGAATTTCGGTATTCCAGATGAAAAACTTGAATCGCGAAGTGGACCGCTTTATGAAAAAAATGAAGAAAATCACAACTTTGGACGACTTGGCTAAAGACGGAAAAATCAACATCGATGACATCGCCGCTGAAGCTGAAAAGAAGAAGGTTGAAGAGGAGTCACAGGAGAAGAAGACGAATGAAACGGCCGGATCGGAGGATTCGAAAGAAAAGCCAACGGAGGACGAAACCGCACCAAAGACAGAGCTTTAAATTCGATCATTTTTGTTCATGAGCATTCTTTATCAACGGGATCTATTCTGTTTTACTTGTTTTTCTTCTCTCATCCTTTTTTGCCAATTTCTCCCCTTTTTTTAAAAATAATTTATATGGAATCCAAATGTGATATTATGGTGATTGTTGTTTCGGTTGTCTTTTTGTTTTCCCTAATAAACTGAATGGTAGCAACTTCGTCGTCGGGTCGAACTTTTCTCTACATCTTTCATCATTTTCTGTTTGATTCTGCGCGCATTTGCTAGCCGGCAATTGCCTGCGCCTCTCACTTTACCACTGTGCCTCGCGTCCAGTTTCAAGGCGCACGACGTGATATGGCCGACGGGTCTCGCCACGATCTACTCCCTGCGTATATTTTTTCACTTTTCTCGACACTGCTTTTTCTTGTTTTTTCTTCGCGTTCCTTCTCAAATTCGTTAATAGTGAAATTCGAACACAAAAGTTAGACATCAAGTGTTTCCCCATGAACTTCGACAAAATTCTTAGAGATCACTTTAGTCCTGTACCGGTTGTTCCATGTTCACAATTATCGTTTTGAAAATTTTTTAAAAATGCCTTATAATTTTGAGAGTTTACCAGTAGAAAAACAAGCTGAATCATAATGAAAGTGATGTAATTGTCTTCAATAGATGTATCTAGCGCTTCTTTCGCCATTCATGTAATTGAAGTTGCATCATTCCCTATATTGCAGCAACATGGCGAAACAAGGGCAAGAAGCTATGAAGAAGGCTCTTCAGAATGCTCGAGGAGCTGGTGTTGGACTTGGACTTGTGGCCGCCGCTGGAGCCGCAGTCTACGGAATCTCTCAATCCATGTTCACTGGTGAGTATTGAAGTTCCGGATGAAGTTATGGAACATTGGTTTTTAGTCGATGCTGGACACCGTGCCATCATGTTCAACAGAGTCGGAGGATTGTCGACAGATTTGTACAAAGAAGGACTTCACTTCCGCATCCCGTGGTTCCAGTACCCAATTGTTTATGATATCCGCGCCAGACCGAACCAGGTAAGGCTTCGAGAAACTGAAAAGGATTACATCAGCTCTTTACAGATCCGCTCTCCAACTGGATCGAAAGACTTGCAAATGGTCAACATCGGACTCCGTGTTCTTTCCCGGCCGAACCCAGACCATCTTGTGAACATCTACCGCACCCTCGGACAAAACTGGGAAGAGCGTGTGCTTCCATCTATCTGCAACGAAGTGCTCAAGGGAGTTGTTGCGAAGTTCAACGCATCTCAACTTATCACTCAACGCCAGCAGGTTTGTTTTGCCTTTGAAAGCTCGTTTGTAAAGTTAAGGTCTACAGGTATCCATGCTCGTACGAAAGGCGCTTATCGAACGCGCGCTCGATTTCAACATCATTCTTGATGATGTGTCACTCACTGAGCTGGCCTTCTCGCCACAGTACTCGGCTGCCGTTGAAGCCAAGCAAGTTGCTGCTCAGGAAGCCCAGAGAGCCTCTTTCTACGTCGAGCGTGCCAAGCAACAAAAACAAGAGAAGATTGTCCAGGCTGAAGGAGAAGCCGAATCGGCGAAGTTGCTTGGAGAGGCCATGAGAAACGACCCTGGATTCTTGAAGCTCAGGAAGATCCGTGCCGCCCAGAAGATCGCTAGAGTCGTATCTGAATCTGGAAACAAGACCTTCTTGCCAACTGGCGGACTTATGTTGAACATCGCCGACAGCGACTACCTGAACATCAGCGACAAGAAACGTTAAATAAGTCATTCCTGAACCTGATCTGACCATCTTGATGAGTAACCACCCCTCGAAACCTGCTGTTCTGTTTTCTTAATGTAGCGTTGTACTCCCTTTCTCTTTTGTTTTATAGTAGTTTTTTAGTCTTCCATCCATCATTTTGTTATTGTTTTGTTCCGAATAATTTAGTATAGGGAAATCATGAATTCCTTCATTATTTTTCTCTATTTCCATTATTGTACTGTGTTCACTAGATATAATACAACACCGGTTCAACAAGAAAAGGCTGTGAAAAACTAGGGAGGTTAATAACTTAATTGACAAAGGACTAGATTCAATTTGGCTTGGCAATGGGGTGTGAGGGAGTTTCCCGTTTCGTGTGTGTTCGGAGCGATGATTACTGAGCGGCAAGCTGACGTTCCAAGTTCTCCTTGAAGCACTGCTTGATGTCGTTGAGAACAGACCAGCATGGAAGCATCGACACGTCGGCCTAAAAAGGATGCGTGAGAAGGGGATTCCCAGTGTTTCCGATACCTGGAATGTGATTCCTGGCTTCATGTTGCAGAATCCGAGGCACTTCTTTCCAGCGGACGTTTTGTCAACTTCGCGCTCAATGCAACACTCGGTGTGATCGTCGCTGTCGGCGGCGCACTGCATCAGATCGAGTCCATGGTGCTGAGGGCAAGGATCGGTTCCGAGGAACATTCCGGTGAGCTGGAATCGGGAAGGATTAGAGCGAATGAAGGAGAACTGACCGTCTTCTTCGAGAGAACGTCGAAACTGCAAATACGCTCGCATGACTTGTTCACTTTTCTCCCCTTGCAGCACTGGAGGAACTTCTCGCTGGCGTTCTGGAAACACACGTTCCAGTTCTTGCCCCCGAACAGCCCTTCGGATACCTTTGGTTTCGGTGTGGCCGAAGCTGGAGCTGGTTGTGGAGCCAAGTGGCTCTTCGGCTGAGCAACTGGACGGGGAGCGGCTGGGCGAGTGGCTGAATATTTGGACTCGTGGGGACGAGGAGACGACGACGAAAAACCTTGTTGTGGCTGGGGAACTGGTCGGCGAGTTGGCTGACGGACTGGAGCAGGGCGGGTCAATTGCTGTTGGTGGACTTGCTGCGGACGGACGATTCGGGGCTGTTGCTGCTGGAATGGAACTCTTCCAAGAGCCCCTCACATCCGATCTCTCACCTCTCCTGGCTTCACGAAAGTCTGCTGTTGTGGGGCTGCGATGACGGCGGCGACCTGTCCCACTTGCTGAGTCGGACGGGGGACGGTGGCAGAACTCGAGTGCACGTTACCTCCCTGAACACGGACTTTGGAGGTCTGAAAGTGAACAAGAAACGGAACTGAAAGGGACTTTTCCAGACAAAACAAGGACCACAGAAGAAGGGATTATTATGTATTATTACCTGCGGACGGGTTCTCTGGGTATCCTCAAAGTACGCCGAGCGGTGTCCATCGACGATAATCTCGTCGGGTTTGTAAGATGGATTCTGGAGAGAGAGTTAAACAGTTGTTAACGACACATGATGTGAGAGACCTTCGGACGCGGCGGATCCACGTTATAAAGAGACTTGAGCGTTGGAACGAAACGCGCCGGCGGCGGAGGGACACGGATCTGAAACGGATGAGAGTGGACGGGGACACGGAAGTGAGTGAAGGGGGTGAGAGGGGGGCATGCGAAGGGCACGTACGAGTGGTGCCTGGGTCTGTGCTGGAGGTGCCGGAGGTGGAGGTGGCTGCGCGAGCAGAGTGATCTGCAACGATCAAATCAGGAGGGTGTGAACGGGATCAGTTCACCAACGAAACAGTGCATGGAACCGAAAAGATCACGGACGACCAAGGGAAGTGACACTCACCTTCTCCTGGTTCTGAGTGAAAGTGTTCGGCTGTTCGCGGAACAGTTTGTTGTCGAAATCGACTTGCTGAACGCTTCGAGCCCTGTCGATGTGCTGGAAGGCAACGTCTGGAACGGCGGCGGCTGCTGGTGGTGGTGGAGGCTGCTGGTGGTATCTCGGGATGTCAGCCGGCTGCACCATCACTGGCGTCTGCTGAGCTGGGCCGTATTGCTGAGCCTGGTAGGCCTCTGGTGGAGGCGGTGGGGCCTGTGGGATGATTACGGTTTGCGAGTAGATCGGTGGCGGAGCCTGCGTCTGCTGTTGGTACTGAATTGGTGCTGGCTGCTGCTGCTGCTGTGGTGGCTGTTGTTGGTACTGCAGTGGCTGTTGTTGCTGTGGTTGGTAGTAAGGTTGCTGAGGCTGTTGCTGCTGTGGTTGGTACTGCTGCTGCTGGAATTGTGGCTGCTGGGGTGCAAACTGCTGGTAGGGTTGATGTTGGAATTGTGGCTGCTGTTGGAATTGCGGCTGCTGGAACGGCTGGAAGGCCTGGAAGTTGTACTGCGGCGCCTGCTGTTGAGGCCACTCATAGTACTGGCAGTACGCTGAAACAGTTAGACCTCGACTTTATCGGCGGGAAGTGGGCCAAAACGAACCGTTCGTCGCCAAGAGCGCGACGGTGACCACGAAGCGGTTGATCATAATAGTGGCGCAGAAAGGGAGCGAGAAAGGTAAGGTAGAGGGACTAGGACCGGATCTTAGTGGGCAGCCAGCACTGCTTACTAAAGCCGAATGGCAACGGAGGCGGGGCCAAGACGGTGGAGCGAGGGAGAAGAAGAAGCCGTCGGAATCGAAGGCGGCGCCGTCGGAAGAGGGAACACTGCGAAAGGTCGGCGGCCCTCCGACTGTAACGGTGGGCGACGAAGTGTAATTTCTAGTATAATCTAGGCGACAGACTAGTGTCGAAGCCGCTTTGTTTTTGGGCGGCCGCGGATTGAATAAGGGGAGAGGAGAAGCAGTTAATTAGGAGGTGTGTGTGTGTGTTGTACAGCGTTTCGATGTGCGGTATAGTCACACTAGACGGCGTCTGCGTGGAGGGTTTACTGGTTGAAACTGAAACTGCTACGTGGCCTTCGCACTTGAATATCCGTCTCCTCCGCGTGGAGTGGAGAAGCGGTTATTCCGGTGAGACCTCTTCAAACGGCGCCTCTAACCTCTTTGATTGGCAGTTGCCACCGGGTGACAATTCGCAATTAAATGCGTTTCTCTTTCCGTCGAGACATGACACGCAACGTGAGACGATCGCGCTTGAAACCCGTCTCTCCAGAGGCATTGCGCCATCGGGGCCACGCCAGATGTTTTGGACGGCGACAGCCGACAGAAGCAGCAGCAGTAGCTTTTCGAAAAGGAAAAGGACGTAGCAAAAAGCGAAAGATAAATATAAAAAAACGAGTTCCACATCGGCAGATATACACGGACTTGGAAAGAAAGATGAAGACGAAGACTGACTTTGTCGTTTTTTGATGAGGTGCGAAGCGGGTGAAGACGTCTTGCGCATGGACTGGAGGGTTGGTCATGAGGAGCACTCGAACCTGAAGATCACATCTCTCGAACGTCTTCAATCGGAAGACGTTGGGCGATTGAGCCGTCCAATGATCCATCTCTGAAGTCTCATTGGATGTTCGAACTGTCGAAACAGCTTCCGGTCCGCCGCTTTGATTCCCATGTCCATCTGGTCTTCTCCTCCTTTCCATCTTATCACCCCTGTCCACTTTGATTGATTCTGTAAGAAACTCGGTTACGTAATCCCAATCGGGTTTCGCCCCCCTCCCCGTGTCTCTCCCCCCGCACTCACTCAATTTCGATTCTTCCCTGAATGAATCGTTTTAGAGACATAAACACAGACACCGCACTTCCTTCATTTAGCTTCTCCCTCTTCTCTTCTGCCATTTCATTATGATACTACATTCGGCACACTGATGTAGTCTAGAAAAGCGAAAGAGGGGAGGGGGATGAGATAATGACAGTAGTGCAACATTTGGATCACAGAAGCAGTAGTCGCATTAGAAACCCGTAGGTGTGACATCATAATGGGTGGGAGAGGGAGAGTATACTGGTAGATTATGGGTAATGTCTCTAGCTTTTCAACTTTCTCATGAAGTGGCATGAGTACATTCGGAAGAAGAAGAAGAAGACGTTCAGAAGATGTTGTCGTTGAGGTCGGCACGCATCGGAAGAAGTAAGTGGTGACGTTCGTCGGTGAGTGAAGACGTCGGACGACGGAAAGAGGCGCGAACGAAGAGCACAACTAGTACGGAACCTGGAGAACGGAATGGGAATATTGGGACGCTTAGAGTCTAACTCACCGGATACGAAGAATCCGAGCAGCATGATAACTGATAAATTGGAACCAGTCACACCGGTTTCAACCGGAACTTGCAGCAATCGGAGCTCTTTGGGAGGCTCACAAGTCTTGGAATTCTCACTTGTTCGCAGATACGGACACTCACTCGGTGGG
Source organism: Caenorhabditis macrosperma (assembly GCA_963932285.1). Taxonomy (NCBI): domain Eukaryota; kingdom Metazoa; phylum Nematoda; class Chromadorea; order Rhabditida; family Rhabditidae; genus Caenorhabditis; species Caenorhabditis macrosperma. The sequence goes on along the minus strand of OZ010621.1, from coordinate 9,697,124 downwards.
CACACGAATCTGTCGAATCCAGTTGACAGTTGGGAAGTGACACTTTTACTCCCGACCCTCTCGAACAATCCCTTCCAGATCTGCTTCGCTGCAACGTCATGAGCGATTGGGGAGAGATGGAAGCAGTCGAGGGCCAGAAGAGCAACGTTCGCCTTGTCCCCGAGCAACGGAATCGATTTGAGATCCATTGCGGGGGCAATCACGACGGCGAAATCGGAAGAGTTCTGAGCGTTGAACTCATCGGATATCTTCTCGAGCTCTCCGTCGAATGCCGTTTTGATCTCCAAGTACTGCTCCTTGCTCATTTCAAAGATGCACGGACACAGTTTTCTGAATAAAACGAATAAATTGTTTCCGCTCATAAAAATACTTTTATTTACCTGTGAGAAACTTCACAAAACTGGCTGACATTGTGTGCTTGTGAGTGGATTTGCACGTTTATCGGTGGCATGATGTTCACGAAAACCTTCGGGACCCGGGATCGGATGATCGAAAGAGCACTGCGAATAGAGTTTCCAAATGTTTCTGGTCCATACAGTGTCTGTAACATGATCCAGTTTCTGTATACTTCCCGGATGGGGACCTCACCTCATTCTTGCAATACTGACACAAGTCGTTGTGTCCGATGAAAACATTCACGAACTTCCACGTATTCTGATTGTCCTCTTCCAGTCGACGTTCGAAAGTTCGAGACAAATTGTGTGCCTGATCAACGAGATTGTGGCTGAAAGAGCCCGGAACTGCGAAGTTGAAGTCATAGAATCTGCGAATTCGATCCGAGGATCCGCCTTTTAATTGCGGAGAAAACTGACGTAACATGTCTGAAAATGAGCTCTATTTGCAGGTCTTTAACTCCGTCACTCACTGAAAAGAGTCGCTTGTTCGTTGATTTCGACGTCCCGTCCAGTGACAAAAGAGATGCCCGGATACTTCTCGAGGAGCTCATGAACACTTGCAGACTCGGCCGCTTGAGCCACAGAGACAGAGTCTCCGAGGGCCGCGATGACATCGATTTGAGAGGGATGGAGGTGATGGACAGAGGCAGGAGGCTCGAGAGGAGTACGGGAGCAGTTGAAGTGCGGGAGGCCCATTGGGTGCTCTGGAAGATTGACCATTGTATCCAATTGGACCTTCCCACCTACTCATAGAGTCGATGAACTCATTTCGAGTGTCTCTCCACTGGTTGAACATGACCGCTGCCGTTTCGATTTCTTCATTCGGAGGCGAGATGATGGCATTCGAGACCCCGACGAATGCGAGTGAACAAACAGAGAGGAACACTGTCAACTGTTCCATTCTCACCGGCAAAGAAACGAGGAAGAAGAACGTTGGGAAACGCGAAATGGAGAGTCGATTTGCGAAACATGGGTTTTCGGTTCGATAAGATAGTCTGTTTTGCACAAGACACAGATAGGGTGAGGTGTAGTTTGTGAGGCGGGTCGAGGAGTCAACAATCAGTGTGGTTCGGAACTATTGAACCTTTGTCTCAATGCAATTTATATTCCGAAGGTTTCTCGTGTTCTAGAACTTCCGGGCGACGCTCAGACGCCTCGGAAGAGTATCATGCCTAATTTCATTTCAAAAAGTTTGCGGGCTCATAACTTCATCCGTGTATTCGTGACGAAGCTTTGCAAAATTGGACACTTGATTCGGACTCCTCAACTCTATAGCAGCTCCATCTGTTTTTTCATCAAGGCCATATGCATTTAACCTTCACGGCCATTGTATCCAATGTTTCCCAGAAGCCACCTCAAACAGAACATCCTCGTGACGTCATCGCCTCCGCGGACTTTTCCTTTGGCACCTTCCGACTTTCGCATCGTCTCAGCTCATGCAAACATGAGTCACTCCCTCCCTCCCTCCGCTAAAACTGACCATCCGTGGCGGTTGTCTGCGTCTCGCCGCGCCGCCCGTGCTGTCCGCGCCTCCCTCGTCTCGCCGTCCGTTTCCAATTTCGATCGGAAAACAAACAAACACACTCATACACATACCTTCTCGTTGCCCCGGTGCCCGCTTGCACTCGCTTATTATTACAATTTGACTTCTTCTTCTACTTCTTCTTTTCCTCGTCCACCTCTCCACGTGTCTCCTCAAAATAGTGTCAAGATCGACAAAGGCGGCGGCGGAGCGTCGTTCGCAGAACGCGGCCGTCGTCCATTTGAACGCCGACGCCGAAGAGGATGACTGCTTCCATCGGATCCCGTACGCATCGCTCATCGGCTCGCTGCTCTGTGTGCTCGGCGTCGTGCTGTTCGCCATCATGATGTCGTGGGCGTTCAATGCGACGGCGGAGCAGACGAGACGATCGCTGAAGATCGACGACTGGCCGTGGCTCGACAAGGTTCAGGTGTTCTTCATCGTCGTCGCAGTCCTCATGGGTCTCTTCTCCCTTTTCTTTCTTTGTATCGGCTTCACAGCCACCGGAGGAACCAGGGAGACCATGTACAAAGGTGAGCACACTGCCATCACTTCCCAGCTATCAAAACTTTCAGACGACGATGCGCGGTGTGGTGGGAAAGTGGCTTGCGTCATCGCGATGATCTTCGGCTTCCTACTGGTTCTTTTTCCATTCCCGTACTGATCAAAAACCGTTTTCTTCCAGATCATCGCGTGGGTGTTCATCATCTCGATTGTCTCCTGGATGTGCATATTCTACTATTTCTTCGATCGTCTCTGCATGAATCTTCCCGGATACACCGACGGCGACTGCATCGATCTTCACGTCTTCTGGCCCCTCGTCTCCTCCTTCGCTAACTCGGTTGGTTTCTCCAATCCTTCCCTTAGCTTCATCAATTCTTCAGAACCTCCGCATGTGTGGTGGCGACGTGCAGCAGTTCTGCGCACTCACCTCGACGGCGTTCTCGTGGTACATCATCGGATGGGTCGGTTGCGTTCTCATCATTCTCGGAATTCTGCTCTTCTTCGGAATCCACGCATCAAACTACGCACACATTGGAAATGCGAACAGATATGTGGAACTGGGCAATCTGCGGATAGTCGACTCGCGAGACGATCGGGGAGCCAGAGTGCGACTTCCGGACAAGTTCGAGGTTCAGTCGACGCAGTGGAGTGACTCGAGAGCCGACTATTCCATCAGGTAGGCGTCTCTTCTGATCTCCCACTTCAACTGGATTCAGAACGTCGACGAGCCGACAGGCGGAGCACATGTCGGATTCGGTGAGCCAGTACGACAAGCGCAGGGACAAACGATTGAAACCGGTCTATTGAAACAAAATCTCACGTTTTTCAACCTCTTCTTGACACTTTTTTAATCAAACACATTCGGCAATAAAGCATCATTTCTCACGCACCCAAGAGTGCGAATGTTTTTTTGTGAATGAAGAGATGTGAAGTTTTTGATATTCTCGGATGGTGCCTCGCGCGATATATTTTCACTTATTTGTGAGAGACAAAGGTACTGCCCGCTTGACCACGAGCGTCACCAATTTGTCACTCTTGAAGGGTAATCAAAACCTTGATAGTTGAAAAGTCGGTACGTCAAAATGAGGGACAATACAGGCTTCCATGGTTGTGAAACAATGACGTCAGGATACGGAATGACAGGATAAACACGTGTGAACAGAGACACATTCTGCCTTTGAGGTCATCTCGTATCTCATCGTTTAGCACTCGACTAAGGATTGTTTTTTGTGTGTCGTTCGAATATCATGTTTCTGATTATAATTTTATTTATTCTGGGAATTTAGAATACTTCACAACAAAACTCAATTTATTATTGAATGATAACTCTTTTCACTTCAATATATGTACAGGGTGGTCCAAAATTACCCGCACAAAAGTTTCGCGCCATGGTGTAGGGGATTGAAGCATTTTGGTGCGCCCAGAGTTATTATTTTTATTTATTATATTGTTTTTCAAAGTTCTTCAAAATTTCATGTCTCAATGTTGTGTTTGAGCCAAATGGTAAAAGCTAGTATACACCGCACACCCATTTTGGACCTTCATGGCCGAGGTGTCAAGGCATCATCCATCGTTAAACGACTCGGAATCGCTCATAGAACGGTATACGACACCATCAAACGTTTCAAAAAGCTTGAATCTACTTATGATCGCTCGGGCCGAGGAAGAAAAGCGACTATTCGGACTTTGGAGAGGATCAAAGCCATCAGGGAGCGAATCAGGAGAAATGCACTTTGGAGCATTCTATCGATGTTAAACGAGATGAAAATGAGCCGGTCGTCGATGGGAAGGACTGTCAAGACCAAGCTGGGAATGACCCCGTATCGTGTGAAAAAGGCCGCCATTCTCTTGGTAGCCAACAAGACAAAACGGCTCGTCAAAGCCAAACTGCTTCTTGCCCGGCACGCGCCGGCACGAGCACTTGGTGACGGTGTTCTCCGACGAGAATTTGTTCACTGTGGAGGCCGAATTCAGCTCCCAAAATCATCGAGTGCTTGCTCGGCGTGTTCAACAAGCTGCTGACAAAGAGCGGACCATTCCCCGAGTTTCCCATCCGGCCAGCGTCTTCGTTTGCTCAACTGGCAAGTCTCCACTGGTTTTCATCGATCAGGGAGTCAAAATCAATAAGGAACTCTACATTTCTGAGATTTTAGAGAAGTCACTGCTCCCGTGGGCCCGGTCTCACTTCGGAGGACAGCACTGGGTCTTCCAACAGGACGGAGCTCCTGCTCACACCGCCAAGATCACACAACAATGGTGCGACACCCATTTGCCTGGGTTCATTCGCAAGGAGGAATGGCCGGCTTATTCGCCAGATCTGAATTCCCTTGACTACTCCGTCTTGGAGTTTTGCATAATAAGGTCCCCGCAAGACCCCACTCAAATGTGGAAGCCCTGAAAAAGACACTGTTGGAGGAATGAGACAATTTGTCCGTCGAGTACCTGCGTGCCACGGTGGATGCCTACCCCGAACGACTCCGAGCTGTGCTCGCCAAAAAAAGAGGACGTGTGGAACAGGATTAGCCGATAAATAGTTGTTATAGTATGAATAAAGTTTTTGTTGAGTCTCATCTCATTCTGACTTCTGGTTTTGGAAATATTCTCAAAATAGTTTGTGCGGGTAATTTTGGACCACCCTGTAGCCTTTCTCATTTATCACCTTCTCAGCCTCCTCCAGCGTCCGGTGGCAACGTGGATCGAACTCTTCCCATTCGAACGGCACCCACGCCCACGACACCTTCAAGTTGTTTCCTTGATTTGTAACTAATGTTTGCCATCCATACCTCATCTTCATCCTCTCCGTTTCCGTCGACGGTTTCCACATTTCCTCTTCTCAGAGCAATTCTTCCCTCTTCAATCTTCAATCCTTCTTCAATCTTCGCAGGTAGCGCGCCTCTCTTTCGGAACTCATCGTGCGTCTGAACTAACTAAAATATGCTGCTGTTCGGACGAAGTACCCGACCAGGCCCGGTGTCGCGACGGCCTGTCTACACTCCACCCGCGTGTGTGCCGGACAATAAATACTCGTGGCTCCAACTCGCGGATCACCTCACAAATCAAACTAACCTAACCAACTCAAAAATCGTCTGCTGTCGGGCGTCCCCATATACCAAATGAACTGGACCAGGTCGCTCCTCTTACTCAAAACGCCAACATGGAAAGTCTCTACTCCAACCTCCCTCACACGGGTGATTCCCCATAATTACGCGTGATACCCTATAAACACTTTCGCACTCTGGAAATGCTGCAAAGACCATTTCTCATTCATTTCGCTCTGCAATTTATTATAAATACATCGTATCGCTTTTCTGGTATGACGGCACTTTCACAAGGAGATCAGCAGATGGTGAAATAGAAGAGACGAATGGGAATCAAGGAATGGTTTGCAGATAATCTTCGAAGATGACACGAGAGATCAAACGATATGTCTGGATGTTCCCAATCGGTTCGGTAAGCGGATGAAGTTCGGATGGGAGACCAGCTTTGGGGTGTTCTTCAAAGTGAGCCCTGCGACAGGAACGATGGAGGCCGGAGAGACAGTATGAACACAAAGACTCTTTTCGAACACTCCCATTTGACAGAGAACATTCGAGATTCAGTTCCAAGGCGGACAGCTGAAGAACACGGACATCATGGACTCTGACCACTTCATCAAGATGTGGTGGATGCCCTCGGAGACGAGAAAACGCGGACTCGAGGTGGACACTTTCGGATGACTTTCCTCTCAATTTTCCTACTTTTAGAACCCGAAATTCGAAGTTCCCATCGTGTTCGCCGTTCATGTTCAGCCGAAGTGCATTATGGAATTTGACTAATAAATGTTGTCTTATGCGAAGTCGTCAATGAGTTGAATGCTCGCAGTCACTGCTTTCACCATCATTTCGTTGATCTTTTCCACGTCGTACTCGGTGACAAACAGTTGCGACAGCCAGTTGTGATCCTGCAACAGTCGGATACCGCCCCTCTTTCGTGAATTCACACTCACATTCTTCTCATCGGCCGCCTCGAACGCTCTGCTCTTCAAATTGTATCCAGTGCCGAGCCAATCGACAGTCACCTGTCCCCTCGTGCTCGAGTTCTCCAGCTCCACACTGGCACACAGTGTCTGTTTGTTTTCGATCACCTTCGGGTCGATGGCAATCGCGACGGCAATGTCATCGACGAACGCGTACTGCTGATTGATCGCCTTGTTGTATTCGCGACCTGAATCATCTCGATTCGAATAGAAGAGATTCAGAGAGAACCTCTCGCAGTGATGTTGCTCAGAAAGTATGAAAGTGGGGTGTCGAACTTGAGCGACTCCTCGTAATCCACCTTCTCGCTGTACTGAAATCGAGCGGTTTTCCGGAAGAAGCCATGAATGATACCTCTGGTCCCTTGAAGAAACATGTATCCCACGGGACAATTGTTGCGTGGACCGAGGAGAGAACGATGTGCGCCGCTTCGGGATCCATCAGGAAGTTGAATTCGGCCGTGGAATTGGAGAGAGTGTTCCCGACGGCCATGTAGTTGCCACCCATAATCACGACCTTCTGGATCCTCTGAACTACCGTCGGATCCTTTCGGAGAGCCAGAGCGATGTTAGTCAACGGCCCCAGAGCCACCAAAGTGACGTTTGTGGTGTTCTTCGTCAGCTCAATGATAGCATCCACTGCACTTTTCTCCTGTGCCACAGAGAAATCCGAAGAGAGAGTCTTCGGGAAGACGTTGGGAACTCCGCCGATTCCATCGCTTCCGAACAACTCCTCCCACACGACGACCGGTCCTTTCGGCACCAGAGAGTCCTGAGAACCGATGTAGATGGGAACGGACTCTCTGCCGACGGCCCTGAGAAGACGGGCGACGTTGGCTGCCGACTGATTGGCAGACACTCCCCCGTGAACTGTCGTGATGGCAAGAACGTCGACGTTCGGGTGGGTGAGGGCGATGGAGATGCCTCGGATGTCGTCGTAGACACCGTCAGTGTCTGGAAAGAGTCTCGAAGTGCTCCAGATGAGCAGTCAACTGACTCACCAATGATCAGTTTGACTGTGGAGGAACAGAATACAGTAACTAACAGGCGGAACAAAACACACAACAACGGCAGCATCGTTTCTGCAAAATCGAAAATCTCATTAAGAGAGCAAAGAGAGCACGGAAGGGGCACGGAGGAGGCGGGAGACGCCGACACTTTTTCTCTGTGTAGACGAATATTTGAGGGACGGTTTAACAGTGATTGGTTGTGTTCTTTTGAAATCGGCTGTTTGCTCTCGCTTCTCGTCGTCGCCTAACATTTCCGTTCCCTTTTCACCGGAAAACCGAAACTGATACGTCAGACGAGAACTCGACATCGAGTACTCATGGCAACGGGGGAAACGAGAGAAACTAATCGAGTTGTGGGCGAAGGAGTGAATGGTCGGCTGCAGAAGGAGACGTTTCTTTATGTTCTCACGGGAATTCAGAAACAATTCCATGGAATTCCAAAAGTCAGCATCGAATAGTGTCTTTTCTGAAACTGTTCCCATCGAAAGATTGCAATTCTCATGATTCTCCCGGGTATCAAACTGCACAAGGAAGTGAACGAAGGTGTTCATCACACAAAGATCATCCACATGAAGACCAGATTCGATTCTAAACAAAAGACGTTTCCCGAGTATGTTTTTATTGCCTATTTTTTCACAAAATTCGCGATTTGTAAAAATCTTCCCGAAAACACACTTGAATTCCCGCCGTGAGGTATGGCCGAGTCTCACACAGCGGACTAGGTTTCAACTCAGCAATAACTAGTCCTCGCTGATTTTTTGGTTTTTTTATCAGAATTTTTTGTTTATTTCACCTTTAAATTCGAAGTTTAATTAAACAATTATTTCATAAAAATTTAAAAAAAGTTTTTATATGAAAATATTCTTTGAACTTTCATAATCGCACCTTAGACATGTAGTTTCAGCTCTCACATGGGATTGACCAAGGATTACTTGAAATACGAGCATGCCGGCTCCTGTGGATGCGTCGGATCCACAAATGGTCAGTTAGTAGCCATCGATGCTCAGACAGTTGCCGTCGCGGCCAACGAATATCTCAATTTTTACAATATGCGAACCACAGAAAAGGTTTGAGCGTCTTCGCCTGACATTGAATTTGATGTAAACATGATTTATCCAGGTTAACGAAATCATCGAATCCACGAAAGCGATTACTTGTGTCAGGCAATGTGAAAACAAGCCGCTTTTGGCGATTGGATACGCTGATGGATCTGTGAAGCTGTTCAATCGCGAGAATGAAGACGCAGAGCCAGTGCAGTTCTCAGGCCACAAAAAAGCTGTGAATTGCATCGAGTTCAGCAGTGATGGATTGCTGTTCGCTACCGGAGGTAAAGATGGAGTCATTGTTCTCTGGGACATTTTGGCCGAGCGAGGAATGTTCCGTTTGCACGGTCACAAAGAATCAGTAACCCAAATGAAGTTCGTTCGAGGAGACCGATTCATCATCTCGACGTGAGTTTTCCAAACTGTCAGCTGAATTCATAACATTTATTCGTAGGTCGAAAGACAGTCTTATCAAATTCTGGAGCATCGCTAGTCAGTCGTGCTTCTACACAGTGATGGACAGCAGAAACGAGATTTATTCAATGAGTTTGCATCGAAATGAGTCAGTTCTCGTGGCTGCTACTGCCGAGTTGGAATTGCTTGTTTTCGAGCTAAACTGGAAAAATGGCGCCATTTTCGAAAAAGAAACTAAAAGCGATGAACCAAGCGCGAAAAGGGCGACAACAGAAGAAGAAGCTGACGAAGAGAGTCTTGCGAACATGGCAAACGTTCGTTTCCAAAGTGAATTTTGTTAAATGATCATCTTTGTTTTCAGAGATACATCACCGCAAAACTGCGAGGAAGAGTAATTCGTCAAAGTAAAGGAAGAGCTCTTCAGTTAGTTCCTACTCATGATGACAAGTTTTTGGTCTGTGTTGGTGCGGATAAAGTCGCAGATGTCTATCGAGTGTTCTCGGAAGATGAATCAGCAAAAAGACTGACCAAGAAGCTGAAAAGTGCAAAACGAAAAGCAACGTAAGAATAGTTGTTATATCCAATAAATATAAATATATGAATTTGAATTTCAGTGATAGCTCAGTTGTTTCTGAAGACGATGTGGCCAAAGACGTTACCATCTTATTAACGAGAATTGGAGAGATGGCGTTGCCGCACAAAATCAAGTGGATTGATGTTGTGAAGGCAGTGAAAACCGAAGAACAGACAACGCTCATTTACAAATGGTACGCACTGCTCACTGACAATACCGTTCACTGGGTCAAAATGGCAATTGACACTGCTTCCAACGCAGTTCAATGTGACAGCGTCGGAAATCTAGACAAACTTGGTCATCGCGAAGATGTTCGTGCATTAGCTGTATCTGCGTCATCCAGTCTGTTGGCTTCTGGAGGTGGAAACGAAGTTATCGTTTGGAGCACACATTCATTACGATCCTCATTGACATTGACAGATAATGATGTCAAGGATATTGTGGCTGTGAACTTTGTGCCGGGAGACAACTACATTCTGACTGGTGGAAAGGTTGGAAATACTTACTTAAAATGACAAAACTAGAAAACACTTGCTTCAGAATGGAGAAATCGGTGTGTTCGAAGTGAGCAGCGCAGAGCTTGTTGAATCGAGGAAAGCACACACAGGTGCTATCTGGACTATTCAAAATACTCCGGATGGCGAAGGATTCATGACGGCTTCAGCTGACAAGACCATCAAATTCTGGTCTTTCGTTTTGGTCACTGAAGGATCAAGGAAGAGAATATCAATTCGGGAGCAGAAAGTTCTAGAACTCCCCGATGAAGCACTTGCAGCTTCCTTCTCGCCGGATGGAAAGGTATTTCCGAAAATGTTTATTTTTTAATCGCACAAATTTTCAGTTCCTCGTCGTCGCGCTGCTCAACAACACGTGCTCTGTGTACTTCGTGGATACTCTCAAGTTCTTCGTTTCTCTCTACGGACACTCTCTCCCTGTCACATGTGTGGATACTGCACCGACTAGCAAATTGTGCGTCACTGGATCCGTGGATAAGTCCGTTAAAGTGTGGGGTCTTGACTTTGGAGACTGCCACAAGTCGTTCCACGCACACGAAGATGCAGTTACGTCTGTCCTATTCTGCCCTGGAGAGGAACAACTTTTCTGGAGCGCCGGAAAAGATGGAAAGATCAAGCAATGGGACGCTGTCAAGTTCATCATGGTGCAATCGCTCGATCGGCATACATCGGACATCCGCTGTCTCGCTCAGTTTACAAACGGATCAGTCATGTTCTCGGCTTCTCACGACAAGTCCATTCGATGCTGGGAGAAGACCGATGAGATGGTGATTGTTGAAGAACGCGAAGAGCTGGAAAGAGAAGAAGAGTACGAGAAAAAGCTGATCGACGAAGAAGATGTGGTGGCGGGCGAAAATGCTGATAATGAAGCTGGTGTAGCAAGCAGCAAGACAAGTTCCAGCGTCGTTTCCGCCGAAAACATTATTCAAGCCGTAGACATTGCTAGAAATGAGAAGGTTCAACGAGAAGAAGATCCCAAGCACGAGCCGCATCCGTTGATCGGCGCCTACAACAGCAAATCGCTCGACCACTTCATTGTTGACGTCATTGCCAAGTGTCGAGCCAGTGATCTCGACAGAACTCTACTTTTGATTCCGCTCTCCTATGTGGCAGACATCCTTCTGGCGATTGCTTCATGCACTCAACAACAGTACAAAGCAGAACTTTGTACCCATGTTGCTGTATACTTAACACGGTAAATCAAAAATTGAAATGTTAGAAAAATATAGCTTTTTTTTCAGAGTTCATCTTAGTCACATCATCGCATCCGCTGACTATGTTCCTATTTTCGAACAAATGAGGTCGAAAATGTCGGAAGGTGTGGAGAAATTGAGAAACATCACCGGAGCGAACTTGGCTGCTCTTCGATTGTTCGCTACTGAAATGGAAGATAGGGAACAAGTTCGGATGTTTGCGGAAATTGACCTGGGTGATTCGAAAAAGAAAAAGAAAGGAAGAAAGGCAGTACTCAAAACGCTGGGTGAGTAGTTGAATTTTCTAAAAAAGGAGTTTACTCTGTGAACGAAAACAATTAACTAAAAAACGTTTGTTCTCTCTCATCTAACGATGAGCAAACATTCCATAGGACACCTGTGAAAGTCGAGAGTGTGTCCTAATTTGCAAAGACCTTTTGTCTGCTTCCCGAATCCTCTCGTCGTTTGAAACTCCCATCCCTTTCTCTCGGAAAACAAACAAATGTTGGCCCTTTCAGCATAATCCTCCGCGTCCCCTGCCTCCTTCTGCCAACCCGATTCGCGTCGTTGCAACTTCGAAGCGGCTCCAAATCTCTATCTTACTCCTTCTCATTCTCCCTCCCTTCTCTTCTTTTCTTTTGTTTTCATTGTTATATCTTTTTTGTTACTGTTACAATTCGTCCTCTCGTTTTCACATCGTTTCTGTTGTTATCCTCTTTTCGTTGTTTTTTCTCTTTTTGTCGCCGCATTCAATTTGTTCGTTCAATAAAATCCCCCGGCGGCTGGAGTTCACCATGCATGGCTTATTGCCGAGAAAAAAGAGAAGAGAAGAAGCTGTGCACCCCAGCTTCTCTCTTCTCTGCTCTCCCAACAGACTGGCCGCCTGCGTCTCCGTTCCCTCCTTCGGAGACGACGTCGTCTGCCCGGCGGCAGGGACCCAGCGGTTCTTCGACCAATTGTCGCCGTTTCAAACATTTTGATTCGTTTTGACACATTGATCACAATTCAACCATTCAGAGTCGACTAACGCATCGGAAGTTGGCCGAATCGGGAAATGATCCTTTTCGTCTGGTCATTGGTCTCTTCCGCCATCGAGGTGAGCTCTATTTCGAGAGAGATAACAAGTGATAACGAATTCAGGCTGCTCGAAAACGACATATTGCCAACTTCCTGCGTGCCTTACTTGCTCAACAACGGGTCACCCGCAATTATGAAATGCTCATTTGGAAGACTATCTCTAGGTCAGACACCTCACTCTTCTCTAACATTTCCCCAATTTGCAGAAGTTCATCGCAGTATTTATCAGCTCAAAAGCCCAGTTCATCGAGATTGTATCGACCGAAGAGCGAGCCGAAACTAGACACCACTTTAGTACTTCAAACGGAGTTGATACAGGTCTTTACAGAAAAGTTCGAAGTGAGTCGAATCCTCCGATCATCGAAAGTCATCTATTTTTAGACATTACGAGCCAGCGAATGGAGGTTCTGCCCGTCACTTTGGCCGTGTGAAGAGGATTCCATCTACTTTGTGGTCCATGACGAATTCATGGAAAAGCGACAGAGAGAGCCGGGAGGAGGAGGAGAAGAAAGTGCTTTGGAGCCCAACTATTTCAAGGTGACTTGTGGTTTTGGAAAAATGATTGAAAGCACTAGTTGATTTCTAAAACGGGAAACTTGCAGTTGAATGAAAAATGCGATCGTTTGGCTATTCACAAAACAATGACACGATGCTTGTACGCGTGCTCATTCGATATGTTCGTTGATCTCGTGGACGCATTTTCGGAGAAGTTACTCGTAGATGAGCACTTTCAAGTGGTACGGATATGCAGTGAGTTCATTTCTCTTCGATATAGCTACTGAATGAACGCTTTCAGGCATGTTCGCTCCGCCACAAGAGATCGACCGTCTCTCACCATCGTCTCTTCGTCCCGACCTCCGCACATCCACGCTCTCGCTGGCGTCTTCCTCCCACTTGCCTCGCCCTCTTCCGATATTGCAGCACCTTTTCTGGGGAGACCGTGCCGGTGCTGCCCAATTCTCCACAAATGATCGTTACGGGAGTGAGGGCAATTTGGACGCGTCACCGAGTCGCAGACAACCGTGAGTTTTTTCTCTATTTTGAGTGTTCTATAAGGGCAAATCTTCTATTCAATGTTTCGTCTAATCCGCTGAAATCACATGCTGCTCAGCTGGGATTAGGGGAGAAGGTGGAGCTAGCAGGAGTAATACTCCACAAAGAAAAGCTCTCCGCCCTTTCCCCGTCTAGAGATCCGATCAGCTGCATATTCATCTTTGCCACTTGTCTACCTCGCTTTCCTCTCCATTTCCTGAAAATCGCCGGAAGCGGAATGCAATCGAAACAATGTCTTTCCGTCCATAAATTCTCGTTTTGTAGACGCCGTCCATCCTCTTCCTCTGCTACCAACTCCACGAGAAGAAGGCGCTATCGGTCGTGCAATTCCCCGGAAAGGAACGGTTTCGAAGCGGGCAACACTATCAACTTTGAAGACGGTGAAGACTTCCGGAGTCTTCCAAGGTACATTCGACATCTGAATCAAAAGGACTTTGCTAGTCCAAGAAGCAGTGTCACTAACGGGTGAGATATTATGTCAATGTTCAATTCACTTTATACATTTTCATTTCAGTTACATACCAGATACTATCGATTTCAACAGTTTGCCTCGTTACATTCGTCAGTTAGACAAAGCCATCTGCGATTCAACCGAAGACGTCAATTCATTCCGATCCGACAGAGCTTTGATTTCTTCTTCATCCTGCAGTCATCCTCCCACAACGTCGGACTCATTCACGAGCAGTTTAGGCGAGGAAGGTCGAAGATCATCGACGCCGAAAGAACATCACGAAGAAGAAAGTGGGACAGACGGAGGGAAGTGGTCGAACGGTTCAGTACCAACCAGAAGGACTGCTGAATTTCATCCAACGACTTCTGGACTAAAGTGAGTCAGTCTTCTATAGAGCACACATCCGCACCAAAGACGAACAAAACATGAGCATTGATCACTTGTTGCTTTAGCACCTGGTTTCATTTTGCTGAATTCAGAAGCCACTTCACCATGGACGAGCTGCGAATGATCGATGAAACGGATACGGAAACGGTTGATACTGCAAGGGAAGTTATTGAAGAACAGGCCGAAAAAGTGTCTTATGGTAGAAATTGTGTTCACTGAACTATTGTGATTTGCATATTCCAGCTGTTCTGGCTCGTCGGAACGAAAAAGAGAACGAGGAGAATGGGAAAAGAAACGGTTCTTATGACACCGAGAATGTTCGAAAGATGACGAATGGAAGTGTCACAATCAAGTTGGATATTGGGGATGAGCTGGCTGAAAAGATCACTAACTCCAACAGATGTCGTGAGTTATCTTCTGATGAAATCCAATTCACATCATATTTTCAGCAACCCCGTACCCTCCAAATGATACGGATCGTCCAGTTAGCGAGATTTCGTCGGTGTCGGAATCGTCTCCTCGAGAATCATTCTCTAAACCTCCACGAAGTCCTTCGCATGTCAAGATTCCGGCAATTGAGTTCGCTCGTCTGCCACCCGCCGGACAGCCGTTGCGATCCAAGAGAAGCGTGAGTGATTTCTCTGCGCCACATAAAAAGTAACGCATTTTTTAATATTTCAGACTTCTGTTGTTGCCACAACTTACAGCAAAGTCAATCAACGCCGGTTCTCTGCTTTCGGACCCGACAGTAAGTTTTGACACGGGACTAAGTTTCCGATGTGCTCCGGCCACGGCCGCGAGTCTCCGCTGTTCTGTTTCGATGAACTTTCCCCGTCTCGTCCGCTATTTCCGGCGTATCCCTAGTCTTACAGGCGACCGTGGGAGGTCTGTGAGCCCATCATTCGAACATTATCAAAATCGATCACTCCGTGGCTTCACTTCTGCCGCAAATCGTGAGTTTGTTGCCTGTTTACTATACATTTCTGAGGGCTGAGGCCACACACGATAAACATCACAAATGACCTTGTCAGCAAACCCTTTTTATGGTCAACCAGAAATGTGATTGCCAAATTCTCAACAAATGAGATTTTTTGTTTATTTTCTCAAACGAACACACATTTCTTCCAGCAAACCGTGGATCCACTCGGAATTCAACTGGTCGCTACCAACCTCTCCTCCAGTTTCTGACTTCTCGTACATCTTCCTCGAAAGCCATGTCTAAACCGAATTCAGTGCTTGTGTACACCGGTGGAGACGGAAAACTCTACTCGGACATCCGCAACCGTCTCACTTCACTGCTGCCTCCTGATGAGATCACCGTTTTCAATGTATCCATTGAGGCGTTACGGAAACAGCCATGGATCGAAAAGTCGACGGTGGGAAGAAAAATTTGTAACAGTTTTTTTTTAAATTCTAAAGTTTTCTAGATTTGTGTAATACTTGCTTCGACAAACGAACTGGATGATAGTGCGTGGGAGAAGATTCAATCGTACTTCAATCAGAACGGAAAGATAATCTTCGTCTGCCAGAACAAACTCTTGGCAAGCATCGCCGGTTGTGACTCGAGCAAAGCAAACGCATCGATTCTTCGCTTTGCGTTCGGGAATCAGAGCAAAAAACTGAAAGAAACTAACAAAGATTTTGTGAAATTTCTGGAGAAGAACATGAAGAAAATTCCGAAAGCAGCCACGATCAACGAGACATTCCGATCAAAAGACGTCAGCGTCGGTGCAAATTTCACCGTTGTTCTCAAAAAAGAAACTGGTGAGTCAACAAAAAGTTCATGTCTCTTTGGATTTCGTGTGCTTTCAGATGCCCCACTCTTCCTGTATATGCAAAATAACGGCAGCCTTCACGCTTCCGCCCTGTTCTCTGATGCCACCACACAAGAGTTGATTGCGCCGAGTGAGTGTTCTGTGATGTTGTTGTAATAAATTGCGGGTTTTTCAGACAGCAATCTGTTAAGAGATTCGCTTCAAAGTGTCGGGGTGAATGTGAATGAAACGAAACTGCCTTCATTGACGAAAGGAGTCATGATAGCTGAGTACGACTCGATAATCGACGGAATCGCAGGATTACGACTGGGCGAAGAGGTTGGACTACAGCCGCGAATTCTACTTCGTAGAACCGACACAGTCAAGGAATTGGGACTTCCTGATGCTTCCGAACGGCTTTTGCCGATTGAAGTAGTTAGCAGAGACTCAGATGCAGGAACCAGCACGGATTTCGATCTGAACATGTACTTCGATCAGCTGCAATCAAAGATAGGACAAGTAGTCGTTGTAGTCGACGTAGCAACCACGACGATGGACATTATTCAGAGGTAATTTGATCTACATTCAAAATATTATCAAAAGGTTCAATTGCAGCGTCAACGCCGGAATTCCTTCACTCGAGAATGTGGTAGTCGTTGCAAATCGCCAACTGCATGGAAGAGGCCGTGGTGGGAACGAGTTCATTTCTCCCAAAGGATCCGCCCTCTTCAACTTCTCCTTCTCTGTGTCAAAGTCCAGTCGTCTCTCTCATCATCTGCCGGTGGTCCAGCACATCTTCTGCGTTGCCATTGTGGAAGCAGCTCGGAATCTATCCGGTTACCCCGATTTCCCGCTCCGTATCAAATGGCCGAACGATCTGTACTACGACCGATCCCATAAAGTCGGAGGCATGCTGCTGCAGTGCAACACGCGAGACGATTCGTATTTGGTGAGCATCGGATGCGGCATGAACGTTTCGAATGAAAAGCCCACGATATGTTTGAACGACATGCTTCCGAAAGAAGCAGAGACTCGAATTACCAGAGAGCAACTGATTGCGGAGACGATGAACCGATTCACTTGTAAGATAAACATCAAGCTGATTCAATACTATTGTTCATTTCCAGATTACATGATGGACTACGAGAACCAAGGACCCGAAAACTTCAAGAAGAAATATTACGAGTTCTGGCTGCATTCGTGAGTGCCTCTATCAATACGTCAACTTTCGAATTTGTTTTCAGACAACAAGAAGTGCTTCTGTCGGATTTCGACGAACGAGTGACAATTCGTGGAATTGACGAACACGGATATCTGCAAGTGCGCAGCAAATCGAATCCGGACAAGATTTTCTCAATCGGTGATGACGGAAACACATTCGACATGATGAAAGGCCTTATTCGACACAAATACTAGTCACTTCAGCAGTTTCATAGTTAATTTATTCATAAATATCGAGATGAATCAGTTCAGATGTTATTATAGTCTACTTTCATGGCTTCTGGAGGCGGCGAGCAGAAGTGAACAAGCTCTTCGACAACTTCCTCGATTTCAATGAGTTTCGTAAACCTTCCGAAGCTGATTCGGACGGTTTTTGAAGCGGTCGCAAATGAGATTCCGCACGCCTTCAGGATGGGACTACACTCGTTCTTGTGACATGCGGCTCCAGTCGATGCATAGAACGTTTGACATCTGAAAGAGGGATTAAAAATCAAGAAAATAGATAGAGTTCGCCCACTTCTCGAGAAGATCACATCCATGGGAAGGGTAATCGAGGAACGCGACACTGGAAGTGTTCGGAAGACGCGGAGAACTTAGGAAGTGAATGAGATGCGAGTTCCGGAGTCGTTTCTGGAAATGGCAATCATCAAAAAATCAATTTGATCAATTGCTACCACAAGAAGTTCTTCGAAATAGTCCCGATTCTGAAGAAGAATGCTCTCGATGTTGATCGCGCTCTCGTTGTACACTCTTGCTGCTTCACCGAGCCCCACAATCATTGGAGTGTTCTCTGTTCTGGAAGAAAATCATCAGACTGTTCTGAAAAACGTATTCCAACCCGCTTCGCCACCCGGATTCCTGATTTCCTCCCAAAAGCATTGGTGGAAGTCGAACACCTTTCGGAGCAAAAACCAGTGCTCCGTTTCGAGGTCCATAGAACTTGTGTCCCACCACTGTCACCGCGTCCGCTCGGAGAGCTCTGACGTCAATGGCGATTTTTCCGGCGGCTTGAGCGACGTCGGAATGGAGGAATGGAACGCTTCCGGAGATCTTCTCCCGAATTAACGCGTATGTATCAGCGATGGGTTGCAGAACTCCCGTTTCGTTGTTTGCGAGCATAATTGTGACAAGGCACGTGGAAGGAGTCAACGCACCGAGGATCGACTGTGGATTCACGAAGCCAGTTGACGTGTCAACTGGAACATAGGTGACAGCTGAAATATACACGTGTTGGGGAAGAATGGGAGCAATGTCTCACTGATTTCTCCTTCCTCTTCTCTCCTCTTCAATGGCTCCACAATCGATGGATGCTCGATGTTCGTAGTGACGACATGAGGAACTCCCTTATTCTGCTTTTTCCAGTTCCTTATCGCTCCTTCGATCACCCAGTTGTTCGATTCAGTGCCTCCAGAAGTGAACACGACGTCGTCCACTCCCACGTTGAACATCTTCGCCAAATGCCCTCTCGCCTCGTGAATCGCTTCGGCGGCCTTCAGGGCGTTGTCGTTGGTGCTCGACGGATTCGCCCACAGCTCAAGAGCTCCAGTGATCGCGTCTTTCACTCGATCCTCCAGCGGAGTCGTCGCATTGTTGTCCAGATACACACGAGACATTGGCTGAAAACTAACGGAAATTGAATAAAGAAACAAAAACTTTCGGGTGAATGAAAAAATTCGCGTTTTTATACCAGAAAAACAAACGTGAATTGGGTGCAATTATGCTGGAAAACAGCGAGAGAAGGGGTCGATTGAACTAATTCAAGGCCGCTGTATACATGTCAAGTGCCTAAGATTTGTTTCACTGTGGGGAGAGGGAGAGCGGGAGAGGCTTGTGCTCCAACGGAAGGAATGATTAGGAAACGACGGAAAGGGACTCGGATGATTCATCTCTCGAATGGAAACAAAACATTTGTTCGATTTGTGCTTGAAGCGTTCGAGACGGCCGGCCGCGTTTCGAGACGGCCGGCCGCGTTTGCGTTTACAGGCTTGTTCGAGAGCCAGTGGTTGGAGCTCACGGAGAATTTGTCTTTTGTGCGGTGGAGCGCGATTGGGTAGCATGCAACATGTCCCGGAGCTCATGGAGGTGCTACAGTAGTAAGAGGATCCGGATCCCATCTCATTTGCCCACGTGTTCTTCCCATTCAGAGCACGACTACATTCCACAGGATATCCCTTTCTTCTCGCAACCAATTATTCATTATACGAAACGAAACCCGAGAGCCAAATCCACTTGTAGCTCGTAAAATATGCGTCTCTCTCTTGCTCGTTTCGGTATCAGTCGGCCGTCGCGTCGCAGGTACACATGCCATAAAAGCAAATCGCCGTGCCAAGGAATATGTTTACACATTTCGCCATTTCGCCTTCCTCTCGCCTCCTCCAGCGTCTATCGTTTGCACCGTCCGAATTGATAACACTACCGCATTTTGGAGCTCGAGACGAGAGAAAGAGACTCTTGTTTGTTTGTGTTGCTTTCTCTCTGGTCGCCCCTGGAATCCATATCTCCTGATGGTCTTTGAGCTCTTCGAATAGACAGTTTCCGCCTGCTACAGTACACTACTCTCCACGTGTTCCGAGAAATAAGAGCATTCCACTAATTCCCCCCTAATCCGGTCGACTTTTGACGCCTTTCGAAAGTAATCTGATGATAACATGAACAGTTCTAACCATTCCCTTTTCATTCATCACTTTTCTTTGATTCCAATTCTTCTTTTCAACTTTCCACGAACAAACTTGTTTGCTTCTCGCGAGTGTTCATTAGTGTGATTCGTTGAAAAGACTTCTCATCATGAGTCATTCACGGAAGCTCCTTCACAATCAGCAGGAAATATCAAAACCTGAAGAGATCACAAAGGAAACGTTCCATAAAACAGTAGACCCACCAGTCACAAGATTACCACACATGACCATCCGCCGTCTTCGCTGGCCCTCCAACTTGACGACGCACTCGCCCGTAAACTGTGCTCTTTTCGCTCACTGATAACCCGCTCGTCTCCTTTCCAAATGCCATAGTTATCAGTGAAAACGAAACTGCTCGAGACGAAGATATTGGTTCAGAAATGTCGTCGTCGTCTGGCTCTTCTCAACCGAAACGTGTCGGCAGACGTGTGTTCCCCAATCCGCAATCGGATCAGATCAGAAGATCCCAACAGTTGCTGCACTACGAACCACCGCCAGAGCCACCGATCGACTACACGATTCGAGTGGCGCAAGGTGAGCGGAACAGAATGATCGTGGAGATATTCACGAAGTGCACTCGTTGAAACGTAGTGTGTAGCCAATCAAGAAGAGTGGATTTGTATCATATTTCCGCTGCGCCGACTAATATTCGTTTGGTTATTTTCAGAGAAAGATTACAAAGTGATCAGTGACGTCTTCCAGCGGCCTTCGTCAGTTGATTACTCGAAAGAGGAGGCTCATTTGACGTAAGCGAGAACTGAGAGCGTGAAGAGAATGCGCTTCTAATTAGGTCGTCGTCGAAAGGAACTCCGCGACTAGGAGGTGCTCGACGAAACACAGTGGAGGAGGTTTTGGATGAGTTGGACACTGTGCTCTTCGAGGCATTGATACCGTTTGATGAGTTGAAGAAGAAAGTGGAGGTGATTGAAAAAGAGAGAGAGATAAGGTTTTGAAGTGGATGGACAGTTTCAGAGGTTCAATTTGACATTCAAACCGTATGCTCCGGAGATTACAGTGGATGATCTACCGGAAATACCGTACAGCACAGGTAACCGTTGAACCAGTGACAATAGTCAAATCGAACGTCCAGATTCAAAAAGAACACCGAAACTTGACTCGAAACCATCGAAACAGACACTTCAGACTGAGAAACAACACAATGAAACAGAAGCAATGTACAAGAAAGTGAGTGGAGGATGATGGTGGATGCTTCTAGGAAAGGAACCCTTTTTCAGACTTTGGAGAAGATCGAATTGGCGAAGAATCACTTCTCGGCCGAGTATTTCAGAGATCAGTACGAGAAGGAGGGCATTCCGCATTGGAAGAGGAACCTTCTGGCCGAGAAGAAGTCCAAAGAGACCGTCAGGAGAATCGAACACGACGCATGGGTTGGCTAGTTTCCGGTTGACGAGTGCTCCAATGACCCGTTGCAGCTGGAGTTCGAGCGATTCAAACAGAAGACGACGAAGCCGTCGGAGAGACTCAAACGGTCGTCCAGTGTGCAATTAGGAGGGCCCCGACGGAAACTGGAGACTTCTGAAGCGTGACGAAGACAACGAGAAATTGATTGCTACCTTCCAGAAACCCTTTCCCCACATCAACTGAATGAATAGGTTCTTCGAGAGAGAGAGAGACAACCAACTTTATTGCGAAATGAAGTACACGACACACGATATCAATGATAACTGCTACTGATACAGCAGCACTAACTATAAATGAACGAATGAAAAACTGACTCCTCTGGGAGAATATATATAAGAAAGATTCACGTTATGAGAGTATGATACGAAGTCGAAAAGTATTGGAATATCAGTGGTTGTCTCTATCACAAAACTTAGGAGACTTCAGGAGATTCGTTGCCTCATATAATAGTTGTTGTCGAGAAATCTAGAGCAACGAATCTCCTGACGACGTGTCACTCAGTTATCGTGGAACGCTTCTGACCGAGATGCTGAGACGTCTGTCGTTCGAGGGACGCTCGGAACGGCGTCTCTTGCCCAGTTCTCTCCACTCGCCGAGTCTCTTCATGCACTTGTCCGGTAGATCGACCCACTCGGCGCCGGTCACTTTCATCAGGTGGTGCACCGCCTTTCCAGCCTCCAGTTCGTAGTAGCTGAAATAGGGAAGCGTGAGAGGAAGAAGCACGCTTCGCAGCTCACTCGATGTTGTACTGAGCGACGACGAAGTAGGCGAGAGCCTTCTGCGAGCTGTAGATGACGACCTTCTGGCAGATGCTGCGAGCGTTTTCGATGAACAAGTTCAGGTTGTCGAACTTCGGAACGAGGTTCTGCAAAGGGGAACTGCGACTAGGAGGAGTGGGCGGCTTACTCTGAACGGCTGGTTCGGGTTGATGTTGGTCTCGTGGATGAGAGTGAGCGGAATGATGACCAGAAGGCCGTCCTTTCTGGTGACCGAGGCCACCGGCATGTGCTCGTCTCCCACACTCTGAAAATGTGCACACGGCGTGAGATCAAACAACAAAACGAGCACATTTGTCTCTGCCCCGAATGTTTTCGCAGAATGTCATGTCATAACTCACAATCAAGTGGGAAATCTCGATGGAAGCGAGGCTGTCGCCGTCGAGCAAGTCCTTGTTGTCGGTGATGTACATGTACTCGGCGACTTTGATGAAGCCGTGGAGGATCGAGAGAGCACTGCTGACACTCGGCGCCGGGCGTTCGACAGCCAAAGAAGAGGATTGAGCTCCCGGAGCCTCGCGTTGCTCGTTCACGTTCAGGCCGGCCTCCATCGACTGCTCCAATGATCTGACCTGGATCAGCTGCAAACAAGATTGACTCTCGTGGAACGGGGGAAACCGCGTGCTCCCCCAACCCAATTAGTCGGCGCTCGCGTATTTATTGGCGACCATTCCACCTGCCCCTCTGACATTTGCCCGTTCCCCACTCACATTCGAAACAGTTCCATATCCCGGAATCGAGACGATCGAGTGGGTGGAGCTAGTGGTCGAGTTAGATCTGCAATGAATCAGCTCTATCACGCGACATTTAGGCTCGCAATTAGAGGTGCTCCCCCCGAGGATCGTCCCTTTCTCGTCAACAACTGAGATTCTTCGTATCGAAAACTCAATGATAGACTGCGAAAGACCCAACTAAAGCATGTGATTAGAGTGATAATACAACTGGAAATAACCAAAATATGGGTTAGGCGCTAGAAATGTTGGCCTAAAAACGAGAGAAAGTGGTCGGAAACACGTACAAAAGCTCGGTCGAAGAAGGCGAAACGTGTGTGTTTATGCAAATGTCCCAGTGCTTTTTTCCCATAGACATTCCGAGGACTCACCTTTGCGAAGAGTACATGAGTGGCACGGAGCTGTCGCCGTCGACCGGAATCGGACCACTGCTGTTGATGGTGGCCGAGCGGGCGAATTGGCGGCGACGGCTCGCCGAGTTGCTAATCACAGTCACAGCCGAGTTGATCATTTTGCCGAACCGGTGTTTGGTACGGGAGATGCTGTCCATTTGGGGCTCGTTAGATACTCATAGAAGGGTCGGAGAAACGAGAAGAGAGCCTAGACGCCGGGGCGAGGAGGGCTGCTCGCGCACTCACTCGCAGCGGAAGTGGCGGAGCGGGTAATTTGAAAACGGATTCGAAAAGAAGAAGAGGGGGGAAGAGTATGATGACAAAAATGGGAAGGAGGAGCCAAGTTGCCTCGGGCGACGAGGCGAGCGAACAGAAGCCGAAGAGCCTCCTCCTCTAAACTCAAGGGGATGCGTAGGGCGCTAATGAGGCATGCTTCTGATTGAGTCGAGTCGATAAACAATTAGGCTTAGGTGGAGTTGGTTCACGGGGATTTGGTTCTTTTTTATCGAAAACATTTGGTGGATGCTATACGATTTGCTGCAAACCGAGGTGTCAGGGGAACAAGGAAGAAGAGCCAGGAACCAGAAATACCAAGATACAAAAAAGAAGAGACCCGAGAAAAGTGGTCAACTTCCCGCGTATTCGAGAGAGAGAGAGCGCGCACTGGAAGCGAACATAAAAACTCTGCTCAGCGGACGATAATTCGATTCAAAATGGCCGTCGAATGACTCGTTCTAAAGGCGTTTTCTCTCGGTGGCTTTTCGAGTGAAAACGGAAAGAAAACCTCTCTATAATTAGGGGTTTCTCGCGTTTTGAAGCTTCTGGGGGGTGGTTTCGAGAACACGGGTTTCGGTTTCGAAGAAGAAGAAGAAGAAGAAGGCTTGAAAGACGATGAGCAGAGCGGCGGTGATAACTGAATAACAAAAAGAGGAGGAATGAACAACTGGGAGAGGCTTGTCCAAAGGAAGCAAATGCTGATTGAGAGCATAACAGGAAGACTAATAACTCCGCCTCCTCTCTTTCTGCTCGACCGGAAATTGCGGATGATCGGTTGCTGGGTATGTACTCTTGCGGCTCCGCGTATGCTCCTCGTTAGCGTTGAGCATAATTAGAGAGTCACGTGAGATTGGAATCCAGTGCTGGTTAACCTTTATTTACGATGTGAGAAATGAAAAAATGTCATGAGTCATCAACTGATCATTGTTCTCTTCTGATGTCCGGACGGTACTCGGGGTTCGACACTTCGGCGAGCTTCTGAGCGTACATGTCGAGACGGTTAGTCATTCGGAATCCCCACGCGTCCTTGCACTGACGACACAGGTTCAGATCGAGCTCAGCGATGAGCACTCCTTCGCGAACACGAGACAGCGCCTGAGAGAACGGGCGATGTACTTGAAAGAGGAAATGAGTTACCGGTGTGCGACTGCCATCTGGAGCCGCGATGTAGCTGGATCCGTAGAAGTGTCCAAAGTCTTTGTGAGCCGGTTGCCCATTTCCGCTGGTGAACTCGTGTGGGAAGACTTCCGTACCGACGCGGTTGATGCCGACGGTGAAGACGTGGTTGGCGATGGCCGCGTTTCTCGCTTCGATGCCCCACAGCGGCTCGCTGAACAAACTAACGTCACGGACGACATCACTTCGAATGGCTCACCTGAGTGCTCCAACGGTGGCCGATGGGTTGAAGATGATCTCGGCTCCGTTGAGAGCGTACATCATCCAGTTTTGTGGGTGATGACGTCCGTAGCAAATGTTGATTCCGATGCGTCCGTACTTTGTCTCGAACACTGGGTGTCCGAGGGTGGACTCCATGTAATAGGTGGATTCGTTGAAGTCGCCGACTCTCGGAATGTGGTTCTTTCTGGATCTTCCGATTACCCGTCCTGTGTGAGAGATCACCACTGCCGTGTTCCAGATGACGTCATCCTTCTCTTCATCTCTCTCCAAAATCGGCGAGATGATAACAATGTCGTGCTTGACGGCGAGCTTCGAAAGGAACGCAGTCGTTGGTCCAGAGTAGACAGACTCAGCAAACTCGGTCCACGGAAGGCGCTCGCGGGTGCAGAAGGCGAAAGGCATCGTCCACGCCTCCTGGAGTCCGACGACGTTGGCGCCGGCAGCAGCGGCCGCTTCGATCATGGCTCCGACGCGTTGGTGAATGGCATCCCTCTGCTCCACAACGCTGTCAGTGGTCGGACGGTGGATGCAGTTCTGAATGGCGGCGACGCGAACCTGAAATGAATGTGAAGATTTGAATCTGGCTGCGGGGACATACAAGTCGTGGAGCTCTAGTTTGCTCCTTCTGAGCGTCGACCACGTATCCGACCAATTGGAAGTCTCCATCGGTGGCAAGTTTCTCGGCGGCTGGGGAGATATCCAACTTCCTGGTTCAATTCCAATCTCGTTCTCTTCGAATTCAAGAAAACTCACTTGTATGGTCGTCCGTAGAGAACACGGCTGACTTCATCCAAATGAACTCCTTCCAATTTCTCAGCCAAAATCGCTTCAACGCCGTCGAATTGAGCTGGAGCCGCTGCCATCGTGACCTGTGTGTGTATCGAATAGTGAGAACGTCGTCGTATTTATACGCAGATGATTGGTTGATAAGAGGAGATAAGAGAAGGCGGTTGATGAATGAAAGCAAAACAAATTAATTGAAAGTGTTAAACTGTGCGAATGGGCGGAATGTGAAAGTGATGGACAGTCATCGAGACGGAACTTTGCATTTCGAACAGGTTGCGCAATTGGTCAAACGCCGATTTGATAAGATACGAGGTTTGTTTGAAGTCGGTTCGAAACGCAGAAACTTCTCGAGGACACCAAAAAACCAAGAGAAGCACGACATACTCTGGCTCGGAAGATCGCAGTGGATAGTTTAACAGCAGGGCTTGTCTCCGAGAGGACAGCTGTCGACACCACGTGCACCTATCTCTCTCTCTCTTCTCTCGGGTCATTCGCGTTGCAACAATCAATCTCTTTCGATCTCTCGCAGTCACAAAAGAAGAAATGGAAACAAAGTTTATCAGGTCTGACATCAAACATATAAGCGAATTAAAACGTTCACTTTCTCGCTTTGCTAGCCTCCTCGGCCATCGTGAACCACTGGAGCAGCGACCCGAGTGAGTGATCTCTCGGAAGTTCGATCTTCGGGGGAATGTCGGGTTGAGGCTCTTCTGGCGGCGGGGATGATTCGGTCCTGGCTCCCCACGGATCGTCACTTCGGAAGACGTCCACTTCACTCACTGGCTCCATGAGCCACTCTTGAACGAGATCACTTCTCTGCTCTCTCCTCGGATACTTTTTATAGAACTTCTCGACGAATGCTTTCGGAGCAATATCTTCGATTCGCATCCCTTGATAGTGCTGAATAATTGGACTTTTTCAATTGAACCCTTCATAACCTTCGTACACTGTCCATGCACGGCAACTCATCGACCACACGGAATATTTTTCCGACGGAGTGACTCATCGAAGTGAGCACAGAGTCGAGCTCTGCGCACAAGTAGGCCCTTTTCTCGTCCGTCAGCTGCTTGCTCTGGTTCTTCACCAAATTGTAGTCGGGTTCGTGCGGCAGAGCATACAAGCGCTGACGTATCAACTCGCTTTTCTGACCACAATGATCATCTGAATTCTCAACGAATACAAGAGCGATTCAGAAGAGAACTCACAAGTGAACAGCTCCGGAGCATGACGATAGAACTTGTCGTCTTGATACTGAACGAAATCGAGAGTCAGCGGACGGAACTTGACGTCGATTGTCCGATTTCTGATGACTGGATGGAAGTCGCTGAAGGGAGATGCGGTTCACTTCCTCTCCGTTTGTTTACCTGTAGCAGCTCTGATTGAGAATGTCTTTGAATTTGTCTCCGCTCAGAATGGTTCCTCCGTGACGTGCTGCGTACGAAACCACGTACAAATCATCGTAGTTGATGAATGCCCTAAAAACAACGGATCCATTCCAATCCCACTCCTCCTCCTCTGACTCACTTTCGTAGTCCACGACCGCTTCTCGCCGGAGTGAACGTCACGATTCCCAGTTGCTCGAGCTTCTAGAAACGAGTTGAATGCGGGGGAAGGGAATGCGAAACGTGCAATTATACCGTCAGAAGCTCGGCATTTCGCGAGTTGTAGTTGTTGATGTTGTTGTAGACGACGGGCAGAAACACGGTCACCTGGATAAACAACATCTTCGAGAGACTCGTGACTTGTGGGCGCTCACGTCGAAGTTGCGGAGCAGGAGCCACCTGACGACGGACACCAATCCGGCGCAGTCCACATGACTGAAATTGGAGTGTGAGAGTGGCGGCGGGGGGACGGAGAGCGATCTCATTCTTCTGAAACCCACGTTCTCGCGTATCCGGAAGCACTTCGGCCAATGTTACAGCCGTCGATGACGAGCGGCCGCGATATTGCCTCTTGAGTGGGCGGCTTGAAACAAGAATTCTCTTTATCGTTTTCTAGAATGTTCTATTTCAGTTGAAAACAAAAATAAATAGATAGCGGATTACTGTAGGTCTGGGTCATCGGGAACGTGAAGAAACGGGGGACAATGGGAAACTGAGGTGGGAGGGAGGGAGATCTCGAAGGGAACAAGTTGGACGTGATGACGTGGCACGGTCACGTGTCTAAACTAAATGATTTATCGTCGGCATCGACTCGACCCCTTCGTGATGACGTGGAAGCGTTGGTGTCAAGAGAGAACGTCCGAGGGTTGGTCTTCATTGAAGACATCTTCTGATCTACCGACGAGGCGAGAGAGGAGGAAGAAGAGGACGAGACGGGAACTCCTGTCGAAGAGACCACAGATGCTTTTCGGCTGAAATATGTAGAACTGCGTCAGCTGGTTCCCTCTTATTGCATTGCCCTTGTGCTCCTAATCCCGTTATCCTCACCTTTCCTGCTCCTCCAAATCCGGTGACGCGACTCCAAAGTCGTAGATCAAAGAGATGGCCGGAGTGTGCGGACGCATCAAATGACCCGTGTTCGTGCAATCGTCCGCACTCACCACTATCTCCGGAATGTCGGAAGTCACTGTGGAAATGCTGAAAATCATCAAAAATGATCCAAAAGAAACAATTGTCTTCTGCACCTGTAGTGCCCTCTCGGCCGTGTCCCCGTGCCGTTCGGCGGTGGTTTCCACTCGCTTTCCTTCCGTTTCTCTTGCCCATTCGTGCCGTTCTGAGCCCGATTCAGCCAAGCGCTCACCTGAATTCTCTCGATAAATAACCTACGACAGCAGTTGATCTTGTCATCCGCTTATCAAACAAATCGGCTCACCTTTGTTTTCGCTTTCATTAATCTCCTACGTTGCCGATCACGAATGTCTAGCTCTTCTCGGAAACGCATCGCGTCTAGAAGAGCGTCCATCTGAACGAGAGAAAATGGGGAATTCAAGGGGCAAAAGAGGGCTCACTTCGACGGTTGAATGCGTTCTTTTAATCGACCGAACCATGAGGAGAATGATAACGAAAGAGAACATGATGAGAATGGAAATCGTGTAGAGCATGCGACCGAACTCGCTCTCGTACTCTTTCATCCGAACGGACACTTCGTCGAGAACACTGAAAACGTCTCAAATGGGCAGGAAAGGGGCATGGGGACCCACTGCGGTTCGCAGGCGTTCCGCAGAGTGACGCATGCTTCTCGAATTCCTTCTTGACAAGTCGGAGAGATCTCGCCGAGCATGCGGAACTCGTGATATCAGGTGAAGTCCAGACTGCGTCTGAAACGAGTTCTCAGAACTTTGGGAAAGTGAGAAGTGGTGATTGAGTGTTCTCTAGGGGTATCACACGCTAATCGATGGGGACGGCGCGAAAAAGGAGAGACACTCGTGGCCTGGTGCTCCGCGAGCCGACGGCGCCGCTGCTCGACTGGCCTCCTCCTCCTCCGCCTCCTCTTCTTGATTTCCATGCATTTCCATAGCAGCACATTCGAGTGCGCGGATTGTGCGTGGAGTGGAGACGCAGACGTCCATCGTGGGACATGTTTTTATTATTATCGAGTGGAAAAGACACTCTCGATAGCGGGTGATTAGCAGTGAGAGGGTGGGCAAAGATTAGTGTTCTTCTTCGCGAGAACGAGACGAAGACAGCAACGGCGGCGGGGAGGAAGAGGCCATTTATTTTTTATGCGACACTGTGATGACGAGTGTGAATGTGGGAAAGTGGGGGAAGAGCTGTGGATGGAAACAAACGGATTCATAATCGGGAAACGCGAATGCATTGCACACGTCCTTGTTCTTCTTGCTGCTTTTAATCAAGGCCGTGTTGTCTTGTTCCGCCGATTCCCATTCTCAGCACACCCTCTTCTTCGGGGGGACACGTGAGTCAGTTGCACTCTTCTCGCGTTGATTGCGTATTTCGGAATGAGCAAAGAGCATCAATCCCAACGTCTTCCACTCTTCTCCAGGTGGTCTATTCTCTTCGATATATACAAAATGTATTCATTGTTTCGAGAGAGAAAGCGGCGCGGAGGGGGATCCCGTCATCATCATCGGTGTTTCGAAACTCTTCGACCGATGAGCGGCGGGAGCCCCCAGCCCATCCGTCCGGGAGCCCCACGCATTGTAATTTTGTCGGCGTCTCTCCGTCGTCACACTGTCTCGGCCTCCTGGACACCCCCTCATCTGCTCTCTCTCGCTCCCTCCACGGGATCTGTTGTGTGAGCGAATGGGCTCTCGCTGTGCCGGCACAACACGTCTCTGGACGGACTGCCGTATAGCCGCTGTTCGAAGTCATGTCTGCCGACGGATTCTGGCTGTTTGAGGGTCTGGAGGAGGAGCCGTACGGCCTTCTTCCACTCGTCAACCTCTCCGGAAAGGTAAGCTTCTTTCCCTCCACGACCCCCTGAGTTCACTGTTCCAGGGAGGTCCTACAAGTACCAAATATGTCGATCGCATCGGCTCGTACCAATGGTATCTGAACGACGAGACGGCGACCATCCTGGTTCCGGGAGCTCCGGTCGAATCGTTCTATTGGCCAGGTGGCAAGTTGATGCAGGACCACGGAGTAGTCATTTATGACGTCAATCACATGAAGGTTAGTGCGTGACTTGTTGACTGAAACTCGAGAAAAACGAGAACGGGCTGGGCTCTCTCCGACCGAAAGTCAATGCAAATTTGTTGCCCTACAGGTCCGCGAGGGATCCCTCGACGCCATCATCATCGCCGCTCGACTGCTCAGCGAGAAGAAGAAGAAACCGATCGACTTCTCGCAATTCCACTTCATCACCGACGCGATCAACCTTCAGAAGATCTTCGCTTTCTGCAACGAAGCCGGAGAGGGACTGTTCCGTATCGATTGCGAGCGCGTCGGAAAAACTGTTCTGCTCACGAGGTTCAACTGGCCCCCTTCTTTTCTATCTCCCAATGTTTCTCTTCAGAATGGAGGCTTCCGATCTGATGGAAATCGGTCACGTCACCTTCGACCAGAACCTGAAATCGAGAATGACCAGGCCACGAGGTGCTCACTCCACGGGTCCATTCTTCCAACTCGTCGCTTATCAATTCGGAACATTCCGCATTCTCGTCCGGTACGAGGTCGATTGCGCTGATTATGCTGCCGTTAAGTGTAATCCGTGAGTAATCCAAATGGACTTTCCTCTCATTCGGTGCCTTGCAGAGTGCCCGTGGACAAATCTGAAGTGCTCCCGGAGAAGAAGAAAAGTGACATCAACCCGGAAATCGAGATCGTCAACTACGGAGAGGTCCCCCATGACGTGCCGCTTCAAGTGCTCACCACCTACCCGCAAGGAGCCGGATTCCCGTTCTTCACGTGGGCGCAGCTCTTCTTCACCAATGCTAATCACGTGAGTGAGCCCCTTTGATTCGCTCACGCAATACTTGTGTTCAGGAACTTCTCGGTTGGTTCAAGGGTAACGGAGACTTTGGAAAACCGGCCATCTACACCCTCCAAGACGTCTCCAAAATGATGAAGCCGTTGCCACTGGTGTCTCTGAGCAAAGTGCACGACTGTCTCGACAAGGTGTTCAAGTTCCTGACCAAGAACGACGCCAACTTCCGATGCGGTCTCGTGTGGAAGGGAAAGGCGCATCTGGAGATCTTTGCGAAGCACGAGGAGGCGACCGGAGGAATCAGTCAGGGAGTTCGCGATTTCCTGGCGACGCAGTGCAAGGACGAGGAGCCCGAGGAGCAGAAGTGAACGATTCCACTTGTCATTTGCAATTTCCTTTTTGTATAATGTGTTCTAAAACGATAAAGTATGTGGTTTTGAAAACGAGACCAACCGGTTCCCACGCAGAACAATGTCCCGTTGTTTTTCTAGACTTTCCAGCTTAGAAGGCACGTATAAATGGACGAGGTCATCAGTCCGACACTCGCGTTCATGTCATGATGATTCTCCTTCTCTCACTCCTCCTCTCCGTCTGCCACGTCACCAGTCTCCACGTCACCCACATCAGTGACTGTGGAACAGCGAGAGGATGCTGGAAGTTGCCGAACGGGTGCAAAGACGCGAGTGACTGTCAGACGATGCTCACCTGGAAGCACGAGAGACGTCATCTGATACTGGAGATTGAGAGCAAACTGGTCAAACCAGACATGTGGCTGGGCATCGGATTCTCGAAAGACGGGTTGATGGTGTGCGGAGCCGAGGCTTCCACTGCAAATTGCACTGATTTCAGGGCAACGACACTGTCTTCGAATGCCAATTTCCAGCGTCTGGAGCCGGAAGTGTGCTCCTCTCTCACAACACTGCAAAGAGGAATATCGTACTGAAAACGGTAGGTGAAGCAGTGAATGTCACAGAGAAGAGCTGCTCTTCAGGCGTCTGAGCTTCTGATCCGTGACGGCTACACAGAGTTTGTCGACGGAAAGGCAATGTGTGGAGGAGAGTGGATTCTGGATAACATTCATCTGGACTCGACGGAGAGAACATTGGTGAGAATGCGAAGACGCCGTTGTTGACAGAAACATTGGGGAGTTTCAGATGCACGTCATCTCTTCTGGAAGATACCACTTGTTCTTTGCCTACGGACCAATGGAGAAAGGTTTGTCTGGAGGATGTTTAGAGTTCGGAACGAATTGTTTCAGGAGAGAAGAGAATGCACGGAATGTCGGGCAAGGAGGCTCCGTGGAAGTCTCAGGAGCAAGTGCGCTTCTGTCAGAGATGCTCCAGTTCCTTCGCCAATCTGGATTCGGTGGCGACTGATGAGTTCAACAAGCAGTGAACCGGTCACAGATATTCGACGTGACCACTGTCTTTCGGGTTTCTTTTGTAATAAACTCTTCACGCAATTGACTCTTTGACACATCTGTTGGAAAAAACAGAACATGTTTCAAAACATGTTTCGAAAGGGGGAGATAGTTCCAAAGGTATAAAAGCAGGCTGAGAGATCAATTCGACAACTCGCTTCGACATCAACTAACACCTGCAACATCCTGCTTATCCGACATCGCCATGTCCAGGAACAACAAACTAACCCAACTCGCCACAGTTCCAGCCGCCGAACCGAACTGGGAAACGTCTTCGCACTCGCCGCCGCTGATTCACAATGACATCACCACATTCAACATCAACATCAACTTCGGGGGCACCACGTCTTCTTCATCTGAAGATCAAAACCGAGCGTTCACCAAGATCTGCAGTCTGATTGGCCACCAACTGGTTTGAGAACGGTTTCAAAGCTGAAATTGAGAGATGTTTCAGCATGATCTTCGAGCGGAGAAACACGAAAGAAAGAGACGGCGATCATCGAGGAAGGGAACTCCTCCTCCAGAAGAAGCGCTCGTCGAGGTGGATGCTCTTCCGCTGATTGAAGAGCAATTGGTCGAGGTCGACGCGGTTCCGCTGTTCGAAGAAGAGCTGATTGAAGTGGACGCCACTCCGAAGAGCGACGAATCGGAAGAGTTCCCCGCGTGTCAGGAGGTTCCAGTCGAGCAACAGAAGCGGAATAGAAAACCGGTTGGAAGCAGCGAATACCAGGATTTATACCTGATTCACAATTCGCAGACCCAACTGCAACCGCCTCGGAAGTTCCGACTGGTTCCAGCGCCGCGACTGAAAGCAGTGCCAGAAGAGGAGCTGCCGAAGAAGAGGTTCTCTTCCGGTCACCGGAAGAGAAGAGAGTACGTGGAACTGGGACAACTGAGCTCTTCGGAGGTTCTCAAGTGGGTTTCAGAGCGTTGAGATCACGGTTTGATTCTTCTTTTCAGCTCGATCGGTCCCGTATTGAAAGAAGCGGCGAAAGAGAGCAAGACGAGGAAATCGAATACGGTGCAACCGCTGAACGCCTCGAACTCTGTAACTCTCCGTGAATGAACCCTTTGATACAAATATAATGGACTTTATTAGTTTGATTGAAAAAAGAAAAGATCGTTGTGTACATCGATTATAGAAAACGCAATGAATTTCGACATAAAGAGGGGGGATTGATAGGAAACGGGCGACAGCAAAATGAATGAAAACGGAGGGAACGGAAAAGTGGAAAAAGAGAAGAGCAGTGCAGTGCTCAGAAGCCATTGTTGACGCCTCCTTTCGAGCCGCCGAGTTGCTGCTTTCGACGATCTGAGTAGCCGTTGCGCATCTGGTGGACGATTGAGTTGACGACTCTGAAACACGGCGTTTCGGGTACGCTCTCTATCTCCCTCCCTGACCTCTGCCACGCGAGGATCATCTCGTTCTTCTTGTCCTCCTCCGCCATGTACGCCGACAGGGTCTCGTCGATTTTCTCCGCCATGCACACCAAGAAGATGTCCCAGAAGTGCGAGTTGAAGCCGCGCGAGATGAAGTCGACGTGACGTGCTCCGAGCTGTTCGCACGCTTCTCTCACTTGATCATCGTTCAGCTCGTATGTGATGATCTGAAGGTTACTCACGTGTGATGATTTTGCTCGGTGAGCAGATCTTATGATCTCTTCTGAACTTTTCTCCTCAAAGTTCGTTACTCTTCACATATTAAAGGAGTTAGTCACCCGCTAACAATCTAAGCACTTCTCGGAAAAATTCCAGCTTCCCCTCCCCTCGAAAAATCTTATTACAAATGTGGTCTTTTCATACTTTTCGGCTCAAGAGCCTTCGAGAAAACTGAGGAACATCCGAATTGAAAACAAATCATCGTACCAGTTTGTAGAAGAACGCCTGGATTGTCGAGGAGAGTCCAAGGAACGCCGCGTTCTGCATTGGGCTCTCGTTCTCGGCGATTCCGAATGCGAGCTTGATCGAAGTGGAACGGGTCGCCGACTTGTGCCAGATCTCAGTGAAGAGCTCCGGGCATTGGTTGAGAACTCTGCAATGTGTGTCCCTTGTCCCAAATGTCCCAAATGTCCCAAGTGTCCTAAGCCCCAGTTCTCGAACTCACCTCGGCCACTCTTGAATCACGAGTTTCTTCGTCTTGGCGTTGAGCGGCCCGACCTGCGCGGAGCCGATTCCGCTGCCAATCACGGCGTCCTTCTTTCCGCGAATCGTCGACAACAACCCCATCATAGTGTTCTGAACGCTTAGAAAGTCGGCCGGCTGCTGAAAATAGAGTTGTCAGTTCCAGACGGACGAATTTCAGACGGGCAATTTCGCGGGAAAGCGAACACGAAGCACACAATAAAACATGGAGACAAAGATCGGCGACGAAGAGTGTTTTGACCCATTATGTACTTTGTCTCATGATGGATTACACCGCGAGCGGCGAGATGAGGAGAAGGAAGTTGCCGTTTGCGGTAAACCCCGGGATTTGAAACGAGTGATGTTTGGGAGTTTTTTTGGGTGGGTCACGTAGTAGGAAAGCACGAGAGAAGGATCGGTTGGCGACAAACAGAAGTGGCGAGAGAGAGGGAGAGGGAACCGTCAAATTGGCCTAACTATATGCGGAGTCCACGAGGAGGAACATGTGACTCACGACGAAGACGAAGAAGAAGACGACAATGATTGCGACGTCAGACCGTGAGAACAGCACTTTCCAGACATGGCCAAAGAGGGTTAGAGGACAGATTAAACACTAGGGATTGAGTAATCACGAGAGTGATTGTTCTGAGAAGGTAAACGCTTCTGAGAAGGCTCGGGCATTGTCAACCCCTCCGAATGATCACTTCCAGAACTAGTCATCAGAATCTGAATTCGTGATTCGGACGTCTATGATTTGTTTTCTGCGCCGCCTTCCGCATCCGCCTTCATCTAATAACGCATTTCGAGATGACGTGCGAAAAATAGAAAAAGGTTGTTTTTTTAACAGCCACAACTCCACCTCGACCGGTGAGTGTCTAGTGTGGTCTCGACGAATCGGCGCCGCCCGTCCATCTCTCTCGCTGACATTCGAATGTCCCGGAAGTCCCGCCGACATAAGCCCGGACCCAATAACGAGAACTTCCGCAATCTTCTCTCTTTTTGTTCTCTCCCACGTACGTCTCCGTCTTTAGAAATGGTGCCCCGCCGAAGAAGAGCCGCGTCGAAATTAAACTCTTCTTTCCTCTTCTTCTTCTCCTGCCGAAAGTTTGTCCCCTTGCTGTCCCGTTCTGACATTGCCTATAAAAGAGGAGAACAGACGGCGACGCACGTAGACAGCACTCCCCGAAATCGGATTTCCCCCAAAAACTTGGGAGAAGAAGTGATGCCATTGTGCGAATAGAGGGAGTGTGTCTCGAAATTCGATGCGCTTTGTTAGGGAAAAAGTTCGGAGAAAAGGGGATGACACGAAGAAACCGAAAGAGCGAAAGAGGGGCCACTGTAACCGGGAACACAGAGACCAAAAAGAGATTACGGAATGTGTTGTTGGTGGGTAGACAGGGGGCGCTGGGTCCAAACAACAACTTTCCGTGCCTCCAGTTTGTATGTTTTCATGTATTATTCCACTACTTCCGAGAAGAACTTTCCAAAAGAACCCCCCAAAACGTGGAATTATCTTTGGGAGTGAAAGCATGATTTCCGATGGCGACCTTTCGACACATGTGTACTTTCAACAACACCCCCTCCTCCTAATCAAGAGCCAATCAGTGAAGCGTGATTCGAAAAACAAAAAGGCTACGTGCCGTTTCGTCGCCCTCAAGTCCATCATCAGAGTATCTTTTCGCACTTTCCAACTAAATTGTCGTTATATTTGTATATACGAGGAAACACGGCCTAAATTCGATTTGGCTGCTGCCGCCGCCGCCGCATCACTTCCCTCGGCTAATATTCCAAGTTCAAAGGGTCATTTCGTTGAGAGAGAGAGGGTGGAAAAACATATGAAAACACGACGAAAACTTGTTTTGTGAAATATGCAAAGGAGCGAAGGAGTGAAAGAACACGGCCGAGTGACTCTGTTAATTTCATGGTCCGCTTGGATATTTTGTCGCCCCCCTGGCGGCCGTCAAGAAAAATAGAGGCGGAGTCGTTTGGGAACAGGGTCCGTTCCGA
This sequence comes from Caenorhabditis macrosperma, assembly GCA_963932285.1. Taxonomy (NCBI): domain Eukaryota; kingdom Metazoa; phylum Nematoda; class Chromadorea; order Rhabditida; family Rhabditidae; genus Caenorhabditis; species Caenorhabditis macrosperma. The sequence goes on along the minus strand of OZ010621.1, from coordinate 9,660,667 downwards.
GAACAAGCGCCAAAGTGATATAGGGGTCGACGGGGCGTCGGGAGCCGCCTAATTGGGCACAGAGAGAGCACAGAACGGAAGGAAGCAAGAGCTCATCAGGCTCGCGCGCGCAGCGGTTTTTGGTTTTCGAAACTTTGAAACTTCGGTGCACTTTCTTCTTTTCCTCCGCTTCCTCGGGTTGGAGAAGAACAGAAGAATCGACGTCGTCGTGGAATAATTCATCGAGTATTGTAGTTTCCTTCGTCGAGACTCACTGAGCACGACGACACTGATTAAACGAGTAGTCGCTGCACGAAGAAGAAGAAGAAGAAGAAGAAGAAGAAGAGAAAGAGGAAGAGTTTTTCCTTGAGAAAACAAGAGACGAAACGTTCGAAAATAGAAGAAGCAGCAGCCGCCGCTCGTCCGGACCATCGCAGCTCCAATCAACAGGAAATTGGGCCGAGATGGGCGGGGAGGCGGGCCAGGAAGGAAGTCCGAAACGAGTGTACCCATTTCGTTTTATACCCGAGCCCCTCCGTGACTCCGCCCCTCTCTCTCTCTCTCGAGTCCCCCCGCGGTTCCGGGATCGAAATGGGAGGAACAACGGGGAGGAAGGGCCCCTTTCTTGATGATGATATGGAAGGATAGAGCGTTTGGATGATCTCTTGGAATATTTCATTGCGAGAGGGCAACAGATAAATGTCGCTTGTCACGTAACTATATCTATAATTGGGCGAGAACATTTGAAAGAGTGCACAGACTTCTGCGTCATTCGACACGTTTCACTGGTTTCGGAGAAGAGGAGAGAGAGAGATGGGCGGGACGCGAGTAATTGCTTCTTGTAGATCGCAAGGTTCAATCTCTGAATGAGTAACTAAACAAACCCGCCTTCTCTTCCGTGTTTTCAAGACACGGCCGATCGCAAATTGTCAGTTATCCCTCGCCGACTAGACTACCATTGGAATCGCCGGTTTCGTCTCTATTTTGCCAATTGGCACGTTCCCAGTCGACATTTCATTGTTATTCAAACTAGAAACTTTCCCAGGCGCCTCGCCTCCAGCTGCCGATGATTAGTTTGGGATCGGCGGAGACATCCGGAGCAATGAGACAGAAAAACGCTTCGTGGGTCCGTGGTCGAATTCCCCCTTCCCTTGTCACGTCAGTGGCTTCACGTACGTGCGCACAGACATAATCGGTCGCGAATGTTTCTTTGTGGCTGCCCATTGGATCCATTCCACCTGCGTATGCCGATGAATGATGACTGGAGGACAAACACGTGGAAAACAGCTGCCGGACAATAGATTCACAATGAGTTATTCATTGAGGGAGGGACACAAACACACTGAAATTGAGATCCGCCATTTGACACCCGGGGAACATTTGGGAAAGTGTGCGAGGAAGTGGCGAAGAAGGAAGAGTCAGTCCCACTCCGTTTGATGGGGACTCTGATCCGGAACGGACGAGCTGATGCACTCAGGGGGATATCTCGAAACGATCAGCTTGAATAGTAAGAATCGAGAAAAGTGACAGGTAGAGAGAATGGAGCATAACAAGAGTACGCACACTAAAGAGCAGAATTCAATTTGATTCGAAGAAAAGAAAGTGAGAAGAAAACGGAGAAGGTCAGGTCACACTCATAGAAACGGAGCGAGAGAGAGAGAGGGAGAGATTGAGTGTAACAATCCGTTCTTCCCCTGAGCAGCACCGAATCGAAAAAAGTGTCCAGTCGGCTCAACCCGTAGTTTCTCCGTTTATCACGGAATCTCGTCATTCACCTGTCCGCAGATGGTCGAGGAAGGACGTCGGCTAAAAATAGCTGAAGAGAAAGAAGAAAAAGAAGAGATAGCCGAGGAGAAGGAGCAGAAGCGCGCGGGATGCAATTGATGCGGAACGGCCATTCACCGTCATTCATTGCGAGAGATGATAGGGAACGAATTGGAGACAAACACGAGTGACACGCACGGCTCCTCCGTTTGCAGCTGTTCTTCCAGATCCATCCATTGACATCTTGACGTCACGACCGAAAAGTCAGAAAAGAAGGACTTGTGGCGCCATAAACGAATCGGATCGGGAGGAGGGAATGAGAAGAAACACTTCCTGGATCACTGACCAGACTCTATATTACAACAAGACATTGCAAAACTATCCTGGATCCTCTCAGAACACAATCCTTTTTGGCGTCCTGTTTGGAAGGAATCTTCATCTAGGACACCACCGTCTCTTAACAGCGGACACTGACTCAAAAAAGAGGGTGGACCTCCTGAAAATGTGTCAAATGTCGGTGGTATTTCCAACCGCCGAGTGCGTAAACCTCGAAAACAGAACCAAGCGGAGCAACTTCCTGCTCGGTGCTCAGAGTGCAACATTTCAAGCAATTCCGGCTCAGGGTCCAAGGCGGCGATCTTTGCCCCGCGGATGGAGTATGTATATGATTTCATTCACCACCCGGTGGGAGTAAATAAGCGAATGAGGAAATTGCACCCACCGAGACGTCGGCGGAAACAAAACACGGGCGGCACCGAAGGAGGCGAATGGGGGGCTCTCTACCGTATTGAAGACGGGCGGCTCGAATTCCAGACGACTTCTCTTTTCTTCTTCGTTCCCGTCTCGAATATCTTTTGACTGCGCATCCATTCCCCCCACGACCAAAGACCCGTCCCAATTTCGAATTCCACTTTCGTGGAAGAGGAGGGGGAGAAAAACGAAACGAAAATGCTCAATTAAGACTCAAATACCAACAAAATTAGGCGACGACGACGGGGAAAAAGAAGCAGCTGCTGCTCGTCAAGATGTTTGGTGAGAGGAGGACTCATTTCGAGAAGCGCCTCTCGTGTACTACTTAATTCGACGGGGCCACCTAAAGCATACAAACTCACTGAGACAGAGTGCATCGGGAGCAAACGAGCAGCCAACGGAAAGGCGCTTTTTGCGTCGAATTCGTCACGCACCGCTTCTTACAAAACTGTTATTTTTCGAAAGTTTGCCGTGCTTTTTCTTGTGAATCCACACGAAAACATGGAGAAGACGTGCGAAAACAAAAACACACGTGGTGGGGGGAGGCGACGAAACTGACGGTTAACGTTCGGAAATTACAGTGTGAGAGGAAGAGGAAGACGCTACGAGAGACACAAGACTTGTGCTCCGAGTTTGTAATTGGGAGAATATAAGAGAATCTGGGGGAGGGGGAGCCGGCCGTCTTCGGAGAAACGGATAGGAAGAGGGAAAAGAGACGGGACGTCGTGCCGCTGAATTGAAGATTATAGCTGACAGATGCTGCTGGAAACATGACAACAAAAGGCGGCGAAAGAAGAAACAAATTATTGACACTGAGAGCCGAACGAAAGATGGATTGAATGGCCAACTCGAGTGGGGGCCGCTTTTTTGCCCGACAGCAACGTTCCTGTAGTTTGGTTTCGAGAGGGAGCAGCATCTAATCGGCGACGATGGATGGCATCTTGAAAACAGTGTCTTCGCGCGTCTAGACATTCGAGTACACCGACACTCGCGCACTCGCGTTTTCAGCCTCGTGAGGGAGGGTAAGAAGTCGTCCAATTTCACTTGACAAGAGAGCTCCTCGTGAGAAGTGTCGGTTTGCGTGGCGACGTCATCAGGTGATCGAGCCGAAACTCATTAGAGTCGCACGGAAAGGACCACCCGCGCCGGGATAGTGACAAGAGGCGAATCATCAGGTCACGACGTCTTCACACAGAAATTAGACACGACGTGCCACAAAACAAAACGGAAACGCCGAAGGGTGCGTCGAAGAGCAAACTCCGCTCCTCGGCCGTCTGTTGTGATCTATTCTTTGTCTCAAATTGGCTTCGGGAAATTGGAACTCGGGGCCAGGAAGTTTTGCTCGCGCACGTAACTTTTTCAAACGGCCGATCGCCGGAAGCCGAGCTGTACGAGAGATGGAATTGAATTGTTTATTTCGGCGGAGAGTATCTGGAGATGATCTGCATCTTGGCCACGTCGTCGCCGACCCACATGTTCCCCTTGTCGTCTGTCTCAACTCTCCCGAAAACCGGATGGTTCTGGACTCCGGAAGACGGTGCGGGCGCTGCCGTCGTGGCTGCTGCCTGCTGCTGTTGGAGTAGTCTCTGTTGCTGCCAGTACCTGGAGACCTGGAGTTCTCGAGAATCGCGCACTTCTTCTATCTCACCAATTGTTGTACTGCTGCTGATGATAAGCGGCGATCTGTTGCGGTGTCCACTGATTCTGCCATTGAGCGGCAGTCAAGGCAACGAAGAAGAAGTAGAGGATGACAGTGAAAACGGAAGAGGACTGCATTCTGACGTCTTTCGACCGTTTCTGACACCTTTTCCTCTTTTATACTCGTCTTCGACTGTCGACGGTTTCTGATCGAAGTGTGCGCGGGATCAAAGTAACAAGTGCCGCATTCAGTGGCAAACAGGGACATCTCGTTTTTCAGAACTCTTAACGAGCAGAAAATGAGCCGTGTGTACAAATGATTCCAGTAAGAGTACCTAACTCGGTCATTCATCTTTCAGCCAAACAAGTGCACCTGCCGGATCATCCCTCACTACCAATGACCCATGTTCACAAACACAAACCAACGATTTCCACGGCTAGCCCTGTCTAATCGTCCGCCCATTTTCGGGTTATGCTCCTCCTCGTTCAGTTGCATTCCACTTCGTTCTTCTTTGTGACGACCCGAATGTGACCGGTATCTTCACCGGTCATTGAGAAAATAGATATTGTGATGCCGATCAGAAACTGATCAGAAATGGAACTTTTCTGATCTCGATTGAGAGGATCAAAAACAAGACTGCAAATTAATGAAAGCCTTCTTTATTCACGGGAGAACCATCAACAATGGATTGTTCGTGGAAGACGACGATGAGGAAATGATCCTCTTTCTTCAGTACAAGACATTCTCTACAAAACTCGAGTGAACAACTGTTTTCTTTTCCAATACAAGCTTGTCATTGTACGAATCCAATGCAGAATTTTTGAACTTTTCCACCAGTTCTCGGTGGATTTGGATCTTTCGAGACGGTGAAAAACTTAGTTTACAATCGAAAAAGGATCCGACGGTCAAGTTATCTTTCACAAAGTTCTTGGCACAGGTGGAGACAACGCACTGCACTAGACGCCTATAAATACTAGATCTCTCCGCACCTATAATTTTTCTTGATCCATGTTCACTTCTTCCTGAAGTATCGAAATTTAAAAAAGTTAACTTAGGTACATTTGCTTTCAGAGAAAGATAGGAAATTGGGCGGTTGTAGGGTGCCATATCGTTTGGAGCTAATGTAGTAGTCAGGGACGATGTGTCCGTATTCGAACGTATCTCAAGGGTCAATCTGCTCACGTGTGACTGCGTCTCTCTTCCACACACTCTCTACCGAATTTACAAGGGGTGAGCGAAGAGTTTGATCTAAAATATGAAAAGTACATCTAAAAATTATCAAAAACATTAGAGCCTAATTTAGAATTTGACTCCGCTGAATTTTTTTTGTATCGGAGGGAATTTGCGAATAAATATTATTCTTAAAATTCACGCTATCCAGCACTTGAAACGCGCCAAGGCGGCACGCGAAATGCGCTGTACTCTCGCACCCTCTGCGGCCACCACACTCTCTCGGCGGCGGTCGACAGAACGCGCTTTTTGATGCGCGAAAATAGTGTCGCGCGCGGTTTTTGTGAGTGAATGGATACTTTCCGGTGGCAGAATCGAGAGATTTTTGAGATCCGGATAGAAGAAGTGATTATCAACAATTTAAGACATCAACCAAGAGTTTTCGTTATAGATTGCTTGAGAAATCTTCAGTTAAAGTGGAGCAACTTCCAAGGGAATCAACTTTCTTCAAAAAAATCGGAAAAAATCGTTCGAGGTCTCAAAATGTAGCTCTTGGTTAGGGCTACAATTCCTGTTGATCAGATTTTTGAAAAAAAAATTACTCGAGCCGAAAACCAAGAAAAACTGTAAATTTGACGTTTTTTTCATTGAAAAATCACATAAATTGAATGAAATCGAGCCATAGACGGAACGTTTTCCAAATTCTGGTCAACAGGAATTGTAGCCCTTATCAAAAGCTTCAATTTGAGACGTCGAGCAACTTGATTCGTTCAGTTTGAAAAAAGTTGATTCCTTTTGAAGTTTTCGTTTTCACATGAATTTCGATTTTTTTCGTCTCTCGGGGGCAGACTGAAAGAGAATTGAGAGCAAATTGATCAGAAATGTTCCTTAGCACCCAAAGAACATTTGCTCACAATGCCGCCTGTTTTGTAATCAATCTGCCGATTTCTCCCCAAAAGTCACTGGGAATTTATGCACAATTTCATTCGATGCCTATTTCTCAACGAAAACTCAACCGATTTCTGTCTGCTAAGTTGCAAATGAAAGAGAACATTCTGCTTTTCAATTTCATGGTCTTATTTGTCTTTTTTCTTCCAAAATCGCTCTGAAATCAGCGAATGACTGTTTCAGCGCGCGCTCGCCACAGTGGGCGAGCGAGAGAGTGCGCGGCCACCAGAGACGCCAGACGAGCGTCGATTTTGCTTGCGCGTTTCAAGTGCTGGATAGCGTGAAATTTGCTGATTGGTTGCAGAGGCCAATCAGCGTGGTGCACCATGGTGGCCGAATTTTTCCCTCCTCTTCCAAGGGAGCGAAAATTTTTTTAAGAATAATAATACTGTTTATTCTATGTCATTCCTATGATACAATTTAAATAAATTAATGGTGAAAAATTATATAATCGTATTAATATGCAAAAGAGGGAAGCTCAATTTCGAACACATTTTTCGGTTTCGTCGGTCTACCGATGTCTCTCACTCGAGTTGTATCGGCATTCCTGGCCAAAAGTCGTCCGATTGATTTGGAGAGATCGCTCGTCTCGTTTCGGGATTCGTTCGCAGCAACACGCTCGTCGAAATCGGTGTTGCGGATTTCGGAGAGGATGGTTCCAGCGAGTTCCTTCTCTTTTTTGTCTTCCTCCAGGGGGTCAAACATAGCGTTGGCGTACGCTTTGAGATCATCGACATTCGTTGCACTTACTTCTGAAAATGAACATAATTGTTTTCTTTCTTTCATACCTGGGAAACTCACTTGTCGGGTTGGTAATTGAGAATATCGTATTTCTACGACTCTGCTTTCTGCTGACTGGTGGAGTCCAATCGACAGACATATCTACGGACACATCATCGATTCCGCCTGTTTTGTAAGCATCCGGTGATTCTCTTCCGTCCGTTGTATCGAAGTTTTGCTTGTCGTCTTGCCAGTTATCACCACTGCCTTCATTTGCTCGCCCTTTCACATTCATATTGAATGGTACGAACAATCGGGAGGCGTCTTTTCCAGAAGCTTTCAAGGATTCCGCCACATCTTCCGCATTGAACAGCAGAGCCCTATCGTTTTCCATGATGGTTCGGTTCTCTTCAGTATTCGCGGAACCGTTCAGAGCGGAAGAAGAGAGCGGATCGTCGTTCAGTGGTGCGTCGCTTGCCTTCAGCAGTAAATTGAGTCCGGGAATACCTCGTTGTGCTCGGCAGGATACTACATGCTGAACGTGCTGGCAGAGTGAGGGGTTAGCAATGAGTTGAGCAGATAGGTTCATGTACTTGGCGACCATATTATGGATGCTATTTCTTTTTGCGTCACTAAAGTTTTGCTTCTGATCAAGAGCCAGTTGTTGAAGCGCCAGTGACAAACGGAACAGTTCGATCAGCGACTGAAAACTTAAATGCTTCACTTGCTAACATCATCACTCTTACCTCATCGAACCCGACTTCAACGCACAACAAACTCATAGTACACTGAATCGCATCAATGTGCGTGCTCAGATCTTTTTCATCAGCCAATGCGGTGGCTCTAAAGAGCATGTTCGTGATTTCTCCAATATGTTTTCGCATGAACATTTGGTCGGCACGCGAGCACTTTTCGACAGTCAATTGGATATCCGACACGTCGAGTTCATATCCAAGATGAACCAAATTAGCTGCATTATCGTGTCTGAAAAGAGCAAGCTTGAACTGCGTATTTAAAAAGCTTAGCTCACCTGTCTAGCAATGTGTGGAAAATGTGTTGAGTTTCCAGGCGAACTTGAGGATCTCTAACCAAAGCAAGAAGCAGAAGAGTATCAAGGAATGAATCTGTGAATACGGTAGCAAGATAGGCAGTACGGTACTTTGTAGCAACTTTCAGCAGAGTTTTAACTAGAACGTGTTGTAAAAACTCGTCGCCTTGTTTCGATTTTCTCTCATCCAAATTTGGAATGTTACCAACAGTGAACATCATCATTTCGACTTTCTGGTAATCAGGAAGAGCATTGGCAAAGTCTCCCATCGCGTTGATCAGAGCTTCTTGGTACATTTTTTCTGCAGGCTGATCGCAACATTTTCCACTTCTTTCGAAATCGACAGAAGTGCGAAGATGCTTCAGGAGAGAGTTAAAAATTGAAAGTAGAAGCGGACCAATCGAGGTTCCAGCGATTGAGACAATACTTGAAAGCACAGTGGCTATTCCGATACGAGTGGAGGCGTCTGCGGAGCACATGCTATCCAAATGGTTAATCAGTTCCTGGAAAACAAATAATCATTTTCAGCAACGCGCAAGAAAACAAACTTGTATCACGAAATAGCTATTTTGACTCTGGATGCTGTAGATGATTGCACGGAAAACATGAATGGCAAAAGATGGCGGTGGTGTCCAACGTTTATGCAAATCCATGTGTTTCAACACAGGCTCTATTACCGCTCGTAATGATCCGAATGACGCTTTCCCCATTAATTCTCTCAAACATCTATCCGACAAAACTTTCGGTGTAGCTTCCTCGTCTTTTTGGTGCGTTTGAGAAGAGTCGGCAAACGTAGTGTCAAACTTTGGCAGTTGTGAAGCCGAGAATCCTCCAGACTCATCAGGTTCTTGCAGATTGAAAAGAATAGAAGGCACAATCTTGTCCATATGTTGTTGTTCCCAAATGTTCGGATGTAAGTCGTCAGTTACTGACTTCCAAACGACACCTCGAAGTCCACGAAGTCCTGCACACCGGGCCAGACGGAAATCGTCCCCGTATGCTGCTTGTGGGTTCGCGTGGCACATTTGTGAGAACTTATCGATGAAAAAGTCGTACTGGCGATGATAGGAAGGTGAACTCTCTTCGATATTCGAGAATGTGACGAATGAGTCAGTGGCCAGTTGCTGGAATATTAATACTAGTTGTAGTACTCCCACGCACAAATTTTGATACCTCCATTTTTGCATTGTTGCTTTCCAACAGACGTTGAACCATCCGCAAGTGATTCTCGCTGAATTGTGGCAAGCTCGGAGAACTGTGGCATGCTTTTAGAAGTTGGTCCATAGCCTCCACGGCAATCTGAACTTTATGATAATTATTTCGATATATTAATCGTTTTCTTGCAACACACCTTCACTTGAACTGGTCTTTGCCGGCTCAGATCTCGAACCATTCGCATTACCAAGTATTCACCGATTCTCTCCAACTTCTCAGGATGCGAGATAGCGTAGAACGTCAGCTTTTGCATGTTTGAATGGAGAAGTCCATCGGTAACAGCCCTCGGGTATATGGAGTCAACCAACCGCCGATATCTTAAGAAATAACTTTTTTGAGTAAAACATTAGGAAAAGCTTACCTTGGCTTGCAGGGTGTGCAACAACATAGTCCATTCATATCGGCGGCTTGAATTACTGAAATATCAATAGTTCATACATCTTGTCTTTTTTGAAGTGAAACTAATACGCCCAGTGAGTCAATTCCGAAAAGAAAGGAAAAGTGCGAGGAATCGATATTTCCCAAGTTGGCGAGAAAATTGTTGCCAAAAACAAACGGCTGGAAACGCGCTCCGCTGCTAACTTTTTCTGGCGGTCGTTCAAATTGTGAAACCAGTGAAAAATTGTTTCAATCAGAAAAAAGTGTTTAATCGCCAAAATGTTTATTAAAATTAATATACTGTGTACAACAGTTAATTCAAGTTAGTTGGTTCTAGTTGGACCATGGCAGAGGTTGTCGCATAATTCTGACGATTCGCTTCATGAAATCGCCGCACAATTTCCTCGGCAATGACTGAAAATTCCAGCTTTCAAGATTTTCGACGTCAAAATGATACCATCAGTGATATTTCTATTATCAGATAATCCACCCATATCAAATTTGTCAATTTGAAGCGTCGACAGGTCTCGGAACAGCGCGACGGCGTGCGGATGGAGCACTTTGCACAGAGAGTCCAGTCCGTTTCCGCCCAACAAAAACGCTTTGAGCCCCGCCGAAAGATGCTCGAACCGCCCGGGAGACTCGTTTTTCGGCGTGGGTTCTGCTTTCGGAGAAGTGCAATGTCGGCGGTTTCTCAGGAACTTTTCAGGGTCCGGCACTGAAATAATCGAATGAGAATTGAGATGGAAGTGTCAAACCATTCGTGTCTTTTCCGATCCAGTAGTAATCTGCTTTCCGTGTTTTGCACAGGGGCACTTCGTGGGGACTTCCGTCGATGATGAGGGTCAGTTGGACAGATTCAATGAACGGTTCGGGGAGTTGATACTGGAAAACGCTGGTTTCCGAGTTAGAGAACTTCGAAACAAACCGTCAACACGAAAATGTCGTTTTGTTTGATACTCCCCTTGCTCCGATTGCATGTCAGATTCGGTTTCACGTGCTTCTTCGTCGTCGCTCGCAATTTGAAGTCGACCTTCGGAAACTCTAAACTCTCATTCATCTCAGAGCCACGCCTCCATCGCACTCACCCAGCTCCGCGCTATTCAGAATAATACTTCCTCCCCAGATGCGCTGCTCGCCGTTGTCGCCAGTCGTGATGGGCAGCAGGCCGAAGAACGAGAGACGGAGACCCGTCCGGTCGCGCACAACGAATGATTTATTCGAGGTGGACGTGTGCGCCAGGAAACGGTCCAGCTCGTCCTCCTTGACGTCCTCCGGCGGCGTCGTCACCTCCAGCTCGTTGTTATCGTGCATTCCTTCAGTTCACGCGATGATAATGTTGAGCTTTGCCAAAAAAAGAGTGAGAAATACGAAATGCCCGTCGGCCGTGTGTCGCGCCCGTCGCGTGTTCCAAGATCGTTTCGATATCAATTTCACGTGAATACTCGGCAGGGACTCGATAGACAAGAGTGCTCAGCGGGTGCTCACGAACCTTTCTCCGTCCAGAGCGCTCTCTCTTGCAAAAAGAAAAAATGTCCATAAATCAGACATGGTGCATGCAACACATTCGTCGCCTCGGTGACTACCCTCGCATTCAATTCCTTCTCGTTTCGTTCTCTTTCCTTTTATCATCCAGAGGTGCTCTCCGTGGTTCAGCCATTCCACCGAGGCTGCTTCATTAGCCTCGTTTCGTTACCTCGGAGCAACAAGTTGCTCTCATCGATTCTCTCCACTTGCCTCCCCCTCTTCTTTATTCACAACAGTTTTGCTCTCCCACCTCTATTTCATAATTGTTTATCACCCCCATTCTTCCCCAACTACATTCTGACTCTGCCCCCTTCTCCTCATCAATTTGAATCCAATTCCAACCGGATGACTCGACCGGAAGAAGTCCATGTGCCGCCGCACTTCAAAAGAAACAATGGATGGTGGGGATCTTCTTCGTCTTCGTCTTCTAAAGAAACACCTGGCGTCTCCCTCGAACTCGCCCATTTCTCAGAAAAATGGCGCCACCCCATTTAATGACCCCGTCATTTTATGGGGTGGCGCGACATAAAGGCGCCGCGCGGGTACTCCTCCACCTCGTCCGGTCACAAATCGCCTTTTTGGCGCAACGTTCGTTCCGATGGGTATCACAGAGCGGTTTGTGATGAATGACGAGATGGTGGGCAGAGAGTACACTGATAGCGGAGACTGTGGACATGACAAGAAGTACGAGACGCCGAGGGGAGGCAAACAGTCTCTCATCCTCTTTCTCTCTCTCTCTCTCCATCTCTTTCTTTACTTTTTTCTCTAACCACACTGATAATGAGCTATTCATCCTTATCTTTCAGCTCAAGCATGAAGATTCCTTTCCTCTTTCTCCTCATCTTCGGATTGTTCGGTGTCGTTGCCAGTGTCCAGCAGGACGAGTATGATCAGTACGACGATGAAGATTTGGCGTTGAGCATTCCGCAAGATGCCGTCGGGGCACCTCAAGAGTTCAGGTATCCCCTGTTCGAGTGCGCATAGCTCCTCTTCTGTTTCAGAAAGCGAGTGTTGAAAGAGATGAAACACCGGCAGAAGGCTCACGATGTGCCGAAGAACCGCTGCTACTGCAACTACGACGAATCGATTTGCGGAAAGAACATGACGTGCGTGAAGCAAGATGGAGCCGCGTGTTATCACGCAGTCGAAGAGGTTCGTGGAAACTGGAGACTTCCGGTGATAACAATTCGCTCAGAAGTACAACAAAGTGGAGAAACGAATGGAAACGCGGCATCAGTGGGGGTGCGCGACTCTCGAAAGAGGCAGTGGGGCATCTCATTTGACGGTAGGGCATCTGTTTCTGACGATTGGCTATCCTTTCGTGGATTCCAGTGCAACGCGTGGCGAGCATCTCATCACAGTCCGAAGAGTATCGGCTGTTGCTACGAGGGGAATTACTGCAATAAGGATCTCGTACCGCCTCCTTATGTGCATCATCATAAAGGTTTGCGGAGGTTGAGAGAGGAGAATTAAACTTCTTCCTTACAGGAAATGAGCATTCGGAAGGGTCGTCGCCATTGGAGAAGGCGACTCGCGGGGGCGCCATGTTCTTCATCATCATCGGTGTCGTCGCACTGACATTCGGAATCATCGGAGCCGCCTATTTGTGTATCACACGGGCGGAGCACAAGAAGAAGATGGCTTCGATTGCATCCGAATCGACGTATCTGGAGGAGAAGGAAACGATGCTCGAGGACTCGGGGTGTGTCTGCGCTCTCTTCACTCCCAATGATCTCTGTGTTTCAGAAGTGGCTCTGGCCAAGCGGCGCTGATTCAAAGAACCGTTCGTCAGGACCTGACGATCATCAAAACGATTGGACAGGGAAGGTGAGAGGACTGTGTGCATGCGTCGTCCAATTGATTCATTTGAGGTACGGAGAAGTGAGAAAAGCGGCCTATCGTGGAAGTTACGTGGCGGTGAAGACGTTCTACACGACGGACGAGGACTCCTGGAAGAACGAGAGAGACGTCTATCAGACGAACATGATCAATCACGAGAATATTCTACGTGAGCCCTTCAAGCGGTTCTTTGGAATGCAACCATGACGTTTTCCAGAATTCGTGGCCGCTGACATCTGGAGCGAAGAGGACTCGATGACGAAGATGCTTCTGGTCACCGACTACCACGAGTTGGGGTCTCTCTCCGATTATCTCTGCCGCGAGGAGACCCTCACCACCGATGAGGCTCTCCGTCTCATCCACAGCTGCATGTGTGGAATAGAGCACCTGCACACTTCCGTTCAGGGCACCGGAAGCTTCAAAAAACCGGAAATTGCACACAGAGATATCAAATCGAAAAACATAATTGTCAAGAGACCGGGCGTCTGCTGCATTGCCGATCTGGGACTTGCACTGAGATAGTGAGTGCTTGTTTTCCGATGAAAAGTGCAGAGTTCTCTTCAGTCAAAACCACAAAATACTACCGGAGAGGTTCAATGTGCAAGTGGGAACTAAACGGTATATGGCTCCAGAGCTGCTCTCGAACACTCTCAATCCGAAGGACTTTTCTCAATTCAAAATGGCCGATATCTACTCGATGGCTCTTGTTATGTGGGAAGTGGCTAGACGTGTGGAAGTATGCTCATTTTCCTTCCCTCTCCATCCATTCCCAATTACTCTTTCAGGTCAACACATGCACAGAAGTCGTCGTTCAAGATGAGACCCGGCCGGACCACAGTGCCTCCAGCGGCATCGGAGACTCTCTGAGCACCACGGACACTATCTCCCGAATGCAGCACCGGCAGAAAACGAGCATCGATCTGTCGCTGAAAGCCAAGCCCTACGTGCCTCCGTTCGATGGAACCGTCGACAACGATCCGAGTTTCGACGAGATGCGCGCAGTCGTCTGCGATCGCGGAATGCGTCCTCCGATCGAATCGGCATGGGTCAAAGGAAACGTTCCGGCGCTATGCGAACTGAGCAAACTGATGAAGGACAGCTGGCACCCGAACCCACAGTACAGACACACGGCACTCAAGCTGAAGAAGGAGACGACGAAACTGATCCAAATGACAGACAAACAGGTAGCTTTGGACTTGTGATCTGATGACAGGTGGTTTGTTTCAGAGACAGGATGCTCTTCTCGAGGTGACAGCCAAACGATGCGCTGTCTGATGCTCCTCTCCTCTCCACCCATCACCTTCTCTCCCGTCAGATCTCGAAACACATTCCCTCTCCCGTCGAAACGTACTCTGTCCCATGTGCAACTGTGTTTTCTGTCTCATTTTGAATAAATTTGTCCACTTTCCAAGTCCATATCAATCCATCGCAGTATCACTTGACCCCCTCGGGGACCCGACCATTTGATTGACTCTCTCTCGCATTTCCTTGATTCACCACCCTATTCCTTGTCATCAGACACAACTTCCCAATGTTGCGCGCACTGTGGCAGAAGACGGAGCAAACACAATTATCAGTGGATGGATGGTGTGCTCGTTTGAATGCACTATCTCTCTTTCTCTCTCTCTCTCCCTTGTCTTTCTCTTTGTCTCTTCTGTCATCTCTCTCTCTCTCTGGATGTACACCACGTAAGCAGGCAAATACGGCCATGCACGCCACCGCTTGATAAGATAGGAGGGCTCCGATGCGGCCGATTACTGGCGACTTTCTCTCCAATAATCGAAGCGTCGGGAAACAATTATGAACTGACTGAGTGGGGCGAAGGGAGAGAAAGAGACTAATGAGACGAGGAGAGTGGATCAGTCGAAAGTACGAATGATGTCATCGGAAAGTTGCAAAGTCCAAGAGCCCCCCACCGCTTGCATCATAGTACTTCTGCAGGAGAATCACTCGCATCTTGCAAATAATTCTAATCGAATTACTCTCCGTCTACTCCAAGACAGTCTGCAACATTCAGCGTTACGTTTCAACGAAAGATCAGGAAGTTGGCAATCGTCAATTCTTCCTCTCGGCCACAAGCTCTTCCATATTTCATTTCCAATCATTTATTCAGCAACACCAATTAGCCGGATTAATATAATGATAATTTTCTACATTTCGCCAATAATTCAGCGTTTAATGTGCCCGTTAATGTGCTTACAACGTCTGCCAATGGAGGGAAACACACGGGAATCCGGAACTTTTCGATAAGCGAAAAGTGAATTGTAAGCAACTCGTATTACTCGAGACGCCAGGGGACAAACATTGAACCAGAAATCAAGTCTTGAACTAGAAAATGTGCATAATATCACGGTGGTTAGCTTGTGATTTTATGGCACTTTTCCAGCTCAAGAGCAAGCGGTTCGGCAGGGGAGAATCGGAGTAGCAGCAGCAGCGAGTAGGAGTACGGCGGAGACGATCGAATGAGCACTGTATTCTGTGCCCCACACGCGCCTTTTATAGGCACAAAAGTGGGTGGGCTCAAGGCAGAGTGATAGGGAAGAGACGCAGACAATCGCCAAATGGGCGGTGCCATCGATAACGAAACGATCGACGGAGCAGGCAGTCGGGGCCGCTGGATACGATTGGAAAGGGCAAACCCATCAACAGTTAATGGGCAACTAACGGTGTGAATTATGAGCGGTTGAACGTAGACCGGGCGGTGGTTTTCGATGGATTTCGAAGTTGGCACAATATACACGAAGATCTCTAATTCGACGGCACACGGTGGACGAAACGGTTTAGGAGAAACACACGGTTATTCAATGTGTTTTTCTGAGAAAATACATCAAAACCCAAGTGTTGAGATGTTTTCCTATAATACACGCGTTATAACGCGCGTATATCAAATTGGATTTTTAAAAGTAAAGAGAAATCCCTTCAAACTTTGAGGAGTAGATGCCCTTAAATTAGAGGTTTTCCGGTATAAACCCCTCAGGAGAGTATCACTTCCCCCTTCTCAAAATGTACATACTATCGACTTCTCAAATTCATTGATCTCAGTTCGCAGTCGTCTCTGGACTCTTATCTCCGCCTGCCACCTCACTCGCTTCCCCGGCCTCGAACTTCGAGTTCAACTCCTCCAGCTTATCCTTCAGTCGTTCGGCAGTCGGTCGTTTGCTCGGATCGTGATTCCAGCAGTCATTGAGCACCGCAACCATCTCGGCGGGCATGCCTTCGGGTGCTGGCATTCGGTACCCGGCACGCACTTTCTGCTGCAATAACTCTCTCATTTGTCCCGTGCTCTTATCATTTTCCCGCTTATCAGTCACCTTCACTGTGTATCCTTTCCACTCGTGGTACGGCGACTGGTACGGAGTTATGAAGAACTCCCAAATCATGACTCCGAATGCGTAGACGTCTGTGTTGAAGCGCGTCTCTCCGTTGTTCCACACTTCGGGCGCGAGCCAGCGGACGTTCAGAGGCTTCGAGAGATCAACTTTGTAGACTGTCGTTGCGCGGCACATTCCGAAGTCGGCCATTTTGACGATGCCGTTGTGACAGAGACAGTTGCGTGCGGCAATGTCCCGGTGGATACAGCTGAAATCAAAGAATGAAACGAAGACGTTGGCGACGGATGGCTACTTCTTCTTGTGCAGGTAATCCATTCCACACGCCGCCTGATACGTGTACTGAACCCTCCGATTCGTCTTCAGATCCTGAAAATGAAACAGTCGACTCTGAAACTTCAGATCCAAAGCTCCCAACCGGTCTCTCGCGGAGCATGTCCTCAATGGCTCCTCCGTTGCAGTACTCGAGGACGAGAAGATAGGGAAGATCGTCGAGAATGAATCCGTAGAACTTGACAATGTTCGGATGGTCATACAACTGCATCACCCGCGCCTCCTTCATCATGTCCGCCAGTCCCTCCTCGTCGGTTCCCTCCGTGTCCAACTTCTTCACAGCAATGATCGCATTGTTTCTGACGAGTCGTCCACGATAAACAGTTCCGTAGGCTCCCGAGCCGATCTGTTTCTTGAAGTTCACATCTCTGTGCATCAACTGGAACTTTCCCTTCGATATCGCCCTCTTCAGCATCAGCTTCTCGCCCTTTATTTCGATCGCCTCCGCCTTCAGCGATTCGATCAGTTTTCCTATGCTTGCGGCGGAACGCGAGCCGAGTTTCGCCGAGTGAGCACTCCGTTTTATTTCGTACCGCCGGATGCCCTTCTTCAACCGCACCGCCAAATGATACTGAATTCTGTTGAGGTCGGCGATCATTCGATTCGTGACCATAAAATCGCCGTCATTCACCAGCAACTGATCCGCGTCTACATTCATGAGAGCCCCGTGGAAGTACGGCAGCGTCAGATCCTCCTCCGAAACTCTGCAACCGTCCCCGTTTCTCACAAGCGCTCCCCTCGCACTCACTTCTCTTTGTTCGGTGGTGCCATGTCTGAATTAAAATCGTTTGTTTCTTAGAGACGAGAACTATTCTGAAAATGAATGAATCGCGGCAAATCCTCCTCTCTTCCCGGCTTCCCTTTTATAAATGAAAATGGGCGATTTTGTGAAAACATTGAATCTCGGCAGCCGCTCAATCACATTTTACGTGAAAACAAATTTGTTTATTTTATTTTAAAGTGTTATTCTGAATTGGATAAGTGTACTTAAAAGAACCTCACATTTCGAAAAAAAGAATAATTTATTGATGAGACACAAAGCTTGTTGATTTTCGAGATATTAAAGTTATTACAAAGAAAGGAACCAAAGAGTTAGAGCACAGATAGAGATCGTTGTATACACACAAAAACCAAAGGAAATTGGGAGAAAGTGTCTTTGGGTGGTTTCGCTACGGTTTTTTCGACGTGTTTAGTTACAAGCTCTACGTTTCTGAAAATAGCGTATTTTCTGGGGAAAGAGTGGAAGACTAAAATTGATTTTTTCGGCCGTCCTACACGGTTGTAAGCAATTGGGAACGATGGACTGAATATAAATTATTTACAATGGCCATGAAACAAGGAAAGTCGATTATGTGAAGAAGTGTTTGAAAGAACTCTAGGATCGCGATCGCAAAGTGTATTTGGTTCGCCCTTCTGGCAGTATCGGAGCGTTTTCATCTGCGAGAGAACTGAATGCCCCACTGTGATTTTTCTCGCATGTGAAACATTCACAATTCTCATTGTTGGTACCGAAGAATTCGTCACCGTAGAAGCATGTGATTTCATCGCCAGCGACCATGTCACGCAAAACCTGAAAAACAAGTTGAGGCCGAAAATATATGTGAACATACTTTGATGTGAGCAGTACTTCCGTGCGATACGAACTCGCATGTTGGTTTGCAATCGTGATTTATATACGCCCCTGGACCAAGCCATAGGGTTGCACATCGTTTTCTGGTGCTGTACATAACGGAAAAATCGTTAACTCCTGGCACGAGCAGGGCGTCTTCTTCGGCATTGGTGAGCAAGCAAACGACGCCGCTCAGCTTCTCTATTTTGTCCCCCCGATACCAACTTCTTGTTGCGACGAGCTTTGCACCTTGATTATCTTCTGCTGAATAACGAGAACACTCTTTTATGGTGAACCCAGAGTCGAAATGGAACATGTTCAAGAAACGAACAATCTAAAAAAGGTTCGTAGTCATTTAAAAAATGTCTGATTGTGCATACGTGATCACGGAACTCGCAGTGCTTGTTGGGCGGCAAATTGGCAAGGAACCCACGGACGCTTCTCAATTTCAGAATGCCGTAAATCGCCTTGGACCAGTCCCAGTCATCTCGGAAAGCTCGCATGACGGTCCTAGCCGCACTGCGTTCATCTTGTTTAACGTAGCGTCTTCTGAAACCGATCGATTTATTCAAATTTTTCAAGGGGCAAAGCCAGTTGTTTCTCACCTTCCGCACATTTTATGAGTCGGCGATTTGAGAACCGAATCAACAATCAATGTCGTAGCAAAATCATCGAAAGAACAAAGCTCACTAGGTGTCATTGAGTGGTCCGGACGAGGAACTTCTTTGAATGAGAGCGACAAGTCTTCGATTGGCACCTGGAGAGTTGCGATTTGTTGGATAAACAAGAATGAATCAATTTACCAGCTCATCACATTCGTAATCGTCCAGTGTCACTCTCCTGTTGAACATGGTCGAAGACCGCATTTGAAAGATACTGAAATATCGAGGTACGAGCAAGAAATAAACAACGGGGTGCGCGCGCGAACGCAACGGCAAAGCGAGCTTTGTCCACGAGAAGTACACAGGTTTACAGTAGGAATTCGTGGCGAGACGCGCATATTCACTGACGGCTCCACCAAGTCGCAATCAGATAGATATATCGATAAGCGGCGTTGTCATGGGAGAAAAAAGAAAAAAACGAGACGCGAGTGCGCTGGCGTGTCTCTCACACTCTTCTCGGCATCTGTTTGTTGCAACAACGGCCGAGCGAGAGAGAGAGACGGAGGTCTTGTGTCAATGCGACCTCGCTGACGCGATTCCAGTGAGACTATGCACAGCGCGCATCGGCCCCGTCACGGAAAAAAATATGTGCGTCCTTCTCCTCACTGGGTGCAGTGGGAAAGAGAGAAGAGACCGAGATGCGCACAGAAGATAATCGACGCCAATTATAAATGAGAAGTTGAGGGGCGCGGTGGCGATAGAGCACGTGAGCCGCGGAGCAGAGAGGTGCAAACAGGCATAAACAAAACTACTAAAAATGCACTGATAAAAGGTTCAGCACGGAAGAAGCCTGATAAGTTCTTCTTTATACAAATAAACCGTACATATTCTAAATACAATGATTAATTTCACAAGCTCTCTTTCACATCATCGGCGTCCGACATCCCATCGTGCCCATGGCGCTGTGTATCCGGAAATGAAGCTTGTTCTCCAGAGAGTAAGACTTGTAAGCTCTGGCCTTGTCGAGCAACGTCTGCGCCTCCATGTACTGCTGCTCCGATATGCGCAACATTGCGAGCTCATACGTTGCATTGGGAGGCAGATACGTGAAACTTTTGATGCTCGACTCTCTGAAACGATTCGAATGCGCACCGCTTTCTCTCGTGGAACACTCACTTCTCGAGAACCACCCGGAAGCACTCCTCGGCCTGTGCATTCAGGTGCAAGTGTCGGAGACAGACTCCTTTCAGGAAGTAGTAGAGACAGAAGTCATCGATATCGCACGTATCCTTCCTCATCGCCCACACTCTGTCCATGTCCTCTACGACTCCTCTCACCATTTTCGCGTTCTTTCCGAAAATGTCGAATCCGTTCCAGAAGTAGATAAACTCGTAGTGAGCGAACAGGAGAGACTGTGTGGCCACGAATCGTTTCGCCTTCCGACCACAGTACTTCTCAACCGGAATCGACTTTCCGGCGATTTTCACTCTCAGAGGGTCCACTTTCGCTGCCAGCACTGCGATCGTTTCGTTCCGTTTCGCCTCGTCAACTGTTTCGTCGGCAGCGAAGAAGATGCACAGAAGGTACGTGTAGACGCATCGACTCCACTTGGATTCCTTCATGAGAAGTCTCGCATAGTTCGCCGCATGAGACCACCTCCGCTGATAGCCGTGGGCGAATCTGGAATCGATTACTTGAGATGTATGCTTATTTCGATGGACAACTCACAAAAGTTCCCAGTAGCATCCGTGATGAAACTGTTTGTAGACGTCTTGAGACTCAATCGACATGTTGAAATAGTGAATTGCCGTCTCAATGTCACCGCAAATGAGCAGAAGACGTGCTTTCATGAACAACATAATGGCCCCTCGCGGCCAGAGATGCGCCAATCCGGGCATTATCTGTTTGCAAACGGCGAGGTCGGGTGTTCCAGTTCCGAGTACGAAACAAGCTGCAAACGAGGAATTGGATTCCTCGAAAGAGATACAGGGCATTACCTATCAAGTGCCACGTCAACAAGATCATCTTCGCCAACGGAGAGCAGAGAGTTCCAGTCATCGATGCCACGTGGTGGAGGTCTCTCATCCCGGCGACCTTGTCCCCAGAGAATCCGACCACTTCCAGCAATCGGAGCACTTTTGAGGGCAGAATCGAGAGCATCAGCGAGAAAGTGCCGAGGCCCATGCGGGTGCCACTCTCGAACTGCTCCTGAACCTTCTTGTTCCTCCCGACCCACACACTCGGCTCGTTCATCAGCTTCTCGCAGTATCGATACGTCTGATAACACGTTCTGATATTGAGTGCTCCTTTTATGAAACTGGCAAAGTTATCGTCGTGGAAGAACGTGAGAATGGCTCGAATGAGGAGAATCTGCGCGTAGCACAACTCGGCGTGCAGCTCTTCGTCGGTGATCTTCTTCCCCTTGGCACTCGCTCCGAATATACTCTCCCGGATGCTGCGTCTTTCACGGAACCTCTCGATGACTTCACATGACATCTTACACGCTTCCGCCGCCTTCTCCATGTCCTGTTTGTTGACTGTCATGACCGCCTTGATGAACAGAATGCACGTGTAGCCCATCGAATGGTACATGCTCTTGTCATATCTGTGCGAAATCATCTGTTGAGTCAATCGGAACAAGGTCACTCACAACTCGGCCATTCTTTCTTCCGCCAACTCGAACTTGTTGTTCATGAACAAATTCAGAGTTATTTGGGTTTCTGCGATAGTGTCGAGCAGTTCCAGAGAGTCGCTGCTGCAACAGAAACCATTAAATCCTTCTATAAACAGTGCGTACTAAGTGACATGGTCGTAGGCATCCAGGTACTCTGCGTCGCTGTCCACAGTGATTCTGGAGAGCGACCGCGGTCGTTCCACCTCGTTCATCATCATCGGGAGCTGAAAAACGAATAAGAGAGTGTCTCAAGAATCACAGAGGGCGCGCACGAGGCGCGTTAGCCCTATTGAATATACAATGAGTCGATTTTTGATGAGGCGAAAGGCGGGAAAAGAGAGAAGGAATATGAGGGACTATGCGAAAAGAAAAGAGCAATCTCGGAAATGCGCGCGAGTATTCAAAGTGGAAACTTGGGGGAAAACCGAGGCCTTGGATGGAGCAGCTGCGAATCACGAGCTCCCGGAGCACAATTTCAGCTGGCGCCGCCGTCGAAAAACGAGAATGACGCGTCGTTATCAGTACGGCGTGCCGAACTCGACGAATTTATGGAAGGAGGCCGACAGAAAGCACGCTTTCGCAATGCGAGACCGTCTTCGAAAGTTTCCCTCGAGGACACACATTCTTCTCCGCGTACACTCCATCCTTCCGCCGTCCAATTCAAACCATTCGAAAAGTGGCGGTGGGATGATGGCGAAGTGAGCGCTCGCGTCGACGAGGCATAGACAGCGGAACGGCCGGAAGGAGGTCACAGTCAGCCGACGATCGACGCGACACGCGAGAAACCGCTGCGTGGAGAGCGGCGTGTAATCGTATTTTCAGACTACAGCTCGCTCTCACCACTTCGGTTACTCCGTTATTTGGTTGCGCCAACTCAGTTGTTGTCATAGAGATTTCTTCTTCTTCTTCTTCTTACGAGGAGCTGCAGCTGGCTCCGCGAGTCGGCTCCACGTGTTGAGACGGAGGCTTATCAAATTGGCGGGTTGATACGGCGAAACGAGTAGTGCCTAATGAGGAGGGAGGGAGAGGGAGAGCAAAGGACGGCGTGTGCTCTTTTCAAACTCCTTCCGAGCATGTGCTCTTTTCTATCAAACTCCTTTCGCGGAGCAACGATCAAATGAGTACAAGAACGTTTATTATAGCACGGAGAGGCTTTTAGACACAGGGCAACCCGGATGGACAAAATTAAAACTTGGAACATTGTTTTGGTTGTGTTGAGAATTGAGTGAGATCTTTGTGTCAGTTGCAATCAGCTCGGCATCAGAAATCAGACGAACGTCGTGATCCGTTCGTCATCAATGGTCTCCTCGACGGTCAGTTGGGGGTTCTTCGGCTGCTGAACTTGGCGTCTCGGTGAGTGAAGGTACTCCTCGAGCACTGGAATGTCCGTGGAGATCTGGGAAAAAGAGCCGGTCGAGCGGTGCCCCTGCCGAAGTGGATCTTGTCTCGAAAAGTTCAACGAAGGGATGGAAGCGGGGGAAGTGTTCTGATGAACTGGCGGCTCTCCGCCGGTCTTTACCATCGCCTCCTCGAGGCCACTGATGTTGCTCTCGAGGGTTGATGTCTGGGTGCGGGGACCGGCGGCAGGAAGAGTGAATCGAGCAGGAATTCCTCTTCTGTAAAAAATAAATGACATTGGAGAGCTTGCTGAAGTGTCCACGAATACCTCTGTCTGAAGCAGTTCACGTAGGGATGATAGATGACTGTGGTCAGCGGGAACGCGATGAAATACAAAATGACGACGGCGTCGAACACATAGAGGAGTATGGTGCTGACGACGTCACCGAGAGAGTCCTGAATGCCGACCATGTAGAAGATGATGGCGCAGTTGATCAGAGAACAAATACCATAACACACTGGAAAAGGGGGAATAGACAGTTCAGTTCCGAATGCGGAACCACTCACAGAACGTACGATACATTGTAGAAGAGATCATTGTCCTGACGAACAACGCGAATTCTTCCCGCTGAGCGGCTTGTCTGCTCTCACGAGGATTCTCCTTCGACTGAGTCCATTTCTCCGAAATAGTCAACCCGAAGAAGCACATCAGTTGGAATATGGCGACTCCGATGAAGGCGCAAATGGAGACTCCGTAGTGGAAGCCGTCTTTTCCAATCTTCCGAGTCGCCTTCCCTTCGCAAGGCGGATGGAATACGAGGTGTTCGGGGACGATCAGTGACGTCAGTCGGAAGTACAGATACTCGGCGAATCCAGCAAGGTACTGAAAAATGAGGTTTCTTTCAACCGCCCCGATTCCATTCTCACCGCCACAATAACAATCGAGTAGGCGATGGTGTAGTAGTTGCGATGGAGGGCACTCTCGATGCGCTCCACCGACTGACTCCAATTGGATCTCTGTCCCTCGGACACCACCGATTTGTCCTCTTCCGATGTCTGCTGTTTCAACGCGTGCTCACTCATGCTGAGTGCGTCGACAGAGTTGCGGTAGATTTGGCGATTCGGACGTGGTGGAGCAGTGGGAGTGGACGGCTGCAAGTGGGGGGAAGTTGTCATGTGGCACGTGTGGGTTGGGTAGAAAACTTAATAAAATGTGCGAGAGCTCAGTCTCCGGGGGCGAACAAAAGTTACTTGCTGCCAGTCGCACCTGATGTTTTCGCCCCCTCTCGACAACACAACGCATATGCAAATTCACACGTTTCTGGGGAATATACACAGCGCAGGGAACTATTCGTCGGCCACTCACCGACTCATCCTCGTTGATTCTCTGCAGTGATCTTCCGTGCGTTATCGGCTGGAACCGTTGCTGGACTCCTTCGCTGAGCTCCTTCAGACTGCGTCTCGTTGAGTTGGCGCGTTTCGAAATCGAGGATTGAAGGCTGAAGAGGCGGGCGAAGTTGAGTCAGTGGCGCGAGTTTTGAGACCCACCTGGAGGTGCTGCTGCGCGATGAGGCGAACTGTGGGTGATCCTTCTCC
Source organism: Caenorhabditis macrosperma (assembly GCA_963932285.1). Lineage (NCBI taxonomy): Eukaryota > Metazoa > Nematoda > Chromadorea > Rhabditida > Rhabditidae > Caenorhabditis > Caenorhabditis macrosperma. The sequence goes on along the minus strand of OZ010621.1, from coordinate 9,636,209 downwards.
TCGTCATAGACGTCTGAGTCGGGTAGCATTCTCTGAAAGACGAAAACAGAGAGATGTGGGAAGAGAGGAAGTGGAATAATGAGGGGGGAATGGGCGAGTGGAGCCGCGAGCAGCCATCACATGTCGCGGTGGTTCTCTCTCTCTCTTTTCGCTCCGTTGTTTTTCATTTCAGCCAGACTTTTCGAGGTATTCGAAGTATTCGATCGTCATGACAACAGGGATGTGAAAGTGAGAATGAGGCGAAAGAATCGGAAGTAAACCCCCGGGGGAATGGGACAGAGTCAGTGAGTGCCAATAAAAAGTTGATCGGATTATATGATTTTCGGGGAGGCGACGAGGCAATCGGCGTCCCGATAACACAAGGGTCGCCGCACTTTTGTTCGCCGTTTTCTATTTTTACCTGTCGACTCGAGTAGGGGCCTTCGTGGAAGTAACGCATTGTGCCAAGCGAGCCGGTGGTAACACAAGAGAGAAATGTGCGTGTACATACATATTTAGAAGGAAACAGGCCGAAGCGGCGGGGAGGCCGAGAGTGTTTATTCAAGGCGGAGTTGAAACTCTTCAGGCACCGGCCCGATGATAAGATACTCGCGGGCGGCAGATCAATGATGAACGCGTTCCGATCGGCAACAGGTCACAGGAGGGCTTCTGATTCTACTGACAGAAGTTGGATGAGTGTAACTGTATCTCAAGAGGATGGATTGGAAGTGGGATCTTTGCAAAGAGATGGAGAAACCATCGAAAAACCGCCGGATGCATGATCGGTGTCGAAACTAAATCGGCTGCGAAACGCTTGTGCCGACTGACTCATTTGTCGATAAATAAAAGAGTTTTGGTGAAATTCGCGGTCACACACACACACATTCCGGGGCGGCTCCCTCCTCGACCGATAAAGACAGCTGATTCATCGATAGCACTCGACTACCGTAGCCATCTGCACTTTTCGTGGACGAGAGAAAGTTTGAATGGAAGAAAGAATACGAATAAGAGATGGGGGGAAATGGAAACGGAACTCAAATACAGCGAACGAATACAGTGTATGGTAGAGAGCGAGAGCAGCGAAGAGACGGAGGGCGGGAAGAGGTGAAAACAAGTCGGAAACGAGCAAAAAGTGAGAGTGCGGTGGATGGTTTTTCGAAAAATAAGTGGTAGGAGGGGGCGGTGCTGCACTGGAATGACATACTCTCCGCCTCTTCTTCCCCCTCATCACCATCGAAATTTTTGTTTGGAAGAAGGAAAAAGAGGACGATTTTCGACTCACTCGGCACGTCTGCGTCTCCTGGGATCCCAGTTTCACTGCGCATAAATGCATGACCGCCGCCGCAGTTTTGTGTTTGTATGAACTGTCGAGGAGGGCCATTCTCCGAGGAAAAGACGATGGGAGAGTGAGAGAGAGAAGCGAGAGATTCAGACGACGCCCCGGACGGAGCGGGGCAGGGGACATCCTTGGCGGCGTGATCGGGGTCAGACGGAGAGCGCTAAATGACGCCATCGCGAGGAGGCAGACGGAAATCTAGGATGATCGACTGAAACTGTTGAACATCGTCGATGATTGGGTGAACTCCGCGATGAGTCATTTCGTAAGTCAAACCACGAAATACGTCAGTACCAGATCTTTATTGAATTCCGTCAGAAGGCCCGACAGCACTCGTTCTGACTCCAAATTCAATATTACTATTTGAGCACTGACGCCATCGGTTATTTATATCAGTGGACAGAGGCTCTCCAACTGAAGGTTCGGTGCTCACAGTGTGCAAATTAGGAAAATGAAGGAAACTGAGAACTGGTGACGTTCGATGAGCATGATAAACAGTATAAACTCAGAGAATGGAATTTGCATTTTGACCAGGGAATTCCCATTTTTCACGGCCACCTACACACGCTAATTGCTGATAAGGGTTGATAAGCGAGTGCGGTGCTCACTCGGGGGGTCGGAACATACCATCGTACACATTTCGATCTCCTCCAACTCGTTCATGGCGCCGTCTTCAGCGGAAGACTCTTTGCCAGTATATATCACCGCGGTCAGAATATAGTAGGTGATATGAAAAATAGGTGTGTGTGTGTGTGTGAAGAGGAGGAAGAAAAGGAGGCGAGAGCGGAGAGAGGAAGAGAGGGACGAATGGCTGAAAGGGCGGAGCCTCGTCTCCTTTTCGCTTCTCCGCTCACGCACAAGGACCGATTCGACGGGTAATTGTATACGCAGCTGACAGACACACCGGCTTCCGACCCCTCGAGTGAGGAGCAGATGATAATCAAAACTAACGGCGAATAAACATGAAAATGAGATTGGTTGTGTGTGCGAGTGAAAAGAAACACGAGTCGTGGTCGCCGGAAACGAGAAAAAGAATAAACGGACGGACACGGCAGGTGGTGACGCAAATCGAGAATAGAGCCGCAAAAATCAGGCGCCGTCGAGTGTGTGTGGGTTGTCAAGGAGACAAAGTCCGGATAAGAATGTGTTAGAGAGCCGCCCTTTCGGTCATTTCGTTCGCGCATCGTTGAGCATTAGGGGGGCACACACAAGGTGCACTTTCGGAAAACAACAATCGGGAATAAATAAGTTTATTATGTGAACTGCCAAATTCCAAACAAAATTGATTCGTGAAGCTGGGGATATATGGAGGGGTGCACAAAAGAGCGGAATGGCTTTAAAGAAATTAACGGTGTGGCAGTCGAACGGCGTTTAGGCCTTCCATTTGGCGATGGTAGCCTTTGGGCTCTTTCCGCTCTGAACGTCGGAACGACCGTCTTTGGTCACCTCGGTGCCATCTGGCTTGACGATGATCAGAGCCGGAATTCCCGAAACTCCGTACTTGCTCGACAGCTCCCTGTAAGATGGAATTGATTGGAACGCTACTTATTATTTTCACTCACTTGATAGTATCAGATCCGAACGGAATATGGTACCAGTCGCCATGGGCCTCCTGCATGTAGGACTTGAGCTCGGACTCGCTACGATCGAGCGAAACGAAGACGATCTCGAGATCATCCTCGACCTCTCCGTAGAAATCCTTGAGGATCGGGGTGAAATTGCGGCATGGTGGGCACCAGTGCGCCGAGAAGTAGAATCCGACGATCTTTCCGGCAAGAGCCTCAGAGGCGTCGGTCTTCGACTTGTCGAACTTCTCGAGTTGAACTCCAGCCAACAGGGTCATTGCGTTCTTTCCTGAAAGAATACCTACTTAGTACTAAGGAAAGAAGAATTTGAGAGTTGAAAGGTACAAGAAGAAAATGTGGTGAGATAGAAGAAATTGCGGGTTCTTTTATAACAGCCGCTGGTGTACACAATGTTAACAAACACGTATTTCGTAAGTTCTATCATGGTGATGACTCAAATGTAAGGAAGATTCCCGAAACTAAGTAAGTGGCTGAGGAAGTCGAAAACAATCCCTACTTTTTTGCCGAACCTTGAATATTCCAAAAATCAAAAAAAAGAAAGAAAAGAATGAGGGCCCACTAATTCCATCTCGGAAACCAGTTCTTCCTGCTGCCCATTTTCACCGCCATCACAATTCAGCCAGGGTTGCTGCTGGCTGCCTACTGTCTCTTTCAAATTCATGTCGAAAAGAAAGAATCAAAATGAAAACGAGGAGGGCGGCTGTTGTCAACACGACGGACCGAGAGACGGTGAGAAGGGAAGGACTTCGGAGAGAGCGTACTCGGATCGGAGGCCATCGACGGGTCACACGAAACGAGTCTTTTTCCCCTCTCTTTCGAAATCTGCGTCTCGAATTTTGCGCACTTTCCGCCACTTTCTTTCGTCTCGTTTCGTCCCATTTCTTTACTTTCGTCAAACAGCAACGATTCAGATCGCACTTTCGCACACTCGCCTCCAATTTTTGTCGACATTTCAACTCTTATATTCATTCCGACGCTAGATGGAGCAGTTGATGGTAACTGCGCATCGCTGAGATATCTCAAGTACCGTAACCTTCTAGGACCTAATCGAGTTCAGTGCGGACAACAAGCGCAAAATGGGACGTCCGCCAAAGATTCCTCCGTTCTCTCATTATGATGCCTATAAGCCTTCCGACATTGACTTTTTCATTTCATTGTTTTCGGGAAGAGAGGAATTGTACAACCCTTGCGAGGAGTTCAGCGAATTCCGACAAAAAGCTCTGCACTTCATAGAGAAGAAGTGTGGTCACTTCTTGGCCATGAGAAAAGGTTTGTGTAGGGAAAGACTTGCAATTCTAACAACTCGGCAGTTCTTTGTTACCACCTCCTCCATCGAACACTACATAGAAAACACTCGTTCAGCAGCAATCAAAGTGACTGGGGGAAGGCCGAAAACTAATCAATTTGTGTTTTTGGAATTGAAAAATAGAACGGGAGAGAGAAAGTGTTTGCGGTTGAGTGTGAAAACAAACAACTGTACACAGTGCCCGTTCCTAAAAACAACACACGAGACTGACGTTCGTTTCAGGCAGAAACGCAGAGAAACTCTGGCTCTATCTGTTCAATGATTTCGAGAAGCTGATACGGAACGGTGGTGATAAGACCGACGAACGGTGCAAGTCGATCGTCGTATTTTACGATTGCCTCAAGTTCCTGATACCTTACCTACAGAAATTGGACAGATTAAAGTTAGTCGGGTGGTCCTTTCGTGAAACAACGAATGAAGAGAGTAGAAGCGTAACGTCTCCTTTTTCAGTCTACCTAACACGCAGAGCTCCACTTTCAACATATTGGCGGGAAGTTTGAAAGAAGAGGCTAAGCGACCGAAACTTGAGACCGCAGAAGAGCAGCTTAATGGTTTGGAGAAATTTCGATTGTAGTTTGAACTTTGGCAATTTAGATGATTGGCTACAGAAAGTAATTGAAACGGTTACAAATCAACCATCTGGATCCGGAAGCATGATTGATTTGAGCAGTGTGCTTCCAGCTGAGAGTTTAAAAGCACAGACTTTCACATTGCCACGGTACGAATGCGATTTTGAAGAACCCGCTACTAGGAAAACACCGAGCACGGCACCGTCTGAGAAGCATGCGGACATCGTCTCCTGTGTCACGAACTTTCTTGACGAAGTTCCCAACGAGAAGCTGATGCTGTGCAAAGTTCGGTTGTTTCAATTCATCGAGGAGGAAAAGAACAAGATGAAGGAAGGAAGAATTTCAAACTGACTCTCAACTTTGCAATAAAGCATACCTATTTGCGATTCTTCTACACCGTACGCCAACAGGGAGACGTAAGGTTTACAAAGAGCTGACGAAAGAAGTGACTGGAGAAGAGCGAGAAATTGAGCGGCGTTGAGGCATCAGAGACGAAGGGAAACAGAGACCAACTTTGTTTGTTTGTCATCCTCCTCGATAGATAGACCGAGACTGCGAGAAACCGCTGAATTTTTGATCACAGCTGCCTTTTATACGTGTCTAAGCGGGCAAAGTTCCTGACCAGAGACACACTATTCTTACAGAATGTGAACGTCATGAAAACTATAGGTATACAAACGTGACTTTAGTCACTAATCTAGAACCTTCGACTTCGGTTGTAGACAAGTCGATTCAGTTTTTTGATGACTAAACCGCATGTTAAGTTTTAGATAACAGGTAAAAGTACTTTTCGTCAATGAACAAATGTGAAGAGTGCTGACTATCCACTCATGATGATATCCACACAATTTTTGGTGATTTCTCAACAGTATCGCATCAATTAGTTCTCAAACGACAAGAATCAGTCACAATTCTGCCATTGTTGACTGAACTCTGAACATACGTACCGCCTTTCGGTTTAACCGCGCCATTCGACTTCTGGTTTCCCATCGCAATCAGCAATAAGAATCAAATGAGAAAGAACCGAACTTTCCCCTCTCTTCTCCCCTGGTCACGTTTTCCATCATGTTCTTTTCGGTTAAAAATAGAGAATTTCTTAAACTGGCAAAAACAAGCGAGCGAAAGGCAGGTGGTGGGAAAGAAGTTATGGAAATGGAGAAGACGGCGAAAAACTGGGGTGAATTGTTGGACGGGCAGCGCCCAAACGACTCTAGTATCTCATGGCAACGCGCCGAAAACAACAAGAAGAATGCAGTGAAGAAAGAGAGAAGGCCTTCGAAAGCGTAATTATCGGATGACGAGATGGAAGGAGGCCGGAAACGTGCGGTAGCTTACTGAAAGTCGGCTTCTTGAAGGGATCAGACAACGGATTCGTAGAAGAGATGACAACGGTAAGCATCGGAACAGTTATGGCCTATACTGTACTTGGGATAGCAGGGGATACTGTACATTGATTCGAAAGTCAACTGATTCTTCTCGAATTGCAGAAAGGTGACAAACGCCGAGCATTTCAAGTTTCTATATATGCATCTATCAGCAAGTGACTAATTCTCAATGAGTCATTCCTCCTATTGTCAATGAATTGTCAATGACTCACTGACAATAGGTTAACATCAATTCCGTCTTTCCCTCGCCTCGTCAATTCTCTTCCGTCCAAATGTTTTCATCACCGACTTGTTTACACAGAATGATGCCGATTCATAAAACATCAAAAACAGCGATTTCGCAATCTATTGCTAACCCCAGAGTAGACGATTGCAGCAATTGCTAACCCCCAAAGTATTCATATTGCAGAAGACGATGAGCAAGACAGAACACGAACAATGAATGATTTTTGTTTTCTTCGTCTTTATTCACACCATACAGGAAAGTAATAGCGACAAAATATAAAATCCGAGAGAAAACATTGATTTTCTTGAGAGAGGGAAGTGATCTATCTCAAGAGACAGACCACTTTGTGAAACCGTCATACGAGAAAATAGGAAATTTTAAAAGTGCTGAATTATTTCGAGTAACAGAGAATGAAGAGATTTTTTTTTGGGGTTGGGTGCTGGGTTAGAAGTATGAATCGTTTCCAATTGTACAAGTATACACATGTTGGTAGCGGGTACATGGGGCTTATTCCTTCTTCTCAACCTCTCCTCCGTACACGCTCTCGTCGCTGTAAGCGATGTAAAGGAACAAGTCCTCCTCGTGATGGTCCTGGAAAATATACATTGAATTATTGCTTCAGAGTGAGCAACCGCTTACCTGGTAGAGTTGTCCCATCGTAGTCATCGTCTGTGGGATGACGTTGTTGACGAAGAAGAAGAGAGCATCCTCTGGACGGAGCTGGATGCGCTTGCGGATGAGGAAGTAGAACTGTCCGACAGTGAGGTCGGATGGGACAAGGTACTTCTTCTTGTCCAAATCACGGAGACGGGACTTTGGAGCCTTCTCGACGATGACCGGGATGCGGTCCGGGTACTTTCTACGGATCTTGTCTCCTTCAGCGCGACGCTTCTCGAAGTTGTTTTCCTCCTTGTAAGCCCACTTCATTGTTAGTGTTGGTTTGGTAGTTTCTGGAATGAATACGTTTTAGGAAACCGTAGAGGAAAACGTCACATGAGAAAGTAAATGAGAGGTTCAAAGAAACTGCAGATAGAGTGTAACAAGTGAAGGCAAGGGCAGTCGTCACGTGTGCGAAGAGCGCGCGATTGACCGAATGATAGTGGACGACCGAGCGAACCGACCAGTAACGAGCGATGCAAGAATGGGAATGAGCACGAATGGCGGGTGGCGGAGGAGGCGTGTGCGAGGAGGGACGCTGCTGGTGTGCGCGCACACTGGTCATATGAGAGCGTCCTGCGTCGTCTATTGATTTCCTCTGTTTGTCTGACCTCGCCCTGGGGAAAACGGGGAGAGACGCAGAGGAACGGGAGGCGTACGAAACAGCTGCGAGCTCGGGTTGTCGATGGGACATGTGTTATTGCGGTTGCCAAGGAAACGAAATGATGTGTCGTAAAGCACACGAGCTATACAGAGGAGCAGTGGGAACTCGCAAAAGAAAGATGGAAACGCATATTTGGTGACGCATTTCATAAGCGTATTAATTTTGAAAACAGCAACGACTAGCAAGACAGCTATTTCGAAATCACATTAGGACTGTGACTAAAACCACAGTACGATTATGATGGTACTGAAGCAGTTGGTGCCTCGCCAAAGACAGCTCTGAAACCGGTTTCTTACCAACAGTTAGTAACTTTCAAACAAAGGAGCGTCGCGAAAGTGAAAACCAGCAAGCAACGACGGAGAGACGTGGGAGAGACGACTGAACACACCAAGACGAATGGCAGAGACCCAGCCCCTGGCGTATGCGAGACGAGAGAGTAGGGGCAAAGGGGCGGAGGGACGGCGAGACGGCCCGAGACACAACATCATGTGACTATGTCATACGGCGGCGAAACGACGAGATTGAGAAAGAGAGCGCATACAACGTTGTTTACCTGCGGAGAGAGCGAGACGGCAAGAGCAACATGCGATGAGGCCGAATTTCATCACAGATTCAGGCGCTTGTTTGTTCACCATTCTCGCCAGCAAAAAATTGATCGATACTCACGTGTAGGGAGGAATCGAGATAACAAAGGATGTGAGAATTGGACAGGGAAATGAGTGGCTGTGAACTAACAGTAATTGGTGAGAGCAAGAAGATAAGTACGTGATGAATGAGCAGATGGTGCTAAGTGACCTTAAGTGACGTCACAATCGTCAGAGTCTTTCTAATAATTACAACGGAATGGCTAGCAGACGTCTAGATCTTGATGAAGGGATCTCGGGGCAGGTCAATCACAAAAAGGATCTCTCATTGAGCAATTACGTCAGCCAAAGGACAAAAGAATAGGATCACATCGATAATGACGTAATAATGGATTACCGGGAGAGCTAATTACTCGCCAAAGTACAGCAATAATCCGATCTTGAAGGGTTCTAGAGGCAGTTATGACATCTTCGATTCGACAAGAGAAATGACACTTTCAAAAAATTACAGAGGATAAATAAATATGGCGATCAAACCATTGCGATTGAATAAAATGAAGATTTTTTTGTTGAAATTGTATTTGACACCAAATGAAAACAAGAAGTTTTTAACTACAATTGAGGATGATAGGGAGATTAGGGAGACTATGAAAATTGAGAGCATCGAAAGAGGTGATGAGACAAATTTGAGCGGATAACAAATATGATTTGATACGGTGAGTTCCCCGAAACACCGGAATCCATGACAAAAATCAACAGCGAGCACAATAATGTATAAACTAGGATGATAAGGTAAATAGTTATATTTCTGTAGACGTCGACTTAGTCTTCAAAGATTCAGACCATCGACCGATGCCCCTTCTCGCAATGTCTACAATCACAATTCATTTCGTAGGGAAAGTGGCTGGAAGTTCCGTACAGTTATCAAAAGCTGATGGGGAGGAAGATGCGTTTCCTCTGAGCGTATCGGATGTGCTGTAATAAGAGAGATAGTGGTGGTGTGTGGTAGAAAACTGCTCACTTTTGATCGGCTGACGTTACGTTAGCGTTCTTTTCAGACTTCGGCTTTGCTGGTGATCTGTCTATAACTGTCTGCACAGCATCAACCATCATGTTCAGAGCGTTTCGTTTGTTCATTTTGTATTTTTCCATAAGCTTCTGTACGTCATCGGCTAGTCCATCAGGAAGCAACTCGGATCTCGTTTTCTTTATGAGTTCGTGAAGAATATCGTTACTTTTCCTTTTTCTAGTTGTCTTTGAAGTTGTGGGGCCAGGGACTTCCTCAATGGATTGGTCCAACACGATAGTTTCGTTCCCGAGTACTTGTATGTCGTCGTCGTCTTCATGCTGTTCCCCAACCTTTATTCTTCCAATACGGCCCAGATTGATGCGACCTGGGTTTCGTAAATCGATCCGGTTATATGTGTAGAGGCTTGATGGGCTAGTCAAGTCGACCCAAGGAATTCCACTTATCGGAGCTGTGAAAAAAAAAGATTTTTTCAGTGTAACTACGAGCTCAAATACTTGGATTAGGAGCTGTTAGTGGCGGTAGTCTGGAAGAACTTGAAGGTCCCGAAAGCCGAAGAGGAGCCTGAAAGTAGATGTCATCGTCGTGGTCGGTGTCGGACGAAGAAGCACGCTACAATACTCATACTCACATTCAAATAATTGAAAATTGACGGGTAACTCACATTGTTGACCAGTGTAGACGCATATGCTGAATCTGGAAAAAACAATAATTGTTCTACTTCAGTGCTGCAAACTGCAAAATATACACGTAGCCCAGCGACAGCACAGGAAAATACAGTTATAGAACCACGAAGAGGCCAAGCACTTACCTTGGTTGAATAACTGTCCGATAGTATTGTAGAAGTGAGTTCTATTGCTAGAAGGTTCTTCTACAGTGTCGTCCACGGTCACAACCTCTGGAGCTGAAACCGAATATTTGAACTACTCTATTTATTCTGTATCCAAAGCTCCTACCAGGTCCATTCAACTCTCTAGCAACATCGATTCTGAATCGGTATCTGACTGCTCCGCACCATTCAAGGTACGTTTTTCCGGAACCAATAACTGATTTGAGTTCGTCAATAAAGCAGTTTATGACTCGTTGAGTGAGCAAACCATTGAAAATATCATCGAAGTTTTTCTGGAACTTAGTTTTTATTAGACCATTGTTTCAAATTTTCGAATTACTGCTTTCAAATTGGACACTCCTTTTTCAGTGAGCAGAGCAAATATTCTATTGATAGTTTCCTCGTTTTGCCGATTCGCATCATTGAGCGTATAGAAGAACCAGCCGCTCTCCTTATCTATTCGTGGTTGCTGAAACATAGAAGGTAAGTTTTTAGCTGGATACGGAATCGCTCACTGTTTTTATCGGAAGAGCGTTCAGTTCGACAGTCAGGAAACTGTGAAGAACAGACCGATAGTGCTCGATATCTGCTAGAAACTCTTCTCTCGTCGGAAACTCGTAATCTTCTGATACACCATCAGATACCACTTGTCGCTCGTACACGAGCCGTCGGAATGCGACCTTCGACACGACCAAGGCTTTCGCCGCGCCATTGTTGATATCATCGCGGAGCATTTGAAGACTGTTGAGTTGCGAAACGCAGAGCTGCTTGCATTTATTGAGTTCTTCCAGTCTTGACGCTTTGTTAGTATTTTTCGAATTACGAGAGATGGCTGCGCTAAAAATAGTTGTTCGTTAAAAAACATCTTGAAAGTTGAGACATTGATGCTTACATCTGGCGAGCTGAAATATATAAAAACAAAACGTACATGAGCTCATCGATGATGTTCATCATACGTCGACAACTTCGCAACTTTCGTGACACGATTCTTTTTTCTGTTTCAAGATCTTCAGATGCTCTTGCTTCCGGCTCTTTTAGTGCTGTTATTTCTTCGACTGTGACTCTAAAAAGGAAACTGTGAGTTGATTTCACAGTGAACTCACATTTGATCGGTGCCTTTCCGTTGAATATACTTGACAGGTGTCTTACACATTGGACAGAACTGCCCGGAACCTTTAGTGAGCCACCCAACGATGCAATCATAGCAGAACTCGTGAACACAGTCACTCAGTGTTGTTGTTTCTATCATCCTGAACGTTTTCGGATAAAAACAAACTGACGCGTAGCTAACTAACTCGTTTCTGCACACTGAACAAAATTCCTCCGGCTCCACGTTTTCAGATTTTGATTTCGGACTGCCATCAATGTTTTCGCATGTTTCCAGTGTTCCCGGAGAGTTTGCTACTGGCTCCATCGTATCAAAATCATTATTGTTGCCTGCTTCAAACGAGTCGTCGTTATCCATTATGCGCTATAGATCACACTAAAAATAGGAAACATGTGGTTAGAATACATAGAAAGCATGCGGAAATAGCGGAGAAATTAACAGGCCGAAACAGATTGATCAGTAAACTATCAATATCAAAAATTTAAATGTAGTGTTTAACTTCCTAAGGTTTCTCTTATAAGATAAAATAACTTCGAAAGAAGACCAGAAGCAGAGTTAACGCAATTGCTAACAACATTCTGTTGGCAATAATTATCAAAACATTATAGAACGTCAACGTCAGTATTGTAAAAAATAAAACCGTATTTACAATACGTCTCCGTCAGTTTGTAAAAACGTTTAAACGTGTTTACAAAATTGCCGCGGTAGTTTTGTAAATACCGTAAGATTACGCTTTTCTCATAAGTTTCGTTGCGAGACCCACGGAACAATTCGTGCTTGCGTCTTGCATGTGTACAATAAACTGAATATAATGAAATGTATGACAAAAAGGCCCTTAAAACTCAGTAAATTGTTGGAAAAACAAATAGGAGATGAATTCGATTGGGTACTCCTCGAGTCAATATTGCGAAGCATTGGTTTAATAGAGCGCGTTTTCTCAGTCTTTCGTAAATGTAGTAACACACTGGCGCATAGCGACTAATCGCCATGTGGCGCAGTCAGAATAGTAGGTAGGAGTCAACTGACGGTGGACAGATTGAATAATATCACTAAGCTGATAAGGAACATGCAGCTTCATTGATTAACATGAGAGAGTATGATGGTGACAGAAAGGAGAACAGAAAAGGTGAGTAGAAGATTATTATACGGGGAAGCAGACACCAAGTATTATGTTTTACTACACAGTGGAAAAGCTACATGTTTGGAAGAAGAGCGATTACATGGAATGTCTTTTTCTTAAATCAGGTAAATAAAGAAAGCGAGGCTTTTCAAGAAAGGAGCAATAATAATGAGGAAACCAGTGGTGGTCAGGCAGGACAGCAGATGAGATTCAGTCACGGCGAGAGTTGGCTCTTTTCACGGCTGGCGCTCCCGGCAACTGTCCATTGGCAGCGGCTGAAAAATCGATATTAAAGGAATGGAAGCCTGCGTGAGGGAGACCAACCTCTTCTAGCCGCTCTGGTTCTGTGAGCAACTGAAATAAAGTCGAGCCCAGCTGCCTCATCGGCACGATCGATCGACGCTGCGATGTCAGCGATGTTTCTACGTTCTCGCTCTCGACGGGCTGCTGATCCAGATGTTCCGGCTCTACGCGAGCTTACATAAGGACTGCGTGGACGCGTTCTTGCCGTCTCGGCTGGCGAGGCAGCGCGGCGACGACGGCTCGATGGAGCAATGAAGAGCGGCGGGGACGATTCAATGTCCGGATCCGGATCCGAGGAATCCTGATTCGACTCTCGATCAGCCTCGCGAGAAGACGAGCTGGCTGGTCTTGGAGGGCGTCGTGACGAAGAGCGCATTCTGACGGAACCTGGCGGTGGCCTGGTTCTGAGACGTGAAGTTGTCGGACTGTCGACATCTCTTTGGTGCCAATCGCGTGAGAAATATCTGTCAGATGGATCTCGAGGCGTTTCATTGGGATTTCTTCTTGGATACGACGAGGCAGCTCGGGCAATGCGAATGTGCGGAACGGGAACGTTCTCTTCGGTTGAGTAGAATGACGCCGGCAGTCGAGTGGTCAACGAGGCATTCACGTTGCCTATTCTATAGTTGACGGTCGTCGAGCCGTTCGAATTGAGTCTGCTCCGCATTGACGCCTGTACTGGTTCGCCAGTCTCGCTGACCGGAGGGAAGTCACTCCGCGTGTCACGCATTCTCTCTTCGATGAACTCTTGCAGTCTGTTCTGTCCTGCTTGAGACAACACTGGCTGCGGAGGCGTCCATCGAGGCGCATTCGGATTCAAAGCCGCGTTCGCCCTCGTCCCCGCATTCAACAACTCGGCCATCTGATCGAGTTCTCTCTGAATGTCAAGTCTGATGGCCGGATAGGACAGCCGCATATGAGGTGGTGGGACGACGTTAGCAGGAGGAACCGTGCTCGGCATATACACTGGAATCGTGGTAGTCGTGGCATTGGTGGAGTTGGTTGCAGTGCTCAAGGTGATCTGAAACACTTGTCTTTGTGATACCAAGTGACCGTCGGATCACTTACAAGTCTTCGCCGAGCCGTTGGATCGTTGGGATCTCCGATAACTGGCGGAGGATGGAACATGCTCTGAAACGAAGTTTGCGTTCAAGAATTGGTCAGTTGCCAAACCGCAATCATTTCCGAACGCGCATTCAGTTCGCGGACTCTGCGTGCAAACTGATCCGATCGCCGCTGTCGTTCCTCTCGTCGAGCCGCTGCTTGCTGTGCTGCTTCCGGGGACTGCGTACCCGCAGCAGCAGCAGCTGTATCGTCGACAGCCGATGCGAACAATCGGTAGAGATTCAGACTTTCCTCAACATCTGGGTCTGAAAACGACAATTGTAAACGCTGAAGTCATTCGGGGAGCACGTACGCGACAGGAACGAAGGTCTCCCTTCCATCTCGTCTTCAGGCATCGGAGTGGGCACACGCTCTTCGGGCGGCGACCCAGATCGATCGCTCATATCGTCATTGTTGGTGGCACGATCGGTGCGATCTGTTCTGTCTGTGTTCGACATTTGCCGCAGGAGCCGCTCGTCGAGGAAATGATCTGCAGACACCCAGTGATCATCCCGCATCCGATTGAAGAACGCCTCGAACGGTGTGGGCATGTGTTCCCCCTCGCGCATCGCACGCATCGCATTCATCATTCCTTGCAGCTCAAAGTTGCTCGACAAAGAGTTATACACCGAATCGTAGTAAATCTTGTTGTAGAAGTCGTTGTAGTTGGTCGATTCGACCGAAAGGATCGCTTCCAGATGGTCATCGAGGATCGTAATGTGGTTCGGATCCACGTTCGTTAGAACCTCGGCTATCATCTTCTGGAACATCTCGTTTCCGGGTCGAGCGACCAGCATCAACTCGTAAATCTGATTGGCAAACTCCTTCTTCTTCGCCTCGTCGATAGCTCCTCCGAGGAAGTTGGTTCTCCATTTGAAGCCACCCGTGTTCGGCTGCTGAAAACATCCACTTTGCTGATTTCTACTTAGTTGAGACTACTTACAGTCTGTGTGGGGATCGATTCGAATTCAGAAACTAAAAACTGAGTGACGAATCCGCGGAAGCGCTCGGGGTCCTGTGCAATGTCGGACGCCAACAGCTTCGGTCTTCTCAAATCCGGATACTTGACCTTTATCTTGAGAGTGTACACCATCCGACGGAACGGCTCCGTGTTGCAGACGATCGCTCTGAAACAAAGTGGAAAGAATGATGGAGTGACCCCGAGGGAGCTCACTTGTCATTGTGCACAGCGTCGGTTCGCAGTCCGGCGAGCAGCAATTCTGCTTTGCCCAAGTGAACAGTGACGTCATCTACCAGCTTTACCAGTGATGTCTGGAACGGATAGAATTACTGATGACCTTTGAGGAACTGAAGCCAACCTTCAAGCATTCGTTGTCCTTTGATGCCGCTTCGTGCTCTTCTCTGAAACATTTTCTATGTGTTACGCATTATTCTCTCCCTCGGATTTCACTCACATCGCTGACGTCAACTGGGATTTCAATTTGTACGCGTAGACAAGATTTCTGACGACAAGACGTCTCTCGCCCATCATTTGGGCCCTCTCCATAGGAGACAATGACATTTGACTCGTTCTGTACTCTTTGATGAAGATTCTGAACCCGAATCACTATACAACGGCTGAAATGCCCTCATGAAACTAACGCAATGCGTCCTTCTTCGTCGTCTTCATGGCTGAAATCGTATGACACTTTATCGATGTCTTTCCGGCACATCGGACACGACGGACGAACCGCCGAGCACACCCATTCGGAGATGCACGAGAAGCAGAACGAGTGCTTGCATCCGCTGATACGGCACTCTTGCGTGAACTCGGAGCCCATGCACACTGTGCACTTCACGTCTTCGTCCATCCTCGAGTTTCCGGCCTCCAGTTTCGTCTCCGTCGGAGGGACGGATGGTTCGACGACGTGATCACCCATAGTTTTCTGAAAGAAAAGCACAAAAAATCAATGTGTTTGCGAGTAGTGCGCTGAGAAAATCGATGAGAAAAAGAAAGAAAGGGAGAAAGAGAGAATGCGAGCACACATCGAAGAGTAACGAGATGGGGTCTCCTGCCGCCCGACGGCCAATGTGGCACTGATCGATCGTATTTGGAATGGTGATATGCGACGACGGAGGGGACACTTTCACGACGTTTTCTCTGTTGCTGAGATAGAGAGAGACTGCAGGTGGAGGGGAAACTGTGCCCCGAGAATCGATGCGCGTCGGTTTTTTTTCGTCCTGGCCAGGGCCTGGGTTGCCGTCAGATGGGGGATAACGTCGAAGCGGAGATTAGAGAAGAGAGATTACTTTATTGATTAAATGTGTATGACTCGGAGACAAGAAGAGAAGCGACGCATTAGAAGGTTCACGTGAGCACTAGAGAGTCGGATTCAGACAGAAAGGGTTGCTCTCTCGCACTCTCCCCTCTCTCTCTCTTTCTCTGTCTGTTTGGACCGATGACGGCCTGCAGCGTGGATTCCAGCCATGGCGCGCAGTCGATACGCGAGGGGTCTGCCCGGCAACTAGCGCAGAGGGTGAGTGAGAGAGTATGCGAAAGTGAGAGGGCGAGAGACACTGCGAGTGCGCCAGCAACCCCGTCGTGTTCCTCATGGGCCGAATGCAGCTGCATAAGGAAGGCGCTGTGAGAGGGAGAAAAGAAGGGAGAATGAGAAATTGAGAGAAGAAGGACGTTTTGCATGGCGCCATGCTAAAAGACAATTGAGTCTCGACCATTATTGATGACGAAATAGAGCCGAAAAACGGTACTTTATTCTGCTATACGGCACAAAGTGCTCTGTTTAATTAGCAATTACAATACAGTAGAAGATAGTTCTTTAGAGCGCACATGCTCATGACATGAGTTGTGTAATATAATCGATAACTTACCTTGGAGTTGCTGTCAGAATGAGAAAATATATTTCTAGCCAAAATGCTATAGCATTGGATCATCGCAAAAGTACAAGACAAGAGAATAATTCAAATGATTTTATTGTTTGTTCAAATTCAGAATCATGTCCATTTAGCCTTGTAGCGTTGATCGTTTGACCGCCGCCTCCGTTGTGTACGACGACTTCGGGTTGGCGTATTTCAGGAAGGCGTCCTCTTGCGACACTTCTGGCTTGAAGTCCAGCAGCAGTCGCAGCTTCTTGTTTGGGAACCCGACGGTCTTCTCGAAGAACAGACGGAATGCCACGTGGTTCAGAATCTTCTCGGGGATCTGGAAAGTCGGAAGACGTGTCTGAAGACGTCGGTTGCTACTCACACTCAGTCCTAGTTTGTACTTCCAATAGTTGCTGTAAGAGGTGGTGAACGATGGCCAGTAACTGACTTCAACGTCCGAGGAGAAGTTGGGATTTTGGAAACGGTTCTCGAAAAACTGAAAAATGGGAGTTTGGAAGGCTGAAGTCGACCTCGCAAAGCTCACATCTCTGATGGAATGCGCGCAGTTCTCGTCCATGCAGAACACGATCTCTCCGTTGCACCTGTTCGGGTCCTGGAGGAGGGAGAAGAGGGACTTCTCGGCGATGGCAGCCAGGTTGCCCGCGTACACCTGCACATGATATCAGCTGATTGTGTTCCCTGTCTGCAGTAACTCACAAACTGGTGCATTCCCCTTCTCTCGCCAGTGATGAATGGCAGCGCTGCATTTTGCACGAGCTCTTTGATCTTCTCAATCTTCTGACTCTTTCCCTGGCCGTAGACGAATGCGGGCCGCAGAAAGACACCGTTCACCGATCCTCGCTTGGCTGCTTTCCTCGCGTACATTTCACCACGAGTACGCGATTCTCCGTACTCGTCCAGCATGTAGTTCCGTGGGAAATCACTGGAACGAAGCAACAAGTGATGAGAACAAGAGACACAAGCACCACTTACAGAAACACGTCCTGCGCCAGTCCGTAGTTATCCTCGTTCGGGATGGGGCAGTAGGCACAGCCGACGTTGACGAGAGTCTTGATGTCGAGTGCGACCATCGTGTCGACGACAGATTCACACGCTGAAGAGGATGTGAGTGGCAGGAATGAGAGGTTGCTCACCGTCCAAATTGTCCCTCCACATCAGCTCATCCTGCTTTTTGTCCTTCGAATAGAGGATCGGGAACGGAGCGTGAGCACAGTGAATGACTCCATCGCACCCCTTCAACGCATTCTCCAGCGGTTTCCTCTCGTTCACATCGAGCACGTAGGCCTTGATCTTGCGATTCTCCTCTCTCGAAGTGCTCTGTCGGTCGATGACTCGAATTTCGGCGATCTGTTCGTTCTCGAGAAGTCTCTGCACAACGTACCGTCCGACCAGTCCGGCGCCACCGGTCACCGCCACCGTGTACATTTTCTATAATTGATGAGAGGTGATAAAAAAGTGGTAAATTGGACTGGTTCGTGCGAATTGAAAGGAGAGGATGAGTAGGAGGAGGAGGAGGAGGAAAGCCAGAACCGGGGAAGGGAGGCGACGGCGACAGAGGTGGAAGAATAGGTGGAATGTGGAAGACGGTGGGGGGGCGGAGATTTTCAGTGCGATAAGCCCCACAACGACCTCATTCCACCTCGTCTCTTGGCGATTCTCACGAATTCGGAACGAAGAAGAGTCGAAAGAAGTGGAAGGAGGGGGAAGGGGGAGAAGTCTTCTCAGGTGATCGGAGGGAGTGGTCGATGAAAGTGCAGCACTGGACGACGATCAGAGGTCCTGTTTTAGACACCCCCACCAAGAATTGATAACGATCTCTGTATCAAGTTTGGTCGAATTTGAACATAGACATCGTGTTTTGAAACATAGCCATCAGTAGTATATATATATGTTGTTTGAACCGGACACGAAGACCGACGGCCAAGGTCGAAACAGAAAGGAACAGACGGGATGCACCGAGAGAGAGAGATCGAAAAATGAGTGTGAACTGGATGTTTGAACAAGAGATGACGTCGGAGCTCTGATCTACACGGAAACGTAGCGAAGAAGTTCAGAAGAGTATCCTCACCAGATTGTGTTGGGAGATGGAACAGTGAGGACATGGCTGAATGTGGTCTGAGAAGTCGCTCACTGTCTTACTCTCGAGCGGCCGGAACTGTGAAGACGGAAACGAAGGGAGAGGAATGGAAAGAGGAGGAAGCAACGAGCAAATTACCAAATCGAACAGGTCATGTAGCCTCCGATGGTCAGCTAGAGAAGACGAGATCATAGTGTACTCCCGCTAATTTCTAGGGGTCGACCTCACTATTTATATTGGCAAAACGGACAATGAAACTGGGAGGAAGATAGCATCTCTCGAATGGCACGAGTTTAAAAAGAGTCTTCTTCTTCTTCTTTGAAATGCGTCTAGGCTACACAGTGGCCGCGTCAAAGTACGACATCCGTCGCCGACTGGCGCATCCAGACAGCTCGATCCGTCTGCGTCGCGCCGATTTCTCCGCGCGGATATGTCGTTAACCACAAACCGATATCGGGGGAGGAGGAGGATGTGTTCGTTCTACTTTCTGGTTTGTCCTCGATTTGTTTGTCAGTGAGTGGAATGTCCTGAGAGCGTCTTTTCGCGGTTTGCGATCAAACCATAAAGTACCCATTTGCATTTTATTAATTTCCTTTTGACGTGTGAACTTGATAGCAGCCATCTGTTCCACCAGGTCTCTTGCCGGAACCGTCGCTGCTCTACTGTCTGTCCCAGCTGAGCTTCATAGGGTCAGGGATGTCACTTCGAGACCAAGTCGTGCAGAGGCGGTTGAAAACATTTTTTCAAAACAAATCAATTGTTCCATTGCGTTTTATTAAAATTCAGTTAAAAATACCTATCACAAAGATGGCTAATAAATAAAGTGGAATTGCATAATATAAATTTATCTTTTTTTTGTTGCTCCGAGAATTCGTTGAATCAAGATTGGAGGAATGTAACCCAGGGTGGAATGATCGGTGATGGATTCTGGAGATAGCTCATCACAACCGCGGACACGGACAACCTGTAAAAGGGACGTTGCTGTTGATCTTTAACAAAATCGCTCACATGAAGCTGCTCACGATTTGTTTGGCATCGTCAGAAGTACGCGTGTTTGCAAATGAGATGCAAGAGCAGATGAGAGCCAGCCAGGAGCACCATTTCATCTTAGTAATAATTGTTTAATGGAGATATTTAAAGAAAGAGTTCCTCACTCGAATCATCAATCCGCACATGCTGAAAATCATACCGAGAACGTTCATGTACTCGGGGAGCGGGTCATCGCTGATTGCTTGTTGCTGATTTGCACCAGAATCGAGTGGTTTGTATCTAAAAACAATGGGAATGCTCAATATAATTTTATTTTTTCATTGTTTGGATAATAAAATCGATAACTCTTACCGAACAACTCGATTTGCACGACGGGGATCACCATTTTGTTGCATTTTGATGTTGAAAAAAGTAGTCGAGAGACGACTGCAATCGGAATGTTGAGTCAGACCAAAAGATAATATATTCGTCGATTGGCCGACGAGAGCGGGTAATACTAAATAATGCAGGCGCGTTTGCCGTGCTAGCGCTTTTCGTTGTCCACGGTCACAACTAGACAAGACAAGAAAAGGAAAAAAAAGTTAAGAATCCTTCCCGGAAATGAGATTACGGCTTTTGCAAAATCAAAAAAGAACGCTCAAAAGCAGTAAGATATCAGTTCCACACATTCATTACCATAGTACTATACATCATAATTATTACGGTGCACTTCAGTTTTCAGGATCTGATCGAAGAGAGGGGGAACTTTGAGACGAGAAGTGGCAACGGTTCCATCTTCGGAGGCGGTAAAAGCTAAATTGTCAGGGAATTTCGTTGGGAAGCCTCGAATGGGAAAGCTCATGAGACAGTGGCAAATGCGAACGAGGGGAACTAACCTACTTTATAAAACCTTTTTAAAGAGAATACACACTAGATGGTAGGGGAGTGATTTCGGAGCCGGGGTATTAAATGAACCTCGGAAAGAGGGAAACCACATTGGGAGAGAAATGAGTCAGGAGGTGAGATTATGCTAATATCAAGAAAGGAAAGAATGAGCAATTGAAAGGTAGAATGTGGACGTATTTCACAGTAATTATGAGCGTAGAACGCAAAGAGTATCGTTGATGGCGTTCAACCACGATGATAAATGATCGGATGACTCAGCGGCGAGAACGACTCTGAAAAAGTGACAGAGATGAAATGAAAAATATGTAGAGCAAACCGCCTCTTCTCGAGCAAACTGGGGGTCTGGTCGATGAGCAACTCGATGTGGAACTCGTGCGACCGTTCATTCCGAGCCTCTTCAATGGATTGATTCGTGCATTTGGTGAGATCGATTTGCGAGAGAGGAACTTGTTCGTTCTTTTCGTCAATGGGGTTCTTCCAAAAGAAAATTATTCCACGATGCAGCATCGCCCAGTATCTTTCCCAAGCTGCATCTCCATTGGGGGATCGTTCATCAAACAAGTACAGGAAACCGCGATATTCGACATCTATAGCAGCAGGAAGTGAAGAACAGTGCGAGATGAGTTTAACAGTTCCTTCGAGCGGATACGTTACATCGTCGAGATAGAATTGACGGTCACCAGCAGAGTCACGATCCAGAGTCAGCTTTCCGCAAAACTTGAACTCACACTCGGGTGCTTCATAGCCAGGTAAAGAGAGAACCGTCCTGTTTGCAGAGATACTGTTCGCTTTAGAACGACGATGTGCTGAGTTCGGGACAAGCAAGCTTCGAACCTTGGCAGCTAGCAACGAAGCGCATGTCTTCTCTGGAGCTTTGTACTCGGGAACACGCTGCAAAGGAACAGTTGGAAATGGAAAGAAAACAAAACTTCACAAACCATCATGTACACTTCCATGCCGATTACAAAGTCAACAGGAAGGTTCGAGAAGTGCATGTGTTCTCCGAAATGAATGACATGCATCCGAGTCTGGTAATGGGCAAGAAGAGTGACAACGCCAGTAGCCTCAATTTCAGTGCGACACTTGAGCGCGACTATGAATGCGAACGAACCTCCTGAAAAGTATGCATTACAACGTTTTTTTTTTCAGAGTGGCTATATCAGTCAATAAGAATAAAACCGATAACTCACGACAACTAAAGTTTTTGTTCAGATGGACAGCAATATTCGAAATCACCATGGCTGACTTGAAGTGTCTATTGATTGGTGGCGGTGGATGGCGGACGACGGAGAGTGCTTGAAGACGTCGAACCTCGTCCAATTGAAGCTTCAGACGCTCTCGACATATGAGCAGCACACGCTGAGAAGCCAGCTCTTGCACCACCATTCTTGCCTTCTTGGCGTCGAGCAAAGATATTTCAGCAAGTTGGATGTGCTTTCGAGTCTTCTCGATCGTCTCTATCAGTTTCGAAATCTGACGTCGCGAGTCGTTCATTTTGTCGGCGGCAGAGAAGTTGCTGATAGAACTGACAAATGAGTCCTCCGGAGCGTTAGACTGATTTCTTCTCCATGCGAGTGTTCCTTTAGGAGTGGATGTGGCCAGAGCAGCAGGTTGCAGCATTTTCTGAACAACGACTTTCTCTGTTCTCGCTCGACCTTCCTTCTCGGAAACTCGATACTCAGTCACAGATTGACCTGCGTGTGGAGTTACCAGAGTTGGAGAGCGGGTGAATTGAGGCCCACTCGACGACCCACTGAATGCAGTGCCGTCATTCTCGAACTGTTCGACGTATGGTGTAGTCTGTAATCACAGTGCGAAACTCAAGATAAACACAATACACGCATTACATCTTTGTCAAATTCGATATCCTGGTAGGTGTTGGCGGACATGTCCATCCGGCTCACAACTCTCTTAGTCGGGCTTCCACGCGACGCGACTTCCATGTACCCGTCAACAGTCCGCTCGAGTGTGGTCTTTTCGTCAAAGTCGCCTGTAGGTACTTCTACGAAATCGAACAATTCGTCAATTTTATCACATGTGCGTTCTTCTGGTATGTCGGAGAAAGGAAGGCTCTGGCGGTTAGACTTCTGAACTCCACGCGACGTGTGCATTCGAATCTCATCGGTCTCATCGGTCTCATCCTGATCAACAGGGTTTGCCGCTTTCTTTTCTTGTTTCTTTTTCACTGGCAACGTGTACATATCCTCTTCTTGACGCTCCTGTAAAACAAATAGAAACTCTTCGTTTGATTAAGTTTCAGATACTTGATAATGATCCCGGTTTCTGAGTTTATAGCCATTGACTCCCATCTGGATACTAGGACGCATTTCACTGGAAGAACACATGTTGAAGCAGACTATAGAAACCTATCAGTGCCCAGGGTTCGACACTGTTAGCGCTACTTTCAAATAAAAATATTAAACACTTACGTATGGCTGATTCTCGGGAGTGATTCCTGACTCACATCGGCGTCGGAATTACTGGCTACGACATTCTGATTCTCATCAAAGCTGTCAGTTTTCGCCGAGTTCGCACGTCGTCTCATTTCGGCAATTTCTTGAGCCGCGTCGATTTTTCGATGAAAACCAAAGTCTGCTTTTTCGAATTCATTGGCAATCGATCTATAATGTTATGTTTTTATGAAGTAGATACGGAAGCAAATTACTTGACGTGGGAAGCCGGGGAAGCAATTTGAGTCTTGGCAGGAACAGGTGGCGGCGGTGCCATGGGAGCTTTGAATTTCCGGTCAGAAGACGGTGAGTCGAATGTCGGAGGAACGATGGTCTGTGTGAGACGACCTTCACGACGAGTCATCGGAGACCGACGAATAGTTTCTTCATGCCCAAAGTACTTGGATACCTCTTCTGAATGATCAAATTCTCGTTTGAATGAAGTAAACAATTTCACCTGCGCTTCCTTTCTGAACTTGAGGGGTAGAAGTGACAAATCCAGCAACAGTCTGCTCATCATTGAATTTCGATTTTTGATCCAATCTGCCAAAACTAGGGTTACTGCTTCTCCCGCTTCTAAAAAGTTATATTGGTCAAACAGAAGTTCCGGAAAAATTGGCTACAGATTGCTTGGTCTTCTCGGTGTGTGATCGATTATCGGCGAATTCAACTGTTTGATCTTGGGCTGACGTTGGACAACATCTCCGCTGCCATTTCCAATGACGTGCTCGACAGTGGTACGATGAGTGTAAGAGGATGAGACACTCTGTTGGCGGCTTCCACCACCGACGGAGTACTGCCTGAAAAAAGATTTTCTATTAATAAATTTCTTTGGAATTTTTCCTACATCTGATCTTGATTTTGCCCATTCCTGTAGCTCTCTTCATACTGATCTGTCGAACGATGCATTTTGATGGTTGGGCGATCATAGAAATCGGCATCCAGATCAATGTCGTGTTCTTCATATTCGTCATGATCATCATGATCGTCTATCATTGAATCATCTGAAAGCCAACAGTGTTCTGAACTCCCGTATTACTGATGCTTGCCTATGAAATTGGTGCTCACGACCTCTTTCTCTTCGTTTTCGTATGTCGGTTCGCTGTTTCGACGATATCTCCCCAAGTTCATGTACTTTGGTGACTCCATCTGTTCTTGTCGAGCACATTGGTCAAACGCTGCCACAAGATCCAGAGTTCGCCCCCGCGGAGCATTCAATCGCCAAGTGTCTCCACGAGACGGCGACCACCAGCTCATATCCGGTTTTTTCGGTGCAGATTTTTCTGGAGTTTCTGCGAATCTCGAGTTGTTAGCAGCAGTCATCGATGTCCAGCGATAGGACTGGAAAATTAACGGAAAAAATGTTTTTTTTTTAATGTCACTCACTCTGTTAGATTCCAGCGGTGACGGCATGGGCGGCGGTGATTTGAGGACCGGCGGGTGCGCATATCCGTAATTGTCATTTTTGTACATTTTCGCAACAAAACGACAACGGCAAAACCGGCGTTTGCCCGGCAAAAAACAGCGAAATGGATGTAAGAAATGAAACTGTTTGTAATTTTCCCTCCACGCGCGTTCGGGTTACGGTAATCGTGACGAAACCATTGTGACATTTGTAGGGTTTGCGCCTTTAAACAAAAGTAGGTCTAATGGACCTATGCACGCAGTGCATTTTTTGCATTTTTTTCCTTTTTTTTCCTTTTTTCGGACTATTTTTTCACAGGAAAAAATGGCAAAAAAAGGCAAAAAATGGCAGAAAATTGCTACAAAAATCGCTCGTTGCGAGACCCTTCCTTCACTTAAATATCCGCTCCTTTAAAAGTTTACTCAGATTTTCTCCTTTTTTTCCGGAATGACAAGCTCTAAAATTCAGGAAACAGTGGATGCGCTTTAGAAAGGACCGTTTCGAACTATTAATCTAGGAAAAACACGAAATTAGTGAGAATCCGCAAAGAAATTAAAGGCGCATTCTTAAAAACGGCGAATAGGTCTCGGTACGATGCGAAAAAAATTCCGAAAAATTCCGAAAAAAGGAAAAAAA
This sequence comes from Caenorhabditis macrosperma, assembly GCA_963932285.1. Classification (NCBI taxonomy): domain Eukaryota; kingdom Metazoa; phylum Nematoda; class Chromadorea; order Rhabditida; family Rhabditidae; genus Caenorhabditis; species Caenorhabditis macrosperma. Next base: position 9,611,139 of record OZ010621.1, on the reverse strand, counting down.
AGGAAAAAAATGCAAAAAATGCACTGCGTGCATAGGTCCATAATCAGAATTTTCCGAAAAACTGAGTCGAAAACTAAAAGTTTGAACATTTGAAATAGAATAAAACAAAAAAATAGACAAAAAAAACATTCAAACGCAATCAATAAAACTGTTTATCTTTCCTTTCTGTAAACTTTTATGCAAACTTCTAGTATTCCCTACTCCCCATACTACCAAAGCACCGGAGGTGTTTCTCTGTATTTATCAGAAAGTTACATCTGATGATGCCTCAATAATCCTCTTTTCCATTGTCATCTACCACTTATCACTCGTTTCGCTCTCATTTCAAAAATGAAACTTCTCACTACACTTTTCCTTCTCGGTCCTTGTCTCCTGGCTGCTCTATGTGCCCCAGCCAGTGATAAAGTGGTCGATTTGCCCGGTTTAACATTCGTCCCAGACTTTGATCACTATTCCGGTTTTCTTCGTGCATGGACAGACAAATACTTTCACTATTGGTTCACGGAGTCCTCCCGGAAACCAACTGAAGATCCTCTTGTTCTGTGGCTCAATGGTGGCCCGGGGTGCTCCAGTTTAGACGGACTCATAGAAGAACTCGGTCCATTTCATGTGAAGGACTTTGGAAGTTCTGTATATTACAATCAGTACGCCTGGAATAAAGTAATCAGGCATAACCTTTCAGAAATGAATCTTCTTTCCAGTTCGCTAATGTTCTGTTCCTCGAATCGCCGGCCGGAGTGGGATTCTCGTACTCGACGTCTGCCAACTTGACAGTTTCCGACGACGAGGTCTCCCTTCACAACTACCTCGCCCTCGTCGATTTCCTCAAAAAGTTCCCGGAATACAAGGGAAGAGACTTCTGGATCACCGGCGAATCCTACGCGGGGGTCTACATTCCAACGCTCGCCGTTCGAATTCTCGGCGATAAGACGAACTTTCCCAACTTCAAAGGGGTCGCTATTGGGAATGGAGCGCTGAACTTCCCGAATAACTACAACACAATGGTTCCGTTCTACTATTATCACGCGCTCGTCAGGGACGAGTGAGTCGAAATGGAACTTCCCCTCTGAAAAGATTCCATTTTCAGTCTCTACAACGACATTGCCAAGAACTGCTGCAACAACAACATTGGCACTTGCGACATTTACGGAAAGTTCTTCGATCCGCTGTGCCGTGATAAAGTGATCAGTGTAGGGATTCGTTCCCGAAACACCCGCGGATTATCCTTCTTTGCAGGCACTCGACGGCACAAACGAACTGAACATGTACAATTTGTACGACGCTTGCTATTATAATCCGTCGACGAATCTCAAAAAGGCATTCATCGAGAGGCAGATGAGAAGAGCCGTCGGACTGCCGCAACGGGAGCACAATGCGGCGACGGTGAGGGCGGCGACAGGGCTAAAGAAGAGTTTCAGAGACTTTCAGACAGTTCCTTTGTGTGCACAGACGAATAACACATTCGCGTTTCTGAACAGAGCCGATGTGCGGAAAAGTCTTCATATTCCGAGTTCTCTGCCAATTTGGCAGGAGTGTAGGTGCGTGTTTCTGCAGATTCTCCCCCCTTCCCATCCCCCCCCCCCCCCCCGACTGCCACCCATCGAAAAAAGAGAATGAGTGCGATGTAACAGTCGAGTGAACCTGTTCGACGCCTTCATTGTCTTCGTTTTTCACTTGCAGCGACGACGTCGGCAACCACTACATCGTGACACATTTCGATGTAATCGCCGAGTTTCAGAAGATGATTTCGGCGGGGATCAAGGTTTGGTTCAAGCGTTTCCTAGGGGCCGCCCGTGTTGAGTAGAACAAGTAGGTCAACGTGTTCAGATTCTCGTCTACAACGGAGACGTCGACACGGCTTGTAATTCGATCATGAATCAGCAGTTCTTGACGTCCCTCAACTTGACAGTTCTCGTCAGTCCTTCTTTTTCTTCTTTCGGGGGACCCCCTGTTTCGCAACACTTCCATTTTGTAGGGACAGCAAGAGAAAGTGAACGAGGCGTGGCACTATTCCGGTCAGACTGGTACTGCGGTAGCCGGTTTTCAGACGAAATACGCAGGGAGTCAGTCACTTTTTTTCTGAATATGAACTAGTAGAATCGTTTTGAAGACGTCGATTTTCTGACTGTTCGTGGAAGTGGGCACTTTGTTCCTGAGGACAAACCCAGAGAATCGCAACAAATGATCTACAACTTCATTCACAACCTGAACTATTCGACTCCGTTGCCGAATTAAATAATTTATTTATAAAGATTGTTTAAAATAATGTCTGATTAATGATTCGAGGATGAGAAACGAATGTCAGTTCTTTGTAATTACGCGCTATCAGAGAACGTAAACGACTTGAAAGACGCAATGCAAGATTCATTATGACAGGTCTCACAACGAAAACTTGAACTACGGTGACTTTTTGGAAACTTTTTAGAGACTCTCGCTAGCGAAAACAAGTTTTCGTCACATCTTCCTCGTCTGAAAAATGAACGAGAAAACCCGAAAACACAAGCGAGAGAGGAAGATACGTCAGCAGCTGCGGCACTCGGTAACGACCAATCTGAAAGCACGAAAGAGACGAGTCAGTCCGGTGGTCAGACAGCTGTAAAAGTGCACACACTTGGGTGCAGGCAGAGTACGCATCTCCCGCTCGTCCCTCATGCCTCACTCTCTCTTTTTTCGCACTGAATTTTTGTGTGAATCCAATCCAGTTAGTCTTTGAAGCGCGAGAGAGCGTGGCGGTCGAGGAGGCGCAGACGCTGCAATCGCGCCCCAAGGCAAAGAGGGCGTGCACGAGGCGGCGGGTCGATCGGAGCTCTTGCTGTCTGCGTCTCTTCCGCTTCAACACGTGTCACCACACTTTCTCTGCCGGTTTTCTCTCCTTTCGTACCTTCTTTCCTCCCTTCTCTTTCCCAATCTTCCTTTCGTATAGTCGTTCTTTCTCGTTGCTTTTCGTGATTATGCTTCCAGAATCACATCAACCGTTCAGCAGCGGCGATTGAAAAGCATTTATGAAAAGTTGGACGGAATAGTTTTGTCATGGCGAAACTGAACACAGTAAATGATGATAAGAAAAACAAAAAAAAGAAGATAGTGAGAAATGGAGGTCACCAAATGGGACTGTTCCGTTGACCGATTAAAAAACTGTTCGGAATCGTTTTTGAATGTAGTTTCGTCCAAAAAAAAAGACATTTCAAATGCATTTTCGATAATCTTTTCCCTGAGCTCTTGTTTTGAGCACTCTTTTATTATTTTCTAAAGCCTCTCATTTCAATCGCGATGAACGGAAAGAACGCTTATTCATAGCCTGTGTGACATTCGAATCGATAATCCAGGTCTCATTGTCATGCATTTTTCCACATGACCGTTCATTAATTTCTGTTTCTCGCCAAATCACATATGTCATCAATTTCCTTTCAAAAATACATGTGAAAGAACTCGAGAATCATTCTTCCTCTACCTGACATTTGTTTCAACTAATTCCTGCCTCTTGTTGTTTTATTCTCTTCAACTCCTATCAATATGTTCGATTTTAAGCACACGCCAAATGTCTTCGTCGGCAACAACTCAGCAGCTGGCCGATTTGTCGTTAACCGAGGGCGAACACGAAGAGGGCAAATCGCTTTCCCCCGACTACCTTCAAGGGCATGAAGGCTTGATACAGGTATAAACGGGATCTTCTCGCTTCTTCATTGCCACCCAATACAGCGTTTATTATCTTTCTCTTTCCATTCTCCTTCGTGATTTATTTCCACTCTCCCATCATTCTATCAGGTTAGCAAAACTCTGTTACTGCATAGGTTTCAGCTGAAATGACGCTATTAACTGTCATGTTCAATGCAGAGAAGGACGCGTCCTTAAGGACAACTGAACACAGCCTCTTTACATTTTACTTTTAACACAGTTCGTTTCATTTCAGAAAGTCCTAAAATGGAATGAACAAGAGCAACTAGACTTTCTCGATAAAATAGTGCATCGGTTATCACACTATCAGCTGGGAAGGGTCGACGAATTCATTAGGCCGATGTTGCAAAGAGATTTCATCAGCAATTTGCCTGGTAGGTCTGTTCTCTCGTTTCTCGTTTCAACTGATCAATTTGCAGCTCATCTTGTGGAAATGATCCTTTTCAACGTGAACTCCGATTCATTAAAGTCTTGCGAAGGAGTGAGTATCAGCTGGCGATGCGCACTTGCACGAGGACAACACTGGAAAAAACTTATCGAGAAGAACGTGAGAAGCGACTCTCTTTGGTTGGGACTCTCTGAGAAGCGACACTGGTGAGTAAGACCCTTTTGATCAAGAGTCAACGGATATTTATCTTTCTCCTATGTCCTGTCTGAAAACCATTTGTTTGCAGGGACAAGTTCCTCAATATCAGCCGAGAGGTGGCAGTTCGTCGAATCTGTGAAAAGTTTGGCTATGATCCGTTGATGAAGCGAGAGAAGCTGGAACAGCTAATTTTGATGCACGTCTTCTACAGCAAGCTTTATCCAAAAATAATTCGAGACATTCATAACATTGACTGTAACTGGAAACGTGGAAACTACAAGATGACACGAATCAACTGTCAGTCGGAGAATAGCAAAGGAGTCTACTGTCTTCAGTACGACGATGACAAGATTGTGTCAGGATTGAGAGACAACACCATCAAGGCAAGTCTGGACGCTCGGACCTATGAAAACCGTCTGATTTCAGATTTGGGATCGCAAAGACTACAGCTGTAGTCGGACGCTGTCTGGGCACACCGGATCGGTGCTCTGTCTGCAGTACGACAACAAAGTGATCATCTCTGGATCTTCGGATGCCACCGTTCGTGTTTGGGACGTCGAAACCGGAGAATGCATAAAGACGCTTATTCATCACTGCGAAGCTGTTCTTCATCTCCGGTTCGCCAATGGAATTATGGTTACGTGTTCGAAAGACAGATCCATCGCTGTCTGGGATATGGTCTCGCCTCGCGAAATCTCTATTCGTCGAGTTCTTGTTGGCCATCGAGCAGCCGTGAACGTCGTTGATTTCGACGATCGGTACATTGTCAGTGCTAGTGGAGACAGAACGATCAAGGTAAACTTATATCCTTGTTTTACCTTACAAAACTGATTGATGAATGAAAAAAACAAAATAGTTTTCAGGTCTGGTCAATGGATACACTCGAGTTCGTGCGCACTTTAGCTGGTCATAGACGTGGGATCGCATGTCTCCAATACCGCGGCCGTCTTGTAGTTTCCGGATCCAGCGACAATACAATCCGTCTCTGGGATATCTTCTCTGGAGTCTGTCTTCGCGTGCTCGAGGGTCACGAAGAACTAGTTCGTTGCATCCGGTTCGACGACAAACGCATCGTGTCTGGTGCTTACGATGGAAAAATCAAAGTCTGGGATCTGCAAGCAGCTCTTGATCCACGAGCAATGCCCTCTGAGATTTGCCTATGTTCGCTCGTGCAGCACACCGGCCGCGTGTTCCGTTTGCAATTTGACGATTTCCAAATTGTCTCATCGTCTCACGACGACACAATTCTCATTTGGGACTTTTTGGACGCGCCGCCTGGAGGAGTTCCGCCTGCACCGGTCAGGGTAAGTGAGAAACATCTGGGGAACATCTGGAGAAAAATAGCTTTTCTATTCGAAATGTAAAACGAGTGACACATTCGTAAGCTGTACTATAGAAATTCTTAAGTGAGGGAATGGCGGAGTACAGATGTTAGAAACTGTAAAAATGAACATTAATAACTTTTTCTAGCAGGGCCTCATCCCGGAACTTCCCAACCAAGCAGCAGTAGCTCGTGCCCATATGCTCTTCGAAATGGCCGCCCGGCGTGAGATCGAACGACGAGATCGAGAGGCTGCTGTTGAAGATCAACCAGAAAGGAATCCACTCCTTCGAGGAAACGCAAGACGTGCCAACAATATCGATCCCATGAACCTTCTGAACATGGTCGGACCAGCCCCGGCACCTGGTGGAGACAATGATTCATCGACTGATGAAGAGTTGGAGAGAGGTGAACTACCGGCAGCGGCGGGTGGACAAGGTGCGATCGGTGCACCACAGAATGCCCGTCAGAACAGAAGAAGGCATCCGAGACCTGAACTGCCTCTCAGACTCATGGTAAGCGCATAGCTGATTCTTTTTCAAGTTTAAAGTAGAAACAAAAAGAATCTGGTAATTGAATCGAAAATCACTCAGGTGGCCTTACAGCAAGAAATGGCCAACTTCGACAACCTTCGGCGGAACCCGCTTCCGATGGATCCTCATCTTGGTGGTGGTGACGCCGACGAAGAAATGCCCGATGGAGGAGCTTGAGTTACATTCTCATTTCTCCTTCTATGTTTTAATTCTAATTGATCTACAACCGGTGCAGAACTCCACTCACTACCATTGTCATCTATCCAATTCTGCTGAAGTCTTTTGTACAGTACTCTTCTCATCCGCCTTCCCACTCACTACTCATTGATCTTGTTGACTGTGATATAGTAGTGTGTACATCTCTCCTCCACCTTATCCACTTCTTTTCTCCCGATCACTGACATACTGGAATACGTCTCCTCCCTTCACCTGTCGTGTCTCTCTCCTCCTTTCCGAGTCTCCTTAACGTCTTCTTTTGTAATTCTTTTTCAGAGTCGCATGTTTTGCGGGTGTCCACTCTCATCATTTTCCTGGCTAAGCTCTTCGTTGTTCACCTCCTCCCTACTCTTTCTCACTCTCATTTTGTGGGTCGGCAACGGTTTCCAATTGTACGGCGCCTTACGACTGACAAAGTTTCTTCTCTTTGCACCTCGTCAATCGCTTCACACACATCCCACCACTTCTTTTCTAAAAACTCCCCCCGCACCCTTTATCTCTGTTCCAAGCATGTGTTTTCAAAGTCTACAGATAACCCCTTGAAGTACCCGCTCTATCATCTTACATCTTTTTGTCTCCTCCCGATTTCCAATCACCTCGATTCCAGATTTTTTTTATTTGTTCCGAAATTTGTGTTCTGTATAGTTCAAAATGGCATAAACAATTTGGGTTTTAGTCATTTCTCCATTCAATTTGCTCCGAGAGCATGCGTGCTCCCGCAACAACCCACACATTTGCTCCGGGGCTTTCCAGAACCCCTCCTTTATCATTTCTGTCATCAGACACCTACTTCCTGTCGTTCCTACGTCATTGTCACTGACAATTTTGCAGCCGTTTCGAGCATTTGTGCAGCCTGCTCTTCCCCTCTCTCCGTCCCCTCTCTTATCGCACTCTCTCGTCGGTCATGTGGCCGAAAAAAGATAAAAACGATGAGGTTAAACTTACTGTCAAGCCGCATTTTTCGGTTGATTTTCTCGCGATTTTGGAAGCGATAAGCGGGAAAATAAAGTCATGAGACTGGTAAATGACAACATATTGATTAAAGATTTCAGCCGAGAAACGGCGAGTTCTCAATCGGAAATGTGACAAAAGTGACCGGTTCCGGAAGGGTGTGCCCGGCGGTCAGTTATCAGTTATCAGCTGCAGAGACGGTTGCCAACTTTTGCAGAAACTTGCTCTTCCTCACAGAGCACTGAGAAATTGGCGGCTGACTCACTGGAATTGGTCGTGAACTGTGCATTTGTGTCCAATGCTCCGGGAGTTCACCCACTGTTATCAGTTGTTTAGGACGGAAAGGTCGGATGGGATTATAGTAGAATGGCACACGAAATGACGGGGGGAATTAGGTGGCGACAGGAATGCGCCTGATGATCACACTTTGTAGTCTGGAGGTTTTTGATCGAGTGAGTGCAACCTTGTAGATCGTGTCCAGAGTACATTCATCTAACGAATCTCTCAAATGAGGCCTCAGGTTTCTCACTTGTTATTCTTCATTGTTCAGGTCATTGCACTGACATTCAAATGAATAAATTCATTCCTCCATACGGGTCGCTTGCCTGCCCCATTAGGCTACCCGTGCACACATTCTGAATATTGAGGAACGAGAAATAAGAATTTTGAAGAATGATTCTGGGACTTTATAGGGAAAAAGCGCATCTTGTTTCGCGAGTTGTTCGAGTGTCTCTGCTTCATTTCGGAACAAAGAATGTTTCAATGGGTCTTCGGCTCTCAATCACACACGGAATAGATCATTCCACCTAGAGAAAGTAGATCAGAGAAAGCACCCGAACGGACTTCTGTTCATCTCTCCATTCTCCCACATTCTCATTTTCCATGGTTTTCCAACTTAACAAGTCCAAAACAACTCGAAAGTCTCTTTGCGTATCCACGTGGAGAGTCATAAAAACGACATCGGAGCGGATGATCGTATCAAAAGGAAGGTTCCTCAATATTCAGAATGTGTGCACTGGTAGCCTAATGGGGCAGGCAAGCGACCCGCGGGTCGGACGGTCTCCGACCAATGTGGGTTCGAATCCCACCCAGTGCACGCTCGTTTTCGTTTCTTTTAAATCAAGTTTCTCCCGAAATTTTTTTGTTTTCCGGTACAACTTTTTGTGCCCAAAGTGTACCCGGTGGCTACAAATGTGACTTTCATGGAGAGCAGACACTGTTATCTGACTCGCGTAACTTCCATGTAGCCTTGAAAACATCCCCGAGTTTTCTTCCGTATGATCTTCGGAATTCCACCCGCAATTCGTGCTCGCAAGTGCTCTTCGGACTCTGTTCGTCTGCTCGTTTCTATCGGAAAACACGAATTTCCATTGGTTATTCGTCCCCTGACTCAGAATTTCGGATGGATGATCAGAAGGAAGATGTGGAGAATGAGGAAAAGAGTTTGCACTGATTATCACTCGACCGAATTCTGATTGTAGCACGTGCTCACGGGCCGCTGAAAGGGTCCAAAGAATTTGAAACGTCTGGCTCTGGAGACCAGCTTATCAGTTATCTTTCTCTTATCAGAAATCAGTCCCCATTCCATCCGGGGACCACTTGGTGGGAACTATCATCTGCAATCAGCTGTGTAATGTGATTCCACGTCAATGAGCGTCTTCTGACGAGTCATGCACCCTCCTTCTCTAAATGCATCTGATAAAACAGCTGACTTCATCACTTCTCTTCTTATTTTCCGCCGATGGCGAAGTATGTCACAACAAGAAGCATCAGTGATAATCGGTGATAATGAAGAAGAAGATTCTGATAAATGTATCAGGTTGTGAAAAACAGAGAAGAAGGGCAAAGATTGGGCGGACGGGGAGGAAGTTCTCATGAGGAAATCGAGAGAAAATGCCCTGATCTTCGGCAATAACGGAAAGGTGAAAGTATTCTTTCGATCGGAAAGTAGACTCTCAATTGCTCATTGTAACAGGAGAATGAGGTTCATTTCTTTACGATTACTCATTGGATGATGAAAGAAAGAGAAGCTCGTGGATATGCGAAAACTTTGAAAAAAAGCAGTCGAAGAACAAAAAAGAACGAGCGTGCACCGGGTGGGATTCGAACCCACATTGGTCGCACAGGTGAAAAGCGATGGGCCCATTACGGAGGCATATATGCCCAACGACCCATATGGGTCCACAATGGGCAGGATATGGGCCCACGAGCAAGTGATGCCTCCCACACGGGTAGAATATGCTTAAAATATGGGCGCGATGTGCCTTCAATATACTGAAAGCGCGCGAGGCATATATGCCTCCGTTATGGGCCCATCGCTTTTCACCTGTGCGGAGACCGTCCGACCCGCGGGTCGCTTGCCTCCCCCATTAGGCTACCAGTGCACACATTCTGAATATTGAGGAACCTTCCTTTCGAAACGATCATCCGCTCCGATGTCGGTTTTATGGCTCTCCACGTGGATACGCAAAGAGACTTTCGAGTTGTTTTGGACTTGTTGAGTTGGAAAACCATGGAAAATGAGAATGTGGGAGAATGAAGAGATGAACAGAAGTCCGTTCGGGTGCTTTCTCTGATCTACTTTCTCTAGGTGGAATGATCTTTTCCGTGTGTGATTGAGAGCCGAAGACCCATTGAAACATTCTTTGTTCCGAAATGAAGCAGAGCCCCATAGACCCGGAACGGACTTCTGTTCATCTCTTCATCCTTCCAAATTCCCAATTCCCATTATTTTTCACAGGTCTAAAACAACTCGAAAATCACTTCGAAAGTCTCTTTGCGTGCGTGGAGCTCCATGGAGAGCCGTAAAGCTCCATCTCCGACCAATGTGGGTTCGAATCCCACACAGTGCACGCTCGTGCTTTTGTCTTCCGTCGAACACATTCCCTTTCGCGTGTTTTTCCATCGTGTTTATGCCCGAATGTTGCTCTGTCGGACGAGGAAGTAGTAACTCGTGGTAACTGTTTCCCCGCATCTCGCGTCCTATCACCTCCTCAATTGCTCCCTCTCACACTCCTCCGATCGGTCATCTGACCCTCCTTCTCAGCTGCCAACAGCAGCAGCGACAGCACAGTTCTGACGGGACGATTTCACCAAAAAAAGGAGAGAGAGCGGGATGGCAACGGCGGGTAACGGCTGACCCGATCACACAAGCAAAGTTATTTGTTTCCGAAGCGAAAAAACGAGGGAAATGGGTAAATGAATCGGGTTGTGAGGCGTAGTGACAACCGGTGCAGACGCCGCACATTTTACGATAACGAAAGTGAAAGTGGGAAGAAGAAGAAGAAGAGGAGCACGGGGCTCCGATGGCTACAGTAGGCACTCGCCACGTCATCAGTCTCTCCAGGGCTCCCGTGGGAAGTCCCTAATTGCCAGTCAAAGTTCTTCTCAAGGTTCATGGCATTTCCGGTGGAAATTGCAGAAGATTAGAGGAAAATTGCATGTCGTGAGAACGCACATTTTGAATTTCCAAGTGGTTTTTTTTTCGCACGAACTGCTGAGAATTCGAAATTCGAAAAGCGGAGAGGGTCCAAAACGGAAGACCCGAATACTCAGCGATTCCCACCCACACTTCCTGGAAACCTTGCAGACTTCTCGGAAACCTTTCCGTTTTCCGGAATAGTACCGTAATGTGATGATCGAATCAGAGCGACCTTTCTCCTCTGCAAACTCCCCGAACAACCAGCCATTCCAGTGAGCAGGCCGTGTGTGTCATCGGATTTCCGTCCGTTTCACCGCATTAATCCATTCAAATGCCATCTCGACTTTGACCGATTCCATCCGAAATGAAGAGAAGGAAACGGAGCAAAGAATGCTCCGGAATCAGGTCATTCGTCCCACTTTTCCTTTCAACTACCCAATCAGGCGATTATTTTTATTTATCATTGTAAAAAGTTGCGAAAAAAGGGGTTAGATGTGTAATGTTTAGCGTGTTCGTGGCACGAGAGAGTGCGGCATTCGGAGAGACGCAGACAATCGCTCGCTCCTATCGCTGACTGATTAACTGCACTTTTTCGGTCACTCATCATGTGCGGGATACGGGAAAAAACGGAAATATCTCGTCTCGATATGTTTTTTGATTGGGCCCCCACGGCCGCCTACATATGCATCTCTCTTGGCCGAATGAGATCTTTTTCGAAAATTGAGAGGAGATGATTGATATGAAAACGGATGGGGGGATGGGCGGTGAGAGGATGATAATAATCATCACACAAATGCGAGGAAGGATTGGACGGTTTGGACTGACAACGTGACTGCGACGAGACTGTAGCCGAAGGAGGGAGATCAGCGGTTTGATCTTCCAACGTTCGTGTTCTGCGGAAGAAGAAGAAGAAGACATCTTTTGGAGATTGGGCAACAATTGGATTCTGACACTTCAAGTGCGCTCCATCGAACGCCTCTTGGTTCATCAGAAACCTTCTCGGAAGCCACGAATCTGAGGCTTCTGTAGTTAACAGTCGAGCACTTCCTTCCGTCTTCTTCGTCTTCTCGTTTTTCTTCTTCACCGTCAGTGTGATATCTTCGCAACCATTTTCTAGTCTCTTCTTCATGTTTCGGTGGTTATTATTGTTGTTGTTGATGTCCTTTCGTCGGTTTGCAACCGCATTCCTCAGCCTTACACCTCCTTTTTCTCTGCACCCCACCTAGAATTCGTCAACAATCAACACTGCATTTCCGTCGTGTGTGGCTGTGTAATTTCAGGTTTCCACTGCTTCCTCTCGAAAATATGCATAAACTCCTTCGCTTTGCGCCTGCCCTGCGTCTCATTGCAACCGTCGAAAAGGCGTGGTCTCGTTCCGAAAAGAGGCGGAGTCGGCGGCGGGTGCCGTCTTGTTTCGTGTCCTCTCCGGTCAGTCAGCCGTCGTCCCTCGGCTCCGAAACTCTGCTGAAACTTCCTCTCTCTCTCTCTGAAATACTTCTTTCCCTGCTGCAACAATGATCCACCATCCAGTCTACTTCTACGGCGACTCCTCGACAATGGAGCTCCGCAAGAATGCCACGTGGCAGCCGCCGATCCGCTTCCAACGCTTCCAACTGCTCAAGATGAGCTCTCCGGAGGAGCACAACCGCTATGGTCAGTTCAAGAAGAGGATCACCAAATGATACATCCGCCGAACCGTCACGTGCCGCCCGACATCCGCCGCGTCTCGACCCCGAATCGCGTGTACATTCGACCTGTAAATATGATATTTGGCCGTCGATTAGCGATTAGACGTTCTTCCGTATTTATTTTTAAACATGTTCTTTTCCGGCTCCCCGAAGGGTCCGCCCGTGTACATTGCACTCACTGTATATTTCCAATTTCCCGCCGCCCGTTGGTCATACGCTCTTCTCATTTTTCTCATTTTTCTTGCGATGATTTGCAATCGTTTCCGGCGATCTCACAGTTATTTTGTTCAATTGTTCAACGTTTGCACATATTTTTTCTTTGGAAATTTGTAATTTTTCGGTTATTCATATGTGATATTCTACCCTATTTTATGTTTTATGAATGCATTTATTTGGAAAATGAAACAACGGATAAAGTATTTATTTGGAAAATCGACAGCTGTTCAAGGACGTCTCTACAGTAGTCCCGAAGTGTTATCACTCAAACACGGAATGTAACTTTCAAAGTTCACCTGTCTGGGCATCAATGGGCAGTTTGCGAGGGGTCTTTGACCTTTCTCTGCTGATTGCTCCAATCGTTCCCGTTTTCTCAGCAATCATCATTATCTCGATCAGTGGAGGACAATCATTTCTGGGACACTGACCCCCGAAAGATGACGTTCGGTGTGCTCTTTAGGCTCAAGGGAATTTGAGATCCCATCTTCAATGCACAACTGTCCTGAACGGTTCCCCCTCACATTCCCACTCTAGAACCGATTTTCCGTCTTCTCCGTGCGATCTTCTGCTGATTTTCGTCCAACTGGGCAGTGCATGTCTCCCCTAAATGAAGAATTATGAAAACACGCAGACGAAACCATCAAATCAGCGAGCGATCTTTCGCCTCACTGATAACCGGATCATCAAAGGTTGCCACTACTACTACGGGCTACTATTAAGTGACACATTCCCACGTTCCTGCAACAAACTTCAGCAAATCACAATGACGATAAATTTCAGCCGTGTCAGCAGTTTGTCGATCAATTTACTACCGAAACTCATGGGAAACAGGTCACGAGTCGAAGGAACTCGGCGTTTCGTCACTTTGTAGCACTGAAACCGACCACTTTTGTATTTTGTGTCGTGTTTTCTAATTTTGGCTTTGTGTGCCAGAATTATACTTTTGTGGGTCACAATTCAATCTATTTTACTACTTTTTATTTCGCAAATGAACGTGTGTTTTCCGATTTTTACTACTCAATGTTTACTATTCCAACACGTGGTCGTTTGTTGTTTTTTTGGTAGTCGTCGGAAGAGTTTTCTCTTTTATCACAATTTGACCTTTTCAGGCCTTTTTCGAACAATATTAGGGCAAAAAGTGGCGTGGTTTGGTGATCACTGCAAAAAAAATTTCAAAATGGCAGTCTTGGCCGAAGTTTATTGAGGGCCGCGGACTAACTGCCGACCCAATGCAATTGCGCTCCATTCGATCGACGGGCGATCTCTTTTTTTCCAACAATTTTTAATAGAAATTCTGCGTTTTTTTACGTTTTCCGGCAAATTTTTTAAATTATTCTCGAAAAAAATAAATAAGTTTCACGCATTTGTTTGCTCGCACAAGTTTCCTAACGGTTATCGCCACAATTCGCCGAAATAGGGACCTCTAAAGATGAGACACTTCAAAACGTCTTGAAACGATATCCATCTTCACTGAAGTTATCGAGTTTGTTTTCAGAGGGTAAAATGTTGGCTCGCACTATCCAGAGATTCTCCACTGTCGCCACTCGCGGGTACGCTGCCGCTGCTGCTGCTCCAGCAAAGAACGCCAACCCAGATGAGCTTCGTCTGACCTTTGCCTCTCCAGACACCGTAAGTCGTCCACTTTAGCAGTCTGTTCGAATGTGGTTTTTTTCAGGCCGTCTTCAGCAACGCGGTTGTGAAACAGGTTGATGTGCCAACCTTGGCTGGTATGGTTGGTGTGCTCGCCAACCACGTCCCAACCATCGGAGTTCTTAAGCCAGGAGTTGTCTCTGTCACTACCGCCGAAGGTTAGTTAAATTCTTTTATATGTAAACTAATTTTGATTTTTAGGAACTGTCCAGCGCCTTTTCGTCTCGTCCGGAACCCTCTCCGTGAACATCGATGGATCGTGCCAGGTTCTCGCTGAAGAAGTGCTGAAGGTTGAGGAGATCGATGAGTCCGCTGCCCGTGCTGAGCTTGATGCCGCCCAGAGAGCCTCCGGAGAAGGAAGCGAGGTCGCTCGTGCTGAAGCTCAAATCCGTGCCGAGGTGGGGATTGCAAGTTCGCGTTGAAATAATTACATGTTCTGAGAATTGCTTCAGTAGCTCTGAGAACTGCTTCAGTAGCGATCATGCAAAAGTTTTAACTTGTTGATTCCATTCCAAATTGGAATATAGCGGAAACAGCTTTCCCTTCATGAATTCCACGAAGAGCTGCGAAGTGAAATTATTTCAAATTTAATGTTCCAGGTCGCTGAAGCTCTGATCAAGGCTGCCACCAACCAGCAATAAGAAGTTATTCAGAAGAGTAGCACACCCTAACTACGGTAACTTCTTGTTAATTTTTCCCTAGGCACGTCATCAAGTTTCCCTTGATCCGTCTGTTCTTAGGCTTTTATGTATCGCCCCATCACCTTTTTGTTTCCATCGTTCCATCGTTTCAAATAAAATTCGATACTTCGAATGTTTTAGTTTCTCTTTCTCATTTTTTCTCGCTTGTGGTATTTATAGTAAAATGAATCCATTATTCTTTCATCCCTCTCTCCAGAACTTTCGATTCAATTCACAAGCTAATCGAAATTGGCAATTCAAAGTGAGACGAGGAAGGATCGCGAGTGATGATGCCATACAGGAAGGAGGTGTAATCGGCAACATCTGTCAAAGAGAAACCGAAGATGTTCAACATGCCGATTTTCAAAAAAAAATCAGATACAAATAGGAAACACTCCGGTTTTCGAACTTCTCCATTTCACTTCCTTCTCGTTTCTTCCTCGTTTTCTTTAATAAAAGTTTGATGTGTTCATCATTCTCGAAAGCTCCCGGGAAACTTGCAAACAAATCCACTCGTTCGCAAATCACATAACCGTTCGCCACTAAATCTCGTCAAATTCCTTGTAAGAGAGTGTTCGGGAAAGTGAGAATGAATTCCATATCTGTGTCCAATTATGTCGGTTTCCGTTAATTGAACACAGAGATTGTGAAGAATTGAGAGAGACGCAGGAAGAGAGAAAGTAAGGAATGAAGAGAGAGAGGGAGAGAGATGGCGTCGGACTGATTGGCATCGTTTGTTCGGTGGTCAACACACCGTCGGAGAGACTTCCGGACCCCTCAGTCACTCGACGACTAGTCGAGGTACATGTTTCTCTCCCTCCCGTTTTACTCTCGTATTTCCAACACTTTTTGACAAGGTAATACGTGTCTGCGTCCCTCCGTCCCGCGCACTCTCTCACCTCTGTCATTCGAGAACAAGACCCCGGGACGGGATGACTAAATTGCTGGAAACGGCCCGTGCTTGCTGCCCCTTCAGCTTCCCCCCACCCGCACCTTTCCGTTTTCACTCGTTTCGTTCGAAACGTGCTGTTTATATCGCCCCGTTGCCTCCCTCTCGCTCCCTCTTTCGGTTTTTTCTTCCGTTCGAAACGCGCAAATTGCGCTTCCGTTGGGTAACGTTCTTGAAGTTTGGCATTGAAAAGTTGCCGAGAAACGGTGTCAAGTGTACTTTGAATGGAAACATTCTCCAAAAACAGAAAACCGTTTTCCCCTCTCTCTCCCGTCACTTTTCTCATCCGAGACTCGCTCGTTCGTTCAGATGGTCCTCCACTTTCTCCTCCTCTGCACCACGTTCTGGCCCTTGAAGATCCTGGCAGAGTCTTCTGATCTTCGCGAATTCCTGAATGACACCGATACATCCGTTCCTCCCACAACCGTCGTCCCTCCGTCCCCCATGAAGTCTTCTTCTCGACCCAGACCCATGTTCGGAATGGATCTCCACTGTCCCAGCATCGAGAATGCAGTCAGTACGTGTCCCAAAGGTAACTGCCCTTCGTCCAAGTAGTCTATCAAATACCCCCTTCAGACACCAACTGGGTATACTATTCGTGCTGCGGAGGCGCCGACATGTACTGCTGCGAGCACATCCAGACGTGGCTGCTCTCCGCCCTCGCCGTCATCGCCGTCATCCTCTCACTCTTGCTCATCGCCTGCTGTGTGCGGTGCTGCTGCAGCTACAGTAACTGACTACCGTAACCCGCGTGACAGTAGTCCGATTCGTTCGTTTTTCAGAGAGGAAAACCCAACAGAGCTACAGTTTCGACGACAAGCAATGAGTGGAAGACGTGCTCAGAAACGCCTTCGAAAAAACATTTAATTCCGTTTTATTTTTGTGACATTGCGGCGGCGGCTCATGATCAATGAAGAGTTCATCTGAGAAGCTCCTCCTCCAACGCGTCCATTATGATCTTCTTCAGACTTGGCCGCATTCCTCTGCAAGAAAGGCGATTGTGGGTGCACATTCAGACACAGTTAGTACATATTTTCGGAAAAGTCGAGTTTGACGACGATGTCAATCTGAACGATTCAAAATGTCAAAGGTCGCAGTGGCAACTCTTACGTCTTCTTCGCCTTCTGGAATCGAGCGGAAGACCTCATCGGCGATGTGTTTCGTCCAGACGCCGATTTTCTCCAATGGCACATGTCGACTTACATTCTGAAAAGAGACAAGAAAGCGAGTGAGATTGGCCCAATCGACGGACCACTCTGATTAGTTGTTTGAGACGTTGCCTGGAATGAGACGACTATGGAGAAAGAGATCCATCCGACTCACGTCTTGTTTTCATTGGCCATCGCTGAAACTGTCCGAGAAATGTGAGGAATGAAGAAGTGAACGGACCATTGTTTGCGATGGGAAACGGGGGCAAAGCGGGTACACGGTGCGTTCTGGGGGAGAGTCACGTTTCGGGGACAGCCCAAGGGACAGGGATGGGGTTGATTACGAGCTCCTGGAGGGGTCTGTCTCCGAACGTTCTCTCCCGATCACTGTATCCTTCTTCGTTTCGAGACCCATTTGCAGCCGTCGTCCTAGCACTCGTCCAGCTCTTCTGTTCAATAATCTTCGAATCTTGTTCGTTCGTCTCTTTCCTCCCGCATATCCCCCATTCATACGGAGCACGCCTGCCACTTACTTGCCCATAATTCCTCTTCTCATCATAATCAAAATTTCGGAGACCCTCCCTCCACTTGGCGCCCCCTCTTTGCAAACTCGTCAATCCACGCGCATCTTTATGCTAATGAGGTGTCAACTCTCGTTTCAATCCGATGGGCAATCAGTCCTCGCCGAGGAGAGACTCTTTCACAATTTCCGCAGCCAGCCAGCCAGCGGAGGCGACAAACTGCACAATTTCCGCCGTGCGCGAGATGGAGTTCGCCGTCTTAATGAGCTCATCTTGCCGAAAGATTCCCTTGCGGCCCCCTCTGTGCTCCCTTATTAGATTGCGTAATTCTGGGAGAACGCAACAGAAGAAGAAGAAGAGTTCAGACTTCGGATGTTACGAAACTTGCCGGCAATCGCGCAGTTGCCCTGTCAAATTCTAATGGAGCCGTCCGTAGTGCTCCGCCCCTTTTCAATTCACTCGAACACCTCTCCCTCGTTAGTCAGTCGCAGTCATCTCCATTTGCTACCTTCCTTCCTCCTCCTCCTCCTTGTTTACACACTACCCAGTCATTGCCCAATTGCACCTCTCCATGTATACGAAGCTAATGAGTCAGGAGCTTTCTCACCGCCAACCCGTGATTATCATCGGGCCGTTTGCACTAGTAATCTCAACGGTTCCATTCGCGTTCTCCTCAATTCGTCGAGTATGACTTATACATTCGGTTTGATTTATTTGTCCTCGACACTCTGCATTCACAATGGACACGTTCCTTCGCGAGATAGAAACACCTGAATACGACCATGCCCTCTTTTGTATGCTCTCACTTTCGCGCAGCAGCAGACACTCTTTGGCATTTGCATGAAGGTCTCGAGAGTTCATTCATCCCCCCGCTCGTCGAATAGATCCTCCTCTCCACAACACCTTCGTGTGATAATCCTCTCTTTCATCAACTCCTCCTCCTCCTCCGATATTTCTCCTCTGACACCCCATAAATCGCACCTCAATTACCCTTTTCTCCGGCTTTCCGGCTCTTTCCCCTCCTCGTTTTCATCGCCTTTTCTTTTACACATTTCGACACAGAGTCCATAAATCTTCGTCTTTTCAGCTCACTTCGGTCCTAATTTATGGTTTGTGTGTGCTCGGAAATTGAAATTGAATTGAAATTGGGCCGTTGTCTCTGGCGAAGAACTTGCGAATGCTCCGAAGAAGAAGACGAAGAGCCGGGAGATTAATGAGCGGAACTATCATCGTGTCCGATCTTTCCCCTCCAACTGCGAGCTATTCTTGTCGAGAATCGATGTCCAATTACGAATTATGGCTCGTTTCAATGCACCTGTCTGATTCCAAGGTTGAGGTTTCATTGGATTATTACCGAGAGAGCAACACGGGCAAATTGATTGAATAATCGGAAACGACAACCAGCTGCACGGGCGGATTCCGATTCGTCCCGTGTTACAAGGCTCCGACCGCCCGTTCGCCCTCGCCCATCAATCAGTTCCAAATGATGTACACGCGCACTTTACACCGCCCGTCTTCTCCTTTCATTTTTTGCTGTGTATGCCAATCCGACCCACTTGACCACTTGGTGCTCCCTCCTGTTCGTCATAATTAGCAGGCGGCTCTTCCTCTTCTCGTCTATAATCCCATTGAAATTGGACACAGTCGTGAGCCATGAAGAGGATCGGGAAGAAGAGAGGAGACGATCAAAGAAGGGACAATGCGGAGATGACCGGCTAATTGGTACCGCCCCGGAAGACTGTCTCTTCTCCGTCTCCGAGCATCGTTTTGTCCCCTCTGGATGACCTTCTTTTGTGTTTGGATACCTATTGCGATCTGTTGATTGACACCCGCACTGTCATTAGACGCAGATACCGTAGGAACCGTTGGATGATCCAGGTTCCACACGAACTCCTCGGGAATCCCTTCTAAAACCGTGCCCTCCGCCCGCCCATAAATCATCCCAACTGGTTTACACTCTCTCCCCCCGCACCGCTAATCCTCTGCTTCTCCCCGGGAAGAAGGGCGAATAAACAAACATTGTCTGATCCGCTGGTCCGAATCCACTGTGAAATCCGAACTATCGCCATATGTCTACCCGAAAAAACCGTGCTTCTCCGTGTCCCTTGGGACCCAAATTAGTACTTTTCCCTCCGTGCTGCCGCGTTTTTCTTTCGAAACGCCAAGACGGCGTGGTCCCGAAGGCCCAATTGATATTGTTTCGGACGGCATCCATTGACCGATTCGCTCGCATTACAACACACAACTGGCTCGACGGGGAAGCTCCTCTCCGCGCGCTTTTCATTCTCAGATGATGTTTATGAGAGAGAGAGAGAATCAGAGAAACTCTGTTGATTAGCCGACAACGGTGTTCTCAACGAGAGGTTCTCAACGACCACCGCCTTCTTTTCTCCGTTTTTTTTCCGATTTCAATGTGTCATAAGACTCCTTTTCCACCTCACAATTTCATAGAGACCTTTTCCCCATTGATACACAATTGTCTTCTTCTTCTTCTCTCCTCCTCCTTTTTTCCGATTCACAACACTTCCAGTCGACCGCCCATCGGTTTCATTCTTCTTTCCGCATTGCATTAGAAGACCTCCTCAACCTCTCCTGACATGGGGAGCCGCGCATTCGAATGTCAAAAGAGAGAGGGTGTGTAGTGCATCCAATTAAGAATGTGAGAAAACGAAAACATCGTCACGGAGGTCATCGTATACAATGCCTCTCTCTCTCTTGCCACCAACTAATACTTTTTGTTGAGAGAGAGAGAGCATCGAAAACTCTTTCGCGGATGAAGGGCGTGTCCATCCGCTCATCCATATAAATGAATCCTTCTGTGTTTCGAAGCGAGTGAGCAGCAGCAGCAGCAACAGCCAGAATTTTGTATGCACACAAATTTCCAACTGAATTCGATATGAACTTTTCCGCGTTTCTGCGCCTTCCGGACGATGAGCTTTCATTGCCAATTGATGTTGCTCAAGTGTTCTCTTCATACGCCTCCCGAGTAGTCATGTCTTTTGAGTCTGCGAGGCCATATTTTTGAGTTCTTGAGAGTCCCACGGGGACAGCCCATTGTACACATGTGGAACATAAAGTTTTCACAGTAAGGCCTGTTTTGGTCTGGAAGATGCACTTCTCTCGAATTAAGATTATTAAAAAGAAAGAGTTCAATAGAGCGAATTCGCATCGAAATCGTCTAATGGGATGGATGATAGTATTGCTCGTGAGCTCCAAGTCCCCCAGTTATCAGCAGTGTTCTCAGTTGTTATCCTCCTCTTGTTTGTCGCTCTATTCAGCAGCATAACTCCCAAACCGTCTATCATTTCCCCTAATCACTGCCTCCTCCCAAATGGGCGGAGTCTCCACCCCCCAACTCGGCCGCCCGTGTCGTCTCTCTCTGCCGCCTTACTTCATCCAGTTTCCGACAATTATACGATTATTCTGCATCAGGTTATATGTTCTTTTTTGTTTCGACGGCTGCGGCGGCACGAGAAAAAACACCCAGAGAGCCTTCGAATCCCGTTTTACGACGTGGATCCGGGCGGTCCCTCTACTCTGTATTCGACTCACTCTTCTTCGCCGTCGCACATTTTTCTAATTAGCTTCCAGTCGGATGCTCGTGTTGTTTGGCTGAAGAGGAGGAGGAGGAAGAAAAGAAAAAAGAAGGAAGGGGGAGGAGGAGGAGACACGGAGGGAACATTTCATTTTCTTGCATGCCACTTCACTGCTCTCACTTTTTGCCTTTTCCGGATATCTCTTCGTCTCTTCTTTTCACAGATTAGCACTGCTAAGATGTCTCTCTCGTGAGCTCAACCACCCCCATCTCTCCCCAGAAACTGTATCATCACGGGATCGAGAATGCGTGCCAAACACCACAAAACTTTGTGCTGCCGGACTGTTTTGATTGATCAGCTGCCGCTCGTTCGCCTCATTTCCTTTTGTTTTCGTCGCCAATGTGTCGATTCTTCCCGCAGCGGTTTGTCACTTTTTCTGTATTCCTCCTCTTCGAGTTGCTCCGTTTGCTTCGAGAGCAACGACTCAATCTCATTCCTTTGATTTCATGCTCCTGTGACATCCACGTCACACGTCTTCCCGAACCCCCCCCCCCCCCCAATTTCCTGCTTTCTCTCCTGCAATTTCACATTAACATATCCGGCGCATCAAGTACTGAATGTGTGGAACACTGCGTCTGTGCGTCTCTCCATCTCCCACACTCTCTCTTTCGACTTCCTCCCGTTTTATGATCTACTAATGCAATGGTTTATTACTGTATGCTTAGCATCTACGAACACGCTTTCCTCTCTCAAATTGTCACTTCTCCTCCTCCAGAGAACCCTCTCCTTCTGATCTACAAATCTTCGGATCTGCATGCAAAAAAGTGGAAAAGTCGCCGGCAACAATTGTTTGTTTTCTCAACTATTTCCTCGGCCATTCAATTAGATTCTCCCCTTTTCTTGCTTTTCCGTTGGGTAAACATCGAAAGAGAGACTTTCGTGGATCACACTCTTCCGAGTACAAAGTCTTCTTCTTCTCCCGAACCCTTCAATTTGTGTCACCTGGAGCCCATCATCATCTTTCGTGACGTGGCACTTTCGATTTCCGCCCGTCTCTTCGTTTTCTTCGTTTCTCATTTTCTCTCTCTCTCTCTCTTCTCCATCAAAGTGAAATCCAAAATTCAGTGTGAATTTTAAAAACGGCTTAGGCCATGCGAGGGGATTTTATTCTGCTTCTACAACATCCTCATCATCCCACCATCCAGTTGCTCTTTCTTTGATGCCACCCGCCACCGCCGCTCGAATATCCGTGTGAAGTGGTAGTTTTGTGACAAGAGTCCCTCCCCCCTTCCCGCCCTTTTCCCGCCCCCCTCGTTCCTCAGATTACCATCTCTTGATGACAGATGACCGAAAAAGGCGCCACCCGGACGGTCTACTCCGTCTTCTCAGATTTCGAACGGCGATCATCTTCTACCCTCCACCGCGTACTCCTTCAATCTCTCTTTTATTTTCCATTCGTCAATAAACCGTTTTTGCAGGAAATGCCCATTCGGCTCCTCCTCCTCCCACTTCTGCTGCTCTTCCTGATCCCATCAGCAGGTTCGTTTACCCGCCAACCGGCTTCAAAGCCACCTCCCGTCGCTTAATTGACGACGCAAGTGACGGCCGAATCGCTTTGACACCCTATAATTTTCGGATTCTCGCGCATGCGCTAATGGACGCCTCAAAAACATATTGCTTTGAGCGTTTGGGAGACATCCTAATTGCTCGCCGAAATCGGCCCCTTTTTTGGAGAGAAAACTATAGTGAAATGGTCAGGAAGCGGAGGAGTTTTGGGAAGTTCAAAGCGAAAGGCTGTTCTCTTAGAGCTGGTGTTTGAGGGAGAAGATATCAGTTAGAATATCAATTAGCGGACATCCATTAGTGGACTTCACTCCTAAAACATCATCGAAGAATGAGCCGGCTGATCAATAGGCGAGGTCGATAACCTGCTTAACATCTATAGCCAGAAAAATGTCGGCGGCAGTGAACATTTCGCAGCCCGTCTGAATGTATTCTGCCGTTCGCCGCTTACCGGCAAATTCAGTTTAAATTTAGTTGCGACGAAACAGTTTCTTGTTAAAAAACATGCGACTGGCGAACGAATGAAAGAACTGTCTCCACTAGAATGCCACCGGCAGGACTGTCATTTGATGTGTTGCCCCTGGCAATGTTTCCATTCAGCGATGAGATATTGAGATTTACCATTTGCTAAATCAACTCTTTTCATTTGCAATTCACCAGCATTCCACGCCAGCGGGATTTCTCTGGCAACTGAGAAGTCATCTTCGCTTCTCGTGAATCTCAACGTTCTCCCACTGAACCTCTTCTCCCACATTCGATTCCGGAAGGACTTATGACGGATATGAACCTGGCCTTCCCCCTCCTTCTCCCCTCATAAAACACCCACATGTCACCAGTTTTCCGCCCGCACCATTGTCCATAAAATGTTTGTGACCTGCGAGGCGCCATTTCGTTCGAATGTCGCCCATAACTTTCGCCTTCTTCAGATTCACTTCACGCTTTGGCACCAAAGAAGGCCGCTTCGGAGAGAGTCGTCCCGATCGGATCGACGACTGCTCTTGAGTGTGAGCCTTACACGTCATCGAATGCCACGTGGCATCGAGATGGACACGTCATCGCCATGGTGAACAGCCATCAGAACGCCGTGTTGGAGAATAGATTGCCACGTGGCGGGGAGAGAATTCCAGAGATTGGATTCTTGGTCATTTACGATGTTCGGAAAGGTTTGTTTCGCAAAGGAAAAGTGACGGAAGCCAATAAAAGATTTGCAGAAGACGCTGGAAAGTACTACTGTCAGCGAGTGAACGACTCGAAATGGGGAGAAGTGTTCCATTTGAAAGTGGCGTTCGTGGACGAGATTCCCGAGAATCGGAAGGTTTCCGTCGATCCCCGTATTCCTATTCTCGGAAAGCCACTCGTGATGAACTGCCCTGTTCCGGATGCATTTCCACCTCCGAAAATCACCTGGACAGTGGTATTCAACCGATTCCTCGGCGGCTCCTTCATTTAGAACTCATTCAGAACTCGCTTCCCATCTCGCACATCTCCTCCGATTACACTTCGTTTTCCAACGGAACTCTCATCATTTCCCACTTCTCCTATCACCACTTTGGCCACTTTGAATGCCACGTCAACAACTTTGCAGGGCATGCCACTGCGAACACTTTCATCGACTCGCGAGATCTGGTCGCTTCAATCGGTGAGCTCTCAACCAGAAACCCTCTCCGAAACCACTCGTTTTCTCTCTTCAGAGTCCATGAGACCCACATTCGTGCACGGCTGCTCGGCGGCTCTCCGCAGTTCTCTGTTCATGTTCCTCCTCGGATGCCTCGTCACCTCGGGAGCCGTCCTCATCTACCTCATCTGTGCCGTGTGTCTTCTGAAACCGGGCCGTCCTCGTCGTGTCCTCAGACCCACCTTCTGGTCCCGAACGGACCCTCGTCTCGCTCCTGGATTCCGAAAAGCCGTCGTTCCTCTGCCCGACTGCTTCGCCAACGCCCGGATGTTGCCGGCGCCGAATACGACGAGCGCCTAGTCAGTCAGAAATCGAAAGTAGTCGCCGAGTTCCTAGATCCGTTCTATTTGTAAATACACACACTCATCCAGTGCTGCCACAAGAGAAATAAGCCGTCAGGGACCGTCTCCGTTCAGTTTTATCATTCACAGTCTACGGGTTTTCGCTCTTTTTCAATGTTTCCCATGTCAATTGAATAAAGTCTAATATAATCAATCAAAGTGCTCAAACGTATTCACTAAATAGAAACTGAAATCATACACGGCCGAAAAAAAGAAACGTCAGTTCAAACTACTAGGGCAATCGTTTTTTTTTGTAACATCGTAATTTTGGAGTATTGTACTTAAATATTTACTTAAATAGCTAAAAATTATGAAAACTAGCACGTAACAATATAATATTCGCTTAACAAAATGGAAACTTCAAAACAGCCGTCCTTCCAATCCACGGCGAACCACGATCGACGTCTAGTAGTAAATTTTTGTAACATTTTTTCGGGTTCGGCCACCTATCAGAAATCCTGAAACGTGGGCCACGCCCCTTTCGCAACCGCCGCGTGAACTTTTGCAACTCCGCCGCACGCAGGTCCGATTGGCGGAGTCCTCCCAAAAACGCATTTTGAACGCCCTCTTCCCCGTATTTTCCGGCCAAAGGACCTAAATTTAGGACATGAATTTTTTTTTTAACCGTTCGAAAATTAATTTTGATGGTTTTGTATAAAAAAAATTTGCAACTTTAAAGAAGTTTTTCGAGAAAAATGCGAAAAACCCTCGGGGACTAGGAAACGGTGTCCGGAGGCGGAGTTTCAAAACGCAAATATGGCCTAGATTTTCCTCTAACACGTCGATCGTGGTTCGCCGTGCAATCCAAGTTTTCCGGCGCTTCTATCGATTAAAAGACCGTTTGAGTGCTAAAAAACGTGAGAGGTTACAAAGATTTCCTACCGTTTCCACGTCAAAATTCGCCCTTGTTTCCTTTTCAAATGCCACGTGGCCAATCATCGGTTCATTCGGTTTCGTTTATCTTTCGTGATAACCGTGATAATGTTGCCACAATGGTCGCGCAATTCAAAACTCTTCTGTTTTCTCTTCGTCGCCATCGTCTACCTCAACTATCATCGCCCGCGACCCGAGATTCACATCACGCAGTCCATCCAATACGAGTATCAGAATGAAGAGTTCGGTGAGCCTTCTCTCGGTTCCTCTTTCAATTAATCTCTCCAGGCGATCTGCTCTTTTCTCTGTTTTTCCATCTCGGAATCGCACAGTCTCTCGACCGGATTCCCGTTTTGAATGTGCAAGGCGAGATGGAGTTCGTCGCCCAATTGTCGAGTTTTTCATCGAGATTCCCACAGGTTTTGGATCAATTTATGATTGTCATTGAGCCGGTTCGTCAGCACATCTCACTCGAAACTCTCCTCGTGTTCAGAGATCCAGTCCGAATGCCGAACTCGGGATGAGATCTTTCGAAGATCCGATCGAGAAGTTGTCCGCTTACAAGACTCCAGATATCATCGTTCGAAGTGAGTTTCGTTTCCAAATGTCCCATAGTAAGAGAAATTTCAGTGGGAGGTCCCCGGAGTTTTAAATATTTCCACAGTTTGCGGTCGAGAATCCGTCATTGGATGATCGGAGACGCGGAACAAACAGAGAGATCCAGGGGTCTCATTCCCAAGAAATCGATAGGAGCATTCAAGTTGGAGACTTCAGAATCCGGGTGAAAAGTGAGAGAATTTCAGAATCTGTGTGCACGGGAGTGAAGAGAAAACGACGGAGACTCACAATCGGACAGATAACACGCTCACTATTCTCGCACTCGACCACTTATTGAAAGAATGTGAGTGGGGAGGTGTTTGAGAGATAAAGAGCAGTAGATCATTTTCAGATTCGAAAGACCAAAAGGAAATGACAGTTGTGTTGACGAACATGGGCGAGAAGATGGGTCCCAAGATCATGGAACACTCGAAGTTCTCAAACTTCACCGGCGAGAAGGTGAGAAGAGCCTTCCTTCGAAAGAGAGCTCAACACTGAACAGGTGTACTTGAATGATTGGCCGCCGGGGGAACAGTTGACACTATCCATTCTCCACTGCGACGTCGTTCTGATCACCATCCCAACGTCGAGTCTCGGATGGTGGATGGGGTATCTGGCCAGGGATAACAGCACTGTTTTCTTCGCGGATCCGAAGAGGAACGACGATTGGGTAAGTGGATTAGGCGGAGGAAACGAAGGAAAAGGAGATGTTTCAGGTGGAACGAGGGTTTGTTCAGGAGGATTACTTCCCCAAGGAATGGAAGAAAATTATCGTGGCAGATTGATAACTGTCAATTCTTGTGTGTATCCGTTGTTTCTTTTTGCTTTTCATTTCAAATTTATACTCCCAAAACCACGAATCATTCATTCACTCATTCTGGTTCACCTCGGACAGAAATTCAGAAAATGGCAAATGAACTTCTCATCGATTCTGTCATGAAGAGCCATCAGAAAAGCAAAGACTCGATCTTCGACGTTTTTGTCGATGACGTGGCAGAACGCTTCGAGGAAGTCGAACTCGGGGAGCAAATGATTGCACACTTTCTGGAAAGAGGTGTCTGTGATCTGTGACTGTTCAGACGGCAACATACGTCGATCGTTGTTCCGATGGTTATTCTCGCAAAGTTCGCAATCGACGGAATCGCGTTTTTCAACGCGAGAATGCCGTCCTGGCAAGTGGTGCAGACTGGTGGATACGGAGGTTCTGGTGGGTCGAGCTGCAATTAGAAGACGTGGATTGAGGGGGATGTTGGTGGATGGATGACCTTGGCAGTGGAGACAGAAGAGAGCAGTAGAAGAAGGGAAAGTGGAGCAGTTGATAACATAGTAGTACCACAAACTGTGGAATTGGGAAGTGGAGGAGAAGGGTTGATAATGGAGGAAACGTTTACTTTGTTATCACCGCGAGAAGGAAAAACAAGAGCTCCGTCTGAATGAGTTTGTGGTTTTTTGGTGGTCTGCGAGTAGTGTTTCATATCGAAAACAGAGTTCATTTCGTCATAATGGAAGGCTGATTCATTTACAGAACGGAATGATTCGGCACACGCTCTTCGGTGTCACAGTGGCCTCCCAGTCGTCGAGTTTCTTGAACGCGTAGTCGACTAGATTCGACTTGAACATGTTGCACGGCGCAGCGAGAATCGCGAGTGGCTCGAACTTTCCGACGATTCCGCAGACGTTCTGGAAACGAAAAGATGGGCGGTTCGTCTGGGAAAGAGGCTCCGCGTACCGAGAGAATGACTCCCAGCTGGTTTCTGACCGTCTTCTCGACCAGTTGGAATCTCGATTTGACGACTGTCACTGCGTTTTCGCAGAGGTCGCACACGAGGTTAGTCTGAAAGATTACACTGATATCGGGTGATTGATACTGATTAGGACAAAAACGATGAGGGGGAGACAGAGGGGGAAATGCGCGGAACGAACTCACATTCGACTGGGTGTCATTGTTCTGAAACGAGATTTCGACTAGGTCTATCGAGCACTTACACACGCACTAAAAACGGAATGGGAGACATGTCACTCTGCAAAAGTATCGTCTCTCCGAGAAATTGTTATGGATAACTCACTGGAAGGGGGTACGGTAGAGTGTACGGAGTGTTAGGAGTGGCTTTCTAAAATGGGATCGGATGAATGTGGATGTGTGGAACAGGGGAACCTTAACATGAGAAGAAGCGACACGTGGATAAGTGGAATGACGAGAGAGTAGACATCTGGACGAGACGAAGACACAGGAATGTCACCTGAGGAAGTGGAAATGGGCGAGGGAAGAGCGTGGGAAAGGCAGTCGGCAGGAGGTGTGGAAGCTGAAAGAGAACTTGATTTGTGGAGGGATCTGGAATAGAAGTACAGTTGGCAAATTGATGGTCGGGATCTTGGGGAGAGCCGTCGGAATGATGTCTGGGATCTTGATGGGTGGGAGGGTCGGGAGGTTGATCTGAAGGTTAGAGAGATCAAAAGAGAGACATCGGGGAACGATTACTTGGGGTATGGTGGGGATGATGTCTGGGATTTTGATGGGTGGAAGAGTGGGCAGGTCGATCTGAGAGATCTCGAGTTGCAGAAAGAAAGAGGTCATCGACTACATACTTTCGGAATGGTAGGGATGATATCAGGAATATTGATAGGAGGAAGGGTCGGAAGATCGATCTGAAGGATTTTGAGAGAGAGACCTATCGGAGGATGATTACTTTGGGAATCGTTGGAACTATGTCTGGGATTTTGATGGGCGGAAGTGTGGGAAGAGCTGTCGGAATGATATCCGGAATTTTGATGGGCGGAAGGGTCGGTAGATCAATCTGAGAGCTTCCGAGGTAAAAAGAGAGAGAGAGGGGCTATCGAAAAATGCGCGTACTTTTGGAATCGTCGGAATGATGTCCGGGATTTTGATGGTCGGCAGAGCAGTGGGAATCAAATCCGGCAACTTGATCTAAACAAATCTCTTTCTTTCTCGACGCTTGTTGAAGGGAACTGCCGATCCATGGACAGTTCTGTCAGAATGCATTCGATCTTGCATGGTCCCACTATCGGATGCCATCGAAATGGCCCCGCAACCGAGAAGAGCCCTACCGTATTATTATTATTATATCTTGAGATTGATAAGAGGTATCACAAAGTTGTCAACAGCAAACTTGTAGATCATAACTAGGACTACAAGTTTGCTGTTTACAACTTTTTGATATCTCTTATCAATCTCGAGATATAATGATTTTCCAGCAAAACTCTCCTCGGTTGCGGGTTATTTCGATGGCCCCCTGTAATCCGTACCGTTGGAATGTTGATGGTCGGCAGAGCGGTCGGAAGAAGGTTCGGCAGCTGTCATTTCAGTCTCTATTCATTAATTTCTCAACCATCTCACATACCGTTGGAAGCGCAATGTTGGAACGTTTGTCGGTCAGTAACGCGATTTTGATCTGGGAGAAAATCGGGAAAAAAGCACACGGAAAGCGGGAAAAGGGGTGGAATTGGGGAGAGAGTTGAAGGGAGAAAGTGACGGTTGCTGTGTGTACCTGAGGATTATTCGCCGGCGCCGGATTGAGGAAATCCGGGATCTTCAACGTGGGAAGCGGGATACCGAGTAGTTCTTTGAATTGGGCGATGCGTTCCTGAAAGAGAGTTCTTCTTCGAATCATTCTGGGTCATCTCGGTAGAACTTCATCCAAATGGGCCTACCGTGTCGTTGAATTCCTGATCGGAAACGAGCTCAGAGTTCACGGAGAGCACGAAGAGAGCCGAGAAGAACAGAAACGACCTCATTGTAGACTGATGTTCCGAGTTCAACTCTTGGCCTTCTCGTCCCGACAGTCAGCTTTTATTCGCTGTTTTCGAAGCGACGCCGTCGAATTCTTTGCTCTTTTCGCTCGTTGTCTGCGTCTCTCCCTCTGACACACTCTCTATCGGCTCATGTCATTGATAATCCGGTTATCAATTGATGGATGGGGGGCAAAACAAGGCGAAGAAGGCACAGTTTGTTATGAACAATTCCAAGTTTATTGCGGCGAAACATTAGAAATACTTTCTAGTGGAAACATGAAACGGGTGAGAGAAAGAGAGAGAAATTGGGGGGAAAGGAACGAATCAGCGATGACCGGCACAGTGTCAGAAGAAGGGAAACGAGGCATTCTGACTATTTGGGGAAGGGGAAACCAGTGAAATGAGGTATTGGGAGAAGACTAGGAGAGAAGTGACCCGCAGTTCAGAAGACGTCGGGGGTGGATTCAGATGACGACGCTCTCGAACGTCGGGGAAGGTGTCAGTTGTTCGTCGCGGATTCCAGAATCAATCGACGAGTTGGAGGATCTGAAGAAGAGACTCATTCGCGAACACTCATCAGAAGGTAACTCACCGATTCTTGGTCGTCTTCTGCGGAAGAATCAGGGTCGATGAGTTGGATACAGAGCTAGTAGGTGAGCTGAAAGTTTGTGAATCAAAAGGGTTCGTGTTGGCGAATGGGACTCACTGTGTCTTGCTTCCCGAAGAGTTCGAGTCCGAGTCGTCGCTGTTGACGTGAAGGGTGCGGATGTTGTTCATCTGGTGACGTGGCAGCACATCCGAAGGTCTCCGGATGACCCGTCGTGGTCCGAATCGATTGCTGCTGCGCGGAGGGATCGGAATGCGGAGGACCGAGTTCTGGCGGGAGAAGAACTGCGGACGTTCGTCGTCCACGTACAGGTTGGTCACTGCGCTCATCGAGGCCGAGAAGCCGTGCTGCTCAGAGTCGAACTTGTCCTGAAAGAAGCCGTGTGTGTGTTTGGAATGTCTCTCCAACCCTCACCTCCTTCTCGTACTCCTCGTCGTACTCCAAACTGTTCTGCGACATGCTCCTTCTCAATCGTTCCTTTTTGATCTCGCTGATTTGGTCGCCGAGTTGGAGGAGTTGCTTGAGCAGCGTCATGTCGTTCTCCATCAAAGAGAACTGAAAAGAGATTAACATTGCGTAATTGGCAAGCAGAGAGCGCCGAAAGGGAAATGGTAGCACCCACTCACTTCCGGTCATCAAACATTGCACAACAACGCCTTTGTGACTTCACAAAACAACCGAGGAGCTCCTTCTTTCCACTTTTTCCCCGCGTCCCGGACCCCCAACATATCCATTTCTATGAGATAATCTCACCGCAGCGACCTCTTGCAACGCACTCACTCGACACTCTCTATTCGGTATATTTGCCCCTCTGAAGAGCGGATCGAAAGAGAACGGAGACACCGGGACCGCCGAAACTCTTTTTCGAGTGTTTTGGTGTCATTGGCTGTTTACTCAAAAACTATGCAATGGGCGGCACAGAGAGCCTATTAACCTTGAGGCGACTTCTTCTTTCCCATGCGGGTCATTGGGTTCTCGCGCGACACGTCAGGGTTATAACTTTTGCAATTCCAATCAACCCCCCGATGATTTATGCGAAACGGTCTGTGGGGGTCCATCTGCTCCGACGCGGCGACCTTCGCCGTTTCGTTCGCACACAGCTGCCAATCCCCCCATCAGGAACCCCTTTCATTTCTCTTTTTTCCCGGAGACACCCTCGGGAACCACCCCCCGGCTATGGCTATTGTCCTCCTCGATTATTGCCCACCCGGTTGCGTCATTTATCTCGCCGACGGATCTTTTTTGCCGCCTAATTACTCGGAGGAGGGGGCAAAGCATTCGAACAGGAATCCGAGAGGGGCGCACGCGAAGAATGCCAAGGCGTTTTGCGAAACCGGATGGGAAGAAGCAGAAGAAGACGTGAGGGGTGGCGGCAGGAGGAGAAGCTGACGGAGATGGCGCAATTCTAGGGCGAATTAGCGGAAATTCCATTTTTGAGTAGCGGAAGGAATTTGAAGAATTCCGAAGATCACGAGATACAGTGCCTCCCAGGGGGACGACTCGAACTACGTATTCGGTGTCAAGTAGGTCAAAACAATCAGCTTCAGCCCCCTCCCGAGTACACCATGCTTTCTTGATCCCTCCGATTCCGCGTGTACACTTGTTCATCGGGCCCCCCTGTTTACTCTCTGCGCCAAGTCTTCTCAGTTTCGGCGCTCTTTCCCATTCACACCCGCCACCTCTCGGAATGTTTGTCGAGAAGTGGGGGAGGGGAAACGAGAGTAAGAACATGCGGATAAAGACGCGTAATTTGGTTGGAGCCGGAGGAGGGGGAGAAGACGATGTTTGCACTACGAATCAAAACAATTCCCTCTCGCATTCACACGAACATAAGTGTTGTGTGAACTACTCACCATCTTCTCGCGGATCATGTCGAATGTGGAGGCGCCGTCGGCTCGCGGCGGAGCATCGGCAGTCGGGCTCACCGCCGAAGACGTCGGCTCGTCGGTCTCGAGACTGCAGAAACTGCGCGCCTTCTTGTAGCGTTCGAGACGACGGATGCGGTTGGCACAGGCGGTACGGTAGGCGTCGAGGTCCTCCATTGTTGGTTTCTGGAAGAATTCGAGCATTAGAAAGAGAGAGAGACAATGGATCATTAGGAAATGATTACAGTAATCCAAAAGAAGTTAAACGAAAAGAGAGAGATACAAGTACACAAGGAATGCGGTTTGGTGGTTACATTACACAGCGAAAGTGAGAGAAAGACAGTGGTAGATGAAGGGGGCGAAAGTGAAGTAGTTGAGATAATAGGAGATTATTTTACAGCATGTCGTCGATTTCTTGCGCCCCCGTGTCCCCTGCGAGTATTGAGTACACAAACACGCGAAAAAGAATCGAAGAGGGAGAGAAACGGATGTAACAATCAATCAATCGCCTTCTCTCTCTGTTACTGTGTTTTGTTTTACAACCTCCCTCCCTCGATCACTCGAAATGGCAGAAGCATCAGTCAGCGGAGAGAGAGAGAGGAGGATGTGATTGTGATTAGCCGACGAGCGTCTGCGTCTCTCACTCTCACACACTGTGTTCTCTAGTGATTAGCTGATGATGATGAAGACCGAAACTGGAATTGAATGGAAACACAAGGTGCCCCTCCTTTTTGGTTTGTTTGTTTGTCGGCGGGAGATCGAGAAAAAGTAGGAAATTGGGAAGGAGGAGGAGGAGGAGTGCGAGAGGTTCCGAATTATGCAAAAATCACAGTGTCTTCCGTTTCAGTGAGCTGATTTGAAGAGGGGAAAGAGAAGCGGTTTGGGGCTGTTGGGTGGCAACAAGATGAATTGGAGATGGGATCAAACTGAAACAAGACTGGCCATAAAACTGACTACGGGGGGAGAGGAAGCTGGACGTCCAGTTGCAACAACAGTCACAAGGCTCTTCTGGAGACAAAGGGAGGGAAGCATGTGCATACGGAACACTGCGACATCTGTCAAACCGACAGAAGGCATCGGGAGGAGAATGGAAGGAAGGGGATGATGATGAAAATGAGGTGACTGTGCGGGTTACTGGCTGGTTGAATAGGCTGGCCAACAGCAGCCGGAGGGGAAAGAGGGGGCTAGTCGTCGAGTAAACACGATCGAATGACCAGCCCGGGAAAACGGGCAGGACGGTTATTATCCGGGCACGGGCCACGGGCGACGCGGGGGAGAGGAAGCGGGGGGAGGCGGGAGAAGGGCGCAATTAGCAATTATGCGCCCGTGTCGAACCTCGTCTGATTCTGACACCCCTTCGGAAGAGAAGTGAAACGGAGTTACCGCAAGACAGAGAGCACGAACGATCGGAGAGCCAGATTAGAGGCGGTTCTGGGAGAACCGCCGATCGGGGGGAATTTGCACCTAATTAGTCTTTTATGATGCGCCCCCGTGGTGGATGTAGATGGTATCAGGGGGGGGGTGGTAAAACGACAGCTCTCAACGAGACGGGTGACACCTCGAATGGGGAAGTTGAGCGATTGGATCGAAATAAAGAGAGAGTAACGAGAGGCTCAATTGGAAAACGGAGAGAGCAGATGGTTTTAATTGGGGCTCTGCCCAGTAACTGAATTGATGACACCCCTCGATCGTTGTGAAGTGGTTGAAAGGGGGAGAACTAATTTTGAAAAATAGGCGAGCGTACTTGTAGAGAGTAATTAGGTGAGCGAACCCAGTGACCCAGTAACAACACCTGGCTGTCAATAGTCAACAGATCCAGACATTGGGGCACCGGTCGAGTGTCTTCTGCGGCTGCTGCTGGTGGTGTTCAGGCTTTCGGACACTCATAATGATAATGGTGTGAATAAGAAGGAGAAACTGGAGGGGAGGGGGTAATAAAGCAAGTAGATCACAAGTGTTTTCCCCTCTCTCCTCATTCTCTTTCTGTCCATCATTCGGACAATGAGGAAAGTCTGGAATGAGGGAATGAAAGTGGGCAGGAAGAAGAAGAAGAAGAAGAAGCAGAAGAATGAGCGCGGGTGAAAGCCAAATATTAAGAGAAGAAGTGGAAGATCGCCCGCATAGATACGGACCGTCGGCGGGGGATGGTCACTCGTCGTTCCGCCCGTCTTCATGCATCAGATACGCGACGACGGACGGATGGACTATGTGGACGAGGGGCGGGGCACGCGAAGGGCGGGGCGTGAGCAAGGGCGGTTGCTATCTTATCTTCCGCACGGCTCAATTCTCTTCCCTTTTTAGTACGGAAAATGTGTTTTTGGAATGGCTGGGCGAGGCTTCACGCCGAGTTGTGTTATCAGAGACGTCCCCCATTGAAAACATTTGTGTGGCGGTTCTCTTTTTATGTTCGTATTGTCGACAGAAGTGGCGAGTGATAAGGTCAACATGTGACTGTGGCAAGCAGCCAAGGCACCAGCTACAGGAGACCGAAACGGGAAGGAGGAGAAGAAGATCGAAGATCGGCGGGCGGACTGTTAAGAATGGAATGCATAACACAAAACAGTTGATGCGAAGGAACCGAAGAGCTCATTGTTATTGCTCTCTTTTCAGTCCAGACTGACCGTTTCGGTACGCCACCGCGTTATCATCAGCCTATTAGTCGGCGAGAGAAGAATGCAACAATTACTCCTATAATCGCATTGACGAATGAGTGTGAATCTAGGCGTTTCGGTTTCGTATCGAGAGGTTGTAAACGTCGTTATGATGTGGCAACCGGTGTTGGCACGTCGGCCAAATGAAAAGGGTGCGAACTGTGGTGGTGATGATGGCGGGAAGTTGAAAGAGGGAACGGGTGGCGGTACGGGGAATGAGGGGGGAGATGGTGCAACATTGGATGCTCGGACCGACTATCGTATCTTATCTTCGGGATAGAGGGAGAGATAGTGGAACAACTGGAACCAATAGATAGAGAACACCTATTGTGTGACAACGTGTCAAGAGAGATGGCCATCCATCAATCGGACCTCCGAAAACACTGAATATCCATCGAAATTTGCACATGTCCATCCTCCCCTCGGCGATGATTTGACGGGTGCAACCTTGAACATCTGCCCCGTGTTGTTGTTTTGTCCCCCTTCGCGCCTTCATGCTCTTTTAGTGCACTTGAGGATGCAAATAAGTGCCCGAACACTCTCGGCATGACTTCGGACGGGCGGCGGATCAGTGTCTGTTTTATATCATGACCGTGTTGGGACCGAAATGACAAAAACAAACAGAGGATAAGCAGTATAAATAGGAACAAGAGGGGGTGAGAACATGCAAACAAGAATGATGAATGGGTGAGAGTTGAAGGAGCTGCTGCTGATGGCAGTGAGGTGTCGACGGAAGCAGCAGCAGAAGAAGGAAGTGAGAGAGAGAGAACGGGAAGGTTATCAAGCCATCAAACATCGCACGATGACTTGGGGGCGACGCTTTTGTTCCCGTGTACAACGAGGTACTAGGCGTACTCCGCGACGATGCGGCCTATTCATCCGAATCTCCATTCAAATTGAAACCGAATGAATGCAAAGGTGCGGGTGGATGGACGAGGCGAAACGTACAGCTGCGAGCCGCCGTCGTCTCGGGCTCAATTTCCATGTTCGCCCTCAGCTGTTTCGTTGCCATGGCACGGAGGGGGAAATCTTATAATCTTCGTGGGTGGTCGGTTCCACTATACGAATCGAAGCGGGCGGATTTCAGTCAGTTCTTGAAGCGATGCAAGCTAATACATTGCGAGGAGATCTCTTGGAGAGAGAGAGAGTGATAAGGTGATACGATCAAACAAGAGAAGGGAGAGGGCGAGTGTCAAATGAAGGACTTCCGGACGAGGAGCAAATGAGACCACCGCCTGAGCAAACAGGGGGGCTCTCCCCCCGAAACGCCGGTTTTTTGAAAGGAAGCATCGGAAAAAAATGGATGGCAAGAAGAACTAACTGCCATTCGAAATGATCTCCTTGGTAGACAAAGAGCCGAATGATTGGAGAAGACATGGAAGGCAGAGCTTCGAAGAGAGAGAGAGAGAGGTTACTGTAGGATCACTGATGTTCACGGAGTTCATGAGCGACTGGAGAGAATGTTTCGATTCCCATCGTCGCCTGATCAAAACACAGATGGAAATAGAAGAAGACGACGAGACGGAAAAGAGGAAACATTGGGAAGTTTTGTTGCTCCGTGAGCAAGCGTCGTCCCATTTTGAACGCGCGCTCGGGGTCAACGAACAGAAAGAAATACGAGGTGTCTGGCCAAATATTCCGAAGAAAATGTCACAAAGAACAATGGGGGGCCGAGAGAGGTGACCAAAAGCGGGTGGGAGTGGCTGCTGAACGGTGCGCAAACACGTACAGAAGCCGCTGCTTCTCGGCGTCTCCCCTGATGTGCTCATGGAGCATTTGGGATGATGACCAGGGACGGACGGACGGCTGCGCAAACAGATAGTGTGAGAAGTTGGGAGACGCAGGCAGCGGCATTGCGACTTTTGAATTTGGCGCCGACGCTTATTGACTCGCATATTAATATTATTGTGTTTTTGATTGCCGACTGATGACGTGGCATCACAATGGAAAAAGGCGTATTGAATGAAATGGGAAAAGAGCCGGAGGCATGGTTGAGTGAAAGGGACTGATACACACCGGTTGCAGTGGTTTATGGTGTCTCACAGATCGAATGAACACGCAGAGAGCAACTAATCAGAGAGCAACTGTCTCCCGGGGAAACGGCACTTGGTCTCTCCGTCATTGGCTCCCACCCATTCTTTCTCAGTCGGTGTTCATTAGCCAATTGAACTGTAACCAGACACTCCGAGGACCATTAGCAAATGAGCTCTCGCCGAGCAACATTATCCTGCTTACAGTGGGTCACCAAACACTGTGAGAGCTGGGAGGGGACCTCCCGCCGTTCCACTGCCCCTCACCTGCCTTCTCCTCCAATCGGCGACTTGCGCAATCAGTATCACCTGCTCTTTATCCAATATATTATTCTTAAGCCGTCTGCTCATCTGACGTGGCACTGACGTCATCGGAAGGTGGTGAGTAACACCGTCTGGTGTAATTGGGGGGTGTCCGTGTGTTCGGGCGAGCATTGCGCAATCGTCCGCTCCGGTGGGGGCGGTTTACAACGGGAAAGAGACACGCGGGAGCAGATGTACCAACATGTGCGCACGCATTGGAAAAGGGGCTTATGCAACAGGAAGCGTTCGAGTAAAATATACGGATCATTCGAACGGAGGGGAGAACGCGCGGTGCGGAGAAAGAGGACGGACGACAGAAGGTGTACGCTATTAGGAGAACGGGAATGAATTCAGAATGGAAATGGGATGCACTCACGGAAGGAAATGGGCAAACAGAGGGGCTGTTGAGCCTACAACGTGTTGATGGAGGGACCTTATTTGGCAGTAGTGTCAATGAACATTTTCATCATTTGACTTTATAAGAATAGGAAATACCCGTAGAGCCAATGGAAACATCAAACTAAAGAACTACTGTCTTCGCGGCTGGGTGTCTGAAACTCTGCCGAGTCAGAAGGCTCCAATGCCGAATGGTCTACGGACATGTTCAATGCAATCACAGTGAACCTAGGGACAGAAAGGACTGACGAGATTACTTCATATGTACCATTCACGAATATCAAAGCGTTCAGGAGATCTTCCACCAATCGTCTGCTCCAAACGAACGTATACTCGTCTCCTCTCGTTTCTGTTCTTTTTCCCGTTCGCCGCCTGATCGCTAGTATATCAGTCGGCAAAGAGCGGTAAACCGAGTCGGAGCCGTCGGTCACTTCCAAAGGAGAGCCGC
Source organism: Caenorhabditis macrosperma (assembly GCA_963932285.1). NCBI lineage: Eukaryota > Metazoa > Nematoda > Chromadorea > Rhabditida > Rhabditidae > Caenorhabditis > Caenorhabditis macrosperma. Next base: position 9,572,949 of record OZ010621.1, on the reverse strand, counting down.
CACGAACCGCCAGAAGACTCACTGTAAAGTGACGGAGCACCTGTGAGAAGGAAGGAGACAGGCGGCGAGATTATACAACATGGAGGGCAACAGAAAGTGAGAACTGGATGGACGAGTGGATACGGATGAGTTGCGACAGAAGAAGCCGCGTTCAAAGTGGAGAGACTCTCGAGAAGCTGTCATCGAAGAGGTGGAAAGAGAGAGAGAGCTTCCGACGACGAGCAGCCAGGAAGGAGTGGGGTGAACGGGGGATTGGCAGCAGACTGAAAACCCTCAAGGAAATCAGAAAATCCAGTCTTATCCGTGGCCAATGAGGCTCTTCTTCGTGTTCCGAACGAAAAACAACAAATCGTCATATGGTAACACAAAGGGGAGATCGTCCAAAGTGGCGGGATCGGAATGCAGTCGCCGTCTTCTAATCACAACTTGTGTCTGTGTGTGGTTGTGTTGCCTATTTGGCCATGGAGACCAGTTTTCCGAAGAGAAGAATATGGGGGGAACGTTTTGTTTCGGGCGCGAAAAGCAACATTCCTCGTCTGCGATATATAAAAGTTCAGTGCTTTCAAGGTCTCTTCGTGTGTCCGTTTGATTGATTACTCGCTGATTTTTGAAGTAGATAACAATGGTTTTGAGAAGTTTTCGCGATGAGAGACAGACGAAAAAAACTGATTCTGATAGACGAATGAGTGAGTGAGTGAGAGAGCGGGAGAGAGAAGATAGAAGAGGGAAGGTCAGAAGTATGAGGGAAACCGGGTGGGAAACGCATCGTCATTCCAATTAGGAGAAGGAGGAGGTGCGAATTTGACAACACTTCCAAAATTGGTTTTAAATGGAAAATAAAGGTCAGGGATAATGGAATGGTGCCACGTGGGAACACACAACTGGACCGTCCCCCGAGAGGCACACGGAAAGTACGTTTGCTTACTCGTTTTCATTGAGAATTCTCCTGAAACTGAACGGAAAAAAGCTTTCGCCGGGGGCGGGATTCGAACCCGCGTCGGGATCTGGTCCCTTTGAGTCGCGGAGACTCGTGCCTCACCCCACTCGGCCACCCCGGCACCGATTCTGAATAATTGAGAACACGCTTTTCTAGTGCAACCTCGATTTTTTTTCGATACTAGCGAGAGTTCACATAGATCTATAGATTGTTAGCATCTCTCAGGCAGATTAATTTGACTTTGAAATCAAGTTAATGAACACTGAACGGTGGAAATACTCGAGTTCAGGAATCGGCCACATTCGTCAATAGCCTCCTATTTTACATAATAATCTATCAAAATTCTCTATCGTTGGAGTACAATCAGACAGTTTACAACAATCTCACTTGGATACTTGAAAAAAAAATTTGAATTTGGTGGTCGAATACGGTTCCGTAACAAAAAGGCTTCTGGGTAGATTTACGAGAGGTCGCTGCGAGACCAGCTATCGCAAACGTTCCTTTGCCGAGCAAGTCGAAGTTCTCGATATTTCACTGCAGTACTACTTAAAAGAGTTTTGCGAGAGTGTTCGCTTCTGAATTTACCGAAAGTTTATAGAAAATCCGTTTTGCAATGTTACAAAACTTCGTGAAACTGGGGGTTTCGCAACTTTTGTGGCACGATAGCCAACGGATGAGCACAAAATTCCGACGGAGACTCGACTTGTTCGCGGGAAGTTTTGAATAGCGAAATCTACAGAAATGTTTGGAAACGGACTGCGAGTGGAAATGGTGTTTGACATGGCTTATATCGGAAAACAAGTTGCACGAACAAAGAAATCCGACATCCATAAACGACAGTGAGCTGTTGCTGTTCACGACGGGTCGTATCGGCAGTCTCCCAACATCCGTTCCTTCCTCATCCTTCTGTCCATTCTCACCCTCTATTTTTCTTCTTTTTCCGTCGACAAACCGCCTGTTTAAATCCGCGGAACTGTGTCTTCTAATCCCTAAATTCGTCCGAAGACGTCTCGATTTCTGTTCCCATTCATCGGCGTCATGTCTCACGAGAAGCCGTCCACCCTTCTCTCGCTCTCCATATTCCTCACCTTCGTTTCAGTATTCTCACTCTTTTCCTATCTTCCCTCTTTCTTCTCTCAAATATCCCGAATCGAATTGCAACTGAAAGAGGAGTTGGATGAGTTTCTGAGCATCGAATCCGAGTTGAAGAAGCAGTTCGATGGGTATCCGAAGGCTCCGGAGAGACGTCAACGGAGAAATTACTACAACTACTGTGAGTGCGAGTACATAAACACTTGTGCTCCCGGGAAGAAAGGACAGACTGGTTGGTCTCTTCCCAATTGCTCATCTCCCATTTCAAATAATCAGGTGTGAGTGGAGTTCCTGGAGATGATGGGCTCCCCGGAATGCCTGGTCCTCCGGGCATTCCGGGAGAGCTTCCGAACGTTCTCTACCAACAAGTATTTGGGTGCCGTCTCTGTCCGTACGGTCCGAAAGGAAAGTCTGGACTGCGAGGAGTCGATGGACCACCGGTAAGTGATCAACCGTATCATTCAGACTGCAGTTCCATTCAGGGCGTTCCTGGTTGGCCGGGAGACACTGGAGTGAGTGGAATGAACGGAGAGAGAGGAGCGATCGGAAAGGATGGACCACCCGGCGAGGCGGGAGTTTCTGGTCTTCCTGGACCTCCGGGACTGGCAGGGCAGATAGGAATCACCGGAATCAAGGGAGTCATTGGGGAAGTCGGAGAGCCGGGAGCTCCAGGACTGCCAGGAGAGGAAGGATTCCCCGGGCCTCCTGGTCTACCGGGAGGACCTGGTCCGAAGGGACCGATGGGCTATCCAGGACCGTATGGAGACCGCGGAGAGCCAGGTGAGCGAGTTCTTGTGCCTCTGTGAACCTGTAATTCCTTCAGGAACTCCGGGACCAATGGGTCGACGCGGGGGACCGGGTCTCGACTCTCACTACTGTCCGTGTCCCTCCCGCAAGATGTTCATGTCGCTTTTGAGGGAAAAGACGAAGAAGAAGAAGAAGCAAATATAACACACAGATTGTTCTTTTCCCAATAAAAGTCGAATCGAAATCGATCACCCAGCCAAGTAATAACCTCAGAGATCCCCCGCACTACTCTCCTCCGTACCGCCCGTTCGTCTCCCGCACTCTCGGCGACGATCCAATTCATTTCCATTCGAATGTTTGTCCATCGAACTGCTGCTTTTCAAGGTTATTTATCAGTGAAATCGGGAATGGAAAAGTGCAAATAGACGGAGGGGGCGAAAGGGGTGAAGGGGGGATGGCCCCTTGAATCCAACATTTCCATCTTTGATGAGCGAATGAAGTGTTTGTCTCGGGGTGTTGCAAAGTGTGTGAAGTTTTGAGAAGATCCCCTCCCGAGTAAAATACAAATCTTTGTTTTGGTCTTACACATTCGAGTTCACATAACAAACGATGACGTCAACTATGACGAGGATGGAGTGAGAACTCAATGACTGTTTTGTGTGGCAACAAGTCCTGAACCGAAGTGTCAAAAACCCGTAGAAACAGAAAAGATTGCCAAACATCGAAAAAGTGATCATGGGATTCATCAAGAAATAATCTCTCAGGAAGAGTCAATAATAGCCTGGAATTTCATTTTTTAATTGTTCTTTTGTAGAATTCAGAGCTGAAACAGACAATCGTCACGCTGGAGACTGGAACAGCTTTCTGAATAACAAAATATACCAGTCTCTATATCTATAAATTGGAATTTAAATACCGTATTTCTCTCGAATAGAGCAGCACCCCAAACGCTGCTGGAGAATCATTATATCTCGAGATTGATACGAGATATCAAAAAGTTGTCAACAGCAAGCTTTTAGATCATAACTAGGACTAAAAGTTCGCTGTTGACAACTTTCTGATATCTCTTATCAATCTCGAGATATAATGATTCTCCGGCAGCGTTTGGGGTGCCGGTCTATTCGAGGAAACACGGTATAAGGAACAACTGTTCAGTTAGTTGCCGAGATATTTCAATCTGAAAATTGCCACAAATTTTCAACTGATTCCAGTATATACATATTTATGAAGACGAGGTGGGCCCTTGTTCATTCAAATCACGTATCAAACGAGAGCATCAGTTGAGAAGATGTGAACAGAGTTCAAGAAGTGGTCACTTCCCGCATCAACCCTCTCCTATCCGCCCACTACACAGATTCATTGAACAAACTTCAGTTCTTCTTTTCCAGTGTTTATTCATAAATTACATTCCAATCGCTCTCTCTCAAAAACGTTTTTGCAAAGAAGACGAACTTTCTAGTATTTGAACTGTCGTGAGCCGTCCGCCGCAGAATCCTGTTCTCCGGTCGTCCGCCCGGATCGAGAAGACAGTTATTCATCGAAAGTGGGGCAAGCAAATGCTCATCGACGCACGATTCAGGCGCGAGGAACAGCCGGTCGTGGCCGGGAGAACACATCGTCGCCGAGAGAAATATCCATATGGGAACCGTGGCGCTCATCGCTCAAAAAAGCGTCCGCTTCCTCCTCCTCCTCCCATTCATTTCCTTACGTTTGACCTGCACTGAACTGTACTTACTAGGTCACTCTCCCTTATTCGCAAAGAATCCATCATTCCGTCGTCAGTAGTCGAGAATCGTCGTCAGTGAAACCGAAACCACCTGATTTCCCCTTCTTCTTCCGCTGCTGTTTGTTGAGAGAACGAACGGTAACTGCTTCCTGTCATTATGTCTATTATTATTCTTCTTCTTCCCGTCGTTCCGAGTCTCGAGAGAGAATGTGTTGTGTGACACTAAACAGGAATCTTCTGGAATTCCTCTTCAACCCCCTATCATTGCCCTGCACACGCCCTTCCGATGCCCGTCTAATCCCCCATCCTCCTTGGTCTTCGCACCTATTCCTGTCCGTGACACACACCTTGTCCCTCAAGTGCTCATTTGGCTGCGGTACAGCCAAAAGAGCGCAATACGAGCCGGGTCACTCGTCCCATTCCGCAACATTCATTATTATGCTCTCGGCACGCACACCAGGGTCACCGTGCCTCTTTGACCCACCATATTCTAATGAGCATTTCAAGAGGCACGGAGGTGAGAGAGAGAGAGAAAGGGCGGGAGAAGGGCACGAGAGGGGCACGAGACACGGTCAGCTGGCTGACTAACCCTTCCGGAGGCGTGTTTCTAATCGGCCCGAGAAGCACACCTGTTCAGCGAAGGCTGTTGGAATTTCCTTCGGACCGTCCGTTTCGTTCGCTGTTTGACTCTCTGGAGCATGGTTCGACAGTCTTCAGTCTTTCGTCAAATGATCTCAAATTCCTTTCCAAGTTTCCGAAGCATATTACCGTACTCAACGTTCGTTGGAAGGCCCAACAGGAGTTCATACCCCCTGTGCTCAAAGTGACCGATCGTCCCGACGTACCCGGTTACCGACCGTTGACTCCAACAACTTCATAACTGTCCATCCGAAACCACTCTACCATCATCTCCAGAAAAAGAACCGTAACAACCTTGACTCTGATCTCAGCACACCCCGTTAAGTTCGTCCATTACCCATCTAACTGACTCGTCGTTCGTTCCCAGACGAATTACTCCATTCGCGCCGTGTTCGGTCACTGCATTTTTTGTGGCACAAAGCCGCGGCCGGGCGCCGCCGAAGTCGCCGTCAATCGGAATTCAAACGCTTCGTGGCCTCAGCGAGAGAGAGAGAGAGAGAGCCTGGCAGCCGTGTACCGTAATTAGACAACCTTCCTGACTGCTGTTCCTCGTTTCTCTCGATTCCCCCCACAATTGTGACATTCTAATTGTCGGTGTCAAGGTGCGTGTTTCGCTCACTCTCCTTCCCGCAGTTCCCACCGATCACTTTGTCATTTTCATTTTCCTTGTTCCCGAGGAGGAGACCGTGTGTCTCGTTAAATATTTGACTGTTTCCTCGTCGTAAGATTAGAGGCGGACCACCGAGAATTACGACCCATTGTTACAGTAATCCATTGTGAAGGTGTTATGAAAAGGCGGGAACGCCGCCGTACTGTTATCAAAACATTCCCTCCCATGTTTACTGCCTTCCGCAGTTTCATCACTGAGCTTCTTCTGCTGGTAGGAACACGTACAGTCCTCACAGGATCACTCTCTCCATATCAGAAGACGTTCTTCTTTCGATCACTGAACAGTTCCCCTTATCCGTCATGTCAAATCCTTTCCCAATTCAAACTGCCAAAGCACTTCATCATCTCAGAGTGCGACCTCCCGGGAGTGGACTTCCGGTGACATCACCCCCCAGTCCATCAGTCACCTTCACCTTCAAAAAAGTGTCTCTTGTGTTCTCTTGAAACAATACCAAAGTGGTTGGGACCCTCTAATTCGTCGCCTCCCGCGCGCCTTCCCATTGTCTCCCGGGTCTTTCACGCTCCACTTGTCCCCGCCCCCTTCGCATGATGCTCTCGGGAGGAGGATCGCTAATCTCAGCCTTCCAGTAGTTCCCATCTCCTCACAACACTCCTCTTGACCCTAGTCCTCCTCACTCGCTTTCTGAACGGGCGTTCCCGAGAAAAGTTCGAGTCAATTATACGGTATGTACAAGTAAGTAAGGACTCGAGAGACACGAACCAATTAAAGGCGGTTCGTGTGTGTGAATGCCCCAGAATCGTCCCCCCCCCCTCCCGAATACGTTTCCTTCGCCGTCTCCTTCGACACGCCTCGCTTCCTTTCTTATTCGTTTCAATGGGGTTCTGACCTTGTCGGGAGCATCCCGCCTCTTCCATTCCTTCATTGTTTGTGTCGCCAATTTGCATGTCTCCTTCGCACTTTCCTCGAGACACATCTCTTGAACCATCTTTCAGAATGACCTCCATGGACTTTCTATTGCTCATGCTTGCCCTCGTCCACAGTGCTCAAACGATAGTAGAATTCGACAATCGCATATCAGGTATGATCCGGTCTCTCTCTTCAATCCATCCTCTTCTCACTTCCAGATGAACCCGTCGTCGAGTGTCACAACGGCTTCATGTCTCTGAAAGTGAACACGGAAAAGAGTGCACCGTCGCACGTTTTCGTCAAAGGTCACTTCCGAAAGGTACGAATTGTCGTTGCAGACCCGCGTAATTACAAAATGTCCTCTGCGACACAACATTCGAAATTAGTCTGCCGACGACTGTTTTTTCTCTGCAGGAAGGCTGCTCGTTCTCCAACACCGCCAATGCCACATTCGAATTCTCCAAATGCGATGTTATGCGGCAACGAGAGGTACGCGCAGCGGCACCTCGCCTAATTGAAAGTCCCCTTGCCAACGACATCTTGTTCAGGTGAACCCGAAGGGAATGGCCTACAGTGCCACTGTCATCGTGCAGCTCCACCCTCTCTTCACCACCAAAGTCGATCGGGCGTTCCGTCTCCGGTGCTTCTACAAGGAGGCCGAGAAGGCAGTGGGTGCAGAGGTTTCCGTTAGGTACGCGTTTATGGCTCTACTCATAATCGGAGGAGGCAAACTCGTAAACCGTTTTACGATTCCGGAATTCCCAGAATGCAAATCAAGGCCAATTACTGTTTTCCAGTGACCCGACTCCCGTCCAACTGGCCGATGAGTCTCCGCAGCCGGACTGCTCCTACACCATTCACAAGGAGTCCCCAAACGGTCCGATCGCCAAGTATGCACAGCTCGGAGACGTCCTTTACCACGTGTGGGAGTGTCCGAGTGAAGCATACGAGATGGCAGTCTACGACTGTGACGTCATCGGAGGAGAGACTTACAACAAGAAGGTGATCGGAGAGAACGGGTGCTCGGAGGACATGTACATCATGCCGAACCTCATCTACAACGAGAACAGGACGAGGGCCTTCGTCAACTCGAACGCATTCAACTTTCCCGATCAGAACAACGTCAGGATCAACTGCAGAATCAGAATCTGTGCGACACTCAGTCAGACGTGTATTCAGGTGAGACATTCTCGAAATACAGGCATTGAACGGAAACATTTCAGCCGAAATGCGATGCTCCAGCCTCTTCCATAGATGAGCACTCGGAGCCAATCGGAAGTGAGCTCGCGAGAGATGAACTGATAACCACACCACTGCCATCGCCGACTTCTACCGAATCATCGACCACTACTTCCACGACCACAACGACAACTACTACTACTACTACCACGTCAACGACAACCGAAACGCCATCGACGACGACGACGACAGCGCACAGAGTGCTCGACCCAACGACCACAATCATCCTCCCAGCTGACTTCCCGACTCCGGATCCGGTCTTCCGATTGCTGAAGGCTCCACGGAAGAACAACGACTCTGTGCATCATCTGGAAGAAGTCGAAGGATCTGGAATTGAGATCTCCGAGATGCCACACGCCGAGGCTCAGCATCTGACGTCTTCCGAAGAGCCACGAACGACAAAGCGGGAAATAAAGAGAAGAGACGCCCTCGATGTGGACGTCTCCTCTGACATCACCATCCTCGACGGTGGATTCGGTAAGTGTCTCAGTGTTTAAACGAAACAAAGCCTTCTCCTCCTTTCAGCCACCGATCTCCCATCACCACAGGAGCAACAATCGGCGGCTCTTCCGCTCGATGAGTCGCAAATGAAGTCGGTGTGTCTACCGTACCTCGTTCTGTGGATCCTCCTCGGCGTCGTCCTCTTCGCCGTCTCGATAACATTCGGGGCGCTGTGCTACTCGATGAAGAAGAGCCCTCGGTTCCACGTCCTCCCCTAATCTCTCTTTCCTTCTTTCCCCTCAGAAGACCTTTCCGTTGCGTGTACATTCCTCCCAAACTCCTTTCACTTCCTCCTCCCTTACCATTGCTTTATCTCCTTTTTAGCCTTAACTTTGCATATTTCCACACACAAAAAATGGGTTGCCTCCTCCTCTTCCTCTCCAAATTCCTAATAACAAATTCATTTAATAATTCTAAATATTAAATATTTATGTTTCTTTTGTGATTTCCGAATACTATCTCCGTGCCAATTCAGTCCCCTGCTGCTGAAAATTCAAAATGTTTCAATTAATAAAAATTTGAAAGCTCACTTCATTTTCCGCGTGGCAATCTCTTCGAAATGATAAAATGATAAGTTCGCCCGTTTCCACGTTGTCGGCGGTAATTTCGAAAAAATCTAAAACGTTCATCAAAAACTTTTTGGTAAAACTACTTTGAATGCTGAAAATCATCGTATTCGTGTTATTTGCGACGTTTGTTTCCGAGGATTTCGTCGAATTTCAGAGGCGATTATTTCAGATCATTATCCTCGAAATCCCCAAATAGTTGTGTGAGCAATCGAGTCGAAGACCGAGAATGCAACTCGAACGTCTGTTTCTCTCACTATTACACCCTTCCGGAGGCAAGTTTCCGTCCGGAAAACGAGACAGAAACACGCTCACTTTCAGGGTGACGTTGAGAGCTTCGATTGCTCAGAAGAGCCGAATAAACTGAACAGATCGTCGTGTCTGCAGATCCTCCGAACGGCGAATCGATCGACAATATGTCTGGAGTCAGGTTCTCTTCGATTGAACCATCCGACGAGATCTCTCTCTCTCTCTCTTTGCAGCCAACGCGACACACTGTTGTTGTCTTGCGGACGAAACCGCCAAAATATGCGCTGAAGAACAGCGAAATACCGATCAACTGGCTCAACTTTGGACTCTGGATCAGGCGGTTTACCTCGTATTCGGACACATCAGCCTTCTCATCGTCGCCCTCGTGATCTTCTGTCTGTACAAAGTGTCAGTCTGTGTGTGGACGACCGACAATGTGCCCGTGAACGAAGACAACCGATTGGAAGCAGTTCTGCTCGGGAAGGCAAGTGGTCCATTCTCTTCCGAGAATACGAGGGGATTCAGGCGGTATTCCTTCTTTTCTCCTTCCTAGTGATCTACTTTCCATTTCGAAAGTCATGCAAGGGCCACGAGAAGGGAGTCTTTGTGACGCCGCGGCTGTTTGTCTATCAGATATTCTCCTCCGGAATCGCGCCCTCCATCTACTTCTCCTTCCCAGTTGTCTTCTTCATCTTCGAGTTCACGTTCTTCATGACAGTGGTATGTGTGTCTCTCTTATCACTTATCACATGTCTTCCAACAGAAACTAACCGGTACCATCAACAAGTCGGGCGGTCTCGCGATGGCCGTCTTCAAAATGCTCACAACGCCTCTATTCGTCTACGAGACGTTTTTCTCGAGTTTCACTCTGTGGGCCAAGGACCACCAATCCGGCTACTGTTCTCTCGGCGGAGCCGTTTGGCAGTTGATGGTTTCTCTCTTTTCCTTATTTCTCATTTTCAAAAATTCTCTTCAGATATCTCATTTTTTCATTTTCTGCTACCACATTCTTCTCGTTTTCCAAATCGTGCTCCTCTATCAAATGAAAAGTACGGCCAGTGAGGTTCCGCAACGAACCGACGAATCGAGTAACCACGTGGCAACCCTAATGAGCAGCCAGACAGTGGAGACGCAGATTGAGAGCGATTTCAACGAAATGATCTACATTTATCCGAGGGTGAGAGTCCCCGGTTCAACAGAAAACAACCGAATGATTCGCAGCCATTCCATGTTCCCCGCTTCGGAATTTCCGTTCTGAACGTCAAGAACAATCGGAAGAACGAGTGGATTGCTCTGAGGTTTGAGCCCATCGGAACTCCATCAATCGCCCCTCCCCGTTATTCAGATGTCTCCTCTCGACTACGGGCTTCTACAAACTTTACCCTACCAAGTTCTTGATTCCGCCTGGCAAAGAGATTTCGGTGAACATCTTCAGATTACTGTCACAACGTCACGAGTGTTTAGGTTGAAGTAGATCAGTGCACGCGGTCGGATTCGCCGACAACCCAGCACAACCTGCTCCTCGAGTGGTTTTCACTGGGAACCAATCCACCGTCAGTCGATTGTCAACGTCTCTGGAGCAAACCTTTCCTGGTTCCCCAGAACCAGTGGCAGTACTTTGTGCTCCCCATCTACATGGATCAGTCGATTAGCTCAGCATCTGCCAGTCAAGTCTCTTCGGTAACAAAAGTGAATAAATGAGATAAAATGATTATTCAAGATTTAAAACATGAAAAGATCTGGAATGAGTATGGCAAAGATGTTGGGATCACAGACAAATAGGGGAGCGAGTAAAAAGCATACAGTAGGTACAAGCTACAAGCTACACATATATACACTTTTGGTAGGCACATTTGCGACGAGGTTTTTGAGCAACGGGGGCAACGAAAGGGCGGTTTTAATCGTCTCTGTAAAACTTCAACGATTGCAGTAATCGCACTTTTTGATTTGGTTACTTGAAAGTGAGCAGGTCGTGCATTATGCTGTCGCATGAGACCACGTCGAAGAACGTCATCACGAGGTACGCAGAAGTCATTGCTTGCACTTGTTCCTACAAAATAATCATTTCAATCTACGGAGAAGAAACGGTATCTTACTGTAATATAGCTCATGCTGAGGAGTAGCTGCCCGACCCGGATCGCTGGATCTTCGTCTCCTCGTTCTTCGACGACTTTGTGCAACGCTTGAACTATGGCATCTCGTTGACGAGCACAAATTGCTCTTCCGTCGTCAAGAAGATTGTAATTACTGATGTGCCATATAGTCAACGCCTTCAAAAGAACGAATTCTTCGAATGAAACGTCTAATCGGGAGAACGGCACTGCCAAATCGTAGTACTGTTTCAGTTTCAGTGGCATTAGAGTTCTGTAATGTTTCGTTTAGCCTTTTTCACATAAGAATCCACAAAAGACTTACTTATACTTTTCGTGATCTCCTGGACTATCGAAAAGCTTTTCCGCCCCGGGTTCGTCACCGCGCATCGGCTTCGGATTCATCGGAAGGAAGTCGCCATTGAAAAGTACAAGGTGTTCTTTGTCGATTCCAGCTCTGAAGTTTATGGAATTTTAGGAGATTGTGGCAAATCGGACTACTAACCGATAGGTATAATACGCTGACGCTAACATTGAATCCACGGCACAAGCCATTCGATAAACAACGCTTTTCTCATTTTTCAGAAGCGACTGAAACTCTGGGAACTGATTGACGTAATCGAGAATCATCACGAAGTCGTGTTTGACGAAACCGCAAAAAGTTTTGTAGTTGAACGGTTTCAGTTGATGACGTTCGTATGGCTGAAAACCATGAATTACGAGAAGGTGTGAAAATATTCAAAAACGCACGCATTCGCATGTAGTGTCAAAGACATCTCTGATTTGTGTGTCGGTGTACATGATCTTCCTCCGGTCGTTCAGCGAAGCTTCTGTTCTCACATAGTGGTCCACCAGATCGAATATTTTGTGCTCCACAACTTCCGACATGGGATAATACGTCATTTGCGGCGAAATCGCTTGACTCGTACTCGCTTGTAGTGGGTCGAAAGGGGGTGATTGTGTGATTGCACGTTGAGCAGGAACCATGACGGTCGAGGGAATGTGTTGGGCACTCAACGGCGTCAATGGGGCGGGAGGTGGAGGAGAAAGAGAGCAAGGGACAGTCATGTCCAGGGGCTGTTGGGAGTGTTGAGAGGAAGACGCCACTGGTGAGAGATACGAATCGGGCGTGCCCATTTCGATTGAATTCGGCTCCGACTTCGGAGGAGTTTCTGAAGACGGCACGATGAACAAGTGTCTTCAATGTAAAATAGGGACACGAACCTTGAATGCCTGTATAAGAGTTTACGTACTCTTCATACGTTGCCTCCGCCTGATCTTCTTTTTTCGAAACAATGAGCCCGCGAGAACGCCGTTTCGCTACCCTCGTCTCTTCTTTTTTCGCTTGCACAACTGCAAAACAACATGTTGCGGATCACGTTTTGTGTACCTCGATCTCTCCGATCTTTGTTGTTCTGCGCAGGCGACATGTGACTGCCGACCTTCTCGTTTCACATTGAAAAAATACTCACGCTCTCTTCGCATTCCTGCTTCCAAGCACTTGATGAATCGGCAATGTCTGCAGAGCATCCGGAGCTCGAAGTGGATCTTGCAGGGGACGGCGTCGTCTCCGGAACCGATACACTCGTACGTCATCGACATTGCCACACTTCGACGGAAGAAAGCCGCGCATGCCTGAAATAATTGTTCGCTTTGACTAAGATCTTCTGTCATTGAAGTATCACGCGTAACAACAGTCTTTAAAAAGCATTCCGGAACTGTTTGAGTTGTGACGTCGCCAACGTGTGCACTTTTCATCTTAGTTTTACTCTCCTTGTCGTTGCGTACACATGCAGTGTACCACACAACAACTTTCCTTATCAGTTACTCTTTTTTTGTTGATTCGCTTCGTTATTCTGCTCGCCTATCATACAAAAGTTGGTCTCACGAGAGAGATTTCGAACGAATCAAACCGTACTCTGATCGGAAGATCGGCCCATGCGAGTGGAATCCGCATGGCTTTGTGTCAATTAAAATCGAACGATTTGTCATGCTGACTACACATAAGACTACGCGAAACGACTGTTGATGGTGTTTCTGGCGAAGAAGACACAGAACACAGAATAACAGTCACAAATAGAACTGTGTACAAGTACACTACACATGCACACGAGGGGCATCTCGAATTCGGCGCGAACGGGCAGAAACATCTAGGCAAGTCAACAGGAAAAGAGGATCATTTCCGGAATGTTAAGTTGGTTTACAGTAGTTTAGGCGTTAAACTACAAGATATGTTTTTGTATTTGCCATTGCACTTTTTGAACTGAACTTGTCATCATGACGGTATTCCCCAAAAGTTATTGTTGCTTACACACCACCAATGTACTTTTCAATTGCCCTTTTCGCGAACAAACACCATATTTTTACTGTCAGCCAGACATATTGTTTTCTTTTTGATACATAAGGAACAGAAAGAGCAGTGCAAGAGAGTCAGCATGTACTTTTAGATGGTATGGAACAAGAGAAGATCACTTACTTTACAGGATCTACCTCCAAAATGAAGAGTGTTGGCGGTGGGAGATGAGCAAACGTGGCAACTCGGACTGCCCGATGTGGACGAACTCATGGCACGTGTCTTCGGAGACGGCGGATTCACTTTTTGAGGCGGTGGAGGCGATGGGGTTCCGTTATTCCAGATACAAAAGTCTAGATCGAACGACGAATCGAACGATGACGACTCGAGTGATGAATACCCGACGACGTTCTGCGGAGACGGTTCCGGAGAAGGAACGTCGTCGAAGGTACTTCTGAAGTAATCAGACGGTGGGTAGAAGAACTCGTAGAGAAGGTCCGTTGACATGATTACAGACAGGCAAGCGGAATGAATGCGGCAGAAGAGAAGGAGGAGAGATGGGGAGATGGTAGAGAGAGAAGGGAAAGAAAGGGTGATTACTGATAAGAAAGTGGGGAGAGAGAATTGCAAAGACGGGGAGGGAGTGGGTGAGGACTAATTGAGAGAAACGCCGGTTGGCGGGCGGTGGAAAGAAGGATGAATAATACGGGGCATAAAAAGATCCTTTCGGAACTGTCCGTGATGAATACTGGTCAGGGTCAGTTTGATCACCAAGCGGTGGTGAAAGGGGACTATTCGAATGGAAAGAAGACGAAGAAGAAGCATTCAAGAAGCTGATTGATACGATCAATAGAAGATTTGCTGTCTGCTTTTTACATAACGAACTGTACTGAGGACGCCTAAAACAAAGCGAAACTTATTTTCTTTCATGTTCCCCTATTTCTCTGTGACGATTTTCTAATTTAAAGTTCTAATACTGTGGTTGTTCAACTGAAAAACAAATTTTTTTAATGGACGTTGAATGATCAAATCAACGACATTGTTCGAAACATTGCTGGAACGAAAGAGCGCGCGATGAATAAACGAACTTTCGGTTCAACTTGATTCAAAGTTTCAGAAGAAAAGGTGACGTGGGAAACCGTCGCCGTCATAATGAAGCAAAGTAAAGAGAATAGAGAAGGAAGTTCGTGAGAGAATTAGTGAAACGGGCGAAGGGAGAACAAGGTGTTTGGAGGACGCAGACGGTATCAGAGATCGAGAATTTGACGAGGAGGCCAGTCGGATGACGAGAAAGAGAGAAGGTGTGTACTGCAGAGATTCGGGAAACGGAGACGGGTGGAACAGAGAAACCGCGCAACCGGGAGAAACGCAGCGGTAGAGAGAGAATCGAAAGGTTAAAAGTGTATCAACAGAATGAAGAGGCTCAGGGAGCGAAAGCAGTGTGCTCTCCTCATTCGCAAGTTTTCACGGGTACAAAGTGCACGTTTGCTTTTTCTCCGCTCAGCCGGTTCCCGTGTTTCTCCGAAACTCACTTGACCAAAAAAGCAGCTGTCTAGCTAAGATCGTTAATTATTGACTTTCGTCTCTACGAAGAAGACATGCGAGTGAGATAAACATGTAATAACAGCTAAGGGAGAAAGTTAGAGGAAGTGAAGATAAACTTTTGCTAATCTCCGGAGGACTCTGAGATATTAAGAGATCAAATCTACGAATCGCTTCGTTGAAGCAGAGAAAAGTATGCGTAGAGTGCGACTGGATTTATGCACAAAGTATGCTCATAAGCTTCGCATCTTTCATCCTCTCTTCTATTGCAACGTTTTCACGTGAATGATTCAGAAAGGGAGCGAGGGAATAATCTGAGGTCGCCGCGGAGCAAGTCAGACGACTTATTATTCATAGTTCCACGAAACTTCTTTTTATATATGTGGAGTTTAGTCATCATTGGCTATGCAGGGGGACTTCCGGGGTTCAAGTCATCATTAATTCTTCAGAACTTCATCAGAAACTAGAAGCGAAATTAGTGGAAGACGAGGCGATTCGCAAGTCTGTCAGTCAGAGAGCCAGGGAGAAACTGATAAGCACTCCCATGTTCATAAAACGCAGAATGATAACATGCGCTCGGATGACGTTGCAGCAGAAAGTGAAATGCGGATCGTGTTTCCCGTAACTCCTTCTTCAAAACCACAATTATTCGGGTTCAATAAACTTTCATTAAAGCACAACAACTGTGAAAGAAAATGCGATTCGGGTGAGAGTTAGACTATGAAACATGAGAAACGAGATAGAAACAACTGGCGAGAAAAAGTATAGAAAAGATGATATGCACAGTATGAACACAGGGAGAGTGGAAAAGAAGAGAAATATGCAAATATGTACACAGGGATCGGATCACCGCCACAGGGTGCATCCCTTTTGGCGATCGCAAGCGAGGAGTCCGCGACCGGATGGGTTCCATGACAACGAGAGGATTTGATTGGCGCTGAAAACAATTACTAATAAAGTGTGCTTTTGATCTCTTTTATGAGACGAGAAAATGTACTTCGTACTCTGAGCTGGCTAGTCGGCTGAATTTTTGAACAAACTTCCGCGCCAACCATAAACATTATTATTTATGAGTAACATGCAGGTGCACTGAGGTTCAACATGCTATTGAGATCACTTACAGTAGTACATAAAATACATTTCGGAATGCTAATATGGTCCAGTATATTATATTAGTAACCTTTCTGGTGTGTGGAACGTCATGTATTTACAATCGACGTTGCTGATTATCAAATTTTTTCAAATACTCACTCTGTTTTCAGTCCTTTGACAACTTTCTCCAGTTTCGTAGTCTTCGTATTCCAAATATACACTATTGAGTTAGACGAACCAGCAAGTACATACTCGCCGGTTGAGGAGAATATCGCCCTAGCATTATCACAGCTTGTCTTGTAATTTTCGGCAGAATATAAATGCAGGATTCCGTAGTTTCGCACGTCGAGAAGAGAAAGTGTATCATCACGAGATGATGTGAGAACTTGAAGCCCATCAAGAGAAATATCAAGTGAAGTGACGCGATGTCCCAGCTCCATCGAGTATGAAGCATCAGAAGATCGACTATCCCAGAAGCGAACCTGGAAAACAAAACTAATGCTTAGGATGAACAATGAAGATCTTACTTTTTTATCAAAGTGAGCAGAGATGAAGCTGGACTGAGAGCTTCCGCACTTTGCAACGATATCGAAGACAGTGGAGCCAACACAATACGTTTTCACGCACCTGAGGCTGCTGATGTCCCACTGTTTGATTGTGCGATCTGCGGATCCAGAAACGACGTTGTGTGATTGGAACAGCTTGGCTGACAACACTTTATCCGAATGTCCTGAGAAAGTGCTTAGAAGTCGTTGCGAATCGGTATTCCACAGTCTGCACGTCTTATCGTTGCTGGAGGCGAGACACACGTGCCTTTGACTGTCGTAATCCAGCCGATTTACAGGACCCAGGCATCCAGACAGTGACGAAATCTTGGTCGCATCTGTTTTACTCGGAGCCACCCTCCACAATCGCACTTTCGCATCACTGCCTGCTGTGGCAAATGTGTCATCGGATAACCATTCCACGTCGTGAACTTCTCCGTCGTGTACTCCTAACTTGAACTTCAATTCCGTCGGTAGCACATCTGTCATGAGAAATTCGTCCGATTCTGGTGAAGCTCCGAAAGCAGAAGAAGCACGCTCATCTCCAGAATTAAGATCAGCAGTAGCGCGAGCTATCTGCTCTCGCATTTTTAACTGAGCCCTCTCTTCTTGTAAAACAATTTCAGCGTTCATAAATTCCGCCGACTTTTCTTGGAGCTCTCGGATTTTATTGAGCAGTTGAAACCTCTCGTTGTCCAATTGCGTCTTCTTTTCGGTTAACGAATTACATGTTGCTTGTAGAGCAATTCGTTCACTGTTTATGGCAAGATTTTGATCTTTCGTTTCGGTGAGTTCAGTCTGTAATTTTTGAAGATGAATTGGGGATTATTTTCCAAAAAACTAACCTCCAAAACTTTGAGTTTCGCTATCAACTTATCAGTTTCTATCCGTAATTTATCTCTCTGCGAACAGACATGTGAATATCGTGTCTCACTGTCCGCCAATTTCCGATTTGCATCTATCAAATCTTGATCATTTTTGCTCTTCAACCTGTACACATTTGCCATTTCCTCACGCATTACTGCTAATCGATCGCTTGCAGATCCCGTCAATTGTTCGCCGTTCATGGACAAAGATCGAGAATGCCGAGTACTGTTCAACTGATCTCCCAGCTTTTCATAGTTTTCAATCATTGTCTTCACACCTCTTTGCTGTCGTTCTCGCCTTCCTAACCGATTTAGAATATCCAGACGAAAAGACAGCCGGCCATCCAGCTGCCCCGCCATTTTCTGCAAGAAATGTACAGTTTGGGTGAATAAAGGAATGTTTTAAAATGGAGAGAAGAGAGAATTAACTGGAACTTATAAACAAGACGTACGATGAGCAAATAAATAAAGCAGTTGTGAAGTCATTCTGAAAATCGAAAGTGCGCAGCAATTTATTGCTTTTGGCGCGTTTCGCGTGCGCCGTGCACGGGAAACGCGTCAAGGGCGAACGGGGACACTCGCGAACTCGCAGGGTGGGCGAAGGGGTAATCCGCAAGAATTAAGCTGGTTTCGAGATTTGAATAATTATCTTAGATTTGGCAATATTGAAGGTGACATCTGCCAGAGAATTTGGTGACAATAACAATAAACAGAGGGGAGAGTCATTCGCGGAAGGGGGAAGAGACTGGCAACAGTTGTTTCGGGAAATATAGCATTTTCAGGATCACTCATCCAATACACAAGAGCTCATCAGACGGCCGTATTATCTTCAGAAGTCAGAGGACATCTCGTGTCATCTGAATGATCCACTCGGTTGCATTTCTTCCGAACCTTCCCCTCTCAGGGATTTCTTTCGAAAAGAAATATTCATTGGACTTCAATTTCGAAAAAAAACTTCTCATATCGCCCCTTCCCAACTTCCTCCTGAATACTAGTCTCCCAAATATTTGTGCAGTGGTCCTTCGCCGAAAATAGGTTCCCTCCTCCTCCCCCCGCGTTTCCAATAAGCTTATCCCCCCCCACTTCTACAGTAATCCTAAGTGGAAGTGAGCGAGCAAATCCGATGCTCTCTCTCTCATTCGTCACGAGCTCTCACGTTTAATAAAATTCATTTTCTCTCCATCGTGCCACCCCTCCCCCCACTTCATTTGCTCAGAGATGCTCACTTCTGTTTTGTCGTCGGATCGGTCGGATCCGAGAAACTTTTCCTTTCGGCTACATACGTTTCTTTCGGTTTCATTTCATTCTGTTTCATCGCTTCGTCTTGTCGTTCATTTATCTCTTTATATTGCAAATTCTATTTAGAACCTTCGAAAAGTTATCATTTTTTCTTGGTTTCTCCAGTTCCTAACAAAGATGATTTTCACTGACTTTGAGATTTGTTCCAGTTCGTTTCTAGCGGTTTCATGCACGTTTTAATGAACATCAGTGTGTCTTCGAGTCAGTATTCCCGAATTTTGATACCGACAACCATAAACAGCGAAGTTCGAGTTATGCAGTCTAGGTAGTAGGTTCGTGCCGCCGGCTAACGCTAAATAAGAAACGAAACTAACAGAGATGTAAGTCTAAACACAGAATGCGTACTGCTGAAGCTGTGAAACCTGACAAATCACCTAGAAACTTTACATACATCATCTCGGGTCGACATTTCGGATCATCTTACCAGAAACGAGGCGAAACGGTTCAGTAGGCACTGAGGTTGTGGACAAAGTTACACACAGACACACTCGTTTAATGATAGTAAAGATGTATTGCTGTAGGCATATTTCGATAAAACATGTTTTCTTCTGCGAATATCGTGCATGACGATTCCGATTGAGTTTGTATAATTCTCACAGAGTCTCCCCTCTTTGCAGCACGTGCTAGCACTTTTCTCTTGAATCTTCCCCCTTGTGCACAAATCGCCATTTCCGACGGCCCTCATCGATTGAGAATGTTCAGTCGAAAACTGATGGAGTGCTCGGACGATGAGTTCGTTCGTGGTTCGCAGTGCGACGAAGAGGACGATCAGCAGCAGCAGCAGTCGTCGCAACGTGCCCCATTCGTACGCTCCGCCTCCTTTTCCAGCCGACCACCGTCCGTTTTGCAGTACGAGAGCATGAGAACATTCGCTCCGTCGCACATGCACATCTCTTGTCACTACGACATACCGTACCCGCCGCATCTCATTCAACCGCCCGTCTGCGGTGTCAGCACATTCACCTATGCGAGAGATTTCCAAGCGAACGGCGGAGGATCTCAGCAGTTCTTCAACTCTTCACAGCAACAACCTCAACAAGGAAACGGAGGCAATGGTGAAGTGGACTACTGTATTCCAAAGGCCGAAGACCGGGACGGAACTGCAAACTACAGTAATCCTCCACGTGTAATATCCATCTCATCGTGTCTCTTCTTTGTAGATCAATCCATTTCCAAATCGGACCGTCCGTTGGTATTCTTCGCTTCTGACTGTCAGTCTCCCCTTGAGATCGTCGGTGAAGTGTACTGTACCGTTCCCGGGCGCACCAGTCTCCTCAGTTCCACCACCAAATATCGGGTTACTGTAGCCGAGATTCAACGGAGAATCAGTCCGCCCGAGTGTTTGAACGCGTCGCTTTTGGGCGGAATTCTGAGAAAGTCTGAGTTTTTCGATTGTGTTGTTTTGTTGCGAATGTGAAAATCTGCAGAGCAAAGTCAAAGGACGGTGGGAAAACGTTGAGGGATTCTCTGAAGAAACTCGGTTTGACGCTGCCAGCAGGAAGAAGAAAGCAGGCGAATGTGACTGCGTGGACTGCTCTCGTCGAAGGTTTTCCCATCTACCGTAATCCGAAATCTCTCAAATCTCTCATTCAGAAGAAGCAATTCACATGGCCAAAGACTTTGCTCTCGTGTGCGAGAAAGAGTTCCATTCGAGAGAGATCGGTGTCTATTTGACGAAGACGTCACTGGCCATCGATCCAGACGTCGTCAAGAGAAGAGCAGCTCTCGAGATGAGTCGGAAGGTTATCGGAGAGTTGGCCGAGTTGTTGTCCTGCGACAGAACCCCTCTGACTCCGTATTTCCCGAGGAACATGTTGCCGATCGACCCGGCTGTCCAACAGCATCTCTCGCATTTCACTCTGGTTAGTTTGATTTGACAAGTTGACAGTAGCCCATTCTCTTGGAATACAGTAACACTTCTACTGGTTAGTTCGACAAGCAAATTGTCTTTCCATTGACATTCTAAGGTGTAGGAGGTGATCTGATGAGTTTGTTTTTTGGATTCTTGGCAGCTGTAATCTGATTTCGAGTTGGAACCTTGTATCAGTGGCACTTCGTCCCCAGACATTCACAGATTGTGACGTTTCGCAACTGACCACTTCCTCCCAATCGTAGCTTCTCAGACCGTTAACTCGTTCTTCATGAATCTAGATGCTTCCGAATCTTGTTCGATTGCCAAACGTCACAGTTTCGAACTATCTGATTGCGAAGTGTCGCAGAGCCATGTGAAAAGTCGAAATAGTAATAATCGGAGACAAAAGAGACAACAATTGTCTTGATTGTGTCGAACGTTCTTGAAGAGTTCTAGGCGAACCCTCTCAGAGCAAAATGATTGACCAGTTGAGTATCCAGTTCAATATGTCAGAAAATCTAAATTTAGAGGATACACACAGATGGCAGTGAGACTAATAGGAGGAGACAACTCCTTCTCTCTCTCTCGTGACTTTCAACAACGACAGAAATTCCTTTTCTTCAGATGACCCACGGCTTCGGAAACGTGGCCATGTGTGCAGTGTTGGAGTCTGTGAAGCTGATGATCGACGAAAGTGTCAAATACATCGATCGTTGCTGCTCTCAGAACGTCTGGAGATGATCGTCGTCCTGTTTCTTCTTCACACCTTCATTTATCAACCATTCCGTTCGATTCATCATACAATTTCTCGAGAATTTTTGGAAAATACATTAAAAAAGCAAAAAGTGTTGTTGTCGAAATGAAAAATAAATTTTAAAAAAGGAAAAAGATCACAAATCATTGGATTGTAATATACAAAATACGGCGCTTTTCCAATGGACTCTGGAAAATAAAAAGAAGAGGAAAGAGGGAGAATTTGGGGAGGAAAGGGGGGTATATTAAGGGGAAGGGACCAGACAAAAACCGCTACGAGATCTCGATGCAAAATAAACAAACTGAGAGAGAGAAAGAGAGATGGACGTCTTCAATTCATTTCACCTAGACGAAACACTTTCCGATTGCCCAGCATCTGCGCTCTACGGCAACCCACGTCATCAGCTGATGAGCAATCGGAAACTAGACTAATAGAGGGGGGGAGGGAGGGGAAATTTACAATGGAGTTCGAATTTAGCACGTGAGCATAAGTGACTTTCGCATCCTACAAATGGGTCTCCTGAGCATCGGAGCTGAGAACGATTCGAAGCGTCTCCGAGATGCGACGAGAGTTGTGATAACGGGGAGAGCTGGTGGAGGTGGTGGCCGACGATCTGGAACGTGTTCGAATGGAAAAGAGAGCGGGAGCAGTTGAGGCTCACGGGGCGGGTTGGGTTTGGAACAATTCGACGGCCTCTCTGTCGGTGATCGACGGGAATGCGTGGTCGAGAATGAGAAGGCACTCGTCTGTGTTGCACACGTCGCTGACACTCTGCACGTGTTCTTGCTGACGGGACACTCGAAATGTTCCCTCTTCGGCGTTGGAGACGTCTGGAATGTCGCGATGGACTCAAGAACGTCTTCGGGGGGAACTCACAGTCAAGGAATCTCCAGTTCTTGTCGGGCTCGTAGGGGAGAGAGTTGTGCTCAACGAGCAGGCGTTGGATGAGAACTCGAGCTGAATCGAGTTCCGCTTCCGATTCAATGTTCACAATTCCGATCTCGTAAGCTGAAATCGACGAACGGTCCCTCTGCGAGTCTCGATTTCCCACTCACCAGTGTCTTTCAGCCGCTCGAAGCAGTCTTTGTATGTGTCGTAATCGGCTCTTCCGACGACAATGACAGGCAGTTGGATGATGAGTGACGTGGATTGGACCTGCGAGTCCTTGTGTCCGTACCTCGTGCCTCTTCTCATCAGATTCGGCGTGCACGGCGTCTTCTTCTCTCTCTTCAACATGGGAACCTTGCTGTGGAAACCGAGAGTGATGACTGATGGAGCCAGAAGACACGGCTCTCCGTCGACCTGAACATCAAAACAATCGGTGGATTCTCTCGTCGCCGACGACTGACCTGCATCGGGATCGCTTTGTTGGTTGTCACTTTCACTCGAGAGCACTGCGCAATCCGCTCCCCTTTGCCGCCCATCTGAAGTGCAGCCTGCAAAACATTCATTTCATTTCCAGTCAACCACCGAAAACAATCGCAATGCACGCACCAAAGTAGCAGTGGTGAAGCCGAGCACTTCGACTTTTCCATCGCAGCAGCTGGGCTTCGAGTCGGAAGACTCTCCCCACGGAATGGTGCCTCCCGCGTAATAAGTGATGTTGTGGAACAGAATGCAGTGGAGCTTGAGTTCTTTGATGCGCGGTGTCACATCCACTCCGTCGCACTCGAGGGTTATGTAGTCGGACAGATCCTTCCACGACCTCTTGAACAGGTCGATCGTTCCGAGTCCTCCGTAAGCGATGCGGTTCTTTAGGCGGGAGTTGAGCATTTGAGGATTGGCACCTGAGCATATTGATAAGTGACTGATAAGGGAAACGGGGACTCACTTCTTGAGTGATGGAACTGAAGAGCCACGTGAGCATCTGCTCCGATTGAGAAGTAATTGTTCATGACAGTCAGCGGAAGGGCCGACTGCATCCCGTCGTCGTCGTCTTCCAAAACGCATGACGTGTTCGGCTCCACGTCGATGCGCCATCTGAAATCTCCGCTAGTCGGTGACATGTCGAATCAACAGACTACCTGTCCAAGTGGGTGACAGATGTCTCGTGGAGGATCGCCTGCATCAATTGGCTCATCGGCTCGTCGGAAAACACTCCTCCCCATCCCATGCATCTCGCCAAATCGTTTCCCGTTCCGAGGGGCATGATTGCCATCGGAGGATACGCGGGCCAATTCAGCTGAAACACGACGTCATTCCGACGAGTAATGACATGGAGACACTCACATTGTCCAACGTCGACAGCACCCACCCAACAGTTCCGTCTCCTCCGCAAACGAGAATTCTCAGCTGAGTGACCACCTTTCGGAACATTTCCAAACCGAACTTTGGTCCCTTCAAGGAGGTGATATCGAACACTTGGCGAGGATTGAGAAGCCAGCAGAGTGTGTGCAGAGCCTTCGATCCTTTGTTGCCTCCGGATTTCGGATTCACGAAGACAAGCAACGGCTGGGAAGGTCCACTTGACCACAGATCCGTCGGTTTCACCACAAACTGCCGATGCGATTTCTTGTGTTTCCGGGGATGAGAAGGCGTCCTACTGCTTCGCTTCCTGTTCGCCAATCGAAGAATCCACGTCGGCGGCACAATCATCTCCTTCAGAGCGCCCCGGTTGCACCGTTCCTCGAGTTTATCACGAGCAAAACAGTTCTTCAGATGATACGACTCCTTGCACCACGAACACGTCACCGCAATCGTCTCCTTCTTCTCTTTTCCTTGGAAGAACATCTTCTGCTGGAACGATTTGCCGCACGTGTTGCATCGTCCCTCGTGGCGCCACTGAAAATCAAAAGAAACTTCAGAAACGAATAGAGCCGATGATACCTTGTGGACCCAGTGATGAGCCGTCAACCCATCGGTGCTCTCCTTCGAGGGCGTCTTCTTCGTCGCGTAGTCCCGAAACGTGGTCTTGCAGTTCAAGTTCAGTTTGGCCAGAAGAGAGAAACAGTTGGTGTGGGCGACAATATGGCATGCAGCACACCGTCGTTTCTCTCCGGATCGTCGACAATCCTTCTCTCCCACATAGCACTCCGAATCGGCCGAAGCGGAAGATCCGGCCGCCGATGGGAGCCACACGTGTTCCGAGGGAAGGATGTGATAGTCGCCCTGAAACATCGTCACTCATTCACATCGAACGTCATCCACCACAAACATCGTCCTCAATCCAGTACCGACTGCTTCTGTGCTTGTTCACCGGATTGTTCGTCTCCTGATCGGCAGCAGTTCTTCGAACGACCGGCGATTTGGCGAGCGCTTTTCTGAAATAGTCTTCGTTCAAAATACAGTTCTCGAGGTGTCTGTCTAAGCCTGAAAAGTTCGGAAAGGTGTATTATCCGACTGGGTCGTCGTAACACCGAATCGCTGGTTGTGGGATCATGACTTTTCGAGCGGAACGTTCGCACGGATTCGGCCGGCGTGGGCGGCTCAAAGTCGGTGTCGGAGGCGATGTCAGAGTCGCCGGAGGAGACAGAGAGCAGTTCAATGTCCCTCCGGAGAGTCGACAAATCGACAGAATTCGATCGGGGAGGGGAGGCAGAATCGGGGTAGGGGGAGAGGAGGGAGGGCGGTTGGAGACGGAGGGGCGACGGAGGCGTCAGTTGATCCGATCCCGGACTGTCGAACGTCATCTCGTTGCCGTTTCGAGGAAGGTTCGGACTCGTGCACGCCGATGAGCCGGGGGAGCTGAAAATGGATTCGATGAAGGGGAGAAGTTTTAAATATAGATCTCGAGGAGTGGGTTTGATTGTTTCTGCCCGTTTCACCTGCCCGATGATTGTCTGCGTAAGTGAAGTTTCATTTCGGAAATCAGCTGTCCGGGTTCACTATGAAGAGCCAAAAAACCAGTCTCTCTCTGCCCCCAACACTCGACATTCCGCACTTTGTGCCCATGTCACCCCTTTCGACGTGCTCTCCGGTTCAGTCAATTCGGATTACGGGCCTCGGCTGCTGCTCCCCCTGCCGCCGTCTCTCGCATCCCTTCCGACGCATCCCCTCTTGTCAATGCTGTGTGTTTGAGATTAATTCTTTCAGGGATTTGTCCCCTCAAAAAGTATTAATCCGGTGGCCACCGACAGCCGTTTGCTGCCTGCCTGACTGGCTGGATGGCCGGCTGGCACACAGCACCGAAAAATAATAAAAAGACATTGAGAGGCGACACGGAAACTGGAAATAGCGCGAGGAGAGGTGTGGGAGCAGGGGAACGAGAGCACATCTATCATGTTGCATTTCTGTGTGATTCGATTCTGAATGATTACGAGCCGACACGCACGAGGCGAAGCGTTGGGCACACGGAGCACTTGGAAAACAAAGTGCCAACTGTATGAGCTCTGGTGTTTCTGACTCTTGCACTTTCACACTGTTTTTGGACTATTCAAGACTTCTCCAAGCCATCCCCCAAACGGTTCTCTCACCTTGCTTCTGAAGTCTGCAGCGAATTGCCCAACTCGGAGCTCGTATATCTGTCCACACTGTGATCTTCTTCGTCCGAACTGATCGACGAAACGACAATATCGGGTGTGGTTCCTCGATGATGCGACGAAATGGTGTGGCGGTGAACGGTTGTGATGGTCGGATTGGAGGCGTTCGATGCGGACGGACTGTCGTCCCGCCAACCACTTCGTCCGTTGCCGAGACGACGTGCCAGCCGCATCACGGCACTTTCGATTTCCGTCTGAAAATGCGGCAATTTCGAATTTGAAAACGGGGGATTTGAGAGGAGACGAGACAACAAATAGAGATGGACAAAGTTCAAGTTCTTCTTCGATTTCATCAATGAGACTCTCGGCTGTTATCTCGAAAAAAGAGTGAGCGGGAAATTGTGATTCGACGCGTTTCCGAGAGTTCATTAAGATACTAAGGATTAACCGAATATCCCAGTGGCGGATTTCGCAGCATCTTGAACTTTCTCTAACTCTATTTTTAATCTCAACTAGACTCGTGTTCGATTATCGAGCAGTCGTCATCAGATTAGGCACTCACCTTCAGCATCCTCCGTCGGTGATCGGCCGCCATTGCGCAGTGAACGCACGTGAGTTCGAGCTCGAAGCGTGGCTCCTCGACGATTCCTCCGTCCTCCTCCGTCTTCTTTCCGTCCACCACGACGCCTGTCTCTGAGCTGCCGTCCGAGTGAACCCGACTCCTGGTCATCGACGGGGATCTACTCCGATGCTCCGGGTCCCAACTGAGACTCGGTCCCAGCGGTTTCTTGGTTCTTTTGAGTATCTGCGTGGGACTTCGGAGTGCCGCCGGCAGCGCTTCGCTCAGTTTCCTCGCCGCACTTTCCCCTCTCCAACTCCGCTTCTTCCGTTTGTGTGGTTTGGGAGAAGAGCTGGGCGAGGCGCCGGACGGCTCCGCGGAAATGACGAACACCGGGTTCGACTGTGCCTCGGCGATCGATTTCTTCTTCTTGCGGTGCTTCTTGAGGCCGGACGGACTGCTCGACGGCAGGAACGGATCCTCCGCCGAGCTGTTCTTCCGCAACGCCGTCATCATCTTCTCTGACGACACACAGGATAAGGCTATTAAGGGGACGGATGATAAGAGTGAGAGTGTGTGAGAGAGAGATGGAGGACGGTGGGAAGGGGAAAGACGAATGATATTAGGACATCTAATTCGGTGTCGGTGTGCCCAGCGCGACGAGCAGGCTCTCTCTCTGGCTCTTTCTTCTTCTTCTTCTTCACGTAGTGTCGCCGCGCCCCCATTACACGTTAATCCGTCCGACCAGCAGCACGCGGCTCCGCCCATTTGTGAGAGCTCTGGTGGAAAAGAGGAAAGGATGGCTTGTTTTAAGCCAGCAAAAGATGAAGAAGATGAGCAGGAAATGAGCAAGACGCAAATGAAAAGGGTAACTCGTTTTCTTCTTTTTTCGCCTCCCCGCCCGCTTCTTGACTCATCATCCGTCCGGCGAAAAGTTCAAACGGAACGAAGAAAGTACACTTCCACTTCCAGGAAGGCCCCCTTTTTGGCTCGTTTCCCGACTCGATTACTTTCTAAAAAACACGGTTTACTTCTACTTTACCTGAGCGTTGAGAGCATTACGTTAGGCGGGTACAGAGGAGAGAGTAAGAATGAAGAAATTCCGGAATTCTCCTCGGTAACATCATGCCCGATTTGTGATTGAAACTGATGCGACGTGGCAGTGTACGTGCCGAGTCAGATAACAGTCAAGACTGGGAATGGGAAGAAAGAGAAGAGAACACACGTCATTGGGTACGGTAGTGGGCTTCTGTGAGGACCAGAAGGGATCTATCCCAGACGCTTTGAATGTGTCTGCTCTTTGAGAAAATCCCCCGTGCCTTATTCTCGGAACAAAAGACAATTGGCCATCGGAAGATCTCTTGCGCTCGTAAAATGGGAAGAAGATGTCCTTCAATTTCATTAGTCTGCCATTTCATTTACAGTTTTTTTTTGCGGGCAGTTCCATCCGTTCGGCATTCAAATGCCAATTCAAGAGCTAAACTGGCGGAGCTCATTTCCAATTGATGAAACAGTAAGAGGTGATCTAAAATTCTGGAGACATGCCTTCCGGATGCACTTCTCTTTCTGGCCGCTCCCCGGTCACTCTGCGCCCTCTCGTTCGCCTACAGTCTCTCGTGGAATGACGTCAGAAATTAAGTGAAAAGTTGAAGAAAGAGCACACAAGTTACTTACACTGAACAACGCAAAAAGTGGGGGGAGAGGGGGGACAAAAAGGTAAAAATCCATTCTCGAAGCCCATTAGTCTCATGGTTGGCACAACTCATGCATTTCAAAATTCGTCTCGCTTTTTTAGTTTTTTTTCCCCGCTTTTTTATATGTTTTTGGTGTGTTTTGTTATCTTTCTGCATCTATATCAGTCGGAAGGACGGGGAATAGGAAAGGGGGAAAAAGAAAGGCGGCCGACACACACACCGGGAGCCAAATCCAATCGCCCTTTTCGGCCAGGTGTCGGCACGAAAGAAAGGCGTCTCGGGGTCGAGAGCTGGCGGGAAGCGGAGGGGGGATATTAGATTTTTGTGCGGCGGCTCCGGCGCTGCTGCTGCTGCTGCTCTGGTTGCGTGTGTTGCAATATCATCCAGGCTGCTCTAATCCGGAACAAGTCGGTGATGCACTCATGTGACGAGCATTATGAGCAAGGGGCCGGTGATGTGCAATTTCCGTCGCCAAAGTGACTTGCTTCTGGGATTTACGCCGCATTTCCCGTTGGTTTCCGGTTCGTGCGTGCGCGACGACGACGACACGCGAAAGGAAACAAGGGCATGTGACCGAGAGAAGGATCGGACGACGATTGGGATCAAGTTCATCAAGTTCCACGCTCAAAGTTCTTTCGTCTTGTTTGTGAGAGAAGAAGCCCCTGACCCCCCACCACAACCAGCGATTCCCCGTTTCTTTTTACCTCCAGTGGTCCGCCATCTCGGGAAACATTTGTTTGATTTGACAGTTGGTCAGATCGGGATTCGAGATTGAGAAACGGGCGGCCGACGCGGACAAATGGGTGCTGCAGCTCTCCTTGCCGCCCGTCTCGTCGTCGGAGTCGGATCCCGATTCGGAAGAAAACGACGATTCAGAAGACACCGACACGTTGTCGTCCTCATTCGAGTCGTTCGACGAGCGTTCTGAAACGTGAAATTCGGTGTTTGTTTGAAGTGCTCCCGCTGTGATGACGTGCGGTGCGACACGGTCGTAAAGCGCGCGTCTTCCAGAAGCCCTTGCCGCGCGCTTCTTCTTCTTCTTCTGTTGCTCTTTTCATTAACTAATGAAAATCTTTGACGATGATGCGCGCATAAAAATGCGCATTGGCAATGAGAGGGATGAAGCTTAGCTCTAAGGAAAGGGGGGGAATCGGTCAAACTGCGATGAGAGAGGGAGGGGGAAGAATAGGGACGGCACTTTTGACGTCAGGAGGATTCTGATGACAGAGGAATGGACAAGCAGCCGGAAGCAAAGGACATATGTGTGCGGGAAACAACAATACGGCTGAAGTGAGACTCTCGGGAAGGCGTTACGGTGAGAAGGGGACGACTACACTGCAATGCATTCGCAATTCGTGGCTCACCGATCGACAGCTGCAGGAGGGAAGAGTGGATGTCGTGCCACGTGGTGATCGCCGCCACGAGCTTCTTGGTGAATTCGTCGCAGACGATCTCCTGTGAGCCGGCACGCGATGAGCCGTCCATTCCATCGGAGGCGCCTGACAAATCGTCACTTTTGAGGGGGAGATGTATGGATGGAAAGGGGGGAGAAGAGGTCTCACAACATTGTTGGCGACGTCACTCATGTTTTGTATCGTTTTGTATTCCGCGATATGAAACATTCTTCCGACTGTTTCTGCGGATATTGAAAAGAGAATCGGAGGAATGAAACACATTTCCGAAGCAAACAAACGGGTGCTTCTGAGTGGAAGAGATGGTCAGAGAGAAAAGATGAGATGTTCACGGACAATTCAATGAGAATTCAATGAATGATCTACTGTCCGTTTCGAACGCCTTTTGAATTGCCCTCTCCGTTGAGCCGATTGTCAAATGAAAAGAATGAATGGAGAAGGCAGAACCATGGCTCGTTTCGTCGATTTTTTGTAGAGTTGAAAATGAGAAACTGGTAGAGGGAAGGAGGCTATTAAAATACCGCTAAAACCGAATGAAAAAGATAAGAGAATGGTGGCCAATTGGAAGATGAAAAAGAGAAACAACGGCTACTTGTGACGTTACCTAATGGGCTTCGTTTCTCTCGTTTCAGAATGGAAAAACGACGGAAAGGTTTCGAAAGAGAGATGATAAGCGAACGGAACATTGACCCGTTGAAATGAATCATACGTGTTTAGCAGTCTGAGAGAAAGTTTTACGGAACTGTTTTGTGTCGGATTATGATTGGTGGGAGGTGTGAGAGGGACAAAGTTGAAGTCAAATGTTCACTTGAAACTTTGAATCCGACTGTTCAACTAATACACTCCTTTCGATCTTCATCTCTAAATTTTGAGTCTCTTCCGCTCCGTTGTGGTTTCTCCCCGCTTTCAGAATTACGTGAATTCCACATGACAACCGTATCTCTTCTCCGAGGCTTTTAGAGTGTTTCCACTTCCAAACAAGACGTGAAAAAGCAGGTCACGTTGCCACGTGGAATCCACGTAACCATCGAGGCGAGGCGAGTTGAGCCCTCTCTGGCGA
The DNA here is from genome assembly GCA_963932285.1 of Caenorhabditis macrosperma. NCBI lineage: Eukaryota > Metazoa > Nematoda > Chromadorea > Rhabditida > Rhabditidae > Caenorhabditis > Caenorhabditis macrosperma. Next base: position 9,542,240 of record OZ010621.1, on the reverse strand, counting down.
TTGCGGGTCCTATTGCGAAGTGACGTGTCATGAAGAAACTAGTTCGCGTGGAACGTTATACTTGCAAAATTTTGTAATTTACCCGTGAGGTTCTCAAAAAACGGAATTCGATTTCACCTGAATTTGTTTTCTCTCAATAGAGTTCGCAATCACCGCAGCTCGGTCAACTCGCCATGTCCGCTGATTTTGATAATTCAATGGAACTGGTTTGAAACGAGATTTTCAGAAACTAGAGACAGAGAAATCAGGGGTAATATCGTTCTGTTCTTTTCGAAGATTCACCCACCTGACAGTTGATTCTTCGAGCGGAACCACTTCTTCCGCGGCGGCGCCGAGACGGACCGAGCCGGAAAACGGGCGAATTGAGAACGACGTTCGGCCGCTTCTCGCAGAGAAACAGCCTCCTGTGCACTCTGAAACGAACTGTTTGATACTGTCGAACGAGCTCTTTCTAATCAGACAATCACTCTCTTATCACCACTACCTCCTCCCGTTTTTTGGCGCGGAGCGTCGGGAATCCGATAGGGAATATCATAACATTTACAAAAGCGAGAATACGGGAGTCGCTGCTCGATTCGAAATGAAAACGGGTGCCAGGAGAGAGAGAGAAACGTATGCAAAGTAGATGGGGGAAAGCGGACGGAAACTGGAATTGGCGAATGCGTCGTCGACTACGGAATCAGTCGTTTTCGAAACTGATTCCTTTTTTGGAAAGTCGTTGTTTTTTTTCTCTTTTAAACAGTCAGATGTCTGTGACAGACGGCGAATGATGGTTTGAACTCGGAACACGCACCCACTTACCACAGTACTAACTTTGACACTGTCCTGTCTTCGCTGCTTCCGGGACAACATTTTGCACACAGAGCAGCACGGATGGGAATATGTCGGAGGCCTACGTGCAACCGCTTCTTCTCGCCCTCCCTTCTTACTAATTGATTAATGGCCCAAAAGAAGAACTAATCAGTGTCAATCATCAGTGATGCGAGGGGGGAGGAGAGGAAGTTTCTGTGGGGAAGGAAAGCGGGAGGAGAAGGAGGAGGAAAGAGTGTTCTGTGCGCAGAGCCACCCATTCTTCCGAGTTAATGGCTCAGAAGGTAATCGGACGGACGGCGATGGAGCAGGAAGAATAGTGACGACATGGAGATAAGGAGAGCAAAGTGGTACAGCAGGGACTTCTCTGCGTTCCTTCGCCTTCTGTGTGTTGGAGGGGATCGATTGAGATCAGACTATCAGAGATAATCAGAAGAGCTAATCAGCAACACTCCAGAAGGCATCGAGAGAGGACCGTGAACTTCTTCTGTTATCAATCCGGGAAAGGTTGAAACTTCGGCACTGAACTGCGCCTTGCCACGAATACCGTTTTGTTCATGTGTTGAGCCAAGTTTTCAACTTCCCCGGAACTGACATTATCCGTTGGCCACTTCAGCAGTATGGTTCAGAGTTCTAACTGCTCTGGATGGAGAGCCTATTATCACTTCTCGGATGGGAAGGATGCGGAGAACAAAAATGAGGAACTAGACTGGATGTGACGTGGACAATGACACAATTGCTTCGGGGGGAAGGTTTCGAAAATCAGGAAGAGCAGGAGGGATCAGAGCAAAAACAAGTGTGCGATAGCGGGGCGGAAGGATCCGAAGGAGGGATCGATTACCATCGGAATGGGAACTTTTTTGCCGTGGGGGCTCCCGAAGGGATCCGTTTACTCACCGATTCTCTGTCTCGCTGTCTGCGTCTCCGACACCAGCAACTCGTCCAACCGGGCATTATCAGAGACGGCGAAAGAGCAGAAACAGGCAAGGAAATGGAAGGAAGGGGCTGTCTCCGCGATTACGATTCGACTCGTCGCCGCGCTTCGTCCGTACAGTGTCATGCGGGGAAATATGAGAAGAAGACGGAGAGGAAGAACACTTGGGGGCCCGCTTTATCACCTTCGTTTTCTCCCCTCCGGTTCTTTATTGTTTTCCGACCGACACACGCACACAATATTGTTCCCCCCATCTCTCGACCAACTCCTTCGGGGAACACTCTTCTCTGATAACAGTCGGAGGTGGTGGGTGCAATGCACCTGCAGGTACTGTTTCCGATTATTGTTGTTGTTGGGCGTTGATGCTACGGGAATGACGCGATCCTTCGCCCTGCGCGTCTCCTGGGACTGTATATATTGGGAGCTCGGAACGGCTCTCACCCATGGGTATAAGAACTACCAATTCGTATCTGTCTCGCAAATTTTTAAAAATGTTCGAAACGTGCTCCATCAAAATAAGGATAATCTCACAACAGGCGAGTTCGTTTTCGAACGTATCGTTTTGAAATCAATGGTTCCATACTCTATCATGGTGTGCTCAACAAACGTTTCTAATCGTTGCGAGACCTTTTAGTGAAGCGCATTCATCGAGATCCAACACTTTCCGAGAATCACATCATTCTTTCAACAAAACTGTCCACAGGAACTATGTTTCTGACCGACTGGAGTTCATGAAATGACTCGAATATCAAAAAAGATACTTGGAACGAACATAATCTTGATGGACTTCACCGTCGAACCGTTGAGCAGGAGCTTCCCAGGAGCTTGTCCGAGTTTTCGTCAGCAGCCACGGAGAGCAGTGACTGAGCCGTTAACCGTCTCTCCAGAACTTCCGCTTCTTTCCGTTTCCCGTCGTTTTGACACATTCCGATCCATTTCCCCCATTCTCGGAGACACCGTTTTACGAGGTATCATACTAGCGCCCTCTTATCATGAGTTCGTCGTCATTTTATCACTTTATCACCTCTTTCGACAAGTCATTTCTATTTTGAGTGTGCACGAAAACGAATTTTAGACCAATCGGAAACTGACCAGGGTGTTGGAGTGAAGAGCAAGGACGGTCTCGATGAGATTCGAACATGATGACGTGAGGGCGTCACGGTACTGGAAAAGATTCTGATGGAAGATAGAGAAAGAGAGAGACTCACTGTGGGAGCTGGTGGAAGAGGGAGGAAGTGACAGCTCTCGAAGAGCATCTGACCATTCATTGAGGGATGATGTGATGGAGGAACATCGCAGCAGTTCCTGAAAAGAGCAGTTGGGCGGATGAGTGAGTGAGAGGGAGACAACTCACAGAAGAGAGACAGTGGCTCTCATTCGAAAGGGTGCCTAGGGGAGGAGGGGGAGACTGAAAATTGAGAAAAGCGACATCAACGATTCATTGAAGTTTAGAGGAGGAAGTCTTTGAAAGTGTCGCATGATCTGAATCTGCCGGAAGGGAAAGTGCCAGGTGGAAAGTGAGTGGGGGAGGTGGCATTTGCAGACATCCAAGTTCACTTTCGAACGATCACAAAACGAGGTGAATCATGCGAACCGACGGACGACGTCAATTAGAGACTCGGAGCGGGATGAGCAACTATAATAAGTGAAGAATGCGCGTCTGCTGCTCTCCTCTTTTTATGCTCGCTCCCTGTGCTCAATTCATATTTTTCCGATGACATCTTTTTCTTCTGACGATTCGATTCGCATTCATGTTTTAATTAAGATCGACGGAAGAATTCGCAGAGGGACGAGAAAGAAGTGAGGCGAAGGAAGGGGAGAAGAGTTCGGCGAGACGAGTGAAGTGCACGAAAAAAGAGAAGAGACACCGATTAGCATGATCGGAATGGTAATTAGGGAGAGAGGAGGAGATGGATAGATGTTCGATACTCGTTTGATTCAACGACTGAGTGCTCGAGCACTCGAGTTCAAGTCCTCTGTCACTTTCAGCCAAACTTCTGAACGACGGGTCTCTCGAGTCTCTCGTGTTTGCTCATAAAAGAGGCCACTCATCCGAGTGATTTTAGTATAGACAACTGATTGGTCTACAGCTATTCTTCTGGACGTTCAGCTCTTCTGATGGAACTTTTGGGCTCTGATGAGTTGTAGACGGTGTCAAAACAAGAGAAGAGCTCTTTTTGCAGGAATGGAGAACAAGGAAATAACGACGAAGAGGGCGGGTTATGAGAGAAGTGGCATGCAAAAGGCAATTATAGGGCACAGTTGGTTGGTACGAGCGAAAAAGAAAAAGAGAGTTGAGAGTGGCACAAAAGAATTGGTAGAAGGGCTGTTCCAGATGTATTGAGATATTCCAGAGATCATCGACTTCTCTTTCGACCCGTAACGGTGAGGAGAGAGAAAGAGAAGAAGGAGTAATGTATAACCAGGTGGAATGATCACTAAATTCACACGGAAAAGAGAAAGAGTCAGAAGGAGGAATCCGAGAATAGAAGAAGAGGGCGAAGAAGAAGAAGGAGGAGGAGGAGGAGGAGGCGAATTGGAAGGTGGATGGGGGAGGAGGCGACTAGAAAAGTACGAAACTAGTCGCTAATCAAACTTTTGTCTGTCTTCCAAGTGGAATGGAAACGGGCGGGGGGGACCCAAATTCAATCAAAACTAAATACTAAGAGAGTAAGAAAAAACGAGTTGAGAAGGGGATACGAGTGTGTGTAATCGGGCGGGGCAGACATGTGAGCAGTTATGAATTAATGATTCGGCGGCGCCCGTTTTCGGATTGAACTCTTCTTCGCCGCGATTCGCAAGAAGAAGAAGGAGCGATAAACATCGCGGGGCTCTGCGGGCTTGTTAGATGCCCATTGATAAGCCATCAGCCTCTCTCTTTACCTTTTGTGGGCCGTGGGATATCGCCGACTGCAATCTCTCTCTCTCTCTTTTCTCGCTTCCGAACTCTCTTTTTTCTCCTTCGTGCTCATTTTTCAATTTCCCGCCCTTTTCCTTCAGAATCACGCGACGCCGTCGTCTGACTCGACGCCTTCCGAGGCCTTCCGTCGTCAATAAGTGTCTTTAATTTCGCGATTTCGACCCGCAAAACTTGTTTGTTCTGCTCGTAAATCCACGTCATCCAGCAGCCGCCCCCTTGTCGCCACATCTATTCTCGGAGCACTTTCAGAATGAATTCATTCGTGGAAAAGAGTTGTGAAAATGTGTGTATGTATGTGTTTCGTGAAGTGGATACATGTCGGGGAGAAAGACGCAAATGATCTACACGTAGGACTGTTTATCGTCGTCGTCGTCGTCGTCGGCGGCCTCTTCGCGGTGGCTCTTCTTCGCACGTCTTCCGCGCGGCGGCGTGCGGAACAGCGGCGGAGCTCTCGTCTCGGAGACCTCCGATATCGAAATGGGTTCGGTGTCCGGGAGCGGCGACTCGTCTCGCATGTCCACGTGCAGAGCTCGCGGACTCGAGTGGTACCCCGATGTGGAACTGCCCCGATTCTCATCTATCGGTCTGAAACCAGTGGGTTGGGGGGAACGACTTCGACTCATCTCGTCCACTACAGGCTCAGATCAAACTACCGTAACCTCACCTTTCATCGGATTTCGGGGAGACTGCCAAGTAGTTCGCGTCGTGGAAATAGTAAGGATCGCCTGGAAAAACAAACTCTAGTGGTTGGTTTTTTGGTTTCCCATTCAATTTGCAAAAAGAGGGTAATATCGCAACGAGCAACGCAATTGGAAAGATCGTTAAAATAATGTGAATGGGAATGTTGGATTACTGTAGAGACTCCATTGTTAATTTGAACTCTCTCTCAGTGAAATCAAAACATTTCGAGAACTGTCGATGCGACTGAACACCTGCTGAACATCTGCCGTCCAATTGGAATTCGCGTTGGGAATTTGTTTTTTTTCAGAACACGTTCCCCCTCTTTCGGGTTCTCGACCAGCTGCCCGGACCTCTCGGGCGGTGCATTCTCGTCGATTTTCTGCTCTTTTCCAGTGTTTTCTGCTGCAGAAATGTCTGGAAACAAGGGCAAATAGAGGTTTACATGGACACACAGTATCCTAAATAGTATTTCCAATGAAATCTTCGAAAAAAAACAACTACTATAGCCTCATTTCATCCCTTTTTACAGTATGTATGAGCTATTCTCATCAAAAAATACAGATCGGATCAGAAATATCAAAACAAAGTCGCAGTCAACAAAAAACATCGAATTATGAATTTATTTGTTATTTTCGGGCCATTTCGATCCTCCCTCCCCCCGAAAAGAGCCATTGCCGAGAGTACTGGACACCTTCTCGAAACGGCAGCGTCTTCTTCTTCTGATTCTCGCGCTAATCTCCTTATCACATGGACTACAAATGGCCCCCTTCGATCTATTCTCCATTGCACCACGCCTAGATATACTACATTTTCTTGCCGATATGTCGAGAATCGGACGCCACTTCGCGTAATCATCGTCGTGTCACACAGCGCCCATATCCAATCTCGGCAGCGCGACCCGCACTCGTTTTACGGCCGACTCCTCCTCTGCTCGCCTGCCTCCCCACCCGCTCCGCTTCTTCTTCTTCTTCTTCTGCTTCCCCCCCTCACCGCCGCCTGCATACCATTCCGCCGCGTCCTCGCCCAATCGGTGCCCCCCTCCTCACTGCCAAAAGTACATCGATTCGTCTGCGTCTCTCTCTCGCCTGTTTTTGCAGATGAATGAGAACGAATTGAGTTGGATGACGAGGTCCGATTGCTCATCATTCTCTGCCCCCTTTATGTGTTTGTTCTTGCTTCGAGAGAACCGATCATTTCAGTCACCCTCTTATTCGTCTTCTTTTTTGAATGCGCCCTCTCGTCGTTTTCCAACCTTCTTTTCTTCTTTCTTTCTACATTCCTTGTTTCCACATGATTCGATCAGAAACGTCTTCAGAATGGTCAGATGGAAGAAGAGCAGACGTCAAACACGTCTTCGCGTCTCGGAAGACGTTGAGAGTTCAGAAGAGAGCGGAGAGTCGGAAGATGACGAGAACAGGCTACACGACGGCGAGGATGAGGACAACTGCAGGGACTCACTCATCAGGTGAGCTCCGAGTGACTCTCTCGTCCGATAGTTGAATCATTCAAGACTCGCCTACATCTCTGTGATCATCCTCGCAATTGCCTACGGTCCGTTGATCCTTCTCGCAATTCTCTTCATCGAAATCTCAGTCAACGGGAAGTGAGTTCTCATATTCACTCTTCTTCCCCCCAATTCTCCCCCTCATTCAGCAACGAGAGTCGCTTTTTGCTCCAGGAGAAACGCCTTGACGCCGGACTGAGAATACCTCCGATGGCGGTGATTCTGGAGGACAGTTCCAGATTCCGATGTGAGTTGACGAGGGCAAACACTGGGGAAATTGCCTTCTCGAACCGAGATGAGCACTTCTAGTGTTTGATTGCCCTTTTGCCCCTCGAAGAGTGCCGTCTTTCAGACGAAATCAAGTACCTGAAGACGTGTAACGCGCAGCTGACCTACATCACGTGGATCAACGTGCTTCTCGAGTTGTTCGCCCTCGCCTACTCGCTGCTGTTGCTCTCCATCGAACGCCGCTACCTTTATCCCAGTTTCCAACTGTTCCTCCACTGGTACACCCGCACAAATCAAGTCTCCTCCGAAGTCTACACCCGCTTCTTCGCTCCAGAAGACGTCGTCGGAGGCCTCGTCGCAGAAATATTTCACGATATCATAATCCGTATCCCGTTCACTTTCAAACATGTTTTCACCGACTACGTTTCTTTGATTCCGTGCCCCTTGGAACTGCTGATATTCCCACTCATTCTCGCAGTCTTGCAAGTTTTCGCTCATCAAAAACACCGCAGTGTTTATGAAAATGAGCGGATGATGCGTAAACAAATAAGAGATCGTTTTACTCTCGAAGGCCCATTGCACTTCTACACAAACTTTTGATTATGTAAACTGATTGCATTCATTCCCTCACCGAACCGATAATCATGTGATTCTCACTTTTTTTCTCTCATTCACAAATGAAGTTGTCGGGATTACTGTAGAATTTCTATCGTGCACATTTGCGTCGCCGTGCCTGCAGAGCGACGCGTGGCGGCTGGCGTCGCGGTTTTCAAAAACAAACAAAATGATGTCGTTTTCAAGATTTTCGCAAATTTCGTTCCATCTTGAAAACACGCTGATTTGTTTTTCTCATTTATTTTCATAATTCTTCGTTCTCGTACTAACAACATCATGCTAACCACACTATCCTTACTATATATTTTCAGCACAATGGTAAGGATTAGCAAGAAACACCCGCTTCGCCTATCTCTCGGTGTGTTCCGTTATGGAACAAAATCCCTTCAAAGTGAGTATAATTTGTTCAAATGGAAACTGTAACGGTTTATTCTAGGTGCAACCACTCAAGAAACCACAAAGTGCCTCAACAAAGTCGGGCATTTCTGTCTCAATATCTGTGCGACCACAGCCGTTGTTCTCACTTTGGTTGCACTGTTGAACAGCGATTCCAAGCGAAACACGAGGGTTGATTTTGCTTTTCTGCTCCTCTTCATTTGCATGTGGGCTCAACTTGCTGCCGCTCGAAACCGCACCATCATCCCGCTAATAGTGTCTGTTATCGTCGATGTTACAATCTTCGGATTGGTCATCTACGAAATTATTCACTCGCAATTTTTTTCTTCAAACCAGAGCACACCGATCACTGAGTTTGTCGTCGCCGCTATTTGGCTCGTTCTGATTCTTATTCGCCTCATGGGTACTTCCATTCTCTATAAGGTGCTCACAGTTCGAAACCCCCAGTTCGCCCTCTCGACTACTGTTTTCCTGAAACCGACCAACACTCCGGTAACATTTTCGTCTGTTCTCGCCCCACAAGATCTTGACCCAACCAATCCATATCATTCACAAACCGTTTACAATATTAATCATTCTCAAGGCAATCCCCTCAACAAAACGGTCGCCTGAGCATCGATTTATCTCTTGTTTCCCCCTACCTCCCCCCGCGCATTTTGTTGTATGTTGTTTTTCTTGTTAACCTCTTTCGATGATTTTAAGTACTTTGCTCGCTGCTTACATTTTGTTACTGACGTGAGATTATTAATAAAAGTTTAAGCAGAACTCGTTTTAAATTGAACTAACCTGCAGGATTGTCATAGTCGTAGCCAGGTGGCTGCGAATGTCTCTGAACTTGGTCCATGAACTCCTTGTATTCTGCTGGTGTGAGTGTTGAATTAGCCGAAGCATCTCCCATGTGAGCCCAAATATTCTTTTTGTAGTCTTCGCTGGAAGCTCTCGATCGGAAGAACTTATCGGGGTGATCCTCATCGTCATTTGTATACCTGGAAGACAATGCATATCGAGAGAAGGTTCAGATCTCCCAACCGCCTCTGATAGCTCTGACTCTTCTTCTTGAATCTCGGCTCTTTGTGCTTTTGTTCTTTCCGGCAGCACTCCGAGCACCTGGCCAACTCCTTCATTTGTCGTGTTACAGCGTCCCTGCAATCGAAGACAAAGTCTACTGGAAGAGAAGACGGGCGATTACATTGGAAGACATTTGAAATTTCTCGCGCGTTTCCCGCAAAGACCGTACTGAATGCACAGGTAGACGATCTCGATGATGGTGAGCAGTGATGCCCCGAGGAACAGTCCGAGGGCTCCGCCGATGTCGCAAGCGAGACTCCAGAACTCGTACGTCCTGTCTTGTCTCCACACCTCCAGGTTCATTTTGTGCAGGAAGATGTTCACCATCGCAAAGTTGTCGCTGACGAATTTGTTTCCGAACTGGAAGTTCTCCAAATAGTCCGGCAGCTCCTCCTTGAACAGTTTCCCGTATGCCGCCTGCAGTTCGCGATAGCTTCTCTTGAACCCGCCGAGCATCTTTCCCGCCTCTTTCCTCAACTTCTCCGATGCGCAATCGTGCATTTCCACTATCAACTTCTCGAACTTTTGTCGATTCTCCTTGCTTCCGTCCCCGAAGAACACGATCGCTCCCGTCTTGTCGGCGCTTCCACGTTGCAGATAGTACTCGACCTTCGGCCAATCGGCCTGCACTTCGTCGATCTGTTTGACGAGCGTCGCATCAAGATCTTTCATCAACGGCTGGTAGTAGGACTGGATTCAATGGATCAATCAATAACAGACGGCACTCTGATCACTCACTTCGTAGAAATCGTCCTCGAAGAAGTGCTTCATCTGCCGCGACTGCATCTTCTCCGCCCACGCCCTCCTCTGTAATTTGTTCAGCTCGTACTGATTCATCAGCTCTATAATCCTGTCCATTCGCGAGAAATCGCCACTCATCGTTTTCAAGTAGGAGTCAGGTGTGAACACGTGCCACAGCTTCTCCATCTGAAGCGGGATCTCTTCGATTTCCGGGGGGAAAGGGACTCACAATCCTCAGAATAATCGATATCTCCTCAGCCACATCGTCCACTTTGTCTCCGTACCGAGATTTCAAATCACCAACTGACAGGAATTTGGTCGAATTTCTCTTGAATGCGTTCTCGTCGAGAAGCTGAAACCCCGAATCAATGTTGCAGATCGACGCTTTCGAGTGTTACATAGAACATCTGATTCGCCTTCTTCTCCTCGCTCGTTATCGTCCGCGACTCCAGAATACTGACGATGTCTCCGTGACGGTCCATGAAGTTCGAGAAGCAAGTGATGTTCGAGAGCCGCTCGGCGACTCCGCTGAATTTATCCGCGTGCCAACCCCATCTGTGACGTTCGATTCTGGAGTAGATCAATGTTTCGTTTCAATCTTCACGGGAGCACTCACGAGTGAATGGCGTTTCGGAGTCTCGCAATCAACCTTCGAGACCTCAGAAATATGTCTTCCTGGTGTCTCGCTTGCATCTCATACGCTCTGTGTGCATCTCTTTTTATCCTCATCACCTGTTTATCGTCCAGATACGCACTGTCCTCACACGAGAAAGTCTCTCCGCCGGAGACGTCGCTGAACGAGACGTTCTCGTCGAGTTCCTCCTGCTCCACATCGTCCTCGTCGTCTTCCTCTTGCTCTTCGATGAGTGCTGGCATGAGGTTCTGCGGCAGACGATTCATGTCCTGAAAGAGACTCCTCGGACGTCTCGCAGAGCATCTCACTCACCTGCCACGCAGTGTAGTCGATCGTCTGACACGGCGGGAGACACGTGCCGGCAGTTCCCTCCTCGCGAACTCTGTTCATCGCCGCTTGAGCGCATCCAAAGTATTGATCAACATTGCATGCACTCATTTTAACATCTGTTCATCAACTTGTTTGTTTTCCCTCCAACCCGACTACCTGTTGAATTGCTCGTGTAGGCCCTCCGCAGAGTGCAATGGCACGAGTTCTCCACTTCCGTCATGTACCTTCTCAGTGTGCACGTTCGGATGTTCTCCGGGTTGTTGAAATCGCCGCTCGCCTCCCGTTGCGCTTCGTTCTCTTCGACGCAATGCGTTCCTGACAGTTTCTGTCGCTGAAAACTTCCCCGAGAGTGACCAATTTCTGTTCGAAAGAACCCACGTGCTGCATCTTGAGAGGAATGTCCATCGAGTATCCAGACGGTACATTCACTCCGTTTTGGCTGCTCTCCGGAACGTCCGTCTGATTGTAGATCAGAATCTTAAGCCCCGGAAGGCTCTTCGTTCGGAAGTGCTTCGTGCACGCATCCACTCTCTCGTAGCTCTCGACGTTGAGCAGCAGACGCAGTCCGTGGCCGGCTCCCGACCCGGTGACTTCGAACGGGTTGTGGGGGTCGGAGTTGATGGCCCAACAGAGGCCAGTCGTCGTCCAGACCGCCTTGAAGTCGGACAGTTTGCACGCTGTTCCGTTCGGCCAGGTACACCTGAAGAGCACTATCAAGGGAAGGCGTTTCGATCGATTCGTTCTCACCCGAGAATCATTCTAGACTTCCAATGGGCCGCACTGCGCAAGAACTTCACTGCATCCATGTCCCAAGACTTGCGGAGCACCTGAATCTCTCCCTTTCTTCCATTTCCTCGAACTCTTCCTACCGTATCAAACACCGATTCAATGTCATGTCCAGTTGAAAGTAAAGACCCGCTGATTGACTTCGACCGTCGGTTCATTATCCGACCACCCGTCAAATACGTCAATCTGAAAGGAATGATTCGGCTGAAAACGGGAAAAAGTTGAACCTGAATTGATTATTATTACATATGGCGACAGTTGGAAATGCAATTTTACTAGGGTACTCCGCTTCGATATTCGTGGCGACCGGCTCGCTTAGATACAATTTGAATTGAGTGTAGATTTGGAAAACGGCGAGTAGCACGAAAACGATAATGATAAGACACCAAAGATATCTGAAATAATGGGACATCGGGAGAGAAAGAGAGGAAACTCACCTAGTCGTCGGATTGGCGGCGTTCAAATGCTGCACGGCGTCCATGTTGGCGTCTGTGAAGGCGTCGAGGAAGCGTTTGTCACTCTCTCTTCCGCTGCTCGTTTCCGCTGAAAGACTGACTTTCCGACGAACGGTGGCAACTCAAACCAACCCAAAGCCACATTTCTCCCCAACGACGATCCTAGAGATGCTCTCGAATTCAGCCTAGACCTGAGTGCTCCTCGTGACCTGAACATTGCTCTTTTCGTCGAATCGATCCTCTCCCTCCCTCACCTGCTCCTACCGTAGACCGGATCCGCATCGTTCAACTGCTCCGGTGGAATGAAGTTCTCGGCCAACCGGCCGGCCATGCGGACCATCTCGATCGAGGATCGCGCCGCGGCCCTTCGCTCGTTTCGTTCTGCAACAAAAAAGTACCAATCGAAAGACGAATCATATCACGCAAAGCCGATGATGAAGATGATAACAAAGCGCGAAAGAGAGACGCAGACGCCGGCGTGACTCATAAATCAGAAGGGAGCGGATAAGAAAGAGACGAGGAGAAGACGCTCGGGACGCGCCCCGGGAGCCAATTTCTGCTGAAGTGTGTGGCCGAAGAAGTGATTTGCGAGAGGAAGAAGGAGAGAAGGAATGGATGCAACTAGCACTTTTTATCGGTTTGTTTTGAGGAATCCACTGATCGAGGGCCCCCCGAACGACACGTTCCGATGAGGATATGACAGGTGGACGAGCCGAGAGGGCTCTCATTCATGGAACTCTGGAAGGGAAAGAGAGAGTGCTCTACGGTACGCATGGATCCAGCGGGGGAAGATCCAACTGTTCAATACAAAAAGAGCGCATCCAGCGAGGGAAGATCCAACTGTTCAATACAAAAAGAGCAAGTATCAATCAAGCGAGGTGACCTCTCTGTGACTCGTTTATCCCTTCTCCTCTCGCTCTCTTTCTCTCTCTCTCTCTCTCAGTCACTTTCGCTCCTGTCACCAACCAATTTGTGACAAAAAACCGGAGGCGAAATGTGTCGTCGTGGTGGTGACGCCGACGAAGTGCACACGAAACACACTCGAGAATTACACACACACATACACACAGAAGAAGAAGAAGAAGGAGGGAGGGGGAGGATGTGGGGCAGGAGACAGGCGCGTCGTCCACGGACGGATGGGTCCAAAAAGATATCTCGCGATAGATAGATAGCGGCGGCGAGGAGCAGTGGTGATGATGCGACGAATCAAATCAATCGGACACCGTCTGATCTGAGTGATTGACACGGGAAGGCAGGTGGTGGACACATTCGGAGGGGGGGGGGCTTCTGATGGCGTCCCGAGATGTTTTCTTCGACAAATTGCTCGGAATCACATGCGAAAACCCAGCAGATGTTGGGAGAGAAGTGTGCGAACCGGCAAGCCGAGAGAAAGAGTTCATCGACCAGTTATTTGGCATGTATCCTGTTTCTCACTTCAGGCATGTCTTCCGGGTGGTCCTCCTACAGTATGCCCTCTGTCCACGTGCCACGTACTTTGTGCCTCACTTTCACTTGCTCGTTCTCTCTGTTTCGATACTCATTCAATTGTCTGCGTCTCCGCGATTCCTCCACTCTCTCGTTTCCCCTCTTGTCTATTATCACAAGCAATCATACACCGAAAGAAAAATAAACACGTCGGTCGCCGCCAGCTATTCAAATCAGCACCGTGATTTCCGTGACAAATGCGAGTGTTTCGAACGTCGCAAAGGACACTTCCAGCCCGCGACGCAGTTCCGAATTGAAATAAGTGATAAGCGTGACAAATAGAGAAACTCTCTCTCTCGTCTCACTCATTGCCGAACTCATCATTCTGTGAGCGATCACTCGAGAAGATGTCGGTGGCGAGGAAGCTGTCGAGCAGGGTGGCGCCTGTCTTTCGCAAGATCTCCACAATGTCCTTCTTCCAGGCGAGTTTCTTTTTCAATTTCTCAAGATATCTGGGCGCGATCCAGGTGATCCTCCCGACAAATTATACGTTTTCGATTTTAGTGTACAGATTTCCGGTTTTCTTTCAAGTTATTAGAATGCGCTCAATTGCAATACACATAGTCAATCTTGAATGGCCGAGAAGCCTCCGGAAACATCGATGATGACGAAAGTCGGTTGTAGCTGTGAGCAATCGTTCATACTACAGCTCTAGTGCTCCATGGAGCTCCAAGGATGATAGGACTAGAACGAAGGCGCAGTAACACTTCCCGAAATATCTCTGTTGATAAGCGATCCGGAAGGTTTCCCTTGATTATCTCTGGCCACTTCCGCGCATAAATGGCTCATGAAGTACTGTACACACAGCTGGCGAAAACCACATTGAAATAGAGAAATAATTGAAAAATGCCCACAATCAAAATGAAACCGCCAGCTGTCATTTCGTGCTCTGCTCACTCACTGGCCCTCCTCTTTCCTCCTGATCCGTTAATTTTCACATTGCAATAAATTACCCATTTCTCTGCGTCTCCAATGTCTCGGAATCTCTGACTTGTGCCCGGCCAGCCATTTATTGTTGACTTTTCCCCGGTTATCAGCCCTTTTTCGCCGTGGGGCAACCTCTCAAAAACTGTTATTCGGCGTATACTGCAGTCACCTGAAACCAGTGCATAGCGCAGCAAAATATTTTCCTTTCTATTCTCTATTTTCTGCTGACCTACTAAACCTGACACAAAGTACAATGTCTGTGGTGCAGCGATATGGAGCAAGGGTAAACTCGGGCGGCACGTGAGGAATCGAACCAAACGAGACGGTGGCTCGTTTTTCAGGTGATGGAGCCGTCGTTGGACCCGAAGGTGTTCAATGTAAACGAAGTGGCCGTCGGATTGAACCTGCTACTTTTGTACGGATTCGGTGAGTGAAAACGTAAGCGCGCTTCAATGCAAAGTGCCCACCGCATCAAAGGCGCACTCCTAAATTTGTGCTCTGTGGTCCCACCACGAATGACGCATTGCCACATACTCCTTGTTGATGCATTGCTCCATTTCGAAAATGCGTGAACTCCTCTCGTCGCTTTGCCACGATGTCGCTGTTTCGTGTTCCCTGGTCCAACGGCGAATTCTGGAGAATCTGTGCCGAATCCAGATGTCTATACTCATATTCTTCTTCATCACAGCCGCCGTCGCGATGATCGTGCCGACGTTACTCGGCGTCTCGCAACGTGGATTCTTCTGCGACGACGACTCGATTCGCTACGAATACCGCAAGGACACCATCACGACAGTGCAGCTGATGGCGTACAATTTGGCACTGAACGCAGTCACTGTCATGTTCGTCGAGTACTACAGAATCCAAAAGATCGAGTCGAACATCAACAACCCGAGGTACCGGTGGAGAAACAGTCATCTCCACGTGCTCTTCGTCAGAATTCTGACTTATTTTGGTAAGCCATTGCCTCTAGAACTGTCTGTATAGTCGTTAGTTTTCAGGCTACTCTCAGATCGGATTCGTCATGAACTGTGCTCTGAACATCGCCACGAAGCACGTCGTCGGAAGACTGCGTCCCCACTTTCTCGATGTCTGCAAACTGGCGAATGACACTTGCGTCCTTGGTGATCAGCACAGGTACATTCCGGAAGGAAAGTACCCAGCGATGAATGTCATCCACTCAGATACATCACCAACTACGAATGCACCGGACCGCCGGAGCTGGTGCTCGAGGCACGCAAGAGCTTCTACTCTGGCCACTCGGCAGTGTCTCTGTATTGTGCCGTCTGGTCGGCTCTCTACATTCAAGCGCGTCTCGGATCTGTGCTCAACAACCGGATCATCGTTCCGATCTCGCAGACAGTCATCCTGATGGTCGGTCTCGGCATCAGCTTCTCCCGCATCACAGACAACAAACACCACTGGAGTGACGTGCTCGTCGGCATTTTCATCGGAGTCTTCATCGCTGTTTACACGGTGAGCGGGGGAGGAATCAATCTGAACGAAACGTGCATTAGATGACGAATTGAAGAAAGAGAATGGAGATGAATGACTCATCGGAATGGAACTTACCGTAATACGGAATGTTTTGCAGTGTGTCTTCTGGACGAACATCTTCGCCGACAACGCGCCCGACTCGGAGACACAGCCGCTGCTTCTGTCGCCGCCCTCTCGGCCGACCAGTGCTCTGTGGAGCCCCGAAGGTGAGCCGTGACCCCAAGAAAAAAGATAATCGATGTGTCTCTTCGCAGAGGAGGAGCGCCGTCGACGACAGCCCCCGCCGTCCTCATCCGCCAGCTCGGCAATCTCGGCGGGTGCCGAGCCCGAGCCCGACGCCCTTCTGTTGCCAGTTCCTCCCCCCACCGCATAATAATTCGTCGTGTTTCGTTCCGTTTTTCCGCACATTGATTGTGTTCTCCGTTTTCTCTGAATGTATACATAGCAATACCAGTTCTTGTCATTTTCGCTGTTTTTATTCACGATCAAAATTTTGAATGAAAAAGACATAACGCGAATCAAACATTTCGACGCCTAACTGTCCTGATTTACTTATTTGGCTATTACGGATGTCCCTCAGGCGTCATTACACTTTTCAGAATGCAAGTGTTCCGCCGTATCGGCTCTACCGTCCACGTGAATCCTTTCTCAGCGATCTTCAATGTGGTGTTGCTCTACGGCTTCTGTAAGTTGTCTTCGAATGCAGTTTCCGATGAAAACTTCGGCAACTCACAGTCTTCACCACCGATGAAATTCTTCGTCGTATTGGCAACGCTAAACGCGGGATCTTCTGCGTCGATCCGACCATACACTACACACCAAAGTCGAGTACTGTGTCGAGTTTACACCACAGAATTTATAACATCTCTCTGATGGTTGTCTGCATTTTCCTGGTCGAAGCATTCCGTCAATTCAACGGAAATTCGACCGCGAATCTAGTGTACCGCGTTAGCACAATCGAAATCCCGAAATACGCCGTGATTGTGCTCTCTTTCGTTGGCAAGAATTCACGTATCAAAATTCCCTCTGACTCAAATTTTTAGGATACAGCCAAGTGGGGTACATCATGAATGAAGTACTCGTCAAGTTCGTCAAAGGGCAGATCGGCCGTCCCCGCCCGTACTTCATGGCCGCTTGCAAGCCCGAACCGATCAAAGCTTGCCAAACGGCCAACCCAATGAACGTCTATGTTCCAATTACCGAATATACCTGCACTGGAGCCCCCGATAAAGTCGAAGAGGCTCGGAGAAGCTTCTACAGTGGCCACTCGACGGTCACCATGTACTGCGCGTTCTGGACGGTCCTGTACTTGCAGGCCCGACTTAAACCAGCGCTTGGTAACAGTGTGGTCGTTGCCATAATGCAGACGCTCATAATGTTCGGAGGACTTTTCATTTGCTGCAGCAGAATTTCTGACCACAAACATCACTGGGAGGATGTGCTTGTCGGTATTACTGTTGGAATGAGCATTGCTGCAGTCTCGGTATGTACTAACTCTAACAGGATCTAGCACATAAACTGTTACAGGCCAAATGGTATGGTGACATTTTCAAAAAACCGGAGGTTGGGGAGGATGCCGAAGAAGATTTTCCTACTGAGAAAGAAAACGAAGTTGTATAGAATAGTACGGTATTTGTGGCGAATAAATTTTTATGGAGATCAGAACTTAACAACAAAAATAAAATACAGTTGTTCTCACAGGCATCGAAAATTGAAAATTTTGTGTTCAGCTCAAAGAGCAGTAATAAATTATTTCAAAAACCGAAGATTCGACAACCTCTGCGCGAACAGGAGCGATGTGAATAAACAAGATGGGAGACTGATGCAAAATCAGGGGAGTTGGTTGTAGTGTTCGATATATGGAATTTGAAGAAACCCGACGTTAACTTAACGGCGAGGACCGCCTCCGCGAGGTCCACCGCGTCCACGACCACGTCCTCCTCTTCCGCGCATTCCACCACGTCCGCGCCCACGAGCAGCTGAAACACAACGAAATAAATATATGCAATCTCGAAATATCAGTTCTCACCTCCTGCGCGAGCCGCGCGGGCCTTCTTTCTCGGCTCATCGTCAATGAGAAGTGTGTCAAGGGAGAGGGGGTCGGGCAGAATAATGTATCTGATGTTATTTCCTGAAAAAAACAATTTGTTAGAGGAATATCTTGAGAAGCCTGTTCACCTCTGATCGAGAGCGTATCAAGTTTGACTGGGTCCTTATTTTTTACAGTCATAGTGACGGCGCGAAGGTGAGTGTTCATTGCAACGTCAACGCCCATAATAGTTCCTGAATAAACGTGGCTTGGGAACGCAATTCACTTTAAAAATTGACTCACCAGCAACCAGAGTGCCGTTCTTCAGCTCGATATTTACTGTCTCGTGAGACAGCTTCATCAGAAATCTGACTAACTTCATTGTGGCTCCTGAAAAAAATGTATTGCTCTTTTTGTTTGGAGGTAAAGAGAGATTCAGCAAGCTGGTCTTTATTTTCTTGAAATTTCGAAATCAAACACGCAAATTTAAAAAAAAAGAAGAAAGAACTCCATGGAAAAACTAGTGTTCGCAACCGAAATTCGAAAAAGCCAGAGGCTTGGCGGTGTGCCAGAGGGTCTCGCAGCGAATGGAGGGGTACGGTAACACTCATTTCGCGTGTGCGCTATGCGATTTTTTGTGGAAGGCAGGGGTTTTTTCCAGATGCGGCCTTTATCGTCGTGATAAGGAGCTTTTAGAATACATTTTCTTTGTTATTTATTTCAGAATTTTGTACTTATCGATTTTTCTCAAACATCCTAACACCTTTTTTGAGTGTACTCATCGAAACCCCTCTCCTTTTCTCGATTTCTAAACATTATTTTGCAGGTATGCCTCGCTTGTATCTTGGTAAAATTCCGTATAACGCACGGGAGCGAGATGTTGAGCGTTTCTTGAAAGGTTATGGCAAAATCACTAACATCTCCATGAAATATGGTTTCGCTTTCGTGGATTTCGAAGATACTCGTGATGCCGAAGATGCGTGCCATGATTTGGATGGAAAAACAATGGGCGAAAGGTGCGGTTTTCACAATAGTATAGTAAAAATGTGTGAATTTCAGCTCGATGCGTGTAGTCGTTGAGATGGCTCGTGGGAGACCTCGTGGCAGTGATGCGTACCGTTCAAGATCTCCCAGACGTCGATCGCGTTCGCCAAGACGTCGATCTCGTACTCCTCCAAGACGTCGTTCCCGCAGTCGCTCTCGTGATCGTAAGCGTGTTCGCAAGTCCAAATCCAGAAGCGTGTCAAGATCTCGATCTCCAGTTCGCGGAAGTCGTCGCAGAAGCGAATCGCCGAGCCCAAAACGTGATGTGTAAGTTCATCTTACAACAAATCATTTGTCCTCGTACGGGTGTCACATCACGTACCGTTTTAGCCTCAATTCAATGACAAATCAAAGTCACCTACAAGCCCAATTAACAATGGTCACCTAGCTGAGTCACAAATCAAGCACAGTTTGGTCAACCCATTCCAATCTCTACCCGCTCAGTCCCCACAGCTCCAAAAAGCCGTTATTTCGACTTAAAGAGTGAGGCATCATTTGAATCACGCAACCGTTTCGGTTACTTTTACTCTGTGCGCCCAGCCAAGCCGTGGGTGAACAAATCGTATTTCTACAATGGAAATTCTCAAGCTCATCCCTGATTTCCACGATTTTTTTCAGAAAGCGTGAAGTTTCGAAATCCCGCTCCCCGCCGCCCAAGGATCGTAGCAGAAGCAGAAGCGCTTCTCCGCAGAAGGTAGTTTCATTAGATAAAGTAATATTTTAAATGAATTTTTCAGAACGGTGAGGGCGACAGGAGCCGCAGCGGAAGCCGTGGAGGCGGAGGTAGCCGAGGTGCAAGCCGCGATCGCAGCGGTAGTCGTGATGTCAGCCGAGAGCGCAACGGCGGTGCCAGTCATAATCGTAGCGTGTCTCGTTCTCCATCTCCAAGATCTCAACAGTAAAATTATATTGATAACTTTGATCATTTATCCTTGTTCCGTTCATCATGATGTTTTGAACTTCATTCAACTGTTTTACAATGTTTCATCCCGAAATTTGCTGTGTTCCACTAATAAATTTGAGATATAATTTCGAAATCCAATTTAATTAAGTATACCTGGTGTAGACGAATGTTACTTTAGCTCCATGCGAGTGTTGGAGAAAATTCACTTTAAAGGCGCACAGGATTATAAGAGTAAATGGTCCCACCACGATCTCATCAAAATTACGTTCCCTTCGTTTTGTTTTTGAATTTTTGGGCCTCCTTTGTTCCTTTTTGAAGTTATTTTGAAGCGATAGAAATACATAAGAAACTTCGATTTCCTAGGTGAGATCTTCTCTCTTCGCGAACTTTCGATTTTATTGCAAAACACTGCTCGTCTCCGCGTCTGCGTCTCATTGTTTTTGACGAACCGCTGGCTGTTGTTCAAATGCCCATCTGGCCGATTTTTGAAATGCCCGCAAAGCAGCAAGCTGGCACGGTGCCAAGTAGGGAAGACAGCGAGAGCCACTCGCGCAGTCACCGTAGGGGCGGAGTCTGGCGGTCTCCGCCGTCCGCCCCCTGCCTCTCTAGCCCGACGAGGCAATTCGAAACTCGCAGCCGTCGCAGTGAGGCTCTCCTCCCCTTCCTCGCCTCATTCTTCGCTTCGTCCGTCGTCGAGGAGTGTGAGCGGGTCGCCTCCTCGGACTGGCCAGCCGCCGGCGCTAGCTGTCCAGTGAGCGCTGCGTGTGTGTCAGGCACAGCCTGGGTCGACGGTGGATGGACGCGCAGCGCTAGCGCTGGGCGCTCAGTATGTGTGTGGCGCGAGAGAGCCGAAGCCAAATAATAAGATACCCTCACGCATATAGCTATTCGCACCTCTTTTCCGCTAGAACTATCAGAATTAATACGAATTCTCTTTCGGTTTCGAGTAGACTTTCTTTAGCGTTCAGCCGCAAGAACGTATATGTACTTATCGGCGCATAGCCTGTTTGCTTAACTCGCAATGCTTTCCACTATCGAGTTCCTTTATCTTTCTTTTTTCACCACTCCCAAAAATTGACCGCCGCAGCTGTCACTTCGTTTTGTGTTCCTTCCTCTTGGACTTTGCGACCACTCACTTAATTTAATTTTTAATTGCAGAAACATGTCCGACGTTGCTGAGACTGTTGCCGCTCAAGAGCCGGAGGTTGTTCAACCGTCCGAGGAACTGCCAACTGAGAAGGCTGCCGCCGTTGATGACGTCGTTGTCATCGAGGAGAAGACCGGAGAGCAGTGAGTTATTGTATTCCTCGAGTGTTTGAATCTACTAGTCACCCATTTTTCGTCCTTAAGGATTATGTAGGTCAGAACAATTGAAAGCGCGAGCCACTTTTTACGTCCACCTGCGCGCGCGTTAAGAGGTGTTTTCGCCCGAGGTCATTCGTAAGATGTGAATAATGCGAATACGGTTACGGTAGAGCGTGAAACGCAATTTGAAGACGGAGAGACTGCGGACCCTTTTTTATGTTTACATAGGGGTATCTGTTGGTGTAATGTGCATGGTGCCATAAATATCGGCGGCATGGTGAAAGCAAATACTGTGAGACTGGAAAGCAGATGGAGGCGAGCGTTTGCACTAATCCGCTACTCTACAACCCCGTATGGTTTGCAGAAACGGCGAGGAGAAGAGCGAGGAGGCCCAGGCTGAGGTCGCTGAGAAGAAGGACGAGGCCGACGCTGAGGCTGCCGAAGAGGAGGAGAAGGCTGAGAACGGAGAAGCCAAGGACACCAACGGCAATGTAAGAGAATTGGGTGATGCGCGGTGACAAATGGTATTTCTTACAGGACCGTAAGCGTGTGTCCAGCGCCCACGATGAGGCGGTTGCTGAGGAGGCCGATGAGGATGCTCCGTCGACCAAGAAGACCAAGGTTGACGACGAGGTGAGGAGATCGACAAACCCACTAATTAAGAATTCCGAGAAGATATAGATAGACATGCGCGGCTTATTACTAATTACGAGACGTTGAAAGGATAGGGCGCGTTTGTGTGCACGATGATGAATTCTTTATGAATCGCTTCATCTCGGGGGGACTATTGAATGTCAGTTAATAATTTGATTTTCTTCTGCAGGTCGACGTCGCTGCTTCCGGAGACGCTCCGGCTGTCGCCGCTGAGTAAGCTGCTCGAAACAAACGCCACTTCAACCTTCCTCCTCACTATTTATCCCCCTACATTTTAATATCGAACTGTTAATTTTGACCAAACACATCGAAACTCGATGTTTTGACAAACTTACTTTGTCTCTAATCTGATTCCATCCTGATCGTTTTTTTATTGCTGGATAATTCCCTCCATCCCGAAAAGAATCTCATCTGCCTGTCGTAGTGCTAGCCCCGCATCCGATTCCATCTCTGGATAGCGCCACACGGTATTTGTTAGTTTAACATTGTTTTATCCGACCTCTAACTGCAATAAAGTTAAAGTGGCAAAATCGTTGCATAAGCGTATTCAATACAGTTAAGGGAAAAAGTTCTAGATGCGAGAAGCAGATACGGAAATGAACAAATCAAGCAGAAGTAAGCTTGCTTTCTCCAGCTTCGTCAACGATGACCTGGAATTTGGGCGGAGGTGTGAGGCGCTCTAGCTTCTCTTCGACAGCTTTCTCGGAACTCGAGACAAGCACTGTAACGGGAGCATTTGGAGAGGCAAGAATCATCAAATGACTCACATTCTTTCGGGAAGAAAACGGAGAGAGAGACGAGGAGGATGAGGAGAAGCAGAGAAACGGAGATGGTGGCGGCGAAGTTGATGAAGAGAACTCCACAGGCGGTGATGTGGACGGCACTGGGAATCTGAACGGTGAGCGATCCGGTGAATGCGTTGAAGATGCTCAGCCAGAAGTCGTTGAGAACCTGGAAACGAGAGGAGGAAGTGAAGGGATCGAAGAGACGCAGAGAACAGACCTGGTAGTAGAGACAAAGTCCGATGAGGAGAGTCCAGAGAACGAAGAGACCGAAGACCGCCAGAATGAGCAGGAAGCGACGGGCACGCGTGAGGGACGGCCACTGGAAATAGAACATTGTTGTCCGCGAAAGAATCCTTCGCGGAGAGGGAACTCTCCGAGCAGTGATAGTACAATCGGACGGAACACATTTATAAATAAGGAATATTGCGAAATTCTAGACAAAAATCCGAAAGAAACCGGTGTGAGTAGAGCATTTATCAGTGGAATATCTGCATTTCGAAATTTTGGAGGACTTTCTTGATCAATATGTAACTACTTACTACTCTCAAAGATCAATGCTCACTTTAACATTTTCAGTAAATTTCACAGTTCATAAATAACTTCATATCTGTCATCGATTTCGTTTTATTCAACTCCATAATTATTGGAAACATTCCAAATGTCAATATAACTTCTATCATTCAAATGACAATTCTCTATTCTATCCGTTCTCTTTCTACTTCCTATCTCTTTCACTAACCTTCAAAACAGGAGAAACGAGACGATAGACGATGAGAGCGAGCGTACTGTAGAAGAGCGGAATGCCGATGAGACAGTAGAAGACGGCGAATATCTGAAATAGGCTTATCGGAACGTCTCGGGAGCCAGCGGAACCTGTGAGCCGACTGTTGACGGCACTTTGAATCCGGCGCCGACGGTCAGAAGGAGCGAGTAGGCGAAGTTGAAGCTGCTGACCCACGACCATTCGCGTCGGGACGGCGGTGTCACTTTCAGTTTGTCCTCGTACAATTTCAGCGATTCGGCGAGTAGTTGCTGGAATTTCTCTCTCAACTCATCGTGTAGTCCTTTCAATTCCTTCCTTTACACTCTAGCCATTCTAATCTTTCTCATTCGCTTTCTCTTCTAATACAAATTCCCATTTGCATCGCCCCTAATCCACTCTCCCCCCTCTCTCTGCGTCTCCCTCTTTCCCTTTCTCTATCGCAGTTTCCATTGACAACGGACTCTAGTCGAGTAGTATCAAAACAAGAGCCCTCTTCTGTCCTCCCCCCGGCCGCCACTGATATTATTCGAAACGGGGACCGAGCGAGGGGAGAGTCGAATCGAAAAATATGCGAAAAGATCGGGGTCACAGATATATATTTTCTGAAAGGGCGACAATAGTGTCCCCGGGGAAGACGTCGAAAAGAGACTCTTTTGGAGTTGAAGGGGGTCATGACGAATGCAATCATTGGATGAGTGGGCACTAGATTAAGATGAGATGATCGAAGATCTCATATCCAGGATGTGGATGACCTTCTGGGAGCATGAGATGAATGTAAATGAGCATTGCAGGGCGAAGAGTTCTAATTGGCTCAAGTGTATCCAGTTCAAAAGTCCCCCCGAAGAGTATCGGAGTGCTCTCGCCCCCCATTGTTTTCACTTGCATCGCGATGTATACCAAATCTTCTCAGTTGCACTCTTCCTCGTCTTCTTGATTGTTCCCCTCCTCCTCCTTCTCAATCTCTCATTCTCTCTCTCCTTTCATTGTCGTCGTTCTCGAACCGGAACTCGAATTCGCGCGGAAGTTGCCCAAGTTTCTTCGGCTTTTCGATTCGCATTGTGTGTGTGCGAAACGAGCCGTTTGTTTCTGTTCGGAGAGCGAAGGAATCCGCCGATTCCGAGAAATGGGATTTCGTAATGATTGGAATGGGACGAAGCGGGAAGGGAAAAACAAAATGATACGTCTCATGAGGCTGATGTGCACTGTAGTTTTCCTCCCCGGCACTCATAAGCAGACGGGAAATCCGAGGGATATGCTCACCTGAACCCGTTCAGTCTGCTGTCGATCGATAATGATCAAAAGATTCTGGGTGTCGTTGAAGATTCGGGAGCTGATGGATTTGGCGAACCGTCTTCTGAAAACAACAGCACAATCTGTTTCCTTTGCTTTTTCGTCTAAAAACAGATCGCCCATGAACCGAAAAACGCTGCGAATCGAGTTGCCGCGCAGTGTTGCGTTGTGGCGCGGGAGCAGCACCAAATCGGATTGGATTGCCCCCGGGGAGTCGTCGATCAAAACGTGCTGAATGAACGAGAGAGCTCGCACTTTCGAGACGACGACGACGACTTCCCGCGGCGGGCGATGAGCAAAACAAACCTCTCGACGGCCATGTTCATGTACCACTTGCGGACGGTGAACTCTTGAGCATCGCGTTCGAGCAGGAAGAACGAAGTGGCGCCGAGCAGGATGAAGACGGTGGTGAGGAGAGCGAGAAGGACCGGCGACCAGAGGATGAAACACGGCGAACGGGTGGCCGAGGAGAGGCGAGAGGTGGAGGCTTTCACGCGATCCAGCATATCCTGAAGCAACGGAAAAAGATAAAGAGAGGAGTGAAGGGAGAGGTCTTGTGCTCTGGGAGTGGCTGGTTGATGGTGGGAACAAGAGAGCCCTCAACCAGAATCAGTCAGCGCTCGGTTGGAATGTTCTGAAGGGAGAGTTCTTTTGGAACCACTGAGAAGCTGAGCCTTCGAGTCCAAGAGGACCAGTACCCACGACCATCCATCTCGGGACTAACAAGGCCAATGAATAACTAAGAGAGTAGAACAACTGCTCACAGAACAGTCGCGAGTCTCTGCACTTCCTGGACTCCCGATTCAGAGAAAAAGGCTAAAAAAGAGACCTGATTGAAAGTGTCGATGCGACTGGAAATGAAGTGAAACGGAAACAGAAGACTGGTCGGCATGGAAGAGGCGGGAGAAGGGGGCGACTATCCGAGTCAGGAAGGAATACTGATTGCGAGGGGACGCGCGAAAAAAGAGGAAACCCGGGGAGGAAACGGGAAACCGACGGAGCTAACAGGCTAACAAGAGCAAATCAACACCCACAAGAAAGCCTTCTTTCTCTTTTAGTTCTTGCCTTTTCTTTCACTTCTTTTCGAAATGGGCGGGGTCTTCCGAAGAAGAAGAAGAAGGAGGAGGAGGAGGAGGAGGAGGGGAAGGGGGAGGAGTAGAAGGCAACAAATCTGATATGCGAGTGACATTTGGCGGCGGCGGAGCAGCACTTGCGGACCACTGATTGCGAGAGCAAAACGAGATTTGTTTAGGAATCGACGCAAGGAAGCGGGCAATTAGCGGCGCGGACTTTTGTTTCCAATTGAATCCTGGTGGTCTTCGAGAGATTGCCCAGATACCCACCTCGCTATAGTTATCGAGATCATCGGAAGCACGCTGATTGCCCAGTCACTTCCCTTCTTCTGCACCTCATCGTGGAATATGAGACTCTGATATCTCCAGATTCTGATCCTTCTCAACGCATCGTACTCTCTTCTGCAAAACACGTCTTTTCATCTCTCTCTATCTTTTGCACTAACGAAGAAGCGTCGTCGTCGAAAGTCTGACAAACGCAATAGTGAATCTTCTCATCGTTGATCGACGGAAGGCACGATTCGTGGAGACGTCGGCGCTTCCGCTGCGAAGACGTCGTCGCATCGAGTTGAGCGCCGACGAGCGAGTACATCTCGGCCTCGTCGGCACAGTAATCCCCGGTGCTACGAACTGCAAATACGTAAAGTCTCTATTAGAAGGGCATGCCCTTCTATTTTTCAACAGCTTCTCCTGGACGCCCTTCTATTAGAGGCGCCCTTCTAATGGAGGCTGCCCTTCTATTTTTCAACAGGCTCTCTCGGACTAGGGGATTCTTGGCCCTCGGCCTGTTTCACGGCCCTCGGGGATATAATAATCGTAATTTCCGTTAAATTCTGCACCGATTGGTCTAAGAATGATACGAAACAGATCAGTTGTGAGTGAATTCATCCTATAAGAACCCCGGACGCACTCTTGTGACAATTGGAATGAGGTTACCTGGGCAAAAATTAGCATGATGAGTGACGTGAAAGTCGGAGGACCCTCCGCGTGCTCAGTTCTAAGCACCCACCAAAACGTGAAGTGGATATCTTCATTTCTGAGAAAATAGGACGAAGAATCCCCAACACTTCATCTGCGGTAGTATCTATCATATTCGCCATGAAACTCCGCGTTGAATGGTCTAATCACCGCCCCAAACGGTCAAGTACTGCCAAACTGTCGAGATCCCTTTTCGTCAACAGTTGTGCTGATAGAAAAGTCGGGAAAACTACCGTCTCGTCACAGACGAACACGTTCGCATAAAACGCCCTTCTATTAGAGACTTTACGGTAGTTGGAATACTGTAGGGTTAGCTGGAACTTGAAATTCGTCAAAATGAGAACATTTTTTTGACTTTTCCCCATTCGGCAAGAAGGATCGTTTTGGAAATACCTTCGTTTGAGTACTGAATCGAATAACAGAACGGAAGCGGACGGCATCTGTCGGCATTACAGTGTACACATCTCACTTTTATCTCGACTGCCGGATTGGAAATGTTCACCTGAATACGTCCGAATGACTTCTTTCGCTTCTTTAATTACCTTCTCGTGACTCACGTAGTAAAACTTTTGCGGTTTGTTCTCGAACGGAATGATCCTTCCGTCGTAGCGGACGATTTCAGTGATTTCAGTGTCGTTGGAAGCCGAACATTGTGGAGAAATCGAAGCGAGAAAGAGCAGCAGGAGAGGCATTCGGAGAGCCAGGCGGAATGGAGTGGCGGACCAAATGCATGCGACAAAAACGTTTTTCTCTTGTCTCAATTGCGACCCAATTTCCCCAGAGAGCTGAAAAAGTGGCATTGCAAATGAGGATGAAAACGGGAAAAGACGAAGAGGAGAGAGTAAACACGCGCCGTTTCAGGCTATGAATACCAGAGTTGGTCTTCAGGAACCATGTGTTCCATTCATTATGAGGAGCCATTCTTGATGTTCAATTGAGCCTTGATAAAATGCATAAATACGTTCTTTCATTAAGTATCATACTTTGGAACAATGGGAAGATCATGGGACGCAAAAACAGAGTAACAAGATGACAGTAGATATACAAGAATGACAGTGAGCAATTGATTAGTGAATAGGTAAAAAAAGTGCAGGCAGACGGATGGACGTCTATCCTTCGTGAATGTACTCCATCTCAGTTTCATCTCCACGGGCACCAGCACTGCGGTTCTGTCTGAACCGGCGTGTTATCAGTTTCCACAGGTGGAATCGACTGATGTAGTAGATGATTGTGACGATGATGAAAAGGAAGACGATGAAGAAGGTGAATATATCAAAGTTGTCCCGGAGCTGCGAAATCATCTTTCCCACGCCTGCAATTCGATGAGTGTGGAGCGACGAGTCGGTTTAAGATACTCACGATTCGTTTCGAGGCAACAGTAGCTGGCGGAGACATCCTGAGGGAAAATGGCCTTGTCACCCTTCAACGAGAAGTAGACTGAACGCATTCCGAAGAAAGAAGCATCACACCACTCTTTGACTGCTGGCGGAGGGCACACTGGGGGCGATATCTGAACGTATGCCTGACGTTCGGGAAAACTACCAAAATGCAAATTACCCGGAATCCTTGTTCGAAGTTTTCCCGAAGTTTCATCTGCACATCGTTCGGTCCAAGTTGAATGGTCTCGTTTGAAGCACAGTCTTGCGGTCGAACCACAATGTCGAGAAACGAGATACGGGCTGTTAGGTCGCCTTGCAACGCTTGCTCGGCTATTTTGTCCGTCCTGAAATGAACGAAAAAATGATTTGATTTGCTCCAAAAGTGACCAACCAATAATATATGGGAACGTGAATCCCATCGAACACTTCCGGGTCCAGAAGACTCAGATCACTTTCACTGCCGTTCTGACAGGCGAGAACGGTGATGAAATAGAAAAGGAACCACGTGAGAAGGAAGGTGGCGACGGAAATTTGCAAGAAACGCAGCATTCGTTCTCGAGAAAGCCAACTGGAAAATATGGAGAATAGACTGTACACAAGTACTGCCAAATACAATTTTACGCGAGCTGCGATAAATGAAGGTATTTCTTTCATCAATGAAGTAAACATTATGTGTGGATCATTATTCATTGAGCAAAGTGAAGTAGAGGATAACCGGAGAAAGTACTCGAATACAGAAATGAATTGACATAAAAACCATACCAAACAAGCAAATACGAGGATGAATTCAGGATCTTCTGCTTCGGAAGTTCTCGCGTCGGTGAACAATGTTCCGACGTGGTGGTTGTGGGTAGTCAGCAACGGCGGTACGCAGTTTGTTTCGAAGATGTGCATGCGGTAGGTCATGGCTTTTTCCTCCTTCGTCACGGCCTGTTTTAGATGCATTTTCCTCCTTGTAGAATAGTCCATACCTAAAGAAACAGCTGGCTACCACGTAAAATAAACTCGAAAACTTACAATTTGAGAAGGAAGAGCATCGGGAAGACGCAACATATGACCTGGACGAGAGATTCGTCGTAATCGTGGAGCAGCCGATTGAACTCTGCGAGAGATCACACAAGTGAAAATAGGACACGGCGAAAACACTCATAACTCACCTTTGGTGCGGTAACAGCTGACGCCAACGTACAACTCCTGGCCACTGGTCAAAATCATTTTCCTCTCACTCGTCTTATACAAGTTCATGTCCTCCGAACACCAGTCGAGGGTGGCTGGCGAGGCGCAGTAAATATGAATCCATCCGATCGGCCATGGTTCGTAGGGTCTCGGCGCCTTCTCGCCTGGCTCACAGCGTTGCGCATGGAAGCGGAGGTAGAGGGTGGTCTCCAAATTCTTCTTCATTTCTCTCTTCAGCACACGCTCCCTGTACTCGTCAATCCTGGAAATTATATGATTGAGAGAGGTATGCCGAGTTCAGAACTTGCATCGCTTTCACGTTATTCGTGACATCGGTACGCACATCTTCCGGCAGATCGACAAACTTGTGGAAATTGATGGGAAACAAAGAGAGGAAGTTCAACGCAGCAATCGTTCCGAGGAGAAGCTCGATTATCAACAGGGTTAGGAACAAAATATTCAGGAATCGCATGTCGAGATATGGCGAAAGGTTTGAAAGACGGAAAAAAACGAAAGGGAAACTTTTTATGGCGCCAAAATTAGTTCTGTTCTGTGGTTTGGCGCCAACACTTTTGTAATGCTCTAGACCGCCAAGAAGCAACTGGCTTGATATAGATAAAAAAATTTTATTCTACAATATAAATGAAAATTTTTGGCTAAATAAGACTTTGTTCAATCTCACCGCGATAAAAAAGGAAATTGAAATGCTGAAGATGGACTGAATCTCATAGAGAATTACCGTAATCTTCTTGACAGCCGAAAAAAATCATTTGGATTTTTAGGTCATCTGGAAAAATTGGTTTTTTTGAAAAAGATTCGGTGTTTTTCTAAATAATAAATACTAGGTTTAAATATTTTCACTTAATTTCTCGTTTTCAGCTGACTCACAATGATTCCGCTAATATTTCGAATTCTCCCTACTCTTCTGATAGTTTCTGCTTTTCCAACGACACAAAACGCGCCAGCCAACGAGGAGATCCACGAAGAGTTCAAAAGTTTTTCCATTAACAGGTATAAAATAAATATTAGTTTATGTGAGGTGGTTCATATTTAAAGGCTGTACGACATGATCGAACTTTCGCACGGGAACCTCCCTCACTTTCTGACAATTTCGGTGACTTTGACAGATTGTGAAAACGAGAAAAGTGCGCACAGCTTTTTCCAAACGCGCAATCAAGTGACATGGAAAGAAGAGACTTGTGGAACTACACGGATGCGCGAGTGGTGCGACGAACTGCCAGGAAGGGCGATCAACATGATAACGAGAGATCCTATCTCGCAAAAATCGTTCATGTCACATTTCCAGTGCGAACTGGCCCGTGAGAGTGAGAGTGAAAGTGAAATACCCAAAACTAGCTGGCATCAGTTCATCTTTCCTGCACTCGTCCTTCTTTGCGTCCTTGGCATCATCTACAAGTGAGTTTTTGAATCGGCGATCCGACAATAAGATGCATGTTTCAGCTTCCGCCAACTATGTATCGAACAAGCGAAAAGACGGAAACTGAACATACTGGGTGTCGTGAACAACTTGATTGAAGAAACTTCATTCGAAAAACAGAAAAAGAAGGGCATCCGTTTCAAAGAGCGCTCCGATGATTCAATTGGAAAGGTGTTCACTCTTTGAGCCACCACCTCACGATACTGACGCTAACTTCCTGTGAATAACTTACTTCTAGTTTCCCCGTCTCTGGTTGAACTTATTTTGATTCCATTCCCTTTTAAACTATATTTATTGCATGACGATCGTTGTACTGCATATGAAATCTTACTGGAAAAATAGTATGAGCACGTGTTATTATCACATGTAATCCGCTTAATCTTGTGCAGATGTTTAATTTTTCAGTTCTTTGATCAGCATCGCGGTTTTAACATCGATAGAAGATTGGTTCCAAGAAAAGCATTTCGAGATCTCTACAAGATGAGAACGACTCCTGTCCGTGAAGTGTCAGATGTTGCGGCGAATTCCCAACAGTCACTTTCGATCAAGAAGTGAGATCCACTGCAATGAGTTGAAGGGATCTGAATTCTGCTGTGTGTCTCAGTTTTCGCTTACTGATCCTGCTCGCCTTCTTCCATCTTCTTTTGCTCATTCCGCATTGTTTACTCATTTCTCCGTTAGTTTCCCATCGCTAATTAGGCAAATCGACTCATCAAATGCCGCCGGCCATGAGCTTCTCCATCTCCTCTTCCCCTCCTCTCCAATCCTCGCGCACTTCCCTCTTCTCCCTTCTCCTCCTCCTCCCCGCCGTCGTCACGCATACATGCTTTTCGAGCCGTGAGCTCCTCTCCAAATCAATAAAGTGTCCATGTCGCCCGTCGTCTTCTCCCCAGTTTCCCTTCTTGTTCTCTCGTTTCGTTTCATTTCTAAACTCGAACACGTCAGTTCCGACAGACGAATGAGTCGTTTTGTGCTGCCTCCGTGAGCAGCAGCTTCCCACAATTATTGGTTCGTTTCTCACGCCTGCCGTGTTGTTTTCCGGCCACACACTCTATTGTTTGGCCAAATTGGTGCCACATTTTGTCGGCGAAAAAGTGGGACAGGAGAGCGAATTCGTAGGCGACGTCACTTTGAAACGGAAAAGAAGAAGAAGAAGAAGAAGCGGTCGGACAACCGCAGACGGAATGCATAAATCCATAAATCAGTCACTCTGACGTGGCAGACGGGTCTTCAACACATCTCCGATTCGCTCTTTGGGAAGCAGGAACTGTCGCGGAGAAAAGTCCAAAAAAGAACCGACTGATAAATATATCGAAAGTTTGAAAAGTAACGTCTTTTGCTAACAAACCCCTGCCGAATGTTTGCCCAATGCGTTCCCTCCCCCCCAACGAGAGAGACTTCTCTTGGTCGACCATGGTCATCTCTCTCCCCCCCAACTCCTCCTTTTTTCGATGTATCTTGCTCGTAAAGAAAAAAGAGAGAAAAGATTCATCTCTTCCAGAAATTGATTAAATTCGCAAGGACGCGCTCCATCCATCTCGCGGAATGAGTCAGACGACGGCTCCATCGTCGTCGTCGTCCGTCGTCGTCGAGCCGCCCGATTCGATCTTCTCGCAGGGCGAAACAACCGAAGGACCGCAGGCTCCGTGGTGGCAGAGGTGGGTGAGAGAGTAACAGAAGGAGGAGGAGGAGAATCCATTTCCCTTCTTCTTCTTCCATTTTCGACACACATTCATTATCCGGGGAGAAGTGAAATCTGGGCTCTCTCTCTCTCTATTCCCCTCGCCCGCTTCCATTTCTCTTTCTCTCTTCGCCATTCCCCTCCCCACCCCCTTTTTTGTTATTCATTTCGGCACGCGAATGGCTCCAGAGAGCTAATATTATATCCCTTGTGTCTGTCTCTTTTTACTCAAATTAACTTCGTTTTCCAACTGGTTTTCCGATGCCATGAGTTTCCCGATGGAGAGAATTCCGGCCGATTTGAGCAGACCGTAAGATGGGCGGAACAGAGAAGAGCTTCTGATCAGTCTTCATTGGCGCTTTTCAGAACGATCCTGACGAAGGACAAGGTGCTTTTCGGAACTTGGGATGGCGTCTTCGCAACCGTCATGGTCAACATCTTCGGAATTATCGTCTTCTTGCGTCTGGGCTGGATCGTTGGTACCGCTGGAGTGGCCAACTCGATCCTTCTCCTCGGAATCTGCACCTCCCTCGCCCTGATCACCGTATTCTCGGCCATCGGCATCGTCGAAAGATGCCAGATTAAAGTAAGCAACACACGTAAAATTTCTCTGAAGCCATTGAAAGCTTCCAGTCTGGTGGCATCTACTTCCTCGTTTCGCACGTTCTCGGTCATCAACTCGGTGGCGCTGTCGGTTTGATTTACGCATTCGGACAGGCCGTTGCCACTGGACTCGTCGCTGTCGGATTCGGAGAATCGGTCGCCCATTTGTTCGAATCGGAGAGCAAGGTGCTCATCAAAGCTATTGCCATTTTCACTCTTATGGCTCTCACGGGTACGTAACCGTCAGGAAGTCGACCGTTTATTATATGCTTCCAGCTGTTAACACTGCCGGAGTTACGTGGGTGGTCCGCCTGCAGATCGTTCTCCTCATGACCATCGCCTTGGCTGTCACTGATTTCATCTTCGGCGCTCTTCTCACCAGTGAACCAGAATCAGGCGTCTTCCGTTTCTCCTCCGCACGTATCCGTGTCAATGCGCAGCCCCACTACGACGCGGTCAACTGCTCGTCCGTCGGAATCCCCCGTCAGATCCCCGAACAATCGTTTTTCACCGTCTTCGGAGTCTTCTTTGCCAACTTCCTTGGAGTTCTTGCCGGAGTTAACATGAGCGGCGACCTAAAGGACCCGCACAAGAGTATTCCACTCGGAGAGCTCTCGGCTGTTGGTGTCAGTTCGACCATCTGCTTCGTTTTCATCATGATCCTCGGTGGCGTCGGCGACCGTATGTCCCTTCTGTGTGATGTTATGATCTCTGAGAAAGTCGCTCTGACTGGCATCGTCTTCCTCATCGGCCTCTACGTTTGCTCGCTTTCGTCCACAGTAGGATCTTTGCTTGGAACTCCACGTGTGCTTCAGGGAATTGCGGAGGAAGGAATCATTCCATGTCTCAATGTTCTCGCTAGAGGAGTACGTTCAGCTTACTTCAACTGATTATGAATTTCTCTGTAAATTGTGTTTCAGGTCGGCCCGAATGACAATCCAGTACTCGCCGGATATCTTCTCATGGGAGTAGCTTCCGTTTTTGTTCTACTGGGTGATTTGAATCAACTGGCTATACTCTCGACCATGCCATTCTTGATAACATACGCCTATGTTAACTACGCTTACGTCTCACTTGCAATGAGCTATGACTTAGCTACAGTTCAACATGCTGCCGAAGTTGAATCAGTTGGATATGGATCGACAAACAAAATGAATGACTTGAACGAACTGTTCCCCGAGAGAAGAGACGTGAACATTACAAGTACGGAAGAAACGGAGACTGGGATTATAACGCAAGAGGCCACATGGTACGCAATGTTCAGCAACCGATACGTTTCTTTCCTTGGAGTAAGTTAAAGATATTTTTTCAAGTTTGAAGTTTTTCTTATAGTTCCTAGTGAATCTGGCCATTCTACTATTGATTCATTTCTGGTTTGCCATCGCTCATTTTGTTGCCCTCATTGCCTTGTACTGGTATATCGGAAGAGTCTGCCCCACCTGCGGCCCCGGAATATCCAGCTTCTCACTATGTCACATGTTCAAAACCGTTTTCTCATCACTAGATTCATTGCGTTCAGGTGCCACGACAATTTTGCCACAGGTAAAATAGAAATAATTGACCGCTCTTAATCAGACTTTTCCAGACAGTATTCACAAGCGACGTATCAACTTCTCAACAAAATGAAGCTAACCCAGACTATCAAGACCGACGTCAATATCATCACTCGGAGAACGTTACTCATCAGTTAGATTGATTATTTTGAGAAAAGTAGCAATCCACTACCAGAACCTTCTTTGTGAATATTAAGATACCCGGTTCTTGGTCTTCGTTAATAAAAATGTTTGAAGAATCTTTTTTGATTGAGGAAAAACGTACATCAAAATTCACACTTGTTTATTACAACTGCGAACAATAACAATAACAGATGAACACCACTTAGATGTTGGATGGGTAGAGAAGCTGAAAAATTAAATTTCTCAAAAATCAAGTTCCAGAAAAGTCTTACCACGCGGATTCTCTTTCCAAGAGCGGTTGGTGGAATATTGTGGTGGAACTTAGCTCTGACGGCTCCAGCATTTCCGTGCGGGCGGGTGATCTTTCCCCAGATAGCACGAGTGCGGGTAGCGACGGAGTGTCCGGGCTTCTGTAAGAAATTCTTCTTTGCAAAGAATAGGGCAAATTACTCACGGTGGTCTTGTTGTGGGCCTTGTACAGGTAGACAACGCGCTTTCCAACGTAGAAGTCAGCGTCGTCCTTGTTGAAAACTCCGTCGAGCTTCAGAAGCGAGGTGTGCTCGGATTGAGTGCGGAGTCCTCTCTTGAATCCGGTGAAGATAGCCTTGACGTAAAGACTGAAATGAATTCGTTCGAATAATTGAAAAATACGGCAGATTTTATTCTGAATACTCACCGTCCGGAAGATGGGGCAGATGGTCGTCTAGCAGCAGTTTCCGCCATTTTTACCTGTAATTCAAAAAATTGATGAATAGGATGATATTCACTAGAAGTAGAAAAAAATTATTGCGATTGACAAAGAAAAATGAGGATAGTAGCCCCAGGCCTAAACTGAAAATAAGGAAAAAACTCTGAATTAGGGAAAAGAAAACAAATTTAAGATTTATTCCATTGCGATTATCGATTTTTGTTGATTTTCAGGTGAAAAATTCGTGAAAACAGCGTAGGCCTCTGTAAAAATCGAAAAAAGAAAGTAAAAAATCATGAAAATTTTGCTAGTGTGGGTCTGACTACGGTAGAAGTTTGCCTGCACATCTAAGTGTAAAATCGGAGTGTCGTAGTCGGCCGGAGTTTAGCGCACCGATTTGTTCTGTTGACATTATCCAATTTTTGTTTATTCATATAAAATTCCAGGGAAACGGGAACCGATTTATGGGAATAAAGCTTGTCTGACACAACACATTGTTATTTTCAGTTGCCTGGCAGCAAACAACCGAATGCAATGGGGATAAGACCGAATTTTGCAGAAGACGGTATACAGTTCATTTAAGGAAGCAAAGTACTCAATAGACTGTTTGATTTTTAGTATACGGCGAGAAAGAACGGAAAAGCGTTGACGATGAGCAAGTTGAATACTCGGAGTCTTCACTTGCGGCAAGAAGATCAGCAAATGTGCTCAAGTTGAAGCAGCTGAAGGAAGCACAACCAATGATCACACCAGCTTACGGAGGGCTTCACCATCATGAAAGTTCTGATAATGTGAGTGTTTCCTTCATAGAATCGAAACGAGAACATTTTTAGGTGGCTGTTATTGACAAAGACCTTGATTTTGACTACGGAGACAGCGATTCAGGAATTCGAGAAATGGCAGAATTGTACAGTTACTCTGAAATTGAAGAGTTCGGTATTAATATAAACAGTTGGAAAGAGTATATAGAAGATTCCTACGTTAGTTTTCATGCGGTTTTTCGATCAACAACATTTTTCAGGACGGGAAACAAGAGCAGTTTCCATCCGCATTCGAAGATTTCACCTCTGTCCAGAAAAATTATGTAATTCAAGATTTGTGTGCTCGCATGGAAAGTGCTGATTCGGAAGTTCGATTGAGATCAGCACGCATCATTTTGTTCCTCTTACAAGTGAGAATTCTCGATTTGTCAATTGGAAAAAAAAACGACGTTCACAGGGCTCTGCGACCGATTTCGCATCCGCGGAAACTGATGAGATTGAGTATCAATATGATCAAAAACTTTCTCTGAACGTCCCAGTTCGTAAAACGAAAGAAATGGATCCAGAAGGTCCGACAATGCTCTACCATCGTGCCATTGAGAATTCATTCACGTGCTACAAAAATGGTGTTTATCAGGTAATCATACGAAAAACGAAACCACAGTCCTATATTTCCTTTCAGGCTCTGTGTACTCTTTTGATGACTGAAATCAAAGAACCATTTGAATGCCCACCGAACGATGGAAGAATGTCAAAAGCCAGTTCAAGAAGCAGCCGGAATGCCAGCATGGCTGACTTGTCTGATTCAGAGAAGTATCGCTCTCGACAACTGCCAACTATGGTTGATAACGAGATGTTGCGAGTTATTTTAGCTGGAATTTACCATATGATTGTTCAAATTCTCGACGAACGTTCTGGAAGAGAGGAAGAAACTGACGAAGAAGTCGAAGCACGGAAAGCTTTCAAAGAGGAAATCCAAGAGCCGATCGAGAATGGAAATGAACCGCTTTTGATCGTTTTGTTCGATATGCTACACCCATTCTACATTGGAACAGCTCCACATTTTCCTATCAAAAAAATTGTTTTGTTGATCTGGAAAATTCTCCTACTTTCTCTTGGAGGATGGGATGAGCTGGCAGCTAAGAAGCGGGAGAAGCGACTCGCTGCTGGCCTCGAAGTAATGGAAGACACGATTACAACCGTTTCTTCTATCGCCGCATTCATCGCCAAAGATCACGAGAACGTTCGTAACCTTGCTCACAGAGCTGGAAGTCTTGCAAGAGCTGGAATGATGGCTAGACAGATGGCGTACAATGACGACTCAAAAGACGAGGACGCCTATTCGGATGTCAGTTCGGAAACTTCAACTGTCGGATCATCGAAGAAGGAAGATTCTCCTAGTGCGATGTCTTCTGCACCGCCGTCCGTTGCGGAAAGCTCTCAAAACTTCCGCCAAGAAAGTGGCGAGCAGACTCCTCGAGTGGGATCTCCTGTTTTTCCTCTTGTGCAAAAAAAGACTCTACCGTGGAAGTGCAAGACCAACGCACAGGACATTGAAGATTTCATTCAGAAAGGACGACTGAAATACTTCCAGTACGATTTCGAGCCAGGGGACTCAACGTCTCTGTTCGGTCTTCCCCCTGCATTCTGTGGGGCCGTAAACATTCTCCGAAAGAATGCGTACACATCACTGACCGAGTTGCAAGTGAAGAAGGATGAGCAGCTGGATCGCTACCTTTTCTCAATGAAAGAAGACATTCCCGAGACGAAAACCGAAGCGCTGTACCGGAAAATTCTACCAAACATGAGTCAATACATTTGTGCTCTCGTGAAAGTTATGGTTTCATCAGTGCCATCGACAAAAGCTCGCCATGAAGGTCTCAACGTGCTCATCGACTGCCTAACTCCGGAAATGGAGGCATCTGATATTCTATCGAATTCTATTTCACTCGACAATTCAACGTCTTCACCGCTGGAAGAAGGGTTTCGACTAGCTATTGACATAAACCGTCACAAAGAAATCATAGTCAAATCGCTGTCTGCCATCCTTCTCTTGCTCGTCAAGCACTTCAAACTCAACCACGTATACCAGTTCGAGTACATTTGCCAACAAATCGTTTACGTGAACGGGATTCCTCTGATCCTGAAATTCCTCGATCAGGTAATGTTCACTTGTTGCTCATCGGCACAGTTCCAAATGCGATCTTGCCTCACCAAAGTTCATTTGCCGCTCTCCACCCCTCTTTTCTTTGTGTGCCTGCGTCTTTACACTGTCTTCGATTGACATGTGAAAGATACGTGCAGTCATCGCAGATCGACCAACTTCTGGCGTCATGTCACCTTGCCATCCAAACATTCAGTTTTTTTTTCAGAATACCAACAAGCTCATTCAATCCAGACATGAAATATATGCCTACAACTATCCACAATGTCTTTATCACTATGTTCGGAACAACGGTGCGTATTTTAGACAAAACAAAAATTTTTTGTTGTTGTTGACGACTTGGTGATAAATACGTGATTTTTAGAAGAATGGCCCATCCTCACGCAAGACAACATCGAAGAGCCCCGTTCGCCATACGCAGGACCCTACTTTATGTGGCGAAACGTGTTTTTCGCCGTCAACCTCATACGTCTGCTTAATAAACTAGTCAAGGCTAAGAATGACAGAATCAAAATGTTGATGGTGTTCAAGTCGGCTCCAATTCTGAAGCGTCTCTTCAAAGTACGCGTCTCGATACTACAACTTTACGTGCTGAAAGCGATCAAAATGCAGTCGCGTTATTTGGGACGACAATGGAGGAAGAGTAACATGGACATAATATCGGCGATCTATTCGCGAGTTCGCCACCGAATGACTGACGACTGGGCGTTCGCATCCGACATCAAACGTAAATGTGACTATCAAAAAGAAGACAGTCTGATCAAGGCAAGCATCGAACGGTTTCATAGTAGACGCTACTCGAAACTTTATCCGCAGTTTGCCATTGGTGAGTTTTCCTTTGACAAGATAAAACTGTTAATGACTGCTTTCTCAGAAGTGAATGACGCTCCAATGCCGGGAGATGACTACCTGAATCGTGTCGATATGCGTGACTTTGAGCCTTTGGATACTTGCGTTCATTCAGTTCTCGGAACTAACGTAAATCTTGGTTCACGATTCAAAAAGAACTACGAGCAGTGGCTCGAAAAGGAAGTGTACCAATCGAACATTGATTGGGATCAGCTTCTCATCGACACTCGTGGAATTGACGAGCTCAAGTAGAAATGTATGTCTTCATTACCGTCTTCATAGATTTTTATGCCGGATTGTATATCGAATCTTAGCCCGATTATGCTGTAAAAACTAATTGATAATTCCTAATCATGATTTGATTCAAACGAGGTTCGTTCTTCTTTGTGTTTTCCCTTTCTATTCCAACCCAAAACTAACCTGTAAATCCTTCCATATACTTTCTTTTGTGCAATCATAGATCTCCCATTTATTTTTATTGATACCACATCCGTGATCCCCATCCTACCCGATATATTCATTGTAAGAGCCAAAAGTTGGACTAATATGGAATGAATCAAC
Source organism: Caenorhabditis macrosperma (assembly GCA_963932285.1). Lineage (NCBI taxonomy): Eukaryota > Metazoa > Nematoda > Chromadorea > Rhabditida > Rhabditidae > Caenorhabditis > Caenorhabditis macrosperma. Next base: position 9,502,428 of record OZ010621.1, on the reverse strand, counting down.
GTGTTTACTAATTAAAAAATCTTCTTTTGGAAATGTGTCAATCAACACATCGTACTTTCAATATTTTTCCGTAATATTCATCTAAAACTGTTTCTCCAGATGGTAGCACAGACACTTCTCAAAGTGGCCAGGATTGCTTCGGTTAGCTGTAGGTGAGTAGAGGAACGTAGTTCTATTTCATCTTATAATCTTCTCAGGCACTCCTCGCTGGCAATGGCAACCTCTTCGAAGCCGTACATCCCGACAGTAGCTGGAGTTCAGAAATCGGCTCCCTTCGAAAGTCTTCTGGAGCAGTACTCCCGAATTCATTGGGATGACACTATTACCAGCGCTGATCCGACTGTTCAACGGCTTCTTGAGAATCTGATGCAAGGAAGTCGAGCAGCTCTCGCGTCAGCCATCACGCTCGTGGAATCTCGAAACCCAACGAAGCGAGCTCAGGGGAACATGCTTCTGAAGTTGGTTCTTGACGAGGAACGAGAAAAGTATAAGAAGTACGGAAGGGACTCGATGATCTTCCGCGTCGGAATCTCCGGAAGTCCAGGAGTCGGAAAGTCATCGTTCATCGAAGCACTCGGGGCAGAGCTCACCGAGAATCGAGGAAAGAAGGTGGCCGTTTTGACAATCGACCCGACGAGTGCAATGACAGGAGGGTCGGTCCTCGGTGACCTTACGAGAATGCAGGAACTGTCGAGAAATCCGAGAGCATACATCCGTCAGTCACCGACTTCTGGATCGTTGGGAGGAGTTACCCGAGGAATCCACGAGGCAATCATTCTGTGCGAAGGCGCTGGATACGACATTGTAATCATCGAGACCGTCGGAGTCGGTCAGTCAGAAACGTCGGTATCAGACATGTGTGATATGATGTGCCTTCTCCTCTCACCCGCCCACGGAGACGAACTGCAAGGAGTGAAGAGAGGAATCATGGAGATGAGTGACCTTCTCGTGGTTACCAAGGACGACGGAGACCTGAAAGCGAAGGCCAAAATGACACAGGCCGAGTACATCTCGGCTCTGAAGTTCATGAGACCTCGGCTCGATGTGTGGAGACCGAAGGTTATGAGATCGTCGATTATGGACAAGGAGTCCGTGTCTGAGGTGTGCAGCAGTCTCTACGAATTCTGGGACACCATTGGAGAATCGGGAGACTTGGAGAGACGGCGTCAGGATCAGATGAAGAAATGGATGTGGAACCATGTGAAGGACGAGATCATGGCAGTTTTCCAGAAACATCCCAAGATTGCCCACTTGGTAAATACAATCCATAACAGCAATTCTTATAATAATAACTTTTCAGGCACCTCAACTGGAGAAGGAGATAAAACATGGGAAAATCACTCCCGGATTCGCTGCCGAGACCATGATTCGAACTTTCTTCAACGTTTAATCCCCATAGAATTAAAAATAATCCTTTTTGTTTATTCCCCCTCTTCGATAGGCACAGTCTCTTCTCGTCTATTGCACCTGCGTATCTCTTTCGGCGCTCTATTGAGAATTGTGTGAATTCGCACGCGCATACTAATTAGTCGCTCGATCAATCCGATTCTTTCTTGTATTTACATTTCTGATTAACCAGATCATGTAATTAGTTATTAATTTACTTATTTTGCAAGCCCTACCACTAGCCACTCTAGCCATAAAATACAAACATAACGGGATAAATAAAACGATTCAATTTTCACGAGTTCTTCTTTTTCTTCCTTCGCTCCTCAGTTTTGCAAACTAACAGTACCTTCAAAACGTGTGTCTTCCATCCACTAATTTGCACCAATTCAGATGACGACCACTGCCCCGACACGATTCTGCACTGATTACGCGAAGAGAGTGGCCAAGTGCCAGAAGTGCAAGATGCAACTGGAGAAAGGGGTTAGTGACTGAAGACAAAACCGAAAACTCCAAATTTGAAATAAAAACTTTCCAATCAGAATAGCCAGTTACAAAATTTAGTGTTTTCGAATTTCAGGTTCTCCGTATGGGGAAAATCGTGCCAAACTTCTTTCTGGCAGCCAAGGACTCGAGCAAGCCGCCACCGGACATGAAACAGTACTTCCACACTAACTGCCTCTTCGAGATGCTGTTCAAGGCAAGACCCACGACTAAGGTTATCGACGACATTGAGGAAATCGAAGGATTCGAGGATTTGAGCGCCGAGGATCAGGATGAAATCAAGAAGTTGGTTGACGAGCTGACGGAGAAGAGAAGCAAGGATGGTCCTGTCGTCGCGAAGACTCCGAAGAAGACTCCCGCACAGAAGAAAAAGGAGACTTCCGAGGAACCCGAGGAAACATCGGCTACCCCGTCGAGAAAACGAAAGACCGAAGAGGCGCCAAAGAACAAGAAACCGACGGAATTCAACGAAGAATCTGCCTATAATTCGTTTTACAAAGTGAGTCTTAAGCTGTTGATCAGACTATAAATGTATAGTTTCCAGTTCGTTCAAGTGCGCAGCATCATCAAAGATCTCTCCAGCGATGAAGAGAAATCCGGCGTGATCAGTTCGATGCTTCAGAAAAGTGAGATTTTGCGTTTGTTCTTCTATAGACATAGTTTCCGTTTCAGAACACTACGATGGTGATCTCGTTCTCTGGCTCAACTTCCTCATTCGCGACACAGATCATCGCGAGTACAATGTGACCGACGAGCAGCTTGTAAAGTATTTCTCCAAGGTGAGTGAGCTCTTCGTTCAGCTTTCTAAACGTTTCATTGCAGATTCTCGACACTGATGAGGCGAAAATACAGAAATACGTAACGAAGAGTGGAGATGTGGCTCTGTCGATTGGGCATGCTCTCGAGAAGAAGGTGAAAAACGAGAAGAGTGGATGGAGTATGCACAAGATACTTCGATTCCTCGGAAAACTGTCAGGATTGACTGACGATGACAGCAGAATAAGCCACTTTAAGTTCGCTGCAAAGCGAATGTGTCCTGACGAACTCGAGGTTCTGATTCGTTTGATTCGCAAAGAGAGTGACATCGAAGCCGATGCGGCGACAATTCTGAAGGGAGTGCACAAAAACGCTCCAAATGTTTTTGCGAAAGAGAAAAGTCTTGAAATTGTAGTTGACAAGTGAGTGAGAAAATCAGAATAGATGATTCTATCATGAAAATGATTCCAGATATTACAACAGTGGTTTCGAAGAGAAGAAGGCACCTGCGACTCCAAAACGGAAAGTGGAAGAGCCAAAACCGAAAAAGTCGAGAAGACAACAAGAATCTGACGACGAGGAAAGGTAAAGAAAAGCGTTTCTATCCTGTAAACAGTGTCATAATCAAAGTAATAAAGTGGATAGTTGTTGCAAATGTTTTCCTTTGTGAATGAACGAGCAATCTGCTTTCCTATCCCTTCACACTCATTCGCCTTGTTTCCATTCCAGTGAAGTTGATGCATCAGAATCGGAAGACGAGGACGACGTGGGATCCGACAGCGACACCGACGGAGAGCAAGAAATAAGTGGAAGTGACTCCGACGAAGTGTCGGACATATCGTCCGACGAGGAGGACAACTCGTTCAAGGAGAACGCGCCGAAGAAGGTGGCGAGGGGAACGAGAACTCGTCCGAGGGGAGGCGACGGGAACCTCGTCGAGAAGGAGGAGTGCCCGCCGGATATGGAAGCGTGTCGGTGAGTGATTCGAACATCAATAGCATCTCCCCTGTCAGTTCGAAAGTCTTTGAAGTATTTTCTCACTTTCAGCTACGGGGGATCATGCTATCGCAAGAACAAGGATCATCGCCAAAAGTTCTGGCACCCCGCAAAGTGAACAATTGCTCTTCCGTCATTTTTATCATCCTCATTAAATATTTGTTTCCAAGAATCTCACCTCATTCGTTTTATCCTACGTTCATATCTCTTGTGAAATAAATTCGATTGCTTCATAGTATTTAGGCTAAATAGTTTAGCTGCATAATTCTTTTCAGAGCTTCAAATGGAATACAATAAGAAAATGGCTCGAAGACACATTGATAAATGCTCGTTGAATATTAGAACATTTTTTTTATATTTTTTATTTATAGATACTTCACGAAGAAGTGAATGAAAAAAAAAGGAAAGTATGGGTGCGGTGATACATAAGTAAACTGAACATGGGCAAGATTAGGCTCTGAGAAGAGAGGGAGACGTGGATTTAGTGTCCACTTTGACGAGGTTGTACTCCAGCTTTTCGTTTGGATCAGTGACTGAGTACGAAGCGAGGAGAACCTGAAATCGGAATGGAATGGGACGACGGAGGCCCCTTCGCTTACCCAATCACTGTCGGAATCGGCGAGACGGATCAGTTCATCGACCTTATGCGGAAAGTTGATTTTGATGTTCTTCCGCTGCTCCAGCACCATCTGATACGTGTCCTTCGCGTTGCTCTCCTCTCTTTTCACTATCAACAACCCGAAATAATCGGTTTTGAAGAGATGCGGACGGATTTCGAATCGATCGTCCTCTTCGCTCATTTGATACAGATGCTCGAGAACGCTGAGGATTCAATGAATGATGGAAAACGGGCAATGACTCACAAAGATCGGTGCTTTCTGGTGCTCTTCTGTAAGCGGGGAATCAGACTGATGGGTCTGTTCGAGAGCACTTCGATGTCGTACGAACAGCCGAACATCAAGCACAGTTGAGAATCGTATCCGAGCGAGTGCAAAGAGTGCCACAGGTCGCCGAGTGAGTTGCCCTGCGTGTCGATCGCCTCCACTTCGTGCGCTTTTATGAATCCGTTCATCGTCAGACCGCCGTCTCGATTCTCGAAGCCCTCCAGGTACGTTTCCCAGTCGGAGTCTATCAGTTCTTCGTCATCACTGGCCAACGCATATAAATTCATTTCTTCGTAGCTCAGAACACCGTCCTGATTCACATCGAACGAATCGAAGATGTTCATTAGGGTGGTCCTGAAGCAGTAGATTCTGATGAAACTCTCCCCAAGAACTCACATGAATCTCCTGCTCAACTTTTTGTTCTCTTTTATCAGAACCTCCTTCTCTGTCGTCGATCTCTTTCGTTCCATACTCGTTCCCATTCCGACTATCATCACCTCATCGCCCGCATTCACCGTCACCATTCCCGTGCTGTACTTGACGTTTTGCTCCAGAACGTAACGAGTCAAACCGACGAGTCGATCCATGTTGAAGATGACGACGAACAAATCGTTTATGAATCGATCTGGCGGCACGTCACCTGGAAATTGATTGATTAGAGGAACGAAGGAGTGAATACTAACTGTTATTCGCCAAAGAGAGCCTGAACTCGCAGGTCGTCGGCTCATTGACATCAATTGTGTAGGTGATGCACTGGACTTTCGGCTTAACCGTCGTATATCCACGCACTTTCAACTGAACAAGGCCGTTTTTCTTTCAAATTGTTGAATAAACTCACCGAAAACTCCATCTCATTCTCTTCCACATTCGGACCTGAAATAAACTCCAACGATTATCCAGAAAGTGCTCAAATCGAAAAACCTAATAACTTTTCGACGACGTCCACTTTCGATTGCATCGTCGCTCTCAGAAGATTTCCGATTTCAATGAATCCGTCGGGTGTGGAGTACTCTTCGAGCACGTGTTCCAGGTACTGTTTGTTCACAAGCGATCCCTCCTTCTGTCGTTTTCTATTCTCGCGGATCTTGTCAGAATCGACTCACCACTTCATTCAGAACGTCGGCCACTCGCAACGTCTTCGTCAGAATCGCGCGGTCGTATTCACGAACATCGAGAACCACCTCGTCCGCTTTTAAGTAAATATCATAAAGACGGTCGACACTGATTTTCTCTGAAACACTTCCAGTTTACCTCGATGGGATCGCCTTCAACTCGCCACTCAAAAACTCCCACTGCTTGTTCAGATGGTCCGACGCGAAATTTCTTCCGGAACAGTTGAGAATCTGGAGGCATTCGAATGATCGGGAGGGGGTGCCAAACTCACCGTGTACGCCTGTCTGATGTTCACCTGCTCCTTCGTGTCGCCCATTATCCGACGATAGATGTTGCGAAACTCTCGGTTCGACAGAACATATTCTTCTTCGGCCATTTGAAGAGGTTTCGTGAGTTCAAATGGAGCACATGTGAAGAGAATATTAGAGAGACACAGAAAGTGAGAAATGCAGAGAACACCGCCCTCGTTGTCATGGATACCACGGCGAGTCGGAGCAAATGCTCACGAATTAATTATGTTGGGCGGCGGCGGAGACGGCGTAAACAGCGAGATTGGCGGACGAATCGCACGAGAGTGACTAATCGACTAAGTGAGAATTTATCAAACAGGAATTCATAAATTAAAAGAAAGTTAATAAAATGATTCAAGGAATGGTTGCTTCGTGACCGGAACTTTAGTGGAATTGTTATTTTACAATTTCTTGATGAGTACAGCAGTGGCTTCTCCGCCTCCGTTGCAGATGGCGGCGACTCCGAGTTGTCCTGGAGCAAGTGAGTAGGCGAGAGAATTGACGATTCGGAGGCCAGACATTCTGGAATGATAACACTCGGTGAACTAATAGGAGTTGCGAGATATCTCACCCGAGTGGATGTCCAATGGCCACCGCTCCTCCCTTCACATTCACCACACTCGGGTCAATGTCTAGTTCTTTGATGAAGGCAAGAGCAGTCACGGCGAACGCTTCGTTCAGCTCCCAGAGAGCGATATCGGACACTTGATGCCCGCTCTTCGACAGCAGCTTACGGACGGCGTCGACTGGGGCAACCGTGAAGTCGATGGGATCTCTGCCGGCTTCGGCGAATGCGACCAGCTCGGCGAGCGGCTTGGCTCCTTGAGGAACAGAGTTCTCTCCAACGACGACAGCGGCCACAGCTCCGTCGTTTAGAGAAGACGCGTTGGCTGGAGTGATGGTTCCAGACCCGTCCCGAATGAAGACGGGTTTCAGAGAAGAAACCTGAGATTAGAAAACGTTTTGAAGGCAGATGGATGACTCAAAAATGTTACCTTGGACTCGATGAGCTTCTTGTACTCTTCATCTTCAGAAACAACAACTTCTGAACGAGCAGTTTTGACGACAACCGGAACAACCTCTTCGGCGAACTTTCCGGTACTCCAGGCGTTCGCGGCCTTCTTGTAGCTCTCGATAGCGTACGCGTCTTGCTCTTCCCTCGTGATTCCATAATCCCTGACAGTTTTCTCAGCACACAGTCCCATCGGCTGCTTCTCTTTGATGTCTTCCAGTCCGTCCTTTGCGATTCCGTCAACTGTTTTGACTCCTCCGTATGGAATCTCACCGCGTGGCAAATAGAATGGAACTTGGCTCATGTTCTCAGTTCCGACGACCAGAATCGTGTCATAGTAGCCGGCCTGAATCTCAACAGCAGCCAGAACCAGCGCTTTCATCGAAGAAGAGCACACTTTGTTAACTGTGACGGCTTGAACGGCAACCGGAAGCCCGGCGGAAAGAGCAATCTGCCGGGTGACGTTCTGACCGAGACCAGCCGGAAGCACGTTTCCTCCGATCACTTCATCGACCTTTTCTGGTGCAACTCCTGAAAATAATAGTTATAGTTTTTTTTCAATTTGAAATGGTCAACCTACCAGATCTAGAGATAGCTGCCTTCGCAGCAACGGCTCCGAGCTCAACAGCTCCGAAGTTGGCGAACGAGCCACGGTAAGAAGCAATTGGAGTACGAGCTCCACTCAAAATGTAGACTTTCTTGTTGGACATTTTCCCTGTGATCTGAACCATTGAATTTTAAGACTGCTTTAGCGAGATAATCAACGTAAGAAATCGAAGAAAGGATCAATGCCAATGAGTTAAAGAGTAAATAGATGCAATCGAAAGTCGAAACTATTTACCGGAAACGTGATATGAGTGTGGGACAAACGGATAAATACAACTAATAAGACTAGTAATCAGAATCTAATCTTGTTCAAATGTTCGTTTACAACTTCTGGATGACCATTCCACTGGCACCTCCTCCGCCGTTGCAGATGGCAGCAACTCCGATTTGCCCGTTTTTGAGCGAATGAACAAGATGAGTGATGAGGCGGGCACCGGACATTCTGGAAGACAGTTGATCGATAAAAGTGTGCTGATAACAATGCGGAAAGAACGGTCAACTGATATGGCAACATACCCGATGGGGTGACCGATAGAGACTGCTCCTCCGTGTGGGTTGACTAGAGAAGCATCAACACCGAGCTTCTTGATGAATGCGAGCGGGACGCACGAGAACGCCTCGTTGACTTCCCACTGAGCTACATCCGCCTGTTTGACTCCGGCTCTCTCAAGAATCTTCGGGAACATCATAGTTGGGGCAACGGCAAAGTCGAGTGGGTGAGTGGCAGCATCTCCGTAAGCAAGAATGCGTGCCAGTGGCTTCAGGTTTTGAGAAGAGACAGCGTCTTGGGAAGCGACGACAACGGCGGCAGCTCCATCGTTGAGAGTGGAAGCGTTGGCAGCAGTAATAGTTCCATCTGAAGCATCCAATTTCTTTGAACGATCACATAGACCAAATCATACCTTTTTGGAAAACGGTTCGTAGTGTGGTGAATTTATCAAAGTTCACTTTGGTGAACTCCTCGTCCTTATCGACAATTGTGACTCCCTTCTTTGACTTCACATTCACTGGCACCACCTCTGGCCCGATGTTTCCGTTCTGAATAACACGCTATCAGTTTCGCACATAGAGCAACCAAAAACCTTCCAGGCCTCAGCTGATTTTTTGTAACTGCTGATCGCGTAATCGTCTTGGTCTTTACGAGTGATTCCCATTTCTTTCGAAGTCTTCTCTCCACAGAGACCCATGTGCACCTTATCATAAGCGTCTGTGAGACCATCTTTAACGATACCATCCTGAAATGTATGAATTAAAATCATTTTAGAAAAAAACAAGTATAACTCACAATCACTTGGAACCCGCCGTATGGAATTTCTCCACGTGGAACGTACAATGGCACTTGGGACATGCTTTCCATTCCACCTCCGATCACCAAATCTTGATGACCGGTTTGGATCTGTTGTGCAGCGAGGATGATGGCTTTTAATCCAGAGGAGCACACTTTGTTGACAGTGGTGACCGCGATCGAGAGATCGAGACCAGCTCCAAGAGCTGCCTGACGAGCTGGAGCTTGTCCAACATTGGCTTGGCAGACTTGTCCGAGGAATAGCTTCAAAACATGTGTTACATTCGAACTGACTTATTGTGGTACCTCTTGGACACTGCTTGGTTTCACCGCTCCGCGTTCCAAAGCAGCCTTGATGGCGACCGATGCGAGTTCCGGAGCGGTCACAGATGCCAATGAAGATCGGAAAGATCCGATTGGAGTACGGGCGGCTCCGACGATGAAGACGTCCTTGTTGGAACGAGCGGTGGATGTGGCAAATCCGCGGCGGAGAGCGTGTCCTGATGATGAAAGCATCCTGAAGACAATTTCGTGGTAAGAACGATGGATATTTAGAGACACGCCAAGAAAGAAGTAAGAAAGGCACATATATATTTCCAATTGATTGAAAATAGCTTTTCGATTTTTCAGTTCTTTCTCATCAATAAAGAAAAGAGAACAAACAGATAGAAACGAAGCGGTTTGCACTGAAAAATGAGAAGCAAAAGTGCAACAGGGCGCACTTGCAACTTTTTTCCGGTAGATAAAGTTTTCACAGCTATGATGATAAATCTTAAGATATCAGAAGTTTATGTTCTTGAGATTGAAATATGAACAGATGGAACTTTACCAACTGCAAAGTCGTCCTCCAACACGTGCAGAAGATAGAGGAGACAACAGGGTATGACATCAAAGGAAGCAGTTGGCTGGGTGCAATGATCGTACATCTAAGATCAAACGATCGTGAGAAAGTGATAGATGCTCGACGTTTCTTAGGTTCCAACAGAAAATTCAGAACTATAAATCAAATTCTTTGAAACAGTTTTGAATACACTTGTATCTTAATACACTTGAGGCAAACAATGCTGTCAACTAAGTACTTTTCTAAAACAGACCTAATTTGAAATTATTTTTTGTGATTACAAAGCAATACGAGAAGGTGTGAGTAGCTACATGCATCCACCGGCAAAATTAAAAAATAAAAGAAAAATGAACCAAAAAATACATCCCTTTTTATCACAGTAACCATCCAAAGACGCATGCCTAGAAATTTTCCAGTGGTCTCGTAACGATCCAAAGTTTACTGTATTTCTTCCGCGAGAAGAATGTTCGAAACAATTCCTATTTCTCCCATTTTGCACAATCAAACGTGCTGTCTGTTTTTTTAGTAAATTTGAAAAATTCTTCTTCTTCTCTTTCTCTCTCTCTCTCTCAGATTAGCTGTTCTTCTCTCACTCTCCTTTTGATTACACCTCCTAGTGGGTACCCAGACACGGCCTTTCGAAAAGTCTTGTTGATTCGCGAGAAAGAGCCCTCAGGAATGTGTTATTTGCCGAGCGCTTGTGCCTCATATTACATCAAGTTGCGTTTTTCATATCAGTCGTGCGTATTTCAAAATTACTACCAGATAATTTTCCGACTGAGCGAACTCGCATCCTGTGACCTCCAGCGGTGCTTTACGACCTGTTTTGTTTCGTTTCTTTGTCTAATGCGGAAGAAAAGGGAAGAAATTGTTAACTTTACTTGCCCAACGGCAAAGCAAACGCGCTCTGTCGCAAATTTTTCGAACATACCAGCAAAATTTGCGAAGCAGTGAGCAGTTTCCTAGTTTCCAGACTGCTTTTAGTGCTCGGTTTTGAATTTTCTCTTTTGTTTTTACTTGAAAAAATTATTTAATGGACCGCCAATGACACAATCGTTATAAAAAGACCAGAAGAGATAGACACGCTAGTTTTTCGTGCAAATTTAGGATCATTGTAAGAATTTGTTTCTGTCTTGCTTACCATGCACCATGCTCTCCTCAATGTTACTTTACCAAACTGACTAATTTCAGCTTGCGTCAATCACTGTCGAAGTGCAATGAGCAATCCCGAGCCCAAATTGAGTAAGAAGTAAGTGAGAAAAAGATGATTGCGGCTCAAACGCTGTTGTGCCGATCGGCCTTTACATACTTGTCGCGAAAATCGCCAAGGTTTCTTGCGACGACCGCATCGCTGAGCCAAAACACTCGGTTAGTCGATGTGTCCTTTGTCTAGATGCTGGAAAATCAATCTTTCTAAAGTTAAACTACTTTTTTTCAGCGAACAAAAAAAATTGGCGAGAGCAGCCAAGAAGGAGTCGGAGAGACTTGAGAAAGAAGCTGCTAAGCAAAATGTCCCAGTTAGCGAAGCATCGAAGGCTAGTTTTATTCCGAAAGACGATTCCTTCATTGTGTATTTTTTTTAGCTCGTCCGCGAGGCCGATCCATCTGATCCGCAAGAATACTTCAACATGCGAGTGAGAATGATTGAAGCAAGAAGAGCCGCCGGAGACAACCCGTTCCCGCACAAATTCAATGTCACCATCTCTCTCACTGACTTCATCAACAAGTACTCTCACTTGGAGAAGGAGCAAGTCGCCGAGGAGACTGTTTCGGTTGCGGGACGTATCCATTCGAAACGCGAGTCTGGATCCAAGCTTGTCTTCTATGACATCCATGGTGAAGGAACACATATCCAAATCATGGCTAACGCGAAATTCCATACCGGAGATGTCGATTTCGTGACTCTTCACGATCGCATCAAGCGTGGAGATATTGTTGGATTCACCGGACAGGCTACGAGAACCAAGGCCGGAGAGCTTTCCCTGATTCCGAAGGAGGTCATCCAGCTGACTCCATGTCTTCACATGTTGCCGCATTCTCATTTCGGTCTCAAAGACAAGGAGTTGAGGTAATCAGCAGGAATGTTTTGCTCGAAACTAGGTTTTTCTCAGATTCCGCAAACGGTACTTGGACTTGATCCTCAACCCTCGTATCAAGGATAACTTCGTCATCCGTAGCAAGATCATCACCTTCTTGCGTCGGTATCTTGACAACCTTGGCTTCCTTGAAGTTGAAACTCCAATTATGAACCAAATTGCTGGAGGAGCCACTGCCAAGCCGTTCATCACTCACCACAACGACCTCGACATGAATCTGTTCTTGCGTATCGCCCCTGAGCTTTATCACAAGATGCTTGTCGTCGGAGGAATCGACCGTGTCTACGAAGTTGGACGTTTGTTCCGTAACGAAGGAATCGATCTCACCCACAATCCCGAGTTCACGACCTGCGAGTTCTATATGGCGTATGCCGACTATGAAGATGTCATTCAAATCACCGAGGACCTTCTTAGTAGCATGGTTATGTCGATCAAGGGAACATACAAGATTGAATACCATCCGAACGGCCCGAACACTGAGCCAGTCTATGAAGTCGATTTCACCCCACCATTCAAGAGAGTCCATATGTATGATGGCCTCGCTGAAAAGCTCAACGCGAAACTTCCGGATCCATCTACTTTGCATACGGAAGGTGAACATACAACCAACTCACAGGCTTTGTGTATTATTCCATTTTAGAAGCTCGTCAGGTGTTTGACAAACTGTGCCGCGACAACAACGTGGACTGCTCGGAGCCACGCACCACCGCTCGTCTCCTCGACAAACTTGTCGGCGAGTACCTCGAGAGCACGTTCATCTCGCCAACGTTCCTTATTGGTCACCCACAAATCATGTCTCCACTTGCCAAATGGCATCGTTCCATTCCGGGACTCACCGAGAGATTCGAGCTCTTCGCTGTGACTCGCGAGATTGCCAACGCCTACACCGAGTTGAACGACCCAATCACGCAAAGACAACGTTTCGAGCAGCAAGCCAAGGATAAGGACGCTGGAGATGACGAGGCACAAATGATTGATGAGACATTCTGTAATGCGTTGGAGTACGGACTGCCGCCAACTGGAGGATGGGGAATGGGAATCGACCGACTCTCTATGATTCTCACCGACAACAACAACATCAAGGAGGTGCTTCTGTTCCCAGCCATGAGACCGGAAGATGGTACGGAAAAGAAGACTGAGGGAGATGCTCCAGCCGAGTCTAACGCCTAAGGCGTCATCAACTCAGATTGTGTTGTTTCGTTATTATTATTATTTATATCTGAATGATCGCCCCTTTCGGTGATAACTTTCTATTGCTTTTCTACCCCATCTCGTTTTCTGTTCATTCAGTCTATCCAATATAAACTCTTTGTTGTTTCAAACGAAATTGGAAAACGAAGCAGTGATAATTCAAGGAATGTTGATACTTGACTGATTTCATTTCATCCCTCCTTCACCTGGCTCTTGTTTTGGGTAGATGTACAGCAGCAAGAGTCTGCTCCGTCGACAACGCCAAGAGGCGACGGGTGACTCTTGGTCCGAAGAGAGATTCTCGGGGTCGCTGGTTCGTCTGAACGGACAAAGCAACCACGATTCGACCGGAAACAACACAACCACCAGAAATGTGCATTCTGATGTTGTCATTGGTTTGTGCTGTTTTCTGTTGTTTCTATTCAATCAGTGGAATTCAGTGATAATGGAAGGACGGGGCAGTTGTGAGGGTCACATCGGAATCGCAATGCACGACGTGCGGTATCCAGAAGTGAATCTGTGCGAGTTCGTCGATTCCAGAGAGTACTCGACACTCAAAACGATGATAAATGTGCACGAAGCGTACGATGTGAATAACGGAGGTGCCGATTCAAGAGCAACGATCACTTCTTTCAGATTGTCATTCAGAACGGAAACGAGGAGAGGGGAACGACGAAACTTCTCGGAGAAGCCCTGATGACCGCGTTTCCGGAAGCATCTCTCCAGCTGATCAGCACAAAGTCAGCCCACGAACCTTTCACCTCATAGTCGTCTCGGTTTCAGATATTTCAAATCGGATCGAGGGGAGAGGCAGCTGCGATCGCTGATGAACGCCGAGGTCTCATCGGTGACTGAGGGATGCTTCCGTCGAACTCTGGCTCTCGGAGCACTCGCCGTTCTGCTGAAGTACATCCACGAAACGCGATACGTGTTCTTCCGCATAAAATCATTGAGAATCCGAGAGATTGGAGTGGATGACACTTGCATGATTGGTAGCTGTGATGGGCCATTCTTGTTATAAGTTGAGATCATTTCAGATTTTGTATCTTGGGAGAGTTTGGAAATTGTAGACAATGACGATGCGAGCGTAATTCAACAAATATCAGACACCGAAATTACATGTATCATTTCAGAAATTGAGAAAAACCCAGATGAGACAGAAGCGAACTCTGATGGCAGTTCTAAATCACACTGTAACTGTAAGCATAGTGGAGATTGATCCCAATAGAATTTGTCTTAAATTTCAGACAAACGGATTCCGTCTCCTCCGCTCGAACGTCCTCCAACCGTCAACAGACTTAGCTGTCATCACCGCTCGCCAGGACGCCATCGAAGAACTTGTGGCCAAACCGCAGCTCAAGGACAAACTCCGAAAGACACTGTCCCGAGCTCACGAGCTGGATCGAGTGATTGCCATGTGCATTCAGACGTCGTCGTCGTGGACTGTTCGCGAGTCGGAAGCGAAGATCAATCAGATTATCAAACTACTGCAGACACTCAAAGTCATCCAAGGAATCCGAACCTTGCTCGACTCCGCATGCGTCAAATCCGCCCTTCTCATCGAGAAGACAGAGGTTGGCGGTTTCTCTATTTCCCTCAATTATTTCACGATTTCAGTTCCTCAAAGACCCTCGCTTCGAGCAAATAATGCAAGTCCTGCTGGAGAAAGTCGACGATTCGATGCTCGACAGTCGGAAGAACTCGCTTCATCTCCAAAACGTCAAGTGCTATGCGATCCGCGATTTCGTCGCCGTTCAGTTGGATCTGGCAAGACAAACTTACGAGGAGTTGGTGGCAAAAGTCGAGGAGGTCGGAGCGAGGGAGATCGCCGAGCACTTCCACAACGATCCGTCGGTGCGGCTGTCCTTCTCGCAAGCACGCGGCTTTCACTACACATTTGTCTCCCGGAGAGCGGAATCAGTCACCATTCCAAGGGTAAGTGAAGAGCTCTGTTTACCGGACAACAAATACACATTTCAAGTACTTTCTCGAAGTGTTCCGCAATCGAACGACGGTCACTTTCAATTCGAGACAGGTCATCGCTTGCAACGGTAGTCATCTTCCTTCATCTTCCGTTGTCTCAATCTGATTCTCAGACCGTCTTGAACAAGCAGTCGCCGAAATGCTTCTGGCCAGCGACACAATCGTCTGCGAGATCATCGAGCAGCTGCAACCGTTGATTCCAGTGCTCTACTACGCCATGGATGCTCTCTCGACCATCGACTTTCTCTGCGGACTCGCCACCTATTCCGATCTCCGTGACACGTGTCGCCCGGACTTTGGACAATCGTTTTCGATCAGTCAGGGTAGACATCCGATTCTCGACTGGGCAGACTCGGAGAAAACAGTTACGAACGACACGGTAAGCATCTTCTGAACGGAAATCTGAACAAACTCATCCGCTCACTGCTTCAGTGTCTAACACGAGATCGTCGCTTCGGGATCATCACTGGCCCAAATATGGCTGGAAAGTCAACGTATCTGAAACAAGCTGCTCAGTTGGCGATCATTGCTCAGATCGGATGCTTCATTCCGGCTAATTATGCAACAATGCCAAGTGAGTGGGAGCATCTTGATCTAGCCATCATCTCGTTTCAGTCTTCACCCGCATCTTCTCTCGAATGGGTCACAACGATGAACTCGTGAGGAACAAGTCGGCGTTCGCCTGTGAAATGTCAGACGCCGCTTCCATCGTCCAATTTGCTGATCGGAACTCTCTTGTTGTGCTCGACGAGCTCGCACGGAGCACTTCAACCGAAGAAGGGATCGCCATCACGTACGCCATTTGCGAGAAGATCCTCACACTGCATAGCTACACATTCCTGGCCACACACTTTCTCGACATAGCCGCACTCGCCAATTTTTCCCATGCGATCGAGAAGTTGGTTTTTGATGACGATCCTCACTTCATCCTCTCGTTTCAGCTACCATTTCCTTCCGCAAACCGACGAGAACTCGTTGAAACGACACAAGTTGCTGCGAGGACAATACAGAGGGCCCTTATACGGTAAGAAACATTTATTAGTGTGCAGGAAAAACCGTAATCCACAAGTTAATCGTGAAGTGGAGTCAATAAAAATCTATGGTGAGAAAGTTGTAAAGGTGCAATGTGGGTAGGTCAATAAAAATCTGCTAAAATTTGCGAGTGAATAAATAGACGGGTTGGACCCGATATAGCAATGTGAGAGGGTCGAACCGTCTCTAGAACCAATAGTCGCTGGACGGGTAGATGAGTTGCATCAACGATGAATACTTCTGGAAGTGCACGCTGCGACGAGAGCGACGTTCATCCAGCTCCCGAAGAAAGCGCTGCGAGAGGTCGAGACGAACCGACGGTTTGTCCGGGCAGTACCTGAAACGGACAGTTGGAGAGGCACATCTTCTGGGGCACTCACGTCTCCGTGTGGTTCATCTCTCCTGTGGCTCCACAAATCTTGCACGGTGGCAGAGAATGCAGCTGAACACACTTCTGTCGTGTGTGCGTGTGCCATCCAGAATGACCCACCGATCGACAGTATCCACACTGTAATTACAGTATCCAATGCTGGAATCCAATAGTTTTTTCACTCACTTCGTACTCTCGTTTCTTGAACAGAGAAGGGATCGCTGGTGCTGATCGAACCAATCTCGGGTGCTTCGCCTGCTGTTCGGCCACTTCCTGCTCGAATGTCTCGTGATCTGGCCTGGAAATCTCCATCCAGTGCTCGAATTTGCGGACTGGAGTGATGTCCGAAGCGGTTTCCGAGTTGAAGAACCCGGGATTCTCCGGAACGATGAACGTCGGGAGGGTGAGAGCATCGGCTGGCAGAGGCTGCAATTGACGTCTGCTATCCGTTGAGTAGTAGAGAAATTGAACTTACCCTCGTTTCCTCCGTTTCTCCGACAAATGAGAAAATAGATGACATTGACGTCTCCGGTCTCTCCCTGGGTATCGGACTGAACTCCATAAACAGATTGTCATCACTTGAAGAGCACACCATGCTCGATGACGACTGCGAGAAGTCTTCATCACTGGTAGGCGGTGGAGTTGGCGGCAAATACGGATCATCCTGAAAAAACAGTTAGAACATTGAAAAAGAGCCAACACGTATTTACCTCTACAACGAAAAACGAAACATCGTGAAGACTGTCGGACTCGAAGCTCGAGAACGAGTAACGCGACGAAACCGGCGACAGTGACATTGCTCAGAGAGAACAACTAGTCAACTGAACTATCCGTTTGCACTCTTCACATGACCCGAATTGGCTTTCTCGCGCAATGCCTTTTATGATTAGATCAAATGCGTTCCAGATCAAAACATTTGTAGGACTGTAGAGTTCGAATACAGTACAATCTGTTTCTTCAGGGTTCGAACTTGTCGAGCTCTCAACATTCCCAGACGAAGTCATCGATCACGCGCAAGAACTGGCGGCTGAGCTCAGGGCTCAAGTTGAAGAGTAATGCACCGAATGGAAAGTCCAATTGCATCAATCTGTTTTCAGTGGAGAGCGTGATTATGATGCGGAGCGTCGACGCATTAAAGTGTTCATGAGCCACCGAATGCGCGAATCTGCCGAGTATTTCATGGTGAGCTATTCTGACTTTTTGAAGCATTCTCTCTCATTTACAGGGAAAATACGGTGATAGTTGGAAGAGCGAAAAGATTGTGATTGATAAGATGAAAGCGCTTCGAAATTATATGATCGAAGAGTTGGGAAAGATCGACGATCAAGAAGAACAGGAAGAGCGGGAAAGAAGAGAGCTCCGCGAGATGGACGCTGACTGAGAGAGAGAGCACTGTAGAAACAATTCATTTGTATCATTATACTCTTGTGTCATTCGTTTTCATTTTATCAAATTCTTATCGCATGAACGCATAGAAAGGCTCTCTTGGGCGCCTGAGATCTCTGTGAGAATTTGAAGTCGTTTAACCAACGCTTCGCATCGCTTACCATAGTCTGCCCAGAATCGCTATTATGGGTAATCAGAAAATGTCACCGCACGGAATAGATGTCCTGATCCAGGCCAGAGCGTCCCATCGTTTCGTCCCGAATCTCCAACACCTGATCCAATTGGAAGCCCTCTTCCACCTGAAACCACAGATCCTGCCGTTTCATCGTTATGAATAATCATGAAAAAAAGCCATTATTTTTAAAAATGTCTTTATCGTATTTATAAATGCATAGATGAAAGGAGAAAACTCAATATGAGTGGGGAGAAAAGAAAAGAGGGGCGGGGGAGGGGCGGGAGGTGACAATTAAAACTAGTACCGGCTTTCGATTTTTCAGAAAATGCGAATGATTGGAGAGGCGGATGCGCTTAGATCTTCGGGATGGCTGACTTGAGGGCCTGGTCGAGATCGGCGACGAGGTCGTCGAGGTCTTCGATTCCAACCGAAATGCGGATGAGGTTGTCAGTGATTCCGAGTTCGGCACGGGTCTCGGCGGGAACGGAGGCGTGGGTCATGATGGCCGGAAGCTCGGCAAGGGACTCGTATCCTCCGAGAGACTCGGCCAGAGTGAACACCTTGAGGGCCGACAGGAAGGTTCGGCTCTCCTGGAGATCTCCCTTCAGGTAGAAAGAGATCATTCCAGACATTCCCTTCGTCTGCTTCAGGTGAACTTCGTGTTGTGGGTGCGATGGGAGGGCAGGGTAGAGGACGGATTCGACACGATCGTTGGCTTCGAGGTACTTGGCGATGGCCAGTGCGTTCTCGTAGTGAGCCTTCATTCTGATGTGCAGCGTCTTGAGTCCGCGGTTGACGAGGAAGCAGTCGAATGGAGAGGGAACTGCGCCGACGGCTGAAAAACAAGAGCGTTTGGGAGAGACGAGCGAGTGAGAGTGCTCTTACCGAGTTGCATGAAGAACAAGTGTTGTTGGATCTCGTCGTTGTCGGTGATAACGGCTCCCATGACGACGTCCGAGTGACCGTTGATGTACTTGGTGATGGAGTGGACGACGACGTCGGCTCCGAGGGAGATTGGTCGTTGGAAGTAGGGCGACATGAAGGTGTTGTCGACGACCACGATGATCTCCGGGTTGGTCTTCTTGGCGACCTGCACGACGGCGGCGATGTCGACGACCTTCAGAAGTGGGTTCGACGGCGACTCGAACCAGATCATCTTCGTGTTGGGCTTGATGGCGGCGTCGAGGTTCTCGATCTTGGTCAGATCAACGAAATCGACTTCGAGTCCGTGGTTGGGGACGGAGACGCGGCGGATGTATCTCTGGGTGCCTCCGTAGACGTCGTCGGAGCAGACGATGTGGTCTCCGACCTTGAGAAGGTTGATGACGGCCGACGAGGCGGCGAGTCCAGAAGCGAACACCTGGCAGTGCTTGGCGTCTTCGAGGGCGGCGAGGTTCTTCTGGAGAACGTCACGGGTGGGGTTTCCGGCACGCGAGTAGTCGTGTCCCTTTGGCTCTCCCGGCTGATCTTGCTTGTAGGTGGAGGAGAGGCTGATCGGTGGGACGACCTGAACAGAGATCACTTTGAGAGGGGGAGGGAGACTTAATGACTCACCTGGTTCATGTCCCATTGCTCTGGCTCTTGTCCGACGTGGATAGCGGCGGTTCCGAAGTGTGGGAAGGAGGCCATTGTGCGATGAGGGCTGCAAAACCGGCGACTGATGTCGAGAATGATAATGATAAAAAGGAGATATATATCGAGAAGAAGGAGAAGAGGCGGGCAGAGAAAGTGAGAAGAGAAGGGGGAGGGGCGATGGGAAGGCGACCGAAGGTTTCGATGAAATCGTTAAAAAACCCAACGGAATTTTTGGTGTCTTTTCTGGTCGAGACAGAGATTCTTTCGCGGAGTGTAGCCGGACAAAAATGGAAACAACGCGAGAGGAAAGCAAACAGAACACAAGCCTGACCTGATGTTCATGACGTGGCAGCGACTGGAGAGGAGGCGACGGAGGAGTGGACGCATGTGTGTTGTGAGGAAATGGAATAGGGGATGGGCAGATTGTAGGTCAAAACTGGACTGGAACAAGTGGAAACGAAGGAGGAGGAGAGAGAGAAGAGGAGAAGGAGAGAAAACGAGGAAGATGAGATCAGAATGGATTATTACTATATTGATTGAAGTCGAAAGCACCTCTGAATGTATTTCAGGACGAGAGGTCAGGAGGCCACGCGGCGAAACGTTCTTTTCGAATCGAAAGATCATGTGGTCTGTTTGCTTATCAAAGTGTTTCTGAACTTCCTATTCGCCACAGTCACGTTCTGTCCCCGGAAACTTGATATGTCGTCTGTGTCCTTCCAGTCCCTCCCTCTCACAGTTACAGCGCCCATTTCCCACGTGGTCGTCTCCCAAAAACACGCGACGAAATATGGCGAGATGTCGGCGAAATCCGTTGCGTCTTCCACAATTGATAGAGGCAGACTTTCGTTGCGTCTTATCACATTCGTTATCAGAGAAACACTCGCACGTTGTGTCTGCAAGACACATGTCGACGAGCCTGCCGAGAGGCGAGAGTTCAAGTTCAAAACATCAGGGGAGAAGTGGAGAGGGGGGAAATGATGATATTTCTGATGCGTTTTTTACTGAGTGGGGAGAGAGAGAGAAGTGATAAGATCCCCGGGGGCAATTCGGTCTGCAAACGGAGATGATAAGAGATCACCAGCGATTCGTCGAGAAACTTCGCGTCCAGCCAGGGAGGAAGTGAGCTTCTTCTGATGACGTCAGCCGCAAACAACATCAAAATAATTGTCAGCACAATTCAAATTTCCCTCCCTTATCAGTGACCTGATGTCAGTTGTGATAAGAGAAGTGAGATCAAAGACGGAATGGAAGAGGCGGTGGTGGTGTGTTCACGGTGCTCTCCGCATACGTTTATATCATGTCCTATGTGTCCCCGCCTCCTCCGCCTCGATCGGTTATCTGAGCGTCACGCTGTAGACGGTTGCATCAGCCGTGCGAAGGAAGACGGAGAGAGAGAGAAGAGATGCAGACATGCAAGTGAGGGATTGGCAGATGACGAAGGAATTCCACAAAGAGAAGGGGGAAAGCGCCAGAGAGACAGAGAGACAGAGAGACAGAGAGAGAGAGCCACTTTACAAACGGAGTGGTCAGTGGAAACGGGGGGAAGACACGACTGATGGTGGTGGTGGTCAGCAGTTGGCACAGGGTTCACGACACTTTACGATGGCAAACGATCGTTTCACCAAAACTTTGAAGTTTTTGTCGGAAAGCAAATGCAATATTCCTCATTTTCAAGTGTAAAATATGTTCATGAATCACCATTCGGAACGTAGAAAATAATATTGTCGGCTGTCAAATAGCCTCGGAAAACGTGGGGAACTTTTCAGGAAAGGTGGGGGAAAATGCGGAACTTTTCTTGCGGACACGTCGTTATTTTGAATTCGAAAAGCTCAATATTTGTTTATCGAATTTTGATTGAACTTTGATATTCATATCTGATATATGTATCCAAAAGAGCGTTGTAAATATCAATGTGAAGAGGGAAAGTGTATCAATTGTACTTTGTTTGAAGGGGGACAGAGAGTAGTTCACTCCACAAAAAGGACGGAGGGGCCAAAGTGCAAATAGAGCAGTTTCGTTCGAATGGACTCTTTCTCTCTCTCCACTTTTATACTCTTTCCTTCCGTCCGTCCATGTTTACTTCCCCCCCCCCCCCCCCCCATGTTTTGTCATTGTCATCATGGTCTGACCCCCTCGTTGCGATCAGCGTGATTTGTCATCATCTCGGTTGGAACACATGGTCACACACTACACATTACATTCTGTGTGCCACGTCAGAAAAAACTCTTCGTCGCGTTTTCAGGTTATTGCATCAGCCGTTTGGATCGGATGATGTTGGAAGAACAGAGAAGAATATCCAGAATGCGGTTAATTACGGTTGATTAGGCATTATTGGCAGAGTGGACCTGATCATTCGATGCGCTTGCACAGAGAGAAGGAAAAAAGAGGAAGCAATATGAGAATGGAAGAGAAGCGGAGGACGCGCGCGGACAGAGTGCGGAGACGCGGACAGCGGAAATCGATTGGCTCCTCGCCGGGCGGTCAGAGTTAGATTATTTTGTTTATCGGTTGAAATCGGATATCATATACAGAACAAGTATACAGAGAATTCTGCAACAATGTCGTTAAAATGGAGCTTATGATGGGACACAGAAGATGGATTGAGATTGGTTCGAGATCGGAATTCAGTCGTCTTGGACGAAAAGCCTTTTCTTCTTGTTCGGTGGGGTCAACACCGGCGAATCGGAGTCGCGTCTCTTAATCTCACATGATCATTAATGTCTGTCTTTGCTGTTCAACTCACTTCGTCCGCATCTTGTTCTCTCAGACTCTCCGGCACCGTGTATTCGCCGGAAAGGTTGAGCAGGTCAGGAGGTGACTCGTTTTCCTCGCATCCTTTCATTCCGTACCACTCGTTGAGCTTCTTCTCGACCACTTCAAGGGACGGACGGCACATG
This sequence comes from Caenorhabditis macrosperma, assembly GCA_963932285.1. Lineage (NCBI taxonomy): Eukaryota > Metazoa > Nematoda > Chromadorea > Rhabditida > Rhabditidae > Caenorhabditis > Caenorhabditis macrosperma. The sequence continues at coordinate 9,480,050 of OZ010621.1, read as the reverse complement.
TACTTCGGTGGATATGCGACTCGCTGATTGACATTTTTGCATGCCTCCATCAGAACTTCCCGTTGCTGATTACGAAACTTGATTTTGTTCTCGTCTGAACACACTACTTGACGAAATTCAATCCCACATGATCTTACCACTCAGGAATATTTCCGACTGTGCGTGCTCGTTGTCATAGATTTTGGACATGTGGTCAACGATTGCGAGCAAATGGAAGTGACGGTTGAATCCGATGGGCTTGAACTGACATATCAAGATCGACAGGCGGAGTTCGGACAACTCACACCACGACTTTCGAGGATCAACGTCTGAAAATAATGCGGTATTCAGAAATCCATTGAACAAGGAACTTACTGAGTTGATACGGCTCACGAGCAGCCTCTTGAATTGGGGCGAAGAGCTCACTCCGCACTTCTTCTTCAGTTTTCTTCGTCAGGACTCTCATCTGGAAAAGTGGCATTGAATAAAAATTTAAGAAAGAAACAACAAGCAGATATTAAGAACAGTATTTAACTGTGTTAGTACCAATCCACCTACAAATGCACAAAAATTCATAAAAATATTGAACACAGAAAGGAAAAAAAACAACAAATAACAACACATCATCAACTATAACAGTTATTCAGAATCTTCGACTATCGCCTCTCCTCCTCTTTCGAGGAATGCTTTGAGCCGTTTGTCGTCCATGATGACAACACGACGGAACGGGTTCCATTTCTGCCCGTCTTTCTCGACAATGTGGAATTTGCTTCCCGGCTCCACATCCATATGGACTGGATAGTCGAAGTGCACTTCTTTTCCTTCTGCCACCTGCAAAAATGAATATCTCACAACAATCCGGAACATTCGTTGTTACATTGAATAAAAACTTGTCTTCAATATTGTCGAATTCAATGTCCGCGCTGGCGAGAGCAGCAGCGGCCGCACGTTTCTTCTCCGCTTTTCCCATCTTGCCTTTTTTTTTCGGAGGCTCGCTACTTCCCGATTTTCCAGATGACGTAGACCCGTCACTCTCCGCAATTCGAATTTTCTGGATGTAAATGAACGTTTTGTACTTCTTGTACTCTTGATTTTCAAGCTCATTCCGGAAGCTGGTGAAGACTTGAGGAACAACTAAATGAGGAAAGTTGAGAAGTCGTTCATTGATGAACAAGGCAGCATTTCCATTGCCCGCCGATTGAATCTCCTCGAGTTTCTTGTACAACTCACTAGGAGCTCCCTTCTTCGCTCTGTTCAGAAGATAGGCGAAGATGTCTTTCACAAACTTCGGAGCATCGTCCTTAGCGGTTTCATTGAGATTAACCGATGTGCACAAACCGTACACCATTTCGTCCACTTCCGACTCTTCTTCTTGTTCCCCTTCTTCATCTTCTCCGTCTTGCTGAAATTAATTGATTAGTAAGCATAATGCAATTTATAAACAAACCGCGAGGACCACTCCGTGCGGCGACTTCTCGATGATACTTGTAGCGACTCCCTTCAAGTCGATGTCAGTTCGGAGGAAGGTTTGTGTCAGAATGTTCACAATTCCATCTTCATCTCCCTCGCTTGGCGGAAACGCACTGAAATCGAACTGAAGCTCCTGATTTTCCACTTCTTCTTCGTCCCCATCCTCTTCATCCTCGTCATCACCATTTTTCTCATCCCCATCTTCATCTTCGACTTCCTCGTCGTCGAGCTCTTCGTCGTCAATCTCCTCCTCATCGCTTACGTCTTCTTCATCACTCGAATCTTCTTCTTCCTCCACAACTTGCACGGGTTCTTCTTTTTTAGCCTTTTTCGTCGTCACGACTTCCTCCTTTTTCTCTACTTCGATTCCGCGTTTCGCGCCAGTATTCTTCTTGAAAACTCGACCCATTCTGAAAAATGGTTGACAATAAATGTAAATTCGTAAAAAAAACGACAGATATATCCAGGTCACGAATGTACCAAGTAGACAAACAGAAGAATTGTGATCGCACGAATGGAATGAGTTCATTTTGACAGTTAAGAGATCACGGAGCGGTGAACCAAAGTGATAAGTTGCAAAATACCAGGACAATTGCTGAAAAATTAAGAACAAAGTTTACAAAGAAAATAAAGCAATCAGTCATCAACGAGAGACTGTGCGATGCGAAGATACGCAGAGGCTCGGGCGATAGTCGTCCGATCGGCGTTGTTCTCTCCGCAGGTGCGATCCCACTGCCAGACACGAATCGAGTCGGGTCGTGACTCAATGTCCAGCACCGCTCCTTTCGGACCTTCAATACACTCAGTTGATTTTTGTTTTCCTTCTTTCTCTCTCACCTTTTCTCTCTTTGAGAACATGAATGTCGTATCCTTCGGGAGCCTTCCAGTCTGCTCCTTCGAGTCCCCGTCCTCGGAACATTCCTCGTTCACACGTCTCTCCTTCCACTTGCTCGCGCACAAAGTTAGCCGTCACATTGGCGGGACCCGTATAATGGAGGCGGCATGGGATTGAGTGGACTTCTTTCTTTTCCGCTTCGAGTTTGGGCGGGGGTCCGATTGTGTACGACATGGTTCTGAAACAGATGAACATTCAAAAGAAAAGTCAGTATGAATGAGATAAAATTCTCGGTGACGATACCGACAAACTGAAGTAAAGGAAAGTGAAAAAAGCGAAAACCTTTTTTATTAGATTCATGAACTGCAATCAAATAAAGTCCATCATCTCTACATGATTTTCGAATAAATCCTTCTGCAGCGCTTCGAATGATTTGTCTTCAAAATTATGTGGTTCCTCATCGATTTCTCCATAAAACCTCATGAGATTCTTGCCCAATTTGTCGTCAGAAATCCACTTTTCGCAGTCAAATTTACTGGTTCTCCCTGGATTGGAACACCGGAGAATCCGTGGAAAACTGTGAAAATTGTCGATTTCGAGTGACATAGTCACTGTTTCTCTGTATTTCACAGCTCTTAGTCTCACAAATAAGTGTCCACTTTCGGTTTCATCAATTTCGAGTTTCTCAATAGGGAATCCGTAGGTGTCTGCGTCTTTGATCTCCAAAATTACCGCGTCAACGGCTTGACAGTAATCCGCGAATTGCTCAGTGAGTTCGTATAACGACCGCTCGGAACTCCACTCGAAATCGTCAAACCCTTCTATAAAATCGCCACTCAACACGGGAGAATCATGAGGGAACTCGTCTGGTTTCCGCATTGTCAACTCGAAGATTTGTGTCATGAGCGGTATTTTGACTAGAACTCCTTCTCCATCGAGATTCGACATGTTGGCTCGAATGAGTTTCGAGCGCATTTCTTCCGTCTGCAAATCAAAAGTGATCTGTGATCTTGTAGGAGGTGTCACTTGTACAAACCACTCCATATCGGAGTTCGCCTTCTTCTGTTCCAATAGGTCACGCTCGTTCCGCGGTAGCTTATTGCAGAAAAAACTCCAGACTTCAGCCGATATCGGATCGTTCATCGCGAAATCTGTAACAAATTAATAAACTTGGTTAGCTAGAGTGATTGAGTGCAAACAAGGTAGTATTCAATTGAAACTAATAATCCATGCATCAACGACACTTTCACAGTTCAAGCTATACATTTATTATGTGAGACCAATGCAGATGATAAACCAGCACGCATTCTATTGATGACACTTGATTGGAACATATCTTCAGAAACGATGAAAATTTGTGAATGGTTGAATGTGAGAGTTGATTAATGTTACTAGTAGACTTGAAATCTTATGCAATCATAAATCTATACCTAGAGTGAAAATGTACAAGATTAATTTCAAGCGTAGAACGGACATCCGTCGCGATTTGTTTCGAAGATGGTTTTCAGCAACGTTACATCTTCAACTTTCAGCGTTCCTCGTTTGGCGTGTTCCGCGAGAAAATTTCCCAATCTCATCATTTTAGTGAGCATCATCTCGCTCTCTCGTTGTAGAGCCTCAACGGCATTGTATTGAATTCGGAAACCGGGCTGGAAACACAGGGACGTGCAACAAGCAAATCAACACCACAAGACAAAGTGAGAGAGAAAGCTGTAAACTAACATGTTTTTCGTTTAACACTTCCTTGACAAGCTTCTGGAACGCGCTGACGGGGATGGCGAAGTCGCTGGAGAGTTTCTGCTGCAGAAGTTCCCGGAGGACTCGATCCTTTCTCTGCGACTTGTTCTTTCGCTCCTTCGTGTTTTCTTTTTTTCGCAGAACTTGCATGTCCTCTCTGTATATTTTTTCTGCAGTTCTCCTCTTATTCTCCGTCGTTTTTTTCGAAATCGGTTGTGATGGCGTCAATAATCGTTTTTTCTCACAGAATTCTATAATGGACCGCTGCTTTCTGATCGGATTCGCCAGGCTATTGGATCTTGGCTTGAACTGAGGCTTGAACTGATACGGCGTCATATTTTCTTTGTCAGGCTGAAGAAAAAATATTTTAAATTGTGATCATAATTACTTCAAATTAACCTTGTCAATGTCGCAAAGTTGGATGTCAATGTCTTCTTCTACTTTGATCCTGTCAGCCAGCGATTTCGGACGGTTCATCTGCAAAAGTTAAGAAGGGGGCAATGTGAATGTGAAAAAGTATACAGAGCGTTCAGTAACTCGATCAAATTGAAGAGTATGTTAAGTGCTTCTTCCAGACAACTTTGTTTTTTGGTATAACAATAACAGACAAAACCAACAAAAAGAAATAACAAAATGAAATCCGATTATTTAAAGAATAGTCTTATTCAGATTACTGTAACCTACTCCAACAGCAGTGATCATCGCTTTGTCGGGACTTCCCATTCGGAGATCTGCTTCCTCTTCACTCAATGTTTTTCTGTAGTCATCGAGCTTGAACTCAATTTCAAAGAACTGCTTCAGGTGACGAAGAGTGTGCACACTGTACATCGGGAGAGGACCGTAGAGAAAGTGAGAAACATCCTTAGGGCACAATGTCATGAACGTGCTAGCTAGCACCTGAGCACTGCTGTCTAGAGCTCCTCCCATATAAATCTGCTGGAGTAAAGCGTGTCCAGCTTCAATGCCAATGTCTTCTGGGAGAATCGGATTTCCCGCTTCTCCTTTCGGCCTAGAGATAGCTTCTGATTGATAGATCACTCCTTCTGTTGTCTCTGCTGTCAGGAATAGCCCATATCCCGGTGATACTCCTCCAGCGTCTCCTTTTCTTTGATCTACAGCAATGTAAACGTCCGAAATATATCCGTGCATAGCTTTTTTCGCTGCATCGATCATTCTATATGCCAAGGAAGGCGTAACTTTGGTGACGTACGCCTGGCCCCGAATTTTGCATACCTTTCCCACTTGCTGGCGCTGAAAATCAAAAAAATCAAGATATGTCTAAATGACTTGTTCTCACTTTGACTGGTCGAAGCGTTTTGACAATTGGTGCTGTGAATATAACAACTCCTCCACCTTCAGGTTTCAATCCTCTGGCTTGAATCTTGATGTCCAACTTTTCATCATTCAAGACAAATTTATTGTAAATTTTGAGCCATGCAGCTTTCATTCCGTCCACTGACAACTCTCCGGGAGCATTTGTAACTCCTGAAAATACATTCATCCTTGAGAATCACAAAATTAAGATTACCTTTCAGCTTAATGGTCATGGCAATTTTACAAAATGGAGAGAGAAGAATCAGGGGCTCTAGGAAGTATGAAATGCAGCGATCGGTGCCACAATCCAAATTAACTACTCCGCCTGTGATCATTCCAGGTCGAAAGACAACTTGTGTTCCTGTTCGACTGATTTCGACTTTGGTACCGTTGGTGACTTTCTCAAGAAGGCCGATCAGTTTAGCTTCGAAGTCTGAATAATTAAGTTTCAACTTTGTTTGTTCAATCAATGCAACCTCTAATTCCAGGACGATCATCGTTCTTTCTGATGTTGACTATACGAATTGGTCTACCACTAAGAATGGAGTACGCAAGTCGGAGACGGAAGAAGTTGCATCCGGCAAATTCTAGTGTTTCGCTGGACATTTGGCTGGAACAAATTGTGATCAGAAAACTGACGACTTATCCAGGTGAAACCGCTCAGGATTGAAAATAAAAAATAAAAAATAGGAAAACAAGTTTTGAAACTGCTTGGCGGCGCCGCAAGCGCGCTCCATCAGCAATTTTTGAGTCGCGTAGCGTGCTGCGTCGCGGTCGCTACATTTTGATTTGGAAATTGTTTGCGAAATAAAACAAAATCCGTCTACTTTTAAATAGAAAAGTAACATTCATTGTTTTTAATGAATCGAAAAAAGAAAATATTGAATTAGTGGCTAAGGACGCTTTCGCTCTCCTACTTCGAACCTTTGTGCGCCAATTAATCTTGGAGATAAATCCCAAATTGAATTTTCGCAAATTGCAGATGAGTCACGATAATCAAGAAAACTACGACGACTTTAACGGTGATCATGACAACAAATACGATCAGAATTATGAAGAAACGGGACGTGGTGATGATTACGGAGGGTATGTTTTTAATTCTATTTTTACTATTTAACATTCTATCCAATTTCTGAATAACAGTGGTGGAATACAGAAATCTCTATACTTCTAGTTTCTTCTTCTTTTTTATAATGATTTTTGTTTTCAGCGGCAGAGGTAGAGGATTTGGCGCACCACCAGCAGGCTACGGCGTACCATACGGAATGCGAGGAGGACGTGGCGCTCCCGGTATGGCTCCACCGGGATTCGCTGGAAGAGGACGAGGGTTTGCTCCACCAGGTATGAGCAGCGGATTTGCGCCGCGGGGTCGCGGAATGCCACCAGGTCGTGGGGGATTCGCTCCTCCGTATCGAGGAGGTTACGGTGCTGCTGTTGGATACAATTACAACAACGGTGGTTACAACAATGCGCCACAACCAAATCCACAAGATCAGGAAGAACGTTTAAAAAGAGTAAGTGTGAAGAAGAGGTGATATTGATTTTATGGTTTAAATTTACAGCTTGCTGGTTGTGAGGATGGACAAGAACTGTGGGTTGAAACAGAGACGGCAGAGGGCAAAAAGTACTTCTATCATCCGGTGAATAGGAATACAGTGTGGGAACGACCTCAAAACTCTAAAATTGTCAGTCAGCCCGAGTTAGCGCAACTCATAAGTCGAGCGACAGAAGAGGAGAAAAGCCGTGAAGGTATGTTAACTAACTATAATTACGAAGCTCGTTTGGCTTTTGCATCACCTGCTCTGTATTCCAGGAGTTTAATCTATTTTCAGAAGGGTAAAGTTTGAAAAAAATCTTGGTACCGTCATTTCAGATTCTTAGGGTTCTCTTCTCTTCGAAACGTTATCTAGCTCTTCTAGTTCATTCCTCGCCATCTTCGCGAAAGCCGAAAAGCGTTTGTCATGAAAGTTGAAAGCAATTAATTGAAAACAGCCGAAAAATGAGTAATAATCAAATAGTCTGTCTTGTTTCTCAGCCACAGGAAAAATGTGCGGAACACAACTGCGGATTCGCGAACTGCAAGGACATACATTCTGTGCTGTGCGAGCCTCTTCCCTTCTTCTAATGTGTAATGTCTACTTTTCTTAGTTTCCCATCCAGCAGACTCGAGAACTTGTTAAACTTCTTCCTTTAATTATGAAATATGTGGGGTCCAAACATAGGGGGTCATTGGTAATCCTCTCGCCTTATAATAACATTTTGTTTTTTCAGAGCGAATGCCACCAATGCACGGCCAGATGCCCACGAATCCCGACGACGCATGGAGTGAATTCAATGCTCCCGATGGACGCAAGTATTACTTCAACACAATCACACAGGAGAACACCTGGGAGAAGCCGAAAGCTCTGATTGACAAAGAGAACGGAGGCAAATCTTCTCCAGAACCTGTTCAATCTGCAGCCATTGCCGAAGCTCAAGCAAAAGCACAGGCTGCTCTAGCAGCATTCATGGCTCAGCAGAAGAATTCGACCAATGGTGGTGGCGGTATGCCAATGTCGAAAGCACAGGCATCAGGAGCAGCGGCAGCTGCTGCAGTGAACGCGGAAGCGGCCAAGAAGAAGGATTCAACTCGTCCGGTGAGCAGCACTCCGGTTAGTGGAACTCCGTGGTGTGTCGTGTGGACTGGAGACAACAAAGTTTTCTTCTACAATCCTTCCACAAAAACATCTGTATGGGATCGGCCTCCAGATACTTTCGGGCGTGAAGACGTTGATCGACTTATCCAGCGACCGCCTACTCCAAAACCGGAAGAAGAGGAAAGCACACCGAAAAAGGGAAGCGATTCTGACACCGAGTCGGACGGCGATGGACCACCGAAGGCGAAGAAGAGTCGCGCGGAGAAGAAGAAGGAAGCCCTACTGGCCGCTCAAAAAAAGGAAAAAGAACGGCCCCGCCAAATTCTGCAGAAGCCTGTTGATCCAGCAATTGAAGCAGAGATGCAAGCTGCAAAAGAACGAGAGAAGGTTCCACTGGAGGAGAGACTCAAACAGTTCAAGGAAATGCTTGAAGAGAAGAACGTGTCCACTGGCAGTACATTTGAAAAGGAACTTTCTAAGATCGTTTTTGACAAACGTTATCTGTCTCTCGGAGCTACCGAACGCAGAGCTTGTTTCGATGCGTATTGTCGCGAGAAAATCGAAGGAGAGCGAGCTGAAAAACGAAAGAGATCAAAGGAGGCGAAAGAGAAGTTCCAAGAACTTCTCCTCGAAGCAGAGCTGAACGGGCACTCTTCGTTCTCGTCGTTTTCTTCTAAATTCGGAAAAGACTCTCGTTTCAAAGCTGTTGAGCGAATGCGTGATCGTGAGGATGCTTTCAACGACTTTGTCGGAGATTTGCACAAGAAAGAAAAAGAAGAGAAACGCGCCAAGAAAGAGAAACTGAAAGCAGCTTTTGTGACGCTCCTCCAAGAACAAACTGGGCTAACTCGCAAGTCTAAGTGGTCAACTGTCAAAAAGACGTTGGAAGAGGAAGAACGCTACATTGCGCTTGAGAGTAGTTCAACCAGAGAATCGTTGTTCCGTGATTACATAGCCAACTTGGGAGATGAGACAGCTTCTGTAAGTTCAATTGGAAAAAAAAATTATATTTTTGAGTTTTTCAGGACATTGAAGAAGAACAAGAACGGGAGAAACGCTTGGCTGCGCAAACTGCTATTGCTAATCGACAGAAAGAAGTTGAAGCTGAACTGGGAGACCAGCTGAGGGAAAGAAACAAGGAAAGCGAAAGGCTGAAGTTAGCGGAGCACGAGGAGACCTACAAAAATCTTCTCACTGATCTGGTGAAATCGGTTGAAGCTAGTTGGCACGAAACTCGGCGAGTGCTTCGTAAAGACGACCGCTACTCGAGCTGTGATCTCTTAGACAAATCACGAAAGGAGTCACTTTTCGAAGATCACATCAAAAGTTTGGAGCGGAAACGTCGCGAAGCTTTCTTCCAAGTCCTCGACAATCATGAGAAAATTACGCCGATGATGCGCTGGCGCGATGCAAAGAAGATCATTCAAGATGAAGAGTCGACTTTCGTGAAAGTAGCAAGCAATTCTGAAAGAGTGAGTTCGCACTTTGGAACCGAGATTGAATACAAAAAAACTATTTTTCAGAAAGTTGAACGCGACTTCCGTGATTGGCAAGATAGACGGCACGATCAACTCACTGATGAATTCAAGGAAATGCTAGCCGAGACAAAGATCATCACGCACAAGAGCAAAAAGCTGATGGAGGAAGGCGATCAACACATGAAGGATATCCTGGCCGTTCTCGAGAATGATAAACGTTGGGTTCGTATGACGGCAATGAACGCATTGGAGAGAGATCGTATGCTCGAAGATCATATTGGTAAGATACTATTTTCATCGGCACAGAGAGTTCACTTGTATTTTTAAAGATAACTTGAACCGTAAAGGAACGCCACCACCTCCGACTCAACAGGAGCGTGAACGCAGAAAGCTTTAAATAAAACAATCCGGTTACCGAATCCCAATTGACGCCAAATTAAATTTCTCATCTCATCACTTCCCGTTCTCTCCATCCCCTTGTTTATGCATACACAGTATATTGAGTTACAGAACTGTTTTTCTCCCTGTTCCTAACAGTAAGCTTTTTTCCCGTCATGTACTTCCAAATAACTTTATTCTTCGTTTTAATTTATTTCTGGTTTGGAATAATAAATTTTTGGATCATGGTTAAGCTATCCACTGTTCGAAATGTGAAGCTGAAGACTCCGAACGATCTTTCGATGAATAATGTACATCAGCAGCATTTTCAAGATCAACTTATCCATGAGAAGTTCCAATGCCAATTGAAGACCTTTGAAAAAGTTCATAAACGGAAACTTTATGATATTATTTATTTAATTATATTTAGTTCCATTCAGTTTTCACTGTAAACGTTCCACAGAGAAAAGAAAAACATACTTCGTAACGAGTGACTTTCAAAAATTAACGATGAGATCGTTTTGAACAGATCGTGAGACGGAGGCAAATGAAGGAAGCGGCTTGTCAGCCGGCGGGCGCGTATCGGGCACGTATCCTTCGGTGGACCGGCGGGGGTCGCGGGGGCGTGTATGCCTCTGCCTCGCCCATCATTTGTAGGTTCTCAGTGAATGCGAGGAAGAGAGCCAAATAGGCGAGATACTGTAACAATGGAATACGGTAGACAAAAGAGAAAGCGGTTGATTACCAGGGAAAATCTCGATTCGTCGCTGAGAGAAATGAACGCGACGCGGAGAATCGCGAGGAACGTCGTCGAGAAGATGAACATGCACGTCTGAAGACAGACGGGCGGTTTCGATGGGAAAGGAACCGGGAACTGCTTAGAAGGATTGAGACCTAGTGGCATATGGAAACGGCTCGCTGCGTAAACTTGTCCTTTGTAAGAATAAGTGCCCCTTGCGACTTAGGTGTTCTCTCCCAACGAACACCTGTTTTTCCAAACGAGACCTTTTCGTTACAAGTACTTGCAAGTGTCGCAGAGTTCATTGATTTTCCTATTATCGTTAAATCTCAAAATCGGAGTTGAGAATAAATATTCAAACGTTCACGTGAGATATCTCGCGGCAAGAAAAGAATTATAAACACCGAAAGGTGTAGTGTGGCTTGAGAGACGCAGCATGTTTCGGCGTTTACAATGCTTTTTTGCTGCGAGATATCTCACGTGAACGTTTTAATATTTATTCTCAACTCCGATTTTGAGATTTAACGATAATATTATTTCCCGGACTATCGAAACCACCCAAAGCGGCACATGTGACGAGAAAAACCATTTCACGACTGCGGCTGCCGTCGACGTCGGTCGGTCTCGTCGAGAACGTGTGAATCATTTTCTAAAACGTCATTTCTGTCAGAGCAAAAATGAGAAATTATTTCTTTCACGGTACTTGTAACGTTTAGGTGTCTTTTGGGAATACAGGTGTCTTTTCCAAAAGACACCTATACTATTTTAGGACACCTATATGTCCAAAAGACGTCAATGATGTTTGAAAAGACACCTTTTTTACTTGTTATTTTCTAATTTTGTTAAGTTGCTACTAGTAAACTTGTTATACGATACTGTCATTGCTCCGTGGGAATAATGCGCGCGGTTAAATGAGCATGCGTACCTTGCGTAAAACAAGTGCCTTTTCAGACACCTTGAAGTTACAAGTACCTCTTTCACGTTGTGAAGTTGTCTGGACGAGACCGACGACAGCCGTGAAGTGAGCCTTCTCGTGAATTCGAAAATAGGAAACATGTGAAAAAATCGAACCCGGCAGCAGTGAAACCGAACTCTCGGCCATTCAACCGTTGAAAACATATGCGTTTCCAGAGTTTAAGAGCTATTCAACTGTCGAAAATTCAGAAAATTCAAATTAATTTCTTTCTCGGCTCACGGAGCTCACTGGCAGCTTTGGAAAACTGGCTCGAGTGCATCAGATCGACCTCTATTTATCCCACTAGGACTCATTCCAATGGATTCTGGATAGTTACTAGAAGACTCATGTTTTCAAGGAAATGTAAATAAAACATGCTCCCTCGACATCTCTCAGTAACTTCTAATTTTTTCAGAATATCGCGCCTGAAAGATCTCACTAAATCTCTAGCGGGCGTCGAGAGTGTGGAGAAGTTTCGGGAGCATCCACTGCGCGGGATCGATAGGTAAATAGTTTAGAAATGGACCAATTTAAATGCAGAAACATGTAAACTCTGGTGTCATTTGTGTACCTTGTAATAGTTCCTCCTCAACTCGTAGTACGTCTCGTCGACGTTGATTCGTGCCTTTCGGTAGGAGAGAACGTAGGTGAACATGAGTGCGGAGAGAAGGGAAACCGACAGAAAACCGTCGACCAACACGTGGGTCAGCATCGAAAAGGCGGCGATTGTCTGGAAACGAATGAATTGGACGGGGCGGTGGAAGACCAGTGGACAGTTCGCCGAAAACTGCAGAAGACGTTCGGTCAGTTTGTTAGTGATCTGACGATCTTTTAGTGCTGTGTGATATCTTATGTAGTCTCGAGAGAGAGAAAGACACTTTCAGACTACACTGATCAAGGTGAACATGAAGAGAAGAAGACCCACCAGAGAGTACTTCCGCAGTGTGTCACTCAACGGTTTCGGTTTCTCGTCTGCGTCTCTTCGTCCCCATTCTCTCTCGACCTCCCAGTATGCTTGCATTGTGACTGAAAGATCGGAATAGACGTCGTCGGTGGTTCGATGGCAGCCGACACAGGAATACTTCAACCTCTTCTAAAGTTATTGAAACATGATGATATGAGTTGAGTGGACGAGGAGTGTGAGGAGGGAGAAGAAGAAGAAGAACAAGTTTGCAAATTGAAGTGGACAAACCGTTTCGTACGGTCGAAATTGCGAGACGAAGGGGGAACAAAGGAGAGACGGGGAGGTGGTGGTCGAAAAAATAAACAAGACACTTTTTTAGTATTTAAGTAGTTACCTCTCTGTGTCTTCGCGGCGTCGGCGACAGAGAGAGAGAGTGACCTTTACTTATAGGATGATTGAATTTTCAAAGACCGAGGGATGACAAGAAGAGAGAAGAAGAGGAGGAGGAGAAGAAGAATCAAGAAACAAGAATGGAGAATGTTCCTTCGGTTTCCTTTTCCTTCCGATCATTTCGAGTATAGAGATTGAAGCTAATCACAGCGAATTGTTTGGTTTCGGATGTTTCGGAACGGTTTTCGTTGTCTCTAGATGCGGTTTTCATTGAATTATATCGAAATGGTCCTTCAACTGAGGAGAGCTCTGCCGGAGAATGATTATATCTCGACATTGTTAAGAGATATCCAAAAGTTGTCAACATCAAACTTGTAGATTGTAACAAGGACTACAAGTTTACTGTTGACAACTTTTTGATATCTTCCATCAACATCGAGTTATAATGATTCTCCGGCAGAGCTCTCCTCGGATGTGGGTCATTTCGATGGCATCCGATAGTAATATACGAAACCGTGCACCTCTTAAAATTTATAGTTAAATCCGAAGATTTTGTCTGGAAATACCTTTGAGAACATTGAGACTGGAAAATTAAAGACTTTTGTTGACATTATCTCTGAATTTTGGACCTGACTAAAAAAGGTAACTAGCGTTGTTCAAAGTGTTCACTACCAATTGCAAAGTGTTCACTACCAAATTGTGTGGTACGTGAACAGTCCGGACTGTTTTCACAACGAATAGCGGATACAAACTGAGATTCGGAAATAAGGATAGTCGGTGGCGTAATCAAAATTAGGAATGCTTTCAGTTTTCAATCATACCCGAATTAGCATTGAGTTCGAGAGAGACGCCCGTTTGCGCTTTTCGAAGAGTTTGGCAGATTTATAAAACAATCAGATCTCCAGAAGCACACTTAACTGTTTCCCTTGGGGCGCTTCGGACCGTTCGTGTTAACCGTCGACAACTGTTTGGGAACGAGAGAAAAAGTGAGAGTGGGAATGAAAGAGAGAAAAAAAGGAATGTCTGTCTGAAAAGAATTGAGAAAACACGAGGGAAAGCGGAGAAATCGACTGGAAAACAAGCTAGAGACGTTGGAGAATGAGAGCTTCTCTCGAGTTCTCTCTCTCTCTTTCTTTTCCGTCGATCCGAAGGGGCACGTGTGCCTTATCATCGCCTATTCGCGGAACGTTTTTTGCGAGATTTGGGGGATAATTAGAAGTGGGGGGGGGGGGGGGGGAGACTAAATTGTTGCGAAATGCGAATCGACGGTAACTGATGCGTGCCAAAGGACGAAAAAAGGGGGAGACGATCGAGAAGAGACGACGATCCCATTTCCAGATAACGACAACTGAATAGCTGGTTGAATGGCAGAAAGTGTAAAGTAAGAAAGTAAATGGGAAAGAATGATGAAAACGGAAAGAGAGAGAGAGAGAGAAAGAGAAAGAGAGAGAGAGAGGGGGAGATGAAGGCTACACGGCTATATAGATGATTGAGAACAGAGCAGAAACATATTGGAACGAGAGGCCCTTCCCTTCTCTCTTCATTGCATTCGGCCCTCTTCCCTAATTGCCATGTTGCGTGTGACCGAAAAAAAAACGAAGAGGCGAGAGGAGGATGGGTTCCGGAATATAATTGGCTATGGATGCATTCAGTCTCTCTCTCTCTCTCTCTCTCTCTCTCTCTCTCTCTCTCTCTTTTGCTTCTTTTTCTTTCCAAATATATGTCATGAGGAGAAGGGGAGAAAGAAGAGAATGATGTTTCCAGAAGAGAAGAGAAGACGTTCCAGGTCATAAATTCCAATGTGTGTGTACGTGAAACACAAAAAGGCACTGAACCGTGGATGGATGATACAAAAGATCAGCGATTCTTGAGAGGTTTCGGATGGATGTAGTAGCATTTGAGCATCATTTCGGAATGCAAATACAGTTGAGAGATGCTCAAGGAGTGATATGAAGACGTCCGTAGGCATTCTGTTCGACTCTTTTTGCACGTCCAACTTGACTATTTCAGCCAGTGATTTCCACAGCGCTAGTCTTGACTAATGAGATTCCCAATGTGTTTGTGGACGTATTCTCGGTTACCCCGCACGAACATCTCGAAGTGTGCGAAGTGTGCGTGGGATTCCGGCCCATCCGATCGATGCACATGTGCTCTCCAACCGCATTCTTCTCACAGGTACTCCCATTTTCCCTTACTAGAGCGCTATGAAATCTAGAAGTGTTCATCAGAGTTTAGTCGAAGTTCCACTCATAATGTCCGTGGAAGAGAGGGACTTGAAAACAGGGAAGTTAGTCCAAATATCAGAGACTTTACGGTATTCGAAGTTGTACTTCCATGACAACACTTTCTAATTGTAAGTGCTCAAAGTTATACCATTTATTGGGGAGATTTCGGAATAAAAAAAGCTTATGGAAATATATCGAAAATGGGAGAGGATCAACCACAAACTACACACTCGCGCTGTCCTCAAGAACATCATCGGGTGCCCCATAAACTTTCTAATTCCACGAAAGTAAGAAAGAAAAAGTTGAGTAGGGAAGCAGAATCGACAAAAAAGGGAAAGTTGCAATCAGAATGACTTCCGATTGTGTCCACGGGGTAAAAAGAGAAGAAAACAAGCGATTTAGAGGTGTATCACGGTTTATTAGCTGCGACAGCTAACTTACACAAGAGAAAACTAACAAAATGACTCAAACGAGTCTTGAGTCCGAGGAACTGTCGGATTAACCGTCAGCACTGCTCGTTCCCAACTAGACTAATTCAAAACGGGATTTGAGGCGCGTTCGCGCCACACGCTAAACAGCGCGCTTGTGGAGTGTCGTTACCGAGAGAGTGCGGCGCAGCAGAGACGCAGGCAGGCGAGGTTCGCGGGCACCGAAGACCCGAAACTTCCCCCCCTCCTCCAAGATGGCTGTCCCCAGCCATGACATCTCGGCCGCAACTCTACACGAGCACGAACACTAGAACTCAGCACTACAACTAAAAACTTATACAATAGTAACTAACACTACTCAACTAGACATGATAGGGGGTAAAAGGTAAAATACTAACACTAAACAATAATTATATTATATTCACCCTCGCATGAGCTCGCTTTCCGGTGCTGCTTCGCTGCTTCCCTCCGTCGAGACACCACATGCTTCCTTGATTTTGACTTCGTCCTTGTCCAGGGCGTCGATCAAGTAGTTTGCCAGTTCCTTACTGGACTTCACACTGCTGTTTAGAATCAGTGGGAGATTCTGCTCGCCACTGCTCTTCAACGGGTTCACGATCGAGACGTTCGGGAACCTTTCCCTCCAGTACTCGTAGATCTTCCGTACCTCTTGGAACTTGCAGTCCATGTGTCCAGGTACGATCGTTACTTCCTTCCTATGTTCTCGGAACTCGTTGATCATAGATCCAGCCGCATCGTTGTACTTCCGGTCTTGTGTGATCCTCACAACGACCACGACCTTCGTCACCTTCGCGTCATCGTATTTTTGGTGGAAGATCGGCAAGACTGCTCGCCGAACTTCATAAATCGCTGCCTCTCGGATTCCCATTCGCGGAACCACGATCACCAGTCCCTGCTTCATGCTCACCTTCCTCGGCTTACACTCAGCTTCATCTTTTTCACGAGCGCTTTTCTTCGCGTCGCTTCCTTCTTTCTTCTGCTTCCGGCGATCTGCATACTTCTGCTCCGTCTGGGTATTCACCCCAGGAAATTCTTTCTGCTCGACCGTCAGCTTCTTGTTGTTCACATGCTTGTGGACCTTTCTCGATGTACACTCGTACTTCATGTGACCTATCCCGCCACAATTGAAGCACGTGCGACCTCTTCTGTCACGCTTTTCCTCGACTTTCTTGTCACGAACACGGTTCGCGAAGCGTTCCTGCTCCACGCGTTCCATCTCGTCCGCCCATGAGTCCTTGATTCGTTTCACAGGTTCCTTGAGCTGCCTGATATCCTTCCTGCCTCGCTCCTGCGATTCATTGACATGAACACTCATCTCTGTGAGCTGTTCATTCTCGCTTCTCGGCTGGATTATCTGCAAGGCCACCTCTCTAGGTGCCTTTAACTCCTCCTGCAACTTCTCAAGCTCATTCAGCAACGATCTGTTCACGTTGTGAGCCTGCAACACTCCTTTTCCCATTGTCTTGAGACATTTCGCCAATTCTGCGCCTGATTCAATGCCATATTGAGCCATTACGCCCAGCACGTCATCCCACCATTCGTACATATTGATGTTTCGCCAACCTTCCCGCAGTTTCTCTCGGAAATTATCGATTGGTTTCACAATAGCATTTCTTTGACTCGAAGTACACTTCGAATACGCATAGACTTGTCTGCGCACTTCTTCCTGCAGATTTTCTGCCTCATCAGTCACAATTCTGTGCATTTGTGCCAGCCGCTCTCGCTTCTGCTGCACGCTAATACCATCTTTTGCGCTGTTCGTTCTTTTTTCATCGGTCCGAGCACTGTTCACGTTTCGTCCATCGAAACCAGCACTTTTCCCGCGTTTCTGATCTCCGGTCATCGTCAGTGCAATCTTTTGCTCACTGGACACCTTCCGATCACTCGATCGCTCCGAATCCGCGGTGGCCTTTTCGCTATTGCACTCCCCGATCACCGGTTTGCTGCTCACGTCATCCACCAACTCATCTTGCACGATCCTCGAAGAATTCCTGGTCGCCGGCACGACATTTCCGACTAGCATCACGCTGTCACACTGGAAATCGCCCGAACGCACCAATTCTTCCGTCATTTGCTAGTCCACTCGAGTGCTCCGTTTCTCCTTCGAATGCTTGTTGAATTTATCGATTGTTTCGGCAAACTCGCACGAAAAATCAATAAATTGCTCTGAGTTTCCTGTTTTTCACCTTTTCCTCACTTTTCTGTCGCTTTCGCAATGGCGTCGGCGATTTCCAAGTGAGTACTCGGGCAAAATGTGCGGAAAAACAAAGAAAAAACAATAGATAGTATTCGAACTTCCTTCGCTTTACTTTCTTTCAAGCTCTTTCGACACCTCCGCAACCGGCAGCGGTGTTATTCCAGCAAGAAATACGGTAAAGTATAAATGCGGACGAACGAAAATACCGGTTCGGCCCCCAAGTTGCAATCAGAATGACTTCCGATTGTGTCCACGGGGTAAAAAGAGAAGAAAACAAGCGATTTAGAGGTGTATCACGGTTTATTAGCTGCGACAGCTAACTTACACAAGAGAAAACTAACAAAATGACTCAAACGAGTCTTGAGTCCGAGGAACTGTCGGATTAACCGTCAGCACTGCTCGTTCCCAACTAGACTAATTCAAAACGGGATTTGAGGCGCGTTCGCGCCACACGCTAAACAGCGCGCTTGTGGAGTGTCGTTACCGAGAGAGTGCGGCGCAGCAGAGACGCAGGCAGGCGAGGTTCGCGGGCACCGAAGACCCGAAACTGGAAAGAGAAGAAGAAGCATTGACACCGTCGGCCGCAATCAAAACAGCGACACAAAGTCAACTGGTTCGTGCGACCGAAAGCGACATACACACACAGTCACACACACCGATTACACCGCCCGTCTTCTGGCTTGTTTGTGATATCCGATTATGGTCCGTTCCCTCCTCCAAAAAACAATCATCCGACTCCAAAAGTCCAAAATTCCTGTGACCACTCGAGCAGTCTTCCACTCCATCTCCACACTTCTCGTGTTTGCGGTCTTTCTCGAGACTGCTGACTAAAGTTCGTTCGATCTACCGTATGCCTACTACGACCGTAATGCCGCCGTTTTACACACCTAATCCTTCCTGCTAATGTTAGCAATACCGAAGAGGCCGGCGTCTGTGTGTGTGAATGAGATAACCGACACGGTGGGTGGCCTATGAGCAGGTCGTTTCCGAGGGGGCGGCGCCTGTTTTGGTGCTGCTGGTCTCTTGATCGATGAGACAGAAATCAGTGGGGTTGGCGATGGAACGAGTGTCCGATGTGTCGAAGAGCAAGCACCTGATCTCCAGCCGAATTGAATTGTGGAGCCATTCTACATAAGTGAAATGCACTTTGATCATTTGACCTACACACTGAATTACATCCAATATCTACAAGGCAGACCTGGCTGTTCCTTTTTAGTGACGGTTCACAGGTGCTTCTATGCTGTTTAAGTTCCCGCGCCACCGGACTACATGTTGGTCAAGTTGTTTCGAAACGGGACGTGTTCTGTTCGATAGAGTTCGACACGGGACGTCCGAATATGTGCTCCAAGTTTGCAGAACGAGCTCCGGAGCCGAGTTAGAAACTCGCAAAATTGCCCCGCACGCTTGGTCCCGTTTCGAAAAATCACGCGGGCACTTTCCACACTTCACCCCGAAAGCAGTCAGACAATGAACCTTTCCGGTGATTGATGATTCACTGAGAAATCAATTCGGTTCTGCAATGTTCGAAAGAAAACTGAAAATCACAATGTTTTTTGAACGAACAACGCCATTTGGTTGCTGACTAGGTTTTCAACAAATGATCAGAAAGATGTCAAGTGTTATCGTATCTGAAAACTTTGGACTTTTGTTCCAATCGCGTTCCAACAGAAGTGTCCATTGAGCCCTATCAAAACAATTTTCCAATTGTTTCTAGACACTCTCCGAGTCGGCTCTCTCCCTCTTCGAAGATTCATGGATTGCTCTCTCGAGAAGCTCGATTTGCGATGCGTTGAAATGTGGAAAGACGCGTGTTTCAATGTGACGTAGGAGGTCATAAAAGTGGCAATTCAGCTCTCGTCCTCCCCCACCCCGCCCGTTTCCCAGCCCCCTCGGTCCCCCCTCACAGGTTCCCCTTGACACCCCCCGGAAACCGGCCGATTTCCCGTTCTCCCCCGCTGCTCCCCTCCCCGCCGCCGTTGACCACTAATTAGTCTGTCGATCTCAAGTATCTCTTGATAAGAGAGAGAGAGAGAGCACATCCAGTCGTCCCCTGTAACTTGGGCAAACAACACGCTACGCCTCCTTAAATAGAGTAGTCGGCATGTTTGAGGCACCGTGTTCCGGGGGGCCACTCGACTGATACACTCTTACCGATTTCCGTGTTTGTTCCCCCCGCGAGATTAGCCCTCTCATCACTACTCGTGTCGTTCGTCGGCCGTCTTCTTGACCCTCTGGAGATTGTTTGTTGAGATGATACTCTTTTGATCAACGACGTTCGTTCGTTCTACTCTACGGCTTCTTGTGCACCCTGTTTGCCCATGTCCTTGTTTTCCTGTCTAATCGTCTGCAAAAACTGTTCGTCGAGAGAGAGAGTGTGTGAACCAAAGAGACGCTGAGAGCCTGGGATCAAAGGGCCCGAGGAGGTGTCAGGTGGCGGCAGTTTGCAGAAGAGCACCGGATTGCAAAACACTGATTGGAGAAGTGATAAGAGAGAGGAGATTGACCCCCCCCCCCCGAGTCCAAATCTCGGGAAACTGCAAACTTTGAACGATTCATCACCGCCTAGACATGTGCCAGAAAGGGCACCAACCCCTGAATGGCTTCTCCTTGATTGGCCTTATTCAATCAGAAATAGTAAAATGTCTATCTCGTGAGTTCCATGTTCCCCTCCCAATCCGTCCTCTTCTGCTCTCTGCTCCCCCTCCGGAGCCCATCCCTTCCGTGGCCACTCGGCTCTCCTCGTGCTCTCGCCCAGCTGTTTGCCTTCTTAAGCGCCTTTTCGACCGTTTTTCTCAATTCGTTTGTCACCATTCCAGACGTGACAAGATTCCCACCTGACTACCATTCGCCACCGCCCCGAATCGCCGCGAGAAGAGAAAACAGTGCGGGGGTTCGCCGACGCAAAACGGGCGTACTGTAGGGGAGAAAGAGCACAAATCGGGGAGGAGATGGGCAGGGGGCTCTCTGGAGCATTCCTCGAGTTCTTCCAGTACTTTCAACTGAGCAGTAGTACCTGTTCCTACAGTTCTTGCTGTTTCTGCTGACTCTCTTCCGAAAGTTTCGCCTTATTAGATGAAATGCGCGCGGACCCATATCGGGCGTGTATCCTTCTTACCACCCATTTCAGTTGTTGACCTGAATCGGGTCCGCCGCATTTCACCTATGTGTAGCCATCCTAGGAAGCTCAAGATGGTCCCGCAATGGTTAGGTGGTTTCACCGGATGTTATCAAAACCCTAATCGTTACGAGATCATCACCATTCCGATGGAGCGCATTTCATCGGTGATCCAAGTTCTCTGTTGTCCCTTCGGAACGATGCTGTCTCCTCTAGTCCACATGGACATTTTTCCGAAAGAAACTCGTGTGAAGAATGAATAGAGAAATAGTTTTTTTATTAAAAAGATAAGAATGCCCCGATTCTCTCTTTGTTCGCGGACACTGATTCCCCGTTTCATTCCAATCGTTTTTAATAAAACGGTGCGAAGAGAGACGCTGATGATAACATTCCTCAGCAGAAAACGAGGAACTGATTACAGTTGGTTTCAGTTATGTCATCGGGTGTCACATTCGGATTCCTCATGAAATGCGCTCCACCGAAATGATGATGGTCCCGAAGAGACTTCAATGTTCTGGCTATTCAGTGGAAGTCTCCAACTCATTGTGATACCCAAACCATTGTAAATCGAGAATCCTCTGCTCCAAGAATTGACTGATAACAACATATTTGCCTCGAGACGTGTATTTGTAACTCAACGAACATTTGAAGTGGATAGTAACTGAAACAATTGTGAGTTGTCTCTCCCGTTCCCACTGATTCGTGTGTATTTCGATTCCATCCCGATGTCACATGCTGACAGTCATTCTCTCTCTCTTGCTGACAGTCATTCTCTCTCTCTCCGTCTCTCTCTCTCTCTCTCGTTCGAAAGTATCAATGCGTCTGCAAATGCAAATGTCTGTGGGAGGGTATGTACGTATATGTATGTGTGCCGTTATCTTTCCTTTCTGTGTCTGTTTCCCTTTGATAACTTGTCGTCGTCGTCGTCTCAAATGTTGCATTGTGCACACATAAACACACACAAACACATTCATTCAAACCTCCTCCTCCTCCCTTTTCTTCCATATCAAGAGGAGGAAATAAAGAAAGAGAGAGAGAGAGAGAGAAAGAAAGAGAGAGAGAGAGAGAGAGAGAGAGAGAGAGAGAGAGAGAGAGAGAGAGAGAGAGAGAGAGAGAGAGAGAGAGAGAGAGAGAGAGAGAGAGAAGCATTTCGTAATTGCCCAGGTGTTGTCCGTTTCGAATGATCACTGATTATCCATCAGCTGAACATTTTCCCTCCGAATCATCACCAGTTTCTGGTTTCTCGTCTCCGAGAAGATCACTCCGAAGATGACGATATGAGAGGGCGAAAGTCGTCGAGACAATTGATTGATATTTATAATATATTATAGGAAGCAGGCAACGTGTTTTGTTTATGAAATAGTGCAACCGCGTCCATCTCTTCCGCCACCGCCGCCGCCGCCACTGCCTATATTCCTGAAACAGCAATAGTCGACGAGAGTTGAAAACGCGCTCCGATGAACGGTTTGCCAGCTCGACAGTCTCGCCGGTTCATGTGCCAAAGGCTTCTCAGAGGGGCCATTCAACATGTGGCTCTGTGCCTTTCATTGTCTGCGTCTCCGAGGTTCCACTCGTCTCTTGTCCTGTAACAGGCGAGACAGCGAATGAATTGAGAGACGTAGATCACTGGGTTCTGAGCAGAGCCTCATTTGAATTTTCATTCTTTCGAATCTAAATGGAATTGTGTGGGGTAGAAGACACGGTGGTACTGCATACTGCTCTTCCGTCGTATAGGAACAGTGAGTTAATCAGAATCCGTGGCTCCGGAGAGTTTTTTTGGTTTCTTTTTGATCTGAAACTCGGCGAGCAAACCAGTTTCTGCTCTCTGTCTCTCACCTTGCTAACTCATTTAATCGAGCATTTCAATGTTCCTCTCGTTTCCTCCCACTTCTTCTTCTTCTTCCCATTCTCTCTCTCTCTCTCTCGCTCTAATTTCTATTTGCCCACCTACAAAAGCACTGTAAGTGGTCGCCTCCGCTCGGCCGACGCCCCGCCCTATCCCTGCCCCGTTCTCCTCCCTCACTCGCCCCGCCCCCTCCGCTTCCAACTGCTCGCCGAGCACCATCGACTATTCGTGCTCGTCGTCATTCGAATTCGGCTACTGTCCTATTCAGCGGTGACCAGTGTCCAGCGTCTTACCTGTTCAATATTTAGACTGACCACTGAGAGATCTAATACTGTCAGGTAATGACGCTGGAACAGTCATTCGGTAAAATGAAAGCAGGTGAGATATATCAATTGTTTTATTCAATTACGATAGGCTATAAACTGAATACCGGTGAAAAAGAACAGGAAGGCAGATTCAGATAGCCTGAATCAGCTGATACGTTAGTGATAAAACACAACAAATACGAGAATGATGGTAGAAAGGAAAAGAGGGGAACTACATCAAAACCCAATAATTTTTATATAATTCTATGGAACGTGTTTAATTAAATGAATTCTATATTATTTACTTCTTTTTGTTCTTCTTCGCGCTGTTGTTCTTCGTCTTTCCAGTCGTCGTCCAACCATCGTCCTCCTGAAAAATCAAGTTTAGTTGAGGGAATTGGAAGAAAAAAAAAGAGTCGCTAGGTAGAGAATGTGTACACTCGGCTAGTTTCTCCCTTCCTGCCAAAATAAACACGTGTATTATATTTGTGTTTTACGTGCTTCTTATCACCGGACAGATGCTTGGCTCAGAGCCAATAGATCAATGGAACAGGAATGCTCACCTTGGCCGGCTCCGCAGCGACCTGCTTCTGTTTTTCCGATTCAATTCGTTCCCGCTTTTCTCTGACGTCATCGTGTGACAATATCGGAGCATCGGCGAATGAAATCTGCTCGGTTTTTGAACTTGGGAACCCGAGACCAGGAGGCGGCGTGAGAACAACGTTCTCGAGACCTGGCGGTGGACCGGATGTTGGTGTCTGAACAGTCAGACTTATGATGAAAGTGAGAGTTTATCATACCGGTGCATTAGACGTTGCTCCTATGCCAAACATATTGGATAGCGAAAACGAGGAGAACATTGATGTCATGGAAGGGAGCTTGGGCATATTCCAGAGCTGAAATTGGACGGTGTAACGTAGAAAACTGAGGCTCAACAAGTACCGCATCCATTTTCTCCTGATACGCATCTTTCACAGGCTCTTGAACAGGCGTTGGAGCTGGTTCCGCAGAGGGAGCAGCGACTGGAGTGTTACTAGAAGAAGCCGGAGTAGCTGCTGCTGCCACGGCCTGGGGTGCCATAACTTTTCCAGAAGGTGTTGTTTCAGCTGTTGACTTCTTTTTATTTTTCTGAACACCACGTTTATTGTTGTTATGAATATCACTTCTTACTTTATTTTTCTTGTTATTCGTGTCTTGAACAACATTCATAGAATCGCCGTATTTCGAAGAAGCCGTTTGCCAATCAGAGTCATCAGGAACAGCTGATTCTGATTCAAAACTGGGAACGGCAGGTGCAGCTGTCTCTTCTTCAATATCCACCTGCTCCACCTTTTTCTTTTCTGCAGACGCGGCAGCAACTCTCGCTTGAATTTCAGCTTTTTTTCGGGCCCATTCTTCTTTCCGTTCTTGTTTTTCTTTTTCTGCCTGAGCTTCTTTCGATAACGGCTTCGTTTGCCACGTGTCGGTTTGGACAATCGGCGTCGGAGCTTCAGGGGCTGGTCCCAGAGAAGACCAAACCTCAGTTTTTGGGACAGGAACCTGCTTCTTTTTCTTGTTTTGGTTCTGCGTTGCTTTGGAATAGTTGGCCGGTACAGTCACGCTCGAAATAACTCCCGACTTCTGAATGAGACGTTTAGGTTGTGCGGAGTAAAGTTATCTTACAATTTTGCTGTTTTTACTATTAAGCCAAGAACTGTTTGCAGGTTGCATTGGAGCTGAAGCTGCTGGAAGAGAAGGAAAATCGAGCCGTCCATGAGCAATGGCAGTGGAGGAAGTGGAGGAAGTGGAGGAAGTCGGCCTCGAGTCAGTTCGTTGTATCATTTGAATGTTCGACTTGGCAGCGGGAGTCACTCGATCGTCGACAGTGTCAAAACGGAGCAACGAATTGTTGACTTTTATGACAGCCTGAGGAACATCTCGACGGGAGGTGTAATCCTCTTCCTCCTCTCTCGTTTGGGCTCTCGATGTTTTTGGTTTCGGTTTCTGGACAACAGGGGCAGGAGGCGGTGGTTGCCGCTTTTTAGCCAACGGTGGGACTTTTATGCGAAGTGGAGGAGCAGAGGGAGCGGAAGAATCACCAAGAGACGGGAAGTGATCCACAACGACAGGAGCAGGAGGTCCTGCCTTATTGACTTTGTTGAGTCGTGGAAACTCAGAAGACCGTACACTTGGCTGCAAAATTACCATTTTTCGGTGCATTCTAGAAACATTTTAATTTTACCGGTGGAGGTGCTTGAGGTGCCAGACTCGGAAAGTCTTGTTGGCTAGTGGTAAACGCGGATCGCGTACTAGTGAAAACTCCTTTGCTCTGAGCCGAACGAACAGTTGTGAACTGACTGGGATCACTCTGCGGATTCGTTTCAACTTGTCTCTGGACCAAAGCGATTCTTTCGCGTGGAACAGGCGGCGCCGGTTCGTTATGACCGTGTCTTCCACCTCGACCTCTGATAAATTTTCAAAAATGAATTTGTAATTAGAAATAGAAATTCACCTTCCAGCAGGTCGGGTCGTGTCTCCAGGTTGCCTGTGTCCGAAACCTAACTCAATTAGATTTCTTTTCTCCGAATGCTCATTGGCTCTGTGCAAATCAAGCTCGAACTTGTTTGCGAACGCTATTCCCATCTGCTTACACTCGTCAGATTCGCAAACGTAATGGTTGTCTTTGTAATGTTTTTTAAGCTCATCGTGTTTCCTGCAAGTTACGGAACATTGATATTGAAAACCGTAGAAGAAACGAACCCAAAGAATACATTGGTCATTGTGCCGTCAGATTCACAGAATTGACAGAAGAAGTGCTCTTTTCGGAGATGACGATATCGGTTTTCTTCGTCTAAGAACTTTTGTTCGCAGAATAAGCATTGTGGATGTCCTTTGAAACTTTTATCGTCGAAATCTCCATATTTCATGTGCCTTTGCAACTGTTCTCTTGTATATGTTTTCCTTTCTCTCGAGAACAAGTTTAGATTTTCTGTGCAAATGTGACAGTATGATTGGTCGTGCTGATTGGCCATGTGCTGTCGGAGAGACATGAACGATGGGAATTCGAGACGTTCACCGTCGTCACTGAAAGAAAGAGTTCCGACACTTCCGTTTGAAACACATTCTCACGTCTTGCAGATCTTACACACATGTGCAAGATACTTTTCGTACTTATTTCCGGCGATTTTATTTTTGAATCGAATACCAAAACGATCCTCGTCGGGATGTGTGGTTTTCGGGAAGGAAAGCGGAATAGCACTCAGATCTTCATCGAGAGTGCAGTAGGAAAGAACTTCGATATCAGCACGACAGACAGGACACGTTTTTGAGTTACCGAGCACGCGCATTCGAATTGCACATTCAACGCAAATCGGGTGACGACACTCTCCAATCTCAAATGATTGGATGTTTTGATACTATTTTTTGAATACAGGACAAACCCCAAAAACATCGTTTGGCTTACAACAAATGTCACAGTCAGCCGATTGCGCGCCACATGGAATATCGGAGAAGTTCGTCTGGAAATATGAGTTCTGTTTTCAAAATATTTCAAATTGAATATTTACATGTGCTGCCGAAATCATTCTCTCGTATTTCTTCATATCTACTTTTGTAGACTGAGGTCTCGAGTTCTGGTTGTGGCGAGGAGGAGGCCTTCTTCCAGAGTTATTACTATTTCCTGGAAAACGGTTTTCAAGACGTTCTCCGATAGTTTATCAAAAACCTCCTCTGCCGCGACCTCCACTGGGTCCCTGCCCACGACTTCTCCCATGATTCTGTAAAAGCAAGAGCTTTATTTAGTCAATAATTTAAGAGACTGAAGGTCACTTACGTTTTTCCTGCCCTCGTCGCTATTTTTTCCATTGGCGACGTCGTCAGACATGATTAGGAGATTCTGAAGCAGATTTCTCATAACTCAAATATGAAAAATTTTAAGGAAAATCAGAGGCAAACGGCTGTCTATTAGGGGAGAAATTGCACAACATTGTCCACGATTGCAGTTCTCGCTGTTGCGCTGGAGCGCGCTTTCGCCTTGACACACACACATCACTTCACCGAAGCTTTGACCAAAGTTTCCGCCGAAAAATCAAAAATCGATTCGTTAAAAGAGACTCTGCAGATCTGTGCACAGCTGTAAGACGATTCTGAAAAACTGAAAATTTAAACTGAGCAAAGGAGCGACTCAGAACACAAAAAACAAAACATCACGCATGGTTTCTCTGTCCGAGCTCAGCTGAGCGCTGAGACTAAGTAGTTAAATAGGTAAACCGCTACTGTTTCTGGTTTATTCATATATTTCACAGGTATTTAAATTTTTAAAACTGAAGAAAATGGAAAACAACAGAAAAAGTTCAAACAATTACACTTTATTGTGCATTCGTTGGTTTCTTAATTTTCGCGAGAATCTCGTCCTTTGTCAACCGTTTCGCCATCTTTTTTTTGATAGGAACCGCTTCGAATTCCGGTCGGTAGATCCTGCGGTGCTTCGGAAGGGTGGGAGGAGACGGGGGTTCGCGTTGGACAAGGTCCTCATCGCACTGAAAGAATCGGGGGGTTCCATTAGTTGATTGGTCCAATAACTGAAGATGTGATGGTCGGTGCCCAAAAGTGGTTGTTTACTTTATGCGCCCTTCGTAAAACTAGCCAATTCTCTAAATCAAACGCTCACTTTTGCCTTGCCCGTCCTACTCTGGTACTCGTCTTCGACTACTTGGAAATCTGAAATAAAAAATTGTTTTCCGAGCACAGAGTCAAAACTAAATACCTTTGTCGTGTTTCTCCTCGTGCTTTATTCTGGATGACAGCTGTCGGAACACCATATTGCACACGGAGCACACCAGCTCTTCTGCTTTATGTTTGAGGCGAATGTGCTCGTTGACATCCTGAATTCAACTCCATTCTCTCTCTTTCTCTTCCTCTTCTCTTACTTTCACAAACTTGAACTTCAAATCTTCACACCCTACTCGAGGACATCTCTTCCACACCCTATTGTGCTCCCTCATGTGCTTCATCAGAGCGGTTGCCGTTACGAACTTCTGGTGACATACTACGCATTCCTCTTGTTCCACGTACTTTCTGAAACCCTCCGTGTGACAGCTGTCAGAGTGTCACAGAGCGGCTTACTCGTGCTCCAGCAACATGTGCTCCGCGAGAACAGAGGCCGCCGAATAGATCTTTCCACAGATGGTACACTTGCACGAGGCGCACGCTTTGTGCAACGTCTTGCAGCCCATATGGTACTGAAACGTAGAATTTGTGAAGTGGCAGTGCCAAGTTTGCACAGATGTTACTCGGTACCAGTTGGAGATCTAGTTCTCACTCATTTCGAAATCTCCGCAAGTTCGTGAGCAAGAATTGCGCAGAGTTCGATGAATTATTCAAAACAAACTATTATGCGCTAGTTTCTCTGAAGACGTATAAATCTCCAATGCCCTTCATACTTGTTGGAACAACTTTTCAGCAAAGTATCCAATGATTCTCGTATCCTCTCTTGTTTTCTGACCTGAACAAAGTGGTTCTGCAAGTTGTGCTTGAGTGTGAACATCCGGTCGCATTCATCGCACTGGTACTCCTTGTGTCGCCAACGTCGGAACCTGAAATGGCTGCCGACTGTCGGGGTACTGTCAATCACTTCGCCTACTTTTGGCGGGCTGTTTCCCTTTTCGTCGCCCTTCCCGCCGTCATCGCCTCGTCGCTCTCGTCGAATTCGCCGACCGACTCATCGAAATCCTCGCGATGCGGCTGAAAGACATCCCCCATCCGCTTCTTTCTTTCGAGAACCACCACTCACGTGATAGCTGGAAGACTCGCCTCGCTCCAGCGATAACTCATCTTTCACTCTGAGTTCGCGATCGAAATTGGTGAAGACAGCTGCAAAGATTGTTCTTTGGAGCTGAAAAAAAAGAGGAAAAGAGCAATCTGGAAATTGTCGAAAACCAACGAAATTATCGCTCGCATGGCTGCTTCTCTTTTCTTTTTCCGAGAGAAGATGAGCTCCGTCTTCTCCGTTTTTCGTCCGCTTTACATCATCCACTCCTTTTCCGCCGTTTCGGTTTCCACTCAAACAAAAAAAAACCCCTACTAGCCTCCTCGATTCCCATATCCATCATTAGACACTGACTGACCTTTGTGTTCCAAGGACGACTTAATGGCTTCGTCGGAGGAAGTTTTCGGTTGGTAATCGTTCTCCTCGAAGATCTCCTCTAGTTTGAGCACTTTGATTTGTGTACCGTCCATTTCGCATCGAAATGAGACTTGTTTTTCATTTTCCCCGATAATTCGTGGCTTGTGCCACGTATTCACCCAAGTTCACGCCCCTTTATCCGAGTTCGTTCACGTGTGTGCGTCACGAGAAGCGTGTCAACGGACCACTGGCCCGCCCGCCGTGCTGGCGCCGTTTCTTGTGACGTCACGATTTATGTCAATAAATCTGTCAAAACTTAAATTCACACGCTTTATGTCTGGAAAATTGTCTGCAATCTAATCGGAGTCAAGCTTGTTTTCATCGAATCATTATCTGATTATCAATTTTTCTTCAAAAACTGAATTTGAAATCGGAATGTTGTTAAAATTGGGTTCATTTCTGTCAGCTTCTGGTTCTTGTGACAAAATTAGCGACAATTTCTACGGATACTCGTTGCGTATTACTCGTTTCCCACGCTTTATCGATTTTCCTCTCGACACTATGTTTACACTTGTGAATAGAAAACGTTTATGTGGGAATTAAGGGCGTTTCTCACATCACTCAAAAATTGTCGTTGTTTCAGAACCACTGTTATCAGCATGAACGACTAGCGGAATGAGCATCAATATCACTGATATCGACGTAACGCTCGTCGACTACTTCGCCGTCGCCGGTTATGATCCAGACACAGGACTTGTGGTAATGTTTTTGTTATCGATAATGGAGTTATGCAAGGGTGTAAAATTAACCGAATTCGGTTAATTTTACACCCTTGCATAACTCCATAAAACAAGAGATCGATTGTCGGAGAAGCAAAAGAATATCGAAAGTAAAACCAAAAAACGAAGAGAATAAAAAGGAGAAAAAACCTGAAACACTGAATGGCAGGGCCGTTAGACGGATAATTTATGCAAGAGAAAAATGAGAGAAAAGCGAAAATGGGTCAATGGTGCTGGCAATCTCATTCCATGGAATGTTGGAAAATCTTGGTTTTTTTCTAGATTATTTTCACTGAAAAGACTCTTTGGACTAAAGTCTTTTGTTTTAGGTAGACACCAAATACGACCCGAGTCACTCGCCCGGTGAATCCCCTGGAGGCTCTTCTCCAGAGTTTCGACCACCTCTACAACGATCTTTTGTTGCTAAAATAATCAATCACTTCCCTCAAAGACGACCCGGGAATCCATTCTCGGATGATATACTTCACGTGAGTCGTGTTTCTAGAACTTATTCAACGATCGCCTTGCTTTCAGCTATGCATGCCACGTGGACTCCGATTCTACACCGAGAAAGATGTGCCGAAGAAGCCGATTATGCACACTTTTGCGAATATTCGGGAAGATGGATCACGTGTTAACGGAACAGCCATCACGTTCTTCGAAGAAGTCAAAGACATGGCGATTTGTGAAGCGATGGCTCAATTGCAACAGGATCACGTGAGAGAGATCACTGCGAGGCATAACGGAGTGGTCGAAAAGCAGCAGAGAACCCATCATCCACCAGGAACTGTTTCGGGTAAGAGTTTCTGAACGGAAACATAAAATGGAAAGCAGTTTCCAGGAGGAACTCACACACTGCCAAGAAACCGAAGAGATCGAACGAAACGAGTTTCCTATTACGAAGGAGGAGGACACAATCTACTGTTCATGTGAGTTTCCAATAATGAAAATCTATCACCGGACTGAAAAAGAAAATGAAAGTAAGTAGAAATGAAAGCCTAAAAACCGACTTGCCTATGTGCATTCTTACAACCGTCGCACAATAAAACCAAGACGTGCGAAATAAACGAAGAAAAACGCATTTGCCCAGTGCTCAAAATTAGCTTCAATCCGAAGTTGTATAGTATAGTCTAAAGACAGCTACTTTTGCATACTTTCTGCAAAACATTCCACACTGAATTCTCGTTCCAGGTCCCGTACCATCTGTGTGATTTCTCGCCTGCCACTCGTGAATTCCACTCGTGCTCTCCTTTCAACCCTCTATCAGATAATCTCTTCTCCGTCTTCGCCACCCCTACCGTTGGAATCTTATATCTACTGGTGTCTCTACGAAGTTCCGCTCCCTTCTCCAAGCATGACTCTCAAGGTATTCGTTTCTTCTCGTAACTGGACCATATTTCTTTCGTTTCAGATCCCTCTGCTTGACACAACTTTAGTTGTCCAACGACCCGGTCCAAAAGAGCTCCCGTTTTTCGATGATTCCATTGGGAGCATCTTCGACTTTTTGCCTGTCGAGAAGTTCATCAGACTCTTCTCTTGTTTCCTTCTCGAACATCAAATCCTGCTCTGTTCGAAGGACCTCTCTCGCCTCATGTCCGTCTGCGAGTCTCTTCTGGCTCTTTCCTTCCCGTTCAGATGGCAGATGACCTATGCTCCCGTTCTACCGTACTCCAAGTTGGATTTCTTCGAAGCGCCTGTTCCCTATGTCATGGGATGGTACTACGAGGACAGTGTGCCAGAGGAGCTTTTCCAAAGCAATGTCTGCGTTTTGGATCTCGATGGCGGACGAGCAGAACTGCCAGAAGACGTCCCTGTTTTCCCGGGAGCCAAGCAGTTGGCGAATGATATCAAAAACGCTTTGGACCGGCTGACAAGTTCTGATAAAATGCTAACATCGGTTTCGACTGTGCGGGGTGAGCCTGTCGAAGAAGAAGCAGAAGGAGGCGTCAAGATGCGTAAGAAGAGCAAGCGACCGGACGATTGGGCAGCGAAACGAATGAGTAGATCATTTGACTTGGATGATGGAAGTGCTCTTAGCGAGGAGTTCAATGGTGAGTTTTGTTTCGAATTGTTCTCAAAAGTTATTGTTCTTATTTGCAGGCATGCTCAGGAGACCATCTCGAACTGGTCTCCAACCTTTGCAACTCGAAAACGTTCTCAGAAACAATTCCACACTTGCCAGAGTAGCTGAAATTGCACGACGAGCCGGAGTTGTTGTTGACGTCGATAACATTGAAACGGAGTTTGCAGGAGCACAGACTCTCGATTCTCCAGTCGCCAGACACTATTTCGCTGTGAGTGATCATCCACGTCTTTCCTGATTAGCATAACAATTCATAACCATTTTCAGGACGCCAAAGTCAACAATGCAATTCGCGAGTGTGTCCTCAATCGATTCGTCGAAATGTTCTACTCTTACGAGCACTTTGTCATTGGAGGCCAGGGATGCGATGATCGTGACGCTTACGAAGCGAATCGAGAGAGCATGGCCAGCTTCGACAAAGCGTCGTTCCTGTCAGACCAGCCGGATAGTCATCTGGCCTTCTTGGCGGCGTTCCTCGAAACACAAATGTTCACCTCGTTCATCGACGCAAAAATCCTCTCGCAATGGGAGACTCCCGATGAAGGCGTCGTCCTCTTCGATTCTCGAATATCAGCGATGCGCGAACTTCTCGGTGTCTCGATTGTCCGTACTCCCACATACGAAGCTACACCTCCATTCGCAGTCACAGAAGAACTTATCTCGAAACGAGAAGAAACGACTGACTACGTGGTGCCAGCTCCGCACGCATTGGCTGGTGCATTCCCAATTCGATACGAGGGCATGTGGCCAGTTCATCAGCTCAATACCACTCTTCTCGACGGCGCCAATCTCATCAGCCCTGCACCTTCACCCTGGCGGCAGCGGTATCCGCGACTTCGCTCGAAGGCAGGAGAAGGATCGAACGGAAATTCGGGATCACCGTCGGTGCGACCAACAAGTGTCTATGGAGGAGCAGGTCTGATGCAAGCGGAATCGAGTAAGCAGATTGCTCAGCAGCAATACGCTTTCGTCCAGCAGTTGCTTAAGGAAACAAAAGGTACGTGACATCGACAAAAACGATTCTGGAGGTATGGGGAATTGAACCCCAGCCCTCTCCCATGCTAAGGGAGCGCTCTACCACTGAGCTATACCCCCGCATGCTTCACCAATTGTGAAATGCTTTGAAGTCGCCGATGGCAGTGTCTTTGATAATTGTCTGTTCCGCGCGGAAAACCGCTTTCCTCCTTTCCTTTCCGCGCGGTATAAATTCCCCTCTTTACGCTTTCCGCGCGGAATCGCAAACATTGCCGCGGCGCCGCTGGCAGAATGAAGCGACAATATAAAATCATCGGTCTCTCACTTGAAACAGCGGGGGTATAGCTCAGTGGTAGAGCGCTCCCTTAGCATGGGAGAGGGCTGGGGTTCAATTCCCCATACCTCCAGAAACTTTTGCTTTAACTACATAACTATTTGATATCCAACTATTTTCAGCAAAAACAAAACGAATGCTGGTGGACAAAATGGGAAAAGAAGCAGTTCAACTCGGACATCTTGATGCAGGAATCACAGGAGTTGAAGAGAACACACTGGTCGCCTCTTTTTGTGATTTACTGGAAAGAATTTGGGCACATGGACTCAAAAACAAACACGTAAAGGAATCAATTAAGAGTTTGAGCACAAAATAGTTTTTAGGGAAAATCGTCACTGTGGAACTTTGTTCTTCAGCATCAAGACTTCGAGAAACCGGGTCTTACAACGAGAGCATCGTCTACTTCTATGCTCACACCAGGTACGAAGTCTCAGTAATACGATGAACTCAACATGTTCTCTCTATTTTATATATCTCGTATTTACTTTATTTATCTTGTTATTTTTTCCTACTTCTCTCCTACTTCAGCATTAGCGTGGCTCGTTTTGCGGCGAAAAATCGAACGTAAGAAATTGAAAGCACAGTGAGATACTGTGTCGGTGTGTGAACCGAACTGCCGCCTTTTGACTGATTTGTGGCTGAAACATCGCTTTCAATAGTCTTCCAGCATCTTCAATGCTCATTTCTCAGTTCGTGTTGTAAAGTTCGAGATTCGTTTAGTTTATCAGCACGAAATAGACCGCCAATTGGTCTCGTACCTTATTGTGTTGTGTTTTTCTTTCCGAGTGTTGTCCGTTTCAGAACAGCGTTCCTTCCGTGCCCCGTCCCTTCCGCCAGCCCCTCACAATAACCATCATCGTCGTGGCCTCCCAGTCGATGAAGTTCCCGCTCCCATCATCCTGTCTCCTCAAAACGACACGGACGTCCTCACCGCCATCAGCGACATCGTTGATTCGATTCGTGGCGCGCCGGAAGAACCTTGGAGCAAGTCGTTGCTCCGTGCCGCCACGTTCATCGCCGACAAAATAACGAATGGAGAAAAGGATTCGAACGGAAATCCAATGGAAAACAACCCATCGCCACTTCCGCGGCCCACAACGATCACCCATCCGGCCGTCGCTCGTTCACGGAACCAATCAGTCGAACCTTCGGGACTACCATATTCTGGAAGAGGCATGAAGAAATCGTCTAGTATCGGTGGTCAGTCTCGTGATTTTGGAATGGTTTTTTCTCTTGAAATCATCTCACTTCCCGTTTTCATACTCACCCCCAAAAAATTAAAAGAACCATCTCCGAAAGTGTGTCTCTAACGCTTTATTACCATCTCTCACATCTTGTCCGTCCGCCTTCTCATTCCCAAACGTGTGGTATTGATTGGTATTCGCAATGAGATTGATAAGCTTCAATGTTTTGGGTCCTGCTCTAACGACGAACGTTCGTTTTCAATTCATGATCGATATATTTCCAGACTTCACCAATCCCTCGTGGAATGGCTCCCAAACAGATGTTTCCAATCTCGGCGGATACGCAAGCGTTGAAGGATCCCCGAGGAAAATGCGATCCCAAAGTAGAGCTAGAAGTCCAGATGGGGCACGAGTTGTACTGTCGCCACTCCCGACACATGTCGCCTACGATCTCAAGTTAGTGTCATTGAACGAGGTCCAAAAACAGTGTCATGTTTCAGAAACGTTCTCCGAATGACTGAAATCAAAACAGACATTGGCTACGCTCGTGCGTTCGTCCGACTGGCCCTGGAACGGAAACTACTGCATAAGCATTTGGGTGCTTTGCTCAGCAACTCGCGCGTTCTGAGGTTTGATCTTCTATTTTTCTTTGCTCACTCCTTCCACAATTTACACATGTTCTGCAGAGAGCTCTACAAACCGTACGCTTTTGTCGGTAGCGACGAGGAGAAAGAGCAGTTCCTATTCCACATTCTCTCGCTAAATGCTGCTCAATTCCGATGCTTCACCAACACATTTACAAAAACAAGTTAGTTAATAAATAACATTACATTTCAAATTCACTTGGTATCTTGCAGAAATGGATTATCAAGTGGTGATTGTCACCGGTTCTGGCCGCGGAGCCATTCCCGCAATTTGGGTTACTG
Source organism: Caenorhabditis macrosperma (assembly GCA_963932285.1). Taxonomy (NCBI): domain Eukaryota; kingdom Metazoa; phylum Nematoda; class Chromadorea; order Rhabditida; family Rhabditidae; genus Caenorhabditis; species Caenorhabditis macrosperma. Next base: position 9,444,714 of record OZ010621.1, on the reverse strand, counting down.
TAGAAGGCAGTCTGTGCTCTACACCGCCCATCATGCTCAAACCCAACACCCCTCTTTTCAAATTCGATGTACGTTTCTTGAAAGCTTTGTAAATTTGAGTATGATCATTGTAGCATAAAAATCTTGGGATCCTGTCAACTCTGCGGATCGGCCATCAGCAGAGTGAAAAGCCTGCACAGTGGTTCCTCGAGTACGTGTTGGTTCGAAACGAGATCACTGGTCAGACGTACAAGTTCCCGTGCTCCAAAAAATTCGGAGAAGATCGATGGTTCGGCAACGGTGAAGATATCACTCTGGAAAGGATGCTTGTTGCCGAGCCGTTCGTCGAGTATGACGGGAACGAAAACGGTATCGCAGATCACGGAGAGCCGTGTTCGCCTGCCAGGACACGGCGAATGAGCTCCCGAAGCCAGACACCGCAAAGAGAAAGAAGTCCATCAAGTGGACGCATCAACGAGTCTAGCTCGCGAAGTAGAAGTATGACTTTTAAATAATATAGTATCAAATAGTGCTCACTTTTAGAAACAAAAATAAGTGAAGTGGAACATCTTCTCGGCGAAGCTGTTAACGCCCTTGTAAAATACTTTTGCTCGGAAAGGAAAGTCAAAAGCGAATTGGCCCATTTATTGTGTGGCCAGAAAGGTCTGGTTTTGGCCATCGAGCAGGCTTTCCAAATAGGTCGCCAAGAATCTCTCTTGAAGTATTTCCGAAACACTTGCCCCTGGGATTATATTGGTGAGTGAACTAGATGAATGAGCGAAACTTTGTTTCCCCTTCAGAACGAATATGTTCTTGGTTCTTTGATCTGTGTCGCAAGAAAGATGTTGACAAACTGCCCAAGGAACAGAAAACTATGATCCATCATGTTTTAAGGTGAGCTGGGAACCTTCTCAAACTATTTGACTGTTGAATGGGATAGCTGAAGAATTGTGTTTCCCTCGCGCGATAAATCATCTTCGAAGTTCACTTCCCCTTTTCTCATATTTTGAAAACGGAAAACGCTCTGATCACAGTCTCTCGCCGATTTCCCAGAAACAATGAAGTGCCGTCCGTCAAGCAGTCTCCTATTCGCGCCAGATCTCATTCCTATTTCTTCATCATTTGTTTCCATGTTTCAGATTGTATCGCAAAATCGACGCGAAGACATCTCTCGGCAAGGACGGCAAATTCCACGTGTTCGTGCTTCTCTCCATCAGGTTTGACCCTCTCTCTCTCGTCCATTTCCCTTTCGCCCCTCAGGATCGTTATCGTTGCGCGCGGGACTCTTTCACTCATTAGGCGATCCTCTTTTTCCCTCCCGGCCGCCCGTTTCGGTTTGTATGCGCAGCTGTTTTACACATTTTCCACATTGGAATCCTTGTAGATTGACAGATAGACGGCGACGAGAATTCGTCCTTTTACAGCCCTTTTGACCTCTATTCGCGTTCGTGTTAGAAAGATATGAACTGCGGTGAATCAGTAGCCGACGGGAACATCACCTGATTTCCCTCTTTTGAAGTTATTTTTAGACTCCTTTTACGATAGCGTCCTATTCACTCCCCTCTCTAGTTACCACCCTCCACCTCCACTCTTATTCCAGAGACCACATCCTTCCCGGACTTCTTCGTCTAATGTGCTACTCCCCAGTCACTGCCGACATGTACAACGAGCCATCGTTCCTCCGAACTCCTGCTCACATGACCTATCTCGCCAAATTGATGTATTCTCTCTCCGAGTTCAACATCACAATCGACCCTAGTCTCACGTATGGAATCTCTTAGTTCTCCTCTCTCATATCTCTTCTAGCCCGTTTCTCTAGTTCCCCTCTCCCCTTGATAGTCTAAATCTTCTCCCGGTTACCGTTTTCTGTACTTTCTGTCTCTTTTCCTCTCTTCTTCTCTCTGGGTCTCTCCCCCGTCTACAGTCTCTCAGTGCCACACTTTCTCGACTTGAAAAACATTACAGCAATACTCATGACAGTCTCTTTCTGTTTCTTTTCCGAACCTCTGCTTTCCGTGTGCCCTCTCTCTCCCCATTTTCTATCAGCTTGGCCCTCAAAATTGCCATAAATTTGGACCTTCCTTCTTGTGAAATAGTTCAAGTCTTCCTTGCTCCTCTCTCACACATTCTTCTCACATCTTTCTCACATCTGTCGCTTGTATATAAAAGTCAAAGTTTATTTAATTTATGTGTTATTGTCAACTTTGAACCACGGTCAGAGATGTCCGTTCTCATGTTTCCGCTCTCCTCACTGTATTTTCATTTTAAAACTTCCTCTCAGATGACGAATTCGACATCGCCTATGTATTTACGGGTAGTTTCGGCCGTATTCTACGGAGCAATTTCGGTGCTAATCGTCTTCGTTAACAAGATTTTACTCACAAATTTTCGGTAAGAGCCATGAAAAGCGGAGGACAGCGACGACAATCAGACATCAAACACTCACTTGTTTTCCAGATTCCCGTCGTTTTTGTTCGTTGGAGTCGGCCAAATGATAGCCACAATCTGCATTCTGTTTCTGGCCAAACTCTTGCGCATCGTGCAGTTTCCATCGCTCGATTCGTCGATCCCTCGAAAGATCATGCCTCTGCCTCTCCTCTATTTCTTCAACCTCATCTCTGGTCTCGGCGGAACCCAAATGATAAAGTTGGTTTTCCGGAGAAAGATCTGAAAAACGGCAGGGAAAACCCCTCATTTCAGCCTTCCCATGTTCACAGTACTTCGACGTTTCTCGATTTTGATGACGATGATTCTGGAATATTATATCCTGGAGTACGATTTGAGACGAAGTTTCTTGAGTTTATCATCGTTATTTCAGTGTGAAAGCCTCGAAAGCAGTGAAAATCTCAGTTGGACTGATGATTGTGGGAAGTTTTATAGCGGCTATCTACGATTTAGCATTCGACGCAGTTGGCTACACGATGATCTTTGTTAATAACATCTGCACAGCGGCGTTAGGAGTTTACACGAAACAGAAGCTGGATGCGAAGGTGGGAACAAGAGAGATGATCTCGATGTAACAACATAGAACAAGTTTGGTTTAAAAGTTGAAAGGAAGATGAAGGTGAAAGAAAAGAGAGGAAACGGGGAAGATGCGTTTATGTGGCAATGACGTTCGCAGAAAGCGATAAACTGGGGAGAGGCGAGCGACAAAGACGCAGAAACAGAACGCCGGGGTTGTAGTGTCCGCAACGCTGAAAAGTGTATGAAAACAGAAGGAACTGAATATTCGTTTTTCAGGACCTCGGTAAGTACGGCCTCATGTTCTACAACTGCCTCTTCATGCTCCTCCCCGCTCTCTGTGTGACACAGTACACTGGAGATCTGGATCGTGCCTACTCGTTCATGCTCTCCGATTCGATGACGTCATCTGTCTGGGCCTGCTTCGCACTTTCTTGTGTCTGCGGATTCGTGCTCAATTATTCGCTTGTATTGTGCACTCATCACAACTCCGCACTAACGACGACCTGCGTGGGGCCTATCAAGAACTTGTTCGTTACGTACGTCGGGATGTTCTCCAGTGGAGATTACGTCTTCCAATGGGCCAACTTTGTTGGAATAAACGTCAGGTGAGAATATGAGTTTTACATCGAAGTAAATATCAACCGTTTTTGTTTCAGTGTCTTCGGAAGTATACTGTACACGTACGTCACTTTCCGGACCAAGTCGATTACCATTGCCTATAAACCTCTCCCGATGACTATTCTTCCGACAGACGTCCACAAGCCACGCAACTAAATACTGAAATTAATCAATTTATCTACAGATATGTATTTACTTTAAAAGCATTTACCCTCATTTTCTAGCATAATTTTCCTGTCAAATACTTATTTAAGAATCAACCACTTCATAGCTTTATAACGCATCCGTCTGGTACGCGAATGTGCTCACAACTTTATATTTATTTGTGCAAAGTATTGCCCGTTTTCCGTTTTATCCACCCCCGTTGACCGCATTTGTGCATTGGTACCCCCTCATTTCGTGTGATATCGCTCTTTTTGTTCTCGCTTTTTGCTTTACTAATGAACTGGATTCTTTCAGACAATATGCGGATTTTAAAGCAGGTTCATTTAGGAAAAAAATTACGAGAAAATCAGAAACTTTGGCAATTGTGACAAACAAAAAAGCAAGAAGCGATAGGAAAAAGAAACGAGAAAAAAAGAAGAAAATTGTTAGAGATCTGGAAGAATTGAATTACGAACGGGCTCAACCGGGACTAAATAGCGCACTGACGAAGAAGAATTGCTAGAGAGAGGAAAGTTACTCGTTAGCTAAATAAATAAATAAAATAATTGAAGAAGATTGACGGAGAGAGAGAGGGAAAAGAGTGAAGAATCACAGAAAAAACAGAGATAGGAAAGCGGAGAGAAAACGAATCAAGGGGCTGCCGGCGGAGCGATGGTCGACGAGGACGGCGATTTGAGGCTCGTTCCGTTCTGGTTTCCGTGCAATTTCATTTGTCCAGCCATCAGCGGATTGATTGCATACAGCCAGTCGTACATCTGAAACTCATCAATGGCGCTCTATCGAACACAGAAACATGGGCGCGCTTTAATCTAAATTAAAACTTCACTGCGTTTTTAAGGATCGAGCAGGATATTTACTAGTAAAGATAGCGTAAGACAATGTGAGACGCAAACATCAATGGTACAGAAACACAATTCGCACATCAAATGCAATCGCGATCCACGAAAACACAGAGTGTGCGCGCAAATGCAATCGCGCTTATCAGCTCTAATGCATTGAATTCAAATTTCAGAGCGTCTAAAATTGCTGGAACTATTTAAAACTGTTTAGTGGACAAGATAGAGTGTGAACAGAAGAAACGCAGTCACCAATGGAGCAGAGGAGCGCGATTGCATTTGGTGTGCACTCGATGATTCTGTCTCTCTCACCTCATCTCCGGGCATCATTTGCATCAGGAATCCCCTCTGATTCGTGCACACACTGAACGTGTTCGGCACCTTAACCATCGCCTGCAAGTCTTCCGAATGTTCGATTCTCGCGTTCGCCAAATTGATGATTCCCCGAATGACGAGGTCTCGATCGTCGCGGAACAGAAGAATGTAGGGCCGACGGACGACGACCCACCGACGCGTCCATCCCTGCGTTTTCTCCTCGAGGAAGTTCATGTAGCCCTTCTTCGAAACGACGACTCCGACGCGTTCTTCGAGCACTTCTGGCACGAGAATGTTGAGTTGGAGGATGCGGGAACCGCTGAGACTGCGCTTCATTCCTCCGATGCTGTCGAGGATGTCGTCGTTCGAGGCGAGGTTCTGGTCAGACTTGGACTTCTGACGAGAGAGAAGATCGGAAGATTGCGACGATTTGATGAGGGATCTGGAAGAGAGGATCGATCGGTTGGGGGAATGAATCAGCTGAGTTCTCTCACTTGTCCGAAGTTGGCGATGTTATGCTGTTGGATCCGCTCTCGTCACTCAGCTCCTGAGCCTTGTTTCCAGTCGGAGGATCCTTGTTCATCGGGATCCTTCGCCTGATCAATCCGACGACCTTTCCGACAATTCCTGCAATGCCCTCTTATCATTATCCCTTCTGAGTCTCCACCATACCTTTCTCATTCTCATCCAGTTTCACACTCTCCGGAATCGCGCACACCGGATCGCACGGACTGACCGGAGTCCTCGCCTCCCCCTTGTTCTTCTTCCCCTTCAGACGGTCTCTGAGTCGGAGGAACAGTCGGACCCTCTCCACTTGCTGCAGTCGTGTCAGCTTCTCGAGTTCCCACTGATGTTCGAAGATCAGCGAATCGCCACGTGGCCTCCACTGTCCCAAGTTCTCTTCTCCACGAACATACGCCGATGAGGTGTCGAGAACGCGACGTTGACGGCGGATTGCTCCTGCAAAGACGGGCGGGCGTGAAAGATGAAACGAGAGAGAGACAGTGCGAAAAGCGGAGAAGCAGAGAAAGTAAGGGGTGGAAGGTGAGTGCTCGACGAAGCTACAGGGAAGTGATATGGGAAGTGATATGGGAAAGAAAAGCGGAAAGCGTTTCACCTGGACTACCTGAGTCGGATCCGTCCTTCAGGCACAACTGGTAGACTCCCGGCACTCGGTTCATTTCGGGCGACTTGGAGATGCCGCCGATCAGCGACCGACAGAAACGACTCGCCGCCGAGATTTTCGAGTCTCTCGCGTAGATCAGAAGACACAGATCCTTGGTGATGACTGCCGGCTGAGCACATCCGTCGAGTTCCATATAGGCAGAGAGTGTCATGTAAATCTGATCTCCGTAGTTGGAAACTCTGTTGAGAAGCGGTGAGTTGTGGAGAGAAGAGTCCCAGGCGGCCTCGAATTGGAAGAAGGTGCGGTCGTCCATCGAGAATTCGAGGAACGTTCCGGGGAACAGACCCAGAGACAACACGTCGATATCGTCGCCTCCGGCCCACTCGGGACCCGCTCTGATGCGGCCGACGACGAGTTCCTGGCAATCCTTCCACTTGAGTTCGCCCTTCTCGTGACAAATTGTGATCTTGATCCGTCTCTGGATTCCTTGGTGAAGGAGGAAGATTCCGTGCGTGGGCAGGCCTTGCGCGTGGTCGACAATCGTCGGAACGTACTCTCCGTTGTTCGCCAATTCACAGATCTCGAACCAAACGAGCAGGTCGTGCTTCGATTTCACCGATGCGGTGCTGCAAGAATGCACAGTCGAGGTGCTCTGAACGCGACAGAACTCACTTGTTGTGGATCGGAGCGTTCGCTTTCTTGCTCTTCACGGGCGTCGAAATGACGAGACTCGGCTGCTGGAAGGTGAGTTTGGTGCTGAGACGGCGGCCGAGAGCACTGTTTTGTCTTTCGAAATGGAACTGTTCACTCTTCGGCTGGAAGTGTCCGAACACCTGAAACATCGGAATGAGAGGAGCTGAAGACGTCGGAACGCACTTCGAAGATGATCGGGAAGTGGTGAAGGTAGTGGAGGAAGGTCTTGCTCATCTTGATGTGCAGGTTCTGTGTGTGGTCGAATGTCAGCGGAGACTTTGAGTTCTTCATCGGCTCCGTTGAGAATGCCTCGTCGTGGCGATGGAGGAAACTGGAATATGAACGAATTCTGATTAGCAATAGGGAGTATGTCTCACTTGAATTGACAGAAGACGTCAGAATACGCCTCGGCGACGTCGATTGCCTGAAGGACGACGACTCGGAAGCAGAATTCGACCTCTTCCTGCATGTGCGCAGGGAAATCGAGCTCCGTCGTCGAGTCGGTCTCTCCGTTTTTGTGGGTTTTGAGGAAGTCCTCCTTCCGGAAGTGGAGCTTCGCCGTCTGCCGGACACCCTTCTTCGGGTTGTCCACTTCGTTCTTTTGCACCGGCTCAATCGCCACTTTCAGGTATCCCTTAAGAACCGAAGACGTTGATCAGAAGACGTCCTCCTCACTGCTCACCTTCACTTCTCCCTTCTCGTTGACCACAGCGACTTTGTGAATGAGCGGCACGTTGTGGAGCAAGTTGTTCAGGTAGACGAACGCCCTTCCGACCATGCGGAACCAGGGGAATCTGTCGTAGAACGGGTCGGTGCCCATCAGGGCGTCCATCATCGGATCGCCGTCCGTCGGCGACATCTGGGCGTCCGTCTCGTACATGTCGCGCATTGCTTCGAGTCTCTGTCTGTAAATGGGCAGAACGGGAATCAGAATGCGTCTCGATAGTTCTCGCGCGATAGTCAGTTTGCATGCTCAGGGAAAGATAGTTACAGTAACCCAGAGAGAGAGAGAAAGAGAACACATGGATGAAGAGAGAACAGAGAATCAGAGAGAGAGAGAGAGAGAGAAACCGAGAGATCGTGCATCCTGGGAAGGGCGGGGAAAGGGAATGAGTAGGGCATGCGAAGCGGAAAGCGGAGAGACAGATTCTGTCGAGAGTACCTGTCTGGGATGAGGCGTGCCGGGTTGAGGTGCAGAGCGGCAAGCCATCCTTCGGCGACGGGCGGGTACGGGGCGTCGACGGGCGTGCCGGCGACGGAGAGCTCCGAGTTGTAGAAGATGCGCATGTCCTCGAGCCGTTGCCTGCAATTGCCGGACGGGCGGTCTACGGTTTTATGGGGGGAAGGTGGAAAGTGCGCTCTACTGAGAGAGATTTGAGAGTGCGAGACGGAGGAGCACATTCTGAATGAGACCCCCCGAACATCTGAAAATGACAATCACTGATTGAACCGAGAGACAGTGTTCCGTGCCGCCCACAAAAAGAGTACGAAAAGAAAGAAAAGGGTAGAAGAGAGAGAGAGAGAGTAAAAGTGGAGGTGTGCACGGGACACACACGGAAGCAGGAAGTGGAAGCACAAGAAGCGGCTCTGTGTGCAAATGGGCGGGTGTAGGTACAGTATCCCGGAACACGGAATCTACGGACGAGAGGGTTACTGTAGTTGCTGATCTACCGGAGATCGTGCTCAGAAACAGGAGAGAGAGTGTGTGTGGAGGAGAGAGAGACAGAGAAAGAGACAGAGGCACTCACTTGAGCTTCTCGATGCTCCAATAGTGCGTGGCTCCGTTTTTGAGGTCTTGAACCTGGATGGCGACCACCGTCTTCGGGTAGGGACGCAGAGTCAAGTCCTCTCCGGGGGGAAGAAGATCTGGTGGGAGGGGACTGAAAGTGTGTCGATTTTGGAGAGACGAGGGAGCGAAGGAGGGCTCACCTGTACATGGTGTCGGTGAGAAGTGCGAACTGGAACTGCACTTTCTTCTTCAGCTCTACAGAGATCGCATTCGCCTCTTTCACGAATATCGCATTGCCCCAAAGGTCGTCTCGAACCGAGGTGAACTGGTGGTACCTCCACTTGATAGCCGCCTTCCGAACGACTCTCTTCTGGTCGGACGTCCATTTCAGCTCTTCTGCTGCAACAGAGAATCGGTTATCTTGAAGACGAAATCTCGAAATCAAGATCCTACTAAATCAAAGAAAACGGGGCTCACGGAATTCGGTCATTGAAGACGTCAGCATGCGCTCGCCCTCCCAGATGGAGCCACCGCTCGAGATGACCGACTGAGCCAAATCAACTTGTCTTTGGAGGCTCTCGATGAGCGTCTCGTACTCCTGCAACACACCATTTGAATTCGCATCTAAATGCTAATTCGAACCTTCGTCTGCAAATACATTTTCTTCTCGAGCTCCACCTTCTCCTTCCGATATTGGGACTCCATCTCGAGCAGCTTCTTCTCCATGTCCGCCTTCAAATCGATTCCCTGCTTCTCGAGGAGTTCCTGCTGTGCGTACTTCCAGTCGAGAGGTTGTTCTGTAACTCTGCCCCCGTTCCAAGTGTTCCCATTTCTCTCAGATCACCTGTTATCGCCGACAGATTGTGTCTGCTCTGCCTCGCCTCCTGAGGATCATTGTACCGGAACACGTGGTGCTCTCCGAGGATAACTCTCGATCCAGTGTGGATTACGGTGGGTTCGGCCACTTGTTTTCCGTTGATGTACACAGAGGCCCTCGGTTGAATTGCGAGAGTCACGCACCCGTCCTCATTTATGAATTCGCAGTGCAAATCCAAAATAGCTTCTCCCGAAAGGAGAATGTCTGGACGCCTTTCGGCTTCTGGACGACCAACACTGAAAATAGAATATAGTTTGAAACATTTCAAAAAAAAGGTCTGGAGGTATGGGGAATTGAACCCCAGCCCTCTCCCATGCTAAGGGAGCGCTCTACCACTGAGCTATACCCCCGCTGTTTCAAGTGAGAGACCGATGATTTTATATTGTCGCATCATTCTTGCTGCGGCGCCGCGGCATTGTTTGTGATTCCGCGCGGAAAGTGTAAAGAAGGGAATTCATACCGCGCGGAAAGGAGGAAAGCGGTTTCCGCGCGGAACAGACAATTGTCAAAGACACTGCCATCGGCGACTTCAAAGCATTTCACAATTAGTGAAGCATGCGGGGGTATAGCTCAGTGGTAGAGCGCTCCCTTAGCATGGGAGAGGGCTGGGGTTCAATTCCCCATACCTCCAGAATCGTTTTTGTCTCACCTCGTCACCCCCTCCTTCAAGTAGTAGATCAAGCACTCCGACATCAGCGGGTCTTCGTTCAAATTGACCAAATGCGGAAGTTTCTTCGGACTGAACACCCCGAGTGTCGTTCCGTCGTCCAGACACGCGAGTCCCATTTCGCGGAGTTCCTCCTCCCTCTGCTTGCGGATCTCCTCCGTTTTCATCAGTTTCTGCTCCCATGTCTTGTCCAATTCGGCGATCAACTTCTCCGACGCCTGCAGCTGTTCTATCGTATCGTGCACTTGAGCCGACAGCTTCGGCCCCTTCTTTCCCTTTCCGGGAGTCTCCTGCACTTCCGCCACGTCGATCCCTTTGTCCTCGAGAATGTGACGCAGTTTGTGCACCTCCTCCTTGAGCTCTCTGATGAGTTTCGCGTTCGGATCCTCGTTGACCACTGCCTGGCAGACGATCTGTTTCGCGCGGTCTGCGTACCTGCAACCGATCCCTTCTCTCCATCTCTCTCCCCCTCGTTCCCCACCTGAGAGTGCTGAGTGTCTCGTCGAAATTGATGTCCGCGGGTGATAAGGCGGCGAGCATCGCTGTCTTCGAGTTACCTCCCAAATTCTCCCTCAGGAGCCAAGTGAGCACGGAGTCGCGGTACGGAATCACTCCTTTCATGCGTCTTTTCTTGTTTCCCGCCTGCAACGTTTCCTCGTTCTCTCCCGTTTCACGACAGTTTCAATTGCACTCGATTAAGCGGATGCGCTCCATTGAACTGCGCCGAGTTCGCTGGAGCGCACTTGCATAACGTGTTAAATGGCACACATTCAGTTCACAGGTCACTTCAGAGAGTGTTACGAATGGAAAAAGGTGGGGAAGGCAATGAATTCAGTGATCGGCACTCTAACTTACTGTCTCTTTTTCTAATTCGGTCTAGAACTAAAACGATGAGAGCACGAGACAAACCGGTGCGTACCTCCTCAGCCAATTTGCTGATTACGAGCCCCAAAGTGGTCAGACTCTTGTTGATGTTGGCTCCTTCCTTCAGTCTCTGTCCCTCGGCTCCCGTCGAATTGGCTCGTTCCGATCCCGCCAAATCGACCAACGACACCTTCGACACCTTCTCCGTATCCAAATTAGTATCTGGGCAGTGCCTCTTTTGTGTCAGAACAATCGTGAAAACCGCGTGAGATCGAGAAGATGTCGAATTCATGTTGGTCGCAGCAACAGTTCTGCAAATGCAAAACATTTATGGAGGTATGGGGAATCGAACCCCAGACTTCTCGCATGCAAAGCGAGCGCTCTACCCCTGAGCTATACCCCCGCACAGTTCACATGTTCGAATGGGCTGTGATGTTTGCGATCGTATCGTTCACTTGCCTCGCCTTGTTTCCCTCGTCCATCAGATTGCAAATGTCGTGATAAGAACAGACGGCCATTTTGGTGAGATCATCGACATACGGACCGAGGAGTGGGTGTTCTCTGACACGGAGATTGCCACCAGAGTTCGGATTCAGCAGATCCTTGACTCTTTCGCAGTAAATCTCCATATAAGACACCTAAAACGTCCATTTGGCAACTTTCCAACACTTTGATATTCACCTCCACCGAGTACTGCACATTCTTATCATTGTTGTTATCAATTCTCTCGAACAGGTCATTGCATAGTCGTGGAATTATACCCATCTCCTCCGGATCGTTTGCCTTTCCCATCATCGTGTACGACTTTCCCGAGCCAGTTTGTCCGTAGGCGAAGATGCACACATTGTACCTAGAAATTGCCTCCGTTTGCCCCCTAATTCTGCCAATTTCTCCCGTTTTACCCCTCGAAAGCGTGCGCGAGCATCTCCACTCCGAGCTCCTCGTACACTTGCTTCTGCGAAATGAAGTGCGGGTCATTTTTGGTGAATGACCAGTAGGAGTGGTCGAAGTTGAAACTGTGCGTCTCCTTGTTGATATCACGTCCATTGATTGCTGAAATACATGGGTTCGATAGTGTTTAAAAAAAGCAAAACGATTCTGGAGGTATGGGGAATTGAACCCCAGCCCTCTCCCATGCTAAGGGAGCGCTCTACCACTGAGCTATACCCCCGCATGCTTCACCAATTGTGAAATGCTTTGAAGTCGCCGATGGCAGTGTCTCTGACAATTGTCTGTTCCGCGCGGAAAACCGCTTTCCTCCTTTCCGCGCGGTATGAATTCCCCTGTTTACGCTTTCCGCGCGGAATCACAAACAATGCCGCGGCGCCGCAGCCAGAATGAAGCGGCAATATAAAATCATCGGTCTCTCACTTGAAACAGCGGGGGTATAGCTCAGTGGTAGAGCGCTCCCTTAGCATGGGAGAGGGCTGGGGTTCAATTCCCCATACCTCCAGAAACTTTTTTCGTGCTTCCTTCCGCCTTGTCATCACGACGCCCCTCTTCTCTATGCATTGCTCTTCTCGCATCTATTCAATTATTCCGTGGGACGTCCATCGCCAGTGACGGACGTCACCAAGCTTTTCACATCACTCGCGCCGGCTCTCTTTTTTCGCGGAAATTGTCTCTCGGCGGGAGGGGTTAACCCTTGCCAATATATTCGGGGGACACCCCTAATCCCCCCGGGGAGAGGGACTCACTCGTTGTATTTCCATTCACTTGGACGACACATTTGGAAGTGTTCGAGATTTCCCGTTGGTTGAATGGCCGCACACGGACTGCCACTTTCACCGAAGACATCTGAATGAGAGAAATGGATAATTGGAGGAGGATTGGAAGGGATTGATGGCTGTGTGGGATGGCAAGAACGAATTAACGAGACTGATTCGATTAGAATGGAAGCTCGCCGAGCACACGGCATCAGAGAGCAACTGGAACAAGTTCATGTTGTTTACACGTGCGTTTCCAGAATTTGGAGTTTCTGGAATTCTAGCTCGACGAAATTGTTTCTCTTTTTCGGTTTTCAATCATTCCATAAATTTTATTTTCCGTTTTCTGATTCCGGAATGAGCAAAACGGTTTTGGACTGGAAGGTCTCTCCACAACTCTGCCGCGAAGTCTAGAGATGACGCAGCCGACACTTTGCGGGTTCCGCCGGTCGTCGCCAAATACGTGCAAAGGGGCGTGGTTTCGAGAACCGAAATTCAAGGATTTCAGAGTTTCCATTTCGCCCAAAACATGGCGAAAGTACGGGCTTCCGGATACTTTCTCTCTAAGTTGTTGCTCATTTTTTGTGCTCATCGGAGCTAATAACCATCAAAAACAAGAGGGACCTTCTTTTTCTCTGTCTCTCTATTCCGTCTCACCTCTTCAGTCCTGTTTGTTCCGGCACGAGTCGATCATCCAATGACTCTCTCGGCGCCACTTATCTCGTCTCTTCTTCTCTCGTTTTTCTTCGTTTTTGAGGGTGAAAATGAGGCTGAAAGAAGGCGATGATGATGATGAATTCTGGGAGGGAGAAAGAAAAAGTTCAGAATGGGGAGAAAAGGCGAGAGAGAGAAAGAGAGAGAGGGGGGGGGGGGGGGTGGAGAGAGGAAGGGAAGGATGGAGCCCCGAGGCGAATTTAATTAGATGAGGAAAGGGACGAGCTGGCTGAAATTAGAGGAGCAGGGGGGAGGAGGCGACGACGATAAACATGGAAGAAGAAGAAGGAAAAGAATGGAAGGAAGGAGGAACATTGATTGGATTGTGGAGATGTGAGTCACAGAAGAATCTGACTCCGAAGGGAAAGGTCACGGATTACTGTACTCGTGGAGCAAAGATCCGGAAGCAACTCTCCGTTTCCTGGAATCGTTCGAGGCACTCGCTAATTGGGTCTTTCTCTCTTTCCAGTTGTTATTTTTCTTCTTCCGGACCATTGAGGTCGTTTTGGCTCTTTTGAGAAGAAAAAGTGTCCGAAATGAGACACACACACGTTTCTGATTTCTCCTTGGCGAATTTCTATTTCACCGCCGATGGTACACTCGAATGCCGATCATTCGAAGCGGTCGCCACTTCCGAATATGTCGCGTCGGCAAGGGTCTCGCAATGAAAAGGCAAGCCATTGTGAGAGATTCGGAGAATCATACAAGGATTTTCTGCGTCAAAAGCCAGTGGGGTTTTGCACAACTTGCATTTTTCGTCATTCTCAGTTAATTTTCCCAGTTTTCAGTTGCAAACAAAAAAAAATGAAGTTAATACTCACTTTCGACTTCTAAATGACGACAAAGACCCCCCACACACGTATCGAGCTCTATTGTCTTTGCGGCGATTTCCTTTGCGCACTCTGAAATTCGAGCCGAAACACAAGAGATTTCAAAGGATTCTCGCTTTCGAGGGTCAAGAGCCTTCTTTTCTCGCAACGAGAGAAGGGTCCGCCCGGGGGCCCTCTTTTCGGAATGGCGCTCGAGCCAAAAAATAATGAAAAAATGGGGGCGAATGAATGTGTGTGTGTGTCTCGAAATGACGTTTCGACGAGCACCAAGTTTTATCGTCACGCGATGTGTTTTTGTTGTTCAATTTGGGTGGAGGCGCCGTCGAAAAAACGGACGGACCCGAGAGAAAGAATTAGAGGAGAAGACACGATGACGTGGTGATTCCTCTAATGAGCACACTTTAATTGAACGAAAGGAGTTGCGAAAGAGAGAAAGGTCAGTGGGGGCTATACAACTGGACGCTTGCGCCTTCTGATGGCTGATTCTGGAGCGGCGAATCGTGAGAAACACGTGACGGAACAAGTCGTTTCTTCTGTGTCACGCATCTATTTATACTTGCTCGATGAGATGATCCAAACAATCCGTGTGCACCGAATGAAATCCGATATTCGCTTTCTCTCCTATTACGTACTCATTTGGTATTCGCCTCCTCCTCCTCGCGAGAGAAAGAAAACATTTGTCAACCGAAGACAGAAGAAGAAGAAGAAGAAGGATGACGAAAGGGACTGATGACCATCGGGAGATGATGAGCAGAGGCTGGTGTTCAAAGAGAAACACGTCATGCGGGATGAAAAGAAAGAAGAGGAAGAGCTGCCGCAGTGGCTGTGGCTGTGGCTGTGTGAGGCTATTTTCAGGGGAGCACAGCTTCTAATGGACGGGAGAGACGCAGAGAAGGGAGAGGGGGCCGTCGCGCAGAGGGCTCCAGAGCCTCACGAACCGATCGATAGAGGCACGGCGTCTGGGAGAAGAAGAAGTCTCTGGGGAGAGTTTGTCGAGGGACGCAAGAGAGAGAGAGAAAGCCAGAGGCTGCCCCCCGAGATTACTGGATTTTTGGACAGCCAGTGCAAATCGAGGAGAAGAAGAAGGTGTTGTCGGGTGTGAGGGGGAGGAGGAAATCCAATTGCTCATAGAGCGGATTGGCTCCTATAACTTCCCATTCCAATTTCTCCGTATCATCTGCGAAAGGAAGCTGTTTTCCTTCCGACAAAAGGTCGGGTTCTCTGCAAGAAAATGGGTCTAATTTCCCGGGAAAGCACTTCTCCGCGTGTCATTGGATGCTCTCTTTTGCACTCGAAAATGATGAATTCGGCGACGATTTGTCTTCTGAAGACGGAGCAGACCCTCATAGAAATGTCAAATGGAATACGCAAATGGAGTGGTGGACGGGAAGACGATTGGCACAAAATAGAGAGAGAGAGAGAGATCGAGTGGCGGGAGGAGGAGGGCAATGAAACGGCACAAGTTGATGAGCAGCGTCGAGAGAGAAAAGGGCACATTCATGAAGAAGCGACCGAGGAACAGTTTCAGCCTTTGTTTCGATGATGCTGTTTCGATGATAATGGAAATGGTCTCGTACCGATTTGAGGTCGATTCCAAAACAAAGAATCGGGGCTCCGCGCGAACCGAATGGCAGTTGGTTACGGTTGAAAGAACACACGGGTCTCGCGACGAATTGGTGTTGACAACAGTGAGTTCGAAAGCTGAGAAAAGTTAGCAGATGCCAAACTGCCACAGCTTTTCAGACAAACGCATATTCACATTTCAGACTTTGCTTCCACATCCCATATTCTGTGGAAAAAAAGGGAGATAGGACCCAAAATCACTGGAAAGGGAATATCAGGCGACATCCAGTGACTATAGATAAGGATGATTCAACGCGTCTTTGGTTCGCAACAGAGCACTGGAAGCTTCCGATTCTTTCGCTCCGGGGATCACTCCGGAAGCACTTATGTGGCAATTCTCTTGGAATATTCACAAACCGAAAAGGGTGGAAAAGGCAATGTTTTGAGGAGTATAGCTTGGAAAAGTAAAAGAAGAGAGGCGCGGATCGGGCGTCATCCGCCTCCAGAACCTTCATCAATTGGCCATAAAAGTGGGCTCTTCTCGACGCGCCGCCCGTTTCACAGCTCATTTCCCCCCGCTCTTCTTCTCTTTTCCATTATACAGTGGCACGCCGAAAAGGCTTTCGAAAACTCATAAAACCACGGATTTCACTTTATTTGATGGCATCGGAGAGAAGAGATAAAGGCACCGAAAGAAGAAGGAAAGAGGGTGAACAAAAAGAAAATGAGCGAGTGAGTGTTGACTAGAAATGGAATGAACAAGGGAAGAAAGGGAGAGAGAGAGAGAGAGAGAGACGGCGTCGTTCACGGAGCTATTTTGTTGTATCGGATGAACGTGTGCTCCTGCATCCCGTGTGTCAGTGTCTCCATGTTCAAACGAGCCTGGAGAGTCGACCGATCGAGCAGTGTCCATTCGCGAACGAGCTGAACAGAAGAGACACAGAAAGATAGACAGAACGCTGCTCAGGAAACTCACGTCATGGACCGGAAGGTCTCTGCTGAAACTGATTCTTCCAATGTCTTTGAGCCGGAATCTGATCTGATTTCCGTTCACTGGACCTTCTTCCACTGTCACGAATCCTGGAACACGGAGGATTTATTCTTCTTGTTACCACAGCTATTTTGGGCTGATCACTTTGAAGGACATCCCGTTCTATCGGTATGCCACTTGTCGCGGAAAGTCTTGAAACTGTCTACGTCTCCGAATCTATGCACTCCCTCGCTTTTTCGTTGCGAGACCCGCGCCGATAGCTACAAAGTGCATGCTGGGGGAGCATAACACGTGAACCGCCCGAAAAAAGAGGCTCATTCGAGAGAGATAACAAGTTTATGATTGTACCATAAATGAATTCACTCATTAATACTTTTGTGTGTTCAGGCTGCTGTAGGGAAAACACCTTAACTCAGCAGCAGTTCGTGCATATTTCCAGACACTTTGAGGCCAAAATGCACACGCGATTACAAACAGAAAATGAGCCATGAGAGGAAATGCGACACGTCGAACTCACCGTTGTTCATGACAGTCGTCAACGCGACCTCTTTCGTGTTCGGCTTGACGGAGATGTATCCGTATTCGCTGTGCAACTCGTCTTTGTCGTTTATCGACCAGGCGAATGCTCTGAAGATTCTCCGATTACCGCCGACGTCTCCTACCGAAATCCCATTCCAATGGACAGTAGTTTCCACCAAATAAAACTCTTCAACCCACAGAACCACAGTACCCAACACGTCACGACGAACAAAAACAAACTCCCGAAACGACGACAAGAAAAGGAAGGAAAGGGGCACGGAACAGAAGGAAAGAGGAACGGAACACAGTGAAACCTGTTCGGGTTCTTCTCGTCTCTCTTATCTACACTCCACGCGAACGCTCTAAAAGGTCAGATCTGGAATGTGTCTGCGAAGGGGACACTCGGAAAGATCTCACGTGTAGTTGAGTGCGTGCGCCGATTGCATCGCATCGTCTGGAATCGAGATCTCGATTTCCTCGCCGAACGTGAACTTGGGGATCGTGGGGAAGATGGCCTGGAACAGAGAGGGTTTCACGGGAACGACGACACGCGGGACAACCTTTCCTCCGTGCTCGGATCTCCACTTTCCGACGAGGAATCCGATGGGTGTGAGCTCAGTGGAAAGACGACGCAGGTCGTATTCTGCAATTGGATTCTGGTGTTTGGACAGAAAACAAAGTGTCTGGGCAACAGTTCTGAAGTGGCCACAACTAGGGAAATTACACTTTTTCGAACTGCTTATCAGTTCCGATCAGTTGCTACCTGCGCAATTTTCAAGTTTCAAAGTGTGTCGTGAAGAACTTTTGACGATGGTCAGAACTGATCTCCATTAGGCAACAAACGCTGTCCGAAGCATCACAGGCCCGTCAGTTCTGCTCCGTTCGAGTGGGGGTAAAATGAGAACTCACTGGGGTCCACATCGCCGCACTGTCCGCAACTCCTCTGACAGCTCCGCTTGATGTAGTCCGTCGAATCGCACGCATTCGGATTGACCGTAATCCAGTCTCTGCAGTTATTGTCAAAGTCCCGGCATGTGTCGGCTGCTGAAAAAGCGTCATTCAACGTGAAACTCCACTTGGAAAGGGTATTGTTCTGGTGTAAACTAAATGAGAGGGGAACCTGTTTCCCATCGTTTATTTCTCTTTTTGTGTGTTTTTAGTGAATGAACGCGACACAAACCTATAGAGAATGATGATAAACTGACGAGTGAGAACAATAGAATCGAGTTGACCGTCGTCATTTGAGAGATGAAATGGCTGAAATGCATGATCCACGGGGGGAATGATGATGAGAGAGAAAGAAAGTGAGGAGACGGAACTATCAGATGATAAGTGATAACTAGTGAAAGGGATAACCCATCAAGGTTGGCAACGGCAGCAGCAAAAAATCGAATGTAACGAAGAAGAAGAAGAAGAGGAAGGGGGAGGAAGGAGGAAAGAGAAGGTGTGTGTGAATGAGAAACAAGAAAGAAGAAGAAGAAGAAGCGCCTCGCTATCACTTATCACCTCCTCCCTCGTTAATCAACGAGCGCCCGTGCCGAGAACCGAAGACGATCTTTCCAGCTAATTGGGCAGGCGGCGGGAGGAAACAAACATGTTCGATGAGGGGTTACGTGGGTGCAGAAGGATGACGTGGCAAGGAGAGAGGGGGACAAAGTAGGAAGACGTCGTTCTGGTCGTCGGAAGCAGTTGTTCCTCTCTCCTTTGCCGTCGTCACAAATGGTCGAAAACGAAAGAAAAAGTGAAGGCGAGGGCGGCGATGGGGCGTCGATGGGGCGGCGGTGTGGCAGGCAAACATTCATTTGGCATTTCCATCGGCCATTCGTTCGCAGTTAGCATGTCATTCCAGCAGTTACAAGTGTGGAATGGATGGATCGGAAGTGCCACATGCGAAACGACAAACAACACACGAACACGATCTATTTCTTTATGATCACGCCTTCAGGCGACCGAAGATACTATCGATAGTCGTCGTTCCTCTGAGAGCTGAAGCGGAAGGGATTCAGAGCAGAGAGGGTGACTGGCATAAACATGAACTGTTCTCGCAAATCTCTTTTGTTCGTTGTTCTCAAAGAGTCGAGGTGAACATTGGTTTCCCCAACTAATTTTCAAAAGTGCTGTGTCCACTAGAAAAGCTCCCAACATTGCCTCAAAAGGTTCCCAAGTTTTCCGATTTCTTTTGTTTCACATTTTTTGATTGACGATATTTAAATATAAGCGGAAATAATTCTTCAGACACGTATTCATTTTATTAATAAATAATTATTATAGACCAATTGAGTCAATTGCACACGTGAGCAAAACAAATCGATAATCGGAATGTGAAAGTGTTAAAGCATAACCGGAAAGTCAAAGTAAACGGCACCAGTGGCATATAACCGGCAATGAACAACCCTCGAGGCCTCTAAACCCTGTACTTTGCCATCCGAACAACGCGGGCTCCCCGTGAGATGTCGAGCCCGAGTTGGGCGATGGCTTCGAGTTTCTGACCGGGTTTCGAGTCGAGGAGAAGCTGACGAACGACGTTTTTAACGGCCTCCTTGGCCTTTCGCTTGACACACTCCTGCTTGATCTCGTTAATTGTCGCCGTCAAATTGATGATCGTTCTCTCCATTTCCACCTCGAACGTCTCCTCTCGGCATCTGAATTCGTTCAATTAGTCGTGCAGACATTCGCTTTTTTCAGCTACTCACTCGTCGAAGTTCGGGCAACAATCTCTCAAATGAGTACACTTCTCCTGGATCAGATTGGCGTCTCTGAAGCACTCGCGGGACTTTTCGTACTCGAGCGAAGTGTTCAGAAGACGTCGAAGGGCGTCGTCGTACTCGTGACGTCTCTCTTCCGAATACGCAAGACACACGGACTGTTCGAACTGAATGGAGAAAAGAAATTGAAGGAATGGAACGGGGAAACCCAACGAATTTCTCATTCTTCCCATCGAGACAAGTGCGCAGTTTGTCGTTTCTCTTGATCATGTTCTCGTAGAGCTCCACGAACTTCTCTCCGTCCTTTTGAGAGCACACCCCGTCGTCCTGAAACAATTGTGCTCCATGAGCCATTGAGCATCGTCACCCACCTTGAACAGAAGACTTTCCGCCGACTCGGCCATCGTGGCGAGGAGCTGATCGCTGGCGAATCGCCACGCACAGCTGTCGACGGCCAAATGCATCTGGGAACGACATCTCATGTACATGTCACACGTGGTTTCGTTCCGACGGATCAATGTCGTCTGAAATGTTGAATGGATGGTTGTGAAATGTGCGGAGATGTACATTGCTGTTCTGCTTCGTCCACAGGTTGTGTTCCCTTCGGAATGCATTGATCTCTGCTTTGTACTCTTCCGAGATGAAGTTCTTTATCCCAACTTCCTCTTTTCCCTTCCCTTTCGTTTCCTTCTCATTCTCCTTATCTCCACCCACAATCAGCGTCGTTGCCCCTTCTGAAAGACATCTTCTTGACACCGTCAACTCTGAGAACAGCCACTTACTCTGAATAATGAACTTGTCACCATTGTCATCCACCAACATGGTCGCCGTCGCTTCATCGATTGATTCGGAAGTGATGACGGTGGAATTCGCAGAGTCCTCCTCACAAATCGGCAGATCGCGAGTCTCGTTGATCACCGCCTCCGCGTCCTTCTCCAATTTCTTGTAGTCGTTGTCATCGAAGTGCTCCAGAAGCATTTCCAACGACTTCTCGATCAACTTCGCCTTGTTCATCTGCCCCTCGTTCAGCTCCTTTCCCCTCAGCCGACTCTCAAACTTCTCCACCAATCCCTTCACTTCTTTGAAGTCCTTCGAGTCCGGATTCTCTCCCAACATCTTCAGAATGTTCGAAAATCTCAACGTCGTCGAAACGCGGCACCGACCGATCGTTTCGTTCTTCTGTGGAATTGCGATCTTCTCAACGAAAATGATCGGACTCGTCGTGACGGATTCCGAAGAAGAGCCAAACAGAAGTGAAGTCGAGACGGAAGACGTGGCTCCAGAATCCTCGACGACGATGTTGTCGTCGTTGGACTCGAGAAGAGTCACGGTTCCCATCGGCGGCGCGACGTTCACCGTCTCAGAGACCGCCGCCGCGTCGATCAGAGAGTCGAAGCCCTCCTTGGCGATCTTCGCCCTGTCCAGCGTCTCTATTCTCTGCTTTATCGAGTCCGTCTTCTTCATCGCCGCATCGAATTTGCTCTCAAAGTCCTTCTTCTGTTGTTGTGGTGGGTAGGAGAGTTTCGGCAGAGTCACCCCGTCCCCCTCCTTGTCTCCGTACCGAATCAACAGCTTCCTCGCCCTTTCCTCGTTCTCCTGTTGCGTACTGAACCGAACATTCACAAATCCACTCTGCTTGGCGTCTGCCTGAGTGGTCTCCTGATCGGTGAACCTCACGTTAACATGCCCATTCGGTGCCCACGTCTGTTCGTGAGCAGCGTCCTCCGAGAAGAGGACTCCGTCGAGAACGACAGGCGCCACCGGCATTCCCTTCTTGCAGTCGTCTGCCCGTTTCCGGAGATTCGTTCGAGTGGTGTTGATCATCTTCTGAAGAGTCGATTCAGAAGACAGAAGTTTGCATCTGAAACGCCTCGACATAACAGAGAACTGGGGAGAGGTCGACGCACTTGTCGATGCTCGGACAGCACTTTGTCAGCTGTCCGCACTGTCTCTCGATCCTCCTCTTGACTCCCGTGAAGCAGTGATTCGGAACGTAGGTGATAGTCCTGCTGAAAGAGAATCGAGGGGGACGAGCGAGAAGTTGACACTGATTACTCTGAAATCGGAACAATTCAGTGAGTCATCGGCCGCCGACACAAGCGTCTCCATTCACTTTCACTCTCATCTCTTCTTTTTTCGGTCTCAATATCTCGGATTTTCCATCAATTAGGGTCACTCCCCCACAGCCCCTCCCTTTTCTCACCGTCGCCTTGTCAAGTGGCTGCGAGTTCTCGTTCAGACACGCCAACAGCTGACCATCGAGCTCTTCCTCGAGCCGTTCCAACTGAAATTCTGGAGAGTTGGGGAACAGAAGAAACGGTCGATTACCGTGGTGTAGTCATTCTTCAGCTTCTGATGACAGTCGAATGTGTCTCTTCTCTCCGGCAGCCAATACGGTCTCCAGAGAGAATTCCCAAGGCAGAGACGTTCTTCGAGAAGGGAAACCGCCGCGCATTCGACAAAAGCGGCACAGTAGTTTGAGGAAGGAGCAGCAGTTGTCGGATCGGGTGACTGGAATCGAGAGATGGAGGAACCGAAGGACAGCTGGACTCACCTCGTACTGTGCCAGAACCGATCGATACAAAACGGGAAGGAGGAAAAGAAACATGGGGGGGGGGGCTGAAGAGTGAATAGCCCTCCCGACGTTTGCGAACGGATTATAGGGGCACTGAAAGAAGGACAGATTGTGGGGAGAGGCAACGGAGGAGAAAAGTGAAATGGGGTGTCATCGAGAACGAAAGTTATGTGCTCTCTCTGCCGGAAGATTCGATGGAGACGGTCGGCAAAAAGTGGAAAGTGCGCGAAGGTCGCCCCGGATCGTCGCTAATTGGTTTCCATTAGGTCGTGGTGTCTGGCATGCCTTTCCGGAGACACTGAGACACAATGAATGAGTGAGGAGATAAGGGAGAAGCAACGGTTTGGTTTCGACCGGATAATGCACCCTGCTGTTCATTTTTCTGGGTGAAGGTCGATTTGCTTTTCGCCGACAAGAAGGAGAAGAAAACGAAGAGAGAGAGAGAGAGAAAACCCGCCTTCTCCTTTCCTTCCGAGATACCAGAGTCGACCTCTTTCGGGATTAGAGAGTGTGTCGGATCGAGAGACGCCGACTCGACAATCACGTCGAGAAAACAGCTTATCCGCGACGAATGAGACATGACGAATCGGGCACCGAGAATCGATGATGTATATTACAATACGCTTATTTACGAGCCGTCGTTATCGCGCGAAGGGCGCTCCGATTTGATGCGGATGCGAATTGACACCGATTTCCGAAAGAAACCGGGGTGAAAAACACGAACGGACGTGTGTGATTTGGAATGAAGACGGGGAGTGATCGACAAAATGACGCGCACGTAAAAATAAAAACAGGGACAAAAGGAAGCGGTCCCAAAAGAACGTGAAATCGGACAAACCGATACGAAAGCAAGGACAGAAGGACGCGGTGCTTGAAACTGAATAATTGGCGGAAAAAACAGGTGAGTGAGTGAAATTTTATCATTTTTTGACGTTTTCATGTTGTTTTGACGCAAATGTTGTGAAATGTAACAGAATTTTGCTGAAAAACGGAGAAAATGTGACTCAAATTTTCAAAGTTATCAAATAATATCACAACCCGATTTTTAGTTTAATAACAGTGCAGACGACTTGCCTGAGTAATAATTCAACGAATATAATAGAAAATTAGGGTATTCATTATAACTTTGAAAATTTGAGTCACATTTTCTCCGTTTTTCAGCAATATTCTGTTACATTTCACAACATTTGCGTCAAAACAACATGAAAACGTCAAAAAATGATAAAATTTCACTCACTCACCTGTTTTTTCCGCCAATTATTCAGTTTCAAGCACCGCGTCCTTCTGTCCTTGCTTTCGTATCGGTTTGTCCGATTTCACGTTCTTTTGGGACCGCTTCCTTTTGTCCCTGTTTTTATTTTTACGTGCGCGTCATTTTGTCGATCACTCGAAGACGGGTGTTGATGGACGCATCGGATCGAGTTGAACGGACGGATTACTGTAGACACCGACAAGTGTCAGAGTGGTCGGTCTCTCGGGGGAGAAGACCCGAAAGGAAAGTAACTTCTACAGAAAACGCTTTCAGACAACTTCCGTAGTTTCCTTTGAAGAGTCGAGTTAGCAAGTCTGAACAATATTCTTTGAAATTAACCGGGTCCCGGATCTTTCGCTTTCATCATTTTTTCAGATGGGTCAGTGTCATATTTCGACGGTTTCCGTTTTCCCCTTTCCGCCATTTTGGCAATTCCGTTGTGCGCTTCCCGGAACTAAGAATTGTATTCCGTTTCCGCGAAACTCACTTTTTCTGAAATTTTCCGGGGGATGCTAGCTCAGACAAATCGTTTCGCATCGAATTAGACGATTTAATAAAAGTTCAGTGATTTTCACATCTAATTGTAATCTAATTCGGTTGAAACGAAGTTTTGATGACGTCACATGACGCGGTTGTCGTGCGGGCCAGCAAATAATTGGCGCATTTCAGGACGGAGGTTTGGAATCTAATTCGAGAAAGTTTGGAATCTAATTAGGCGATATTCGAAAAGTAGAATTTTAGGCCAATGGAAATTAGTTGTTTTCAGTATTTTTGAGTTTTTTTCTGCGTTGTTTCTCGATTGTTCCGGTTTTTTCTTTAAAAAATAGCGTCTCGGGGAGTAAAAGTATCTGAAAGCTCCATAAGGGAAATAATTTGTCACATCGAACGACGTCAAACTGACGAGAAAACGGTTTCGAGAAACGTGTAAGAATGTGATGAAAGATGCGTTGGATCGTATGAAGCGTGCGAGAAAAGTGCAAAGCGATGATGAAAGTGAAGTTGTTCACGAAACCGAACTCGTTGGTGAGCTTTTTTTCTTGTCTCGACTTTGTTATTGGAATAATTAATTTACAGGAAATCATCGGAAGCTTCAACTCGCAACATTTATTGGAGTTGCCGCGACTACACTACACTGCAAAACAATCCACGGAACAGGTATGAAGCTTTTATCATAACCATGCTCAAAAAATTATGTTACAGTCATCGATGCGAACGTTCCCATCGGAATTGTTAAATGTCCCTACACGTGAGTTCACTGAATCACCCAAAAATGTTAACTTCAAATTTCTTTTCAGAGTTGCTTCTCTCGATCTTGGCTATTCACGGTGACATAGACTTCGATCTCGGCACAGAAGTGGGGATTTCGTTCCGGATTCACATGAACTACCTCTTGTGAGTTCTCCCATTGCAATAGCTTTTTTATCAAATTCTGTTTCAGCAGTCACGCTCGTGGACTACGCAAACGTGTGCCGTTGGCACCAATCCGTGACGAAATCGCCAACGACGAATCTCAACAGCACGAACATGCAACAACCAGTTCCCAGCTCCACTGATTCTCCTTTTCATCATAACTGTTGTTTTTGTTTTTTCAATTGTTGCTGTCATATTTTCATAATAAATTTTGTTAATTTTTTACAGTGTTGAATTTATTTTTCCCGATTTATCGATTCATTCCGCTTTCGAAATGCAACTGTTTTTCGCATCTAACTTGAACGATTTTCGCATCTAACTTGAGCGATTTTCGCATCTAATTCGAACGTTTGTCGCATCTAATTAGACGATTCACTCAAATTCGCCTCTTTTTCGCATCTAATTTACTGATTTTGGAATCTTATTATGACACGTTTGCTGTAAAATTTTCTACGATTAGATTCAAAACTCGCTCGGTTTAGATGCGAAACGATTTGTCTGAGAGATTTTTATATATAGAGATACAGTATCTATTGAAAACTTCATTTTAAAAGAAAGTAAGGACGATTTGACAACAAATGTCTAGTTATTGGAACTATATCAAACGAATTCAGTTGAAAAAAACATGTTTCAGAAAAAAATTCCGTTTTCCGGAGAACTCCAGCGGACCAGGAAAAATACGAACCGGGAAAAAAATACCGGCGTTCCCAACGACCCGATTCAAAATTTTCTCTGTGCAAGACAAAAAGAACCATATTTTCTGTCTGTTGAAAAATATGAAGACTGTTGTCACGGTTTATGGACCGTTAATCTCTTTCCTGGTTCACCTATTCCCGGTTCGCTGCAGTTCTCCGTTTTGTTTTAGCCGTTCTGTTTTCCGTTTTCTGGGAAAAAAGATTTCATTCTTTGTTCACCGTGCACAGCTAGATTCATCATGTGTGCGTATGTGAACTTTTGTCTTTAACTTTTATTTCCGTCTCAAAAAGTTCTTCCGCGGGGGCGCCGTGCCATGGCGCAAAATGTATTCACACCTGAAATGACGCGCAATTCTCGTCAACTTTGGTGTTCACACATTCGTTGTTTACGAAGTTTGCAAAGTTGTTTGGCGCGTTATTTTTTCTCATTTCGAGGTCTCGAGCTCCGATTATTCTTGTGAGTTTTTGAACATTTTGGATTTTATCTGATTCTATCTTTATCATCCACAGCTCAAAAACGGAAAACCTGAACGTTCAAAGACCAAAAATCTATTCTTGCTTGTTATTTTCCCGATCTTTGAGCTCTTCTTTAAGTAACCACAACATTCGTCCAGTTGCCTCCCTGTGGATGACTTTCGAAAAAGTGAATCCTTCCAGTTCCAGTAAAAATATCCTGAACGACATTCATAGAATGCTTCCAAAATCTAACTTTTTAGGCGGATCATGTTTATGAACTTTCTCTCTCAAGTCTCCAATGCGATTTTCCCACAGGTTAGTGCTCTTTTCATTCATAACTGAGTCTTTCTGCCCGAATGATGTATGGTTAACCTTGTGTTTCTTTCTATCGAATTGTCATCATCTTCATCAGAAACCACAAACAAGAGAGACTTGGCTACACAAATTGGCGGTCGAGAGGCGGAGGAAAAGTAGTGCACAGGCATATAAACGGCGCCCCCATCTCTCGTCTCTCGCAATCTCCTCGCTTGTTTACCATTCGTTGCCATTTTCGCCCCGAACTTCGTACCTTCCCTTATTTTGATTTCACAACGTGTGCCGTGGAAATAATTCTCTCGTTGTTCAGCTATTTATTCCAGGTCGAAGCTGCTCAAAAAATGTCGAACCGCGCTGTCGCCGTGCTTAGAGGAGATGTCGTCTCTGGAACCGTTTGGATTACCCAGGTAACCTATTTATTTCTTGTTTATCTCATTTTTCGATCTACAGAATTCCGAGAGCGACCCGGCTGTGATTCAAGGAGAGATCAAGGGATTGACACCAGGACTTCATGGATTCCATATCCATCAATTCGGAGACTCGACAAACGGCTGCATCTCTGCCGGCCCGCATTTCAATCCATTCGGGAAGACTCATGGAGGACCAACCGTAATCTACCGCAAACCTCAGTGATATAAACTAACTGATTTCAGTCTGAAGTCCGCCACGTCGGAGATCTCGGAAACGTCGAGGCTGGAGCTGATGGAGTCGCCAAGATCAACATTACTGACAAGTTCGTGACTCTCTACGGAGCGAACACGGTCATTGGACGATCAATGGTTGTGCACGCTGGACAAGACGATCTTGGTGAGAATCAATCGCATAGTTGTATTCTTGGCGTATGTTACAGGACAAGGAGTCGGAGACAAGGCCGAGGAGTCAAAGAAGACTGGCAACGCTGGTGCGCGCTCTGCCTGTGGAGTCATCGCTCTTGCCGCCCCGCAGTGACTGACCGACCGTGCGCATCTCTAACTTCTCTTCCTTCTACGTACTCTCCATTCTTCCGTTTTGTAGCTTTCTGATGGTTGTATTCGTAAATTCCCGTGAGAAAAAGTCCACACAAACCTACTAAATGTATATGTTCTCTCGCGTTTACTTTCTCAATTCAAAAATCAATAAAATACGTTCTCAAAGCTTCTTACGACATCTGGCTCTCTCGTTCCAAATGTTTCCCTCCATTCAATCCATATTTCCGTCGGTTTTCACTTCTTATCATTAAAATACACGTGACCTCATAAAAAACGTGACATTCCATCTGACCTTGAGCTTGACGTGCTGAAGCCACGTACTCATTTCTCGTATGAGAGTTCAGCAGAGATGGCCCCATTTATCTCGAAATCTCCTCTGCGTGACATGGAATCGTCGTCGAGTTCCGATGGAGAAGAGCAAGTTTTTGAAATGATTCGCCCGCAATAAACCGGCCAATCTCGCCATTCCACCAGAAAACACTCGTTTCTTATCGCTCCGTCATCAGAGAACGCGTATTATGTGACAGTTCAGTTCTCTCCGATTCCCGTGTCTATTTTTGGAAAAAAGTTTGATGCTGTCACAAAGGCTCTCCCGAAAAAAAGAAACAAAAAATGCAAAAATCGATACAATTTTCGTTTTCTTTCCTATTTATTAGGCCAATCCGTTGTCGGTCGCGCGATTGTTGTCGTTCCTCCGATCGACTTTTTCAATTTTCTCTCTTTTTTATCAGTTCCCCACTATGTTGATAGCGATTCGAAGACGGGAAAAATCACACCATTTCTGCATGATACTAGAAAAAGAGATAGAAAACGAAAATGTCTCGCCTTTTTCGCTTGCAGTTTTTCCCTAACAAGATTTTTGTCCTTTTTGCCCCAGTCAACCTTCCCATTTTCAGGATGAGCGGTGTGCTGGAAGTTTACGATGCAAAGAGGACTGACAAACTGATCATCACCCTCGAAGGCATTTCTGGTTCCGAGACGATCAAAGCCATCAAGAAGCGCATTGCACAAAAGCGTTAGTGTCTGGTGGCTGAAAACAAGAACGCTTTGTTTTTTTTAGAACTGAAGCTCACGGAAGAGCGTCAAGCTTTGCGTGTCGAGCCCAAAGGAAAACCACTTGGTGATGACCAGAAACTCTCTGATCTCGGACTCTCTTCCCAAAAGGCCGTTCTCTATGTGAGAGACCTTGGACCGCAAATTGCCTGGAAGACGGTCTTCTTGGCCGAATATGCTGGACCGTTGTTCGTCTATCCACTCTTCTACTTCAGACCAACTTTCATTTATGGACAAGGTTTGTGTTCTTTCTTGAGTGGAGAGAGTCGAATGAATACATTTCATCAGCTGCCACCACCGCGCCTGTCCATCCAGCTGTCGTGTTCGCATTCTTCGCATGGAGCTTCCACTACGCGAAACGATTGTTCGAGACCCAGTTCATTCACAGATTCGGTAACTCGACCATGCCGCAGTTCAACCTTGTCAAGGTTTCTACACCCTTTTCTTTCAAATATTTTCTGTTTTTTTTAGAACTGCTCTTACTACTGGGGATTCGCCGCATTCGTCGCCTACTTCGTCAACCATCCACTCTTCACACCACCAGCATTCGGTGATCTCCAAGTGTACATCGGTCTCGGCGGTTTCGTCATCTCCGAGTTCGGAAACCTCTCCATCCACATTCTTCTCCGCAACCTCCGCCCAGCTGGAACTCGCGAACGCAGAATCCCGAAGCCTGATGGAAACCCACTCTCCCTTCTGTTCAACTACGTCTCGTGCCCGAACTACACGTATGAGGTCGCCTCGTGGGTCTTCTTCACTATCATGGTCCAGTCGCTCCCAGGTATTTCGATCAGCTGTTTAGAATATAACTTATGCGTTCAGCTCTCCTTTTCACCGCTGCTGGATTCTTCCAAATGACCATCTGGGCCCAAGGAAAGCACCGCAACTACCTCAAGGAGTTCCCAGACTATCCAAAGTCCCGCAAGGCTATCGTCCCGCTCCTTCTCTAAATAACCCCGCATTTTTGTTGTAACTCGTAATGTATTTCGTTAATGTAATTTCATTCAGATTCCTCACATGCAGTAATTTATTCACTAGTTCATCGTTTCTCCCAAATAAAGTTATTGCTTTTAATCGCGTGAAATTTGTTCTCATTGTTTCAGGAGGACAGAAATTGCTCGAGACTCACTTATTTTCAGCTAAAAAACTCACGAAATGTCGGTCTGGTGTCCGATTTGCAACGAATTGAAAGCATGTGAAGAAGCAGTCCAAGTGAGTCCTCCCGCGGGGCAAATCCAGAAGACGTCGTTCCAGCTGATCCCCTGTCTACACACCTACTGTAAGGAGTGTCTGAAAGAGGCGACGAAGCAGTCGAAGGTGTGCCCGACGGCCCATTGCTACTCGGGAATCTCTGCTCCCGACAGCATGACGAGTACTTGTGAGGTGGGCGAGAGACGAGAGACGCAGACGAGCGACGGTCACTTTAGGGAGAAAACTGTCAGAAGAAGATCACAATGAATCCGGAGATCCTCAGAACCGCGTGTCACCACGACATTTGTCAGCATTGCTACGATATGGCGAGCAGGAAGTGAGAGAGTGTGGGGGAAGCGAGAGACGCAGACACTTTCAGAGAGAAACTGACGTGTCCGGCATCCGGATGCAACGAGATGATGGTCGATGAAGACGACACTCTCTGCGAGGGAACGTGCAAACAACCGCTCACACTCGATAAAACATTCATTCTTCCGTGTTGTGGGGTGAGGAGAGAGTGCAGGAAACGAGGAGTGCGCAGAGTTTCAGGCGAAGATGTGCGATGAATGCTGTTCGAAATGGACGGGCGGCCGGGACTTCTGTGACGCCGGAAAGTGTGTGATCAAAGATTTGAAGAAGAAGAAACCCGCGGAAATTGTAGAAAGACATTCGAATCGTCGCAACTGATTGTGACCGTTTCAGACGCGTCAGCCGTGTCTCGGAACGCCGAATTGCGAGGGGGAGGTGTTGAGGAACTTCCCGTCGGAGTTCGAATGCGAGCACGACGTGTGCGTCTCGTGCGTCGGAACGATGCTCGACGAGTGCGAGAAGAGCGGAAGAGCGCCCGTGTGTCCCACGAAGACATGCGGACTTCCGTACCGTTGCGAGAGTGTTCTCGCACTCGCCGCCCAGTTTCCGGAACGGAAGAACTACTTTTCAAAGTTCACCCTCCAGGCGAAATTCTCGATGCAAACCCTTCGAGACGACACTATTTCGGTGGAAATGACATCTTTCCGACTGACCATATCAATTATTGGTTTCGTTTTCAGAACGTTCTTCACGGCGAACCGGCTACTGTGATGGGACACAAGTGCGCTATCAAGGTGTGTGATTGCGAACAATTTCCCTCTTTCCTTCATTTTTTTATCGCATCTGCTCATTGACTCCGCCCACTGTGCGTTGAACGTGGCGAACGGCGGAACCCGCGAGGTGTCGGCACATGCGGGCGATGACCTCACGTGTTCCGACGCCTCATAAACTTACCTGGCTGGGGGTATCTCGCGATCACCAAGGCGGGATCCCCATGGTGAGGCCTACCCATTGCACTTTGGGGCGGGCTGGCCCGTGTGGCAGTCTCGAGTTGAGATTCGCCAACAGCTCAATTTTTGAGTATCGGGGCTGCGTGCGCGCGGCCCTGAAAATTGCTGAAAAAGCCGACAGCTTCCAAGCTCACACTTAGATTGGTCAATGCGAAGAAGACGACGGAGGAATGCCGATGGACTTTGTTCGCGAAGGATCACTCGGCGATTTGATCCGTGAAATTCGCAGAGTGCTCAAAATTTTGGCGACGGATAAGGTTGAAATGGGAAAGAGAATGGGGAATGAGGTGTGTTATTCAGATTTACGGATACTACCGGGTGGATGACGGAAAACAAACAAAACTGGAAGTGAGCCAGAAGACGGTTCGGTTGGCGTGTTCCGCCCTGAACATCAACGAGGTTCTTTAAATGAGTAGTACCATCGAATGGATTCAAAATAATCATTTCAGAACACCACAATTCTCGTCGACACTTCGGGAATCGTCGCGGGTAACAAGAAGTCGAAAAACAATTGACCGCCCGGGGGAGATCATAAGCAGTCTGAATTATTGTTGTTTTCTTGAACATTTGTTTCAATGAACTCTAATATGTAGCATGATTCGATGGAAACCAAAACAATTTGTCTTTCAGTCCACGGCTCTCTCGCACGTATGGTTTTCGTAGGTGACCGTTCTTTTTCTATCGATTGATTTAGTCGATATTGTGCAATTCTACTTGACTTCGGCACGAACGACGTTTGTCAGTGGTCTCTAGAGGCAATTGTTGCAGCAAATCGAGTTTTCTTTTACAGTACTCATGCCTGGATTAATAATTAATTATTTCCGTCAGAGCTTTTGGATAATTGTTCTTCAGTTTCAGTTTCTTGGACTTTCTTTTTTTTTGGTTTTTTCTACCCTCTGTTTTTTTTTACTAAAACAGTTAAGACAGTTTTTACTAAAACAAACACGTTTTAGCCAAGCTCGCGAGTTTTTTGCAAAAAAACAGAACAACCGTGATGAAATGCAAACGCGCTCTATCGCTATGCGTGAGAGAGTGGAGAGCGCAGAGAACAGTTAGCTTTTTTTTTGTAAATTTTTTACACGATCATGCTCGATTTCGGGATTTATTGCATGTTTTTCGATGAATTATCAATTGTTATTTTATAAATTTTGCAGATGCATGAAATGCAAGGAGTCTTGTTGTGCTCGGGCGGCGGAACCCGTATGCCAGCTCTCACCCGCGACGTTCAAAAATGTCTGTTGCCCGTCGTCGGTGTTCCCATGTTCCTCTATCCACTGTCGTCACTTTTGCGAACTGGAATCACTGGTTTGTTGGTTTTCTTTTTTCATAATCATATCGAGGAACTTCAGATATCAAGATATTCGTTCGTGAAGTGTTCCAACCAGTGTTAGAAAGAGAAGTAAAGAAGTCGCAGCTCCTAGAGCAATATCAGGCGACCATCGAGTACATACCCGTCAATCAAGAAGACTACGGAACAGCTGATCTTCTGAAAAACCATCATTCCAAAATTACAGTAAGACAAGAATTTGAAACGCTTTCCATTTCATCGTTTTTCAGCGAGATGCGCTGATCGTTTCGTGCGATTTCATCAGTGATGCTAGTCTAATCCCCCTCGTGGATACGTTTCGTGCCACAAATGCCACACTGGTTGCTTTAATAGCAGACACGTGCGTCAATGCTCCTGCTCCCGGATCAAAATCCAAAAAGCCACGAGGTACGTTGATTTCAAGTTGCCAATGTTCTAAAATTATTATTTAGCAACTGACCTCATGGCTCTAGTAGAATCCACAGGACAACTTGCGTTTCTCTGTGGTGACGATGATTACGACTCACCGCTTGTCATGGAGAAAACGATGAGAAAGTTTCCGAAGCTTCAGCTAACTTCGAAGTTCAACGATTGCCATGTCTACGCTATTCGGCACAAGGCTCTTCAGCAGCTGAACAGGTCAAAGTAAGTATTCCTGTTCTTTCCAGCAATGTTGTGCTGCGACTTCCAGACACATATCGTCGTTCAAAGCTGATTTCGTTCCTCATCTCATTGAGAAACAGTTTGAAGCTGACTCTGATACACTCTGCTTTGCCTACCGCCTTCCGCACGAAAACGGTTTTGTGACGGCACATGCGAACACTTACGGTGCGTATTTTGAAGTGAACAAAGCGGTGAGTCGTTTGCAATTGGAAACTTTTTTGAATACAAAATGTTTTTAGATACAGAAGTCATTTACTCGATTAATGGAGTACCGTGGGAATGGGCAGACATTCAACTACAAAGTGGATAAGATTGCAGCACATGACAGTCGAATCGAAGAGAAAGCACAGGTACTGATTCTGAGCTTTTTTCGAATGTGTCTCTTTTCCAGATTGGCAAAGAATCAGTGATCAAGCGGAGTGTGATTCTCGAAAATTGCCGGATCGGAGAAAAGACAAAACTGAAAGAGAGTATCATTGCAAGAGGTGTTGTTATTGGAAACGGGTTAGTTTACCAAGAAAGACATTGTGGGAAAAAGGATTATACACACGCTGTTGCTCTTGCGTAATCCCTTTCCCTCGAGGATAAAATCTCTTTTTTCTTGCCCCCAACTTCATTTTCAGTGCATCAGTTACCAATTCAATCGTATGCGAAGGTGCTGAAATTGGTGAAAATGCTGACGTCACTAACTGTATTGTCACAAAGGACCAGAAAGTTGCAGTTAAAGGTGAGACTATTTTCTGATTACAAATTAAGACTGAAACAACTTCAGCGAAAGTTCAAAACGAAATTGTGGATGGAGGTGACGAAGGGTGGGCAGACGATTAGGCTGAGTTATTCAAAATCTCCAATTGCTCCTGGGTTCGCAAAGAAATGGAAATATACGAATTACGGCATCCTGTTTCGTTTTGTTTCACTGTTATTCTTTTTGTTTTCAGATCTGAATAAAATTCGTTTTCCGTTCAATCAGTCTCATTCTAAATAGCCCTGTGAAAGGTTCATTCATCCTTACATTCCTAATTGTTTCATTAATTCACTCCATTCTCTCTCCACTCTAACCGATTTTCAGCAGTATGCAATGAAACCGTTTTCCAACAAAACTCTGGTCGCCGGAGGGCTTACCCTCTTGGTGACCGTTTTCATTCTAACCGTCTCGAAGCTGTCCGAAGATACAAGCCAATCTCTCGTTTTCTGGCCGAAGTTTGAGCTGAAGGCGCCGGTGATCAAAGAACAAAACCCGGATGGATTTTCTATGGAGGTACGGGAATTAGCCCAAACCCACAAATATGAACTCAAATGTTGCAGAAGCTAAGTCAGACGCAAATGAACAGAACGGACATGAGATCCGACCTTTACCTAACTCACCACAGATACCTACTCGAAAATATAGCCAAGATGGAAGTGACTTTCAGACACCAGTAGTTATTATGTTTTGAGTTGACGGGTGTTAACCATTCGGTTGCAGAACTTACACTTTGAACGACGTCTGTTACAAGCCACATGCTGCAATTTTCGAGAAAGCTAACAGCGGAAAGAAACCGCACTATATGGAGGTATGTACCTGAGCCGCCTCATTAGTAATCTAATTATCGGTTCTCAGCGTCTCTTTCTCGAAATGAAGCGTCTCTCGCCATGCCTCATCGTCACTCCGCTCAATTGTTTCTACGACAGTTACCTCATTCATTCGCAAATTAGTCGATGGAATCAGAGCACTGACTATCTCAACAGACGACTCCGCGAGGCGTACATTGAGGGTTTGAAAGAAGGAGAACCGAGAGTTTATGTGAAATCTACTTGTGAGTGGTTCTGAAGTTCTCGAAAAAACGAGAAAAGTTCAGATGGACCGGATATGATCCAGAAGTGGTCGAGACACATGTTCAATCTCGCGTCTATTAACAACGAAAAAGAGGTTCCCTCCTGGTCAGAAAGTGTTAAACGATGGATATCGGTAACAGTTTAGTTGTCACTTTCGCAAAACGTGTGATCTGTTTAGAGTATCGAACCTCGCCGGAAGATCTGTGCAGATCCGATGCGGTCGTGTGACGAAACTCTCGATGCAGAGAACTATTTTAACATTTGCATGGTCATGCAGCACATGAACAATTTCGAAGAGAAGAGACGTCAGGTACGGTTATATCCAACCGCTCATCTGACAGAACATTTTTGAGAGATTGAAGTTCTCACTTGACAAGAACGACGAAGAGTTCACAACCAGATTGGACTGTGTTGACGACCGCGAAAAGTTCATCGAATGGATGAAAGAACGAGAGCTGCGGGGCATTCTAAGAGCGTTCGAACCAGCGTTCCACTTGCCGGATCACCATGATGTTCGAAAAACTCTCGTCTGTCGCTCTAATGATTCCTCTCATTTCAGATTGTGAACCAACGATGCAACGGAATATATCATGACACTGGCAGCGATGGAATCGAGTTTTTCGACGGAGCACTTACATTTACGAACAAAACGATGCCTTTTGATACGATTCGGACCGGAATTGCTTTAATTACTCCAATCAATTTCCTGAAAGCAAGGGTAACGGACACTTTCTCAATATTTTCATCAAACTAATATTCAGCAACATGTGGAATTTGTGAACGGTCATGAATCAGTGTGGACTTTGGAACGGGCAGAGCAGCTCCTCGAAGAGTTCCGCTATGCTCTAAGAAACGAGGTGGACAGGTTCAATGAGCACAGAGCCAGCAAGAAGGTCGGAGTGACCAGTCGAGTATCTTCTGTCGAAATTGAGAAAGAAGCGAAAACGGAGCAAGCTGCACTGTATTTCGTGATTTTCGCCACTGCCCTCTTTCTCATCATGCTCTCGTGCTTCGGCTGGACAGTCAATCCCCTTCAGTCTCTGGCATACCTGCTGTTTTGTTTCGCCTCCACCGCCACTTTCTACATCTGGGTCTACAACCAGAACGGTGTTCTTGTCCTCGACGAGAAGGTTTTGTATGACTTCTTCGTTTTCCTCGTGCTCAGCACATGCCTAACGTACCGAAACTCACTTCTCCGAACGCGATTGGAGAGATCCATTCAACGATGGAATCCCGTCGACGGCACCTCGAATTTCTCTTCCCTGAACACTGGTTTGTTTCGATTTTGTAACTGAAATCAAGTCCCAATCAGTTCCAGTCGGCAGTCTCCAATCCAATCCACGTCGTTTGTGGTATGTACTGGACAAGTACATGAACTTCCAAACGGCGCAAGATATCGACTCTAACGAGCCTTTCGAGAAAATGCGAACAGGGTGGTGGGCGGTGGCAGCGCTTCTTGCTCCATCCGTATTCGCCTATTGGTACTTCGTCGATTCGAATATTGTCAGCTTGTTCGTTACTGTGACGCCCAGCATTCTGATTTTTACTATCGACGAGTATCGCTTGAAAGAGAAGTTTAGAACAGGTTCGAACCTGACAAGAAGACATAAACCTTGAGACACTGTTTCAGAAAGAAAACGAATCAAGACAGAGCTGAAGAAGCTTTTCGAAGACACTGGCTGCATTATGTCTGCTGAGAGTCTCGAGGAGCTTTTCGCTCGAGGTGGGGTACCGCAAGAAACGAGCGAAATGAAAGAAATGTGAGAGTTTTTGAATATTCCAGCAAATTTCATGAATTACTTCAGTTATCACACTCCACGTTATGAGGTGTTGGAAGAAAGTCCCGGAGTTGAAACGAAAAAATCGAGACGCACGCTGTTGCCACTTTCCGCGAGCAGCTACGACGTCTCACGGTTCATGGTGAGTGCCGTCTTGCGTTTTTCTTAACTCGCCCAGTTTTACTAATTCCAGACGTACCCGAATAATGTCGTACGAAAAGTTCGTTTGACCGCCGTTCAATGCTATTTTGCGCTGCTTAGCGTAGAAGGATTTGTGAGTTACTGCTTAGAGCGGCAACTGTCATTATGAACTTTTAGGTGCTGCATTTGTCTATGTTGGTTGTCGGTCTCCTGTCCATCGCCGCGTTCGGAGGTCTTTTCTTTCCTATGGTGTCCCGAATTGCGGATAACATCAATAAGTATGCAATGTCTGTTTGATACTCTCGCTGAATAATCATCCGTTCCAGCTTCGAAACTGATGACTTCTCGATTGACATCGAGATTTCCAACTTCACCATGAACTGGGAGAAGAATAGAGCGATTCTGTCAAACTTCACCTCCGATTTGGGTAACCTTTAAAGTTCGCAATCATTCCTCTTTACCTCTATTTCAGACTCAATTCCTATGCTGCGGGTCGTTTCCAGCTGGGAAAAAAGCTTCGAGCGGTTTGAAGAACGGATGACTCAGGTAAAAAAAGAGAAAGAGGATTGCGCAGCAAAAAAAGTTGGATTAGGTTGAGTCGAAACTTGAAGAGTAATTAAGTTCGAAGTGTAGAAGAACATGGCTGATCGTTTAATTGAACATGAAAAAACTGTTGGATACTGTAAGAGAACGGAATAGTACGTTGCAGAATGACTCGTTCTTATTTGCATCCAATTATTCGAAATGGATCGAACAAGAACCGATCAGTTGGGCGATTACGGCTCCTCGAACTTCTGTCGACTACAAAAACCGACTGCCGGATCCTTTCCAATTTCGTCTTCTTTTTGAATTGATCAACTGCAAAAACGAAGATCTGATGATAGAATATATTCAGGTTCTACCCTAGCCGTTTCGGTAATGAATTTATTACGCGAATTCCAGAAGCTGAATGATATCATAGCAAAGTACTCTCGGGACATTTCGATGGAAGCATCCGGTCTTGTCTACGAGCACTACCATCAGGCCGTGGTCTGGTAAGTCCAAATCGAGTTTCGACTCTTTTTAATTCGATTTTGTGCTCTTTCCGAACCACGTTTTTGCGCGAGCGCAGCATTTTTTCTCGTTTCTCATTCCTTTTAAACCAGAATAGGTACCGTAGGCAGCATTATGTAGCCGTTGTTTACTCTCTTATTTTTCGGCCGCATGATTCCACTCAACGGCCAATTTGCATACCTCCCAGCGCACTCTCCGTGTTATCAGTCTCTCATTTTGGCAGTCACTAAACCTTCTTCCGACAGAGGGCAGATGAAAGTCGAATATGAATAATAGAGACGACAGATGAATTCAAGGTGCTTTTTCATAAGCGACCGAGAGAGAAACGAGACGTCGGTTGGTTCTCTCCACTTTTTCTTTGCGCTTTTGTCCAATAACTCATTCTCCTAGATAACTTTCCAAACTATTTGCGATTCTCGAATCCCCGAAACTTCATCATTAGGAAGACGATTCTCCATGTTTCTCTGCTCCCTCATCCCTTTCTCTCTCCATATTTTCCTCTCGGATGTCCTTTGCCCACGTCTTCTGCTCCTTCACATGATGCACACTGCCCTAAACTCTCCGTCGCCTCGCTGCTTCTCTACGTGCTTATTAATCGCAAATCTTAGTCACCGGCGTGGCAGTGCGGCCGAAAAAAGTCCACTTGCACTTTTCCGCGCTCTCCGGATCCGCGGCTCCCGCTTCTCGGATCCCTCCGTCCACTGCTCACTGCCTTAGTTTGTTTGTGTGCGTGCGAGATGCAACTCTGAAGAAGTAGTGAGGAAAACGAAGAAGAAGAGAAGAAGGCGTGTGTGTGCTCCACCAGGGCGGTCGCCGAGCCGGCATGAGTTCAAGAGTAGAGCAAGTAGAAGAGAGAGAAGAAGAAGATAACAGAAACACAGGAACAAATGATTGATTGACAGGACCGACGGAGACGGGTTCGAGAATCTCGGGCACTGGTCGGACAAAGAGGTGCCCCCCGGCGGCCGAGCTCTTTGTGTCGGAGGTGGCCGTCAGTCAGGATTGAGATCTTGGCCTACATATCTCAATTCAAAAACCACCCACCCACACAACATTTCTCATAGGCTTTTGCATATCAGTGTCATTTGAATCCTCCCGATGAGCTATGTTTGATACGAGCAGAATATCACTGAACCTGTTTTCACACTGCGTTCTGACTTACATCTGCAAAATATGCGGAAGGTTGTATTTGTTTGTTTTTTCACGCCAGATCATGACAATGACACCACGTCACGTCACAAATAGCACTTCCTGGAATCGGACATTGTTTCAAACGCTCCTCTTATCATAGAATCCGACGAAAAACGCAAACCAACGCGAATTCATTTAATAGGCGTAGTATAATCGACTGGGGAACTTCCAGTTATCAGCTCACCTCATTAGAATCCATCTCATCCGATCGAAGAAATTGTCATTCACAAGTACTTCCACTATGGTGTCATATAATGCTCTCCTCAAGAGCCACTCTGATCCCTCTCCGCCCCGGAAAACATCCTCACTCATTCATCTTTTCATGTGCCGTACCGCCACGCAGGGAAATCCAGTGGTCGGCTGCTGCTGCTGCTGCCGCGAAGACATCGCTCTTCTAGTTGCTCCGCCCTTTTCCTCTTGCCTTCAGTGTCCTTTTTACACACTGGGCGACGAAGGCGCCCGGGACGGCGGCGGAGAAAATAATTTCATCTTCGTCATCACCGCCGCCGCGCCTTCTCGGACGTCTTCCACCCCCATGGGCTTTTCGGAAGTCTTCTTCTTCTTCTTCCCCTGTCACTGGAACAAAATACTCGGTCCCTTTCCATTCATCGACTTCGACTAGGTTCAAAATCCATAAATAGAATTAGACTGGTCGTTTCCCCCTTCCCGTGTCGCCTCTTTTCATCGTGACTGTCACTTTCCCGACACCCACCGATAATGATCGCGAAACGGAATCACTGAAAAAGTGGCGAGAAGTCAATGGAAACGCGGGAGGTTTCTATTGCTCGTGATAAGAAATGCGAAGAAACGGGCGAGAGGTACCGTAATAAGTTTCGCAAGACGGCGGAGAAATATAATGCCGCACAAAATAAAAGTGTGTGACTTCATCCGATTATGAACTGGGTGACGACACAATTTGCGATCCCTCTTCTACTTGCCTCTCAATTCCTCCTTCCATTGGCCTACTCCTTTTTTCGGAACCCAACCGTGCATTTTCAAGCACAAGACCAACTCTTCTGTTTACGTAATCATTATCGTTAGTTGCTCTCGCCTTTTCTACCCAACCAGTTATAAACAATTCATAGTCGAATTTTTCGTCTCCAGCACGTCACAGTATTTACAGGATCTCATACCCTCGAATTGTGATACCTGCCCTCATCGGACAGTTTGCGATCGTCTTTCTCATTGGGTTGCTCTTCGCAACAACTACAAACCTACGATATATTGCAGTGGTACGTTTACGAATAGGCGCGATTCTCTAAACCAAGTTTTTTTTTTCAGTTCACTGTCTTCTTTGGAATTAACCTTCTCGGAACTAACACATTTATTTCTGCTTTTGAACTAGGTCACGGTCCTTTTTACATTCGTTTTGCATCAGTAGTCGGTACGGTTCTTCATTAATATTTTCCATAACAAACAACACATTTGTAGCTTTCTTGGTCTCGTGGACTCCGTTCTGTGAACTTTGTCGATTCCGGAACCGCATTCTGCTGAAAGAGAAGCACCGGACGTGTCCAGAGCAAAGGATTGGAAGACGAATCAGACTTCCGTTCATCGCATTCATCGACAACTGCCAGTTCTTTGGGATTTCAATCACAGGTACGTTACTCAAAACATCATTTAGGAAGCTTTTGTTGCATCACCATATTCATTGGAATCACAGAATTAGAAACATTACTCCAAAAAACCTTTTTTGTCGTTGGCTTCTTGAAAAGCACGCTCCTGTTCTCCCCCGATTACTCGTCGAATTCTGCGATGCGTCAAAAATGAGCGAAAAACTACCATACGCGCCGCCATCTGTCTTCACTCATCAATTTGTTCCATTTACTCCCGTCACACATCCGTTCATTCCTTCTGTCGTCGTCCTTCATTTTTCACGAAAGGCACCTCCTCATTCGTTGAAATTGCACGCAAAGCGCGTGTTCAAATAGACACACACACACACACCCACTTGCGCCTCCCGTCTCTTTTCAACGTGTGTGGTCGAGAGAAAGAGAGCAGCTGAGCGCAGAAAAATGAAGACGCCCGCTTTTTCCACCTCGCAAAACCTCGTGTTTTACGCCATTTCTATGATTTACGAGAAAATGGCAACTCTTTTAGTTTCATCGCGTCATCTCACCGAGTCCGCCGTTGCGAGAAAGTTACAGTATTGCGTTTCTCGTTAAGTGGCGGCGCCCGGCGGTTCGCTTATCAGAGCACAATTCGATGCCCAATAAACATTTTCCCGGTGGCTTGATAACGGGCAGTTTTGCATTTGAAGTCACTCTAATTCCTGGGCTGCAAAGCTTTCTCGGGCATCCAAAGAGCACTTGATACCGTAGTAGGGGGGCAAAGTCTCTTCGTTGCCTTCCGCTTCCTTTCGTTCTCACTGCTCCGCCTCCCTCGTTTTCTCCTCCATAGTGTGCCAGTGTCCGGCCGTTTCTTTTCCGTCCCTCTCGTTGTCCCATTCTTGGTACACCCGGTGGCCTCTCTCCTACTTCTCCCCACACAATGTTTCGTATTCATGAGGCGAAAAGAAAAAAAAAGAGAAAGACGACGGGCACAGAAAATGAATTGATGGTGATTAGGAGAGGCGAGCAAGAGGGAAAAAAGGGCTCCATGCGTGCGAACCGAAAGTAACGGAAGTAGTGATGGGAATGAACCTCCAACTTGTTGCATTAATTAAATTCACCCTCAATTATCTTCTTTGTGGGCTAAGCAACCAAAATACTGAAAAGTAACATTTAGGACGACTTGTTATTCGCTTTCTTATCATTTATAAAAATCCATCATCGAATCGAAATGAGGCCCACTTCCTTTCCAATCCTACTCCTTTTCAGTGTGCATTCTCCTCACCGCTACGTGTGCAGTTGTTCCGCAGTTCAACAGCTTCCTTCTGCCTACCGTAATCCTCATCGGAGTTCAAATATTCGCCGTTCTCTACGCTACCCTTACCTCGATAGTAACAAGACTAATGTTCGAACGCAAGGTGAGAATGGCTTCTTCTCACACCACAGACGAACTTTCACAAATCCGAAACGCGATTGACGCGATCTAAGCGGGGATTATCCTGTTATTCAGTCAAGCACCTCTAATCGTTTCTTCGAACGTGCATGTTGTTTCAGGTGATTCAAGCCCTTCGTCGAGATTTGGCAGGAAACTCGACAGCGATGAAAGTTCACGGCCTCACACACAAACGCGCTTTGACTCCTCCGTACTCGCCACCCGAATTCGAACTCAACGTCATCGAGCCGGCAGCACCAGAAGGCATGTTCTGGGCTCCTCCACCGAAATTCCCGAAAGGAGCCAAGTCATCTTCCGGGTCCGAAGACGGAGATAAAGATGAAGAGGATAATCAGCCTGGTCCGTCAACTTCATCTTCACAAGCTAACCGCCTGCTAGGAGATTCCGGAGTCGGAACGGAGAAGCGTCCACCTGGAACTAAACGGAAACGACGACCCGTTTTGGGAATGAACTTACCGTCGGCTGTACCCCTCGCCAGGGAACCATGGCATTATACTCTTTGTGGAGCACCTTTCGATGGATCTATGAGTTACGAAAGTGTTAGTTTTTGATTTCTCCCATTACACATCACCATTGTTCTATTCAGGTACAAGCAGCTGAAGAGTTTTATGCAAGTGGAGATCACGATGAACATCCTATGGAGGCAGATGAACAAAGAGCTCCAAGAGCGAGGTCGTCATCATCGGAGGAAGATGTCATGAGCAGAGGCGATCCTGATGAAGAGCTGCTGGCTAGTCAAGAGGCTTTGCATGAGAGATGGCGGTTGGCACGAGCAGCAGAATCTCTGAATCTTGCGGCAGCCAACAACCGAGGCATGAACGCGGATGATTCGCAGCAGGGACCAAACAATCAGAACCAACCGAGACCGATTTTGAGGGAAGATGACAGTGACGATGAGCCTGCCGGATTGAATGCAACGCCTTCGCCACCTCGAGTCGATGTAGTTCCTGCAGCTCATCAAGTTGCCCAACATCTCGGAGCACCTCCTGCACAAGGCGCTGCTAGATTCGCTATCATCGAGGAGGCCCGTCGAAATCAAAATGTTCCGCGTATTGTACAAAGAGTGCAACCACGTGATCCATTGAGAGAGCCGCCAATCATGATCGAGTTCATCCAGGAATACGACCGACCGGACCTCCCAAGACACCCTCGCGCAAATCAATATCCTCCTAATTGGAACTACGCGATGGTTGCATTTGCTGAAGATCGATACTGGACTGAACGAGTAGTTCCCTTGCCACCCGGAGTTCGTGTACCGCCTCGTCCGTATGACTACTGGGATATTCGGGAGACGACTCCGCCTCCAGAGGACTTCAACTGGGTCCCACCGCCAGAGGCTCCTCCAATTCCAATCCCGCCCGAGGCATATGCACTGTTCGAAGAGAGACGTAGGGAGCATTTCAGACAACTCGAAGAAGGGCGTCGCCCGAACGAGAATCCTGATCCGGAAGTTTGATTGACTAAGCGATATCATTTCATTTCTCATTGTTCCACCACTTCCAAAATTCCACCTCATCCCAATTCCCCATATCTCATTTTGTTAAATAACATTTCACCTTGTTTTCCATACCCCCCCCCCCATATTCTCTATCTATTCGCACGTTTTCCGCCATCAAATTTACCAGATCTCGATTGCACAGCTAACTGTAATTAAGAAACGATTTTTTCGTAATAAATTTAGTTTCATTGAAAAGTCAACATTTCAAAGAAAAAGACAAGAAATATAAAAGAATGACTTTCAGAATTATCAAAATGGTTTCTTATTCAATATTTTTGCTGAATGAGGCGGTAGAGGGGGGAGAAAAGAGCGCGGACCTGCCGGTGTTTCTTTAGTCAAAATCGACGGAATAATTGGAAAGGAACGGACTACCGGAAACGGGAAGTGAGAGAACCAGCACTAACACATAAAAGTGGAGAGATGGAGTAGAGCGAGAGAAATGCGAGAGTGTATGGGAGAGAGAGATGCGCTGGGCAGTTAGCATGGGGCTGGATCTGTATGTATCCGATAGGTGTACGGTAGGCGAGTACAGTAAGACACTGAACGTAGGAGTGGTTGGGGGCAAAGGCACACGATCATTCTGGGGAGAACGGCTGTTATTAATTATTACGTTCCGAGCACATTGTGAGAAACGAGGACGAATACGGAACGAATCTCTCAGATTTTTACAGAAAATTCAAAAGTTTTACAAACAATTTAGAATTTACAGTGGAAGCGAGAAAGGGTAGAAGAAGGAGAAAAAAACCGATTAAACTTGATCAAGATTAGAATTTTTCAATGCCAATTGTTTCGAGGATGATAGGAATGTGAGGTGGTCAAGAAATAAGCATTGAAGGTGGGTATTGGGGATGGAGTAGCGGTAATTTGTGAGAGGAGAGAAGAGACGATCGAAGGAGACTCCGTCAGAAGCAATCCATCAGCTTTCTATGATTCTAGAGTCCTGCGGTGGCAGTTTTCGCAGCAGCACCGTACTCGCCGTCATCGGGAAGCTCCTCCTTGATGACGACCTTCTCTTCCGGCACTTCCTCTTTCGGCAGGATCATGTCACCATTCGCCGTTTCTTCTTCTTCCTCCTCCTCTTCGTCACCGACGTCAACGTCTTCTTCGTAAGCCAGCTCCGAGTCGTTCAACTCGTCTTCCTCTTCATCATCGTCATGCGACCGTCCGTTTGTCGAAGGCGCTTGGACAAC
This sequence comes from Caenorhabditis macrosperma, assembly GCA_963932285.1. Classification (NCBI taxonomy): domain Eukaryota; kingdom Metazoa; phylum Nematoda; class Chromadorea; order Rhabditida; family Rhabditidae; genus Caenorhabditis; species Caenorhabditis macrosperma. The sequence goes on along the minus strand of OZ010621.1, from coordinate 9,399,981 downwards.
GAGAGTGTGACTGGAACCAGACGAGGAGTGTCCGAAGCCTTGCTCGATTATTTGCCGTTGTTGCTCAGCGGTTATATCGGCAATATCGCCTTTGTAGATCTGAAATAATTAGAACGTTGACAGTTAGAATGTGGAATTTCGGAGGACAACGGAAGATGTGGATACGAAAGAGGACTTGTGTATTGAAACATGGCGATGAAAGTACCGAAAGCACTTTCTACAGACGGTCATGCGGGGAAACACGGGGAGGTTTCAAAACACGCTGACTCACCACCGAGTTGAGCAGTGCACCTTGCTCATCCCCAGGCAACTGTCCGTCTACCGTTGGAGGAGGAGAGATGCTTCGCACCTGGAAAACCGTTTGGTTTTCATGGAAATGGAATGACGAGGAGGAGGGTAAGCATCCGAACATGCGGTCGAATATGATTCGCTTGCAAGATTTCGTGTCACTGCACACACATTGTAAAACAATCGGTTTATTTTGAATGGGGAAGGAATGAAGTACGTGTGATGTTTTCAGGTCGATCGAGCATAATACACTAATTACTCGTTATTAACACATGCAATAGGGGGGTTTTTCAAGAAAAATATATTTAGTTCTAGTAATATATTGTAGAAACGTGAAAAAGGAGTGATACGGGCGGTAAGGAGGTGCCATGTGATGTGTGTCAGTGCTCATTCAAAGTCATCCAAAAAAAAATCAAGGTCTTCTGAGTTCACCTGTTGATATGGTGTCGGCTCGTCGAAGTTCCCTCCGAGGCGGCTGCGTCGGCGTGCATTCATGAAAAAGTTGGCGACTGTCGACAAATCAAGACGCAGGTGTTCGGCGATCGTCTGCTGCATCTCGCGAGACGGCCGTTGCGTCTCTTTGAAAATGGCTTGCAAGGTACGTTTTTGTATATCGGTGAACACGAGGCGAGGTCTTTTCGAAACTGGCCCATCGTGGTCGGATGTTGATTTTCTGTAATACAATTTTGCAAAAACGACGCTAAACTAGATGCTCACCTGTGAGTTCGAACGTTCTGTGCTGGAGTCGGCGGTGACATTCCGGACGCGCGGTTGACTTCATCTGTCTTCATATCAAGGATGGCGAGTCTCGTGGCAAGTGGCTGTGCAACCCAATTGTACATGCGTCGGAATGTCTCACGCCCCGATTTCAGCTTGTTCCATGGTTTCGGGTTGCGAAGGAGATCGGACAGAGTTCCTTGACTGCGACACAGAATCCGTTCGGCGAATATAGCCTGCGGTATGGAGTGATTCTTGAGTTCGAAAGCGATCCGCTTGCACAAGTCTTTCGTATCAATGTAAATATCCTCCCCGATTTCAGCATTCAGCGGATCATTCGAGTCTTGGGTTGAGTAAATGCGACGAGTGGTCGGCGCGGTGTGAGCAGACGGAGGAGTTGGAATCTGTCCCGATGACGCGTTCCCGGGAGCAGCCATGGCGACAGTAGTTGCACTCGTAGAAGAAGAAGCGGCTTGGTTCAGCACACCTAGAGGCTTTTTCTGTTTCCGAGTATCTAAAAGACGTGGGTGAGTATGATTAGTGGAACAGAAGGGAAAGTGAAGCGGGGCAGCTGGTAGGTGAGCGAGAACAGAGCAGGGCGACAACAGAAGTCTAGGAACTGAAAACGGAGATAACTTACTTCTTTGATAAGTTGGCTTCTCGTATTCAATTTGCTGCCTGTCTCCGTTTTGTCTTGTTTTTGAGAAGGATTGTCGTGATTTTGAATAAGTGGGGACACTGGCCACAACGGAAGCCACAGTTACAACTTCTTCGTTTTTAATCAACTGTCGCTGGATCATCGGAGTAGGATCAGTACCGTAGCCACTTTGTGGAGAAGGCGTTCTGGTCATCCGCCGTCCATGATCTCCATTCATCAACGAGTCGATTCCGGCTAGTTCGGAGGAATTGTCCTCCGGCGATTCGTCCTCTTCGTCAAGATCATCAAGTTCTGATTGTTGAAGACCACCCAACAGAAGGTGGGCATTATCAAGATCCTCTTCCTCCTGTAACTGAATTCGCGCGTGAAATTAACTGTGTATAAGACAAACCTTAATGTACGGGGAAGGATCGAAATCATGAGACGCTCTTCGTCGTGAATCCACTTGTAGGGGAGACAGAAGACTCGCCGTGCTTGCCGAAAACCTGCTAATAATAAAGTTCAGTCACTATTCACCAACCCGAATCGTATCTGTGACTCACTCTGGATCGGTCTTGATATGACTGTATGACAGAAGGGATGCACTAGAGAAGCTACTGCTCGGCTGCTCATTGCTCATGCTCATCGGTGCCAGAGAAGCTAGTTGCGGGGCCGAAGACGTCGGCGCTTCATCCGTAGCAGACGCAGATGTTCCAGAAGACGAGCTGACTGAAGGAGTAACCGGGTGAGGACTGATTGTGTCAAGAAAGTTTTCGGGGAGATCTTCGGCGAATCCACGCCCTGTTGTGTTCATAAATGTGCTGGATGGGTCGATTTGCAGGTAATCGGTGGCCCGACGACGCGATTTTTCAGATCTGAAAGTGGAGATTCTTGTGTGTTCTAATTGCTTCTTTCAGATATCAGCAGCTTGAGAACGTTATTTTTTCTTTGCTGTGCCCCTCTCCTAAGGCATTCTTAAAGAAGAAACAGAATGGATTTTTCCGATAGCGATATTGTATTACGAAAACAGGAACCGGTTCGACTTACCCATTCGACGAAGTGGAAGCGGTGCGAGACGACTCCATTTCGCTCGCTAATGTCTTTTGAGACCTTTTTACACTTTGAAGAGAACGGTCGCTTCTGAAAAAGACGTGTAAAGTGGAGAATGAGGGGAAAGAAGAGCAACAACGTAGAGAATGAAGAAGACATAATGGAGTGAGCGACCTAGATACCAGAAGGCGAATGCCCTGTGGGAAGTGTCATCTGCATCTACACCGTCTACATGTGAAGATGGTCTGTGCGTGAGACAGTACTCCTACAGGTGCTGAAAGGGTTTTGGACGGCAATGAGGAGTACGGTGTGTTACCATATGCGAGAACAATGAAACTGACGTCGCCGATTAATATCAAGAAAATATGAAAAAAATCGAAAAATCGATAATTTGATATTTGAAGACGCTCGGGTATCGATTTGTTGTCAAGCAAAAAATTCTTTTCTCACCGACCCCGCCACCGATCGATATTTGTGGCCACAGGGGAATGGCCGCGCGTTGTTTGTACGTCTCGCCTCGGTTGCTTGTGTATCTGGGGGTGTCTGCCCCTCTGCTCGTAGTGTGGTCTATAGGTGTCCCCGCAGTTGACGCGCATGATGGACGGGTCTCACGACGAATTGCCGGGGAGAATGCAGGGAACAGACTGAAGAAGAGACGCAAAGATACGGTAGAGAGGCAAGTAGTGGTGATTTACGGAGCATGTTGTGGAAAATTATGCGAGGCCAGCGGTTCAGAACGGCAAGGAGAATGCAGAAACGCGGAATCAAAAGAAGCGTTCGAATAACTTCCGGATTTAGTTTTTTCAAGTTTTAAAAATAAATTTAAAATAAAAATTTTGCAAACGTTCAAAATTGAAAGTTTACAGGAAAATACGCGGGATGGTTACGTTAAACACAAATTTAGCGGATCTGCCTGTTCAGATGTTCAGAAATCTTTCTCAGGAGCTTGTTAGAAATAATTTATGGGTCAAAATGGTGGATTTTGATCAGGATCCAATTTACTCAATGACGTAAGGTTAATTTTGATTCTATTTCTTCAAAAACGCTTTACAGACAAATGGAAGTAGAAAATTATTTGAAAAAAGATAATTGCGGGGATCAAGTGCTGCGCAGATGGGGAAATCGCGGACAGACGGTATTTGCGAGAAAAAGATTGAGAACAAAACGAAGAATAACGATATTCAGATATTGGACATACTAACGCGAATGCAAATACTTTCGAGAGTTTATGACGAGGAATTCGATCCTCCACAGCTTCAGTTGTTGAGAAAATTCAGTGAGTTTTAAATTTAAAAAGTCGACAAAATTCAAAATAAATTATTGTCCACGAGGAGTACACGGTGTGATTTCTCGGCCACTTCGCTTACCGTACTCCACGCTATCCAGCACTTGAAACGCGCAAGCAAAATCGACGCTCGTCTGGCGTCTCTGGTGGCAGTGCACTCTCTCGCTCGCCCACTGTGGGGAGCGCGCGCTGAACAGCCATTCGCTACATTCAGGGCGATTTCGGAAGAAAAAAAAACAAGTAGGACCATAAAACTGAAGAGCAGAAAGTTCTCTTTCATTTGTAATAACGCAGACAGAAATCGGTTGAGTTTTCACTGCGAAAGAGGCACTTAATGAAATTGTGCATAAATTCCCAGTGACTTTTGGGGAGAAATCGGCAGATTGATTACAAAACAGGCGGCATTGTGAGCTAATGTTCTTTGGGTGTTAAGGAACATTTCTGATTAATTTGCTCTCAATTCTCTTTCATTCTGCCCCCGAGAGACGAAAAAAATCGAAATTCATGTGAAAACGAAAACTTCAAACGGAATCAACTTTTTTCAAACTGAACGAATCAAGTCGCTCGACGTCTCAAATTGAAGCTCTTGAAAAGGGTTACAATTCCTGTTGACCAGAATTTGGAAAACGTTCCGTCTATGGCTCGATCCCATTCAATTTATGTGATTTTTCAACGAAAAAAACGTCAAATTTACAGTTTTTCTTGGTTTTCGGCTCGAGTAATTTTTTTTTCGAAAATCTGATCAACAGGAATTGTAGCCCTAACCAAGAGCTACATCTTGAGACCTCGAACGATTTTTTCCGATTTTTTTGAAGAAAGTTGATTTCCTTGGAAGTTGCTCCACTTTAACTGAAGATTTCTCAAGCAATCTATAACGAAAACCCTTCGTTAATGTCTTAAATTGTTGATAATCACTTCTTCTATCCGGATATCAAAGATCTCTCAATTCTGCCAACGGAAAGTATCCATTCACTCGCAAAAACCGCACGCGACACTATTTTCGCGCATCAAAAAGCGCGTTCTGTCGACCGCCACCGAGAGAGTGTGGTGGCCGCAGAGGGTGCGAGAGTACAGCGCATTTCGCGTGCCGCCTTGGCGCGTTTCAAGTGCTGGATAGCGTGTACTCCGTTTCATTGCGCAATTCGTTGTTTTGAAGAGCCGTTACGGTGGATGCAAGAGGAACACGTGACAATGTCAATAGACGAAGGAATGATAAAGTTAGAGTGTCGAGCTCGCGGTTTCCCGTGTGCCGAAGTGAAATGGTTCACGAATGTCTCGAAAGAACCAGTGCATTACGGCAGAACGTACTGTATTCTCAGGTATTCAAGAAACACCGTCGTTTGAGGAACAGCGGTTTCAGATGCAAGTGCTCGACTGAGCATCAGTACAAGTGTGTTGCGAGAAACGAGATTGGCGAGGGGTTCACCTACTCGGACTACTATCGCAAGCCCGGAAAACAGTTCACGTCGACGTTGGAATCGGAATTCATCGACGTCACTTCGTGTGTTAGAGACGATGAGTGTAAAGGAAAGAGATGACAGTCTGTGATGGTCGTCCGAATCTTTTCAGTGTGCGAATCGTGCAAGAACTTCGAAATGGGTCGCTTGTCTCAGATACTCGCAGAGGACGACGTCGAGAAGGTCGAGAACCGTCTGGCGCCGATGCGTGCAGCCCTCGACGGAACCCTCCGTGCGGCTGACAAGGTGGCTCTGATCATGAGTAACTGCTCGTACGTCCATCTTCCCGAACTGATAACACCGCATTGCGATGCGCAAACACTCGCCGACGCTCTCCAGAAGATGAACTATAAGACGGTGACGTTGGCCGATTTGACACTCGACGAGATGAGATATTTCATCAGAGAGTACCGGAAATTGATTGGAAACGGAGTATACGGTAGGAGGGAAAGGATGCAGTGATCGATCGATGACTTCTTTCAGCTGTTTTCTACTTTGTGGGCCATGGGTTCGAAGTGAACGGACAGTGTTACCTTCTGGGCGTGGATGCCCCCGCAGACGCCCATCAGCCACAGCACTCGCTCAGTATGGACTGGGTACTTGCTCTCTCTCTCTCCTCTGATTGTCTCTCATTCACTTCCAGCTCCTCTCCATCTTCCGTAACATCCAACCGTCTCTAAACCTTCTCCTTCTCGACGTCTGCCGCAAATTCGTTCCGTAAGTCTTCCCCGAGAGACACTTTCTTCTCGAACTCCGCCCTTCTCTAGATACGACGCAATCGCGGCATTCGTCGAGTATTCGGAACAATTCAAACGCTACCACGTGGCACATCGGAACATGGTCTACGGCTATTCGACGAGTGGAGGTGTGGGTGCGTACGAAGTGAAGGGAGAAGTGAACGGAGTGTTCATGAAGTATCTCAAGAACCACGTACAACTCGAAGTCTCTGTCATTGACATGCTCAACAAAGTGCTCACTGGTCAGTCGGAACCACTCGGTCGAAGCTAAACGGGTTCTGTTCAGATATTGGCGACGATCGGAAAGTGTGCGATGTGCAAGTTCCCGAGATTCGGAGCACACTGACGCATCCGCGGAGTCTCGCTGACCCGTTGATCTTCGAGGGACACACTGCCTCGTTCGACAATCACACCATTCACTGGAGACTCATGCACGGTGAGTCGTTTCTCTGTCTTCTGTTACCGGAGTGTCGCTGCGCGTTCCCTGACGCTCTTCTAAATTTCGATGCTCCCAGAGACCACAAATTTACCAAATTTCTGAATAATGATAATATTCAGTAGCTTCTCAAGAAAGCTCACAATTTATGACATTGAAATGAACAGAGCGCTTCAATTTGTTGTTCTTAAAACTGTTTTCGAGAATGTTCAGATGGGAACACAAATATGATATTTACCGTTTTTCCTCGAATAGAGCGGCACTCCCACCGCTGTCGGAGAATCGTTATATCTCGAGATTGATAAGAGATATCAGAAAGTTGTCAAGAGTAAACATGTAGTCCTAGTTGTGATCTACAATTTTTATGTTGACAACCTTCTGATATCTCTTATCAATCTCGAGATATAATGATTATTCTCCGGCAGCGTTAGGGGTGCCTCTGTTCGAGGAAAGATAGTAATTTACTTTTGAGTGCTCCGTAATTTCCGTGAAACGGAGGCGCTTTTCTAATAGCGATTTCACGGTTTTTGATTTGAAAATGTTCTCTTTTGAACACTGTCTCTCGATTAGACAAACGTTTTGTTCTTGGGATGTTCATTTCGAATCCCCCCCTGCAGGCACTGGAGTTTCTGCACTTTGAGACAGAATATCTCAGAAATGTATCAGTTTGAATGTGAAATCAATTCTCAAGAATTCCGAATTCAGAGCTCCCGAATCCAGCCACCATTCGCTTCGAATCGCACCAACTGATGGCGACTGTTTGGTTCCAATTCTGCGGAAATTTCACCAACAAGGTACTGTCGGATGGCGAATGAGTCTGTGACCATTTTCGGTTGCAGGTCTACGTGCTCTCTTCGATATCAGACCTCCGATCGACACTGGAGGAGGAACAAGACGGCGAGAACGAGGAACCGAGTGAGAACGCCCTCATGCACCGCGCATTCGTTGAGTTTCCCGAAGAACTGCACTGTTCCGATGCGAAGGAGCACTCGGACGACGAGGAGGGCGTCTCGATGTACTGGATCCTGTCGGGGCTTCAGAAGATCCGCGGGGAGGGAGGACTCAAGTGCGAAGTGCACCTGAGACACATCAGCAACGAAGAGAAAACGATCGAGAGACGGGAGGTGGACATCGGACACATTCTCATCACCAGAATCAAATGCCTGCTTTGACAGTTCACTTTCGAATTTCGTGCCATTATTTGATCGGGTTCTGTGATTATTGGTGAATGAAGAAACCAGAAAACAGAAGCTTGTTTATTTTACAATGAATCAAATGCGTAAAGAAGTATTGTGTGGATAAATATAAAACGAATAGTTCGATGGGAGAATACGTCATCGTAAATGAATGGAACAGATGAAGGGATGGAAAAGAGAAGAAAACGAAGCTTGAGATTTTGGTGAAAAGTTCGTTTGAAAAGAAAAACACTTGATGGACGATCATTCAGAGATGGTGTTGTGGGAGACAAAAGCTCGATTTTCGTGGTGAATATTACATGAATTATCATCGGAGCCTATCAGAAAGAGATAGCAAGAGATTAACCCTCCAGGGGCAGAAGCGTTGTACCGAGAGCGCCGATCAAAAGGTTGATCCGACGGTTTCGATGCAGCACGACGAGTGAGGTAGTGGCATTGGGAACAGATTTGGTGATGGAAAATTGCTACCGGAACAGCCAAAAGAAAGGGCGAAAATGAGACAGGTGGAAGGGGCGAGCCGCATCCGCACAATGGAATCAAGAGGAAGGTCGATCTAAAACCATAAAAAGAAAAGGAAAACTACAGAAAAGAGTAATGGAAAAAGAAAAGTGGTAAAATTAACGAAGCTTAGAAAAGGATAGAGAAAAAAACCATATTATGAATGAGAAGATGTTCATGAAAACATGAGGTGGGTTATTATGAATATGGTTATACAAAAAGAAGGTCAAACTGTTGGGTACTTCAAAGCTTGCCATGAGAAACGGAGAAAATGGTTACTTAGAAAGAAGGGATAAATGGATGACCAGATTTTTTTTGTTGGAACTTTGAATTTGATGTGACTACGAAGAGCAAAAAATCTAGGAGAACTAGGGGTTAATGTGGACACGCAAGCAAGCGTAGTCTAAGAAGGTCGAGACGAGTCGAAGAAGAAGAAGCAGCGGCGCAGCCGTCTTGCAAAAGATGATAGTGGAGATGTATGCGACCAAACGATCAATTGGCAGAAGTTGAAGCGTTTGAAGTTGAAGCATTTGAAGCGGAAGCCGCAGCAGCAGCGGCTTGGGCCTGCTGAATGGTGGTGAGAACGTGCTGTTTGTAGGCGTTCGACAGTCCAGCAGTCCAATAAAGGACGACTTGACGATCCTATGAAAAAACAAATGAATATTTCGTTACACTTTCAAACGCGACGAACCTCCAAACTACATCCAGTGATGTGTTTGAATACATCAGGTGCCGGCAGTTGGTTCTTCATCTGGTAACAAATCTTAGCCTTGTGCATCCATCCTTCGCGAGTGGTACGCAGAGTTGTTTCCAGAATAGTGTTCTTGACGTCCGGATCGAGGAGAAGATCGCGATAGCGCTTGACGATTTGCGGAAGAGCTCCGCTGCCTTCCTTCTCTGGACGACGACGAATTTCGATGCAACAATCAGCGAGTGAAGTATTCTCATCGTCGACAAGCGACGCATCACGCGGTGTGATGCGGAACACCATCACATCCGAGACCTCCAGCGGAATGTCCATGTTGAACGGGCCACCGATCAAATTGAACCGAGTGCTGCAGATAAGCTATTGAGAGTTATGTTTTGTGACCGTATGTGCTTTGCTCAGACGTTTCTGATGAATTCGCGAGCTGTCTAGTCAAATACAATGCACACATCATTCTTTCCGTTGCGATGAGTACTACACCTCGTGTCTGGTCAAACATGTTGCAACCTTCAGCTCGTCCGAGGGTTCAAAAATCAAAAGATCTCACTCACCTGTATTCAGGCATGTATTGTTCCTTGTAGGTGGCAAGTTTGATGCAACCGATCGGCAGCAGATTGGAGATTGCCAGAAGAAATTGACGGCAATGAGCTTTGTCCCGAGACTCGGCTACCACCTGAAAAAATATAATCGAATTGAGTCGTGTCTCTCCCCTTTGATCTTTTGACCGTATCGCATTCAGAAGAGGGCTCAAAGCTACAGTGTACCTTCCCCCACGTCTCTGGTGTGTTTACACACATTTGAAGTTAGTAATGGATTTCTCTGGTTCCCCGTAGGACTCTGAATAAGAGGTTCATCCCAGAGAGCCAAATGTTTCGAGCATTTCTAAATTTTAAACAATTTCCTAAACGTCAAGAAGAGAGCAGTGGCTCGAAATAAATAAATCTTCAAACCGCCTCTTCTCTGGCTCTTCTATCTATTGCCCATCTCTTTGGCGCATGGTGTGCGAAAACATTGTGGTAAACGTTACAGAGGCATAGATTTATTATGCATCTTTCTTCCTCTTTGCCATTCCGCTCCATGGCTTATCTTCCTACTCCCATCTGGTACTTCCCTTGTAAACACCACTTGTTTTTTTTCCGACCACTATGTAGCGCTTCCAATCACGGAATAAAGAGACGTGAGGAGTTATGGTGCTGCAAACCGGCGACATCAAAAGAAACGAGACTCTTCATCCATACCTTCGGTTACGCGACTCTTTTGTTCGGTCTTTTCAGTGAAAAATGTAAAAGAACACAGCGATGATGTTTGTCATAGTGGTAGAATAGATGAAATTGAATAGAAAGTGGGGGAAGATAGACGGTCAAAGCTGAATAGTGGAAATGAGACGGAAAGAGTCTAGTTTCTTGTTTGTTGGTTGCCAGGCCCGTATCTCTTCTACGTATATCACATAATGTTGTTTATTGTGCTCGTCGATCTCACGCTAACCCAATTTCGCATCCATTATACAGCGCAATACAGTACCCCGACAGTCAGAGGACGTTTCTCACGATCTGATCAGAGATCAATCGCGCGGTAGGCCTGCTGTTGTGTCGCTCATCATAACAACTTAATAGCCCATAAAGCGTTCATTCTTCGTCACCTTCGCAGCAAACTTATATCGCGAACCAGGGCTCTTTTCACTTTCTTCTCTCGCAGTAAAATGGATCTTCCGCAACGGAGGAAAGAGAGACGACGTTCATAAATCATGTCATCCGTCGTGCCCCGGACAACTTGTCGCTGACAGCCCAAACAAGGCACCAGAATTATGCACTTTTTCTTGTCTCCTGTCACTTATTCTAAAGAGTTGAATGAACATTTCGCAATTTGACGATGGTAGCAAAGTCTGGATGCTTATTTTACGTTCAGTACAGTTTCCCAATCTCATCGTATTTTCGTTGGCTAGCGAAAGAAATGGAAGACTGACTGACGGCGTCTAAATTCGAATTAGTGCGCTGATCAGATATGCGGGTTAGCGACACGGTCGTGTTGTCAGAGTGGCCGTGATATCAAAGTTATCAATGCGACCCTCACCTGTCCTCCAGTGACGATGTGACGGATGAGAAGCTCCAAATCTCCTGGCTCACAACATGCTTCAAGTTGGCTTGCGATCACTTTCAAGTTCGCCAACTGGGCCATGGAAACCTGCAAAAACGTTTTGAACCTTCTGGTTTTGAAAATGGTCGTTCATGTTTTAATCAAAAGGCTGCGAGCCATAAAACAGACAAATCTCTCCCTCTCTCTCTTTCTCTCATGAGATAAATGGCGTGGCTTATCCTTTTACAACCCAGCCAAACATGCAACTTTTTGACTACCCAACCTACCTCGCCCTTAATCTTCTCGTTCTCGCTACCCTCGAAATCGTCAGGCTCTGTTGCGAGAGCCGTACCGATTTTCTCGTACACGCGCGTCATGAAGGACGTCGGAATGTTCTGAATCTCAACGATGACACGTCTCTCATCGGCAACGGCGGCGACGAGGCCATCGTCGACCGGGTTGACACTGTCAGACTCTGCGGCGATGCACATGTTGGCGAATGTAGAGGGATGAATTTTTTATCGACGAGGGTAACCACTGGCAGAAGTCGTGAAACGACAACGATCGGCAAGTTTTCTGGATTGGAGAATTATTAAATTTCGCCGAAGAAATGAAGCAAAGAAGAAACGGGAAACAGGCGAGAAAACGAGGAAGACTACGAGGACGGAGAGGGTGTCCGAATCGACCGCCGGCGGGTGAGCGAAGTAAAAGGCCGAAAAGGGCGGCGTTAGGCTGTCTACACACACAAACACACCCTCCTTGATTCACTGGCAAGCACCAAAATATTCTTGGGGCACCGTCATCTTTGAGCAGTCCACATCTCGCTCTTGGAGGCGCAAAGATGCAGTAGTGGAAAATTGCAGAGCAGGCCAGTCTCTGGGCCACACAAGCAGGCAGCAGCACACCCCGACGGCCGACTGAGACTCTCTCTCGACGACGGGCCGGCCGGCCGATAGACGGGGGACATACCCGCCCCCTAATCGAGGCAACGACGAGACAGAGGAGGGTGAACGACGGATCGACGGCCGGCCGGCCGAGCGGGGGGGGGGGGGGGCGTGGCCGCAAGAGAGATATGGGAGACGAAGAGACGCAGCGACTCTTCTTTGAGCGCTGCGGTCGGCAAGGAGGAGAGGAAGAAGAAGAGGTCGGGCCGACTGCCTTTCCAGACCATATGGCAGAGAGTCCTCTGGACGCCTAGCGAAATGACGAAGGCGCAGATATTAGGGAGTGGCAGGAGGCACCGGACGGGCGTCAACGAGTTATACGATACTAAAATTACAAAACAAATATTTATGAGTTTTCGGACTAAAAGCTTATGCAAAGCTTTCCGACGCCAGAGGGACGAGCGGGAACTGGCACGAAGAAAAGTCTTGAGGAAGCGGGAAACTTCGTGCAAAACTGTCTACGACCAACAAAGAAACGATCAGGGCAGTTATTTTCTTTTGCAGCCACAATAAAAAATATTGTGTGTTATAGAACCATAGTCACTGCAATTTCACAACCAAGCGACACCCGATATAACTGATAACGAGGACAGAGTAACGCACTACTGACGTCGAACTCGAAATAAACAAGCCGTGTATTTGATTCTGCCTCCTCTATTATATCGCGATTGCACGAGCGTGCGCGTTTGGGGGCGTGGCATGTCAAAAAAAATTTCCGTGAGTTTGTTTGTGACAGCGATTATCTCAACTCCCACTGAACCGATTTTGCCCATTTTTGGCCCAGGGGTCAGAAAGGGTGACCGCATGATGCACGTCAATTTTCTAAGCGATCGGTTCAGTTTGACGGCTTCTGGAGAGTTTTTTGCGTCTTTTTCGGACGTTTTTCTCCAACAAATTGCCTCTGGGAAAGTGCGTCGACTCGATCTTCCCAGAGGCGAATTTCCCCAGAGGCGCACTCCGAGTGAACCAAGGTGTTCCTAATGTTGCGAGACGGCGAGGACATGACTGTCGACCAGGTCAGCGCACTCTGTTGACCCTGTGGCGCAGTGGTAGCGCGTTTACTTTTGGTTTTTTGGGTCCCAAGTTCATGGTCACTCTGTGACAAATGTTTTTTTCTTAGAAATGAAGATACTCATTCGACGTGGTAACAGGCCGCCAAGCGGCCTGAAGCAGGGAGCATCAGCTACCGCCGCAGCGTTAGCTGCGGAGGTAGCGTTAGCTCCCTGAGCCCCGCAGGGCTAGGGGATTCGTGCCGAAGGCCAAGAATCCCCTAGTCGGTTGACTGTTCTTCGCGAAAGTGACGAAACTGCACACAACTCCATTCAAAGATTTTTCGAGACGGCCAAGTGGAATGCGGGAGCAGGTGCAATGAAAACGGATTCAATAAGGAAGAAAGGGTGGAAGGATGATCGTTCATTCGTGTATCGCCACCTGGTTCATATACGCCATAACGAAGTGTTAATTCTAGGCTTCATCATATTTTGAATTATATTCACCATAGTTCACCGCCGTCTCTGGGTCGATGACAAGAATAAAGGGGCAGTGAGTCAGCCGGTGAGTGTGTTAAACAGCAATGAGAGAGAATGCACACTACGAGGATACACAGATGTACGTGAGTAAGCTAAACACTGTTCCTTATTACGTGCAAAATGCCACTTTTTTGAGCGGGGGAACAGAGGGCGGAAGAGACCGCCGAGAAGGGGACGATGGCGGCGAGAGGACTGCCTTTTTAAGGATTGAGTAAACAGTGAGTGCTACTACGTGTTGTTTAGTGGTTCCCTCACTTCGAATCTCGAACAAAGTACACATAAATTGGATATTAGCAACTAAGGCTCACCTGATGTTGATTCGGGTGTCTCAGTTCGAGTTCCACGATGGCGGATTCGTCAAGTTCCAAGAGCACCTGCAAATGGTTTAGTCGAAATTCTCGAATCACATTCAACATCTCAAAATAACAACAATACTCTAAGTGGGTACCCAGCGGCTCGAACTCGCTTCCCAATCCCCAAATGCTGTCACCGTCTCTGTTCTATCAGTAGGTTCCATTATCTTTTTGTCCGTCTCTATGACTGCTTCCGCTACAATCTCGCCCGAATCAGCCAGAGGTTTAATGTCTGTGGCTCAAAAGCTCAGTCGCTTTTTTCACCGATTCGTCCCCCCATCCTGTTGCATTCCCCGGAGGCCGTCTCGTCTCGAATCATGACTTTTGGTGTATGCATGTGCCGACGCGAAGAAGAAGAGGAAGGGCTTCGAACAAAACCATATAATACCACCAAACAAAGACATGGGGAGGGGTATTAGAATGGAGGAAAACGACCGGCAGGCTACGAAAAGAGAGGATGTCATAAAGCAATTATCAACTATTCTATGTTCGGAAGGTCACCCCAGCGCTGGGCGTATGGCGTAAGATCCATCTCTTCATATTCTCCTTTCTTTTTACGTTCTTTAAAAGGTCAGTCGCGCAGATTCCAGGTTCCTCTGTCAGAAATGCATGCGTGTATGTGATGGTTGGACGAGTTGCAAAAACAGCGGCGTCGTCGCCTTCGCGAGTGAGTGAGCGTGGTTAATTGAATGCGCAGTCTAGCATATGCCTAATTTAGAATAATTGAGCATGGAATCGACAATGAGTCGTGTGAGTAAGTGGAAGAGAAGCAGAGAAAAATCATGGCTCAACCTTGTCCATAGGGCGAAACACTGGCCAAGTATAAACGATGGAACACACTCGGTATTGACAATGGAGCTGATAAAATCGCGATCTCAAGGTGAACAGCAGCAGCAGACTCACTCGACGCGTGGCAAGAACCATTTTTCGATCATTTCACCTCGACGGTTCGTATTTGATTTAGCCCTCAATTTCCACTTTCGTCAAACTTTTCGCACCTCTCATCCAGAAAACGGACAAATAATACTCTCTTCCTTTCGCCTCCTCAACTTCGTCTTATACTCTCACCCCCTTCGTTCTCTACCTCATGTGTGTGTGCGGTGTGTGTGTATCTGGCGAGAAGGCCTCTAGCGGTCTATGTGTGTATAAATTTTATGTGTTTCAACAAATCCACACACTGTGAAGCGGTGTGTTGAGAGTGTAGAGAGTGAACTTCGAAAATGAGAATATGGGGATCCAAATTTATGATCATACGACCACTCTAAAAGCTTTTTCGGTTTCATTAGAAAATAAAAATTTGATTAGAAATAATTTGTAACGTCTGTGTTCCGCCAAATCGTGACTAGAATTCCAAAATTTCATCAAAATGCTTCTCTCCGTGTTGCCGGCCGATTATTCCCGAATACTCAAGCGGAATTCCGACTCACATCTAAACGACGAGCGGCAAGCTACGCGAGCCTCACAACAACAATAATAATTGTCAAAGTGCAACAGAGCTCCGGGGGGAAACGAGCCAATCAAAGGACGCATAAGAAAGCCAATTACCAGTGTCCGTCCGCTGATGCCGCCGCAGTTGTATTTGGGGACCAGTTTCCGATTTCTGACTTACCATCATGTCTTGCGTCGGCTTCCCTTCCATAACTTGGTCGCGACAGGCGAGTGCTGGAGAGCGAAGAGTCCACATTAGAAGCCTAGAAAATAATAGTTTAACCAATAATCCCTGGGGTTGATTGAAATGAAAACAGAGTTCGAAACCGTTGGAAGAATTCAGGTGGTAGAATAAGTTGGAAACAAGAGGAAACTTGAAGGCATTTGGAATAGGAACATCTGGAGGTCATCGGAGTACCTTATTTCCGAATATTATTATCTATCGTACGGGTGGCGTCTTGCTAGTGTCGCCACACCGACAGAAGAAGAAACGAGTTTCAAATCAAGGACGGCGCTATCGTGGCCACCGTCGCAGCAACGGTTTGCATTCTTTCAGAAGAAAGAAACGTAACTGAACAAAAAACAAGAGCGGATTGTTTTTTCGAAAGAGCTGACTTTCGAAACAAACAATGTCGACAAATGTTGCATCATCTCCTGTTTTTGATCTACTACAGTAATCCCGGAGAGCGTCGGCAACTAGACGCATGCCACGTGTAAAATTATGCTAATTTTGTGTTAATTGGACTCTTTATCCTTTGTCTGTCCGATGGCCGTTGCATCGGCGTGTCAAGAAAGTAGCGATTCTTTTCTTCACTGCGGGGGGTCTTTGTTCCGTGCCCTCTAGAATCAACACCCATGCTCTCGGCGAGGTTACTAAACACATAACGAATAGAGGGATAAAGGAAGTAAATTAATGCGTATAACAATGGTATGTTTTCAACTTCCTTTCTTCTCTTGGGACACATATTTTTGGTAAAACTGTGACGCCTAGCAGATGATCTACCGGTCGAAAAAACCACAATTTCCTTTGTTTGCCTCACGCATCAACACCGGCCGTCGGTAAACACGTAGACAGAACGGCTCAGAGATACCCGGCTCTAGAAACTAAATATTTTCTGAAGAACCTAGATTCCATAGATCTCTTTCTCTCTCCGCGCTGCTAGTCTTCCTCGCAGCTCACGCATACATTTTGCAACATTTCTTCTTCTTCCTCTCCTCTTCACTCTCAGAAACCAGCACTTCTGGGTCCTATGTACACTTCAGGAGAACCCCCCGTTGCGTGTACACACTCATAAGCGTTTCTCGGATAAATGAGGGAAAGATGAAGTGAATCAGTGAAATGCAGCACAAGCACGGAATTAGAAACACTTCTTCTTTCCGCCGTCGTTTTCTTTTTCTGAGTAACTGCCGACTAAGAACCCATGCGTGAAGATGTTCATTAACGATATGCGTACGCGACGCGCGATGTAACAACATGCATATCCTTGAGAAAGGAAACTAGGAGTTATCGCAGTTTTGCGAGGGGTTATTCCGATTCCATTAGACACATCCTTCAATATCTGGCAGCTATGTGATTCAGAACATGCAGCACAAAGAACTATGGTCGCAATATTGAAGAAAGATATGACAACAATGAAATTGAATTTTTCATGCTCTTCCTTTCTAATAAACAGGCTTCTTCCTCAATCGTGTCAAATGTTGACAGCCGCCTGCGTTCAAAAGATGAAACCGCTTCCAATCGGTCTCCTTACCCTCTCTTTCAATACCACTTAACATTCAGCGTCTCTTCTTGTCCAAATGATCAAAAAAATCACGATGGATTCCCACTTTACGAATCAATTCAGATGCATTATGCGCGAGTTGTTTCCTTTCAGTGCGCTTCTTTCCTCTTCTCGCCACATTCAATTATTCATAGCTTTGAGTGAACTTTCAGACTATGCCCACCAACGAAGGCTACCGGGCACTTTAGAGAGCGCAGCAATTGCTTGAGGATGAGTGCCGAGATCAAAGCCGAACATCTTTGTCTGGGACACACGGCCTGCTGCACATAGTCCGCTCGACCTCCCGACAACACACAGATGGCTCTCGCGGGGGCAGGGTGCGAGCAGCCGCTAGTGTACACCAAATAAAACAGTAATTAGACCCTCGAAAATCCGATTGGTTCATCTTTTGATTCTTGGGACAGCCAACGGCGAGATCATCGAAACAGACTCAAGTCACTACCCGAATACTCTAATACTCTAATTGTCTGGCCTGGGAGAACCAAACAAATAGACGGGCAGGAAGCCGTTGCCAGGGAGAGTGCGAATGATCTTTTGATTTGTGGGCCATAGTAAGAACGAGACATAGGGTTATCCTGCAATGTGCGAGGGACCAACATGTTGGAAAGTCAAAGACTTTATTTCTGATTTTCGAATTCAGACCGGTAGCGTGTCGGAGCACACGTAGTAATCGGAATCATTTGTGTACCCTATTGTGTCATCTGCAGTGATGTGGTCATACTAGATACAAACGCGTGTACTCTTTGTGCTCTGAGCGTATGGAACGTGATATGTGCATCATTGTAACAGCCATGTGTTCATTGAACCTTAATCGAAAGATATGCCGTCCTAATCAATTACTACACTGTCGTTTTTCGCCGTACAAGTTATCATCCAAGGGACTAGCGCTTCAAATGTTTGTACGACACTTTGCACACACACACACCCGGGTAGAAGAACAGTCGAAAGAGGAAGATACACATACAAATATTGTTTTCTGCTGCCCGATTCGGTCGCCTCTTGATCTTTGATCAGCTAGCTGCTCTAACGAGGGTGACCTCACGTACCCCGAAAATGGATACTCCTGTGTCTTGTATGGAGGAAGAGAGGGGAGGTCGTCAAACACGTTTATTCTCAAACTGATGAATTTGTGGGAACTGCGTGTGGAAAATGGTCACTAGTCACACTAACGAAGCTTATTTCATGATTCGAGAACCCGTAAACCAGGACTTCTTGTTGATGCGCTCATTCTCTTCGCATCAAGACTATAGTATATCCGGCTTACGAACAGAGATAAAATACGACCCGTTTGCGACTATTACACTGACCCGTGGATTGCCCTCCAGATGTGTCGGCTCATTACGATCCCCTTCCGTCTGTGCATTGAGATGACGTCATCTCGGGTAAGCCCACTTCTCGCCTTTTCAATGCTTCCCTCGGCCAGGTGCATCACTACAGAGGGACAAGGAAACACAATCGGATTTTCTTTAAACGGATCGATGGAGGAGTGATACATAGATGGCGGTCTTCACATCGGTTATTAGAGAAAGAGTAATATCAACCGATGTCGCTCCTTCGGTACAATCAGGATGACGTGACAGCCTTGAATCACTTATCTCGCACCTATCTGATGGGCATCTATCCTTGACAACCGATATCGGTTTCTTCGTGTTTTATTGAGGAGGGGGATTGACAAAACACAGTTACGGTCCGTTTGATCCTTATTCCTCTTTTCGGTGCCTAATTATGCAGTTACTCAAATAGAACTGGGCCGGCTGTTGTTCAAGTCGTTGTGACTTTCTCATGAATAATCCAAAGACGCATCAAACTAGAGACGCGCACATATACCTAAATCCTTTCCGAGGAATCATCTTTCCTAATGTTTTTCGCTGCCGGGGTCGAAGTGTACGTGTGGTGTAGCTCATCAATGATTGGACGAATCGGGAAGAAATATACGATTGAGGCGAGACCGAATTATGCATTGTTTGCCGACCCTGTCACCTGTGAGCTCAGCTGTTCCGAATTCGAGGAAAGTAGAAAAGCGAGAACCAGTTCATTTATTGCTCGCCGAGCGTTCAGAAGAAACGGACAGTAGGGGACCGACTCCCGAGAATTCTACGGTACAGAAAAAAAAAAACGAAGAATTGCTGTGCCCGGCTACAGCACTTCTCATTAATTTTGCATGGAATGTGACTGCCATGTGCAATTGTCGAGGCAATTGCCAAAACTTTAATGGTTATCCGGGGGACAAAAAACGTTGAGACAGCTAAAAGGCACGGAAGAATGAGTAACTTTGAGGGGTCCTCCAACTGCATCTATTCATGTACGAGGGGGGAACAGAATAGGTGAAAAGCATCATCCCTGTTCAATTTAATTCAAAATCTTGCAAGATGGCTTATCTTATCGCTTCGATTACCACTTCTTATTGTCAGTTTGGACTGAATTACTCAATCAAGTAGGCAAGCGAGAGATTAGCATCAAAACAAAGAACTTTGCTTGTTTGTTTGAGCCAGTGCTCACTTTCTCGTTTTTGTTTATTTGTAATTCACCCAGTCGTTCGTTTATTTTCCATCCACATTTCCTGTGCGTGAGGTCTCGTCGAAAAGAGACCAACGCAAGAAATAAGCGAGGGATCAATCAGTGTCACCGAAAAGATGTGCTCTGCTTGCATGATAACTAGGTAACCGCCAGCAGCCTTTCCAGCGGTTAGCATTGATCGCCTCAATAACGAGTATGTAGAGAGAAGCGTGCTCTCTTTCTCTTCTTCTGCCTTGAGCGTGAGCGCAGTGTGAAAGTGCGACTCGATAGCAAACGGGAAAGGCATCGTGGATACCTCCCGTAGAGCAGAAATCTGTTTTCACTCTCACTCTTCTTAAAACCGCTTCTCTCCGACTTCTCTCACTTCTTATGTTTGTTTGTTCAGCTCGTGTCGAATTTCTCTTTTCCTCGTTTTTCGAAGGCCCTGCGGAGACCTTAATATTGAGAGCGAGGGGCGCTACTTGCACACGTACTCATTCCCTTCGAAAACATACCATCGAACGGTTTTCAAAGTTGACTGCAGGTCGCCGAGTATGTGCCTAGCCAAACACACTCGGCAATGGATAAAGGGAACGAAGGAGTCAATTTCAAAGTGTTCTTTTGATGTGCTCACATCCGACCGCCCGTCGAACACACCCCGTCGGTATGTTGGCAGCAGACGGGCGATATCGGTGGAGCAGTCATACCAAATCATAAAAACGAGCGCTCGTCGAGCACCAGTGTGACAGCCTCAACGAAACGAAAACTGAGCATCTGTTACCCATTCATTTTTAGTGCTTCACAGCGAATTATGAACCCAGCAACGCACCGACTCCTACTTAGTTGCTGCTCTCAGAATCGGGATATCACAGCGGGAATCGCAAAATAGAACGTTTTGGAGAACTAGGTCATCCAACTGAATTGTTGTTCAGTGTTTCCAAAAGCGACGTGCCATCAGCTGTTTCCACTCGAATTATTGTCTCCTCGCTTTGTTGCGGAAAAAAGAGGTAAACTGGCCTTTAACCGAAGCGACAGTGGGAAAGGTTTGATTGTGACGAAAACACGATACGGTTGAATGGAAATTCCTGTCGCCTCCTCGTTCAATCAGCGTGGAAAATATGCGAAATAGAAGATAGAAAAGTACCAAACAAGGAAGGGAAAATGAAAGGGATCAAAGGCATAGGCATCGAATTTCGTGGTGGGCAACAAATAGCCGGCCGTTCTTCCGAAATCAGACAGACACTTTGCGCCACAAACACTTTATTCTATCTGATCGGTTCACATACCTGTGCAATTGAACCCAGATCTCTTCGTTCGCTGTCACCACCGTCAAGTTGCGATCCGTATCAATCGCTATCTGAAAGACACAAACGTGCAAAAATCCCATTTACAAACTAGTTATGTGAATCCATCTTCCACCACAAATTTTATTCTTCTCTGACAATTTTTTCTTCTTTCATAAAATTCACCCACTATTCTCTAAATGCTACCTATTTTTTTAAGCTTCATCACATCTTATCGATTCTTTCTGGCCGTGGCCGCCAACTCGCGCGCGGCCGTTTCCATGTGGGACCACCCCCGGGGCGCCTCGCCTTGTCTCTGCCCCATCGACTTTTCTTTCTCCCTCTCAGTTATGATTATAAACCATCCACATCTGTCAGAGACGAGGAAACTTGATTCTCCCTTTTCTCTCTATTTGCTTATTTCTTGGCCATTTCCAAAGTCCATGAGTAGTTTTTTTTACGACTCAGGCCATTCGTTTCGCATCTAATTCGAATACTTGGAATCAACGTTAGTCGAATCTAATCCGAGAGTGTCGAATATAACTCGAGAGTTTCGAATCTAATTTGAAAGTTTCAAATTCTTGGAATCTAATTCGAACGTTTGTCGAATCTAATCCGAGTGTTTTTCGAATCGAATCCGAGAGTTTCGAATCTAATTCAAGCGTTTCTTGCAACTAATTTGGCTGACGTTGAATCAACTGACGCTCGAATTAGATGCGAAACGATTTGCCTGAGGAAAAAGGCAATTTTTTCGTAACAGTAATCAAGTCTACCAATTACCATTTTGTGTGTAACCATTTTCACGGAGGTTATGAGTTTTTCGGTCAAAATTTTTGATAGACATGTTCCGTATTTTCCTGTCCTCTTTCCTCTTCGCATAAAAAAAATATGTTTCGAAATACACAAATGCAGCTTGATTCTCTCTCGCTTCTTTCCTGACTCATTCTTTCTCACTTTTAAAGTATTCGTCAGCACTTGGATCGTTGTTAGGGGGGGGGGGGGGGGGTTAGTGTTAAATCAATTTTACACGTACCTTCCTTCGATACCAACTTGGAATTTTGCCAACTAGCTTTTGGTACTCTGGTTTGTGTATGTCATCTTCTGTCAACTTCTCGCCGGTATCTATTTCCCTGCTGAACACTTCTTGAGCCGATCTCTGAAAATTTGCCAATTATGGGTTTTCTTCCGGTCACTGTTTCATCATTACGAACTAACCTGTAGATCATTCTTTATCCCGCCTAACGTCGATTTGAAGTACTCAAAATTATTGGTTAGAAATGTGAGATCATTGCTGACGACAATTAGTGAAAAAAGCCTATAAAATCCGCGTGCCTTTGCATCTGGTAACCTGAAATGTCCCGTTTTCTGTAGAAATGACTTGATAGATACCTAAAGGTGAATGCGAAACAGAACCCGTTTTCGATATCTCCAAAAATTACACACCCGTCCGCTTCCTCCGCTGCACTGAAATTTCAATGTTTTCAGAATAAAACAATGCTCACGAACGGCTGCTCGAACACTCCGTCTTCACTTGGCTCTTGCAGAACGGCGGCCGACGGCGGAATCCGTGTTCCTGAAAACTCTACAGACTACTGTGAGTCATGGCTGCTATCATCTCTGTGCTACCTTGTGTCGGTTCTTCATGTATCACGTTGGGGTGCCATTTCTTAGGCGTATTCGGCCGCACTGGCGAATTTAACGGCGGTATAGGGCTCTTCTTCGAAGCCGCCGACACTTCACAACTGAGAGATCGCATACACGCATTTTTCACCCGTTCATATACTCGATCTTGAAGTGCTACCTGAAACTTAAGTTCTCAAACTCAACTTCAAATGTATCACTGAAAAACGAAAGAAGTATTGAGCGTTTCGAAATAATTATTTTTTCGCATTCAGTTTTCTTATCTAAATGTACCTCTGATGAGATATAACTCGTTTGTGTTTGATGATCATTTGATAAAAGACAAGGCCCGTTTCGAAATGAAGAACATGCTGAGCATCTGAAAACGACGAGAAAGTTTTATAAGAATTCGTTCAAATTCTTGCCTATCTTCTGTGTCAATTGTATACTTTGTACAGTTCCCGTAGTGCGGGTAGGCGGTTCCCTCTTTACTAAATGGCCTTGAGCTCGTCCGCTGCTGTATGAATTCGTTCTCGCTGTCCAACTGAAAAACATTGACGGTCGAAAACGTTTTAAGTTTGAATATAATAGTTCGAACCTTTACCAAGGGCACCACGGGCCCAGGTGGAGCACTACTCGTTGACGGCCCTAGTGATGTGGACGCTATGCATGATTCTAAAAAAAAAGAACCAATATTTTTCGTCGTCATAAGAGTCATGGGGAGAACTCTGATTACAAGATTCAACAGTTTTGACTAGGCTTTTGAACATACTACACAACTAAATAAATTCGTATTTTTGTAAATTGTCAGCATCAAAATATCGACTTTACATCAACACGAATTATCAAATCACATTACCCAAATATTTGACTCTTCACCTTTCACCAAAAAATTTCTCGCTCCATTAGTTCACTTTTTTCATTTGCGCTTCATGAGTTTAGTCTTATTTTTTCATCAGAATATGCGTTTTATTGACGCATTCAGGCATTTAATCAAATAATCTTGTTTCAAGGTATCCAAACACGTGTCTTCCAGCATATAAGACTTTATTTTGATGCTCATTATGATGACACATCATTTTGCATTCAAAAAATACTATTTGTCTTTTCAAAAGTTGCCCAATAATCTCGAAAAAGATGTTAGTATTCTGTAGCTTCACAAAACTCACAACATCTGAATCTCACGATCTCATAATTTCTTGGTGTTTCTACAATCTTCCTCCGAATTCGATTTAAAGTTGCTTTCATCATTTACTGTTCTGCGTGTGTCAGTTACCCTGCGAAGTTGTCCAAGCCCCGCCCTTCTCGCACGCATCGCATCACAGTAGGCGGAACCCGCGAGATGTCCGTTGCGACCGTTTGTAAACACCTGATGCATTAGTAGACAGCAAGTTTCACTGCCGTTACACACTCCATATCAACTGTTCTCTCAGTTTTTTAATTACTGGAACAGGTGTCCACACTCTCTTTTCTTTCGTATCATAGTCTTTCAGCCGTTGTTCCAATTATTTCTGGCCCTAGGAAATCAAAGTTTCAGAATCTCCCCCGTTTTTTTAATCCACGTTTTGTTCCGGAATATTATTCAGTATGGCTCACGGCATGTCGATCGAATCGCTGAAAAGTAGTGAATCCTCTCACCTTTATCGCAAGTATCTCGCATCGGCTGACATGTCATTACAACTCGTGGACCATGGTTTTCGCAAAAATAACATAATGCGGCCACTGCTTGCATCTGAAAATGAGCAAAAGAGACAAATTAGCACCATGTGCTGCACTGAGAGAACTCACTTCGTCGTCGGTGGTGTGCAGAAGCGTGTGGATAGCTACGGCGCGGAGTGTGCAGAAAACGAACGAACGAGGTGCGCCGTTGCTCCCTACAGCTCACCTGCTAGTGAAGGGGCGAGCTGAAATATCAGAATAGAAGTTCTTCGCCATTTTTTGGATAGGTGCCACGCGGAAAGGGCGAAACTACGAACGAACGGGTGGTGTGGCGCCCGGACGAATGAATGTGGAAATAGAACGTAAAGACGACAGACCCAGAGAGAGTGAGAGCGGACCTGCTACCG
Organism: Caenorhabditis macrosperma; assembly: GCA_963932285.1. Taxonomy (NCBI): domain Eukaryota; kingdom Metazoa; phylum Nematoda; class Chromadorea; order Rhabditida; family Rhabditidae; genus Caenorhabditis; species Caenorhabditis macrosperma. Next base: position 9,375,401 of record OZ010621.1, on the reverse strand, counting down.
ATGAGAGCACACAGAATTAGGAGACGTAGAACGAAACACGATGCAAAACAATTCAGGCGCCGGTCACATGAGTTGACGCAGCATAACACGAACCATCGACAGGTGTGGGCTTTACGATGGCGTCGCGTGCACTATTGGAAAGATTTGATGAGCACCAGGTATGTAGCGATTAGATTCATTAAATGAAGTATATAGTTGTTAAAGTTAGGGAACATGCCATATTCTATGTTCCTATTCACTTTTTGTCCATCGACTTTTTCATCCCACTGCTCTTTAATCCGGTTATCCCGGCTGTTCTGGCCTGACTAACTTCTTAAACTGATTTTCCATTCGCCATTTATTAACGTAACAAATCTAATTTAATGAATGGAAAAACTGACGAAAACGCAATCGAGACGTTTCTGATCTAAGGGCAGAACAACAGGTAAGCAGCCTTTTTGAAGTGAAGATATGAGTCAGTACCATACTTAGCAAGCGGGAATTTTCTTTCTTCTTATTCCACCCCCGCCGCCCCCTTCTGAGTCACTAGAATGAGCGGCTGCGGTCCGAAAACCGTAAGGAGCGCCAAGGTCGTAAAGCCTTGCACGGAGATGAACAAATACTGTTCCGGTGGTCGTTCAACGCCCCCAGGAACACGTTTGGCATGAGTCATCCCTTTTCATGGGACGGTTGATGCTGTTTGTTGTAGTTACAGGTAACTTTCGATTAATATTTGGAATCCAATAAATGTTTTAATAATTTAGAACACTAGTCCCTATACAGATTTCATTTCACTGGAAGTGTCTAGTCCACAGCTACAACTACTAGATATGGACTATCCAAGTATCAAATTGATTAGCGTAACTCGAAGAAACTACCGTACTACGTACGAGCTTCTACATCGATTAGTTACAGTCTGTTGGAACTTCGGAAAAACCTTCATTTCAGAAAAAGTACGAAAGTATTAAACTTTCGTTTGTCGTCCTCTTTTGGTTGATTGATTATGGAACTGGGCTTCTAGACTACATGCTATTGTTACTGTATTAATTAAAGTATGAGCACTTAACTAGAAAATCTGAGCTTCTTAACTTAATTGTTGGAATTGTTGAGATAAGAAAAAGTGTTTATGCAAACAAGTACTTTAACATAGTTCATTTGGAGCACTCTGCATTGTCGGTTTAAAGAATCGGAGAAGTATGGAGAAATCGTAAAAGTGATGATGGCGACACAGTGACGACAGGAAAAGGGTGGCGCGCGTATCGGAAGTCACAAGTAGTGTGGTTGATAATCACAACAGAATGCAACATGCGTTTTCCGAAAGAAGGGCATGCCAAACAGTGCGTGACGACAGAGATAGTGCGGTGGTGGTCGATGGTACCGCCGAGTTTCAAGTAAAGGCACGAATGAAGCGCATGTTGCAAACGACCAAACCGTCTACACCTGCACCGCCGACTGCTCAAAGTGCATCATGCGGGCCGTAGCAGAAGGACAGGTTGACTGGCATTGACGACGATCTATTCCACCATTGTCACAATATTCCAAGTTTTCCATAAACATATATTAAACATATATGTCACGTCATTTCTAGTGATGTGTTGCGAAAGTATGCACGAATTAGTAGTAAAGAAATGAGGAACAAGTATTCGACTATTCGTACTGGCGGTGGTGGTGGTGTTGGTGGCGACGGCAGATGGAAGAGAGAGGGAGGGAGCAATTATATGGTTGGCTCGACTGAGAAGCCGATTACGCCTTGGTGGATCCATTAAAGATGGCCCTAACCACGAAAAGAAAGTGAATTGAGCTTTTGAAATATGAAATGAGCTGTTTGAAGGAGCAGCGAGAAATCGGAATTGTAAGCGAGACAGAGTGAGAACAGAAAAATGGCGCCGGCGAGTATAACGAGTTGGCGCCGAAGAACCGATGAACACGTTGACGTCACATGAATCGTAGAAATAGCGGAGCAATGAAGCCCCAAATGGACATACATCGGTTAATATGAGAACCAACGACCCCGGGGGCGGCAGAGTGACCAGATGTGATCACAAGCGGGGGATGTTGGAAGAATTGTTCAGTATTTTATGTTAGAAAGAAGAAGTTCACACACTTTAACACGACGGATCGACGGCGAAGTCTGAAAATAGCGATTGTTAGTTCGACAGTATCCGGCATATGAGAATTGCCGCGTTTCTCCCGCGCACACGTGATTTGATTTGCTCTTCTTTTGAGGACAGCGTGTCTTGGTTCACGTGATAGTTTATGATACATAATCTTCCGGTCATACGCTGTCGCTCTCTCCATCTCTTCCCTCTCTGTTTCTGCCTGAACTCTCTTTCATCAATCCTTATAGTGCAGTGGTTAACTTCTCATTTCGTTTCTCTGTTTCTGTCTCACACGACACACCAAGCGTTATGATTGGCTAGAATTGCAGAAAACAAGGAGGAGGCGGTGCCGCGGCAGCTCGTGCCTCGCGGTCGACCCGCGTCCGACGATAGACTGCCGCTTCTCATGCACTTTTGGCAATGCGCCAAAAGGTGAGGGGCATGAACGAGAAAAAAGGAGAAACACACACACACACACGCTAGAAAGGGGTGGGGAGTGGCACGAGAAAGAGGAAGAAACAAAAGAAGAGAGATGCCGGAGAGACGCGAGAGACGCGGCGACCAGCACCGAGGTGACAGGCACTGGTGCGGCCGCAGAGACGCAGAAGGACGAGCAGAGAAAGGAGGCGATAGGCGCGAGGGAGGAGGTGGTACCAGTCGTGGTGCTTCCCTTTTCTTCCGTCATTGACTACGAGAGACACGCGTAGACGCAGCGGCTGACGGGAGGATAGCTGAGAAGAAAGAAGAAGAACATGGACGACGAAAAAACGGGCACTGATGGCAGCCATCAATTCCTTTACACTAAGAAATTACTACTACTACGTTTGTCGCCGTTTGGCTCTGGTATGTTTGACTGTCTACGCAATCGGCATGACTGCAGCTTAAGCTGATCGATACTACTTCTATTTGCTCGTACGTTCAGGCCAGGACAAAACTGTCTGCGCCTCCATGAGGTCAGCCACGTGATTACATTTGTCTTTTTGTGTGTTTGTGCATAAAGCGATAATGGGTAATAAGTTGAGGCATGCCACATTTTATAGAGCCAAATGTTAGGAGAGACTGAGAAACAGTCCGAGTATTCAACTGATAACGATGTACAACTTACCTCGCGAAAGTATTCTGGAAAAAATATAATGAAAAAAACGTGGGCAGAGAGTTGCATTGATTCATTTCGAAAAAATGTGGATACATGTGCCAGCCATCTGCCTTATGTTACTCGGTTTTACTGAGTGTGTCGAGTACCATATGGCGCGAAAAGTTGATGGTTTTCACAAGAAAAATAAGAAGAAGAATTTCAGATGACTATCACAGAAGAATCTGCTCTATTAAACACGTTTGTGACTGAGAACACGTGGAAACAGGCTAACATTGCAGCAGAGAAGAGAAAATATACAGAAGCCTTTCTCTCGAAAGCTTTCTACCGTTGGGAATGTGAACACGAAGTACAGGTTACCCCGATTTACTACTTTCCTGGAGATACCGTCCGAATAGAGTGCGTTATGTGCAATGTGGCCTTAGTTTTGAACGGGTGAGAGAGTATCACAAACAACAAAATGAGAAGATCATAACACTCAGATCGCCAAAGGGGTGGGCTCGAATAAAGAGCATCGACAGTTTCATAGAGAACAGCAAAAGTTTAGAGAAGGCAGAGATGGTTCAAAATGCGGAGTTCACCGAAAACCAGGCGTACGGTTGGATTTTCAGCTACTGACAAAAACGAATATTTAGTGTTGCATCGAATCCACGAAAACTGGGCGAGCCGTACTATTATCAGCAAGATGGATTCTTAGTTATTGAAAATGTAGGACAATATCCGGAATGTCGCTGAGCACAGTTTCAGGCAAACTCCTATTCTCAAGGAGTGTATTTTTGTTTCGATGAGGATTCAGTAGCTTCACAACGCCATTTCCATGTTCTCATACCTGTTTTACCTGTAGTTCATGTCGCGAAAGAGCACTTCGGCCACATTAAAGAGATTTGTAAGCAAACAAAGCAAACCACTCACACTCGGTCATTGCAGCTGGGAGTTGCTCTGATTCCGTGAGAAGCTTTCCTCATCATTTTTGGCAGCAGTCTTACAAAAGACAGCCTTTTGATGATCAGGAGACGTGTTTCAAGCGATATGGACCTGATGATTGGAGTTGTCAAAACGTGATTCATACTGTTTGCATGAGCACATTGAATCTCTTTCAGCTCCGTTCAACCACTCGCACTCCTGGTTGTGAGAATCCGGCCTCCTCTTGCCGTTTGCCATTTTCTGCTCCAACTCTGCCTGGAGATGTCTTTTTGTCAGTTTTCCTTCATTGGACGCCATGGTCAAAATGCGAAAAAGGCAAACAAACAAGGATCGGGCAATGTTTTCTGGGACTCGGAAGTCCACTTTCAGCTACAGTTCCGAAGAAATGGAATTGGCTGGAGAAGTTGGATCGGTTGAGCGGTGCAGTCGCATTCCGAGAGGGGATCCCACTATTCAGTGGACTTTTAGCCGGTTGGCTCTACGGAGTGGACAGATTGGAGTCTTGTATTGACACTGAACTGGGACCTAATACTATAATTGATGGGGTAAAACAAAAAGAATCTAACTTTGGAAATTCTCTATTTCAGTATAACGACTTTTTCGTTAACGTATTCCGGTCAGTTTTGAATGTCACAGACAAATTAGGAACACCGGAGAACGCGTTCAAATATTGCTTCAAGTCGGTTGAAACTAAAATTCGAAGAAGAAAAGATGTTTCAGATACGAGAAAGTAAATGGCAAATACGATGCTTTAGTGGGAACAGATTCGGAAGATGTGCGATTTTGTTGAACGTTTGTTCGAACAAAACTAGTCAATTGACAGCGAATACCAGCTGCTGGAAGAAGAAGTACAGAAAATTTAACTATTCAAACAGCATATCGTTATTTTTCTTTTAGAAATTTACATTAAAAATAATTATCACGTTGATTAAAAAAACTAGAGAAATTCAAAAAAAAAACGAGGGAGGGGAGAGGCATCCAAAATGCAAATTCGAGAGCGGTCAGATTACGGTTGTCAATTGCGGACGTGTTCGCGCAGACACGGCACCATACTTGACGAGCATGCTAATTTCAGAGGCTCCCCGAAGAATTTTTCGGCAAAGAACACGCGAAGGATCCCAGAACTTCACTATTGAACTCCATAAATATTTTAAGATGAATTGCTCTAATTATGCCATTACACATATTTTCAGATTTTAAGAATGTTCGTGGAATACTACAACCATAAAAGACCACTCTTTTCTGAGTATGATACGCTTATAATCGCGTTTGTGGATCGTTTCTGGTGACGCTGCGCTTCTGGGCGGAATTGTCGGTTCCTGTCTCTGTCCGTATGTAAGCTTCGGCACATTCTTTTCCAGTAAAACGACATTTTCATTAAAAGCTGAAAATGTTTATTGATTCCATCAATCTTGTAAATTATGGCTTTGCCAGTTTTCCATTGCATATTGAGACCTTGGTTCGACAATACCCGTGGACAGTGAAACAGACGTCGAGTTGTCCGGTTCGAACGCCGCATTTTGGTAGCAGTTGGAGGGTTGGACATCGAACGCATTCTTCAGCTGACTGAAGTTCGGACGACGAGAGATAAACGATTGGAAGCAGCTCTGCATTATTTTGTATCTGAAGAGATATCGATTCTAGTTAACAGTGAATGGGATAACTAACGTCTGTTTGGAGCAATACTTCGGATGAGCGGCTATCCGTCCCTTTCGGATGCTCTCGATGATCTCTTCGGGTCGGTTCAAGTCCTCGTACGGCTGCTCTCCCAGTGAGAATATCTCGTACATCAACACTCCGAAAGACCAACTGAAAAACAATCTTCGAGTCCTCAGCCACACTTCCCGGCGTCTTCACCTGTCACTCTTCCTGCTGAACTTTCCGATGAAACATTCCGGAGCCAGCCACCTGACCGGAAGGTACCGGAGAGCCAGAGAGTTAGCTGAGAACTTGAGATCATCCGGTTCCGAACAGAAACCGAACCCGGAGATCTTCGCTCTGAGTCCAGTGGTGAGCAGGATGTTCCTCGCAGTGAGATCCCTGTGGACAAGGTTCCTCGAGTGGATATACTCCATTCCGTCACAAGTTTCGTAGATTATTTTGTAGAGAACCTGGAACGGAATACGGCTCATCGCGGCGAAACCCGAAGAGTTCGAAGTCTCGGCCCTGTAAGTGGAAAGGAAGTGGAGACGAAGTCAAAAGGAACGGACGTTTCTTTGATCTGCGACAGGTACTTGATGAGGTTCATGTGGGTGAGCTCCAGAAGAGAGCACACCAAATCATTCTTATTCGTCCAGCCGAGCAGAAGAGCAATGTGGTCGTGGTGTCTGAGCTGTCGCATCGAAGCGATTTCCCGTTGAAGCTGGTCCTCTTCCGGTTCATCGAAATGACGTGGCACCTTTAAAAGTAGAAGATGACTTGCACGTGTCGAGTACTTACTCGAACGGCAACTGCGCAGTCTTGGTACTGTTTCATTTCGATTCTGTCGATCCACTGCATTATCGGAGCCTTTCCCTTCAGTTTCCCCAGATAGACATTTGAAATTGTGCCCTCTCCGAGCAGAAACTCCGTGTCGATGTGCACGTTTTCCGATTTGATCTCCCACGGTAACCTCGCCACTTTGGGACATTCTTTGGGCGCTCTGGAAAGTGGGCACAGTCGCTGATGAATTCTCTCCATATCTCACTTGTAAATCCTCGGCTGTAGCATAATCTCACTGAGCAGTTCGACCTGTTGACGATGTTTCCGATTGACGTGTCGATAGATCAGAATTCCGAACGTTGTCACCGATATCGTGGCGCAGATGAAAATGGTCAACATGTCGTCGAGAGCGATCGAGAGGTACTTTGGACGGTGCCACGGGCGGGCGGAAAGGAGCGGAACTGGAAGCGGAGACGACATTGAGAAGGAGGACAAGTGACCAACCCATTGGGATCTCATCGGTGCACGAAGTGGAGTAGTTCTGCAGAAAGAACACATCGTCGTGGATCACTTGATTATCGATCGTCTTGTCCAGGAATCCCAACTTCACGAGGGGCAGTGTGAAGTCTTCGTACACGTCGTTCAACTCTTCAGACATCACCAGACGGATGTGAGTCTGCAATGAAGCTGATTGACCATCGATTATCCACTTGATCCCCTCACGGAATCCCTGATATTCGTCGTCAGATTCGCCGTTTCAGTGCATTCCGAATCGTCGACGAACAAATACGCGAACGTCTGATTGTTGGAAGAGGCCACGTGTTCGACAAAGTTTGTGAAGATTTGAGTCTTCATTGCGGTGCAATTGGCTTCGGCGGCTGAGAAGAGCGCGTTTCATTCGGCTCATTGACTCGTTTTCAGACTCACGCGTATGACTGAAACTGTCCAAACAGTTCGCCGCGAAGTAGTGTGTCTTCTGTCCCAACCACGGAATCACCAACTCCCACACCGTTCCGTTCTTGATGATCTGCGCGTGAACGAACTCCGAGTACATCTTCGTCGGCGACATTTGACACGTCGGCCCCCCGATTGCCGACTCGACGACTCGCATCAACTGAGTCATGTTGGAAGAAGTCATGAAGACGTACACGTCGGACGACGGCTTGTCTTCATGAATAACGGCCGGGAATTCTGAAGAGATTCAGAGATAAGCTCGCGAAACGCCGACAAACGCACGGAAGCTTCTGTGCTCCTGAAATATGGCTCTTGTTTGACTTATTTGCTCTTCGTCGTCACTCTTGAACACGGGAAACTCGGCGGCGTCGTCGAGCGGCGTGAGATCAAGGGCAATCGAGAGACCCAGACGCTGCGTGTTCTCCTGTAATCCGAGGGGAATTAGGAATGGAAGCGAAGGATGATTCGCCCACATTTTGGTTCTTGTTGAAGATGTCGGTGATGTTGAGAGGCACGTAGTCGGTCAGAAGGACCACTTGTTTCTTCAGATACACTGAGAAGTCTTGCTGATTGTCTTTGGCAACCTGCAATGCGACAGTGGACACAATCCCTCTGCTGACTCTTACATTGTCCAGAATTGACTTGGCAATGCCCACCAAGTCCTCTGTTTCGTACTGTTGGTTGTCTCTGGAAGTCGTCAGAGCACTCGCGTAGAGTTGAGGGAAGTAGGAAGTGTCGTTGAACCAGTCCTAAAGAGACCCTGCTCACTGGGGAACCATCATGCACACACCCACACTGATCTCCTTCGCCACGTCGTTCGTGGTGACGATCGTCGAGTAGTTGGAGCCAAAGTAGAAGTCGTACTTGATCTGCTGCGTCGAATTGAAGGGCATCAATCGGCCGTAGCCCCTCAAAAGATCCTCGAACTCTCTCAGATCCACGCCCGGGGTCACTGTCACGAGAACGTAGGCATTGGTTCCGACGGTCGGACAGAACAATTGGGTCGGTGGCGGGAAGACGGGACGACGGATGCTTTGGGAGCACACGAGGGGAAAGAACAGGAGTGTGAGCACTCGCATGCTCCAAATGCCGTGCTCTGCCGCGGGTGCGTCGATGTTGCGACAGTGAGCTGATAAGCCAATTTGTGTGTCTCGGTCGATAATTTATAATAATGGTTGTAGTTTTGATAGAGAGCGGCCGAGAGCCGGAGACGCAGAGACGGCCGTTTCTTGGACAGGGAGCCGGGTTACAGAGAATTGGCGGTTTTTAATGGTGGTGACCTCATGGGAAGGTTATTGTGATACCAGCCAGTGATTTCGAAATTAAGCGGAAAAGGAAACAGTCGGAAATGGGGGGGGGGTGGGTGAGAAAGAGATCATCGACACATTGTGCAATTGATCATTGTGTTAAACAGTAAAAGAACAAGAAACTACAGTACACTCGGAAGACCTCCACAGATGATACTTCCCACCCTCAAAGTGCACAACTGATACGAAGTGCAACTCTCAACAGTTATCATCCGGGAGGAGAGAGGACTCAAGTGACATCCGTGAACTCGAGATTCCACGTGGCATCCGTATCTCCGAACTCCGCCATCGCCGTTTCCATTCTTCTATTCGTCATTTCAACGAAAGTGAAAAGTCGAGTTTATTGGCTTCTACGATGATGCGAAAAGCCGCTGGAAAAGATGCCAAAGGTGGGCGGAATTCTGAAGACTTCCCCTCGAAAGCAGCGCATTGAAGCCTATTCAACTCCTTCGAACGAAGACGGCGATCTGCCGAAGAAGTGCGTGGTGATCCGCAAGAAGAAGGTCGGCGAGAACCTCGAGAAGATCGAATTGCGCTACGTCGCCTACAATCGGGTGGAGAAGGGATCGCAGAGCTCTGTGAGTCGAGAAACGCGCTTTCGATGTCACTGATGTTTGCAGACGATGGATGTGATCAACGATGCGTCGACCTACTTCAGAGAGCGTGCCAGCGATTTGGAGTATCAGAATGATCAGTCGAGCCAGAGTTGGGCCAAGACGGTGACTCTTCAGAAGAGCGAGGATAAGGAGAAGAAGAAGTTGGAGCAGTGCCTGCCGGTTCTCGTGGTAGATCTCCCCCGCATTCTCTTCACAGTCTGTGATGATCCAATCAATTGCAGAACATCCACGAACGCTTCGCCGAGATCGAGAAGAACAAGAGCTACAGTGTCCACAAACAGCACCAGGGCGGTGCACTCAAGGCGCTGTGCGTTGAGATCATCACAGAGGCGAGGTACGTTCTGGAGAACGGACACCCGGTCACTTCGGAACTCATCAAGAAGATCGCCAATATCAACACTCTGTCGAGACAAGTGCTCGCGAATGAGAGCAAATTGGAGAGCCTCGTGCCGGATGAGGTATCCAGAACGTCTCTCGTCTCTCACTTCTCGAACCGAGTTTCAGAACGAACTGGCCGCTTCCAAGTCGAAGACAAGCGACAAGTTCACGAAATGAACGATGTGCTGTGGCGGGCGACGAGAGGAGACAGAATGCTATACTAGAACATGAATTATGCATAATTGTTTGGATTTTTATTGAGGGGGAAAAGAATAAAAGAATCGAATTCGAGCGTGAACTTTTTGCATTCGACACTCCTCTGTCCCTCTGCGCCAAACATTCCCACGATGGATAAGATAAAGAAATTTTTCGAGGACGATTTTCATCTGTGGACTCCGAGGGGCTTCCTCATCTACTTCTGCACGATTCTGATGGGAGTGAGTCGAGTGTCTCTCGTGTTCCCGGGAACGTCTTCTCTTTCAGGCGGCCGCTTGCAGTCTCATTCTTCGGTGGGCGACCAACGATTCGTACGCCTTGCCGGCATTTGTGAGCGTTTCTTCACTTTTCTCAAAGACTTTCTCTTCTGTTTTTCAGAAAAACAAGAAACGCCTCCACTTTGGTACGAGCTTGGGCGACGCGGGAGCGACGAGTTTCTATCGAGTACGAGAGGCGCCGAAAAGGAAGAGGGGGGAAGGGAAGAGAGTTCTCTAGTGCACATTGTTCTATTGTTGGATTGTGTTTTCGAATAATGAAAAGAGAGACAAAGAAACATTTCTTCATTTTTTATTCATTTTAACAGTCGACAGAATTGAGGGGCGAGTCGTCGTCGACAGCAGAGAACGACGTCTAACTCTGTAGACGTTGACGGTAGGCCATCGGATGGAACGGACGGCGCACTTCGCGGGTGAACTGAAAAGTTGGTGTTTGGTGGGGGATTGGGAATCAGAAGATGTCCATCACGATGGTCTCTGAGTCTTCGTCGTCTCTGGCACGTGGCTCAAGTCGTCAGATTTTATGTGATTCGTCACTTGTGACGTCACAATTGTTTTCTGGAAGCTTCTCGCTTTGCCACGTGTTACCCACCTCGTAGTCGTCGTAGAAGTCGTGGGTCGGATCCCAGCGACGGTAGCGGAAGTACTTTGGTTGGAAGTACTTGGAGGCGGTCTTCGACTCGACAACAGTGCTCAGTGCGAACACGAGAGCCAGCAGAAGGAGGAGAAGCGAGAGAGAACGCATTCTGGAAGTTTCGAGAAGTCTCGAAGGAGTGAAAGTGTGAGCAAGCAAAAGGGGATTGGGGGGCGGGGCGTCGGGCAGAAAGATTGATGATGGGAAGACGAAGCGGGAGGGAAAGAAGGAGGAGGAGGAGGAGATTAACATGAGGGATGAGTCGGTCGGTCGGTACAAGAACATTGCGTCGTCCTTTGTTGCAAACCTTCCAGAGCTGCTGCAGAAGACAAAGAATGACTCGCGAGAGCTTTTTGGAGACGGATGAAGGCCGAGGGGGAGGGGCGAATGCGCGGAGAGAAAAAGAGAAAATTGATATAATTGTCGAGTGAATTCGAGAGCGAAAGAGGAGGAGAAACACGCAGATTGAATGAAAAATGAGGAGGCAAGGGGCTGATTCTGGAGCATTGTGGAGCATCGATTTATGATGATGCGAATGACGCTGATGTGGATGGATGGGCGGCTCCGAGCGAATTGATCAATCAAATTGTGCTCTTTCGCAGGGGAGGTGTTTTCGTTTTTCCACCTCACCAAGTCAATTAATTCGCAAGCAATGAGGAAGGAACTGGAGCATTTTCAGAATTCAACGTGACTCATCGTCGTCTTCGAAATTGGATTTAATCTCTGACTATTGATACAAAACCACGTCACTGAGCACTGATGGCTCAGAAGACAGAGTTCATTCCATGTCAATCTGTTGGGAGTTTCGAGACAGAACGTGTGTTTTGAACCGGAAAATCGTCGGTAAACGGGGAAGAAGAGTTCGAGGAAGAGCGGGCAATTGGTATTCGTCGGTCTTTTCAAGAAATGAACAAAAAGAAAGAGAGAAAAAAAGAGAACCGGAAAGAGACTAATTGGTTTCGAAAACCGAACGGAACTCAAAAATTAGAGAGCGAGCGAGACGCGGCGGCGGTTTTATATGTTTCCGGAATGCACTCGGAATTTCAATTTTCCCTCGTCTCCGCGGCCGCTCAATAATTCACAATTCGGGTCTATCGTAGTCCTTTCGGAAGGCGTCTTCGGCAGCGGCCGAGAGGATTTTTGATCATTATCCGCGAGAAAACAGCACAATTTGTGCAAAATTTGAGTGGATATGTGTGTCCTCTCACGAAGTCACTTTTTGTCGCTAATTAGTCTCGTTTGCTCTATTTTCAACACAGGGGAAAGTTTGAAGTTTGGTCGAAATGCACCGAAACAGGAAATGGAGTGGTCACTGATAGATGACGTCTCGCACGAATTTCTCGGAATTCGAATCGGATTCACAGCTTCGCAGACTCGCGAAGGAATTCGATTTGGCTCTGCAGCAGACACATTGTCTTAATCTTCTGACGCGTTTGAAAATTGAAAAGGCAAGGGAGGAGCGGATGTTTTGTGTTCACGGAACTCCCAGAGGACTCCAAGTGTCGAAAAGTGAATGATACTTTGCTATACAAATGTATGTTTTGCTTTCTGTCTTTTCGCCGAACGACGCGATGAATGAGTTGTTTTTCGGAATTTCTAAAGAAACAGTGGGTACATTGGACCTTGAAAAGCGGGCAGATACGGGAATCTGGAATTCATGGAATTCTATATCCAGAAACAAACGGCCAACAATCCGAAGAGACCATGTTGATCCCGGTAGTCGATTGTGCCTTCAGCCTAATATGTTTTGCCTATCTATTCAGTCTCTTTTATAAATAACATCGGCGCCCATTTGTTAATTAACAAAACACAACGCGTTCCCAGAAATATGTACGCTTGTTTATGATTTTGTTTGTAGCTGTTCTCGATCACGGTTTCGCAACCAACTTTAATCGGAATTTTTCCCGTCGAAATGGCCTAACTCTTGGTTTTCCATGGCCGAAGTTTCTCTCCGTGTAGTCCCCGTCGAAAATAATCCTTTTTCGAATTTCGGAATAGTTTTCAACTTTTTCCCGACTCATTTCAATTATTTCATTCCAAATATTATATTTCAGAATGTCTGTCACTTTGCACACAACTTCTGGAGACATAAAAATCGAACTCTACGTCGATGATGCACCCAAAGCCTGTGAGGTACTTTTTTTAAAAATCTTATTTCTGTAGTCATTCTAAATTTCAGAATTTCCTAGCACTATGTGCTAGTGACTATTACAACGGTTGTATTTTCCACCGCAACATCAAAGATTTCATGGTGCAAACGGGCGACCCGACACATTCTGGTAAAGGAGGAGAGAGCATTTGGGGTGGAAGATTCGAGGACGAGTTTGTCAGTGCACTCAAGGTATTTGGAATTTCAAGTTATGAAAAATAACGCTTACTGTTTCAGCATGATTCTCGTGGCTGCGTCTCAATGGCAAACAACGGTCCTGACACGAATGGGTCGCAGTTCTTCATCACTTACGCCAAGCAGCCGCATCTGGATATGAAGTACACGCTTTTCGGAAAGTAAGATAATACGTAAATTGCGAAGTTACAAAAAGTGAATACTTCAGAGTGATCGACGGATTTGACACTTTAGAGGAACTGGAAACGATAAAAGTGGATAGTAAGTATCGTCCATTAGTACAGCAAAAGTAAGAGAGTTTGGTAAAAATTAGTTTCCGAAATCACGATTTTCAGAATTCAAAACGTCACCGTCCATGCAAATCCGCTAGCTATCGATTGAAAACAGCAACAAAAACACTCGACTGGTCTCGTAATGCTCCATTTTTACTTCGTCTTGTTTATCTAATTTTATTACTTTTTAAATAATTACATACATTCGAAAATACAAAATTTGGCATCCGCATGGATGATTAACAGTTAAAGTGTTGGACAGTAGAGTGTGGCATTGTGATGGCCCATTCGGAGATTGCACATCAATTGTGTCTGACACGAGGAATCACATAGTGGGGAAGAGTTTCGGAAAGCGTATCTGAAATTGAAAAATGAGATGAAGAAACTGAAAAAAACCCCGTACTTGTAAAACTGTTCTCGTTTCTTATCGCTCTTCAAGAGCTTCTGGACAACTTGATTCCAGGAAACGGGTGACAAATCTTCCATTCCATACGCTTCTCGGGCCGAATAAAGCTTCTCCCAGACGGGCTCTCTGTCTTGAGACGCCTTCTCGAGGTCAGCGTAGTACGTTGTGAAGTCGACGATGTTCTGAAGTTGTTGATTCGGTACGGACTGTAGTATTCGAGAACTCACGAATTTATCATACGGATCGATTTCGTATATTCTGTACGCCGGATTCTGATTCTCGAAAGTGGTCACCGAGGGAGCTGCGTAACCGACCTGAAATCACGAAAAAGAGTGATTCCGGGGAGATCGAGGACTCACTCCGATGGGTCTGCTGGATGTGTTGTGCATGTCCTCGAAGAAGACGGTGAAGTAATCGAGATGGTCGTGGCCGAAGAACTGTGCGGTGATGGTGGATGAGAACCTCTGGATGACGCGGTAGTAGTTGAACGCCCATCCCTCGAGACACTCGGAATCGCCGGGGGGAATGTGGGCGAGGACGTAGACACTTTCTCCTTTCTTCTCAGCCTGTGATGGAACATTCGATAGTTTCCGATAGTTCTCTCCCACTCACCTCGTACAACTCATTCACGAACCAAGACATCGAAGAGTCCGGATCACTTTGGTTCAAATAGAGGAAACTGGAATGGGGAATTGGATGGTGTTCGGTGGAGGACTCACAAGTTGGTCACTTCGCAGAATCCAGTGTTCAGAGAAATCAATCGCAGACCGTCCATCACTTTTGTCGAGAATGAGCCACGGCTGAAATGAATAGATGATTGTGAACAGAAGAACACAAGACCGTCTCACTGGAGCAAACTCTCGTCGGCTCCCTTGCTGAGCCACGGACCACTCATCGCCTGGAACTCTTTGTAGAGCCACGTCGGCCAGAACCTCTCGTCGACGGTGTGCGGGGCGAAACTGTTGACGGGAACTCCTGGAAGATGAAATCAGAGTCAGTGATATCATATCAGAATCAATGGAAACCTTCGTGATTTCCCAATGCCCAGTAGACGGGCGTCGAGGGGAATGTGTTCTGAACGAGACGATGCAGTTTGCGGAGGACGGAGAGATGTTCTTCGATAGAATACTCCCAGTCCACGTGGTTTATGTAGTCGCCAGTCATCAGAATCATGTCGACGACGTGCGTTTTGTTGATGTGCGAGAGCATATTCTCGACAGTCCAGTACGGAATGTCACACTTTCCCACCGATCCCCAGTATCCGGCCGCCTTCTTCGGGTCATCGACCGACTGCCGACAGCACACCGGATCATCGCATTCGGCTTCCGACGGATACTTGTACTCGAAATCCACGTGTAGATCAGTCAGCTGAAGAACGTTGAGATTCTGGAACGACTTGGCACGACGGTTTTTCGGCTTCTTCTTCGTTATCCTCTTCTTGTTCGGCTTCGGGGGCAAAGCGATCTTCCATCCGGACTCTGATGGATCAGTTGGATCTGCGCAGTCGGGGAGAAGGATTCCGCAGATCTGAGACGGACTGTCACTGGCGAGCCGTCGGAACACGTAGAAGAACTCGTCCTGAAAGCATTCCTGCGGTGGAGAACACGTCTGCGACTCACTCTGAACTGAGAAGAGATTCCGTCGCAAACCGCCCATGGCTGCTTGGCGAACAGCTTGCAGATGATGGTGGCCAACTCGAGAACGACAGGCTCAGAAATGTCAAACTTCAGTGCCAGACTGACAACGTAGATGAGGGCGGTGCAGGAGACACACGTCGGCTGGAACCCGTATCGATCCAAAGTCACGTTTTTCAACGGGTGATCTGAAAGAAATCAATGGAGAGATGACGCCGAAATCACTGGAACTGACCTCTTGTTCGAAGAACTGTTGCCTCTGATAGAAGGAGTAAGGAGAGGATCAGACATACCGGTTTAAGATTCATTTGAAACTTCTGGAAAGAGAGTTGGAGAGCGAGTGGAAAAAAGTAATAACAAAAAGGAAAGTGAAACGAAACAAAGTGAGAAGTCAAAAGAACTCGCCAGCTGTCGGAGGCGGTCATGAGAAAACCGACAGCTGCGGTCGGCGGATGACCGATTGTTCAGAAGTGTGGTTCAGGGCAATCGGAGCAGAAATGGCATGGAGAGGATCTGAGATTCCAGCACAAACAGTATCTTATCTTATCTTATCTCCAATTCTTGTTTTTACAGAATCAATGACAACGTCTGATCTGCATCCACGTGACCTCGTTTACGACACAATGATCTTTATAATTGGCAATTAACGAAAGGCACAAATGGACAGTCGTTCTTCGAAGTTCGTGTTTTGTAGTTAGAGTCACATTCGAAACGCACTCGAAAATGGAGCATAGAAAGAGAAGAAAACTGGGAATACGTGTATATAAACTGTTTCAGGAGGAGGTGCATTCAAATGCAAATGCCACCACCAAGACGCCGCAATGCTTCTTCTCCTCATCTTCTTTTTCAATCGGGGGAGCAATGCCCCTTCTCGATCCGTCTGCCGTCTCTCGAATCAACGCACTCTCTCTCCCTTCCTCCTCCCTCTTCATCTCTGTTTTTTCTTCTTCTTCCCCCGATGAATGAATGAACGAATCAGTACTTTGTCCCCTCCTCCTCTGAACCCACCTTTATTTATATCATCACCTTCCCACTGGTCATCATTCGTGTTTCGCATACATTATACCTTCCTTCTCCAAAGTGACTTTTGAATTTCCATAAAAAGTGTCGACCAAAATCACCCGATTATGGTGATATGTGTCCTCCTCGCAACACTCTATGATAAACAGGCGCGTTATCATGTTATCAGTCGCCAGTTTCCAAGCGTTCAGTCTATTTGTTTGCTCTTCGTTATCGTCTCTTTTGGAAGGTCTTTTTGTTTAGTTTTCCATTTTTTCTTCTTCTCCGTCTGCCCACCTCTTCCCCACTGGACGTCGGTTTCCGTACCGAGTTCAATTTTCGGTCATTCTCGTACAGGTTTTCGCAGAAATTGATCATGCAAAAAAGGGAAAAAACGAAGATTACAATCTGACCACTCGTTCTGCGTCTCCGTATTCCCCGTGGTCTCTCACCGCCATTTCAGTTCTTCTATCCCTCCGAAACCCGTTGTCTCTTCGTCATTTCAATCACTTTTTCGTTATCAATCGAGAAGGAAACGTGCCACTTCTCTCCTCCTATCAACGTGTGTTTTCGTGTTCGTTTCGCCTCAAAGTGCACAGATTTTCGGTGTCTCTCTCTCTCTTTTTTTGAGGGATAATCCCGTCGATTCCCCCCTGATCCGTCTGCGTTTTCGCTTGTCCATCGGAACGCCTATCGCTTTCATTTCACCGTTTTCAGGGTACTTTCAGCCGGCGGACCGTCATGTCCTCCTCCGACAAACTGTCCGCGGACGATGTGCTCAACACATTGGGTGAGTCACGAGTCATTCGCCCCACCGGAAAACGCCATTTTCAGATAAGGGCAACAAGTACATCCTCACGTGCATTTTGGTCTGCGGTCTCGCCTGGGCTCCCCTCGCATTCACCGGTCTCTGCCCCTCGTTTGTCGTGAAGGCGTCCGAGAATTCGAGCTTCATCGGAGTCGCCGACGAGTTCAATCTGACGGGAGATGCCTCGTGGCTCGCTGACAGTACCACCACCTTCTACATGGTCGGAAACATGCTCGGCGGCATGTTCATCCCTCCGCTCGCTGACAAGTACGGTCGTTTGCCGATATTCGTGGCGACCGTTTTGTTGATGGCAGCCGGTGGAATGATCTCGGCGTTCTCGAGTTCCATCCTCATGTTCTGCATCATGAGACTCATCCACGGAACCTTCTACACTGTGAGTATCGACCCCTTTCCCTTCTGATCATTCTCTTCAGGCATCCGGTCTGGCTGGATGGGTCCTCGGATACGAGAACACTCCTCTCCGTCTCCGGTTCTTCACCTCCGTCTACTTCGGTCTCATGTGGGTCGTCGGCGCCTGTTTCCTTGCTCTCCTCGCCTACGTTCTTCCCGATTGGCGGTGGCTCATGTTCTGTATTTCGGTTCCGAACGTCTTCGTCGCTCTTCTCATTTACCTGTGAGTCCAAATCACCGTATCCGTTCAACGTTGTCATTTCAGAACGGTGCCCGAGAGTCTCCACTACTTGGTTTCAAGCCAACAGACGGAAAAGATCGAAGCGTGGCTCGACAAGATCCGCGGACCGAAGGGAGACATCAGCGCGGCGGACATTGTCGAGATTCAAGACGAAAAGAGTTCCAGTTTCAAGAACTTGTGTCGTGAAATGTGGAAGCACAAAATGTTCATCGTCTACATTTTCGTGATGACCTACATTTGGTAGACTTCGCAAATTCTTTCGGGAACGAAACATGTTTTTTCTCAGGATCGTCGACACATTCATCTACTTCGGATTGGCGTTCTATTCGATGAATCTCGCAGGAAACATCTATCTGAACTTCGTGCTCATGAGTCTCGTCGAAGCGCCCGCCTACATCTTCTCGCCAATTTTCATGAATAAATACGGCCGGAAGGTGCTCATTTCGGGAACGCACATAGTCGCCGGTCTCTCGTTTCTCGGAATCGTGCTCTCGTCCGAAGAGTACCATCTTCACTTCTGGCTCCTCGGAAAGTTTGCCATTTCTTGCTCCTTTATGAGCATTTATATGTTTGCGAGCGAGGTGAGAATGCTGGAAAATACCGTAACACAAATGTGCCGATATCAGATTTTCCCGACCGACGGACGGAACAAGTGCATCGGATTCTGCGAGACGCTGTCGAGATTCGGCGGAATGCTCTCTCCCTATTTGTCCCATTTGGTCAGTCCCGCCGGAAGCCGACTCTTCGAGAACTGTTCTTTTTCAGACGGCTGTGCACGCCCTTGCTCCGGCCATCACCCTGTCCCTTATTGCCGTTTCCGGAGGTCTGCTGACCCTGGTCCTTCCGGAAACTCTCAATACGAAGCTTCCGTCGACTATCGCTGAAACAGCCAGCCGTCGACAATTGATCGATCGCTCCGATTCGAGCTCCAACTAATTTTTCAGTTAAAAAAAAATTTTATCTTGTTTCCTTTTTTGAACGGGTTTAACCTTTCTCTGTGACTGTTTTCTGACAACGTTGTTTTCCATAATTTGAAATGAATAGCATAATTCGGATTACTTTGAACTGAACTTTATGGGTATTATGAGTTTGCCACGAGCGTGGACTCCGCAATCGCGGTGTCGGCGAAGGTCCCGCAACGAAAGAGCGAGGCAGCGTGTAAATTTCAGAGACGCAGACAATTTAAATACTTTTCGCGCCAAAAACGAGGTCCACGCTCGCGGCGAACTCATAATACATGAAGTCGAAGAAGAGCAATGATAACCGATCAGGAACCGAATAAATTAGAGTTTGCTTGTTTTGAGGATGAAATCAGACATTCGCACCGGCGATAGGAACAATGTTGCAGCCGAGAAGACCTGGTCCAGTCCACTTCTGTGGGCGAATCTCGAGACGGACCGGTCGATCGTTGCGAATCACAGTCACACGGACAATCTTCTGTAAAATTGCTTCTTAATGAAGCGATCATTCAGCTGCCTGCTCACATTTTCAGACTCCTTCGTGACCTGTGCGACCTGCTTCATGTCCTCGAAGTTCCCGTGATGGATGTTTCCGTACTGAATGATCAAGTCATCTTTGCGGAATCCTCCAACATCGGCAGGCGACTTGTCGGTGACCGATGAAATTTTGACGAATGGCTCGTTAGATGTCCGATGGACTGGCTTCTCGTCCAAAGGTTCGGCAGCTGCCTGATCGTCCGTCGACGTCTCTTCTTTATCTTTCTCCATTTCCGCAACAATCTTTTCAGTGATAGCAGTGCGGTCGTTTCTCAGACAGATGAGATCGTGACGGGCGTGTCTGACAGCATAAACATCGATGGTATTCAACGGATAACCCTCCGCATCGATCAACGGAGAATCCATCGTACTGTTGTTCTGAAAGACACTCTTGATGAACGTAGAACTCTTTTTGTGGAGCCTCACGGTCTCCAAGACGAGCATCAGCTCTTTGATCTTCTCATCGATGTCGTCACGTTGCTGTAGAAGTTGTTTGGCCTTCGAATGGTGATCCATCTGCTCGAATGTGGTTAGTCATGCAATTTCAATAAAATTGATACGATACAGAAAATTAAAACTGCAACCAATACAGAGATTTTGAAGTATTTTTGTAAAACGTTTATTTTGGAAAGTTCACATATATGCTGCTTTAAAAACAAAAAAATCATTAAAAGGGAAACACTTATTTCTGATGAATTTTTAGGGGATAAGTAAAAGTCTACTGTGTGACAATGAACATTGTTTGAAGAGAACTCATAGTAACGTAATGCGATTGAGATATTGCTTTGAGGTATTCTGGCAAAATTTGATCGGATGGATATCGTTAAATAGAGATCAGTAGTCGTTAAAGCGATTTCTTCCGCGTCCGCCATGGAATCCGCCACCACGTGTTGGATAAGGACCATATCGGTCAGCGCCACTTCCATGGAGTCCGCCACGATAGGATTCTGCTCGGAAACCACGGTCATTTCCACGTCCCCCGCGTCGGAAAGATG
The DNA here is from genome assembly GCA_963932285.1 of Caenorhabditis macrosperma. Taxonomy (NCBI): domain Eukaryota; kingdom Metazoa; phylum Nematoda; class Chromadorea; order Rhabditida; family Rhabditidae; genus Caenorhabditis; species Caenorhabditis macrosperma. The sequence continues at coordinate 9,354,898 of OZ010621.1, read as the reverse complement.
GAGATGCTGAAACAACACGTATTTATATGATATCCGAATCTGGGAACTCACGTCTATAAGCAGGCTGTATTCCTTCTCTTCTTTCACCATCTGCGTTGACGAATTCATGTCTGGGTTGATCAGTGGCATTTCCCTCCCAGCGGCGTGGAGTTGCGTAAGCCCATTTCACGATGAAAGGAGCCTTTAGACAGAACAAATCAGGAATTACGCTTGAAATGCAACACTTACACTTCCGTATGGACTTTCAACTGGAGTATGATTCACAACAGATATGACTTCGTTGGCTGCTTCAATTGTCTCAAACTCGATTGTTCCAGCTGCTGATCTCTCGTTTCTCGATGGGAAAACTTCGATCTTAACAGGAACATGATCTGATTTGTCAGAGACCATCTTTCTGAGAGCCTCTTCGTCCATAGTTCCCGGCGCGTTGAACCAATGCAACACGTTCGTAGGTAAGATAATGCGGTTTTTGGCAGCAAACTCCGGAGTTGTGAATCGCTGATTCCGGGAGCCACAGAAGTCGCGGAACGACGGAGAGCCGTCGGGTAGCAGGAAAGGATCTCGTTGGTGATGAACGCATTCTTGGTGGCTTGGCTTAAACTCCAACTTCAAGCCGAACATTTCGATTCCTTGAAGGTACTCGAGCACGTTTTCTCTCTCTTCAGGAGTACCCATTTCGATCATTCCAGTTTCAACTTTTGACCGCATAAAGCTGATCTGAATAGGAGTACTAGGAGAATGGATGTATCACAAGTCTCTTACTCTGAGCACATTTCCGTACTGGCACATGACATTGAAAAGCATTTCGCAGTTGATTTTGGCGTGCTCAATTCCATAAACCATCAGAACGCATCCCTGAAGTAGAAAATGTGCAAAAGTATGTCGCCAGTTCTTACTGGTCCTCCTCCCATCGTTGGAGCTCTTTCTCTTTCTTCATATTCGTCTCGGTAGTGTGTTGGCCGATGTCCGTCTCGGTCATATATGTCAGACGGTCCGCCACGTGGGTAGTCATGCGAAGCATACTCATTTCTATTGAAATATCGGTCTCTTTCTGGTGGATCAAACCGTCGATCTGGAACGCAATTATATGTAAACAGCTTCCACATGCGAACCCACAGCGATCGTCTGGCCTCGACGGCAACAGTGTCTTTCTTCCGGTTTCATAAGAATGGTCGCCTGAAATAGGTGTTGAGTGTCTACTTTCGTGCTGTTACATTCCAAATGTGTTATTTGTGTAACTTTGAAGATGGACTTTGTGCGAAATTGTTTGTTGTTTTGCATTGAAATGTTTCACGTTCTTATCAATTTGTGTGCACTTTCTTTTTAATGATGCGGGTCTTATTAATATGCGTTCGTGTTTTCACCGTCTCTAATCATGTTGTGTGACTGTTTGCGTGTTGTTTTTTTTTCTCAAACCGACAGACACAACAAGACAGGCTTTCGAAGCGAAACCAGTTCATTAAAAGAGGAAGCGCAATAATAAATGGATAGGGAGAAAACAAACTGGCTCCGAGTGTGTAGTCGCGCTGCATGCTGTCTTGACGATTTACACGAACGTGGTCCGGCTGAAAAACTGCATATAGAGAAGTAACACCTAGATAAAGAAACCTTCGCAAATTCGACTTTCAACGTACAGCATCCTGAATAAATATCAGCGCCATTCATCGCATGTTTCGCCGTTTTCGCGACTACAGCATTTTCGAACTCAACGAGTGCTTGAGTTAACGACGGCTTTTTCATTACTGCAACACGTAGAACTTTTCCATGTGCGTTTGAGATTTGGTAAATGACATCAGCATCAACCGGATACACAGCATTGGCAATTGTTACCACGAGAACTTTGTTTGGAGTGGCAGACTCAAAACCCATCCGCTCAATGCACTGTGACGTGGAATAGTTGAAAAGTGCAGACTAAAAGGCACTGATTAGGAGGAAGAAGTATTGAAATTGAACATTACCGATCCAGCAATGGTAACTTCATTCGTAGCAGCAAAGTTTATGCACGCCTTTGCGCCCTCTATTTCCTCGAATTCGACAAGAGCCATACGCGAGTGCGGAATGCATGTGGCATATGCGACAGGGCCGAAGTGACTCAAAGCTTCCAATAAATCTGCTTCGGTGACCTGGAAATTGAGAGATTTCAAATGAAACTGCATACTATTCGACCTTTGGACCAAGATTTCGGACGTGTATCACAATCGATGGATTTGGATTGGTCGGATCGGCATTGTCATCGCGTCGATAACGTCTGACGGCCTCAGATCTGAAAAATAGTCATGTAAAATGGAATGTACAGAATATTTTACTCACCCGTGAAAATAACCACCTCGCCCATACATTTGCCAGTGAAATACCTTCAAGTTTCTTTTTGAACACACATAAAGGTTAAAGGGTAGAAGACAAATTTAGACTGGATGATTACTTCTATTATACTATATTTTAGAATAATTTGCAAAAAAAGAAAAAAATATATATCATCCAGTCAAATAAACGTAAAATCTTTGAAAAAAGCGCAAGCATTTGATTCTCTCAACTGCTGTGGTAAACAACGCGACGCGCAAGTTCGGAGTGTCGTTGCGAGTTTCCCCGATGAATATTTTTCGGTTTCTTGTCGGAAACTCGGGAAAAAAATGTCACAGTTCGTATGCTAATTTGCATAGAACATGAAACGTTCAATGAATAATTAACGAAGCAGACACTAAAGTTAAATTTCATTTTTCCAGCACAAAATCATCTATAGTATGTAATGAGAAACATAAAGATGATATTGTAAGCACCCTAGCAACTAGTTAATTGGAGTCCGAAGAGCTCCGGCGTAAGTGGAATAATCATTCGAAGACCTTGATTATCCCCTGCCTTAATTGGAAATTCCGTTTCTCTTCAGAAGTAGAATGTAGTCTTTGGGTATGGATAAAGTATATTTAGCCAGGCTCTCCCTTTTCGATCTCCGAAATGTTGCCGATTTCTGCGATCATGCACTGCGGAAATGATGTCAGGTCTCACAGATCCATCAGCCTTCTAACAACAGAATAACAGTCGTCCCCGGGAGCTCGGAATCAACAAACACCGCCTCTCTGCGTCTCTCGATCCGATGCACTGCGTCGCCCGTCTTCAGCTGTCAGCCTGTCATCGGGCTGTTCGGGGCCTTGTTTGGTTCCGTCTCGGAGAGCCCTTCCCACCTAATCCCATTAGTCTTCCTCACTTCCACTCGTTATTCAATTCGATCGTCTCGTTTCATCCGAGCAGACAACTGAAACATGGATCGGAGACGAGACCCCCGGTACAAACAGCACGAGTCTCACCACTACGACGATCGCTACAGTGCCACGTATGACAATTACGATTACGAGGAGGACTACGGTAATCAGTACGCGAACACTGGTCAGTTGCCATCTTTTCTCTTTTCCCCCGTACCATGTTCTCTTCTAGTCCATCACCATCCACACCCTCATCCCCACGCTCACTCGCATCCGCACCATCCGGAAGACCACGGATACGATGAGGAGGAGGATCACTGGGCGAGTCAGCAGGGTCAGCAGGACTTCTATGACACTGTTCCCGCCACCAACATCCCGCCTGTCAAACCAATGAACGCACCCAAAAACGTGGCTCGTGTTCAAATTTCGACTTCGATTCCGTCGATGGAATCCGAGAATCCGAACATTCCACAAGCGCCGCCACCACCGAGATTCGGTCCCAGTGGAGGGTACAATAACAATAATAACAACAACAACAACGGTGAGTATCTGGAGAATGTTTGAGAGCGAGAAGGCAATTGCAGACCGAAAGGTTCCGTCTTCGAAATACGGAAATATGGCGACGACGAATGATCAGAAGCAGCAGCAGAGAAGAGATCGTGAATCGGACGTCCACATCCGGTTCGATCCGGGAGCGAAGAGAGAGTTTCCGCCGAAGCAGGCGTCGTTCATCGACGGATTCAGAAGCAACGAAGCGCCGGTGGCTGGTGGGCCGAAGAAGAAGGAGACTGGAGGCAATGGGGGACAGACGACGAACACGATCCGGTCGATTATCAACAATTTGAAGGGAGGGGGAGATAAACGTAAGGGAGCAACCGCCGGGGGAAACGAGTAATTGTTAGTTTCAGAAGAAGACACGACTCCTCGCAATCGAGTATCGACCAATCCGTTCATGAGGGCTAATCAACAGATGCAGCATGCGCAGAATCAGAATGCGAATCGGTATGAGCCGAAGAATCCGTCGAAGAATGTGGCTGAAGTGGTGGAGAAGATGAATAACGGCGACTGGCCAATTCAGATTGACGACGAGGAAGTGCCCCCTCCAGTGCCGCCCTCTTCTGCTGGAGGACAGGACCCCAAGAGGTACGCCCTTGAATCCATCTCAACTTTTAGAGTTTCCATCGTTCAGAGGCTACCAACAACATCCGGATAAGGCCCGGCAGTGGGAGACTCTGCACCGGAAGAAGGACGAGAAGAGAAGCATTCTCGAGGATGCTCCTCATCTCGTCGGCGCTCCACCGGCCCCACCGCTCCCGACGCAGCAGCCACCGCCGCCTTCCCAGAAACAACAACACCCGCAGATGCAAAAACAGACGAGTCGCGACGAGAATGACAAAATGTCGGACAAGAGTCACGAAGAGGAGCACACGAGTGTCTCGACGGACTCCGCTCTCTGCTCCGAGAGCTCTGACGTCAGGGGACCATCCCCTTATAAGCTTCCGTTCGAGAATCAGAAACCGGGAGAGCTGTCGGAAGAGGCGGAGAAGCTTCTGTTCTACTTCAAGAGTCACAAGGATGTTCTCAATTATCTCGGAATCGGATTGACTGAAAGACTCTGGAAGCACATCCAGAAGCTGCCAAACTTCGAGGCCTCGATCCGCGTTTTCAAGAAACAGGAGGAGATGCTCACTTCGAAACCCCCTCCGGCTCCCCCACTCAATGCGCCGACCCCTCCGACGCAGTCCTCAAACATCCCTCCCGCTCCGAAAATCACCGTCAGCCAGTCGTTCGCACAGCAGGATCGCGACAGAAAGGTGAGTCCCTGCTCAGTGGCGATCGGCTCATTCGCTCCATTTCAGAGCCCAATCGGACATTCTCGCAGTGTTTCACAGGTGCCTGGCCGTTACTATTCATAGAGATTCATTTCTTGTTCTGTTTCACTCTCTCTTTCTCTCTCTCTCTCTCTTTTTCTCTCTTTTTTCCAGACTCTGTGTGTGTGCTGTGCTGTCTCCTTCTCTCTCTCTGATTTTCTGGGGCTTGGGCGGAAGAAAAGAAATAAAGAACGGTTCCGGGAGACGAAGAGAGAGACACATGCACACACATGGAAATTGAGAAGAAGAGAAACGAGAGCACGTGCCGAATTCGGATTTCCCCATTTCAGAACGAGGATCTTCCGCCACAGACGATGACTTCCGAAGAGAACAGATTCACGAAGAATCCGGACGGAGTTCAGGGGAATAACAGAGATCGGTGGGTGATTCGTCTGAACGGGACCCCTCCAACTGTGTAGTTTCAGAGCCAACTGCGGGGGGAGATTCGTTAAGAAATCGGCGGCCGCACTCATTGCGAAGAAACAAGGAATGCAGACTGAGGACCCGGTAACTCTTTGTCTCTATGACCCGCATTCTGATCAGTTCCTTCCAGAACTCGGCCACTGATATCATCGATCCTCGTATCGCCGAAGAGATCAAAAACCTGCGTGACAGAGAGGAAGAGTTGAAACGGAGTCGTTCCGAACTGGCACTTGTGACCAGTCCGCCGCCGAGTTCCTACCAAATGAGTCCGAAGAAGAGCAGTCCGGGGAGCAGCATGATGCGCAGTGCTCAGTCATTCGACCATTTGGACAATCCGATGGGCATCCGATCGCCGATCGAACGATCTCACTCATCGCACAATGTGTATCATCTGAAGAGTGCGATGCAGGGAGATTCGTCGCCTTATCACCATGGGAATGCCTACGGGAACACGAACTACGGATCGATGCCGAGGGCACAGAACCGGAAGGAAGGTGAGTGAGACATTCGATGGACTCGTGCATCTCAAGCTCTTCTCCAGGCTCATTTCACCCCCAAATGCGCGATCATCGAATGCACGACGGCGGATATCGACAATCTCGAAACGGCGACTTTTTTCGGCAGACACCAACCGCTTCTGAGGCGACGAACGCCGGTTGGCAGAAATCCCCGTGAGTCGCCACTGACATCGTCGTTCTCATCTGAATCCATTTCAGTCCGTCGTTCGAAACGAAGCCGTCCGTCGCAATTCATTCAGGCCTACAGCTTCCAGCCGCCAGCCTTTCAATTTCATCTTATCAGCAAAGGTAGCCTGTTATCACTTTGATCGTTCTATCGTTCCCCTTTCAGACCCAATGACAAGTATCAGAATCCCAAGTCAATGTATAGTGGAAAACAGCTCGACGCGCATCGTAAAATTGGGCTCTAGACGGTGGTTTCTGCGGCGACAAAGGACGGTTTCGCGGAGAGAAGAGTCGTTTAAAAGAGGCGTGCGGAAGAGTAGCGTTCGGTTTTCGGAGACGGTCACAAGCATATTCTAGCAACTAACCAAGGGTTTCCAATCGGAAAACGCAGCATTCTGGTGCTCCAGAACCGTTTTCCCCGAGAAAAAGAGATTATTCACTTTATGTTTTCGCCTTCTTCTATATACATAATAGGTCTAAGTAACAATAACATAATTATATAAATCACCTGTAGTTTTACGAGAACAATTCGCGATGAAAAATAATAATAAAAGGCAACGACAGATGTTTTCAATGAGTATCCTCCGGGTGGGCAGCACCATTTCAGTTGTAGCAGTACTTGGGGGTCTCTACTGATTTCAGTGAATCGACGAGCAGGTTGACTTCTCTTCCGAACATGTTCACGTTCTTCACGCACCCGACGAACTTGTTCGTGAGGTCGAGTGACTTGAGAAGACGGTGTTTCTTCGGGTGGGCGCCGCCGAAGTAGACGAGTCCGTTGGTGTCGAGGTCGGTGTCTCCGGGAGACGCGACCACAGTCAGCAGCTTCTTGGAGTCGACCCACAGTTCACACTTGCGTTCCTTCCTGGAACACACCTTTCACCTTTTCTTCTTATCTCCGTCGTCAATTCCCCCGAGTCCCCCCCCCCCCTCCACACATCTCCCTGTTTTCCGAGTGCTCTCCACTCCTTCGCCCGGGAATCAGTGGGCTCGTTGAGGCGTGAAACGTATTTACCGGAAGCCTTTGTTTTTGCTCGTTTCCTCTGCAAATGATCTCCAAAAGAACATCATCAGAGAGCGAAAAACAGGGAGATACGCGGCAGAGAAAGGAAAAGAGATTACTGTGTAGATCAGTGAGCACTGATAGTCTGAGAGCATTCCTCTCTTCGTTCGCTCACCTTCTGAATGCCACCTTGTGCCAGTGGTTGTCCGCAACGGTGACGTTCGTCGAGATCGGCTTCAGATGTCTGTCAGTTCCCAAATTCACTCCCACATAGAGCCGTCCCTCATCGATGAACACGAGAAGGAAGTCTCCGTCGCCTTCCGCCTGGCTCCATGCCCCCTCGAGCCACAGAACACCTGAAAGTCCTCCTTCGTTTTTAACACCACGTCCAGGTGTAAAATGACGTGTGCACCCTACGCGCTTCTGCTGCAAATCCTCCCGCCTTCAAACTCTAAATCTGGAAACAAACGACGTGACTTGAGACGAGATGATGCCCGGATTAGGCATGCACGCCCTCCTGATTTGTTGATTTCGCCCCTCTGCAGCAGAACAAAAACCGCTTACCGAACTGTTTGAGGGTGCGGAATTCGAACGAGAAGTTGGAGAAGCGGGAAGAGGCGCTTCTGGAAAATCGGAGATCTCGTGCGCCCGTCGAATATATTCCACTCACGAGAAGGTGGCGTTGTTCGGGTAAACGAGCTCGTCGTCTTCGTTGATGTGAATTGCACGCACATCTTCTGAAAGAGAGAAAACACGGAATTCGATGTCTGCTTCTGGTGCTGCAGCTCTTATTATTCCTCATTGTTTTTTGTTTTCATTCCACTTGAACTTTCCCCCATTAATTCCTCCCCATTCAGCTGTAATTGGAATAGTCTCCCATTCTCATCGGTTTCAAGAAGAGGAAGTGAGAGGAAACGGAACAAGAAGAGAGCAAGTTTTCGGCGACAGACACACACAAAACACTTCTTCTTCTTCTACGTCAGAGTCATTCGAGAGAGAGAGGAGGTCTTCATTTCGATTCGAAAGTCCCAAAAGATGAAAGTTATTTTGGTGTGGGTGGCGGAGAGAAAGGAGAAGAAGCTGCTCGAGATTATTGAGCCAATCTGCCGAGAGAGAAATATAGAATTTGACTAATTTCAGTCGTTTTGTTGAGTCTCAACCAGCCGCCGATAAACAATTTTCCGACGATCGAGAATCGGAAAACGACACTAAGCGAGCCAATAAGTGACGGGGAGAGAAAGCATGACGAGGCCGCCGAGAATCCTGCACGACTCGGGCGACCAAGTCAGCAGTCGTGCTCTAATGACAACATTACGGTAGTTTTTCAAGTACTTACTGTAGGTTCACCTCAACGCCCTGGGGTTCCTGTAAACCATGCCTCGACGTCTTCTGTTCTACGAATAATGATGTCAGAAGAGGCCTCGTACCTGGCTCTTTGATATTTACCGTTGCACGTGGCTCCCTTGAGCACCAAGGTACAAATCGGCAATGCATTCCAAATGCGATCTGCCTCCCGCCCCACTTCCCTGTTCAAAATGTGATCATCACTCACTCTCCGATTGCCTACAAATCGCCGCTCCCTGTCGCTCGAAACATGCTCCGTCGCACGTGGCACACGCCTTCTCGTCCGCTTCCTTAATGTCGACTCGTTGTTCGGCCGACTCGTTCGTCACCCCCTGAAAGAAAGAAACAATCATTTCCTTGTTTTTCGAGTGATGTGTTCCTGGAAAATGACACGGGGCGATGATTGGAAACGAGGAGGACTCTGGAGATTCATGGGTTCATCCTCTCACAATGCACATCATCCTCTCGTCTTCAGAAGGCGGCAAATTGGAAAATGGCGTTCTTTTATTTCGTATTTTTCCATCTTTAGAAACGAAATCTCGCAATTCAGATCGTGAGAAAACGGAGATGTTTTCAGATTTCGAGCCGAGGCCGTCGTGATGAACTAACAGAGAACAGAGCCACGAAGAGGAAGAGTGGTCCCCCAATTCGTGCCACATACTAATTTCGCGTCGCCGAAAGTTTGCAGAACTGCATTAAAACAGCGGTTCATTGCTCGGTCGGCCGATGTTCTGTCCGAGTGCTCGGTTTCAGCTCAGTTCAACACACAAACATCGGAGATTTTCGGAAAACGAGGAAGCCAATGGTTTCGCATCAAATGCCTCGTTGTTTCCCTTCGAAAATGGCTTCTTTCACGCCCTCAAGTACAAAGATTTTGGGCCGAAAGTGTCGATTGGCACACTTTCACAGCCTCCTCTCTTCGTGACGCTAGAATTGAACTTTCTACCAAATGAGGCCTATTTTAGATAACAGACAAGACCTCGAGGGAGCATCATTGCACTCTTTCTCACTGAACTGCTCGCCCAGATGTCTCTGAATCCTCCTCCTCCGCCTCCCTCCCCTCACAAGCAAGCAATAATCGTCTTTCAATCGGCCTAAGTGAATTTAGAACATCTCAATGACTCATTACCACGTTCCTTCTTCTGCTTCTTCTCCAGGTGGTCTTGCTTCCCCCGCGTCTTCCCCTTTTTCTTCTTCTCCACTTGGCCCCGCCCTCTTCGCTTCTCCTCCTTCGCCTTCTTTCGCTCCGCCCATCCATCCATTGCTCACTCATCTCATTTCCAGTCCGATTTCCACCCGCTGCTTCCTCTTCCCCCCTCGTCCACAAACCATGCGCTTCGCCGTTCTCGTCGCCCTCTTCGCCCTCCTCGCCGTCTCGTACGGATTTTTGTACGGTAAGTGAGTTCCATTCTTCCGTTCTTTGGTCACTCCACCTTCCGATGTGTCCCTCCCATTGTGTCCCCGTAGCTGTTTGAACCCGGGGAAAGAACTCTGAACTCCTCCTGGGGTCTCCCAACAATGGGGCAATCATCCGGACGAAACGTGCGGGAACGAGTATAATTTGAGAGCAATTCGAGTGACAAATTCCAAGAAACTTCTTCTTCTTCTCCTTCTTCTCCTTCTTTGTCTCCCCCACTCTACCCTTTTTTCGTTTTCACTCCGCCTAATGCATCAGTAATTTTGGTGGGTTTCGGAGAGAGAAGGAGGAGGAAAAAACGGAAGGGGGTCCGACGTCTTCATTAATACGAGAGGAAGAAGGTCGTGGGGCCAGAAGGCCCCTCGTGTGTGTGGGGGTCTCGGAAGAGAAAGATTTGCAGATTTAATTAGACTGGAATTATAAAGAATGGGCGGCGGCAAGTAGTCACAACACCCGCACATGTCTCCAGTGTTTTCGTCTCCAAAAGAAACGTGTTGTTGCAGACACCGAGGATTCGTACGCGATTGCCGGCGAGTTGCCGAAGAGAAGTCTCGAGAACTTCTGGCGGAACATCCATCTTCAGATGCCCGGCCGCGGCGGACAGAAGAGGACCGAGAGCCTGAGCCGCGCCAGTGCCAACGCCTACTACAGACTCGGATAGAAGGAAACGACGACGAACTCATCATCCGAACTCTACTCTCGTGTCGCTTTTCTCTCTCTCCTCTCCGTTTTGGATAATAAATCGCTTGTTGATTAACCGATGGTAGATCATCTTTTTGCGATTTGTCACAATTGATTGAAGTCGGATCCAGTGGTCACTATTCGTCAGTTTTCGGACCTAATGCATTCATGATAAACCCACGAGTCGGGTCGTTGTGTCAAAAGAAACATTGGGTACTGATCGTCGGAACCTAGCCGTCTATGTCCACGAAATACATCTGCTCCTCGATTAAACATGAATCACGATAGAAAACGAACAGACTGATCCAGTCACGAGGGCTGATCAGCAGGTGATAATCTCGATATCAGAAGGTCACGAACCGCACGAGGACCGAATCTTTGATCTAGTCGTCAACGACTTTGGAGCGGATTAGGCGAGATTCGCAAATCTCTAATCCGATTTGAAGAAGCACATGTCAACTTCTTCCAGCGCTCTTCATCCCGCCATTTGGACGACGACCCACTTCCGTTTCTGAGAGGGAGCAAAACAATTGGAACATGACCTTCTCTTCATGCATGCAATGTCTCAATACCCTTTGGCTGCAGGAAACAACGTGCCGTCATGTCGGTCGACGTCATCAATAATTCAGACGGCTACACTCACGATAATGAAACCAGCTGACTTTTTTCCGCTTCCAGACGGGTGTTTGTTTTCTTTTCAGTCGATGCACCCGACACCACGTCTATCAGATATACATAGAACATGGAAAACCACTGGGGAATGGTCGAAGAGTTATCTTCTTTCTCTCCCTCGTCAGACAACGAAAGGTAGAAAGTCGATCCGTACTTCAAGCTCTCGGATCTGCGGATCTCGGATTTCCGGTTCCGAAGCCACCGAAGCCACTGATCCGATTTTGGCCTGATGTAAGTCCGGAGAGTGTGACTGATTACCCTGCGAAGCGGAAGCTATTCTTCCCAGTTCAGTCTGGGTGAACACGAGCGTGGAGACGAACCAGCGACCACCGCTGCCTGCTGAGCCAACGAATCTCCGAAAGTGGAAAACCGGCTGGGAATGGTCGGAGAGTTCTCTTCTCTCTCGCTCACTCTTGAAGTGAATTGTTGACGTCAGGGTGGTCACTCGGAGACACTCATAACAATAGTAATAAAGAAGGTTCCGAAGATGAAAGAGAGCGGGAACTTTTTAATGACCAACAACTCGACGTAATTGGTTGCTTTTCGGTTTTTTAGTTGAGAGACTGAGGCATTTGAGAGAGTAAACGAAACAACTCACCGACACCAAATGGAGAGGCAGCTCGTTGACGCGGAGCATTTGGAGTTCGCCCTCGAACGGAACATTCAGCTTTCGGACCTTGTGCGAGATGACTCCCTCGGGTACGGAACCCACGTAGAGAACGTCCTTCTTCGAAATGTCCAGATGGGCGTTCTTGCTCTGAAACACAAATGAAATGAGCTGCTCACAGAGGATCCCACCTGTGACTGATGTTTCTTGACGAGTGTCCCGTTTAAAAACATGGAAACTTCCTTTTCGAACCGCTCTATCCTCACCGAGTGCCAGGAGTTCAGAGGGATCGGCTCCCCGCTGCAATAACTCGGTCCGTATTACTCGAAAAGCCGATCATAGTGCCCACCGAATGTAGGATAATCCGGATCCGAGTTCGTAGACGAAGTGGGGCTTTGCGTCGATCATCGCGAATGCGACAAAGTCTGTATGAGGGTCCGAGGGGACTGACCAGTAGAAGAGGATTCCTGAAAGGAGGGGGAGACTCATGGCGGATGCTCTCTCGCCACCAACCGTTTGATCTGTAGGGCTTGAAGACCAGTTCGAAGTGAGATCTCTCCCTCACATCCATCTTCAGGTTCTCATACTTCAAGTATCCGTTCTCTCGGAACTTCAAGACTCTCGAAATTTCGGGGGGCATGTCTGGAAGCATATAATAAATAGTCGTGTTCGACACTCCCTGTCTCACAAAATGGCTTCACGTCTTCTACTCGAACAGCCACGTCATCAATCTCCAGAAATCCGACGATCGCTTTCAATCGGCTCTTCTCCCACTTGCCGTCCGTCGCCAAGAATATCTTTTTGGCGGACGAATCGAGCACGTCTTCGAATGTGTGTTTCTGAATCTCTCCGTTCAGTTTGAACTGCACTTCATTCCGCTTCCACTTCAACTCCAAACTAATGTTATAGGCGATCGTCTGCAGCGACTCCACACGCAATTTGCCGACTCTGAAACCGTTTTTTCAGCTGATAACGTTGCGACTCTTCTCCGTCTCCACAGACACTCCCCATCAGTTTGTGTGCAATGAGCGGTGCTCGAACCTCGATTATTGCTATTGATTTCCCGAGGAAACCGAGATCAAACCTGGCGTTTGCTCGCGTTCGCCGTGATTCTGATGATGAATCAGTGGTGAGTTCACCGGAATTTCGACTGGAAATCAGCTGTTTTCAGCCGTCGAAACCGCCGAAAAAACTGGAATGCGGGTGGCTGCCGTGCTGTATGACTCCCGAAGACGCCGAGTCGTTCGGACACCACGTCTCCATCTTCATGGTGGCTCTCGTCGCATTCGCCACTTTCTTCTGCGTCACTTTCATTCTCGTCCTCGTTTTTCTACTCGGTTGACACTGTTTCCCCTTTTGTGCATACCTGATTATGATCCGGCGGTTCTCATGAAGTATTTCCAAATCCTTCTTGTCATCGGTCACCATCCGAAGAAGAGTTCCCTCTCTTTTCTCTTTCAGATGAATCTGGGGAACACAAGGGAATACGAAGAGTTGCACAGGGAAAGTGACTCACTTGCATTGACAGCTTCGAGTACCTCGTTGCCCCTTTTCTCACCAAATACCAATCTGATTGGAGGTCAGTCACCAGCTGTAACTGATCTGATTCTGAAACATTGATTGGAACGAAAGGCCATCATCCTCAACGAACTTCTCCTTCGTGCCACCTCTACACACACTCCCTGCTGACTCTTCCACCCCTCTCCACAGTCACAAACCGACTTTCTTCCGGGTCTCGTGATGCATTGAGCATCGAGTTTCTCGCACTCTTCATGTTTCACACAAGGGGATCCCAGCCTCTTTTCCTCTGCATTCTGTTCTCTTTGAAGACGGTCGAGCACCTCGAAACTTTCTGAAATTCCCATTCCTCTCCTCTCCTCTGCCCGTCCCCTACCATCATCACAAATTCCCATGGAAACGGGAACAACGTCGATTTGATGTTTACAAGCGAACATCTTCAACTCGCATAAATTGGAATACGTCGTTCCGTCCGATCCGCAGACAGTCATGTTGGCCACCACTCCGAGATGGTCCATATGACAAGACTGTGGGCACACACAATCGGGGAAACTGGCTGGAGAGGGAACGCATTTGGCGCCGTGGAAGCAACGGAGAGAATGACAGTCTCTGAAAGAGAGGGAGAGTTACTTGAAGACGTGCAAGGAGGGATCACCTGGGTGTCTTGTAATCGGCCGGAGAGACACATCCACCCGCAGTCATTATGGAACCGTTCGGACACTGATTGCATTTATCCCCGAGGGCTCCGTTCCGACACTCACACTTTCCGGTCGTCTGCTCACAGTCGGACCTTGCCGAACCGAAGGCACTGCATCCACACGCTGCAATCAATAGTTACCACTTCTGTTGCGTCCTTCAAACCATACGTCTGCACGAGAGAGCTCCCTGAGCAATCAAGTGTATTCCCCAGAAGGACGGCAGACAGTGGTCGCACTTGAGACCGGCGACTCCCGGTCGACACTTGCACTGTCCTGTCTCATCGCACGTGTGTCCGAAGGATCCGACTCGATTGCACTCGCAGGCATCTGCAACCGAGAGCCCTTCGTCTCGTCTCCCCTTCGGAACCCTGACCATTCTTCTGATCGCACTGCGAGAGCAGGGGCAACACGTGGATTTCTCTCTGGTCTCGACACGAAATGGTGTTCAGTTGGCACTGGTTCTCGTAGACGATCCCATCGGACCCGCAGATCGGATAGCGGGGCGACAGGTTGCACGGGGGACAAATGCAGTGTCCGTTGTGACACGTGGCACCGAAAGAGCACGCGCAGGCGAATGGGCGGCTCGCTTTTCAATAGGAAACTCATCGAACAGATTGTCAAAGAGAGAGAGAGAGAAAGGAAGAGTCGAAGAGAAGAACAAGACACCATGCCAACTCGAGAGAAGTAGAGAAATCCACGTTGCAGTCAGTTCGAACAGAAGGACAGTTCTCGGACACCATGCTCAAACCTGGGAACGCCGTTTGCGAAGAGTGACAGTGGGCAGGGGGCATCTCGGATATGGGGGCGCCTTTCTGGCATGAAGCCAACTGAAGGTGGCACAAAGACGGGTAGAGGACTCCGTTCTCTCCGCAGATTCTGGCAGAGAGTGGCGGATTGGGAGGACAGTTGTAGGAGCAGACACACACTCCGCCACGACATTCCTCCCCGTAGCGACACTGGACATGGAGACATTCGTCTGGAAGTGGTCGATTCTGGAACTAGTGATCTCCAACGTCTCTCACCGCATTTTCCTTCGAACGCAACGACGATGAACTTCTTCTGATGGCACGCAGACTTTCTCAAGTGACACTCGGAGGAATACGTGACTCCGTCCGTTCCGCACACTTCCTTCCCCTGTCCCAACTCAGACGTGGGACAGTCATTCGGACACTTGCACTCCGGTTTGTGGTTGTTTCCGATGACGCACGAAGAGTAGAAATCGCACTTCTTGTCCTCACATCCTTCTGTTAAAGAGCCTTTGGAGGGAGCCACAGAAGAACGCCTACCACAAACGGAAGTGTACTTGACGAAGATGTCCCTCTGTGTCAAACAGGCGGCGTTTCTCAGTTTGCACTCGTTCGCGTACGTCTTCCCGTCGTTCCCGCACACTTCCTTCAGCTCTTCGGTGCACGTCGGACACACGCACTTTGGCTTCCCGTCCTCCGCCACACAAACTTGCGGTTTCTTGCATGAGTTGAATGTGGCACAGACACCGACTCCTGAGAAGAAATGAGGGAATTGGAGAAAGAGAGCGAGTCCTCTCACCACAGGTTCCCTGGTGTTTCACCCGGATGTTCATCTTCGATTCGCAACTCTTCTTCTTCATTTCGCACTCGTTGTCAAACGTCTCCCCGTTCTGAAACATCCGACAGTTCCTCCTCCTGATAGTTCCCCACTCACTGTCGCACAGACGGGTCTCATCGTGTCCTCGCACTTGTTCGGACACTCGCACTCGGCGGTTCTGTCTGGTCTGATGACACAGCTTCCCCAGAATCCACACTCCATCTTCTCGCACGGACTGCCCACTTCGCCGCAGTTTCCTCTCTTCCAGACACTGATCTCTTTTTGCTCTTTACACGACGCCAGTTTCAAGAAACATTCGTTCATGTATCTGAAATCGGCTCATTTGTTCTCTGAAGCTCTCAGAGACTCCATACGTCTTCCCATCAGTTCCACAGAGATGTGCACTGTTCATCGGACACTGCTCACTGCATCTGCACTCTGGTTTCCGATCGACTCCCAGCTGACACGTCTGTCCATTCGAGCACTTGTGGCCATGGCAAGGATCTGAAGACTCGGAGGCGTTGGAGGGTCCCTCAGTGAACTGCTTACCGCATCTTCCGTAGAACTTGACTGTTATGTTGGTCTTCGACTCGCAGGCATGGTGTCTCAAGTGACAGGACGATTGATAATCAACCCCGTGGGAAGAGCAAACAGGCGACGATTCGACAGAGTCTCCGTAGTTCGGACACTGCGTGGGACACACGCACTTGGCGAGAAGGATCCCGTTGATCTGATTCACCACACAGTCCTCTCCAGGACCACACCGGAGGTCTTCGCAAGGGTTCCGTTTCTCTGAAAGAGACCATCTCGCGCAGAGTTCCATACCATTTCCCACCTTTCGGATACCGATAACACCCGAAAACTAATAGGAGAGAAGCTAACGAGTAGAAGACAAAAGACGTCGTGTACATGTGTGAAAGTGGGAAGGGACGACTGACTGAGTGGAAGAAGACAAAGTTCGGAGGGGGGAATGCTCTGGGGAGGAGAGGGGCCGGGCGGGAAGAGGGGCTCGAATCTAATTTGCCTCCTGACACGTCCTTTCTTATCGAGTGTGCGTGCGCCTCTTCAAAACTACTCAACGAGTTTGGAGGGGAGAAGTTGTCGACAATGGCGTCGAAATGAGGAGCCCAGAGAGAGCAAGAGCCTCTTCCCCAGTTGGTTTGCTCTCTTTTGAAACACTTTGCTCCCATTCTCTAGCTCTTCTTCTCAATGATATCCATCACAACTTTCCATTTGAATGGCTCTCAACTGGTCTCATAACACTTGAACTGTGAGGTTCTCACACTTTCGGTCACTTTCGGTCACTCATTCATGAGCCTCTCTAAGTAATTCTGTCGCCGCTCTCTCTCTCCCCTTCTCGAAATGTGTGTGCTCCGCGGATTACTGTGTTCTACAAAAGAGCCCCCTTTGCCAGGTGCGCGTGCTTCCTGCACTTTGCCCGGCTGTTTGGCCGTTTCGGTCAGTGCAGCAGCAGCCAAACCACAAACAAAGCGTCTCGCGCGAAACGTGAATAAAAGAACGGATCGGCCGAGGCAACAGATGAGCAGCGTGGATAATTGGAGACAAGAATACAATATGATGAGAAGAGTCAGATGGGGGGCGACTAATTGAACCAACTCACTGCATGGACCCTTTGAGGCGACTCGCAGACGGATTCCCTTCTTGGCGAGAACGCAACTTCGGACGGAAAGATGGCAGAAGGACGAGTAGGAGACGTGATCCGATCCGCAGACGACGTCACTCACCACCCGACACTTGGCTTTGCACTCACAAGTTCCCGTTCGAAGGGCACATTTGGAACCGAATGGACACAGAGACGCCTCACAAATGGCTGAAGAGAACGGGTTGCAGACGGTCGGGGGGATGTGTCACTCACCCTGTTTCGTTCTTCTTCTCTTCCGATGCGCCTGTCCTCTGGCTATCGTGTGGAGAGAGTCGAGGACTGGGAGACTGATCCGAATCATGGGGGCGTCCAGAAGAAACGATCCTTGTTGGTTCGTCAGAGAGAATATTCTCACATCCGAAGCCAGAAGTCGATGGGCACATGGCTAAAAGTATATATAAACTGTGTTTCCTCGAATAGAGTGGCACCTCAATCGCCAGAATCATTATATCTCGAGCTTAATCAAAGATATAAAAAAGTTGTCAACTGCAAACTTGTAGATCATAACTAGGCCTACAAGGTTGCTGTTGACAACTTTCTGATATCTCCCATCAATCCCGAGATATAATGATTCTAGCGATTGGGGTGCCGCTCTATTCGATGAAATACGGCGAGCATCAGCAACCCACCTCGGTCTCCAGAATGTTACCAACGACGATGTTCTGTTTCTCGTCTACATATTCACGTCCCTTATAGATTCTACGAGGGGTGACGGTGATGTTCTCGATGTAGAGGGAGTCAACACGATACGAGATGCCGGTGATATAACCGGCCACAATGACATCCGAATTCTCGAACAGACCGTGAATGTAGGAACGGGTGGGACGAGGTTTCAGACAACTTGATTCCGATATCCGGAAGATAGCCGAAAGGAAGAGACAAGAAGCGAAAAGTCGTTTCATGTTGACATTTGACGAATATTTCTTCGACTTCGCTCCTCTCTCTCCACAATAGAAGGTCAGGTGAATTGAACAAATTTGTGTCCAACGACTGAAGGTGCCAATGCGCGTGTTTGTATTGAAAGAAGCTGCCCGACCGAGAGAGTACCTGTTGTGCACTCTCCCGCAACAAGATGATGAGGGGCGGGGCTCCGTGAGCACCGTTCGGACTTATTCAGGCATGAATGCGGCGGATATTTTGGAAACATTATGCAACTCCCGGATGTATATTTAGATATACACTTTGTAAAGTGTCAAACGTCTCAACCGAACAAGAACTATTACTAATCTTACTTTCCCATCTTGTTTCCCTGAAAGTTCAATTGGTTGAATTATTGCGCTTCAATTTTTTACAAATGTAGTATTTTTCAGTTTCTGGCAAATTTTCTCGAAACTAGTCTCAAAATATTGTCCAAAACTCCATACTATTTTTCTTCCCGTTATCAGTTCATTTTTTCAAATTCTACTTTGATGGACTAGAATTCTCATAATGGCCTAGAAACTCTAGCCAGTGTAATCCACACGGACAATCGTTTTCAAGTTACCCC
Source organism: Caenorhabditis macrosperma (assembly GCA_963932285.1). NCBI lineage: Eukaryota > Metazoa > Nematoda > Chromadorea > Rhabditida > Rhabditidae > Caenorhabditis > Caenorhabditis macrosperma. The sequence continues at coordinate 9,336,072 of OZ010621.1, read as the reverse complement.
AGGCCTGTAAATGCCTTTAATTGACTTTTCTTGTGGTTTCCGTCGATTTCTCTTTGCTATATTCATAGACTATAATCATTTTTCAGAATGGAGTACTTATCAAAGTTACGCTTTGCCGTCAGTTGCTCCAGTAATATGAATCGTTCCATGGAAGCGCACAGTATTTTGAAGTGAGAGTTAATTTTTATGCTCTGAATTTAACAGTCATTGTTCTCAGAAAGCGTGGTTTCAACATCGAATCGTATGGATCTGGAAATCAAGTAAAAATGCCGGGACCGACTGTCGATCGTCCGAACTGTTACGAGTTCGGTCCGACGACATACGAAGACATATACGCGGATTTAAAGAGCAAAGATCTCCATTTGTAAGTTTAATTATTAATTTTGTAAAATTAATGCATCGTTTGTACAGGTATACCCAAAACGGTCTTCTGAATATGGTTGACCGCAACAGGCGGATAAAGTCTCGCCCACAGAGATTCCAATCAGAAACTCGAGAATTCGATGTTGTCTTGTGCCTTGAAGAACGCGTTTTCGATCAGGTAATACTGCAAACAAGAATCATTCCGAAAGCATTCGCTCCTAGGTCATCGACTTCCTGAATCGACGCGTAGGCACAACCGGAAATCCTGTGCATGTCATAAACATCGACATCGAAGATAACGCCGAAGAAGCAACGTTCGGTGCGTTTTTTGTTGCCGAGCTGTGCGGCAAGCTGGAAAATTGTGAGGATTTCGAAGACGAGATCGATCAAATTATAACCGATATGGAAGAGAAAAGCCCGAGAAGAAACCTTCTGCACACAATCTGCTTCTATTAAAATGCTCTCAAAAATGTTCAAAAACTATTCAATAAAACAAGACAATGTGATGTCTAAGATAACACGTGCTCGCTCGATCTGGCCATTCTCATCCACCCTCTTCTCGCAGAATCATGTATAGAACAAAACACATTCATATTCAATAGCCCCTGCACAAGGCGCTTCCTCGTGCATTTCCGAGCACATCCCTGCGCAGGCGATCTCTCATCTAGATAGTTTATTCAGCTTCAAACCGCTCTACTTTCAAGACTTTTCACTCAGAATCCGTGCTCCCGCATGCGTCGCGATAGTTCTCCTCCCAGTCATAGGCGTCTTTCATTGACTTGTCCCCCATCATGCTCTAAAATCTCGATAAAACAAACTCAAAAAAAGAGGACTAACTCACGAAAAGAAGAACCTGCAAAGCTCTGTGATCAGGCTCATCGCTGGAACGAAGACTGAAAACAGCCCCACAGAAGACGGTGTACAGAGGACCAGTGAGTTGAAGGAATGGAGAGTTCGGCTGTTGCTGTAAGAAGGCGAATTGTCATCGGATGATGTCACTCTGCTCACGAATTCCTCCTTTGCACCCTTCAACTCGTCACAGTGCACCAGTTTCCACGGAAGATTGACAAGCAGCAACTCGACTCCCGAGTAAGCCATCGACACCAAATCGTCCGCCGGACACTGCTCTTTCCGGTCGTGAACTCTCACCGAAACGTACCGGAGAGTCCCTCTGCAATCCCGCCGTTCGTTCTCTTTCCCCGCCCCGTCTCCTCACCTGAAACCGGGTCTTTGTCTCGGTTTCCGGCGGGTGCCATCCACGTTCTTGTATCTGCGCACGAGCCCGTAATCCACAAGTTTGAGTACATGCCGATTCTGAAAATAACGGAAATCGGCGGAAATTAGAGACGCAGGCGAACGAGTTTTCTCACGTTTTGCGTTATCCCGAAGCACATATTTGCCGGTTTCACGTCTCGATGAATATATCCTAACGAGTGGACGTCACGCAGCGCCGCGATTCCCTGAATTCGTCTTTCCCGCGACGAAGAGGGAAATCGGCTCACCTGAATAATTATTCTGGCGACAGTCGTCGGACTGAGACGTCGAACCGGACTGCGCTTCTTCAAATCGCCAATGTTCGGACCAAGAAGTTGCATGACTGAAGTTCGGCCACTTATCACACAGAAACACAGTGCGCACAAATCGGAAAACCTGGGGAAATCTTCCGGCAGACTCGGGAACTCTTCCGGGGAACACGCCGGAAGACTTCTCCACTCTGCCGGAAGACTTCCCTAAGTTTTCCGTGATACAATGCAACCTCCCTTTTTTTGGTTCATTATTTCAAATTTCGCTGCGAGATTCGTGTCTGCGGCTAAAAATTCTCGAACTGTTTCAAACTACTTCGACGAAACAGCGTGCGAACAATAGAGACGCAGACGCCAGTGAAACAAAAGAGCGCGTTTGCACCAGATGTGCGACATTTGTTTCCCTGCAACACTTCTGATTGCTCACCAATGAAATTGAGATTATCCGTGTGTCCAGAGGCACACATTATCGGTACGTGGGGTCTTCCCTGCAGCCGGTACAGTATCTTCTGCTCCAGGAGCATCCGTTTGCTCGTGCTCCCACGACGCACCACTGGCTCTATTTTAATGACGACGTCTTCCGGAAACACCGGATCCGCCGCGTAGTAAATCTGTCCGTACCCACCACGACCGATCAGACCCTGAGAGAACTTCGTTCGAATCGTCTTGTTTTCTCTATCACCTTAACGTGAAACCGTCCACGGAACATCTCGTTGATATGAAGCAGTTCAGAACCATTCCGAGGTTTCAGCTGCGGTGTGTACTTTTTGATTGCGGGAACGACGATTCCGCCGTCGAGTACACTGGAACTGACGACGTCATGTGAATGGGTTTCTCTCCTCTGTGCGTTTCCGCTAATCTGCCCATTATCCTCACGTCTTCCAGTCAGACAAACATCTCCGCCGCCCCTCCCCCGCCCCTCTCGCTGCTAATCCAAATGATTTCCAGTCGACGGAACTCACACATAATCGTCATGACTATCCGAAGTTTCCATCTTTGATAACTACCCTCGACTCCCTTTTTGCACGTGACGGGAACAAAATGAAAAATAAAGAAATGAATTGGATTCGAGCCAATCACGAGAGATTAGCCTCTGCTGCAAATTCCGCCCGTTTTCTGCGTGTTCTCCTCCTTCTTCCGCCTCGAGAAGGTTGTCCGGTTCCCCTGGTAACTCGCCCCTTCGCTGCCGTCGCCCCGCGCCACCTCCTCCTCCCTCCGTCTCCTCGCTCTCCTTCTTTATCCGCTCCGTTGCCATTCGGCTCCTATTCCAGCTTCTATGCTCCGAGTTCCGTTGATCAACGAGTCGATCGCGAATCTCGATCTCAATTGCACTCTCAACATCATCCACACCGCCCGTTTCCTTCGGAATCAACTCCATGCTCAAGTGGCACAGGTTCGTTTCGAAGAGATGCACTTTAACAGAACAATGCACACTTTGGGCACCTTTCCTAACCCTTCATTTTCTTTTTCAATTCTTCTCGTTTTTACCAAAGAACGAAAGAAGGAATAGAAAAAAGGAAGCCATTGAAAACTGGAAAAAAAGGAAACAAGAAACCGAGAAAATGACGAATTCGTTCGGCGTTTTCAGGATAACAAATTCGGCGCCGACATGTACGCGGTGACGATCATCGGAGCGTTCGCCTCCGTCATCGTGCTTCTGATGTTCCGTTCGATTCGTCCCCATCAGAGTCTCGATGATCAGGTGAGAACGGGCGGTGCAGTGGAGCGAAGAGAATCATTGTTTTCGACAAAGAGAACGCTTTCCCTTTGATCAGTTTCAACACGAAAATAACTCATTGTGGGTTACCATTTGCATTGAGAACACAATGCGAGTTCTCTTCAGCAACCAATCAGAACGAGTACAGTAGTTTCCCTTCTCACACTTCCATTCGGGAAAATCGAATTCGTACGTCCTCGTACTGCGATTTCGCCCACAAAATTTGTATTTCGAAGACAAAACGCCGTGAAAATACGAATGATTCCAGGTGACACTGATGCTGTCGACGATGAAAATGCGCGTTGAAGTGGACGAATATGAGCGACGAAAAATGAAGATGAAGTGAGGCAGAGAGGGGGGCAGGGGAAGGGCGCGGAGGAAGACTGTGAGAGTTTCAGGGAGGCGAAACGGAAAGCGCAGGACTGGATAAACAACTTGAAGAATCGGAGCATTCGGAGCATTTCGAGGAGTTCGAAACGGAGCAAAAGCTCAATGGACACACCACCAACGATTCCAGGTATCACCAGAGATAATTCAAAAAGAATGTCTCATTTCGTTTTACAGATCTGAAACATTCTCACAAGAACGGAAACTGTCTGAAAGTGCCGTTTTCAATGAGTCAACAGATGATTTCAACGGAAGACGAGACGAGAGAGCAGCCGTCCGGAGCCAATTCCACGCGGCAGAGTGTCTGCAGGTTCGTTCGATCGCATCGGCTCACTCATTCCCTTCCGGGGGAGCACGTGCCTGTTCCATTTCATCCGAGAACAAAGCAAAAATTGAAATGCGGTAGGATTTGCAGTGCTCCGACTCCTCATCTGCTCGAGGTGAACCTTCCGGTTCGCTCGAACTCCCACATTGGCTTCGTGCCAGACATCGTCGTCACCGAGGAGCGTCCGAAACTCTGTCTCCTTCTGCCGCCGCCTACCCGTCGCCGCAAGTCTGCAACCCCCGATACGCGGATTCACAAGTCAGCGTCTTGCCAGCAACTCGTCTTATCAAGGTCTCTTTTCTCGGAAATTTTCTGGTTTAAAGCGCACTTGACCTCGACGATTCTTATCATTTCAATTCGAATAATCTGCAAAATTGGTTGCTGATAACACTAAATGAGTGTCGAATATTCCAGAAAGTCGTCCGTCTCGAGCACACACAGTGTTTCGCCATCGCTCTCCGAGGAGATTGTTTTCAATTTTCCCAGTGGTTCCGCCACGCCCAATGACTCACCTCCCTACGACATCTAGAACGTTCCTGCATTCGCCCTCGCTTTTCAGTTTTTCTGTTTCTCGGGGCACTCTTTTGTACATTTTCATGTGATGTTTTCAATGAATGGGTAGCCAAACTCTCTCTAATATTTATTCTCGATCGCGCTCTTGTAAGAATTGTTTCCGAAGGTGAAACCGATAAACAATGTTTCAATTCGGTGATTTCACATAATGCGAGCGCTGCGAAGTTTTGGAAATCAGAAAAATACCTATTAATCTTAATTTCCATTGTTTTCCAAATGAAAAAGAAGTGGCAAGGCGTTGACAAAATGAGTACTGCGCCTTTAATTGCTACCGTACTCTTCAGATTACGGTGTTAACATTTTTATTAATTTGATTGACTCGCGCGAAAATCATGTTTCCTTTTCCTGGCGCCTGATTTCGAGATTATCAACTTTTTCGAAATTTCCCACGCAAAGCAGGTGATTTTTTGATTGTTGTTGGAAAAAAAATCAATTATAAATATTTTGTCTTCTTAAAAACCTTTGCAACGTCAGATTTCTGTTAACTAGAAATGATTCATCAGTGTGGGCGTGCTTTTGTTTTTCTTCTGCGCTCGAAGACGGTCTTCTGGAAACTTCCCGAACGCTGCCGTCTCGTGAGTCAGTTTTCTTACGAAACCGTTAGTTTAGCACCGCTCCCGCTCACTACTCTCGAGTTTCATTTATCAGAACATGTTTCTTTCACATTTTCACGCGTTATCATTCTCAAATCATACAGCTATTTTATCATTTAAAGTAAATACATTATTTGTGTAGAAAGCGTCCAGTTAATAATCATGTAAATTTTGTGGCGCAGAAAATTACCCATATTGTGATAAGACAGTTGTTTGATGTTTTTGGTTGGTTTTTAAGATTCTCGAGATCTGCTCTTTCTTTTCGATGCGGTCTTCCACTGGAGCATCCCAAGTGATTGAGGACTGAGTCGTTTGCTCATGGCATCACAAAAAATATTGATAAATCATGGGTTCTCTTCTCTCAAAAATTGCGAAATGCGTCACGAGGCGAGCAAATCGATAAAAGCGGCTGTGGAAAAAGTGTCTGAAAACTGAAAACAGCCCGCCGTCGTCTCTGTCGCCGTCGTTTGTCTCTTTCTCCGCCAGCCCGCCCGCCCGCACTTCGCCGCCCTGCTTCCAAAACGCGCCCCATCGCACACTATTATGCGAGTAAACAACGACCACCTCACCCAGTCTCTCCCTCTACAGGCCAACGGATAGTTCGCTGGCCCGCTAGCGCACTCTCCGTCTCCGCTTCCGCGTCCTTTCGGGTCCACGACCGTGGCGTGTCCGTTCCCCTCGATTGTCCTCGGTCGCCAGCATCCCATCGTATCTCATCTTGTTCCCTACCGTCCGCGTCATTCTTCGGCGCTACAGAGCTCCGCCTCCTCGTTTCCCGTTACTGCTTTATCAAACAAACTGTGCGACCCTTCTCGTTTCGTCTGCTCCGTTTCGCCCACCTTTTCGTCAATTTTCTTCACTTCCCCTTCTCAACAGATTACCATTGCGTATTGATTAATGAATCATAAATTTCAGACCACACTTGAAAAGAAGAAGCAGTTCATCGAAGATCCAGATATGAAGAACTGTCTCGCCCTTGCGGGCATCTTTTTCATAGTGTTAGTCAGTGTGAAGTACACTGAAACTGCTCGCGTAATTAAGAAACGTAAGTTCCATCTCTCAACTTTTCAAGACTACTGACTACTTTTGGCGTATTTCGCAATATTTTTCTGCTGACATGACCTATGATTCATCAAAATGTCAAATCAGCTAAAATGTATCAGAACTGTTGCAGAGTGTGATTCGAACGACTCGTTCGCTTGCCTCGACGGACGCTGTATTCCGAGATCCTGGCGATGCGACGGAGACATTGATTGTCAACAGGAAGAGGACGAACGGAACTGCCCGAGTAGGATTCATTCTATCCATTCTGAAACTCAGATCTTTGTTCTAGAAAACTGTGGAGAAGACGAACATAAGTGTGGTGATGTGACGAATCTTCGTTCATCATTGGAGCGGTTCAAATGTATTCCAAAGAAATGGGTCTGCGACGGAGAATTCGACTGTGAGGACAAATCGGATGAGTACCAGTGCAAGAGTGAGTAACCGGTATTTGCTTGAAATCTTCAATTCGGATTTATAGACGTCGCCTGTCAGGAGAATCAGTTCCAGTGCGAAGAGCTCTCCGGCGACTACAGCCTGTGCATTCCTTCGACATGGGTTTGCGACGGTCAACGAGACTGCACGAACGGAAAAGACGAACAGAACTGCACTGCAAAGGCGGCGGCAACGTGTCCGGATAACAACTTCCAGTATGTTTTCCCATCTAATCTCATGTTTTAATCTTGCCCGCTGACCCAGTTGTATTGAAGAGCGAAGGGAAATTTTTCATTTACAGGTGCTCGAATGGCAACTGCATTTTCAAGAACTGGGCTTGTGATGGCGAAGAAGACTGCTCTGACGGCTCCGATGAACTGACCGGACCTCCTTCGAAGTGTAATGCGAGCGCTCATCAGTGCTCCGGGGACATGTGGAAGGTATACACAATAGCTCCTCTGAAGGAATCTGAAAGTGTTTATGCGCAAGTCGACAAATTGTTTGTTTGCAATCTGTTGCTTTGTTTATAAGCAGCTCAAAGTATCGAGTGTTTAGTTGATCAAATAGCCAAACGATAATAAGTATAACAGGCGAAAAGTGAGCGTCCGAGACAAGTGTGCTAGTTTATTATCAGTTCCCTTCCTTCCCTTCCCCCTCTCCCCGCACCGCCTGTTTCGAGATAGTTCCGACAGTGGTCAATGTATTTCCAGACATAAATAATGATAATGAAATTTTTAGTGCGGCTCAGGAGAGTGCATCCCGAAGAGATGGCTCTGCGATTCAGAGGTCGATTGCAAGGATCACTCGGACGAGAAGACCTGCGATGTGGTCAAGCACACGTGCAAATTGAGCGGGGTACGTTAATTAGGAGAGAGCACCTGCTCGTGGGACTAGGCACTAATTATGAGATCAGATAACAATCGACAAACGGACTTTGGAGATTAAGTGCAATTTCAGGAGTTCGCATGCAAAAAGTCTGATAGATGCGTCAACAAGGCGTTCGTTTGCGATGGAGAGTTCGACTGTCCCGATGGATCCGATGAAGAAGACTGCAGTGATTTCCGAACTGAGTGCCGTGACGGCGAGCGCTCATGCCCTGCCACCTATGGAGCCTACGGTGCCGAGTCTGGACATGTGTTCTGTATTCCCGCGACTTCGTGGTGCAACGGAGTGGAGGATTGTCCCGATGGAGGCGATGAAAAGGGGTGCAACGTTACTACGACCGGTCAGTTTGAATGAGATGAACGATCCATGGGTTCTGTTTCAGCTGTTTGCAAAGAAGGATTTGAGTACGAATGTCCGTCTACACCGCTGGAATGCCTCGACATGAAAGTGTTGTGCTCCGATGCTAAGTATGACTGTGGAGATGGAAACTTGTCTGTTTGCAATCAAGATAAAATTACTGGTAAGAAACACAAATATTTTGAAAGGAACTAAACAAGGCGGTCTCAGAGATGTGCAAGAAAGGTTCGGATGGATGTGTCTGTCGACCATCATACATCCGCGGCACCACTGTTTGTCATTGCAAGGAAGGGTACAAGCTCGAGAACGGACAATGCGTCGGTGAGTAACTGTTGGGGAGAAAGAGATAGTTGAGCGGTGGAACAAACAACTGGCAAGCCTCTCGCTCACAAAGTGGTGAAGCGATTTTTGATTGCTCAAACGAGCAGCTGAGTAATTCGGAAACCACGAGAAGAGAACGTATTATGAAAACATAATTAATTCTATTTACAGATGTGAACGAGTGCGAAATCGCGGGAATATGCGATCAGATCTGCATGAACGTTCCCGGATCCTACAAATGCTCTTGCCACGCTGGATATAAGATCAGCTACAAGGCAGATGACTTGGCTGGTCGTGTGCCAGGAAAATGCCGTGCTCTCGGAGGAGATCCGATTGTTCTTCTCACCGATAAAAACAACATCCGCCAGTTTGATCTTGTCAAGAAGACGTACCTTCCCGTTTCTAATGTCTCCAAAAATGCGGTTGCCATGGACTATCACATTAACAACAAAGTATGTCTTTGACAGAATATGTCTCTCCTAATCCTCATTTCCAGACGCTCATCTGGTCTGACATCAAGGACAGGAAAATTTTCCAATGCAACATTGGCATAACATCTGAAATGTTCCTGGGAACAGAAATGTGCGATAAGAAACACGAGGTGTTGTTGGACAATTCGACGCTCCATACTCCTGATGGAATTGCTGTTGATTGGGTGCACGACTTGTTGTTCTGGACGGACGGTGGCCTTGATACAATCAACGTGATGGATTTGAACACTCGTAAACAACGTGTCATTTTCTCTTCTGATTTGGAAGAGCCGAGAGCTATCGCAGTTGATCCAGAAGTCGGGCTCATTTTCTGGACAGACTGGGGACAGAAGGCACGCATCGAACGTTCCGGAATGGATGGACAGCACCGTGTTGTGATTGTGGAAGGAAATCGAGTTGTTTGGCCGAATGGATTGGCTCTCGACTACGTTGATAAGCGTGTCTACTGGGCGGACGCTAAGGTCAAGTCCATCTTCAGCTGCGACTATTGGGGAAAGAATATCAAGACAGTGCTTCACTCGCACAGCCTTCTCAGTCATCCGTTTTCCATTGCCGTGTTCGAGGACAGAATCTTCTACACCGACTGGGAACATGACGGAGTCATGTCTTTGAACAAGGTATTCAAAAAACGTGCTGATCCTCAGAAATTTCACTTTTGATTTTAGTTCACTGGCGAAGCTGTTAGCCGACTGATGGGAAAAGTTGAGACTCCAATGACTGTCCGTATATATCACAGACAAGCCCAACCGAACATGACTAACAAGTGTGAACTTTCCGAGTGTGAACATCTCTGTCTGCCTAGAGCCGTATACCGTGAAGGAGAACGCACCCAGGAGAAGACTTGGCATGACAGACCGTTCTCATGTGCTTGCGAGGGAACCGCCGCTCTCGATGCTCTCCAATGTTTCGGTGAGACAGCGCCTGTGAATTGCAATAAGTAATGTTTTGCAGCTGATCTTGAGACAAAAACCGGCATTTCGATGTTCACCATCTTCTTGCTTCTGTGTTTGGGAGGAGTCGTTGCTGCTGGATTCGTCATGGTGCGCCGCAAGATGGGACCACGCTCGTTCGTCGCGCTCAACTTCGACAACCCGATTTACCGCAGAACGACCGAGGAGGGTGACCATCAGATGGAGGACCCATTCCGTGATCCGTTTGCTGAGCCACCAAACAATCGTGACCGCAATCATGGACTGCCGACATTGGCATCTGCTGACAATGAGACTAGAGCTGATGCTCTGAGTTTCTAATCATTCTTGTAAAATTCAAATCATTTATTGCATCCTTTCTTTTTTGTACAGAGTGTCTATTCCTCATTTCATGTCACTTTTTCATGTTTTTCTTGTAGAGTTCCATTTCATATTTTTTCTAATGCTCCCTTATCCACCATGTGCAATTGTTCCTTTCAAAAATCACTGTGAAGACGTGTCGATCCCACTGTGAAAACTCCCCCCATTGTCCTCTTCAATTGCGTGTTCTTCTGTCCCGAAAGCTTTTTGGATAGTTTCTGCATCCATCCAGTCTAGATTTCATGTACCACTATATCATTCTGTTCTGCGTGCTCCCTTTCCTCACCCGGTTCACAGAGCTTTTTCCAAGTTGTCAAAGTTTTTATCCCTTTATATTATATGTACTCTGTCTGAAGCTGGTATCATGTAAAAAGTCTCGATTTTTGTCACCGAGAACTGATGCATCACCCCCACCAATGATCATTATCCCCCTCCCCCCTCATATAGTTTCGTTCAGTAAACAATTTATAGAAAAGTGTGTGTCCTGTAATCTGATTCGAAATCACAATTCTCTGTGTCTTCACAGCACGAAAGTGCACAGCTTGGTCTCTGTTTTTCGCCACTCCCTGGTCATCTTTTTGCCGTCAAAATCGACAGCTGTTGAAATGAGCGAGCGAGTTTACGAGCGAGAATTCGGAGACACGGCCTGGCTGCGAGCTGCGGAATTCCGAAAATTCTCGGAAAAACCGATTTTTTATATAATATCTCGGTGGCAATCTCAAGGTTTCGTTGGACTCTTTATCCTGTGTTCACCCATTTGTCAGCTGTAAACGAGGACGTTATGCTCACACATACGTTTTCAATTGGAAACGAACACATTCAATGTGTTGTCCTTGAGTTGTTTCATCATTCTCCCCTCGAAATGAGTCATAAGAGCATTTCTCAATTGAGCCGTGTCTTGTCACTCACCTCAGCCCAAAATATTGAGTGTCCTCCTCCGGTTTGTAACTTGTAAGAACTCGGTCTCCGTGTCACAATTGACATAGGGCAGACACATCAATTCGGTATTGTAACAATCTGCGTCTCCTCTTCTCGCACCCTCTCTCGCCCCCATGCTGACCAGTAGCCGTTGTAAACGATGAGCTACTTGGCCCCCCGGACCTCTTGTTTTTTGTTGTTCGAGAGCCCACTTGAGTGACGATGATTCCGTTTTCAGCCAATGATCTGATTCTTCGATGCACTTGCCACAAAGATTCGCGATTTGTGTGCTCAGTGTCGTTCTTCTCCATCTCGCCGCCGGGGCCGAAGAAGAGTACGACATTCCGTTGGCTCCGTATAATGTGAAAGTGAGTGCCGAGTGTGCTGTCCATCCGTCCACACGTGTTTCCAGTTGATGTGTCGGCAAGGACGTCGGTTTTCAAAGGCTGCGCAGGCGACGAATCAATGTCCCACTTCTTCCACTTCCTGTGGTTACTTTGAGTTTTCGAACGCCGATGAGAAGAATGGAAATCCGAAGACGGGCGTTTATGATTGTGTCGACGGGGGGATCCTGTACGAGGATTCGGGAGAAGTCGACGATTCGGAGGATAGACATCGGACGGTGCGTTTTGAAGATGATCTCCAGTCCATCAGTGTGTTTGCAGCCATTCTACGCCGAGATGTGCGGAGCGATTCCAAAGTGCACGACGCTGGCCGTCGAGAAATTGAATCCTTCGTTCATCAAATACATCGTTCAGGAGGTATCTCTCACTCTTTCCCAACTCACAATTCTCCATTTTTTCCAGTACGACATCCAGTTGGAAACGATGAAGAACACGGAGATCCGCTTCTGCTGCGCACTGTTCCACTCGACCCTCCAGAGACTCGTCACCTCGCCCACTTTCTCTCTGCGTAATTCGATCCTCATGGACCACTGAAAACCATTTCATATTGTAGCCGAAGTATCGACTCCTCCTGTCATCTGTCAAGGAAGAACGTGCGGTGCTGGAGCCGTTGGATGCCTTCTTCATGCTGTTCACGAAGAGGAGTACGATGATTATGAAGGTATGGTTCGATTGGGAACTTCTCTTAGTCAATGCGGTTCAGAAGAGAGTAAACGGAGGTACAAACGGTTGGCACTCAACGACTACATTGAAGATGAAGATGACTACGTGAGCGCTGTCGAGGTGAATGAGTTCTTCTCTCATCTAAATATTCTCGATTTCAGTTGAATTTTGAAGACACTGATTTGGAACTGATAACAAGAGAGCCGCCCGTCGAGACTACGACGACGAAACCGACTCTGCCGAGTTTGAAACTTCCGATGTCATTGGGTACTCCCGTTCGTATTCTTAACACTAACGATTCCGATTCAGAGGATCTGACGACCACAAAGCCAATGACCACGACGACGGCTCTTCCGAAGACAACGGAATCAACGGCGTCTTCGAAGAGTAAGACATTCAATATGAAACATCACTCATACGAAGGTCAGTTGTTTCTGATCGATTCTAGACACGTTGAGCGATTTTCAGAAGAAGAGGAGCCCCAGCAGTCGACTCACTGTGTCTATCGGCACCTCAACAATGAATTCTACCGCTACTGTCTCCTTGTGCATCAGTCTCGCGACGGAGATCGCTGTTATCATCACCAAGGGCACACGATTTGTTGTTGTTTTGTGGCACCGGACAGAGAGACATGCGATCCGACCGAAATGGATCTCATTGTTCCGCCGCCGCCAATCGACACCAGAACTCTGCCGCCACGTGTCATTGTGACTGTTCCCCCCAGCACCACAACGACGAGATCTCCGCCAACAACTTCAGAGGAGCCAAGCACAACGACGACGAGCACAAGCACAACTACCACGTCACCACCGACAACTGCATCCACGACGACTCCAGAACCCTCGAAGTACCCTCCTCTCCCCCCTCAAGTCTACCGTCCCCGACCTATCGATCAAATAAAAAGGAGGAAACAGGTTCCGAAAAGGTGAGTTCCTCCAGAGATTTCAAAACTCATCGATCGTTTTCTCAGGTGCCGCGTGGCGTACGTTCGCACGAAATCGGGTTCTCGTACCCGTCCGGTGCTGGTCTGCGACACAGTCAGTGCTTCTGTCTTCTCGTTCTCACTCTTCCTCGTTTGCTCGTTCGTCTTCTTGTTACAGGTGTTCTAAACGTATTCCCTCAATGAATTTGTTCCCTCTTCCACGTCACACCCGAGTGTTCTTCCGTTGCATTGGTCAGTCGGCATCGAGTTACACGACAAACATTGTTGAAATTCATTCCCGCGTTTTCTCTTCCCCCAGTCACAGGTACATAAACACATCCGTATAGCCATCGGGAGCAGCAGCAGCAGCGACAGCCTGTTCGCGTACGATCCGCTTTCACCTACTATTATTACTCCACTCACAACTTCTTTTTTCTCTGTCGCTTTTCCATAACTTTCTCCAACTTTGCCAAGTATGTTCGTCGCCGCATCGAAAGTGTACATACTTTTCCGCGTCCCGCCCGCCCGCTCCACGCTACTTTTCCCCCTTCACCCAGCGACCGGTTCGTTACGGTCTCCGTCGCAAATCCCTCCTGAAGAGTAGAACCGGACCGTGCCGTGCGAAGCGCTTCGCAGTCCATTTGGATGCCGTCATTCTCCATTTTCAGCATGTCATGATGATTCTCACAGCTTCTCCCTCGTTCTTTTTGCTTCTTATTTGTTTAGCAACCGGCACAAATGCACTCATATCCAGGGTTTGTTCGACTGAACTCTTGATAAAGCCCCCCCCCCCAATCATCTGCAGATATCCACAGATTGTGATGTCGAATTTGCGGAATCGGCCACAAAATTGGCCTCCGAGCACATATCAGATCCGGCGATTGTTCAGTACATCCACGCGGTGATGTCTTCGTGTAACAAGGCGCCGATTCAGAAGATGGCCGAGACGTCAGTCTTTCTTCTGGAGAAGGGAACGATCACTCCGAAGGTTATGCACCAGATAAGGGAGACGTTCGAGAAGATTCAGAAGAGGAAAGAGGGCGAGTTGAATAAGAAAATGAGTCAGTTGCCTCCCGAATTGTACAGTGTGAGTCCCTCTTCTTCTCGAGAAATGAAATCCGTCGAGAACTTGAAGACCGCCCAGAAGATCCGCACAATATCGACATCCGGAGGGCTGAGTGGAAACGAGAGAGTGCAGCAGATAGAGATGGCACTCGGAGGTGAGAACTCTCTGCTTCACACACCTGCCTCCGGCTCAATGACGTGGCAACACCTGCGTATCGTTGACTCGTAGATAAGATCTTATTAGGGAGACCATTGAATGTGTTTTGTCACACGCCTTCCCAGGTTTCTATTCAGCCCTGCCGTCTTCGTATCAACGACAGCTTCTGCAGATTCTGGAAGAAGCCCCTGCCAAGTTGGACGGAGCAACTTTCGAGCAATTGGAGAAACCAGTGAGATAGAGTGCACTCGGGTGACCGAACTGTCTCCCTTCTCAGATCGAAGTCACACCTCTTCCGCCGTCGTTCGCAATCCCAAAACACGTCGAAGAAGTGGAGAATCGGCAGCAGTTGTTGGCTCAAGAAACAGAGGAACAGGCTGAGGAACTGGAAAGACAGGCGGAGCAGAAAGTGCTTTTCCCAAAGGGTCAATCCTTCATCTCTCTCTCTCTGACGTATACATTCAATTCTTCTTCCAGAACCCCTCGTAATTCCACGTGTCAACATGCCATTCCAACCCCAACAGAAACACATTCAAATCCATCCGCAGAGCATCAGTGGAGCACAACAAAACGTTTTGTTCCCCGATTTGCCACCCACTAGACCTGTAACTTCAATGAATTGTTTCCCCGTGAATGTGATCAATTTTCAGATTGAACCTGCCATAAAAAATCAAGCGTCTGGTCTGCGGAGTCTGCTCGAGAATCCAAATTTCGACAGCATCCTCAGTTCGATCGTCCAGAAAGGCGCCAAGATCGCAGAAGGACCACTGCCGCGTACTGTGGGTGCCGTAGATCACACGAAGACGTCTTCTGGAGAACTGGGACTTTTGAATCCTTCAATGTGGTCAGATGCAGCCAAATTGCTCTCGAGAAGTACTAATGATCTACCGACTGTGGTACGTGTGAAGATTCAGACGCTTCCATCAAAAGTCCGTGTTTCAGCTGTCAAAGTTCATCGAAAACGGATCTCAGAACCTGCCCCAGGTGTTCGTTCCAAGTGGAAATCCGATCAGGCAGTCTCCGATGAAAGAACATCAAAGTAAGCTGATCCTTCTGAGCTCACTTTGATAGCTCATTTTCAGATTCATTCCTGCCCACTCGACGTCAAAACGACGGAGCACTCGACAAATTCGACACTCACATCGACCGATTCGCGACGAGTGGGCCTCCGAATCGGATACAAATCCAGGGCGACCTCTCGAGTCTCCGACTGCCGCCCGTCGGCTCCATGAACATGGGCAACACGGCGATTCAGCCGACGAAGGTCGACTCGATCGTCGGAGCGATGCCCACGATGCCACCGGCTGCCGGGTACGGGACTTATGCACCTGCACCGGCGGCCATTATTCCGAGAGTTGTTGAGAAAGTGCTGTCTCCGGAAGAAATCACCGGATCATACAGGTTAGGATGAGAAAGAGACAGTGTTCATTGGCTCATTGCAGACTGCAACAGATTCGGCCGGTTTACAACGAGAGAATGGCGAACGGACAGCTTCGGAACGTGCAAATCGATCTAGTCAACGAGCAAAGAAGACAGTAACTTATGTACAATTCTTTCGACTCACAATAAATGGAGTATTCTTACAAGGGGGAAAACAAAACAGAAAGTACCTGTAGGGGAAGACAAAGTTTTTCAAAGTTGGTCGATTTTCGAAGGAGGAATGAATGTGGAAAATGTGACAAGGATTTCGAGTTTTTGAGAACAAATGGAATAGGTTAAACTGGAGAGACACGGTCAGCAGCAGTCGGAGAGCTGCTGGTCCACGAGAGGATTTCCGGTGAAGAGGAAGTAGCCGACGGCTTCTCCGACGACGATCGAAAGGATCAGATTCATGTTGTACGTCATGACGATTAGCATGAGGGCGTACGCGAGCAGGGCCTGCAACGGAGACAACTTTGGGAGGGACAATTGGGGAACGACATACCTGAAGACCGTAGAGAGCTCCCTGCGCCAGGCGGTAGGATGTGAAGAGTCGTCGGGTGAACCTGAAATTGTTCTGTTTCTTCTCATATATCCTCGAATAACTGACCCTGAGAGCTGGACAAGTGGGGCGATGTGGACAGAGTCCTCGGAAATCGCATCCGCTCCCGAGTTGGCTGGATTCGTGATGGCCGCTTCGGCGTGTCTCTGCTGTCGCTTCTGGTTATTCCAGACGGCCAAAAAGTAGCGGAACGACTTGATAGCCTCGTAGAGAATGCACAGAAGGAAGCTGATGAGCATCGAGACGGCCATTCCTGCAACTCTCTCTTCATGAACACAAACCACTTCATTCATTTGACTCACCGGAAAACGATCCAGTCTTCCACCAGCTGAAGAGAATCTTCTCTCGCTCTCCGAAATGCAGAGTCATGTCCATGTCCATCGCGAAATGCTCTGAAAATCAATAGGTTGTGCGAGGCGAGTGCTCAGACACGATGCTGGAAGAGTTTGATTAGATAGCGGTTGTTTGTTTACATACGAGCAGGGTCACACGATCAAACGGAGAAGTGTTCGCGAGGAAAACAGGAAGAATCGATGGGTAAAAACACAGAGAAGTGGGTGGGGGGAGGACGGGGCGAGTTTTGAATTCTTTCGTGTGTCGATTTACGAGAGACTCCGACCCGTTGGCCGTCTGCGTCTCGCCGGCAGACACACTATTTCGTTGACATTACGTGAGTGAGACACACTGGATTTTATGGTCAAACAGTCGGCGATCAATGCGAATATGGACATATGGACTGTGGGTGCATGATGCAATACGATGAACTGGACCGATTTCTGTGGGAATGATCTTCGGAAAGTTCAGTCAAACTGGGCTGTGTCATTTGTAAAACTGAGGCTCTTATGGAAAACAATTGACTGGGGAACAAGATAAATTGGGATGCAAACTTCGAAATACGGACTTCAAAGATCTAAAGATGTGTTCTCGTAGAGTATTTGCTGTCTTTGAAATCACCCAAAGAAAATGTTGAAGTGGTGGAATAGTGTCTACAAGTCTTCGTATTATGAGTTCGCCGCGAGCGTGGACTCGGCAGTCGCGGTGTCAGCGAAGGTCCCGCAACGAAATAGCGAGGCAGCACGTAAATTTCAGAGACGCAGACAAGTTCAACACGTTTCACGTCAAAAATGAGGTCCACGCTCGCGGTGAACTCATAATGGTGAGAGACACAATTAAATTGAAAACTTGATGAAAATTCAACGTTAGAAAATCATTCTTTTTTGTCAGTGTGATGAATCATCCAGTAGAGTTCTTACATGACGCAACATGTGTTTCGGCGCTTGTCGATGAGAAATAATGAACATACTCACACTCTGGATACTTTTCGGTGAGGGGTGTCCTGGATACTGCGCTGAGCCCCTTGTGCGCCATACCATCAGACACCTTCCGATCGTTTTCCAGTTGATGGTTGAATCGTCGAAGGAGATTCTGACGTTGAGGCACATAGGGATCTATTCAGCGGAGTGAGGGTCTCTTCTCCTTTCGGTTCCACCTCGGATTTCAGTTCAGCGTAGTCTTACGAGAGTGCCGTTTTGAGAGAATGAACTCATGGGGTTTTCTGGAATGAGTCCGTGCCTTTCCATGTTCGAGCGTTCAAAATGGTTCAAAAGATCCGCTCTTCCCAGCTCATCTCCCCTCGGCGGCATGTGTGACCTCTCAAAGTGTGTCCATTGTTTTTGTAGGTGTGGCAACACATGTCGCCGACAGATCCGTGCCATTAGTGCAATGTTTGCTCAATTCATTAGTTGTTGCCACGCATTCCAATCAAAAAAGAGGAGAGTTGTCTGTCGGAGGATTAGGCGAGAACACGTCCGCCAGACGCACCACTCCATCGCGGCTAATCCGACCGGACGCGTACAGTTTTCGAAAGAAGCGGCGTTTAACGGTGGCGTGCCGCTCTCACCTGCAACGAGTTCAAGTGGGCATCAGCTGATGAAGGCGTTGATCGCCTAAAGTGGCGGATGAGCACCGTTCGCGCATTTGCATTAACACGGTAGACGAGCACTCGCGGCTCCCCCCACCCGGCATAATGTGCTCATCGGCTGCTCGTGCGCCACTTTCCAAACATCTTCTCATCAAATCTTGTTTTCCACCAATTTCACACAGCTTTTCGTACGAATAATTAGCGGGTCGATGAGCCGACAAAACAGCGTCCAGTTGCGTCAATTAGAATCTCCAATACGACTACTATTCTTCTGCTTCTACGGTAGGGAAATCCGCAAATTAATTGGGAATAATTGGTGTTGTGTGTGAGTGTGTCGTGGGGGGAAGCGAGTGATGAGTCGTCTAATGATTCTGCCATCATCACACTTCGCCGCTGGATACTTTTGCGGTGTCTTGTCACACAATGCACAAGTCACGAGGTGTCAAATGTTCAAAGTGACGGACCGTAATTGGGTGTCAACCTCTCGCAAAACGGAAGCAACTTCATTCTCCCCCACCCTCCCCTTTGTTCTCGTTGATGACGTGGCAACTGGCTCAGCAGGGGAGCCCCCGATCACTAATAAGTTTGCGTGTGGTTGTGAGGAGTGTGTGCTCGACATAATAAGTTAAAAGCCTTCTAGCGCTTCGGCCGTCTATAATGCAATAATAGGCAGTGTCTTCGGTTTCTCTCGATGCTCAATTTCTTCGTTTAGCCCTTCTTTACTGCTCTCGAGAGAAAAGAGCACGGGCGGCCCGTGGCAGAGGAGACGAACGGACGGACGGGATGGTGCCCATACAGTCGCCCAAAAGTTGCTGGCAGAAGTGGGCAACATATGTGGAAGAGCTCAAATTGCTCGGTTGCACAATGGCTATTAGCCACGCGAGGACTCGACCCTGCTCATCATGTTCGCACTTATTATGATTGTTTCTGGCTCGATCGCATTGTTTAGTAACACAAACACGTAATTATGGGATGATGAGAGGGCGACGGAAGGTGTCGAGAACGGGCGTTCGGGCAGAAGGAAGGACCCGATTGGAAGAGCCGGTGGTGCTAGGAGCCGATTGAGTCAGGAGCCGGATGACTCATCGATTACGATAGACGGCTGTGGCGGCGGCGGTTTCCCCATCCGGTTTGTCGTTCTTATCTGCAGATTCTGTATTGATAGAACGCTAATGGTTTTTTGTTTTCAAAGATAAAAAGAATTCCGGAGAGAATTGAATCATCGTCGCGCCGAGGGACAGAATCTGAATCATGTCGGAAATGTGTCTGAAAGGCACGTTATGAATCAGTTGTACAATGACGTGACGTCTTCAAGGAATCGAGAGAAATCCGACATGAGCGGCTCTAATTTGTTGAGCATCGCATCAACTCGGAATTTCTTCTGAATGTTTTACGAGAATTCATTCGGACAAGAGGGGAACACTCCTCTGTATCACGGCTGTTTACTCTTTCATCTAGCGTTTGGCCCGAGGCGCTGTACCGTCCATCAGGCCCCATCAACTCTTTTTTGTCTCTCTCCCCTCCCCCTCCGCCGCTCTCGCTCTCATCCTCTTATCCGCCCGTGTCGTCTCGGGACCTCTTCCTTCATTCGCCGACTCCGCCCCCCATTCAATGTCCGATGCTCCTCCTCCTTCTTTGGCTCTTCAGGTCCACCATATTACCGGCTTACCTCATTTTCACACTCTCCTTATCGTCTGTTAACATGATGAACACTTCGTCAAGTTTCTCCATCGACGACCTGTTAAGAGGTCATTCGAAAGAGATTCAACGACTCATGAAGCTCGAAGATCCGGCAACAACTCCCCCGTCCAGTTCTGACGAGGCATGTCCGTCCGACCCTTCCCCTAATCTCGTTTCTTCCGTTTTCAGAGTTCCGAAAAGTCCACCGCCCCTTCCCTCTCCCTCCAAATAACCGCCCAGGACATACCTCCCAGTCTGACCCCCGCACTCTCCGATCCTTTCTGGCTCGCCGCCGCCGCCTTTCCCCTCGATCCGAGCATTCTCATGGCGCAACGGAGCAGTGTGTTCCCCGGAATCTGGTCGACAGCGGAGCAGATCCGCATTGCGAATGCGACGAAAGCGTACCGGAGACTGAGGTTGGAATGGTAAATCGGCCGTTGTCAGTTGTCGGTACAATTCGTTTTTAGCTCCCGAAGGAAGGCTCGGACCGTGTTCAGTGATCAACAACTTCAGGGACTCGAGCGGAGATTCGGATCACAAAAGTGAACGCATTCGGAAGATCTCTTCTCAATTGCCCCCTTTTCCAGATACCTCAGCACCCCGGAACGAATCGAATTGGCGAATGCGTTGAATTTGAGTGAGACCCAAGTGAAGACGTGGTTCCAGAACCGACGGATGAAGCACAAGAAGGTGGTGAAGAGGGACGACAACGGGATGGACGATGACAACGGAAACGACAACGAGAGCGACTAGTCGGCGTCTGTATCGGTAGCTTCTTCTCTCACTTTTTCCCGTTCATTCCAGTACTTTCTCAATAAATTCTATTTGCAATCCGCCTACATTCCCTCTCTATCATCACATTTTCCATTTATCAAACAATCTGAAGAATCCATTCGAGCAAACGTTTACTGTTACAACGAGAAATGCTGTGAGAGGGAACCAGGACAGTATTCATGAATCACATTATTACACTGTTCCTGGGGGGCAACTGCTTCCCGTGAATTCAGTTGACTCACTTCTCAGCAAACAATCGACCGTAAGATGTCAAGTACAGGAATTAACAGAGCAATAATTTATTGGAGTCACAACTTATCAGTTCTCAATATTCAACGCGCTATCGAAAAGACCAAGTAAAGTCTGCAGCTCCGAGGCAGAGCTCTTCGTCGCGAGAGCGTCGACTTGTCGGCGGACGGAGACTTCCGAAGCGGATATCTGCAGACGCCCATCCATCCCGTGAAAGTTATTGCAGTGTTCGACTGATCCGTCGTAATAGAAGGACCAGTAACACAGGGTTCCTCCGGTCACTGAAATACACATTGAGTGGAGGGGGAAGTTCTCACGAGGGAGGGCATTTCATCAAGGTTCCATTCTGAATCGACTGCTGAAACTCTGGACGCCACTTTCCAGATATTCATGTCGTTTCGAACAAACTCCAAAATAACAAGGGAGGTAGTTTTACCGAACAGAACTTTTTCTGCGACTTGCCAAGGGTATAGAAGAGCTCATTCTGAATGCACTCGTGAATTTCTACCCTCTACCTTTGCGGAATTCTCGAGATATGATGTCTCAAACTTTCAAATTTGCGCTGAAATCTGTTGATTTCCCCAATTCGAGCTGTAAGGAGAATTGCGTGAATCACATGAAATGAGGAATTGAATGGAGTTTTGCCTCGGAAATTAATACTGGAAATAGTCTAGAAATGAAATATCTCCAGAATTTGAAAACAGTGGAGGCTAGAATATCACGAGTCGATTCAGAATGAGCACTTCTCGGCAAAAGTTTGGCGGATCCGCCGCAACAAATCGGCGGATCTGCGGCATTCCGCGGCGATTTTGCCGATTTGCTGCGGCAAATCCGCCAAACTTTTGCCGAGTTCTATCCTCTTGCGTAACAGCAAAACATATTGAAATCTTGGGTAAAATGACCTCTTTTCAAAGTAATTTTCTGTTGTTTTTCAGAATAAAATTTCCAAAATTTCCATTCGTTTCACCTGATTTATGCCATTATGACTCGAATAGTGAAAAACAACAGAATTCAGTGAAAATTTGGAGCTTTGAGGAGTCACACAACTCTAGAAATTCACGAAAGTGGAGGCACGTATCAGTGGATTCAGAATTATTTGTTTTATATCCTTGCCAATGTTGGAATCATAAATCCAAAGTTCTAACAATTTTTTCCGGAATCGGAATCCCAACAATTTCCGAAAATCGAAAATCACGGAAGAACAAATGGAAAAAATTGTGAACATTTTTGGTGGAAATCTTTCGCCAGAATAATTTTCGAGTGTAAATGACTCATTGACATCATTGTTTGCGTAATCGCGAATTTGGAATTCGCATTCAACTCTGATCAGTACGGAATGGTCTACTTTGAAATCCCCGAACTCGCTCACTACGGTCGGTGGCTGAACTATGTATGGCTACGTTGTATCGAACTTTGCTCATTCTTAATGAAACGTACCGTGCAAAAATAGGAAGTCGTCATCGCACTTCTGGGCCACCGAATAGAAAATTCTCATGTTCCGAATCAGATTTCTCAGCGATTCTTTCGTCAGATTGGTGTTTCGGTGAGCATTGAGACCCGTTTGGAGACGGATCACCGGCTGAAAACATTCGAAAGAATGGGGGGGGGGAATGCAGAGAAGAGGAACCTTCTGGGATGAACGCATGAGTTCCTCGGACTCCTCGTAAGTATCCACAACTCTGAGTGTCGAGAGGGACATGATTCTGAAACTGAGAGTGTGGTGAGGAGTGAAAAAGGGGACAAGTGAGTGGACGGTAGGAAGTCAGGAGAGTCATTGCAAGAGTGCCAGCCAAAATGAGTAATCCCCGATGACGACAGAACCGAGTGAGTAATATCGTGAGTGGGTTGTGGGGGTATGCGAAGTGAAATGGCCACTGTTCGGGGATACGGTACTCGAGAAGAAACGACTTGTCTACAGAGTCACATGAAGTTGCATGTTCCGCACTCGGGAACGTCGTCGATGGCTGTCTTTCTAAATTCAGAGAATTCACTTCTTTGAACTTGTTTACCCAAGCACCGCGGCGCGCAATAACTTCTAGGCAATCAGAGAAATGGAATCTCCGGTGATTTTCGACACAGTTGCGAGAAGAGAGCGACACCTTCGCTGCACTTTGCCCTGGAAATTCAGGTAGCCGTGTCGGTTCGGCCACATATCTTCAACTTGAGTTGTGACAACTTCTCATCAAACTTGATGGTTTTGGCAGATAGTACACGAGAGGTCTCGGGTTCGCTCTCTTACATATGTTGGAGATCGCAAAGTTGCTGAAAATGTCTAGAGGATGTGCCTGAATCATTCAGTGCCGAATTGTGTCAACGGCTTGTCGGTGTGACAGTTCGGCATGGCACGTGTTCTTTTTTCATGTGGGCGTGACAAGTGTGACTTAAAGAAGAAATGGAGAACACTCGAGTAACAAATGAAAGTTTTATTTGCTTTCAATAAATTATCAGTGCTCGATCTTCAAAGAACTCTCGAACATCTCGAGAAGGTTTCCGATGTCTTGCGACGACGACGAAGAGAAGTGCTCCTCCCAAGACTCTTCGGAGTCACCGCTTCCTTCGGTGACTTCAATCGGCGTCTCGTTCTCGATGTTCGATCCCATCGAGCGTCTCATTGAAGCCTTCTTTTCGAGATTTCCCACGCATCCGCGGATGATGTCCTCGGGAGTTTCAATTTGAACGCCTTCCGCATATCGCAGATAGTTGTTCTGGTGAATCCAGTGGCCGTTCGAATAGAACGTCCAGTAGCACAAACTGCCGTCGGTCACTGAAATTAGTTATTTTCGGAAACCACGAGCCCATGGACGTGTGAAACTACTCACCCTGCAAAAAGAGGACGTCTTTTTGGCATTTGCTGGCCATATCATGGAAAATGCGGATGTTGTGAATGAGATTTCTCAACGAGGACTCAGTCAATTTGGTGTTCCGATGAGCGTCCAAACCGGCCTGAAGGCGGACGACAGGCTGAAAATTGAGCAGGGTAGGGGGACTGATTGAGAGAGAAACGGAAACCTTCGATGAACTCTTCATGATTTCATCGGACTCTTCGAACGAGTCGACAACTCGCAAGGTCGAAAGGGACATGTTGAGATCGGAAGAGTGTTTCTGAAACAGAGAGTGAGGAGTGAGAAAGAGAACAAATGAACGAATGGTTGGGTATCAAAGGGGCGGGAGGCGAAATGAGTGATCATCGACGGAAAGAGTAATGGTCGAGGAGTGGGCGGAGCTACGAGAGTCCGCGAGACCGAAGAGGCGAAGCGATGACAGCTGTTCGGGAGTACGGTACTGTGTTATAAATAATGACGTAGCAGATACAGCAGCAGATACAGCACAGACGTAGCAGCAGATACACACACGACGAACAGCCGGAAGCATCAAAGAGAAATGAGTGGGAAGACAATAGTCAACTGTGTCCATAAACGAAGCATAATGACCTCAATATTCATTATGCAAGGGCATGTGCTTCCGAAATGCGAACCGTCAAACCAGTTATGTTACAATGAGCAAATCGCATTCAAACGTCCTTTTCCTAGATCCTAATCGTGGATATTAGTGACGTATGTTACGGAAGCACTCACCCCAATGAGTGAGTGACATCCCGTTTCTCCGAGAGGATTGAAATTTCGCAATATTTTCAAAAAGAAATCTGCATTGAATGAAAAATGAGACAAAAGCGAACAGCTGGCATGTCCGTTTGCTTCATTTACATAGTCGTTCGCTTATTCCTAAACTGAGCAATTCTTACGTCACGGATGGGCGGGGTAATGGCACGTCTGTCGACAGCTCTCCTTACTTTTCGAATGAATCATCACGGAGACACAGAGTGGGCGTCGAATGCAATCGCGCTGTTTGGCTCCAATGTACAAAATTCAAATTTCGCAACTTATTTCGCGTCTGCGTCTCCAAAGTATTTCACGCTGCGTAGGCGAAAAAGCTGGAAAACGGGCAAGACGCAGACACTATGGAGCAGAGGAGCACGATTGCATCGGACGAGCACTTTGTGATTGAAGCTGGTGGTCTATCTGAATGGGAAACGACAAGTCAGTAGTCGATGCGAAAGGGGATGATCAGAGATGAAAAATTCGTTTATGTTTGTTGCAATTGTGTGGATATAGGTCACTTTGACTTGAAGAAAGAGTACTTGCAAGTGCTGATGTCCCACATGTGGTTCTTCAAGAGGCCAGTGCCGTCTCCCCACGCATCGAATTCCTGGAGAGAAACATAAAATTATGCGAAAACGAGAAGAGATCTACCGATTCCATGGCCAAATTGCATCCAGGAGCCTTCAAAATGTGCAAATTGAAGTTGGGCTCTTGCATGATTGGCATCTTGAAGAGCTCGAAGTAGATTCGTTTGCCTTGGACGTCTCCGTACGACATTTCGACCTGCAACCAATCAAAGTAAAATGACATTTTCGCATGAATCAGACCAGATTAGTCTTGGTGGAGTCATCGTACTGAGCACGGAACGTGAATTTCGTGAGCTCAACGATCGAAGGAAGCGGATGAGCAATGTCTGAAAATGAAATGTGTGGGGCCGAGAGAGGAGGTGAAGTTGTACTGACTTGACTCTGGAGAAATGTAGAATCCCTCGTTGACAAAGACGTCTATAGTGTCGGTAAGCTTCATTTGGGTATTGTAGTCCTTCATCGTAACGGCGGGTTTCGTGGCCCAGATACGGAACCAGTGGCACGAGGGAACACTCAGAGTGAACTCCTTATAAGCGTCTTGATTGAAGTTGCTGTTCTGGAAGAAAGAGACGGTTCGAGGTGGACATAGATATCCTGCTCACCAAAAGATTCACTCCGTGGGTGTGAACAGAGATACTTCTGAACACGGCGTTCGGGTTCTCGGGCCGTCCCTCAGTGTCTGCCTCGTCGAAAGCATTGCACTCCATGTTCAAGTTTCCGACCTTTCCATCCGACCATTGCAAATCCTTGATGTACTGGAAACAGACGACGATGAAAAGACAGACCATGGGGAACGTCTCTCACCGCCAACACATCCACTGTCTTTTCCTTTCCGGATGACTGATACGCAGGCAGCGAGTCACTGTGCACGTACTTCGATCCATCGTGCAGCCATTTCGGGAAGGCAGGGTCCTTTTTCTCTTGGATCGACGTGCGGAAGAACGGATAGAACTTTGATCCGGGTTTGTTGACTTGGCACATTCGGCTGTAACCGTCAATCCTTTCGACTCCTCCCCTTCCACAAACCTGTTCGTCAGAACCAGAAGATCCGAGTCGGCGAGGTTAATCTTGTACAGTGACGACTTCTTGAGCTCCTCCCTCCAGTCCTCGTAGTTCTTCGGCTCCGTCTCGAGAACCCTCACATCCGCCTCGTATTTGTCGTTGATGAGGAATTCGATTCGGTTGCTCATCCACTTCTTCTCCTCTTCTTTCGAGTTACTGTCGGCTTCTGAAAGAGATCACAAGATCACAAACAGTTCCCAATTCATAACAAACTCAGAAGCATTTTCTTGACGTGCGGGTAGTACTTGATGTATCTGTACTCGCAGTGTCCCTTGTTGGTCGTGAAGAACTCCGTGTCACTGTATTGTATCTTGCTGGTGGGACAAATGTAGATTCTGAAACAACAATCCAATCGACTGTGGGCAGTCTTTGACCCACGCGTGGCAGTATTTTGGTGGCCAGAACGAGATATGGAACTCTCCGTTTTGCAAATCCGTTTCTGGGTCGATCTTCCAGACTGAAGCCCACGTAGGACGATACGTTTCGCTGAAATTTTCCATTGGATTGCTTCCAGAGCCGCACTCACTAGTCGGATTCCTCCAGATAGTATTCTCCGTGAAGCATATACTGTGGCGACTTGGGATTCATCGCGATTTTGGCATTTTCAAGTGTCGTAGCTGCTGCAGCTCTTGTCGCGGGTACAAAAGCCAGAAGGACGAGATACAGTCCCTGCAAAGTGGCGGCGATTGAGAGAAGGCAGGGGACACTTACACAAAAGCTGAACATCGGTTGTGGTCCCATCTTCGGTGTGGAATGAATGAATTCGAATCGATAAGATTTCATCCGCTTCCAGATCTTTTCAAGGGGTCGGGTCGTTCCACGTGTTCCCATTCCGATTGTCCCATTTCTCTCACGTTTCCGAGTTGTCACGTGAACCTTCTAAGCAAAGATCATATCGGGAGAGTTTGTGAAAACAAATGTCTCTGGCTTCTGAATAGACACCACTGGAGTACGAATCGAGGCTCCAATCGTGAGGCCGTCAGCCGAATCACTCCCAAGAATCGCTACATTTCCGCCGTTTCGTCACGTTTTTCCAAGTCTGAAGACTGCTCCGCATCTTGAAAACGTTATAACTTGTTAACCTCGTGAACTACGGATCCCTCATCAAGACCATCAGAGTTTCCTGTTCCAAACTTCCCGCAAAGTCTTCCAACACTCCTCCGCTTGTAATTGGCAATAGGTGTTCAAACAAAGCTTCGCCGCGTGATCCCTGATTCCTTTGTAATGTCTTCATGTTTCCCCAGCTGCGTTCTGCCGGTGTCAAAGTTTGTGCACAGCCTCCAACTTCTTCTTCTTCTTCTTCTCCTCCAGAACTCAATTTCCCGTCGTCGGAATGTGTTGTGCGAGTCAGTTGCACTCTCTCATCTCACAAATATTCGAGTAGTGTGGGAGAGAATGAATAAACGATTCGTGTGATGTTCTCCCCTCATTACCTGGAAGAGATTCGTTTCTCCAGAAAGTACTCGACGGCTCTCTTCGTCCGAAGACGTCTACATCCCCCATTCTCCCCCCAATACTACACATTTATCGCATCACGTCAGTGAGTCGCTAATCGCGCGACGAGCGTCGGCGGCCCCGTTAAATCGTCTTCTCGTTTTTGCCATTCCTTCAGAAGACGTGCTTTCTCGTCCCCTCTCGTATCGATTCCGTGTGTGGATGGAGAAAGAAGGAAGAGGAGGAGGCCCCCACACGGCCGTTTCAACCGCTCAGCCCCTCCCCACTCGTTTTCGTCGTCCGCCTTCTTCTTCTGCTTCTTCTTCTTCTTCTTTTCTTTCCTTTTTTCTGGTTTTTGCGAGAAGAGAGCGTGCGCGAGAAGAGCCAAGAAAGGAGAAGAAGAAAACGACGACGGGGGAGCTCGACGGCGGGGAGCACACACACACACACACTCTCTCTCTTCCGCGCACACGAGCCGCCAACCAGCCTTCAGCTTCTCACTAAAACGTTTTCTCTTCTGCGCGAGGGCTCGTGTGCCGTGCTCCGCGAGAGCAGCTAAGGACTATAAAATATTGAATAGGTGCTGCTGCTGCTGCTGGTGCTCAACGGACTTTTTGTTTTTGGTCCTGGGAAGAAGGCCGCTCTCCTCCTCTATTTCCGGTTTCAGCTGCCACACTCGTGCCCCGAATTACGCCTCTCAAAAGCAATAAGTTCCCTTGAACCCCTTGCGCTTTTTCCAAAAACTCATTTCACTCTGCCGCCGACGAAAATACTTGAGTTCGCTGCGCTTCCCCCTTTCGATTTCCGCCCATTTCTTCGTCTTCTGAAGCAAAAAAACGTCCTCCGTCATTTGGTACTTTTCCCTTCCCTAGCCCTTCCCAAATTGCTCCGAGAGGGAACGAATTCAAATTTGGCTAATGGCATGTGGTCCTTTCCCAACTGACCTTTCTCCATAATGAAAGCAACACGATGACTGGTGGAATTCGCGTAGGCGGGTGGGTGAAATGGAAACGGATGGATAATCCGAAGAGACGGCGATTTTTAAAAAGTGAGCATAACCGGATGAGCTGGTAATTCTAGACGAAAGTAAACGAAGCGCTCTGCAAAAGTTACATTCCATGACTGCCCCCTCCCAACGCGTGTTTCCGTGTGTCCCGTTGTTGACGTTGTTCTCTTGATCCCGATTAGGTGTTGAGCCGTGGGTTCATATCCCGTCAAGCAGGTCATTAGTCGGAGCCCGGAGCTATGCGGCCGAGCACCATTTGCATGTTTGCATTCAGCACTTCTTTCACCTGCGCTCCTCGCCCAAAGCACGCCTTCTTCTTCGGAGCGGCCGGACGAACTAAAAAATCAATCGTTTTCGTCGTGCCTTCTCGCTCCCTTCACCACCGGAGCAGGAGGGGGCACTCTTTTCGCCGGCCCGCCCTCCCCCCGACGACCCCATTCTCGTGTGTTATCATTCATATTCCGCCGCCGCCTCCTCGTTTTTCCACATGTGTCCCTCTCGCTGTTTTTGGCAGCATTGCGTAGTCGAAAAAACAGCCGAGCACACACAACGAAAAAGGCCCCCCAATTTATATGCAAATTGGCCGAATTTTGGGGCTCAGATGAATTATGAATTCAACTAATTCGAAGGCTCGCTCGCCTACGTTTTTTCTCATTTCGAAATATAAGTGAACGAGTGCCGAAAGAAAAGACGAAGGAAAAGAGAAGACGGAGCGGCCGAGCGTTTCGAATGTCCCTCAGGGCTTCGCTTTCTTCAGATCTCTGTTTGTTTCAATGAT
This sequence comes from Caenorhabditis macrosperma, assembly GCA_963932285.1. Lineage (NCBI taxonomy): Eukaryota > Metazoa > Nematoda > Chromadorea > Rhabditida > Rhabditidae > Caenorhabditis > Caenorhabditis macrosperma. The sequence continues at coordinate 9,306,572 of OZ010621.1, read as the reverse complement.
GATGACGTGGCATTTGCCCTCTGCTAACAGGATTATCAGCAGCAGATGCCATCATCTAATCCTCTCATCATCATCATCACCATCAATGTTCGCCTTCTGCCCCTCTCAATGTTTTCAGTTCCGGAACTCTGTTTTTTCGAAAAGTAAACACGGCGACTGCCTCTCTGAAAATTCTAATTATTTCGCTTCTGTAAACACATTCCCATTCCCTTTTTACCATTTCCTCCGGCTCCGCCCACTTCCCGTTGCCTTTTTCGCCGGCGGCGTGTCGAAGACCTTCTTCTTCTTCTTCGCCTTCGCCTCCGTCGCACAAACTATTTCCGCCCCCGTCCACCTTCTCCTCCAATAGCATTCGTTATCAAATTTTCATTTTTGCAGTCACCATGGTGAAATTAGACTTGTCGTCGGGCGAGGACGAGAAGGACGAGGACCTGACGAAGGAATACTTGCCGGATGAGACGCCGATGGAGGAGACGACGACGCAAGTAGTGAAGCAAATGTGAGTGAGGGGACCTTCTCTCCTCTAATCTTTGATGGTATCTCTCTTTTCTTCTCTTCAAGAAGACTTATTTGAGTCTTTGAAAACCGAAATTCAAACAGAAAAACAGAACGAGAGAGAGAGAGCTTCGATTCGGAGAGACGCAGAGAGCATGGTTACCTGGGAAAGCGGGGAAAAAGGCGATGGGAACGACTGTTCCGCCGCCCTCAAATTCCATGAAATCAAATGAAAGAGCAGTTTTCACAGCGGGAACAAACCGTTCAATCGTTCGTCTTAAAATCTCGAAAAGAAAACGACAATCTTTCGCTGTTATGCGTTCGACACGCTCGAAAAACCGTCTTCGTCTCCAGTCTCCCTCTTTCGTTGCGGGACCTGCGCCGACACTACAGCTACAGAGTCCATGCTCGAAGCCAGAAAAGCGGTCCCCCATTGCGAAAATTACCATGTTCCCACCTCTGGCTGAACTTTCCTTTCTGAATTCCTAGTCCTCCAGCGGTGTTCGCAATGGAGCGCGTTTTCCTTTGAACTTTCAAAAAAGAATCAACAAACAATTGCATCGGAGAGAAACTTTCGAATAGGACAAGTTGTCGAACAACGTTCGTCAAAACACGTTCTCAAATCGCTCCAAATCGTTGTTCCCTTTCGATGATCTCTCCCGCCGGTACCATGATCATCATCATATAATGCTGTTTTTGTTAACTCTCCATTATCTCTCTCCCTCTTTTTTCGTATATTTTCGATTATTTCCCGGTATTTCTCTAAGGCAGCATAATGACTGTGTGTCGTCGATTTCTCTATTCAACGGAAAAAATATTTATTTTCAATTGACTCTCTCTTCGGCATTTCATTATGATGCTCCTTTGCGAATATATCGTCTTGAAATTGGCTTCTCGTCGTAATCTCTTCCAATTTTCCCCCCGGTTCTCTCCGTCTCTCCGTGCCCTGTCCTCTTTCTCTCTAAGAAACGAAGATGAGGGGGCAGGAAAAGCAGTGCAAAAATAAAATATAAAATCTGTGACCGCTCATAAAAATGCGAAACGATGCGATGTCACGAGCCATAAAAGAACAAGAAGGGGAGAGGCCGCAGAAATATTGCTTCATCTCGCATCTCCCGCTGACGTTTCTCGAAATTCCAGAGCAACGACGACGAAGGAGACGTTCAAGGATGTGGTTGTGAACAAAGTGATCGACGTGAAGGACGTTGTCAAAGAGAAAGTCATGCAGCAGACAGGAAGTGAGTCAGCGGCTTTTCCGAATTCGTAGCCGACGGTGTAATCCGTTGGTCAATGATTCATGAGGAGAACTCCAAATTCCGGAAGAGGAAAACACACAAATCGGTTCTGTGTCTGATCTGTGGAGCTTCTTCCGCTTCGAAACCACTTTCAAAGTGCAACGTGGTCTTTTCGGAATCCTTTCTCCCAAGTGCCAATTTCTATAATTATGGTCCAAGTGTTCCGAGAATGTGTATTGTGTACTGAAACAGACCACTGGTCAATCATTCTCTGAGCCTGAAAGAGCGCGTTTTCTGTGGCTGGCATTTTGTTTTCCACCTGAAACTGAGCGGTCCAAGTCATTCTATATACACTGCTCGTCACAATTATAGCCTCACCCCCAAATTTGACGGTAGGGCAGGTATTTTGAATTTTCCGACTGCGCCGTGTTGGAATTCGGTTAGAGCACGCCAAATTACTATGCCAGGACAATTTTCAAGTATCTATACGGAAAAATGTTCGTCTGACACCAAAAAATTGAAAAAAACATGAAAATTTACCTCGTCAGAATTATAGCCTCACCTAACCGATTACGCTAGAAATGAAATTCTGGAGGTCCAATTCTAAAGTATTTTTATAAAAGAAGGTAATACAAGTATTTTTGTTTCATTTTTTCCTTCACTTGTCTTTTTTAACCATGCCACGTGGTCCCCATCTCACTGAAGAGGGAAACATCAAGATTTTTGCCCATAAAGAGGCAGAATGGAGCAGTCGGAGCATTGTACGTCATCTAAAGTGATCACCGAAGTGTATCAACGACTCTACTGATTTTCCGCATCTGGGGAACACGCGGGCCACTTCGAAATATTGACTCTCTTGGCTCCGACTGGCGTGAATAGCAGCTCTGTCTTGTTGAAGTGTGAACTTCTTGGCGTAGAATCGACAGATAAATGGTAGGAGATGGTCTTCCAGCACTCTTTGACAGTCCGAGAGTTAATCTTGAAAGATACAAACTCGAGATCCAGTTCACCGACTGCGCTGAATCCTGCCCACACCATGAGTGACAAACCTCGAAAGTTCCTCTTCGAGGAGTGGATTGGAAGATCTTACCAGTAACAATTGGAGCCATCCGATTCGTCCAATTAAAACTTATTTTCATCGGAATAGATAATCTGAAGCCTTTCAATTAGTAAAACCTCATTCGTCGGCAAGAATTTCCTCTTCGACCAGTCAGTTCCCATTTTGTTCTCGGCGACTGCTACGCGGTTGACTTTGTGACGATCGGTGAGATGAGGAAAGGAGATCATATTTGCTCTAACGATGCTAGGAGACTAGTTGATCGTTGATAGCAGCTCACATCAAAGTTCAGCTCCTTCCCGATGTCATTTTAGCTGTTCATGGAGTTGGATGCGTTTCTAGCGATGGCCGCGTGGGATCTTCTAGTCGGTTTTCGCTTGGCTCCGGCATTCTTTTTGTTCTTGTTATCGTCCAGAAAGTCGATAGAGTCGTTGATACACTTCGGTGATCACTTTAGATGACGTACAATGCTCCGACTGCTCCATTCTGCCTCTTTATGGGCAAAAATCTTGATGTTTCCCTCTTCAGTGAGATGGGGACCACGTGGCATGGTTAAAAAAGACAAGTGAAGGAAAAAATGAAACAAAAATACTTGTATTACCTTCTTTTATAAAAATACTTTAGAATTCGACCTCCAGAATTTCATTTCTAGCGTAATCGGTTAGGTGAGGCTATAATTCTGACGAGGTAAATTTTCATGTTTTTTCAATTTTTTGGTGTCAGACGAACATTTTTCCGTATAGATACTTGAAAATTGTCCTGGTATAGTAATTTGGCGTGCTCTAACCGAATTCCAACACGGCGCAGTCGGAAAATTCAAAATACCTGCCCTACCGTCAAATTTGGGGGTGAGGCTATAATTGTGACGAGCAGTGTATATATAGAAAATGGCCGATTGCAAAAAACAGAGTTCGAACACCTTGACTATAGTCCTTCATCGGGGCTGCAAATCTTTGTCGCCTCGCTGCTTTGTCCCAGAACAATCCGCTTCCGAATCGAGCCCCAGCCACCAAACCAAAAAACGGCACACACGGCCTCGTCCAGTCCATTTTCACAGCTCGCCCATTGTAATTTGATATTTGGTGGCGACGCAGACTCTTTTTCTCTCTCTCTTTCTCTCCTCTTCATCCGATTGAATATTCTATTTTTTTACTTTCAAGTATAGAAAGAATGAAGAGAGAAAGTTGTAGCCGCGTCGGCATTGACTTGTCGGTCGGGATGCACGAAAAAAGTATCCCAGGGGAGAGGCGCAAAAATTAGCAGTGAGGAGGAGGAGGAGGGAAGCGGCGAGAGGAAGAACAATAACACATTCATCTTCGGACACACACCAAGTAGTCCGCCCGTTTATGAGTCTGAAATGGACGAAAGACGGCGAGGAGGAGGAGGATAAACAGTGCGCGACGACGAAAATAATTAGGCGGCGGATGAGGGGGGACGCAGACGCCGCGCGATGTTCTGGATTTCCGCTCGAACTGAAGCTATTTGTTTTCTCATAAGACCAAAAAATTGTACGAAACGAATGAGCAACGGGAAATGAATGAGCAGATGAAGGTGCGGATGAAGCGGCGGCGAACGGGTGAAATATTCGAGGGCAGTTGATCAATGTCAACGATGCATCGTTCTCTTCAATGATGAATGGTGACAGTGACTGAGTGTCCTCTTTTAGGGCGAAAACAGTGTGGACCAAACCCTTTTTCGAAAGACTTTTTCGACATTTTTTTCAATTAAAACGATGTCAAAAAAGTCGCGAACTTTGACGCTTTTGCGGCAGTGCAAACAAGCTTCCGGGTCGAAAAAGACGACTTCTGCAAGTGAAAAATGTTGAAGAAGTGTTTAAATAGTCCATGGGCAATGGATCGTAATGGAACAAACGAACGCATTTTCAGTGCCCGAATGGGCGTTCGTCTTCCTCGGATTCGTGTTCATTCTCATCGTTCTCGGCTGCGCATTCGCTATAATTCGCAAGTTGTTCGGCAAAAAACGGCACGGAGAGAAGAACAAGAAGGGCGGAATCAAGGGACTTTTCGGAAAAGGACAGGACGTCGTCGACGGGAAGAACATTCAAGGGGTAGGTGGCGGAGAGAGTCAGTTTGAGTGTTCCCGTTGTTTCAGATGGCACAGGATTTGGAAGAACTCGGAGACGCGATGGAACAGAACGAGAAAGCGCAGGCAGAAGACAAGGAAGAGGTGAAACTGGGAAGGATACAGTACAAACTCGACTACGACTTCCAACAAGGACAGCTGACAGTGACAGTGATCCAGGCGGAGGATCTGCCCGGAATGGACATGTCAGGAACCTCGGATCCCTATGTAAAACTGTATTTGTTGCCGGAAAAGAAGAAGAAGGTGGAGACGAAAGTGCACAGAAAGACCCTGAATCCGGTGTTCAACGAGACGTTCATCTTCAAAGTGAGTCAATTGAGAGCACTTCTTTCTCGACAAAAGAGCTCTTCTTCTTCTTCAGGTCGCCTTCAACGAGATCACTGCCAAAACGCTCGTCTTTGCCATCTACGATTTCGATAGATTCAGTAAGCACGACCAGATTGGACAAGTGCTGATTCCACTGGGAAAGATCGATTTGGGACAGGTGATCGAGGAGTGGAAGGACATTGCGCCGCCTCCAGATGACAAAGAAGCCGTGAGTTCCTCATGGATTGCTCTCCGGATGACTATGATTGTGTTCCAGGAGAAGAGTCTCGGAGACATCTGCTTCTCCCTCCGATACGTTCCGACCGCCGGAAAATTGACAGTTGTAGTGCTCGAGGCGAAGAATCTGAAGAAGATGGACGTCGGTGGTCTCTCAGGTACGTTTGTCTGTCCGAAATACACCACATTAGGTCTCCGGAAACCGTTTCTGAAAATTGATTCTGTAAGATCCGTACGTGAAATTGGAGACGCACGGAGAAGACAGAAAACGGTTGAAAAAGAAGAAAACGAGCATCAAGAGAAACACTTTGAACCCGTACTACAACGAGAGTTTCGTGTTCGACAAGTTGCCGTTGCACAAGATAAAGGTACCCGGGGGAACGAGCCGCGGGCTGCTCTCCCGTCTGTCTGTCACTCCTTCCTGTGCTCTCCCCCCGTTTCCGCTTCCCCCCTCCGGATGTCTTCTAACCCACTTCATTTCCCGGGTGTTTTTCCAGATCCTTACGTCAAAATAGTGCTGATGCAAGGCGGAAAACGGCTGAAAAAGAAGAAAACGTCAATCAAGAAGTGTACGCTTAACCCCTATTATAACGAATCGTTCAGCTTCGAAGTGCCTTTCGAGCAGATTCAGGTGGCTTTTTCTAACCCCCTTTCGTTCTCCTAACTCGGTTTCTTTCTTCCGGGAAAGCTCTTGGGTGGACAACAATCGGTGTGTTTGCAGAAAGTGTCCCTTATGATCACTGTGATGGATTACGATAAACTCGGCTCAAACGACGCCATCGGTCGGTGTCTCCTCGGATGCAACGGAACTGGTGCCGAACTCAGGTGAGAATCTTTCGAAGAGCCTCCTTATTCATCGGTTGGTTCCAGGCACTGGATGGACATGTTGGCGTCGCCACGTCGTCCGATCGCCCAATGGCACACACTGCAGCCAGTGGAAGAGGAGGGCGACAAGAAGGAAGAGAAGAAGTGATTGCTCTCTCTTTCTTTCTATCCGATACAGTTTGCCCCAAATCCTCCACTTTTGCCTTCTCCCTTCTTCACTTCCCCCCTCCCGCTTCTTCTCATTCTCCGCATTCCCCCCCCCCTCACCCGATGTACATAGGATCTAGTGATACTGTATCCGAGATGCATCCCTTACTCGCCCCCTCCCCCTCCCAATAATCCCTCTAAATGTGTAGAAATGAGTAGCAATTGTCAGTGCCAAGGCGGTGAACTAACAATACTTTCTCAACATCTTCTGAGAACTGTTTCCAGAGATTTTATAATTTATTTGACTTCATCTATGCCCCCTCCCTCTCATTTACTCACTAGATGTCTATTTCTTTGGGAATGTTGTTCTATTATTGTCAAACTGTGTGACTGATTGCGCAACGTTCGTATTTATTTAAATTCAAGAATAATAAAGTCTCCAAAACATCTGAACAACTTCTTTCAGCTCCCTCTTTATAAGTTAACAGCGGATCAACGGATGATCGGCGATTGTTCCGATTCTTCTCGTGGAGTCACCGATAACTACGTGCATGATGTGTTGATGGATTCTCACTTCGCTCACAACATCTTCCGTTCTCTGTTTTCTGGGTCTTCCCTCATTCTTTTCGAATTCGGTCACCAGTTCCTGCTTTCAGATTCTCCGGTTCTCCATTATCACTGTCTCATTGTCTTATTGAAAATCTTGAATGACACGAAATTTGAGAAAACCTTTTTTGTTTTGGATCGGTGAACTTCTGATGATTTCGGCAAATTTTCGTACTAGTCCCATCCAATGCTCCAATGATTGATCAATCCGACAGCCACAAAGGAAACGCTGCCGGAGAATCATTATATCTCAAGATTGATATGAATTACAAAAACGTTGTCAACAGCAAACTTGTAGATCATAACTAGGACTACAAAGTTGCGGTTGACAATTTTTCGAAATCTCTTATCAATCTCAAGATATATATATATTGATTCTTCGGCAGCATTTGGGGTGCTGCTCTACTCGCGGAGATACGTACAGAGTCCAGAATCGTTTATAATGAGGCTTTGTGGGAAGGTGAGATAGCTCCACGAATCAATATTCTAAATCTGCTATTGGGCTCTGTGAGCCGATTAAAAACAATTTTGAAATATCGCGATTTTGGGCAGCGCGCGTTTAAATCCTCGAAACGCAACTGTCAGATGGTCGAGAGGTGAACACGTAAGAAGACATTGAACTCCCAGAATGCTGGCCGGGTAACGTTGATCAGGGCAATGGCAACTTTTAGAAACATTCTGAAAACAGAATTGGAATACCGGGAACGCGCTCTATTCATTCCATTAGGTCCAGAGTTGTGCGGAATTCCAACTTCCAAACTCCGCTTTCCGGATTTCTAAAAAACCACTTCCGCATATCTCTGATTAGGCCCCATTCGAAACCGTTCTGGACAGTTCAGATAGTTCCCTTGTCAGTTCTGACGCTGCGGTCAATCTCAATAATTTCTGTGGAAACATTGGGATTACGGTCAGAATAGTCCGTTTCAGCTGTGTCTTGCACAGGAGACTGTCAATGGGTGTGCAAAGTATCATGTACCTCCGAAAAATGTTGAGGAATCGTTTCCTGTTTATAGTCTGAGTCTTCAATGAATACCAAGATGTGCTTTCGACGGGTTGCTATCGACCACCTGAACAGTCATCCCGAAATCACAAAATTCTTTTGAAATTGGAGGTAAGTTTCATTTTAATTAAATAGAAATGGACACTTGTTTGTCAAACGATAATTCCACCAAGCGACAGTGATCATTTCGGCACATTTTCTCTGCAATTTCCAGTCTGAATGTTTCTCATTCTGAACATCCGTCTGGGAATCTTTTATACTAACGCCAATTCAATGTTTAGAACTTGCAGCACTTTTTTAAAAGATACTAAATAGGATGCCATCGAAATGGCCCCACAAACGAAGAGAGCTCTGCTGGAGAATGACTATATCTCGAGATTGATAAGAGATATCAAAATGTTGTCAACGGAAATTAAGTAGTCCTAGTTATCATCTACAAGTTTGCTGTTGACAACGTTTTAATATCGCTTAGCAATCTCGAGATATAATGATTCTCCGGTAGAGCTTTCTTCGGTTGCGGGGCAATTTCGATGGCATCCGATAGTAGAACAAGTGGAAAAATGAATACATAACAGTCGCAAACGACAGGAATGGCTGAAAAAGAAATTGTCATCGGAACCGATTATCCAGTTAACAGAATCAAAATGAGAAGTTAACGCGGCATCAACTGTGCTGGTTTCTCGTAAGTAGTTTGCCTCTGAAAAACTGTGCTATTATCGTTAAATCTCAAAATCGGAGTTGACAATAAATATTCACACGTTCACGTGAGATATCTCGCAGCGAGAAAAGCACTGTAAACGCCGAAACATGCTGCGTCTCTCAAGTCACACTACACGTTTCGGTGTTTCTAATTCTTTTCTTGCTGCGAGATATCTCACGTGAACGTTTGAATATTTATTTTCAACTCCGATTTTGAGATTTACCGATAATAGTGATATTATCTGTTTTCTTGGATGTTGCCCATTGACTCACAAAGCTTTGGATTTAATTTCACGTGAATTGGTTTTTCTTCACGAGACCCGCCATCGCCGCAGCTGGGTCATCGCGCCACATTCCAGGAGACAGATAATACGTTGGAAAAATCTCAAACTCCCAGACTGTTTAAGTTTGTTCAAAACATTGTTGAAACAGATGAAACAGATAGCCGTCAATTCTGAAAAGCGAACGTCAACCTCGATTCACTTGTAGAGGGATGGACGTTGTTCATCGGAAGTGTCTGAACGGAGACAGTTCCACAAACTACCACCATCTCTCACTTTCAGCGATCGCATCCAGTAGAAAAATGTAAATCTTCACTTCACAAGTGTCTACTATTTCCAGTGTCACATCGAAGTTGATGGATTCGTGAGAGAAAGGGCACGCTTGAATTCGAAAAGACCGATGTAATCGTCTGATGTTTATCTCAAACAACGACACTTCGTGTCTATCATCACTTTTCGTCTCGGAAATGGTTCAGTGTGTTTGGAGTACGATATGTCAACGAGATACACGGGAAACACTCAAAAGCAGGGTGAAAAACAGTAGAAAAGATTACTGGATAGGGTGAAAAAGGAGACCCCAAATTGTAACTTCCCGTTTTCAGAACCTACCCATGGACATTTGAAATAGGAAAAACCGGTCTGAAAGTCAGCAATTGCAAGTGAACAATTTCAAAAATGTCACATAAAAGCTCGATTGTCGAGATTCACCAGTTTGCAGAACAGAGCAGAAACGGTGAACTTCCCTTTGTTTTTGCTATGAAACCCTTTGTTTTTGCTATGAAATGAACTTGGAATAACACGAGAACAGCGTTCCTTCGGCTCTCCGCAGACTTTTTCTTCTGGAGAATCGACGTCTTTTTTGCAATGCTTGCTTCAAAACGAACAACATCTTCCAGCGTACTCCTTCGTTTCCAGAGGTTTTCCTCTGAACGAATCACTCATTTGCACACGGAGAAACGGGAGCTCTCCTTCGCAGATGAAGTGTGTTCTTGTGCAGTTCTCCCCATTGTTATTTGATCTGTAGGAGGGGCCGTGAAGTGTCTCTCGTGTACTTTGCTCCTGCACAAAACATCCTCTAATCGTGTAGTTTTAAAGGGATTTCAAACAGAAAGAGTTTTGCCTAAACTGCTGTTCTGAACCTCTCATATTTTTTGAATTTGAATGATCAGGAACACTCCAAAATAGAAATGTTCGACATCTCTCTCTCGGAGCTCTCGGAGGAGCAAATGAACTTTGAGACGAAGCGATCGTCGTATTCATTGGAGTATTCGCTTTTCCCCCTTATTTTTCCAATTTCCTTGCCAGTTCCAAGTAATTAAATTCTCTTTTTTCCCACTGACCTTTGCGTAGTTTGGTGTCTCTGGACTCGAAAGTAATCCGAGAGAAAGAGAGTCAAGTGGCCCGTTTCGGAGGGGTTATCATTCGAGCGAAAGTAGCATAAGTTTGCGGATTCACTACATAAAACATCGCATTTCACACAGCCGAGTGTTCTTCTCATTCGCCTCCTCCTCCGTCATCTTTTTCTCAGTTTTCTTTCTTTTTTCTTTTTCTTCTCCACATTGCCGACGGGAAACGACGGCGCGATGCGCCTTGCCTCGGCCATCAAATAAATGCAATTTGTGGGCGGAGAGTTCGAAAGAGAAAGAGAGAGGAGGAGGAAGAGGAGGAGGAGGAAAACAGGGAAGTTACGAACAATAGTTAGTGCATTCTCACACGTTGTTGTTAATGAGCAGGAGGCAGGGGAAGGATGAACCAGGTTGCCACGACAGAAGACGTTCGACAAGATTGCTTCCGAGATTGGGTATTCTGCAGAAGCTCCACGTCACTCTGCCTTCGTAGAACCTACTTCTTCTGACTTCTTCTTTTCGGGATTATCAACGACGACAAATCCCTATTCGGAACCGTTTCTGATCTCAATCTCTACAATTGTCTCTCTTACATTCCAATGAGAACGTCTTCTGACACTCAAACCAGCACTTTACGGACTCTCGGTCCCTGTCCATTCGAACTTTCAACATGTGGTTGTCTCTCTCTCAATTTCTAAAAAACCGCTCGCCCCCTTCGTGCCCGGGGTGTTGTCTCCATCCGTCCGTCCGCCCCTTGGGCGCGGATGGGGCTGTCTGCCTCGATTTATGAGTCGCCCGTCGTCGCCGCCGCCGCCGCTCCTCCTCCTCCTATCTCTTCGTCTTCTTCTTCTTGCCTGCGCACGCACGCACATTCGCCTGACGATTACGACAATGATGATGAGGATGATGAGGATGATGATGTGAAACGTTTCAAACTTCTCAGGTTACTGTAGGTATTACTCAATCGTCTGGAAACTGGGCTGTGAAAGAGGGGGAGAGGAATCAGGTTTCAACGTGTCTCTGGGGGCCGACGACGTCAGGAATGATGTGCTGCCACGGAAATAGGTCTCAAATGTGTCGAATGCTGGTGAACTCGGGAGAATCATTCGAATGCGCCATTTGGGGATAATCCAATCCAATCCGCCGGCTAATCCCTTCCTAGTTCTTTCGAGTCAATCCCGAAAGGAAAAGTAAGAGAGGGAGGAGGCGAGGGAGCAACAACACAGAGCAGCGCCTAAAAACAACAACAACACAAGTCGACGACGACATGAAAAAGTAAAAAGTTTTGATGGTTCCGTGTGTGTCTGCGTGCGTGGATCCCTCGGCTGCTGGCCAGCTGATACGCTCCTCCGAGAAGAAGAAAGGGGAGGAAGGAGACAAGCGTTTTTATGTCTCATCGTCGTTTCCTTTCAATTTAGCCGCCACCACTGCCGCCATCGACCGATTGACGACCGAGGATGACGGATGATCTGTTCGGAAGAAGAAGAAGAAGAAGCACTAATTGGGCTACTGATGCCATTTCAGGTGGAGAAGAGGGGCAACTTTTGATCCCTTTCTCTCTCTCTTTCTCTCTCAATTTCGAAATGCGTTCTTCTGACCCGTCCGGGGGGGACGGGGGGTCAGCTGTTCGTCGCTTCGACCCGTCGGTCGGTGTGTCTAGAGTTACAATGTGTTGATTTATGACCTGAATGATACTCGAATGACGCGTGTATTGCCCCCTCCTCTTATAGTACCTAGTTATACGGTCGACGGATTAGCGAAGAGATTGAAGAGATGTAGGCGATGGAGAAAGCGAAAGTGACGTGGCGGGATGATGGATTGTTCGCGCCGCGCCGAAAAAGGCATCGAGGAGGAGCGTGCCAAATGAGACGGAGTCAAGACGGATGGTGGCACAGTGACATTCGATACGTGGGACATAAACACAAAGTTCACTCGACCTCCACGCTTCTAAGCCGTTCGTTTGGTCCCCCATCCGGGAGAGAAGGAGACTGTTCGTTCTTCGGAATGCGGTGTGATAACGACACGTATTGATAAGAGGAAGAGAGAGAGAGAGAGAGAGAGAGAGAGAGAGAGAGAGAGAGAGAGAGAGAGAGAGAGAGAGAGAGAGAGAGAGAGAGAGAGAGAGAGAGAGAGAGAGAGAGAGAGAGAGAGAGAGAGAGAGAGAGAGAGAGAGAGAGAGAGAGAGAGAGAGAGAGAGAGAGAGAGAGAGAGAGTTGATAAGATCGAAACACCCCGATCTATGGAGATGAAGAGAGACACAGAACTACGTGGAATGGTGTCTGGGCTCCGGGATTGCAGCAGCAGGTTCCCAAATATCACGCTGAGCGACGGGGAATAAAGCATTTTCGAGTATAATTGCACCTGCCCCACGAGGCCCCCTCACTTCCAGGTCAGTCCCCCGTCGATCGGAAAACGACGCCAGAAAGCGACATCCTTGGATGTGTTTCACTTCTCCTTCTTCTGCTTTTTGCAGTCTTCTTCTGGGTGTCTCTATCTCTCGCGTCCAATTCAATTCATTTCATCAATCGTCTCTGTGTGTCACGTTCTCTTCGTCTCCTCCTCCTCCTCCTCCTTCTCCTCCTTCTACCACTACCACCACCACCACTTCCCATTTCCATCCAATTCAACAATAATACGGGGCGCCTATCTGATAGATGACTGGTGATAACAATGTGACGTGAAACGAAACGCGGCGGCGGCGGTGGCGGCGGCGAGGAAAATGAAGATAGAGAAGAGAAAAAAGAGGAGGAGAATTTATTGGCGGACACGAACTGAGAGAAGAAGCGGGAGACCAAGAATCGTGCACTATGCCCTGCAGGCATGGCGTGCACAAAGTTCACCGAAGGTTCCCGGTTTTCTTTCAGTTGGAGACACCGTTCAGTGGTGGATGTCAGGTGCAGAGCTTCGAGACTCGGCAGAGGGACAATATTCACGAATCCCCATCGGACCAATAATCCCATCTGTTTTGACACATCAAACAGCCAGCAAATGACTCTCTCTCTCTTCTCAGTCTGTGTGTGTGTGTCGTTTTCTCTGGCGATCAGCCAAGAAGCCGCCAGATGCCAATCGTCATTTGTCAAGTGTCAGCCAAACCGACACTTTGTCTCCCACTTGCCCCCTACTCGTTTTTTTTGTCGTCGTGTCTGTTGTCATGTCCTCTCACCACGTGTAATAGGTCAATCAACGTACGGAAACAGGTAGATGATCATCCGGGAACCGCCTCACTTCGGACGACGTCTCCCGAGTATGCATCTCCTCAAATCCCCCCGTTTTCCTCTTCGGTTATCTGATGCGCTCATCCGTTTTCTGCTGCCCTCGTGTGTCCTTCCCGTCCGCCCGCCGTCCACTGCTGCTGCTGCTGCTGCGTGTTTCCACCACTCGTTCGCTAAACTATTTATGATATTTATGGGTTGTTCTGTGAGAGAGCGAGACCGAAAAGAATACAAACGGGGGCGGAGTCTATGTGTATCATCAAACCATCAGGCGTGAGAGCTTGTCCCCGGAACGGGCGCCGCCGCCGCCGCTTGTTTGTTTTTGCTTGCTCTCGGAGTCGACGGACGCGGCGACGCCCCTCTCTTTTTTGAGCTGGAATGTCTCCGGAGAGAGCAGAATGAAGGTGAACACTTCTGGTATGCCTAGTTTCACTCAGGGACCCCTGCAGTTTGACACTTTCACATTCTCCGGCTGTGTGAGACTAGAATGAGGAGGCAACGGGGGTTCATGAATAATTAATATCAGCCGGTCCCCCCCCCCAGTCGCTTCTCCGTCGCGCTTCTCTGCGCTCTCGTCTCTAAACAAACGCGTTCTTTGCGCGTCTGAACTAATGTTCGATCGTCGCGATATGGGGACAGGTGAACGCTTCATTAGACTCTTTTCGAGTGCATGGGAGACACTTGTGACGTGGCAACTTCTTCTGAACACTTTGTAGGTATTATATCTACTCTCCAATCGTCGACCGGCTTCTTCTTCTTCTTCTTCTTCTTCTTCTCCGCTTCGATTTCTTGAATGGAACTTGTTAGGTGTTTACAGGTTTCCACCAAGAACATGCTCTGCGTCTCTTCGGCCTTCCCGTGTCGCCTCCCCCTTCCACTCTTCCTTTTCTTATTCTCCTCGCGGTTCTTGCCCGTTCGCTCATTATTTATATCTTTATGCGTTTTGAACGTGCCCGCGCGAGAGGGGGGGCAGACACCGGAGAACGCTTTATTACACAAACACGTGTAACCCCTCTCTGTGTCTGTATGTGTGTGTGTATGTATGTTGCAATATGGGTAGGCAGTAAAGGGAAAGAGAGAGAGAGACCCCACGAATCCACCGGAAAAGGCGGAAGTCGCTCGAGGGGATGAAGAAGGCGAGTAGGGGGCACGCAGGAGGCGCACTCTGACACCACAGTGCAAACGCTGAAAATGGAGGAACGACGCTGAAAACAACAATATGACGTGGCGAGACTTTTATGAACAGAAGGCGCCCGTGGTAAACACGCGAGAGGAGACGACCAGCGACCCCTCAGTTCGCAAGATGGATTCACGCTCTAATGAGAGGGAACACGCACTTCACGCAGTGCACTTCAAAAAACGGCTACACTGAAAATGGAAAGCGCAGGTGGCAATGTCTCTTCCGGAAGTAGACCACTAACAAGATTTATTAGCACGTCAGAATGTGGTCTATCGGCCGCCGCTGCCGCCTCTCCTTCCCGTGTCGCGCTGACCACCCGCCGCCCTCTCCCCCTCCTCCTAATCCGCCTGATCGCGCAACGAACACCCTCGCTTTCTGAGTGACCCCCGTCCTTCTCATCATTCATCTTCATCATCGTCTTCTTCTTTTTCTTGAGATCAGGTGTCAGAAACCGAGATATGTGCTGCTGCTTGTGCGGCAGGTGCGCTCGTGCTCTTCACTCTTCCGGCACACACACACAAAAGTTTGCTCGTCTCCATTTCCTCTCTCCACCCCAAAAGCGTCTCAATTATTCAGTGGGGTGGTCGCCTCCTCCTTCTCTCCGAAGCCACGCCCCTTCTGGGCTGAAAACCGAAAGCCTTCTTCTCCTTCTTCTTCTTCTTCTTCGTGCCTCCGACGACGACGCATTCACATGTAGCAAAAAGCAAAAACAAGGTGCCTCCCGAGGAGGAGAGGCGGGCGCGGTTTGGGCGAGAGCATGTACTTGTACTCTGCGTGTCGAATGGTCTGAAAACAAGAGACACGGCGGTGTGGTCCCTGTGACTCTGTTTTACACTCTCCTCCCTTCTTCTCCCATTTTCTTTTCTTCCGAGAGGTCATATGTTTGCCCAACTTTCTCTCTCGCCCATCCCTCTCTCGCCCCTCTCCCCTTCGCGCCTATCAAATTGCAACAATTTCGTTTTCATCGTCTTGGTCTCTCTCTCTCTCTGTGTCTTGCCCAGAAGTTCATAATTCATCTCCCCCTCCTTCTGTTTCGCTTGCTATCAGTCCGAGAGAGAAAGAGAGAGACGCGCCGTGTTGTCTGACACGGCGACAATACTGCAGCCGGTATGATGATCCCCTCCCACAAGTTGGTCCAACAGCTGTTTTTCTGTTTTCGTGTCCTTTCTCAGCTGCCACGTCATTACCGTAATCCGCCGTCGTCTCTCTAATTATTACCTTGTCCTCCTGTCGAAACGCTTCGGGGCGGCTGGTTTTTGTGTTCCCCTCCTCTTCTCCATCCTCGACACTTTGGTCAAGAAAAGAGAAAAAAGAGGTCTGCGCAGTGCTGCCGCCTCTCTCTCTCTCTCCCTCCCTCTTTTCTCCTCGTTCTGTGTCTGTTATAGAAGGAGGAGGGAAGGCAAGAAAGCGTATTTGCGAATTGACACAAACTGTCCCCGCCCCCTTCCTCTGCAGCAGGAGAGCAGCACTCAGCGAACTGGTAGCAGTGCGGTGTTATGACGTGGCACACAAAACAAGCAGTACACACAAATCATCTGGCGTGTGAATGAGATGATCTCTCTAGTCGGCCTCAATTAGCGCGCCCGCCGGCTGCCTGCAACGCGCCCCCTCTCGCTCTCAGCTGTTCACACCGCGTGTCTGCGTCTCCTCGAGAACACGTTGTTCTCTCGTTTTGGAGGAACCACACACACACAATATCAGTAGTGCGGAAGGATCGGAAGCGACCGTCTTCCGCCGCTTTTTGCACTTGTTCCAGAGCCAGCTGAGAGCTCATCGAATTGACATCGGGGGAGGGCAGAGGGAGGAGACAAGACACACACATAGAGATAGAGAGTGTGTGTTGCGATTTCGGTTTCTGTTCTTTGAATGATGTGACATGGCGGCGGCAGTGGCACGAAAGAGGCCATTTGGCGAGACATCAAACGACAATGGAAGCGCTTCTGCTCAGGTGGTGGGGTCGTATTCCCGGGTGCAAGTACACCTGGTGACGTGGCCATCCTCTCACCACTACACCAACTTTTCCACAGAGCATCCCACCACCCCATCAACAGCTATCGGCCGCCGAGTTGTTTGCTCTTTCGATAAGCCGTTCATAATTCTCAGTGTCTCGCCATCCGGCACACTCCTTTGCCGCGCGCAGGCGACCCCTATTCAATTCCGTCGTCCCGTCCGCTGGCGTCCTCTCCTCTCGTTATGTCTCTTTTTCGTGTTTGGGCCCATCGTTGCCCGCCCCTCCTCCTCCTCCTCCTGCTCCTGCTACTCCTTCGGTTTCTTCGCGCCATCGCTGTCACGAAGGGCGGTCTGCCCCCACCGAAATCTTGTTACATTGCAGAGGCCCCCCTTCGTTTCCCTCCTACCCGTGTCACACCAATTAGACAGACGACAAACTGCCGCGTCGCCCTCCCTCCGATGGTCCTCCTCGCCCCGGGAGGAGGACCATTTCCGAATAAGGGGGCGGGACGCTGTCACTTGACACGAGACTTCTTTCTCTCTCTCGTTCAAATAGGCTTCTCGTTGCGCCCTCTCCTTCCTCTCGGTTTCCACACATTTTGATGCTCTCGCTGAGCAGCGCCCGGCGACTCCGCCCTTGATGATTTGTTTCCGCCGGCGCGTGCCACCGGAAGTCACCATTTCCCCTCGGGTGGTGAGAGCGTCGGCGCAGCAGCTCGCCGAGCTTATGAACTAAAAAAGAAGAAGAAGAAGAATCCTTTGGTTTGCAGACTTTTGAGAGAGAGAGAGAGAGAGAGAGGACACCAATCAGGACGGTTGTGTTTGTCGTCATTACTGGTAGAACGTATCACTGAACAAGCATACACGTCTCGCAGTGTGTGCCCCACTCGTGTGATTCATAATTCACAATGTGTCGGTCACCCGCTCGTTTTGCTATGACCAAGAGGAAGGGAAACGGGGGGCGGCGCCTCGCTTCCCCCGGCACTTTGAAGTTCCCGCACAATGTGTGCTCGCGGAGCCTGGACGAGGGGGGCTCGTCGGCGCCAACGAATCGCTTCTGACCTGGCACCTCTTCAGGAATGAGGACCAGTTCGTTCGCACGCTGCTGCTGCTGGCTGCCTGTCACTAACTAAATCTTGCGGCCGTCGTCGCCATCCGTCCGTCCGTCGTCCGTCTGTCATCATTCGCCGCCTCCTCCCTCCATCTCGTCCCGACCTTCACTTGCCTAAGTCTCATCGAATCATAGACTCCATAGTTGGTCGCGCGTTTCGTCAGCGCGTCGCCTGTGCTTATCTACCGTATTTTCACTTGTCAAACTTCTATAGTAGAGAGAGAGAGAGATATGTGTGTGCGAGCGAGCGAGTGAATGTGTCTGTGTACATTTGTTATGCCTTGTTCTTTTAGCCCGCGTGTGTTTTGTTTTGACTCCCGACTTTCGATTCCGATGCGTTTCAACGGTTTCAGAACACTTTCAGCAGCAGCCTCTAGAGCTGACCCACGACCCTGGTCACCCCCGCTTCTCTCTGTCTCAAACACCTCACAAGTACCTGATACCGAAAGTTCAACCCCCTCACACGATGGCATCTCTCCTCATAAATCGGCAGCTAATTATGGTGTGAAAGGTCCCATGAAAAGAACATATAAACGCAACTAGACGACCTCTCCTCCTCCTTCCCCCCCAATTGAATATATTTATACAAGTAATCGTGTTTGCCGACTCCGCACCGCACGCACTGTCTTTTTGGTACAGTGGCTTTGGCGCTTGCGCTACGCGCGCCGGCCCTCCGCTGCGTCGCCGCTTCCATTCGAGCGCCCTCCAAATCTTCACAGCAGCAGCCGACGTCTTCTTCTCCTCCATCCTCGTCGTCAGCATCATCGTGCGCGACCTACAAGCAGCGAGACGCCACCCCCGATTGTCACCTTCTCCCTTTCCGTGTTGTTTTTTGGATGCGGTTTCGGGTTCCGAAGTACTCAACAGTTCCCTCATGTGATCATCCGTCTTCTCCCACCGGCGACTACGCTTATCACACTCATTGTTATCAGCACTCCCTTATGTGTTTGTTCTACACGCATTCTAACCCCCCGACTTCTTCCCTTCTCTCCATCTTCTTCGCCACTTCTTCTAATTCCTTGTCACGCGTATTCTGGGAGTCTTCGTCACGTCAGAAGGAACGAAGACGGAGACCTTCTCGAGATTTACGACTTGACAACTTCCACCGGCGGATATGTGCTCTCTGCTCTCGGGTTCACGGTTCCTTTTTGTTTGAATAAACCACCTGTCGGTATGCCCTCTAAATGACACCCTCTGTCCCGTATCTCGATGGGAATCTTCGAGTGAGACTTTGAAATCGAAAGGTCTCATCACTGGCCACCCGTACTCTTCTACAACGAACCCCTCCAGAACGAAAACCACAATCCGTCTCCAATTGTTTGCTAATTTCCAATTTCCTCCTACTCCTCCTACTACTTCTCCTCCTCCGTCATCTCCGTCCACTACGATTTCCCGTTCCTTCGCCTGCTTTCTCTCTCTCTTTCTCTCCCCCCTTCCCTTTTCATGCCGTCGCCCGTTTGTGTCAGTCATCATCGCTTGTACTTACTATAATACGCACCATCTGCTATGATGTTTTCTGATGGTAGCAGCCCTTTCCTCGCCCTCACAGGCTCTCCCGTTCTGTCCCCTCCCTCCCAATGATACCCCCTCCTTCTCCTTCCCGTCGCGGTCGTCCCCGCTAGTCCTCCTCAAGCATTTCTTTGTTAGCACACAGGTGAGCGAGCCGAGAAAACGCTCAGAGAGCACACCGCCCCGGAGGATAAGTAGTGGTGTTTAGCTCGTACACTCGCAGTAAGTGTCATAACACAATGAGGTCATGCCGAGGAGTAATTGTCAGAAGAGAACTGTCATCCTCGGAAGGGGTCCTCGAGGAGTGTCGGGTAAAGGGAAATTGGTGGCTGGTGGCCGAAAAGACCATGGGCATACCAAAGTGTGTGCGTCTCCTCCTCCGCGTCTCATCCACCCCGAGAGACAATGTCTCTTCTCACTCGAAACTTTTCATCACCCTCCTCCTCCCCCCTTCCTGAACGTGGCACCGCCCGTGTTCTTCTGAACCCTCCCTCCTCGAGGGGCTAATAGTAAGCCCCTCGTGTCGAATTTCACCACTCTCCCACATGTCCACTTTTTGTGTCCGTTGACACCTTGTCTCCCCCTCCTCATTATTGTCTTGTTAGTGCCCATTTCAATGACCCTCCTCCGCCCTCCTTCCCCTTCGGAAGACGTAGTAATGCGAAGGTAATCGTCTCTAATGAGGTGTGACGTGGCACAAGAACCACTGCTGCTGTGCAACCAGCCGTTTGGCCACTTCCTGACCTTTCGGCTCGCGCGCGGATTAGCACTTACTCTGTTCTGGTGTGATGTGGCCATGTTGTTGCAGAAGCAGCAGCAACAGCGCCGGCGACGGCGTGATATGATCTTCATCTCCCCCTCATCTTTTTTAATCTTCGCCTCCCTCCCCTGCCTCCTTACGCTCGCTCCTCACTTATTCATTCAACCATCCAAAGACCCATTCACTCATTCATTCAGTCATTCAGTCAGTTCTCGGTGGGAGGCCTTTCCCCCCTCCGAACACAGTGTCAGATAGAGACACAGAGAGAGCGCGCTCGTGGTGGTTTTCGGAAAGGAAGATGATTGTTTGTGTGACAGATAGATACGTGTGTGTGTGTGCGTATGTCTCTGTTGTCCCCCCTTCCCGCAACAAAGCATTCCAGAGTTCCAGAGTTCCAGAGCATCATCAGCCAAAGTTCATCCGAGAACACGCGTAACCAACCAATTTGTCGCCATATAAGCGACAATTAAGTGGTTTTGTGCGGATTGGGGAGGGGGGAGGAGGGCCTCTTAGCCCATTCGGCCCTCCCAGATGTGCTCGAGCAGACGGTCATCTCGAGAGACGAAACTTATATTTGCTTTGTACTTTGACGTCGTCGTCGTCGCCGTCGTAGTCACCCGCACGTCTTCTGGAATTCACTTACTGAATCATTCACCACTCCACCCTTTTCAAATTTGTCTTAGTTTTCGCCTGCGTAATGTAGTGGCTCCTGATTGACTTCCTTCTCTCTCTCTCTCGCTCTCAAAAACCACCATTTCCGTTACATAAGCCTGGAACACTCTGTTATGGTGGGTTTTCTTCTCTCTCCTCCACGTCTTCTGCTTCTTATTCTCCAGAATCCGCTGGTCTTCTGAATCCCCGGGGACGTTTGTCGCCTTCTCTCTTTTCACTTTCCACAATTTAAACCTCCAATTCATTCTCTCTTCCCGATGACACATCCATCTCAATGGCATCGCTTCTTGATCATAAGAACAAAAAACGAATCAGCGTTCGCCCTCTCTCTAAGTGTGTAAAAGAGACACGAGACAATTAATCGTGGCGAGACCACCTTCTCCTTCTCCTTCTTCTTCTTCTCGCCCTTCTCTCGCCGCTCCCGTCCCATCCGTCGTCCGCGTCTCTCGTCTCGAGACGAAGACGTCGACGACACAATCGGTGTTTATTTTTGCGACGTAGGGCAATTTTACTCGCAAACATATGAGCGGGAGAGGGAGGCGCCGACGACACCCGGGCGGGCGGCCTGACGAGAGGTTCAGATAGCGGGAGACTCAGAGACGAGGAGGAGGCCTGCGGGAGGCGAAAGCAGAAGAAGCGGCTGCTGCTGTTGCTGCTGCTGCTGCTGCCACCGCACGGCGAGAAGCGGACACACTTGAACCGCTTTTTTGTGCACGGCGAGGTGAACTTTTGGCATGCCGGACGGACTACTGTAGTTATAGGACACGTACATCACCAACTGCTGACGCAACCACCTGATCATCTTGATTGATCTCTCCCCTTCTCTCTTATCTACATCGAACATCTCCCACTGTCCCTTTCCTTCGTATCGCACTTATTTCGAGTTTTCTTCTGCTGAAAGGCTCTCGTGGAATGGAATGTGTCCGGTGAGGAGATCAGATGCATTCCGGAAGCGGAGCGAATTGAAAACGGATTAGAAGCACGCGGAGATCAAAAACACCTCCTGCATGTAGTTTCAGTCGGATGTCGTCACTTGTCTGTGCTGCCACTTGAACTATCCGGTAGCCTCGTTCATGAGTCTCCCCTTCTCCCTTCCTCCTCCTCCTCCTTCGCCCTCCTGTTTGCCCAGCCTGACAATTGACCTGACCAACAGCCTGCTACCACCCCGGAGTCTCTTCCCACTATTTATTACCCATTCATCCTGGGAGAAAGAACTCTTGAAGGGGGCCGCGCCACGTCAGAAGCGGTTCCCTCGGGGGGACCCTCGTGTTTGTCATATTGTCATTAGCGGGTCATCCTTCTTCCTCACTCCTAATCCGCCTCTCTCTCTCTCTTCCTCTCTTTCCTCCTCCTCCTTCATTCCTTTCTCCCTCACTCCTCCTCCTTCTGTTGCTTTGTGTTGAAGGGGAGGGAAGAAGCTGAGAACGGGGCGACAAATGAATTAGTTGCTCTCAAATGTTGCCACGTCATAGGAAGTCTCTCCGGGTGGGGGGCTACCGTCCGTGGCGGCTGCTGCTTTGAGGTCGTCACTGTCACCGTCGAACTGTTTTTGATCGCAAACACATCGCTCCTCGTCTCTCGCGGTGTCTCCGTCTCTCCTCCTCCCGATGACTACCTCCCTCCCGCCACACCGTCCCCCCCTCGCCGACTATTCCACCTTTTTGTGGTATGTACTAGCCCTCGGTCTCTGCGTCTCTCAGCCACCCCTCTCTCGCCACTTCCCCAATTCATCCGCCACGGGAGTAGGGTAAGGTTACGGTGTCCAGCTGCAATGTGAGAAGACCCCACTGGAACTGGCCACGTGCTCCCCGCGAGAGAGCACCTTGATTCCTGTCGGACTTTGTGCTGACTCTCTTCCCGCTCCGCTCTCCTCCCCCTCCTCCCCGTCTTCTTATCACTTGACTTTTTTTGAGCGACACCGGACAAGACCAGGTCGGAAGACGATGTTGCGATTTTAGCCGCGTTTCGTTTCGTCTCTCTTCTTCTCTCGCGCCTATTCCTCTCCAGCCACTGGGATCCTGGCGCTCGGTGGTCCTGCCCCGGCTGCTAAATACACCAAAATATTTGATGAATGCGGTGCGACGGCGGTGCCGCCAATGTCTCTTTTCCTCCTCTTCCTCGCGGGCCAGTCGTGTATGTGCTCTGTGTATGTGCCCCACTAACCGAAGACGACGACCCTCGCCCGCCCCACGCCACTCCCACACCCGTCTTCATCCTTTTCCTCCTCTCTCCCTTCTTCCTTCTTCTCCTTGGTGCTGTTCTAGTTCGTGTTTTTACTAGGCTCCAGAGGGATCTGCCGCCGAGAGAACTCCCCCCCCCCCCCCCCCCACACCACATATCCCTCCCCTCCTCCTCCCGTTCGTTCCTCGTTTTTCATCTTGCCGCCCTATCTCTCATCTTCCCCACTAAGCTATTGACACCTCCTCTTACAGAATAGTTCATCACTTTTGGGGAAACAAACTGGAAAAGACTGCGCGCACACGCCTAAGAAGAAGATGAGCCGTCTCGACAATCACTGCAGCGAGGACGTCAGCAAAGAAGACGAATGTGTGCCGTCATCTTCCGAAGATAGCCAAGGTAATGGAATTGTAACCGAACCGTTCCGTGCGCGTCCGTCAACCCGATACGGGCAGCCGGTAGGGGTCGCTCTTTTTGAGACACCTCGACCCGGTCCAGCGTGAAATGTTATGATTCCCGCGGCGGATTAGCGCTTAGAGGATTAGTCGAGCAAATGCACGAACACACATGTTAGAAGACACCAATAGTTTTTGGAACTTCTTCTGTTTACCGCCGTCTTATCAGTTGATATCAACCAAAGTATATAAAATGAGAGAAAGTGAAGACCGTGCCAGGAAGTTGCGAAAGTGCGCGCCGCACGTTGCATACCGTACCAGTTGGCCCACCCACTGAAACTTTCTATACTTTTTCTCACTTTTGCAAAATTGTCATTGTTCCCGTTATCCTATAGTTCAAAAAATAAGAGAGAAAGAAGCGAGAGAATGCGAAAAACAGAGTATATTTCGATTTAGAGGATAACGAGAAAAGATGGTAATTTTCCGTAAAATGAAGAATTTGCTAATGCATCAAAAACACTAAAAGATTCATTTTCAGACGGCGTCTCTTCGCCCATGGACAACGGAGATGAACCAGAATTCTCACAGAAACACTACGACATTGAACCATGCTACTATAGTATGACTGGCAAATCGGATAGGAATTGCCGAGGAAAAGTGAGTGCTTATGTGCTTTTTTGAAAAATTTTCCAAAACTTTGCCGCTTCCGAACTCAGCTGTACTCTGTTATATTTATAATCGGAGGCGACATCTTATGTGTGCGTCTCCTCGACCTCGTCAGTGTCTCGGCACTCGAAAAACCAATTAATTGTTGTTCCGCGAGGCGATGAGACGCAGGCAGAGCGATAGATAGACGAAAGGGGGGCAGGGGGGAACGAGGGACAGTCGTTCATAATTCAAATGTTCACGAGAAGTGAAAGAACACCGCGAAGAAGACTTGCAAAAAACCCTGGAAATTCCGCGTATTTCCTCGCATTTCCTCGTTCCTCCGCGAATCGTTTCGATCGCATCGGCTAAACCCAAACATTGCACATACATGAGCACACACACACTGCGAGCTCCAATCGAGAAGGTGAAGAACCAGAAAGTCAAACACACTGGCGAGCCGAAGATACAGAGACGGCAAATTAGAACAATTTGACCCGCTTTGCCCTTCTCAGTCGAACGCTCATTCGATTATTTCCGCCAGAAAGCCCCGAGTTGGAAGCGCATTAAAGCGGTATGAGCCGACGAAAACACCCTCTTCCTTCCAAATTTTTGATCTGAAATTTGAGACAATTGCTTTTTGTGACAGAGAAAGCAAAGTCAACAGAAGTTTTCGGGGGACCCATGGCGCGAGGGCTGCTCCTCCTCTCCCCATGAGAGTACAAATAGAAACGACGATAACGTTGAGAGGAGGAGCAGACAGATATTATTATGCGACATAAGCACACAAAATGTTTTTTTGCCGCATTAAAAATATGATTTGTTTGTTTGTTGTGAGTGTGATAGCTGTTCCACAACAATATGCGGCAATTGTTTTTGAGTCTTGATGACCCTGACGAACGCTTTCTTTTTCCGCGAGAGGTGTCAAATGACAGCATGCGTCAGTTGTAAGAGTTGAAGGCACACACGATAAGGTCACCTGAACACTCCCCGGGTAGTACACAATGTGGGCACAGAAATTAGCTCAGTGTTGATTAGGGGCCAGTACAAACAGTTTTGTTTTCAGGTATACCGGTATCGAGAAGATAGTGATCTAAAAGGATTCCAATCGCACGATGGCACAATGTACAGGTTGCGAGATTCAGTGTTTGTCGAAATCTCGCAAAACGAGCCATACGTGATTGCGGCGATTTGCGGATTCAAATATGTGAGTGATGGAGAAGCGGCCCGAATGTCGGCAGATGGCCACAGCGCGCGAGATGCTACAACACTGATTAATGTGCTGGGTGGATGAGGCTCGAGCCGTAGAACTTCGAGAGAGCAAAGTGATTCATTTTATATGCATAGAAATCAAGTTGAGATTCCGCGGGGATGCGTTGGACAACCACCCGTATCACATTGCCAGAGAACACATGACGAGTCCCGGTGATCGCTTTTTGATATCACGCAAGTGTTGTTTTTTCATCTATCCCTTTGCTATCTGCACTCTCGAGATGAGAGAAGAACGTTCTAGTTGAAAAAGTGACGCTACGACACTTTATGGAGTGGACAGGTGGTGGCGGCGAATGACATCGCGACCAGGCGAAATCAGTGACAAGAATTAGCCAAAGATAAGATAAGGAATGGAGAAATAGATGCTTGAGAGGGAGAATGTTGCGAATTGCAATGATGTTTGAAATGGTAGAAAACCGAAAGGGGAAATAGGACACATTTATTTGAATAACTTGCTCGAAAAACTTTACAATCACTGTTTCTTGAATGCAACTGCTATTTTCCTCTGGACGACTTGGAACTTGTTTTCGAAATTTCCATCGCCTCATCGGTAAACTTCCAAATATTCATCGGACTACTCTCCACTACTGCTCGCTACCTGTTTTGTGGTTCGCCGATCTTTGCCAAATATTGACAGAGTGTTATTGAGTTCATCCTCTCCATCTGCCCTGCCGACTGATAACATTCTGGAAAAGAGGGGTTGTGTGAAATGTATATACATTCACTGAGTCATCTGCACTTTCCACCCCGATCGTTCGTCTTTCACCGCCTTCGCGAGACTGTCATAATCGGATTGCGCGGCAGGTAGAAAGGAAAAACGCATTGTCAGGAAATGAGTGCCTTCTCTCGTCCCAAAGACAACTCCGAACTCTTTCGAAAGGGCATGCGCACGTTGCGGAACGTTTTGGTCAGTGTTTTCGTGGCGTTCGTCTGGACATTGATAATGACGAATAATAAGTTTACACCCTTGCCGCCTCGCGAGCTGCAGGAGGCCCAGCGTAATGCGCTTCTTGTTGACACAGCGCATTCACAGCCAGCTGAGAGTATTGCCGTTTCGGGCATTCATAATACGCTCAGTTTGGAAGTAGTGGGGAAGAAGGAAGCGGTACTTTTTGAGAGAACAATTGGGGTAATTCCCAAGAAGAGAAACGGGTTCAGCTAGGGAGAAAGACGGCGGCGCCTCGAAAATGGATAATTGGAAGGGGAGATGGCTATCTTTCAAGTGTTTTATTTTCAGACGAAACGAGAGCATGTAGTTGTGAAACTGACGAGGTACTTCCGGGCCGAAGATATACCCGACATCTCATTGAATCTAATGAAACAAGAACGAGCCGAGCTCGAAATTAACCCCCACCTGTGTCCGGTAAGTGCATTTCAAGCATCTCATGCTACCAGATGTGTTCGTTTGTAAAATAAACAAAGTCAGTTTATGTTTTGCAAACAAACGCTCCGTCACGCAATCATAAAAAGCCAAACTCTATCCTCTGTCTCTTTTCAGCAGTCACTCAACCGAGAACTCTTCAATTCCGAGATACAGTTAACGCAACCAGTTTCATGTTTAAGGTCAGTTCTCATGGTTTACCGCTTTGATTGCTTAACGAGTGTTATAATGTCAAAAGGACGCACGCATCCTTCTCCCAAGGGAGCAGTATTTGTTTTGAAATCGGAGCTCTGGTGGGCCGAGAAGAATGATGACGACGGAGAGTCTGTAATTAGAATACCCCCACTCGATAAGACGGGTGCCATCTTTGCCCGTGTGTGCCCAAGTGCCCGGAACTCTTGCGGCTCTTCTCACAACTTTGACCTTTCCACCACTCTGTCTCTCCATGTCCAGCTTCTCACCTTGCCACGTTTTTTGTTGAACTTGAATAGGATCATCGGTGGCTGAGGCTCTCCGCGTGCCGTTGAAGAACACATCAGCAATGGCCACTCAATCATCTTCTTTCCTCTCTTGTTCCGCATGCTCATTTCCCCGGGGACCGAATTAATTGATGTGACGAGAGAGAGAGAGCGAGACGCATGGTCGGCTGTGTTGTACGTGTTGGAAAATGGTGGGAAGAGCGACCGGGACATCAATTATTCCACTTGTTTACCGCCCACTTTTTCATTCTCATCCGTCTATCCTTTGGCAGTTCACCGGTCCCAAACCGTTTTTGGCTTTCGTTTCTTCTGGCAATATCTTTAATTTTCATCAATAGCGTTCCCACGCTAATCGGCAAATCTGTCGGATTGCTTTGATCCCGGTTTCGTACTCTCCTTGACAGTGTTTGACCCTGAGCGTTACTCGTAATTGCCCGCATCCAGTATGTTGCTCGACGTCAGAAAACGTCTCGGATTTCATTGCGGTAGCGTTCTTACCTCCTTGCGAGCGCCACGCGCAACCCATCTGCGTCCGTCGATTTCTTGGGAGGGCCTCCCCGCCGTCTTTCCTGTCATATGACGCGGCAACTCGGGTGTGTTCTCTCCCATTCCCTTTGTTCATCATCATCGTCCTAGTTGGTTTCCCCATGTTTCCGGCATGTCTACGTCTATTTTTTGGCACAGTGGGGATTCCTTGGCAGGTTGCCAACATTGCTATTCCCGCCTAGTGCGTCTATTTCGAGCGCCCCGCGAATTCTGATTGTGGTCGTAAAGTTTTGTTTTTGCGACTTTCCTCTTGTTCCTTCTGTCATTGCTCCGGGTGGTTGAACGCGCTGGGAGAAACTTATTTTTCCCCAAATTTTTCAGCATTTTCGCATTTTTTAATTCAGTTCGTTAAGCAAATCTTTTTATACCACTACCACTTGAGACGCGTAATAGAAAAAAAGTATGTGTAGAAAATGAGTAAGATCCGCCGCCAAAACACATTCAACTCGGAAGAAAGCGAGTAGGAGAAGCACAGAAGCTGCTTTTTCAAGCTTCTCCGTCGTTTTCTTTTTTCGCCCTCCACCAGAGGCTTCGCTGTTTTTCTCCTTCTTCTCGCTGTCCGTCATGTTGCATGTCCGACTACCGCTCGATGCGTCATCGTTCATCAGTTTAGCGTTAAAATAATAACAATAACGTAACCGTTTGTTGGATTTTTCTCAAAATTAATACGTGTTTTCTGCAGAGGCAAGTGCATTGTGGAGTACGTGAAAGACGTGCGACAGGCGCGAACTGTTGCTGATTTCTCTCTCGACAACGACACTTTCTTCTTCTGTCTACACTACAACCAAGACTCCACAAAGCTGGCGTCGACGCATTACGCCATACGAATTGGCAGCTCTTTCCAGGTGAGTCGAACTATTTTTTTTCATAAGCTTACTTAACTATCTTGCGCAGCTCTCTCATGGATTCTCTTCATAACTATATCATTTTTCAGGCGAAACTGCCGCCGGTAGCAAAATGTTCTGTTGGAGATGAAAAAGATCGCGATGAGCTCCTGTACCGACCGAACAGTATTGACGAGGAAACCGAGAAGGACTATATCAAATTGGCCAGATGCTTCCGTACGTATACGTTGAGTGGGAATCACATGCTGGATTCGCAAAAGAATGCAAGAGTAAGTCATTTTCTCATTCGATTGAGCATGCCTTGTTACGGTTTCCAGTCTCAGGTCAGCGATTTGCTTATGGACGAAGCCATTATTCAACTACATCGGAGCGGATACAAAGTCGATGATGCATTGAGCGAACTGAACGCGAACGACATTATATTGACTACGGACGTGGACAACATGACGCAGGATGACGCGAAGAAGTTCGCGAAAGGAATCAAGCAGCTAGGCAAAAATTTCTCCCGTATTCATCGGGAGCTACTGCCGCATCACAGCCGGGTAAGCCTTTTCTAGCAATATATCCATTTTGATGAGACGTGAAATAGCTTTTGCGCAACGCTCCATAGAAATTCAAAGAATAGAACAACACGAGGTACTCCTTTCGTCTTCTTTTCCTCTTTTGGTTTGAACTGGTGGCGCGGAGAACAAGTGGGTAAACATGACACGTTTTTCCCTCTTCCCGATTTGTCTCCCTCTTTTTTGCTCTTCTTTTCTCTCGGATTGGCCACCCCCGAGAGAAAGAGCAAATAGATTGAGAGCTGCGGTCGATGTGTTCGTGTACCGCTTTTTTATAGTGGGTACTCGTGTCCCTTGAGAGGAGGAAAAAGAGAAACAAAGAGCCTGAAGTAACACACTATCATCACCCTTCTTCTTCTTACCCCTTCTCGTTTCTTCTTCCTCTGGGTGCGGCCGAAAACCAATAGCCGAACCCATTTCCTCTTTTTCTCCGCATTCCCAACTGCCCGTCTCAAGATTTACGACCATGAACTTTTTGGGTGACAAGAAGAGAAAAGAGAGAAGAGGAGGGGAAAATATTCGTTTTCTTATCTTCTCTCCAACTCTGCTTCTCTCCTACTCGTCCATTATTCTTTTCCTCGTTATCAGTCAGCAGGCGGCGCTCGTCCGATTATTCGCATTAGTGTTGGCAAACTGCCACTTAATGGGTGATGCGATGAGAGAGCGAGTGAAAAAGAAGATACGTATGAAAAACGAACGAGGTGTTTCTGTTTGCAGGAGCAGCTCGTTTCCTACTACTACCTCTGGAAGAAGACGCCTGAGGCGACGAAGCCAAAGCAAGCGGCTCGGCGAATCAATCCGGCTAGTATTAAGCGGCCGACGAAGGAGAAGGTTAAAGTGTCTCGGCCGACGTCGACTGAATATCTTGACTTTGACTCTGCAAGCGAAAGCGACGTTGAGAATAACGGTCCTTCCGGAAGGGCGTGCCATCATTGTTACGGAGCAGGTCAGTCGCACACATAGAAATCAACAATCATAATAGTTTATTTCAGAAAGCAAAGACTGGCATCACGCGAACGGACTTTTGCTGTGTACCGACTGTCGGTTACACTATAAAAAGTACGGACAACTGCGACACGTGGCAAATCGTCCCACTCAAGTTCCCGCGTGCCTTTTCAAGCGTTCGAACTCTGACGAAGAAGAAAGTGGTGTGCGGACGAGAGCCGGCAAAAAAGAGCAACGTAGAAGGTACGTTCCATTGGTGAATTTGTTTATTGCATTTCTTTCATTTAATTATGTATATCCAATTTCCTGCTCTCGATTATCATAACAATTGGATATATTTGTCTCATTCCTCACATACTCCAGCTCTCCAATTGTCTCTTTGCACTGCTTCTCTCGTCTCCCTCTCCTCTCGCTTTCTGTTTGTCTCGAGGCGTCAGTTGATAACGAGGGGACAGGCAGCCAGCGGTCGGTCGGTCGCCGTCGCCCTCCGGCTAAAAAGAGATGATATCGAAATAATTAATCGATTATGATACACATTCTACCTTCTCTCGATCACCGATTGTCCCTCTCTTTCTTCATTTTCCTTATCACCTTATCACACAATTCACCTTCTCCCATCATCATCATCATTACAAATACGCCGGTCGTCTCCTTCGTTTTAACATCCTCCTCCTTTTTTTTGTTCTCTTCTCTTTCTCTCTCATTCTTCTTTCTCGGCGATATGTGACACGGTAGATAGAAAGATAGATTGGGGAGATGGATGGGACAGATATGCTGCCCCGCGGTCTTTTCACTGCTATCAAATTTATTTTATCGCTCGTGTATATTGGGGCCGGTTCTTCTCCCCCTTGTCTCCCCCCGTCGTTGCCCCTTTCACAGAATTTTTTCACCATTCATCAATAGGTATTTACTCGTGCGCATTTGTTCTGAAGGGCCGCCCGTCGCGATGGAAACCGAGACTCGCCGTCTCACCGCTGCTCCCTTTTCCTCCCCGTGTTTTCTCTGAGCTTCGAAAGCGTACGAATAAGTAGGCCTTGTGATCTCCCATGCTCCCTCTTCTCGTGAACACAATAAGTGCTAGTTAGGCGTAGATGGAACGGTGCCTTGCTTCAGCTCACCAAGATTGTAGGCTATCGCACCCTAGAATTATCCAAAGAATAGGGTTGGAACAACATTTACGAGCGAGCTTCACAGCCGATCCTCCTCCTTCTCCCCGTCTCACACTGGCCCCTCATTCTCAGTTTTCCTCGTTCTCTTTCTTTCCGTTTTTTTTCCTTCAATTCTCGGTTCTCTTTTAACGAACCATCTGCCGTCGTTCGGCAGGTGCTCTGCTTCTCGGTGGCCGATGTGAAAAGCCGATTATAAGGTGGAAGGGAGCTCATGCCTCCTTTGGATCAGAGCCAGTCTCTCATTCTGCTGCTCTCACTATGAAATCCCCTACCTATGTGTTTGGTCCGTCCAAATTAGACACGTATGTGCATTTGTGATGAGATTAAATTTTAGGAGACGAAACAAAAGCAATTTAGGTTGGGCACACGCTCCCACCAAAACTGATTAGGGTTTCACCCCTCTGGTCGCCGCCAATATCCGGTATTGGTTCGCGTTTTCCGGCATTGTTGTTGGCTGTCGTCTGCTAGTTTCCTCTTCTCCGGACGCTTCTAAATGAGATGGACTTGTGCTCTTCTTCACAATGTCTCTCTCTTCATTCGGTTGCTATTTTTAAGCCATCGCCCCCATCTCTTTATTTCAAATATTCTCTGACCATCATTTGCAATTTGAATATTTTGTTGTTGCCCGATGTTCTCTCTCTTTTGCTCTATTTCATTCTAAAAAACGGAAATTACGTATTTCTATACCACCAAATTTCGACTCATAACTTCAATTTTTGTCTTTGCTGCTTTTGAATTTAGTAATATTTAGTAGTAGCACAAGACAGAACTCTCGCAATGCGCTCAGGACACAATCGGCAGCGAAATCCTCATAGGACTACTGCTGATATTGAGCGCGGAGTTTTCTAGCCCAATTTTGTCATCAATCAGTGTTTCTGACAAGCAGACCCGTCGCTTATTCTTTCGACAAGTCCTCTTCGCTCATTCTCCCGCCACTTGACACTTTCTTCTTTCGCGCGCTCACTTCAAGCGGCTGGCAATATGCCAACATTCTCTCTTTTCGTGCCCGCCGTCCGAACACAGGCATGGCAGGTTAGATCGAGATAATGTCGCACCTCGCCGTGGCGACGCCATCCGAAGTAGATATCTCTAGATCATTATCTGTCGCAAAGTCGCTTTTTTTCGCTTGTTCAATGCCTTCTCCAAGGTCAAATGTTTTACTCCCATGACAAAGCTTCATTTCGACCCGCCTCGCTTCCTCGCCATGCCCGTCGCTTCTTCTTCTTCCTCTTAATTGGCAGGCTGAAGACGTTGAGGTGTCTTCGCTTTGTTGTGCTCCCTCCCCTTCTCCTTCTTTGTGTCTCCGTGTCGTCTCCTCGCTCTTACTACTCAAGAGTGAGGCACACTTGACAAAATTGCCTTCATTGCTCATCAACACGAGTAGAAGACGACGAAGAAAGAGAAAAAGAGGAAGGGGCAGCGCCCGCCCGCCCGCACCGAACCACGCCCATATTTGTCGCGTTGGCCCCCGGTTACGGGGGAGCGAAGAAGCGTCCGTCTTCGCGACGTCTCCGTCCCTTCCTTCTTCTCTCCTTCTTCCTTTCTCTTACTGCTTCTTTGTGGCGCTCGCTTTCCCGTCTTTTTCTCTCGCTCCGTTCTCTCTGCGTGTCCACCTCTGGCCCTCGTCCCCGACAGCAGCAGCACCCCCTCTGTGTGTGACCAATACCTTTTTCTCCGCCTCGATGGGTTTATGACACCCTCTCCGCGGTTGGATAAGAACGTCCGAGCCACCAATTTAACCATTCGCATACACAGAAATTCACTTACGCAACACAGCAGTAGGTCTCCTCGATCTTGCGGTCTTTTGTCATTGTCGTCCGCTCAGATCAATATGTGCACGCGTAACACCTCCTTTTCCGACAGCAGACGCGGCAGACAGTCATCCATTCATCACAGTGAATGTACCGGAAAATTGCGCAATTGATGGCGAGTAAAAGACCCTCCGCACCAGTAGGACCAAGCGAACAGACTGACCGCTAGCGCACTCTCATATTGATTGGTCGGTGCGCGGCAGAAGGGTACACACACACTCAGCCACCACCCCCCACCATCCATCTCACTCCTCCTACACTCTCCTTTGTACGACAAAACCGTTGTTTTAAAGCCACCGCAGTAGACAACATCGCTTCGATCAGTTCTTTCGAA
Source organism: Caenorhabditis macrosperma (assembly GCA_963932285.1). Classification (NCBI taxonomy): domain Eukaryota; kingdom Metazoa; phylum Nematoda; class Chromadorea; order Rhabditida; family Rhabditidae; genus Caenorhabditis; species Caenorhabditis macrosperma. The sequence continues at coordinate 9,273,281 of OZ010621.1, read as the reverse complement.
GCGGTAAACTACTAATCCCGTTTTCATCAACTAGTCCGTTTTTGAATTAACATACTAGTCTCCCACTGACTGACTGACTCTCACAATTAATCTGGCCTCCAACGCTGCCCATTTCTGCTTCTCTCTGGCGGCTCTCTCAGTGATTCTGTCTCGCGGACAGATGTTTCGATTTCCAAAACACGACGTCGACTCGACCGGTGGCAGATGTCCCCTATCCAGTTCTCTTACCAATGCCGACCTCCGAAAGGGCAACAGTCAGATTTTGTTTTCCATAGTTTTCGAAAGCGAGAGAGGGAGGGAGAGAGAGAGAACACGCCACATGACTCTCGTCTCCGTTGGCTCGCCCTCCCTCTCTCAATTCTCTCAGATTGGATTGTGCTTCTTTTCTTTTCACTCGTCCAAGAATTGTATCCGTTTTTCGGCCGCTGAGAAGAGAAGAAAATGAAAAGTACGGACGCTCTGTTCTAGTGTCTTCTCAGACTCGTCTTTGTCGCGCGGTCGGTTTCCCCGACCATTTTCTTGAGAATTTGGCGAAAAAACAGGCGCCTTCGTCGATGTGGGCCGAATTTCATTCCCCTCTGCTGTGTAACGATATCTTCATTTTCTTCTCTTCATTGATGATGATGATATGTCCTCGATTTGTTTCTTCTTATCATAACGATACGGCGGTTCTCATCACAATCATCATTATCACGCCCTCTGCCTGTCCGTTTCAATATCTTCTTTGTCATTTCTATTCAATTGACCTAAAGTCTTCTTCCTGTTTCATCGCATACAATCATTTCCTGTTTTTCCAGAACTCCTTCATCGATGAGCGAGACTCCAGACCGCCGATCGCCTTCTGGTACTTTGAACGGCGCTCCGAACCTCACTTCTGAAGATACACCAACGAAGCGTTTGAACGGCGCTGCTAAGCGAACCGCAAAGCGACCACTGCATAACGGTGTCATGAACAACGTGGAGAAAGCGAACAGCGTTGAGCCAGTGTCTCCGGAGAGTCCGCCTCCAAAGTTGACAAACGGATTAACGAATGGCCATGCACCAGGACCATCTTCTCCGAACGGAGAGACCGTTAGCAAGAAAATGAAGATTGTAAGTGATGTCTAAAAGTTGAAAATAAGAACATTTTTTCAACAGGAGGAGCAGCTGGACTATGAGGACGACGACGACGAAGAAGAAAGAAAAATGACCATTGATGAAGGAGACGATGAACCGATGCCAGTGTTAAACGGATTCAAAAAAGAAGAGTCAGTTGAAGACGTGAAAATGGAATTAAATGGAGCTGTAAAAGAAGAAGTTGTCATCGAAAACGGACCGACCACATCTTGTGGTTCTAAGCAAGTTGAGTCAGTCACTTCTGTCGAACTCGGTGCCGGTGGAGAGAATGGCAGTGAGATCAATGCGGATTCGTCTTCGAACAGCGGCGTGGTTGATGATGGGGAACCTGTTGAACTTGATAGTGCTAACGACACTTACGAAGTGGGAACTGCGGTCGAATTCGAAACGAAGAACGCCTTGTTCGTACGGTCTTTCGTGAGGTCGTGTGGTCCACGATGTGCGCGTACTGACTTGACGTTCAAGTTGAAAGAGGGCTCTCATCATGATAAAGGTCTGAAGGCGAAGGAAGAGAAGATGAAGATGGCTGCTAAAAATCAGCAACGCCCTCAAGATTGCGAAGCCGCAGTGAAGCTGTTGAGTCATCATGCCATGTTGAAAAAGGAACAACAGCAGCAACAGGCTCAGCAACAACAACAACAGGCTCAGTTGCAACAAATGCAGCAGATTCAAGCAGCTGCCCTAATGGGTACACTACCACCAGAAGTCATTCGGCAGATGATGCCTCCCCAATTCGGGATGGATCCTGCTACAGCAATGCTCATGCAGCAATTGATGCACAATCAACCACAAATGGCGAATCTTCAACAGCAATTGGCTATGCAGCAGCACATGGAGCAGGCCGCTCATCACCAGCAGGTATCCTCGTTCTTCTCTATTATATATTTCAAAGATATTGGAACCTGCGCAAACGCGCTCCGCTGGACTCGTGTTGGTCTCGCCACGACTAGCGTCTCTGCCTCGTGTATTACACGAGAGACGCAGAAGAGAGTCGTGCCGAGACCAACACGAGTCAAGCGGAGCGCGTTTGCGCAGGTTCCAAGATTTATGACACATAATATGAAATCAACTATTACAATTATTTTCAGATGATCCGAATGCAAGAAATGGCAGCTCATCAGCAGCAGCAGAAGTTAATTGCCGATCAGCAGAGAAACGCTGCCGCGCAACAGCAAGCTGCCCGGGAACGAGAACAACGTGATCGTGAACAACGAGCAGCAGCCATAGCACTTCAGCAACAGCAGCAACAACATGCCGTGGCTGCTGCAAATCAGATTCATCCAGGAATAATGGCACAGTTCATGGCATTGTCTGGAGGAGGAGCCAATGTCAATGGTCAGGACTTTGCTCGTCTCATGGAAATGCACGTCCATCAGCAAGTTGCCCAGCAACAGGCACAAGCTCAAGCCCAACGAGAGCTCATGGAACGAAGAGATCGTGAACAACGGGAGCGGGAACAGCGGGAGCGAGAACAGCGTGAACGGGAACAACGCGAGCGGGAACAGCGCGAGCGTGAACAGCGAGAGCAAGCTGCTCGTGAGCAACAAGCCCAGGCAGCTGCCGCTGCCGCTGCTCAAGCTACTCAAGCTGCAATTGCTGCGCAAGTGAGTTTGAAACTGGGAAGGCGTTAAATTAGTTCGACTATTTCAGACCATGGGACTGGATCAGCAACAGGTGCAACAAATGATCATGCAACAAATGATGATGAATCCAGCCTTCTTAGCGCAAATCCAAGCAGCTCAAACTCAGCAGATGCCACCGCAAGGAGCTACTCCGCTTCAACTTATTCAGCAAGGAATGATGAATCAAGGAGGCATTCCTGCTGAAATGATGCGTCGATTGCACGCTGAATCTGCAATGCGTCCTCAACATCCTTAGATCCGTCATTTTCTCCCTCATTTTCCCATTCAATTCTACCCGGTTATTCATCCTCATCTTTCAGCCAAGTTGCATTCTTCTTGTTTTATTTTTCGTCCCTTACTTGATTTGTTCATTTTCTTTCCGATTTCGTGCATTTTGCATTTTATCAAAGTGCATTTCGTTCAATTGCCTCAATCTCTAGTAGTATTACTCTGTTATCAGAATCTTTCCTCTCCATTTTTCAAATCTCTCCTTCTCAAACCTCGATCAGATCTGTCACCGGTACATCACATTTTGACGTTTCTTGTAGCTTGGCTTTTTAATTATTTCCTCTTCTCTCTCCTTTCCCTTCTTTTACCCTCTCGTTGAATCTCTCCCCTCACCACACCCCCTTCTCACACCTATCACTAGTTCCATACGGAATGAAATTTGAGTCATCCATTCCATTCTTTTTTCTCTTCCTTTTCTCCCTCCAACTTGTTCTGTGTCTCGATGTTCAAACTACGACTTGTACGTTCCCTTTCCTCAACAAGAACAGTCCATGTTTACATATTCAAATAACGAAAAAAAAACACAAAATAAAACAAATTATGAATTCTCGGGCGTCTTCTCGCATCTCCACTCATAAAAACGAATGACATTTAATATTTGCCTAGCAGTTCTGGCTGCCCCTCCTACGATTCCCACTCGTTTGATCAACTGTCACCGGGAAATGGGGCACGAAATGGGCATCATCGAAAAGACGACCCTCTGAGGCCACAAACGTTGCAGCATTCGTCGGAAGCTTCGCCTCGTCGACTACTTCAATGACCGCGTGGCATTTCACCGGTCCCCCGGGCAGGTATGTATAGAAGAAAGAAGATAGCTGGAGGGGGTGGGAACGATGAGAAGAAGGCACGTGGCGACAGAGAGAGAGAGATATATAAACAGCGCGTTGATCTGCGGAGACGCCATCACTTCTTCCACCGCCAAAATGTACGTTTTCAACTTCTATCCGACTCCCCGCAACTCGATCGACTTCAAACGGTTAGTTAATATCGATTGAACATGGATCTGTCGCTCGAAATTCTCGGCACAGAATCGGAATGAGCACGATTGCCGGCATTGTTCGGAACGTTTGCAATCGATGAGAAACGTGCGAAAAGCGAAGAAATACGTTGATTAAAATGAAAATGTTGAACGAAGCCGTTCCATTTCGCAAAACTAACATTTTCGTCAGTTTCATCTATTTCGAACTCGTTCTTCGAATTCTCTCTTGAGGTTCGATGCTTCGAAATCTACGTGTGCGCATCGTTTAACAAAGATCAAACGCCTATCCATCTTCTTTTTGGACTGGCATGGGCAGTGCGTGTCTTTTGAACATTATCTCTGATGGATGACGTCACGAGATCATCACTCGTCCATTCGGATTCCATTCTCAGTCTCCCATCGTGTTTCCAGAAGTTCCAGAATGATTATTTTCGCGAGAACCTGCAACCGCACAGAAATATAAAAATCAGTTTTCACTCTTCTTTTTGCATATCAAAAATGTTTGTTTTGCGTATTGTGTAAAGACAAACAGACGGCGAGCAAACATAAATCGAGGCTTCCTGGAGCATCCTGCTCTTCAAAGTTCATCGAAAAAGGGGGAGATGGTCAGCAGAAAACGATACCCAACATCAGTGTTCGAAAGAGAAACGTGCGTTTCCGCAAATCGAGTCATCGATCAACACGTGTCCGCAACTGGTTCTTTTCGCTTTCGTTCCTTATCACCAGCACATCTAAACAACTGTTGTGTGTGTCACGCAGAGTGATAAACGATCAATTGCAGCGACGTCGATGATCTCGGTTTCCTTCGGCCGTGGTCTCCACAAGAAGAGAGCGGGTGCAAGAAACAGTACGAGACGTGGTACGCGGCCTATTTGCCGATTGTGGTGAGGAGAAGATGTCGGTGGGAGAAGGAGAATCCGAGGAGAAATCACCATTTGTGTAAGGAATAAGGACAGAAGTTCTCTGGAGAGTGTTAAGAGAGTCCATCTCAACAACATTTCTCCTGCCAATATCTAATATTTTAGTGCAACGTTTCGTCCGGAAAGGAATTCCGCACACTTTCCGGAAGGAGCTCTGGCTGAGAAGTTGTCCGGCAAGAAGCGACGGCGTCTGGCAGAGACACGACGTTCCGGATGACGTCATCAAGCAGATAAAGCTCGATCTTCCCAGAACGTTTCCGGATAACACGTTTCTGAAGCAAGAGGGAACACGGAAGACTCTCGGCAGAGCCCTGTTCGCGGTCGCAGAGCACATCCCGAGTGTCGGATACTGCCAGGGGCTCAACTTCGTCGCCGGCGTCATCTTGCTCGTCGTGAACGACGAGACCCGAGCCATCGACTTGCTCGTTCATCTGGTCGCACAACGACAGGACTATTACGGAGAGAAGATGATCGGATTGAGGAGGGACATGCATGTTCTGCACGCACTGCTCCGTGAGCACTGTCCTCGCGTGGTTGTGACTCTCGAGAAGTTGGACGTCGGGCTGGATATGCTCGTTGGCAAGTGGTTCGTCTGTTGGTTCGTCGAAAGTCTCCCGATGGAGGTAATCGAGTGATTCCCAATGCTCACAACATCTCTCTTTCTGCAGACGGTACTCCGATTGTGGGACTGTCTGATCTACGAGGGCGACGAATGGCTGTTCAAAGTCGCCGTCAGCCTGTTCCGCTCCAACATGATGGCCATCTCCGCGTGCAGTTCCGTCGATCAACTCATGACCGAAGTGCAGAACATCGGAACGAGCAAGGCAGCACTCTACTGTCATCAGCTCATTTTGGTACTGTTTCTTGGGTCTCTGCCCGATTGTTACCGTCATTATTTCAGAAAAGTGCCGCTCTTCCGATCACAAGAAAGACAATCGAAGAACTGCGTGTGCACGCAGAGAAGGAGATCCCTGTTTGACGTGTGTCCTTCGACTGAATTCCGACTGACAAGAGTTCAACGACCGCCCGTTCTGTCTGTGAACCGCTTTTGACATACTTACTGTTCCAAGAACTTCATTCCTTTGTCTTGCTGATAAAAAACTTCATTCCACATTGTAATCCGTGAACACGCTGAAAATCTTCAGTCACCAATCGACCGTCTCGTCACGGAGAATAAAATTTACTGTAAAATTCATTATTTTTCAATCAATTCATCGTTTCGCACGTTTTTCACCGATTGCTTGTCGTCGGGAATTCAATGTTACAATTGTTTTTGTTTTCTGCGTGACGAGACCCTCGAGTGCCGCCTCGGCCATCTAGCTAAATCCGCTGATAAAATTTATGAGAATATTACAGAAAAAGACGTGAACTTTGAAGAATTTTCTTCAAAAAAACGTCGTTTTCACAAACCACAATTCCCTTTTTCATTTTATTCGTTCGCACTGATCACGATCGTCGAACACTTATTTACTCTTTGTGTCTTTTCCGTGTCACCTTGTTACCGGAGTACGGTAAACATTTCGAGAGGTCAAATAATCAAAGCACATACGAAACTGATGTCACGATAAGAAGCAGAACCACTTCTAGTCCGGGTTCCTCTTTATATTCTCATAAGCCATCAGCAGCTCTCGGAGATCTCGTTGGCACAAGTGCTCTTCACTCCTCTTCTTCTTCAAAAACCACTTTCACATCTGTTTACCCGTGTGCCATTGACGTGTCGGTTACACGTGAAACACGGTCGTCCGCTGGCCTTTTCGGTCTTTTTAAACACCTCTTTTGCTCCATTCGGCCACTTTCTCCTATTTTTGCAATGAATAACTGCATTTTTCCTCTCATTTTCCTTTTTCTGTGCCAAGAGGTAATCAGTTATGACTGCTACCAGTATTCCAAAAACGAGTTCGCCACTATCAAATCGTGTGCTTTCGGATGTCGATACGAATATAAAACGAAAGGTATCGTTTTATTCGTTTTCTTGAAATTCGCCTACATGTGTCATCCAATTTTGGTCGAGACTAGCGCTCTCCTCCACACCAAACACACTCTATCGTCCTCGCACTCGTTCTCTCGCTGTTCTCCCTTCGCTGACATCAAGGCACACTAGAGAGGGGGTTCTCGTCGGTGAGATGGCCGAGTGGTCTAAGGCGCTGGTTTTAGGCACCAGTCCCTCCGGGGGCGTGGGTTCGAATCCCACTCTCATCAGTCCTTTTTTTTCCAGAGAATCGAAACAAAAAAGAATCCGGCGGTTGCTCTGATAGTACTTCCACGGCAGGTTGCAGACAGAAAGGCAACAAGTCCATTTGTGTGTGCGTGGTCAGCTATTGTAACAAACAAGGTTACGACATGGAGAATTCAAGCGAGGAACACTGAACAACATTTGGAACAGAATAAAGTTCATACAAAGACACTTTGTTTTAAAAATTCAAGAAAAAACACGTTAAAAGTCAAAGGTTGTTTCGTCAACGGACTCACACAAGGAGTATATAAAGGGAAAGATTTGAAGGGGATAGTATAGGTGAATGAGGCTAATACTAAAAACGGAAAGGATTTTCATAAAAAGGCATAGAAAAGGCAGTTGGTTTTAAGGGGGAAACACGGAAAGTACATTTAAAATGCCACGTGACAACTGCCAATGATGTATGCAAACGCCTTTTGGAGCGTTCACATTGAACAAAAAGAAATATGCCCATTTAAAGAGCAACTCTAAAATGAACCAATAGTGGAAATTCTGTATTATTGATTCTAATCCTATATGGAATTACGATAAAAAGAAAGATAATAAAATTGGATGAGGCACCTAGAGGGGGAGCCATATATAATCAACGCCACCGCTTTTGTCTTCGGTTAGCCGCACGTCGACTACGATCTTCTTCTCGTGGCTCACTTTTGAAAGATATTTGCGCAAGGCTTCGTTGGCGTAAGACTGAAAGAAAATAAATTGGTAACATAATAATCTGATGGTAATTGATTACTGGAGTATTCTTCGTGAAGTTCACTGAGAAAACGAGCGTCTGTGGGAGATGAGGGGTAGTTCAGCGACGAGTTGAAATACTGCGATTGTACATCGAAGTCATTGCTCTATAACTGGGTGGGAATGAGCATAAGAGTCAACGTCATCTAAAACTTACCATGGGTGACAACAGTCGATATTGCACATGGTGAGTGTGTGCTCGCATGTTCTTGAGCATCGCTCGCTGACTCTGAAACGTTGCAAGGTGACGTCGACGCTGCTACTTCTCGACAAGCGAGCACCTCCAACCGGACCACGCTTCACAACCACCACAACCTCTAGTCACCGCATCCACGCAAACAATATAAAAAACTATGCAGTGTGAGAAAAACAACAAGAAGCATGAGGGTACACTTCAAAAGGTAAGGAAACAAAAGCCGCAAAATGTTTGGGTGAGGAACATGACAGTTACGCGACGGGGAAAGTTAATTAGAAAAACTGGTGAGATGATGATCAGGAGGGGAATACTGTTAGAAATTTAATGAATGTACTATTTTCTGAAGTTAGCACTGGTAGAGTGGGAAATACAAATGTGGTACAAAACGGGGACAACATAACAAGGATACCGAGAAGAAGAATTTGAGGACAAGAGAATAGAAAACTTGGGTGATGAATTAGGATACGAACAAAAGGGTGATTATATGTGAGTGCGGTTGGGTGTACAGAAAATTAAAAAAACAGATTAATGGGAAATGGAGTGAAGACGGTGAAACGGCGGACGCTGCGGCGAAGAATCAGCTACTTGGCTTTGGGTTTCCTGCTTGAATATCAGTGTGTAAGTATCCATCGGTAAGTACCCACAGCGTGACGTGTTGTAAGATAGCATACGAAAATCACCGAACATGTATACTATGGATACAGCATCACTACACCAAAACCCTAGTGCAAAGAAGAAAACAAATCAAACCTCTTATTATGCGAATCCTTCACAGTGCGGCAATTATCGTCAGACAGTTGCAGTCCACCCTTGATCTTCTCCAAATTGATGAATATCAGTGATAGTTTGAAGACAAAGTGATAAAGAAGGGAAGAAGGTGTTAAAGAAACGAAAGTTTGGTGGTTTTGAAAGCGGGATGCGACCATCAGTTATTGTTAGTGTCAGGCAGAGAAGTGAAGCAAAGCGGTCCGAAATGAGACCCGCGGGGGCAAACTGCGGCCGATCATGCGGCATTCCGTTGGAAGGAAACGGGACAGGATACCAATTCTTACCTCACAAGTAGCCCATTCGGAGATATCGTAAACGACGTTATCAGTGCAGGTCAGATAGACGGAAAATAAGCCAAAGAAACGTTTTTCGATCCAGATGTCGTTCTACAATTTCATTTTAAAGCATGAATGGGTTGTATGTGCTACCTGCTTAGCTGGATGCTTGACTCCACATCTTTTACAAGATCTGGCTTGAGATGGTGGAATTTTAGTGGCAGCACGGAAATGGCGCTTGTTGCAGTCACAGAAAATTGTGTTGCGAGCCTCCTCAACGCGTGAGCACATTTCTTTCCAAGAACTGAGCACTCTCGCGTGCTAAAAAAAACGTTTTTGATTTTTGTGAGGGTTCAAAAGCTACCAGTTCATTTTTCTTCGAATTTTCGGCTGTATAAAGACTTCTAGATCCTTGAGTTCCAATTGCATCAAATGCGGCGATCACGAGATTCGAGACTTCATCGGCAGCTTCAATGTTACACTGGAAAAAATGATTTCGATTAGAGTGCGGAACTTAAGTTTCCATACTTTATCTGGAGAGACGAGAGCAACCAGTCTTTTGTAGTTTCTTTTGATGTCGTCGTCAGAGCAATCACTTCGAAGCCCGAAAACCGAATATGCGTCGCGAACTGTTTCACGCGAAAGCCGGTCCGCATACTCTGTCGCGTTTGTCGATATCGGAATTTCCTTTTTGCATCCCCATTCGATTTCTTTACAGTCTTCCTCATCTTCTTCCATTATCCCTAACAGATTCACCAGGGTGAAAGAACTGACAACACAGGCTCCTTTTTTGAAAGAGAGAATTATGTAAAGCAGGAAGTTGAAGAGGAACATGAACACTCTGCGGACTCCTTTCCAGGCTCCCATGTAGAGAGATTCCGTCGAAAAGAGAAAGACATCATAGATTTTAACGCAAACGTCGACAATCAGCTCGAAGGTCCACTGGAATATGTGTACCACGTAGCTCCACACCATCATCAGGAATTCAACTGAAACGTTAAATTCAGTACAATGAAAAAACAAGGCTCCTTACCTAGTGCCGTCAGTGCGTTGTCTACCCAGGTGGGCTCTGTTTTTCGCCCTTTCCTGCGACGCTGATTTGTTTGAACTACACGTTTTTTCTGCTCTTTCTTCATCTGATTGGTTCCGTTCAAATGTGTATGATTAGAAGCTGAGCGAGTGCGATGTGTCTCTTCTCCCTCCGTGTCATCCATGTCTGAAAAACGATATGATGATGAAAGAAATAGTGAGAAACTCTCACCGTCGGCCGGAGAGCTTGAACGAGAAAAGATTTCTTGAATGAGGGGCGGTCTTCCGTTAGAACTTTTCTTTCCGATGCGCTGTTGAGCAGGGAGAGATTCCAAGTTTTTGAGCACGTCGTAACGAGAAGACGCGTCTACAGGATGAACGCTCTCGTATATCAATGGAGCCACAGCAACATTCGAATTCTTCTCTTTTTTGTTCTTACGATTGTTAATCTTTTGGAACTCGTTGTCGGCGCGACTTTTTCTTCCACTGTCACTTTTCTTGGATTCGTTCGCTTCTTTGCTTGAATCGTGTTGCAGGATTTCACTAGATTTCGTTTCAATTGCTTTTGTGTCGCTAGACTTCGGGCAGGACAGAACTCGCTCTTTCTTCTGAAATTGTACTTATTTTCATACTTTAAACATTGAAAAGAATTATGCTCATATTACTCGCGAATATACTTTTAAATATATCTGGTTCTATCCACACACATCGCTAGATAACACCGGATGTAGTGAGTAGGAGAGGGGAACTAGACGGATTAGTATGAAGAGGCTACCTCGTGATGGTCATCGTGCTGTTGAGCAGCGTGAGTCGAAATGGAGCTTTGCTCCACGCGTGCAGCCACATCTCGATAGCTGAATGGCATTTTGGTGACCACAGGTGCCGAATGAGGCTGTCCTTTTACGAGGATACGACTTGACGTGTTCTCTCCCAACGTTTGACTGCTCATCTTCTTCGCTAGCTCTTGCTTATGTTTTTTCTCAGCACCGATTGCTATTCCTTTTTTCGGCGTGCCTTCAATCATTTAGGTAAGTAATTGAAATTATAAAACTTAGCTTTACAAACCTGCGTTGGACTTTGACAAGTGATCCGCGTAGCTCTTCGAAATGTTTTTCTTTTCTCTGGCCAGTTCAACGATTTCTGACGGCGATAATGGAAGATGAACAGTTTCCTTCTCTGGTTCCTCCAACTTCTCTGATACAACCGACGACGAAGAATCTGACACGACGGTGGGTTCCGAAGATGTATGACTCATGTTCTCTTTCTTCCAGTCCGAGAATAACACGCTGTTGGAGTCCTGTAAATTTTTAAATAAACATTTCAGATTGTCATCAAAGTGAGACTAACTGTATTGATATTGGCGAGTCCGGTGTAACTCCATGGAGGAGTCACAGATTCGTAAAGGGGAACTGCACTGGTTGCATTTGGTGCTGCCGGCGGTGTTCCAGTCGGTCTCGGTCCATATGCTTCTAAACCTGGTGGAGGAGCTCCGAAATAGTGATTTTGAACCTGCTGAAGATATAATTTTAAAGAGAATGCAGTTTTAAGCACCTACCACGTTGTGCGTATGGGTGTGATGATGCAGATTGTGATGGAAGTGATGAATTTGCGGCGATGGTGGTAACGGACCGTGTGTCGGAGTCGGTGGCGAAGTGGTGGCCGAAGAGGGTGAGCCAATATTGAAAGAACTCAACAGCTCAGAAGAGGACGTTTCCTTGCGATCCATAAAAGGATACCAACTGGTTGCATTTGGTGATGTAGAACTTGTGAGCGTAGTGTTCGCATTTGACAAAGCACCCCAATCGAGCCGTGGTGAATACGGAGGTGGAGGTTCCGGCCACGCACTCGACACCGATGGATCCGAAAGTGGACGCATCACCGGGCCGACGTTGGTCAGTTGTGCGATCGTGTTGGCGGATGTACTGTCTGGAATTGAATGAACTGAAAAAACTACCTCAAAACTTCAATCAACTCACCATGGCTCCCAGAGAAAGATGGCGCGAAGGAAGAGACCGACGGGGAACCCGGATCATCTTCGAGGAGATTACCCAAAAAATGTTTTTCTGGATCGTCTACACTTGACATTTCTTCATCGAGTCATCTGAAAACAATGCGTATGTTGACTTGCGCGATCGATTTTAAAAGGGATGACGAAGCAGCAACGGAGAACAAGCCAGATGTTCAGAGGCCGCCGGACGGATGGAAAAGATGATATCGCGTCGAAAACAGACGGGAAACACGTCACGTGGGCGATTGGGCACTGCCGAAACAGATTCAAACGCCCACGCGTGTTTCTTCAGGGCGGGAGAGAAGAACAGAGGAAAATTAAGAAAACACTGTTACAAAATTGAGCGAACGGTCAATTGCTTCTCGCTTCGATAAGCCAGCGATGTGATATATTGGTTTATGATGAAGATAGAAAAGGAATGGCCATGGTCCGGCGAAAAAAAACAAGTCCTTCCGAGAATTGTGAAAAAGACACTGCACCACCTGTCCACCGATCAATTTTTGACTGATAAGCGTAGAAAAAAGATAGCTGCCTAGGTTTCATCGCGGGAACTTTGAGCCTCCACTTTTCCTCCGTTTATACAAGAGAACATTCTCAAAAAGAAGCTTCACGCAAGTCTAGAAAGGGAGGCGGTGCCTATCACACGCTGAACGATCACTGTGAATTTGAACACGTTTCCTTCGCGCGTCAGCGAATATATTCCCAAATGTTGCAATGGGGCGCCTTTGCAGCTTCAAGTTGATGAGTTGGAGGAGGCCAAACTTAGGCAACTGAGAGGAAGACATCCTCTAGCAAAAGTCTGGAATACATTTAATGCCTGATAGTGATTCTACTGTAATCGTAGGTTCTATTATGTTTATGAATTTGAAGTCAATGGTTTCAATCCCTTTTGCCTACATCGAACTTCGTTCAAAGGGTTCGGATACTTCTTGGAGGGCAAATGGGCACGAAAAGAAGAGCTAGGCAGCGAGAAGGAAATAAACCAAGTGGAGAAGGAGCCGAAAGATCGTCGACACAGGCATAGAGCGACCCCGGCCAAAATGTGCTGCGTCCTCCACAGGTAACGCACTATTTCGTGGCGACAGCACACACACAGACGCACCACACACACGCACTGACACACACTGACTACTCTCACAAACACTCTGTGTCTCTTTTCTTCATTGTCTTTTGTATGTCCTCGGGCCCTGCAGGCCAACCAAACGCTCGTGTTCTCCTCCTTCTTCTTCATCTTTTCCGCCTTTCCTGTCGAAATTCGCCGATGTTGGAATCGAAAGAACAAAAAAGAACTCCCTAAGGTGTCTTTAAAACATCCTCGCAGGATAAAACGAGTAAAAGAAGGCTGCAAACGTGAAAGTTTGACCCAAAGAAGAGCTCCGAAAGAAAAATGAACATTTTCGAGAGCAGGCGACAAATACGATTGGCCGCCGCCCAATCTCTTCTTTTTCTTTTTTCCATGGGGTCTCGTGGGTTCAAGACACTTTTCTACGAAAGATGGGCGAAGCCTGATGGTAAACACGCGTTTTCTTCAAACACTTGAAAGTTCTACTGATTATTTGTGTGCGCGCGATTGGAGGTGGCAAAAAAACGGGTGGAGAGAGAGATTATCGAAAGAAACAGCAAAGAAAGTGTTCCGCGATGAGAAGAGATAAACGGGAAGAAAATATGAAACTGACTCATAGAACGGGAAGAGGCATGAAATCGTCACAACAAGCGATGAAATGATTGATGACTCATATCAGAACGACAAACCGACACGTTCACAATAACTGGCGAGTGCGCACTTTCCTATAGTGGTAGCGTCTCGCATTTCGCAGGAAATCGGTTGTTCCCGGAGGAATCGAGCAGCAGAATTTCTTTCCGAGTATAGGGTTTCACCACTGCGAAACAAAGCGAGAGGGGGGTCGTCTCCTTCATCTTCTGCTCGTAAAACCAAGGCGGAGTTTCTCTCTCTCTCTCTTGCTGCATTCTGAGCTCTCCGTTATTGGAACAGTCTTCGAATCGAGTTTACGAATATGATGACCTCGCGGCAAAATGCCAGATGGCGCCACACAACCCGCGAAAGCCCCCGCAAAACAATCCAAGATGCAATGGGGACATAAAAATTTTAAAGCGCAGCTGTCACTTATGCGACGAATAAGACGGACGGAACCAGAGAAAAGCTCGTGCGGGCAAGAGAAAAAGCGGATCGTCGAACGGTTTGAAAATAAATGCTGTCTAAAGACGTGGAAAATATGCTGAAATTTGGAAAAAAAGAATAAACGTGAGAATTCGAAAATTAAAAAACATGTTCGACAGTAACTTTCTCGAGCGTGTCGAGACCTTGTTCTGCCCGTTTACCCATGCGCCTTTAAAATACAATGTACCTTGTCCTAGTGACGATGAAATTTGATTCTGGAATTTCAACATCGAAAACTTCATTTGGGACTTAGTTATTTTGTTGATTTCACTGATAAGCTGAAAGAATATACGTAATTCCTAATTATTTTTAAATGTTTGAAAATTGATCCTATAGTTATCAGAGCGGCGAGTTTTCTGCGGTAAAATGAGAACGGATAACACAGCGGGGCGGCTCATACTCTTTTACACAACGCAAGAGCTGCATTGCTTCGAGTCGAGCAGATGGCTTTTACGACGGTGATGATTTATACTTGGGTGATAAATCTGCACACACAAAGGAGAAGAAACAGAAAGAAGGATAGAGAAACAGGAAGAAGAAAAAAGAGGAAGAGGCTCAATGATCAGTGCAGCTCGTGTGACCAACTGATCAACTGGCGCCAGATTACTGTAACTATATATCTCTCACAAGATTTCTTTATCTTTATCCCACTCCATTACACCCCGGGTCGACACGAGAAGCGGGAGAAAAAAGAACCCGAAAGCAATGTCGAGTTGGAGAAAACAACTGGAGGGCAGGCAAGCGAAAAAGTGGAGCGGCGAACCAATCGGACGAATTGGCAATTCGAATACTCGTCTCACTTGATATACGGGTAGTCAGAGGGGGGAAGAAAAAGAAAATGGAGTGACGGGAAGACGTCGACG
Source organism: Caenorhabditis macrosperma (assembly GCA_963932285.1). Classification (NCBI taxonomy): domain Eukaryota; kingdom Metazoa; phylum Nematoda; class Chromadorea; order Rhabditida; family Rhabditidae; genus Caenorhabditis; species Caenorhabditis macrosperma. The sequence continues at coordinate 9,258,070 of OZ010621.1, read as the reverse complement.
AAGAGGAAAAGAGAGCTGCCAGTTACCGTAGTGCGGCGGCAAGGACGACGAAAATTGGGGGCCCTTTGCGTCACGAAGATTCAATATATAATGGCACCGAGTGGCGGAGTCGTTACAGTAGGACCGAATGCGAGCGACGGCGACGAATTGTAGCCAATATTTGTGCAGTTATCGGCACAAAAACAATTCTTTTTCGAGAGAGAGAGAGAGAGAGAGCCAAACGACCTCGATTATTCGTGTGTGTACGAAAGAAAATCCTCGAAGAAAAACGGATTGGAACTTCGCGACGACAAAAAAATCTCCTGAATCACGGAAACACGGGCGGATCTATCTTGAATCAATCCGAATTTACTTTGAAATTCCAAACGATAGCCCACCAACAGTGAGCAATGCGTGCATAAACAGGCGAATCGACGGTCGGGGCCGGAGGGGGGTCTGGGCGGTCTAATTGCGGTGTTTGTGTTCGGATGGCGTTTGTATCGTCGAAACGATAATTGGCACGCATCCAGAACACACACTCGTCGTTTCGTCAATTCGAAACTAATCAGTTGGAAACGAAAGTATTATGAATGGAAGGGAGGGAGATTTGTTCGAGAGAGGGCGGCGGTTGGCTGCTCGTTTGCTGAGAGAGGGAATGGGAAAATGAGTAACTGGAAGAATGATTGGCTCTGATTCGTGCGAGATTGCGCTTTTTAGACCACGAAAAAACTTTTTGAACCACAGGAAAGGAGAACCGATACGCCGTGAGGAATTGTGAGGAATGAGTGATTGGGTGGCTTGTGAGTAATGCGTTTTTAAGATTTCGAAATGTTCTGTCCGTAAACAGCCACGGGGTGTTGAGACGAACCTACGTTTGATTGCCCGCCACAAAAGTTCGTCCTGAAATCATTTTTCTTTTTCTGGTTGGCCTGAGACACTTTCAAAAGCTTTAGGCACATTCGTACGCGCACCAGGATCCTGACCAGCTGGAAAAATTACCGTAAAGATGGTTCGCATTGGAGCACGATTGCTGGTCGGGTGCTTCACCCCTTGAAACAGAAGACAATAGATGCAATCTGAAGAGCCAATGCGTGGCTTGGCAGAGTGGTGTTTGAAATGAATTTCAAAAAAATTTGCGAGAGAAACAAGGCCGAATGACCTTGGGAATAAGAATACGGGGCTAGCCATGACTCAAAAAGGGCAGACAGAAAGAGAGGACGCATAAGCGCCCCGAGAGACCTCTGGAACACAACGCGCTCTTCAAAGTACACCTCCGATAGGCCGCTTTTGGTTCAGTGCTCACTCTTATCATCGTCTCGTTCCGAGAGGCAAGTGAGCGCCTTGGGAAAACAGGAATCGGAGGGAACCAGAAGACTTGTTGACTTTCGGTGGTCATGACAACATTGGGAACAAGATGGATTGATGAGTTCGGGTGGAAGGACACAAAGGCAGTAAATGGTGCGGGGAGAAACGAGCTCCCGCAGTCACGACGGGGAGAACACATAAATTTGAATGTGTGCCCCCTTCAGAAGGCGTCGTATCTTGCCTTCAATGGCTCTTTGTTCTTCATCGTTCCTCGTTTTTCTTTATGTCATTTATTCAAAACGAAGGAGAGCACCACGACAGAAATCATGGAAGATACCAGTAGGGATGACTAAATGCGGCAAGGAGACGTTTTCTCGTGAGAAACGACAGGGAAAGATCACGTGGGAAAGTGGGCGAAAGCTGGAAATGGAGTGGAGGGGCGGGGGAGGAAATGCACCGTGTGTGTGAGCAAAGAATACGAGGGAATGACGAGAAAGAGACAATTAGTACTTGGACGGTTTCTTTTTCTTCTTGTTCCGACTTTTGAACGGAATCGAGAGGGAGCAGCAGGCGAGAGGAACGAGGCACTTGGTGAAGAGAAGGATCAGAACCAGGATGAGTCCCACTGCGATCACTATGTGGATGCCGATCTTGAGCCACTCGGTGAGACTCCCGCCTCCATGAGCCATGAAGTAGTCGAAGTTGATGATCCACGGGAACACGTCGCTGAGACCACTCTTCAGCCCATTGCACTCGGCCTGTGAGCACGGCGAATGGCCTTTGGACCAGCTCTGCTCCTGCCGTGGCATCCGCATCGCCTTCTCTTCGTACGGGATCCACTTGCAGATCTCATTCTTCGACGGCTGCTCATCCGGCAGAATGCACACCCACTGAGCCTGATTGATTGTCGACGGAAGGCTGATGCGGCTTCCGTCGTCTTTCACCGACGTGCCGACTGGAAAACCGAATTCTAACATGGAAAAGGAAACGGATTAGACTCACATTGGGCAGTGCATGCGAACGTGGCCACCAGTTTCCGATCGTTCGTGAACATTTTTATGTGAACTGTTCCTTTGACTCCCTGAAATAAATGGAGAGATTTAATTGAAAAATGACAATTACTCACATAAAATGTCACATTGAGCATTCGGTTTCCGTCGTGATCCAAAGTGATACTTCCCGTGAAATTGGCCAAAATGGACTGGCTCTTCGTGAGATTCGGGCGGGTGTCCGTCTTCAGAGACACCTGGGCAGCGGTTCCGTGTTCGTGAGTGATCGTCACTTCTCGCGAAGTCTCGTCCACTTTCACACTTCGGACGAAGTTGTTCTCAACCACTCTCTTCTCATCTGAAAATCGAATGATTCCAACGTCCACTGGGGATCAGGAACGTACTGTAAGTGTCATTGTACTGGGTCCCCCTCAATTCGAAGTTCTTCGTTCCGGAGAATTGATCCATGTGAACCTGTCCTTTGCAGTTCTTGATGACCACTTTCTGGAAGCATCAGTCACTCAGAATGACTCCTCATTCCCTTCCAAAACTCACGTGAGCATTTCTGAGAAGCAGTCCACTAGTGGCCACTTGCCAATCGTTGCCCACTCTTCGATACCATCCGAGTTTGTCCAAATCCGTCTCCGTTATCTCATTGATCTTCCCTTCCCGCAAGTCATTGTGGTTCTCTGAAGCTGAGTTTCAGAGATATAAAAGTGAAGATGATACCTTCTGGAAAGTAGTACATTCCCTCGCGGAGCTGTTGTTGAGGGGACGCTGCGACGAGTTGAACCGATATTCTGTGGTATTCGGTCAGTTCGAACTGCTCTTTCCCTTTCAGCAGATTTATCTGGAAACCGACAAACTCGAATGGAACATGAAACAAACGAACCCTATACTCATCGGGCCCCAGCACTTTCATCATCTTTCCGCTGTTATTCGCAAAGATCGAATGAGTGATAATCATGTCGTTTATCGGCTGCTGCAGTTTAACCGCCCGGAACATTCTGCCGTCTCTCGGCTTCATTTTTATGTCGCAGCATGCCTGGAAGCGTATCTTTCAAACAAGAGCTGAATTCTTTGTTTACCTTTGCCGGAATAGTGGTAACCGGACAGTCGAGTGGTTCGACTGCCGGATGGTACTTGGTGTAGCACGTGGGGAACTCGGAGTTGGTTGAGCAGTTCCTGTCGTCTGCGTACTTCTCAACATTGCACACGTCGTTCGATCCAAAGCCGTAGCAGTGACATTTGCACGTGGTGTCGATGAGCGGCACAGAGAATGTGTAGGAGCCTGGAAAAGAATCGTTCAATCGGATCAGTCGAACCAGAAGAACTCACTCTCGATCGGATATCTCTGCTCTAGTCGTTCGTATTTCAGAACATGGACCACATTCTGCAGTTTGATGCATATCGTGTTGTCGAGTCCCCAGTTGAACTGGGTACTGTGAACACTGGAGGCCTTCGAAGAGTTCGACTCGCGTTCTTCCTCGAACTGGAAACGGGCGGTTCAATGGGATTCATTGAGGCCAGCTCACCTGTGACTGTGCATGAGCACTCTCTCCGCAATACAACTCATCGAAGTGACTGCTCACGAATCGCCGCTTCCTGTGGTGTCTTCTGAGCCGCCCGTCTGTTGCCACGAGCAGAAGAGCGACGATGGAGAAGTGCCAAAGTCGCATCTGAAGAAGGAGAAGAAGTAGGACGATTGGTTTTTGATGGGACAAAAAACACAAAAAGCACAGAAAACGATGAAGATTCGAGGAACAAAAACATGAATCATAGTGAAGATGTTGTCTTTTTCAGAAGGGAAACAGGAAGAGGAGAGTGCAAAATTGCACGTGGATCCGCGGGGTGTCCTATACCATTTCATTGCAATCTTCATGTCATAAAATGGGCGAGAATTGTATTCATAAAAGCCGTCGTCCTTGGGCGGCTAATTGATGATTGCGCGAATTTCCGTTCACTTTTCACAACAGTTTATCACGGTTCGAAAAGCAACTACGCGAGCGGATTTCGGGAATCATTAGGGGAATTAGCGAAGCGAGAAGGCGCGAGAGACGTGGCAGAGAGAAGGGAACGGAAAGGGAACGGAAAGGGCGGGAGGGAGAGAACGGTCGAACAAAGGGGGACTTATGCAAGGTCGCCAAGGAGTTTCGGGATGAAGTGCTGCTCGATGTAAACACTTGTCTCCCCCTTCCCCGCGACGTCTTCACACTTCCTCTCGCTACAGTGTCTATGCACTACGAAACGGACGGCATCTCTTTGATAAAAAGATAAGCGGTTGCCATACAGTAGTCGAGTAATCCTGTTTCACGCCGTTTGCCTCTGTGACCTACGGGATTAGAAAAATGTCGGCAAAAAAAGTACGAAATCTTTTATGTCGGCGAGCGGCTCTCGGAGATCGTGCCATCACGCACTTTCTCTAATCCTCTCACTTCTCAGCACTCTCTCGACGCCTTATGCTAAGGTGTCATAATTACCGTATTCAAACAGACGTGTTTCTTCAACAAGCGGGTATCGAATGTCATAAGAAGAAGAGGAGAAATTCGAATGAAACGAGAAAAAGGTTTCCAGGTGGAAGTGACGTTGCACTCAAAAGTGGTTTGTGAGTGTTTGGCGGGCACCGTTCGATGACAATGGGAACCATCGGCTGTCAAGTAGTGTGAGTAAACGGTTCAATGTGGGAGAGTTGTCCGGTCGGCAGGGGGAACCCGTGGGAAGACGCTGGAAGACTCACTGGAACATGAAACCTAATGGGCGTTCTAACCCCTGACCACACAATCACTACTAACCAGTTCGCAGGGATTGTTTGCCCAATAAGTCATACGCAATCATAACTTTCCAATGGAACTTGTTACTCTTTGGAGAAGAAGGAAATCGAAAAGATACAGGAAGGGGGGATATACGGAAAGATAAAAAAAAGAAGAAGAAGAAGCGTTTTCGAAAAAACGGCCCTCCGACTCATCAATGTTTGCATTTTTGTTAACATTGACCGGAGGCCGGAAATTTGCGGTCATTCACCGCCAGAAACACTTGTGATCTATCGGTTGAATCAAAGGAAGCGAGTTGGCCTCTTTAAAATTCAAAAAAAACGAGGAAAGAAAAGAGAAAAAAGAGTTCTACCTCGTCAGTTATCTGCGATTCGATCGAAAAGAGAGTGCCGGCGGGTACCGTGCGGGAACCGAGGAATGCTGAAAAAAACCGTTCGTAAAGAGGCAAGAAGAAGAAGAGGAACGCGTATTTATCGGATCAAATGGTGGAAGACGATGATGACGTGGCGGAGAATTCGTATGATTCCGGGCCGTATTATCATTACTATATGCATTCGCAGCGAAAAACAAAAGAGGGCGGGCGGGTCCACGAGTCGTACACTCCGACCATACCCACACACACTCTTTTGCCGTCCGTTTCAATTTCTGGCTCATTCATTCATTCATTTTTCGCAAAAATTCGCTGTATTCGTCGTCGTAATACAACTGGGACCGGGCGACGAAACCTAATGGAACCGCAAACAATTCACCTCACTTTTTGTGAAAACACTTCATTGACTCTCGGGAGGGCGAATTGAATGAGTCTGCGAGTGGGCGTTCCCTTATGAAAAAGTGAAATGGAAGGAGGAGGAGGAGGGCGGCGAATTGGATCGTACCTGACAGTCCGTTTTTTGGAGCGACAGATCGAAATCTTTATATGACTAATAACCCCCGCAAAGAGAAGAACGTTTTCGAAGAAGTTTCGAAACATTTGCTTTTTGGGTAACGGCGCATAGTTAGAAACCGTTGGGGAAGAGGGATACGGTACTCTCGGATCGAGCTCTGCCTCGAATCAAACCTTCGCACTCAGAGAAAGCAACCTCGACACTAGGCAACTGGTCGTGAGTGTGTATGGCTATGAAATGAACGGTAATCGGTTTGCGGGAAGCCTGAAAAGAGGCGGGGCGGGTCTATCTGCATTCAACGGTTCGTCGAACCAATTTATCGTCGCGCACCATGACTAATCGGGATGAATGGACGCCCAGGTGCATGCTCCTTCCAAAGGGTTTCTCTCGAAAAAAAGAAGAGTGAAAGGTGCCAGGAGGTACATGTTCGAGCCAAAAGAAAGAGAAATGCGAAGGGATCTTTGCACTTTAAAACCGAAATCTCGCCCTCCGGAAATTAGATGAGACGGGCGGGAAGAACAATAAACAAATTGGTAGTTGAGTGTGTTTTGCATATAAATTGACAGACATTCTCTCGGATTTCGTCCCTTGCTAATTGACCCCTCTCTAAAATCTAAACTTTACATCCCGCATGTGGCACACGTTTTATGACGGACCAAAACCATAAAACACCTGCAAAACGGGGGGTGAGACTCAGTGGAAATGGGTACCGGAAGAGAGGGAAATGCGGGAGAAGGGAGCGGAGGAAGCGCTTTGTCACCGCGTCTCTCTCACTTGAACTGATGACATTTTGAGCTGAAAGGAGACGAGAGAGCGTGGAGCATGAAGAGACGCAGACAATGGTTGGGGACCGATTCATTAAGGTGTGGGGGATGGTTAACGACGGAAATGAGTAATGAATGGAACCAACGGGAGCTGCGTTTTGAAGTGAGCCGCCCGAGACAGCTACCGCCGGAGTGTGAGTCATTTCGAGCACAGATAGAACCAAGTGGAAGCCTTTTTTGAATTGGACGGGGGGTTCTCCAAAGTTTCTGCAGAATAGTCCATCGAATTTCCGTAAATCCGCGCGTTTCCCATTTCCGATCCGTTCCGCACTTCACTCTTCATCAAATTATAATCCCGAAAAGCGTTTCCGTTCGGAACACGCAACACTGTCTCCATTCTTCGGCCTAATGACGGTAATCAGAGCATGCGGTCGTCTGCGTCTCTCCCAACTCCACACTATACCACAGACTGTCACGCACTGTCAGCTAACGGATCCGCTTGTCGCCGCTGCTGTTGCCAAATTGTAGAGTAACTGAACGAGTAATCCTCTCCATCTACAGGTGCATCATTCCAGGCCAAACTGGTGTCATTTCCGATCCGCCATTAATAAAACATTCGTTGACGAGAAAAAACCAGCCAGAACCAATTGTTCGACACAAACAAACCGCCCCGTAAAGCTCATACCGCCCGTTTTCGCTTTCGCCCCTCCACTGAAAAATGGCCATGATTGGCTGATTTTGATGGACTAACACAGCCAGCCGACACACAGAACCCGATTCGAACCGCTCCATTAACATTGGAGGCCCTCTCCCGGGGGGCAACAAAAGGGCGCTTCTTGTGTGTGTGCGTCTCGGTTCTTCTTAATTGTTCGTAATTTGAGTGAAACTTTCCGTTGAACGGTCAGATTCTCGAGATGCGTTGTGTGTTCGCAACCAAAAATGATTGGTGACTTTCGATTTATTATGACGGAAAATGGAAATGAGGCGACCTTGAGAGAGTGAATCCGTGATGGAGTTGTGTCCCGATGCGGAGAGAGACCCGAGTGCCAGCTATCAATCTTGTTTCGTTTCGTCGATGATGATCTGGCTGAGTTGGAGATCCGGCTGTGGGATACGGTACCCCTTGTTGTCGTTCCAGAGCTGCAACGGAGTGTACATCGTCTGTTGGGTCTTCTCGGCGGCGATGAGACGGAGACGAGCGAACAGCGGATTGTTGACTTCCGGAATTCCTGAAATGGAACGGAGGTAAGAGAACCAACACAGTGGCTCTTCTCACCCGACACCCAGTCCCAGTCCCTCTTCGTCCAATCTTTCTGCGCAAAGAAGGCTCTCGCGTTGTGCTCTGCCAGTTGGGAAGCGTGCTCCTGAAGAGTTAATTGTGTGTTTCAGGCACTCCGAAGAGACAGAAAATGACAGTGAAGACGCGGGACGAAGACAAACACAAAGCGATAGGGAAAGAGAGTTACTTTGGCGACGGCGTCGAACTTCTGGATCTCTACATTTTTGTACGTCTCCACGTACTGCCGCTGAACCAACGTGTACTTGTCGCACATTCTGTTGCACGTGATGGCTGAAAGAGGAGCGGATTGGGAAGATGTGAAATCTACGGGGGGCTACCGAGAAAGGCAGCGAGTCCCGTGACGACAAGCAGCGCCCACGCGTAGATTTGAGACTCGGCTTCGAGAAAAGAGACGTCTGTGGGATCGGGAATGCAGATGCAAGGGGGACAGTACTGAAACATTGCCGACGTGATCCCGATTAAGAGAAGATTTCAGGTCTCTTACCTTCCCGGCGTCACTGATTTTATTGAAAGAAATGGACGTTGTGTAGCTGGTCAGAACGGTCGAATTCTTGCATAAGGTAGCTGTGGACATGAGACAGAACTCGTGCGCTCTGAGGCATCTGTAGTATCCGCCGTCTAGGAAAACGACGAAGAGCCACGCGATTGGAGCAATGCACGACTGGAGGAACACCTCGACCCACGAAACGCAGGTTGTCTTCCAGCTGTGACGGGTGTCTCGCACTCTGAAATGGCCTGTTTCGCAGGGAATCTTCTGAGGGGAGTCACCTGAAAAAGAAGCCGTGCGCCAGTTTCCACGTCGTCGAATTGACGGTGATTCCGATGAGAAGGAGGGCTGCCGTGGGGCCGAACATGAATACGAGAGAGTGGTAAACGTTGAGAGGGTAGGCGCACGGGCACGAGAAGGTGAGTTTGCGGACGAGCTGGAAACGATTCGACTCGATTAGAAAACGAAAGAAAACGAACCGATTGCCCTCCGATCGTAGTGGCGATGAGTATTCCATTGAGAAGAGTGCTGCCGTGATTGGTGAAAACGTTCTGAAAGACGGTGACCACCGAGTTGATACTCGTAGTCATCTCTCCCGTTCGTCGCTGCTATTCAACGGCAATAACCACGATTTTATGATTCATGCGGGAGGGCAATTGAATATCAATCGAGAGTGGGGGCAGGGAGTCGCGGAGAGGAGGTGAATGACGTGGCAGCGGGTTGCGAAACGATTGCGCTGATTTACACCGGACCAGACTAGAGATGAAGCGGAGGAAGAGGCCGAGAGATGTCTTCGGAGGGAGAGAGAGAGACGCAGGGATGGGAGAGAGAAATGCTCGCGGCGTTCTTCGTGTTGCTATTGGAGACGTGTCGAATCAGAAGTACGAATAAATGTGTTTATTGATGCTGTGAAATTATATAGAAAAGAAGAAGAAAAAGAAATTAGAGAGCAAAGATCTTGGCGATCAGGAAGGTGACAGCTGACGAGAGGAGAGCCGTCGTCGCGGTGCCCGAGTTCTTCTTCTTCTCCCCTGAAACGTATTCTTCTAGAAAAGGGCCTACAGGACGGTCCACCAACTCTTAGGCTCTCCGGACAAGTCGACGACTCCGACGTAGTTGCGGGTTCTTCCGTGGTACGAGAGCGCGTTCTTCATCCAAACGCCCTTCGCCACAAGAATCTCGACCTTTGTTCTGTTGAAGTGCTCGATGATCGTGTCGACTCGGTGGCTGTAATCGAGCCGACTCGAGACGAGGTTCAGAGGTTCTCAACTCACGTCAGTTTGCAGTACAGTCCATCGTCGGTTTTGTCGTGTTCGACGAGTGTCATCTCCATGTTGAAGCGGTCCTTCTTCGGCGACTCCTTCAGCTCCTCCACCGATCCGATCATCTGGTTCAAGTGGTCCGTGTTGTAGGCGACGCCGGCCATCCGTTGCAGTTCGGTCTCCTTGTCCTCGCGAATGCAGTAGACGACGATGTCGTCCTTCATCTCCTTATCAGACGAATAACCGATTGCGAGCCATGTCTTGTCGAGGATATTCGATCCGATGATTTCGATTTCCGCGTGGGTTCCATTCGACTGAAAAGAGAGATACTCTGAAGATGTCGGAAGAAAGAGAGACTCACTTTGGAACTGAATGCCACGAGACACTGTGGTCCCATGCATCCCTTCGGCAGTCCGACACAGTACTTATCGTCGTCAAGACAGTTGGTGAGTTGAGTCCTGGCGGAGACAAACGAAAGGAGACACAGCGGAAGCAGGAGCTGGAGAAGCATCTCGGAATGCTCTTCCGAGCAGTTCTTTTCCTTTTTATACAGTTGAAACCCTCAATAAAAGCGTTTGTTGTGCATCGTCTGCCACCCACACTTGTGCATTATTGGAAGAGAAACAGGAGGAGGAGGAGGAGGAGGACAAAAGCAATTTCGATTTATTAAAAGAAAAGAAGAAGAAGAGACCCGCTGGAAGTTCACTGTGTAAGATGGTGCACATTGCAAATGAAGCCGTAGATGACGAAGAACATGCCGATGACGATGCAGACGACGTCGAGGAAGAGGTCGAGAAGGAGCCCGAAACGGCACTCGACTTGTGGGAGGAATATGAGCAGATGGAAGAGGGAGGGGAAGACGAGGGCGAGCAGCATTCCAGCAGTCACTCCCACCAGAGGGACCATGTCGGAAAGCCGGGGGATTGCGTAGGAGAGCATGACTGGAAGGTGGCAATTAGGGGGTTTCTGGAGCAGAGCGACAACTCACAGACAACGAGCACAATCGCGTATCGGAACGAGAAGTGGACGATTCTCTTGGTAGTCGTCGAGACTCCGCACGACTTCTTCAGCTTCTTCTTGATCATCGGCCAGACCATCGCGACGATTGGGAACACTTGGATGAGGAACCCCGAGTAGACGACTGTCAGTAGAACTGCTTTCACGAATATTCCGAGGCTGAAAATGGATAGTTGCAAATCGAGAAAGGTCGCTTTCTCTTCTCACTGGTCGTTCGGCAGATTGAGTGTAATCGAGTCTTGCACGTCATTCCCATAAGCGAGGAAACCGAAGAATCCGGCCAACGAGTAGATGACGACGACCATGCCGACGCCGACACTCAGCACTCCGAATGGTCCTGTAATGAGTTGGTACGGGCGGCTCCTTTCATCCTCATTTCGTTTAGTTCCATTACAAAATCTCAATTTCTCTTCTTCCACGCGACGCCTTCAAAAAAGGGCGGGGCCCTCACGACATAGGCCACTCAGCAAGACACCCATTCCCAGCTTTTCGTCCTACAACCAGAAGTCGCCTCTTTTCTTCTTCCCTCTCGGCCATGTGTTGCTCTCGAATCGAGCCCTCGCTTATTTCTGTTCGTTTGATTGAAGAGGAGGAACGAGTTGCTGAAGACGTTCGTCGAAACGGAGATGGGGAAGAAGCCGTCGATGAAGAAGAAGAAGGAGAAGAAGAAGTCGACGACTTCGCAGTCGAGGAACGTCTTCTTCGTTCAATCGAAGAAGCGGCGATCGAGAACCGACGTCTTCTCGACACTGTCCGCCACTTCCAACAAGTGATTCAAGAGCAGACTGAGCTCCTGGAGCAACACATCCGGATGCATCTGGAGACGGACGTCAACAACAATCAGAGGGGTAAGTCCTAGATTTTACTTCCTTCTCTGTGTGATGATGGAAGAAAGATCTATGATTTACAGGTGAAGTGTCTCGGAATGAAGGACGACACGAGACTCCAGTTCCAACTACTCCCTCTCCAAATTAACTCTTTTTCTCTCTCTCTCTCTCACTCTCTCTCACTTATATTTAGATCTCGCTTCTGTGTGTCTTGGTCCCTATCTAGAAACCTTCCCTCATTCTATTTCTTCACTCGTTCTGTATCTAATCAAATAAATCCTTTCCTTCGAATTTCCTCTCCGGAAAGAGCTCTATCCATCAAACACGAAAAGGAGCCGTCGGGCGGACAGCAGCAGCAGCAAAAGCAAAAAGTGATACCCATTCGTCGAATTGTCTTCCGAATGAGGTGCCGAAAAGAGTGGTGGAAGGGCTAGGGGACTCCTTCATTTTGCAAACGTCATGCGAGCAATCAACGCGTGCTCCATCTTCCTCACTCGCCTCTTCTCTTCCATTAAAAACGAACGACAACCAATGTTATTGAACTACGTAGTTGTGTCGAAGGTCCAAAGCGAAGAGCGCGTGCGAGCGAAATTGGAAGTGACGGCGAGTAATAAGCGGTTGCGAGACGGATGAAATGTGGCACGAGATGAAGACACAACGATGCTGCCGGGATTCACTTCAATTTCAGCGCTTTGCTCTCACGTAGCGAACCTATAATTTGAAGAGGCTTGGCGATGATTGAAGCGGGCGAATGAGGGGAAGAACTGTCGCGGCATGCACAATCCCATTTCACCAATAAACCGCCCATAGTGCCCATTCTGCTCTCATTCCCGTCTCTCATTTGGTGCTGACCCTGTACACTTTATGACGCTCTCTTCTCTTCTCTTCGCTCATTCGAACCTCTCTTCCTTTTTACAGATGGGCGCCCCGGAGAAGAAGACGGCTGCCTCTGAGAACATCTTTCGGTTGACGAGGCAGGAAGAAGCGGAGATTCCGACGCAAAGTGCTCGAGAAATCGACAGAATGCTGGCGAGAATGGATGCGAGACACGAGCAGGAGCGTCTTTTCTTCGACCGAATCGAGCGGCTTCTGCGAGAGAATGCACACCGAATGAATGCCAGACGATGGTGAAACATTCCTCCTTATCTCTCTATCTCTTATCGTTTCTCCAATAAATCCACATCTCACCCGTCATATCCTCCGGTCGTTTCATTCTGTTCTCCAGTGGCAGCACCATCGCCTGTCCCTCCAGTGCGTACAAAATGGCTCCGGCCGCACTGACAACCCCGCCCAGATCGGTGACGGGCGGTAGATCGGCGAGCTTCTTGTGCTCCGTCGTCATCAATTGCTGAAAGAGTTCTGCTTGTGGAGACATCAGGAATTTGGATGAAGACTCACAAACATGATCACAGCCAATGCGATCATCATCAGAAAGTTGCCGCCGAGGGAGACGAGTGAGAGAGCGCGCATTGAGGAGAGAGAGACGAGGAGGATGAATGCGGGCAGAACGATCGGGAACAGAGCGGCACGACTCGGCGGAGACTCCATTATGAACTCGAGGAGCTGAAGAAAGGCGGTCGTTTGGCAATGGGAGTCTACTAGAAGTTCCCACCTCGTGCAAGTGATAGACGACGAAAATATAGAAGCAGCAGCAGATTCCGAACTGGAGAATGCAAAGCGATGTGTTGACAATGGCTCTGAAACGAAGGAGAATGCAAATTGCAGCGAGAGGGGAGTGCTACCTGGACACAGGAGCCAGCCTCCGAAGGGGAGAGTAACTGGCCTGTGTCGCCTTGTAAGCCATGTTTCCGTAGTCCAACGGCGCCGACTGATTTCTGAATATTCCCAAGTGGACAACAGTTGAACCTTCACCGTCTTACATTTTCGAGAGGTATCCGGCGCACTTGACGAGCTTTATCATGCAGAGTGCGGACAGAAACCCAAGTACCAGGATGATAACGAGACCAGCCTGTGAGAGGGATTGGAAGGTGTGTCATTGCGATGGTCACTTACCATATACCCGGACTGTTTGAAAGCGAGAGGCACAGAGAAACAGCCGGCGCCCAGCATGCCCTTCATCAGGTTGATCAGGGCGAACTTGGAACTGAAAAACAAACGATTGGAGGGAGAGTGGATGAGGGGAGAATGGGGCATCGAATGGTTACCTAATTGCCTCTTTGAAATGCTCCAGATCAACATTACTCTCGGAAGGAAATATGACTGTCATTCTGTGTATTTGAAACGAAAGTTACGACTTGAAAGGGTAGTTCAAGTGACACGGAAGTTGCAAAAAGAGATCGGTGTGGTCTACAGAACAGTAAACAGTTGCTACTCGGGGGGAAGTGATTACAGACTGAGGAACAGCCAATTCTACTCGTGTCAGATGGAAAGTGGAAGAAATCAGAAGGTGATTCGTGATCAAGTGCATTCTCATTAATCACGGATTTGCACTTTCCCAAATTGGACGATGTCTCTGCGTCTCTCACCCGATCTTGTCGTCTCCGATCGACACTTCATCCGTTTTCAGTTGAGAAAAGACCGATTTCAGTTGCATGGCTACACGAGAATGATGTCAGACGGCGGAGGGGCATTCAAAAACAGACACTTTCAAAAGTCTGCTTCTGCCCCGCGGCGCAGCTTCTGATTTCTCAACTTCACACCCGAATCCGGTCTTTTTTCGTTTCTCGGGATGATAAGAATTCGGCGAGAGGGAAGAGACGCAGAGAGACTCACGTGATCTTCTCTTTCTTCTCCACATAGGTCAATTTTCGGGTCGGCGGTCCGAGAGCCGCCTCCGCTTCGTCCCACTTGGAGACCAGTTGGTACTCGGATTCCACGTTGTGCATTCCCAGATCGTGTAGATCAAGCATGCGCTGGAACAGAGGCAATGAAGGGATTCGTGGGAATAACAACTCACGTCGGCATTGGCAATCTGAAGGAATCCCTCAGAGATCCTGCGGACCCCGTGCTGGAGTCCATGAGATATCGAGTGTCGTCGATGTTCCATTGGCAGCTGAAATAGAATGAGTGGGAGGTCTTCGAGGGGAAGAGGAGGAGGTCTTGATTCGATTATTCAGTGAAGGACAGAGAACGAAAACTGAACATCTGATCACAGAGATCGGAGAGTTTGTTGATGAGTGATGGGTGATCTTTAAAGACTGTTTGTTGTGACGGCACTGCACTTGGAAATGTGATCAATTTCCAATTGAATACAGCTGTGACCAACGAGAAAAGGACTGGTTTGGAAGTTTCGAATGCTTCTCTTCGAGAAATGTTTGCATTTTGAATGAAATTGAGAGCTTCAAATGGCACTGTAACAAGATGAATTGGAGGAAAAAGACCCTAAAAGAGAAGGCTTAGGAGTTCGGAAAACGGTTCAGAGTACTAACGGAGATCACATGGATCAATCTACAGTACACCTCGACCGAGATATCACATTCTCGAGCAACTACTAGACAAGTAGGGGCGAAACATTGTCATCTGCCGTCATGTGAAAAGGCGGCAAAACTCGCAATGTTCGTGTCTAATTTTGTGCAACAAAACAAGCGATTAGAAGAAAATGAGAAAAACAAACTGATAATCGAACGGTTTTTCTGTCTTCTCGTCGTCTGTTTTCAGTCGAAACGATTGTTCTAAACTTCACTTTTCACCCCCGAAAAAGGGTTCTTTCGTCGATTTCGACTCGTGCGCACCAATCAGTTTTAACGAGTTCGGGAAGTGTGTAGTGATCAGCAGAGAATCAGTGACGTGGCGATGACTCAATGGGAGTAGAGAACAAAGGAATCGGGACAGGAAACGGAATGAAGGTTTCCGAGAAAGAGCTCAGTTTAGACGTTGCGACTCGGAAGAAGAATGAAGTTGACGTCTTCCGAAACACTCGAATGGCCGGGGGAAATCCTCGTTCGCGACGGCGGGAAGTTCCCAAATAAATGGAAAAGTGCAGTAATTCTCAAATCAAATCAAAGCCATCGCGTCAGACTGTTCGAAAGAGGGGGAACTTGTTTGTGTCGCCCCGCGCCCGCCGTTCTTCGGCCCCTCAACAGAAAGAAAAACATTTGGGCAAATAATTTGACAAATGTGCGAACCTGAAAACATCAAGACAATCTCCAAGTGGACAGGAGGAGGTGTAAGAAGTGAGGAAGACGAATGATTTACGACGCGGTTCCTCCTCGGTTGCTGTACGAATTGCAGAGGAGGAGGGGAGCAACATGAAGATCTCAGTCAATTTCGGAATTGTTCCGGGCAACGAATCAATTGTTCCGACTCAAGAATGACGGTCTGAAGTTGGCGATCCAAACTGAACCATCTGTAGATTGACTGTTTCTGAGGAAATTTCTTCTGGTTAGATAGCTCGAAGACAAAACGATGGCGAAGGTGGTTCGGAGAAGCTGAAGGTGTGAGCAGTCGTAGATCAGAATAGCAGACGGCAAAGGCGGTGGTTCCCTTTGAGGATCGCATTCATAACATACATTGGCTACTTTCTCCAGTCAATTACGAATTTTAAACTTGAGCTCTATGAAACATTTGGGAACTTCATTTAACAATCGGTCAATTATATAAATAACCAATAAGTTACTAATCAAAAAATGATATATATATCACAGATTTCAATATGAAACGATCAGCGGAAACCTAGAAAGCGACTAGAACAATGAATCACAGATCCGACTTGTGGGCGTTCAATTTGGCTAGGAGCGGAATGTCGATGTCGACTGAGCCGACGAACCCGTTATCGCGGATGTTCTCCAATTTCTCAATGTACTCTGCCGGCAGTTTGTGCTCTTTGGCACCTGAACATTCGGAGATTCCAGTTATACTTTTAAATTTGAAAACATACCCTCCACGATGACCAACTTATAGTGGGGGGAAGGAGCCATTGGGTCTGCCTCGAGGTCCGAATACTGGTACGTGCGGCAGTTGATGACGCCTTGAGGGGTGTGGACGGGAACTGAACAATCCCCCAGTATGATCACTGCTGATCAGTCATAATCACTCACCGATCAGCCGATGATAACCTTTCTCTTGCTCGTCCAACGACTCGGAATACTCGTTCGGCATCTTCCAAACACATCCCCACACCTCCTTGCCCGGCGATTCGACCACTGTCGCCAATGCTCCCTGCCACCTCTGTGAGTAGTTGGCGAACTCCAATCGGAAGTTGTCCAGTCTTCCGTTACACTCGTACTCTGCCCCTTTTTGCTGAAAGAGACGTCTGTCAGAAGAACCGTGATTTGGACTCACCCTGTATCGAATTCGGTCGCCGAACAGGTTACTTCCGTAAGCGAAATACCAGAAAAACGTCATGACTTGGTGCATAGAAGTGCCGGAGAGACGACCGACCGAGGCCAGAGACTGAACCATTTTGTTACGTGGACGGAGAGGAAAAGAGCGAGAGAGAGAGACGGGAGGAGAGACAACGAGAAAAGAGTGAACGGCGTGTTCCAATTAACAAGAAAAAGGGAATGAATGACATGGTTTCCTTGTCGCCGAAAGAAACCAAAAGACCAATGAAGTAGAATCAATAACTAAAGATGTGTGTGCGAGGAGAGGCAGACGAAACCCTCCGCTCTCCGCACACTCTCTCGCCCCGGCTGTCCGATCTTTGAAAGTCAGGCGTTTGTGGAGTGACGAGCGAAAAGGTGTTTGTTTTGCGAAAAGAGAAAAGACGGGAAAGACTTTATTTACATGAAAATCGTTCTGAAATGATTATCAAAAAGCAGTTCGAATCAGGAGCCGAACTGATCCGACTGATCGTCGATCTGCTCGAATCGGTAAGATCCACGGCCGTCCATGTAGAGAGAGTACTCGTGGTACTTCCAGAGACTCTTTCGGTGGGAAACTGTGAACAGAGTGATGTTCATTTCACGGCACAAATGGTACATTGCTCCTGAAGTAGATGGTCAGGTGGGAACTGAGAACTAGGAACGGATACCTTCCACATCGACACTGACTGCTGACGTGCACTCATCCAGAATAGCGAATTGGGGTTTGTGGTAGAAGAGACGAGCCATCTGAAACGAGAGAAACAGTTCCAAGATACTATTTCTCAATGTCTCACCGCAATTCTCTGCTTCTCTCCGCCCGAAAGCACGTCCATCCAGTCCTGAACTGCCGACCATCCGCCTTCTCTCTCCAGAATGTGCGTCAGTTGCACGTGTTCCAACATTCTCTCCAAGTCTTTGTCTGTCAATCTCTTCTTTGCCATATCGAGTGCAGTATCTGGGTAGATCACTTGGTCTCGGAGGGTTCCCAATGTCATGTATGGTCTCTGTGGAACGTAGAACAGTTTTCCCTTCGCTGGTTTCGTCAGAGTTCCTCCGAACACTGGCCACAGTTCTCCGAGTGTTCGGAACAATGAACTCTTTCCGCATCCATTCGGTCCGCACACCAGAACATTTCTTCCCGACGGCACCTCGAAGCTAAGGCTCTCGATGAGCACATCTCCGTTCGGAGTCACCAATGGAACGTCTTCGAACTTGATGATGTTGTCTTGAGCAACCAACCTGCCCGCTCCAGCCTTCAGCGTGAGTCTCTGCATCGACTCGTCTCCGTTCTCATCGGTCACCTGCGCCTTCTCGAATCTTCCCGCCTTCATGTCGTCGAGGACCTTCATCAGAGTGTCCACTCTCGTCGTGAACCCACTCAACCGTGTCATGTCTCTTCCGGCAAGAGCCAATCTTCCCAGTGCCTCCGACAGTTTCAGCATCATTCTTCCGTTGTTGTACAACTCCTGCATCAGTTCGTTTCTGTCCATTTCGTTGAATTTCTCGTTGTTCACATCGAAGAATGTCTTCGCGCAAGCGATCCATCCAACGATGTTCGTGATGTATTTTCCGATGATGTTGTCAACGAATCCGAGAGTGAATCTGAGAAATGAGATGTGCTATCAGCGAAAGCTTTGGATTTCCCCCACCTGAACATGATGGTCTTTCTCAAATGGTGCACCAAATTGTTGAAAGAGCCCATCAGTGCCTGCTCTTCCGGTTTGTTTCCCTGGTAGAAGGCGATCTCCTCGCTGTTCATGATGAGTCTCGAGTTCACGTATCTGTATTCTCCCTCCAGTACTTGCTCCTGCACTGTGAGCTTTGCAATCTGAGAAGCACAGAACCTTATCGGAGACTCCCTTGGATAGTGTACTCACTGGTTTTCTCAGTTTGGTCAAAACGACCATAGAAGCCATCAGGTAGCCGAAAAGAATTCCAGGACCTCCCCATCCGAGGGCTCTTCCCAGTTTGAAAACGTAGAGGAACACATCGAGAATCGGCTTCGAGAGGTTCGAGTAGAGCTCGACGATGCCATCGCAGAACTTCTCGACGTCCTGCGTCAGAAGTTGATCTGGATTCTGGATTCTGTTGTCGAGATTCGATATTTGGTAGTAGGTGAATCCGCTGAAACAAGTTCCCTCCTTGTTTTCTTCTCTCTCTCTCTTCCCCTCTTACCCGAGGTACTTTCCGTACAAATGCTTCGTGAGGTTCTCTCTGAATCGCAGTTTCAGTTCGGAGAGCGAGAACTAAAAATAGAGGGTATCGAGTGATTTTTGAGTTAGAATTAGAACTAGAGTTTTGAAAAGAATGAAACGGAGAGATAAGCACCTTAAGAAGGGCGTTGATAAGTGAAATAGCTGGCAAATTGAGAAAGTATTTGAACACTGACATGGCGAACATGATAGGACTCCGATCAATAATCGATCTGAAATTGGAGACTACTGGATGGAACGAGCTGTCTCTCTCGAGGGAACTCACGCTTCGACGCTCGTCGCATTCGTGATCATGTAGACGTCGGCGATTGTGCGGGCGAGGAGAACGAATCCGATGACGACCATGTAGAAGACTTCGGTGGAGAACGGACCGGGGATCAAGATCTTGAGAAGCTTCTTCAGTTTCGCGAAGAACTCCGAATTGAGGGACGCTTTCGACTTGTTCGCAGCACCGGAACCGACGGTTTCTGACAGAGACAGCCCTTTTCCCTCATTTCTGAACGATTTGAGAATTGAAAGAGAGGCTGAAACACCTGATAATGTTCACCTGAAACTGGCCGAATAGATCTTTGCAATTGTGATGCATCCGAAGATGCCGACGAACGCCGGCGACCAGTTCTTATAGGTTAGAGTCGAATTGAGAAGCTGTAACTTGGAGAGCACAGCCATTTCGCCAAGAAGATTTTCTGAAAATATCCACGAATACCCGAAGAGAGAGAGCACGGGAAAACGAGAGGAGTTAGAGAAAGAGGTGGCGGAAACGTTAGAGCTATTGCAGCCGGAGCGATAAATCATGAGACGGTTGAGTGATGATTGAGGCGTCGAGAGGCGCACTGAGAGACACTGATAACGTTGATAACAATTACCGCCTTAAGCAAAGAGGCTTATTCCGTGAACTAACGGACAAACCGCGGCAAGAAGGGGGGAGAATTCCGCTTTGATAAGAGATTGTCTGACACCGGATACTGCCTCACTGCAACATCATCATTCGCTTTTTTCTGTTCTTCTTTTTTCGTAATTTGTGTCTTTATCAATGAGTAAAAATACAATCGTATAGCAAAACATCCGAAAGAAACGTTTGAAATCGAATTAAGAGCCGAACTGATCCGACTGATCGTCGATCTGCTCGAATCGGTAAGATCCACGGCCGTCCATGTAGAGAGAGTACTCGTGGTACTTCCAGAGACTCTTTCGGTGGGAAACTGTGAACAGAGTGATGTTCATTTCACGGCACAAATGGTACATTTCCCCTGAAGCAGATGGTCAGGTGGGAACTGAGAACTAGGAACGGATACCTTCCACATCGACACTCACTGCTGACGTGCACTCATCCAGAATAGCGAATTGGGGTTTGTGGTAGAAGAGACGAGCCATCTGAAACGAGAGAAACAGTTCCAAGAGACTATTTCTCAATGTCTCACCGCAATTCTCTGCTTCTCTCCTCCCGAAAGCACATCCATCCAGTCCTGAACTGCCGACCATCCGCCTTCTCTCTCCAGAATGTGCGTCAGTTGCACGTGTTCCAACATTCTCTCCAAATCCGTATCACTGATTCCTTTTCTGATCATATCAAGTGGTCTATCTGGGTAGATTATCTGATCCCTGAGCGTTCCCAGTGTCATGTAAGGTCTCTGTGGAACGTAGAACAGTTTTCCCTTCGCTGGCTTCGTCAGAGTTCCTCCGAACAGTGGCCAGAGCTCTCCGAGAATTCGGAACAAGGAGCTCTTTCCGCATCCAT
Source organism: Caenorhabditis macrosperma (assembly GCA_963932285.1). Lineage (NCBI taxonomy): Eukaryota > Metazoa > Nematoda > Chromadorea > Rhabditida > Rhabditidae > Caenorhabditis > Caenorhabditis macrosperma. The sequence goes on along the minus strand of OZ010621.1, from coordinate 9,237,270 downwards.
TCGGGCCGCACACCAGAACATTTCTTCCGGACGGAACTTCCAAATTGAGACTCTTGATGAGAACGTCTCCGTTCGGAGTCACCAGAGGCACGTTCTCGAACTTGATGATGTTGTCCTGCACACGGAGGTTTCCGGATCCGGCCACCAGTTCGTTCTGAAGAAGAGCCCCCTCGACGGATTCCTTCTCTCCGACCATCGTTCTCTTGTAATTTCCGTTATTCACATCGTCGAGAACATTGAGAAGAGTGTCCACTCTGCTCGTGAACCCACTCAACCTCGTCATATCTCTTCCGGCGAGGGCCAGTCTTCCGAGGGCCTCTGCCATCTTGTACATCATTCTTCCCGAGTTGTAGTACTCCTGCATCAGTTCGTTACGAGACATTCCGATGAACGGTTTGTGTTGTTTATTGAAGAACGAACTGCCGACTGCGTACCAACCGACAACTGTCGCCAGGTATTTCGCGACGATGTTATCCACAAATCCGATTGAGAATCTGAGAAGACATCAGTGGAATACGAGAAGAAGGTTCTCACCTGAAGAGGATGATCTTTCGGAGGTGTTGGACGAGACTTGCGAATGTGCTCATGATGGTCTCCTTCTCGCTCTGGTTGCCTTGGTAGAAGGCGATCTCCTCGCTGTTCATGATGAGTCGCGAGTTCACGTATCTGTACTCTCCCTCGAGTGCCTGCTCTTCCACAGTCAATCTGCCATTCTGAAAGAAGATATCCGTGTGGATTCTTCTTCTCCTCCGAACCGCCCACTTACCGGTCTTCGCATGTAAGTCAGTCCGACTCCAGTGAAGATGAGATAGGAGAAAAGAATTGACGGCGATGAGAATCCGAGAGATGTTCCCAATCGGAAGAGGTACAGGAACACGTCGAGGATCGGCTGAAACAGACCATCAGCTAAACGAACGAAGCGATGGCTACCTTCGACAGATTCGAGTATAACTCGACGATTCCGTCGCAGAATCGGTCGACGTCTTGAGTCAGAAGCTGGTCGGCGTTCTGGATTCTCGTGTCAAGGTTCGACATTTTGTAGAAAGTGAATCCTCTGAAAAACAGATCTTGGTGAAACATTCGAATATCGACGTACTTGAGGTACTGCGAGTACAAATGGGTCGAGAGTCTCTCGCGGAATCTCAGTTTCAACTCGGCGATTCCGAACTTGAGAATGGCGTTTGTGACCGAGATGGCCGGCAGATTGAGGACGTATTTGAATGCCTCCAGGGCGAATAGAAGGGGATTCCGATCGATGATCGAACTGAAATCGGATGAATCTGAACAAGAACTGCTGAGAACACTTACGCCTCGATTTTAGTGGAGGTGATGATCATGTAGACGTCGGCATAGGTACGGAAGAGAAGGGAGACGGCGATGAGGACGAGGTAGAACGTCTCCTTCGAGAAGAGCGACGGAATGAGGATCTTGAGAATTCGGGCGAGTTTCCCGAGAAACACTCCATCCACGTGCGCTTTCTGTCCCTTTGATCCCGATTTCTTTGTCTTTGCAACCAAGTGTTTCGCTGCTCTGAAATGTTTTCTACCAGGTTTCTATTTATTTTTCCATTTTAACGATAACAACAATAAACATTGTGATGGCTGTACGAGACGTCTTCTACTTGTTTACTCTCTTCTCGCACGTTCCCGTTCGTTTATTATTCTTTAAATCAAGCTGTCTAATTCTATTGGAGCGTGATTGCTACATATCTATCACCTGGATCGCCGTCGTCTAATATCGATTTTATCAGTGATAAGAAGAAGAAATTGCGTCACTCTGACCTGATATCCTGCTTGTACAACTTGACGAGAGCGAAAACGGCGAACATTCCGAGCATTCCGGGCGCATATTGTCTCGCTGGAATGGCCTGTCCGAGCAGTTGAAGCTTCGAAAGCACGGCCATTTCGAAGGAGAAGTCGACGTGCGCAGGCAAACGACGGAGACCTGTGTTCTGTTCATCTTCGTCTTCTTATCACTTCCCATAAAGGTCAGAAGGAGAGAGTGCGGGGAACCGAGAGACGGAGAGAAACAGAATCGGTCGGCTATACTGTAGTCTTCATATCAGGAGATATTTTTTCCTTTTCGAATTCGCCTGATCATAGTTAACACGACTGCTAATTGTAGCCATTTCGCCACCCCATCAAGACAAAGAAGAGCGAAAGACCGGAAAAGTAGAAAACCTGTTCAGATCAAAGTCATAATGGTTCCACTCGAAAAACCAAAGTTACAGAGTTGTCTGCTTTCCGGCGTCTTGTTTTTATTACCTTCTCTTATCAGTGTGCTCACATATTGAAACCTCCTCCAGTCACAACTGTGAACCCAATTCGAAAAAAACCCATTCATACAATTATTGCTCTTACAACTGTACATGCAACGATGAGGCATTTGGCAAAAATAAAAAGGAGAAAATAACTTTGAGTTGAAATTACATCCTACTATGAGAAAGGTGAAGGATACATGATAACCCGGATCAAGAGAGAACAATCGAATAAATTAGTCAGCCGATGGCATCACCTTCAGACGATCGAATGCTGCCTTATCGAGGGCCTCCCGCTGGCTTGGATGAGCAATCTTGATGAGCTCATAGGCACGCTGGCGCATGTTCTTGCCCCAGAGTTGAGCGATTCCGTATTCCGTAACGACGTAGTGCACATGAGCACGAGTAGTCACAACTCCGGCTCCTTCGTTGATTGTTGGCACAATCTTGCTCTGCCCCTTCTTGGAGATCGATGGGAGTGCGATGATTGGCTTTCCAAGACCGTCATCTCCAATTCCAGCTCCGCGGATGAAGTCAACTTGTCCTCCGAATCCAGACAAGAAGCGCTTTCCAACGGAATCCGAAACGACTTGTCCGGTCAAGTCGATTTCAACAGCCGAGTTGATGGCGGTGACCTTAGGGTTTTTACGAACAACAGCTGGATCGTTGACCCAGTTGACATCTCCGAACTCGATGAGTGGGTTGTCGTTGAGGTAGTTGTACAGCTTCGTGGATCCGTAAACGAACGAGACGACAAGCTTTCCTGGGTGAATGGCCTTCTTGGCATTGGTGATGGCGTTCTTCTCGATCAAGTCAAGAACTCCGTCCGAGAACATTTCGGTGTGAATTCCGAGGTCCTTGTGGTTGCTGAGAGCAGAGAGAGCAGCATCTGGCACAGCTCCGATTCCTGGAAAGAAAAAATGAGTTGTTGTTTTTCAAAATCCCCACTAACCCATCTGAAGAGTGGCACCATTGTCAACAAGGTTCTCAGCAATGATCTGTCCGATCTTCTTCTCTTGGTCGTTCTGTGGTCCGATGCTACGCTGGTGAAGCTCGAATCCATCAGCTTCGTTGACGAGGTAGTCGATGTGCGAAACGTGAATGATTCCGTCTCCGAAGGTACGTGGCATGTTCTTGTTGACCATAGCTGAAAAATTGTGATGAGAGAATAGACTCCGGAATGTTCTTACCAATAATCAGAGGAGAGTTGGTGACAGCAGCACGAGCAGTGTCGACGGATGTTCCCAAAGAACAGTATCCATTGGCATCTGGTGGAGAGACCTGGATGAGGGAAGCGTTGAGCTTGATGGCCCCTTTGCGGAAAAGAAGTGGAACTTCGTATAAGAAGCACGAGTTGAAGTCAGCGATTCCGTTGTTCACAGCGGCTCTGAGGTTATGTCCAGTGAAAAGCGAGTTCGATCGGATACGATCTGGATTGAAACAGTTTATTTTCGAATTTCATTTCAACTTTCTCACCCTTCACATCTGGGGCGGTCCACGGAGTAGCTCCCTCCAAGTGCAAGTGATGCAGTTTGACTCCGCTCAGGTTGTTGGCAACGGCATGCTCAGAAAGGCTCTTGAGCAGTGGAGTTGGCGTGGCAGCAATTCCGTGAACGAAAACGTTGTCTCCACTCTTGATATCACGGACGGCGTCGGCCAACGACACAACCTTTGGCGACTTTCCAGCGGCTGGGAAAGCAACCTCTCGCTTGTCACCGAAGATCGATGTGGTCCGGGAGCAGGCGGACGAAGTTCCGAACGAGCGGGAAGTGAGTCTAGAGAGCATCCTGAAATTACACAAAATGCAGAACCGAAAGAATAACAAATGGTTATATGGAGACGCAAGTGGCATGATCAAGGGGTGTTTCTTATCAACGCAGTGTTCTCAAAAGTTGTTGAACAATCGAAAAACTGATGCGACGAGAGAAGAGAAATGAAGTAAATAAGAGAGAAGAAACTGCAGGCTGTTTCGTCGGTGAAATGGGCGGGACTTTGAGAGCACATGGCGCTGTCTGATTGATGAGTTTGAACTGAACTGTGGTACTAGTAAGTATGTTCTAACACTTGAAGAGCGCGAGCAGATGAGGCCACTAGGGAGGAGTAAAACCAGGACGGATCACTCGGGCAAATTAGATTGGAAAGTGCTCGAAAGCTTTCCATTCTTTGCGCTCAAGGGTTTTTCTTTTCTCTTCTTTTTTTGAAGAAGCAGAGAAGACAGACACCATTTATATGTTAATACTTTCTATTCCATGCAGAGACTGGCTAGCCGCATTTCCAATTCCCCACAAGATGATATCTTCTCTTGAGGGTTACACTATTTCGTTCATTGATCGCGCAACACATTCACACAAATGAGTGAAATTTTAGAGTTTCGAGGTATCATTGAACAAAGAGTGCTTTGAGGAAACGGGAAACAGTGAACAAACATTTGTCGATAAGCACGTTTTGTAAAGTGTTTTGACGCTTCATTTGTTCTTTGCTCGCGGAAAAATTGGCAACTAGAGAAAACGTTTTAATTTTTTATCAAGCGGCCAGTCATTTTGTGGAAAAGGGACGTTTTATGTAGATGGAGAACTAGTATTTTTGATTTTTGGTAGCAGGCTGTTCCGGAGATTTTGATTGAACAACAATGCGAATTGTTTTCGCTCTCTTCACAAAAAAGAATCAAACTCACGAACAAGATTTGACAAGTTTTGCACAGCCTACGTGCAGTTGGAAAATCGGAGAGACCTAGGGCAGGCAACTGACTGCAGCAAAACAACGTGGCCGAGTGCCGAGGGAGGCAGAAGTTTGAGTGTGGGAGAGGAGGAGCGCCCGAAACGACCCCGGGCGCCGATCAGAAAACGCTCAATTGACAGGCACGTGGTGGGAGCAGAGAACGGCGGGTGATATTCGGGACGAAGAGAAACAGACGAATCGACGAAAAACGGGCGGCCTCGTGCGTTTTGGCGTCGCTCGTCTCTTTACATTTCCTAGTCTACCACGGAGGCTAGTGTCCTTTGTCACGGACTTCTTGTGACCCAACGAGAACAAAATGGATGGAAAAAGAAAGATTGAAAAATTGAGAATGAACAGTTACAACATGTAAAAATGGGAGAATTGGTAAAACAGAAGAGGTCTTCAAATAAAAATAGACTAAAAATGCGGAGGGAGCGGACGATCAGAAAACCAAGTGGTTGGCCAAGTTTTGAAGCCGCGGCGCCTTTGGTGCAAACACTGTAGCGGCATGGCGCAGAGATAAAAACTTGGTGCACCCAATCCGACGACAGTTCAATGATACCGCGTTGAGTAAAGTACGCGAGAAGTGTGAGATGAAGAAAAGATAAATGAGACACCAGAGAACGCTCGAAAACTGTAGGGTGGAAGTCACGAGGTGCGGTTCCGCCGCTGCGTCAATCGGCGATTCGAGGGTTTTCTGATCGAGCAAAGTATGTGAAAAAGAGCAGGTGGCGATTGAGAAAACGAAAGAAAGGACGTTTGAGCTCTCTCGCAATTGTTTCCAGATTTCCAAGTTCAAACAACACTGATCAGCGCTGGGTTCATACGGACATAAATAATATTTGCGATTTCTGAGAAAGAAATGCACAAAAAAAGTTTTCAACTAGATATTGCAAAGTTGTCGACATGCGCCTTTAAGGAAACTACGGTAGACCGTACCTCAAAGTTCAAAGGCGCATGTCGATTTTCAAAAATTTTTATGTTCTTGTGGTGAGACCCGTGTCCTCCCACGCGTCGCTGTCGAGCCACTTCGATGGAAATATATATAAGCCAACAAAAAATACTACTTGGATAATACCGTTTTTTGAGAGCTGGGGAAAGTGCAGCGATTTAGAGTCGATGAGAAGAAAGAAGGCAACAATGGAAATCCCCACTGTTCCCTCATGAATTAAAGTCAACGTCTATCAATTACAACATTCTCAATAGCCGAGGTCCCGAGCTATTATCCGAGCAAGAGAATGAAGAATAAGCTTTCTGCGAGACTTTTTTATTCTTAATCTAAATACTACTTGTTTCATTACATAAATGTGTTTTTCTTTGCTGTCAAATGTCTTTTCATACCACCGATGTTTCTGATAAGACATGCATTCCGTGATTGAGTCTATCAACACTGACGACAACAGAGAACTGTAACGAATCAGAATTCTGATCTTAAGATGGTGAACCGGAAAAGAAGGTCTCGTAAATAAATACCGAAAATGCAGCGTTAGCAACTGAAAACTGATTCGGGTAGCGTTGCCCTACCTCTATTCATTCCACAATGTCTTATAAATAATATTTGGGCTTTGTAAATACATAATTATATAATTATGCATAATTCCCCTGTAAATTTTTTCGCTTACCCTAAAAACTCCATTTTAACGGCACATCAAACGCTGCCGGAGAATCATGAAATCTCAAGATTGATAAAAGATATCAAAAAGTTGTCAACAGCAAACTTGTAGTTTAAGTTACGATCTACAAGTTTTCTGTTAAGAACTTTTTTATATCTGTTATCAATCTCGAGATACAATTATTCTTCGGCAGCGTTTGGGGTGCCGTTAAAATAGAGTTTTCACTGTATTTTTTAAAAAAGTTCGGAATGAATTCGGTTTGTAGTTTTTCGTTTAATATAATTATTAACAAAAAATAATCATGTTGCTGAGAATACACCATTCTTATTCAAAAATAACACATGTCTCCAATGTTGTACATGACAAAAAGAAAGCGGGAGAACGTCTGTATTGTGACTCACATCTCTACACACAATGGGCGGAAATTCAATTTATTCTGGTACAAAAGGAGCTCGAAAACACGTCGATTGTGTTTCTGAAAAGATCATGCGAGTTTTTCTCAAAGACATTATTCGCAACGTTGGAACAGGGAAAGTATAGTTGCGGAGAGAGAACAAGGATCTTCAGAAGTAAAATGTTGGCAAACACTGATCGACTACACACTTTTCGACTACTTTTCTTTTCGACTACACTTCCTTTTTGACTACTGACACTTTTCGACTACATTTCTTTTCGACTACACTTCCTTTTCGACTACTGACACTTTTCGACTACATTTCTTTTCGACTACACTTCCTTTTCGACTACAAACTCACTTTTCAACTACACGGTCACGTTTTAAATTCATAGTCACTTTTCGACTACACTTCCTTTTTGACTACTGAAACTTTTCGACTACATTGTCATCTGCCGACTACATTTATTTATTTATTTATTAAAATACGCACTCGAGGAACGTGAAAGTGGAGACAAATGTTACAGTAGAAATATAGTTGGGGGTTAGGGAATAGGGGGAGAGAGGGAGGGGACAACCTGAGACTGAGCCTGACCTGCGTTGGTTTGTTTAGCCTGTTTGGTCAGGGCTGAAAGAGTGCGGTGAACGAAGTAATTCTGCCTATGGTAGGTTTTTGGCGTCTTCCAATGGTAAGATGTTTTAGATTTGCGATTATTAGAGTGGTTGATAGTGAAGAGATCGGTGGTGGGGATGTCTATTTTTCCGATAAGCAGTTTTCTAAGAAATTTCCTGTCTAGCACAGTTCTACGATTTTCGAGACTCTCCAATTTGAACTCGGAGCGGCGCTGTTCTGCATTTTGATAGGCTGGGTCTTCGCGGAGCATATAACCGTTATTAATACGAAACATTACTCTACGAGTGAAGTTATTTTGGACCGCTTCGATGATTTTTATTAACTGCTTACTGTGGGGGGAGCTGATCGGAGTACCGTACTCTAACAGGGGTCGGACAAACGTCTTAAATAGGAAGCACCAGGCCAATCGAGGCGGCTAACGCCGCCTCTCTGCCTGGGCTATGCCCCAAACCTGCCTCTGGGAAGATAGGCGAGTCGAGTCGACGCAACCTTCCCAGAGGCGCAATTAAGAGGGAAAATACACAAAAATCAGTCCAGAAGCCGTAAAAGTGGCAATTTATTTTTCGCTCCTCATTTTTCGCTCCACTTTCGCTCCACTTTTTTTTCGCTCCACATATTTTTCGCTCCATCTTTTTTTTCGCTCCACTTTTGAAATATTTTTCGCTCCCCATTTTTTTTCGCTCCACTTTTCAGGTAAGTGCTTCGCCAAGGTTACAACAGTTGAAAGCTTGGAAGAACTCATTGTGAGTTACCGTAAAAACTTATAAGGGGTCTGTTGTTGTGCTTTACAACCGTTCATATGACATTTTTGGAAGTACCGTTTTTATAGTTCTAACGGTTGATCATGTGCGGTAGTTTTCAGGTCCCATACCGGGAAGTTCGCTCATTTCCCGTCTTTCCCTAAATTTTTGGATGGTTTTCATAATAATTTTCGAATTTCTCACCACTAACTCCCATTTTACCTATCTATGAAGTGTGGGTGACATTAAAAAAAAAATTCACGAGAGCGTCTTCGAACCCGCAACCCGCCGCCCACAAGTCGACAGCACTACCACTGATCCACCGCGGTGTTTTCGCGTCGAAGCTTGGATGAAGAAGAGTATCATCCGGTCGCCACCAAGCGCACTCGCCAAACACCACAAGCCGTTCGCTCGTGTATCTGTGGATGCCAGCATGGAAGGCTTACTGACAGCATGTACGGACAGTTGAAGAGTGATACACTATTGGGGATGCTCAGAGCATTTCCGAGTACAACTAGGGGTAGCATCTACTGAATTCGCTCGGAAAACGGCTATCTCAGATATTTGTGACGTCACTGGGCTGGCCTAAAATTAATTTTCCCGTCTTTCATTTCGGAGTCTCAGAGAAGGTTCTTTGTTAATACCGATGAGAGCACTTCAAGAAATGATAATACAAAACTTTTTTCAGTTTTCAGTTATCCTGGGTCCTGGAAATCGAAAAAAACAAGTTATGTTTTTTCGAAACATTTTTTGTTTTTGTTACAAAAAATGATCAATATGCACGCTGTTATAAATAACATACTAAAACCCCTTCACCCACTCCAAAAAACCAATATTTTCGGACAAAAACAAAAAATGTTTCAAAAAAACATAATTTGTTTTTTTTTCGATTTCCATGGACCAGGATACCTGAAAACTGAAAAAAGTTTTGTATTATCATTTCTTGAAGTGCTCTCATCGGTATTAACAAAGAACCTTCTCTGAGACTCCGAAATGAAAGACGGGAAAATTAATTTTAGGCCAGCCCAGTGACGTCACCAATATCTGAGATAGCCGTTTTCCGAGCGAATTCAGTAGATGCTACCCCTAGTTGTACTCGGAAATGCTCTGAGCATCCCCAATAGTGTATCACTCTTCAACTGTCCGTACATGCTGTCAGTAAGCCTTCCATGCTGGCATCCACAGATACACGAGCGAACGGCTTGTGGTGTTTGGCGAGTGCGCTTGGTGGCGACCGGATGATACTCTTCTTCATCCAAGCTTCGACACGAAAACACCGCGGTGGGTCAGTGGTAGTGCTGTCGACTTGTGGGCGGCAGGTTGCGGGTTCGAAGACGCTCTCGTGAATTTTTTTTTAAATGTCACCCACACTTCATAGATAGGTAAAATGGGAGTTAATGGTGAGAAATTCGAACATTATTATGAAAACCATCCAAAAATTTAGGGAAAGACGGGAAATGAGCGAACTTCCCGGTATGGGACCTGAAAACTACCGCACATGATCAACCGTTAGAACTATAAAAACGGTACTTCCAAAAATGTCATATGAACGGTTGTAAAGCACAACAACAGACCCCTTATAAGTTTTTACGGTAACTCACAATGAGTTCTTCCAAGCTTTCAACTGTTGTAGCCTTGGCGAAGCACTTACCTGAAAAGTGGAGCGAAAAAAAAATGGGGAGCGAAAAATATTTCAAAAGTGGAGCGAAAAAAAAGATGGAGCGAAAAATATGTGGAGCGAAAAAAAAGTGGAGCGAAAGTGGAGCGAAAAATGAGGAGCGAAAAATAAATTGCCCGTAAAAGTTGACGGATCGCTTAGAAATTTTACGTGCACCTTGCGGTCAATACTTCTGACCTCTGTGCCAAAAATGGGCTAAAACGGTCCAGTAGCGGCTGAGAAACGGCTGTGGACAAAGAAACCCACAGACAGACAGACAGACATCCTTTCCCTTTTAGTATAAGAAAGATAGTATATCTGGGCGGCTTGAGTAGAATGATTTAAATAGAATGGACTGCATGAAGTTTGCCTTTTCAATAGCCAATTTCCAATGGGAGTCAAATTTGAGGTTAGGTGTTAACGTAAATCCAAGGTCCTTGACCTCGTCTGCACGTGTTACTTCCACGTCATTGACTGTGTATTTTAGATGAGTGGCTCTTTTTCCTAGTGATATGCAGACAGTTTCAGCGGAGTTAAGTGTGAGGAGATGTCGCTGGGACCAGTTTACGACCGAGTTTATTCCTTTTTGCAGTACTGCTGAATTGGTGGGTGCGTTTCGGTTAAATGATGTATATAATTTCAGATCGTCGGCGTATTGTTTTATTCCTAATGATGGTGGGATTGATTGACTGATATTATTTACAAATATTCCAAAGAGAAGTGGCGAAAGAACTGAGCCTTGAGGTACACCACAAGTGGTTTGGCGGTTGCTTGAGAGGTTTTCACCAATTTTAACTCTAAATGTTCTGTTGGATAGAAATGAGTATATCCATTTGATTAGTTGGGGGTGAATATTCGCCTCTATGAGTTTTTCAATAAGGATACCGTGAGGTACGGTGTCGAATGCCTTTTGGAAATCAAAATATATTATGTCTACTTGTTTACCCGCGTCTAGAGCAAGAGTCCAGTCGTTTGCGGCTTCAAGCATGCAGCTAGTTGTTGATTTTTTAGACAGAAACCCGTGTTGTGAGGGGGACCAAAATGATAGATTGCTTAAGTGGGTGAGAATCTTCTTTTGAAGGGATCTTTCGAAGGTGCGGCATAGAAGAGATGTAATACTGATGGGGCGAAAGTGAGATACGAGCGTTGGTACATAACCACATGCTTCATTTTGCTACGCGTCGAAATCGGTTTTTTTTGTCGAAAGTGGTTGTTAGTTGTGAGAAGTTGTGATTAATCTCAAAAACTCACTGCAAATTTCACTCATTTTGAAAATAATTCAATTGTATTTTGAACATAGAATTGGTAAATTATTTATTTTTAAAAAGTTGATAGAGCCTTTTCAAGGCGTTTAAAATACCGATCGAATGCCGCGCGATTAACGTTCGGGTTGCTTTTCAGGGCAGGATTGTTATTCATTGCTTCTCTTGCTCTGTATATATTTTCCTGAAGATTCCACTTTGCAAAATAATTATTCAAATAAGCGATATCAAAAGATTTCAAATTGCTCGGATCGGCGTCGATCATGCCAAGGTTGATCTGAAATAACAAAAAATATATAAACAGTTGCACAAAAATATAAAAAAATTACCGCAAAGTCAATAATTCGCAATTCATGAGAACAATGTTCGCCTTCTTTCTTTTCGAGATCAGTGATTTTTCGCTCCACCACTCCGTGATTTCCCGTGTTCCTGAGTAGATCGCTCAAACAAAGTAAGGAAGACAAGATTTTCATCTGATTTTTCATTTCCACATCGATGTAGACTGGTCCGACCACTAAAAAATGAATTGAATCAGATTCATGTACAACAATCTAAATATCACCTTCGGAAGAAGTACTTGCTATTATTTCAGAAACTGAGACTCCCGAAGCAGTGCGAAATCCATCAACTAAATTGTCAGATATAAAATTAAAAATCAAACTGATGCCCACCTAATTTAGTTGCTATGAAAACGGGACTAGATTTGGTAATATCAGGTATCACATGAACTTCCACCGGTCCCACACCAATTAATTTGAGGAGAAAGTAAACGTAAATTTCCATTAGGTCAATATTTGGGCAGTTTGGGAAGTCGGACTCCTCGTCAGGTCCCGGAACACTTCCAAGAGTTTTCGCATAGTAAGAGGGCTCATGGTCGATGAACACGAAGACTCCGAGCTAAAAATGTATAAAAATAAGAGATAATAAGCAACAATTACATACATGAACTCCAGCAAACTCTTCGGATTTATCCTTCAGTTCCACCGTTTTTTCCGGATAAGCTGCTTCAAAATATGTCGAAACGGATCGGTGAAGGTACTTCTTGGTGTTGTGAATCAGAAAACTCAAACTCTTGCCGATGTTCATTTCTTCGATTGCCAAAGTGGGATACACAACAAAAAATTTTGACGAATGGAGTGGGGACAGCTGAATGCGAGCTTCAAGAGCAAGCTCCCTTCTTCCGACCGTAACACCTGATGTGGTCATTCGCTTGATTTCACTTATCATCTGGACGTATGTCCGCCAATTTGCCAACATAGAATGGCACTGAAATAAGTCAATTAACCAAATGAAAATATGAATAAAAATATAATACTTAAAAAATATATAATACGTTTTTTTGAAAGATTCTCAAATCTATTAAATAAAATCAGTCGATTAAACAAATGAAAATATAAAAATTCAACTTACCACAACAATTTCCTCGCCAAACTTAATATTCTGAAGAGGACGTTCAACATCTTGTAGCTCGTCACCACAGTATTTGATTTGTTGACATTTCGGTGGGACACTCGTCACACTCTCTATCTCCTTCACCAGGGTATCGACATGAATCTGAAATTAACACGAACTCAATTATTATCAACCATAAAAGTAAAAACCTGTGGATCCAACTCAATCCTCTTGAATATTTTGTCATCATCTTCGCCAACCAGACGTATCGTAATCTTGACTATCTCTATTATCCGTCCTGCAAAAGTTGGAACTTTTGCGCCGACCGCGACGCAGCCGCGTTGCGGCCGAAAATGCGTTTTCTCGCCACGAAAACGGCTTTTTCGACGAAAAGTACGGTAGAAAAGCCGCAACGCGGCTGCGTCGCGGTCGGCGCAAAAGTTCCAACTTTTGCAGGACGGATAATAAAACCAAATAATTAATGTTAAACCAAATAATTAATGTGGAGACTCCTCGTTAGAACGATTCGTGGAAAAAAAAGGCAGTTGCCACGAACACGGTGATCAGCCAAGCAGAATCGGAAAAGAATCTGAAAACGTTCCGGAAGAGGCTGCAACTCGGCCTGGAGACAAAGTTCGAGGTATTCGCGGAAAAGCATCGCCCGCTCTCCAAGAAACACCAAATTCTCTCCAATTCTGCTCGAAGCCCGACTACGGAAGACTCCGTCGATTCGTCGAAATGTCGGCACTGCAGGGCGGTGAAGGAGCCACAATGTACTCCACAGTACACTCCAGATCCGCGTCAACCTGCCCCCCGGAGTGCTCAGAGACGTGGCTCTGCAGCCTCCACCTCCACTATCGCATCGGACGCCCAAGTAGGATCTACCCAAAAGGAGCGACCAGTGGAGTCTTCGTCGGTTACCCCCACTCTCCGGATGGATGACCCGACCCCGCAAACGGGAACCCGAGTAGGAGACAAAATTGCCGAAAGGGTACCGGGAGTGCTGGGTACCGACGAATCTACCGCCTCTGCCGAAGAAATGGATTGGCAAGTGGTAAAGTCCAAGAAGAGGAGGCACGAGGACACCGAAACTCGCTCTCCGGCCCACAAACGGTCGGTTCTCGCGAGGGAAGAGCAGTCTCAAGTCGTCGCAAAGCCGCCCTGTCTCTTGTCCATGAAGATCCAGACGCCCGAACGTAAAAAGTTCGTTGCGCCAACGAGGAAGGAGCTAAAAAGGGGCAAGCCAGTCCGTTCGGCGCCGACAAAAGAGCCGAAAAAAGGTTCTCTCAAGGCGAATGCTCCGGGAACGACTGGCACCCCAGCTGAACTCGTCAAGAAGATCAGAATCTGGCATAAAGCAAAAATGCAGCAGTACTACGCCGATGGTCGTGTGTTCCAGCGTCTAGAGTGGATAACCGATATGCTCACAACGGCAATCGCAAAAGCAAAGGATGGAAACACGAAAGCTGTCGAAGTGATTCTCTCCAGACACGCGTCACCTCTACCTGAACACGGTGAGCGATCTACGCAAACATCCAGAGTGCAAGAGCCGAAGAGACATGCTGCCAAGCCGAAACCAGAATCAACCGAGCCACTCCGAGCCCTCTATGCCAAAAACAGAGGCAAGACGTTCAACCAGATCATCAAAAAGGAGTCGCCGCGCTGCCAAATTGACATTGAGAAGGTCGAGAAGCACTTCAAAGAGACGAATAAGGCACCAAAAGTCTCGGAGGAGGCGCTGAAGACCGTGTGCAGTAGACTGCCAGAGCTGAAGGTCAACTCATCGATCGAGGAGCCATTCAAAGCTCCAGAAGTCAGAAAGCTCCTATCGAAAATCAAGGACACCGCTCCCGGAGCAGATGGCTTGAAATACAGTCATCTCCATTGGTTTGATCCTGAAGGTGAGCAATTCGCGCAGATCTTTGACGAATGCCGGAGACATCGCCGAGTTCCAACTCATTGGAAAGAAGCAGAAACCATTCTCCTGCCAAAGGACTGCACGGAGGAAGAACGGAAGCGGCCGGAGAATTGGAGGCCGATAGCCCTCATGCCAACCATCTACAAAGCTTACACGAGTCTGTGGACCCAGAGGATCAACGCTGTGCCGGGAATAATCAGCCCGTGCCAACGGGGATTCCAGGCGATTGATGGCTGCCACGACAGTATTGCTATCCTGCGACTGTGCATCGACGTCGCCACCACACTCAACAGAAACATCGCTGTCAGCTGGCTGGACCTGATGAATGCATTCGGGAGCGTGCCGCACTGTCTGATCACAATGTCGCTGGAAAAGATCGGCTTCCCGTCGTCGGTGGTAGACACCATCAAAGACCTTTACCATGGGGCGACGACCAGGGTGTGCACGGAGACTGATAAGACGGCGCCAATTCGGATCTTGGCCGGGGTGAAGCAAGGAGACCCAATCTCCCCAACACTCTTCAACATATGCCTCGAAGGAGTCATCCGACGTCACCTGGAGAAATCGGAAGGACACAAATGCGTCGGATCGACTGTCAAGTGTCTGGCATTCGCCGATGACTTGGCGATCCTCGCAGACACCAAGGATCAGCTCCAGAAGCTCATCAAACAGCTGGACGACGACTGCGGAGCGTGGGGCTCATCTTCAAGCCAAAGAAGTGTGCCTCACTTCTGATCGGCAAAGGACGCGTCGACACAAATTCTCGGATCAGCATCCAGACTGACAAGCTGCGATCCCTAGCCGCGAAGGATGCGTACAAGTATCTCGGAGTGGCGACGGGATCAACCGGAAGGACCACGGAAATCCAAAAGCTGGTAAACACTGCCAAAGACATTGAGATGCTCCAAATCACGGATTTGGCACCCCACCAGAAGTTGGACGCACTCAAGTGCTTCATTCTGCCGAGACTCACCTACATGTACAGAAACGCGACGCCGAAGCTCTCTGAATTGAGAGAATTCGAGAATATGGTGATGAAAGCGTGCAAGGCAATTCACAACATCCCGTTCCGAGGATCGCCAACAGAGTACATCCAGGTACCGATCAAAGATGGAGGACTTGGAGTTTTGTCGCCAAGATTCACATGCGTCATAACTTTCCTGTGCTCCATGCTGGCCCGAATATGGCACAAGGATCAAAATATCCGCCAGATGTACAGGAAGGCGTTGGCACGTATCGCCGCAAAACACCTGGAACTGAGGGCACCAGCGACTCTTCAGCAACAATGCGACTACCTGAATGCAAAGAGGATCTCCAAAGGAGGATACAATCTCTTCTTGCGGATGAATGAGGCAGTGCGAACATTGAGTCGAAACCAGGGAGCACCACTGTTCCATCTGGAGTTTGTGCCGAGAGACGAGGACATCGCCTTGAGCATTCGAGTCACGGAGAACTCCAAGGAAATCCTCCTCACCAAGGCCGACGGAGAGAAGCTGCTTCCAAGACTCACGGACATGACGAGGGGCGCCCTGCTCAAGAACTTCCTCAACACCAAAGACGTCAAGAGCAGGGTGGTCCAGGTGCTCCAACAGCATCCGCAGTCGAATCGATTTGTCAGAGACGGACGGGACATCAGCATTGCAGCGCAGCGGTTCGTCCACAGGGCGCGGCTGAACCTGCTCCACTGCAATGCGAACACTTACGACCCGAAGATGCCGAAGGGCTGCAGAAGATGTCCGGCCACGTTCGAGTCGCCCATCCACATTCTTCAAAACTGCCACTACCAACTGGCATCGGGAATAACGGAGCGACATGACAAAGTCCTCCAGATGGTTCTCGAAGAGATCAAGGAAGGGACAAAAGCGGAGTACGAAGTCACGGTGGACATGGAGATCGGCGCAGGAAGACACCGCCCGGACATTGTGCTGAAAAGCAAGAAGGAGGTGCTCATCGCGGACGTGACAGTACCCTACGAAAACGGAGAAAAGGCGATGAAACGAGCTTGGACCCAGAAAATGGAGAAGTACCAACCACTCGTGAAACACTTCGCAACCAGCGGAAGAAACGTCAAGATCCTGCCCATCGTGGTGGGAAGCCTTGGAACATATTGGCAGCCGACGACCGATTCGCTGAAGGAGCTGGGCCTGAAAACCACGCAAATACGTACTCTGATCCCCGACATGTGTAGATGCACTCGGAAATGTCCAAAAACATTTACTGGAAGCACATACTCGGGGACAGGTACAAGATGGTCGACAGGCTGTGCTGGAGAAGTTCCAAAGAAAGAGCCAAAGATGATAAGCGTGCGAAGAAGGCTGCAAAGTTCGCAAAAGAATACGGCGGTGACTGGCAGCCAGAGGCGCAGAACGACATCATGGAAGTCGACGACGACTCAGAAGTGGAAGGAACGAAGAAGGAGAAGAGAGGAAGAAGGAAGACAGGCGAAAGAAAAGGAAAGAGCACTGCGAAAGAAGAAGTCGGGAGAAAGCGGAGAGATGGCAGGAGCAGGAGCAGGAGCAGGAGTACTCGCGAGCCGAAGGAAAGAAGAGGAAGCCAAGCCAGAGGACGCAAGGAGCGGAAGAGCAATAAGGAGGCGAGCAGCAGAAGGACGGCAAGAGGATGGGTGTCTGAAGGTGAGGCTGAAACAAAGAAGATAAGGGAGCCGGTGAGAGGAAGGTGGAGTGATAAAGGATGGAGATCGGAGGCGGAACTGATGGACGAAGAGACGCAAAGAAGCAGAGTCAAAGTCAGGTTCAGCAACGACGACAACGACGAGTACAACGCCTGGAGGAGCTGGAAGGAAAGGATGAGGCGAGAGGAGGAGAGGATGGGCGAGTCGGACAGAAGGAGGCGAGAAGGATGGATGGCAGCTTGGCTGGAAACGGAAAGGATGAGGCGAGACAGAGGATGGCCCGATCGTAGGATGCGGCGTGATGGGGACGATCGGGTGGACGAGACGGAATGGAGGATGAGGCGAGAAGGAGGTCGGATGGACGAGGATCGGAGGTCGGAACGGAGGATCGGGATGAGGCGAGATGGAGGATGGAACGATGGCCGACGGAGTGCGTGGGACTGTTGAGTCGATCCCAGGGCCACCTAGCAACCATTTAATACACCAAAATGGTCATGCGGGTGGATCAACCCTGCGGTGAGACTCCCCACGTCACTCAACTTTACTAACTAATTTTCTTTCATGACTATCATGTGTAATGACCCTAAGCCTTCTGGCTTCCCATTGTAATCCCCTTAAAATGTTTGTTGAATGATTGAATTGTTTAATAAACTACTAACAAAACAAAAAGTAAAGAAATGATAATCACAGATGGGAAATCACGAAATCAATGCAAACTACGGAAGAAAAGTAAGTCTCTTTTTCTATTCACAAAGGTTTATGGAAGAATGCGATGCTCACGGGAGTTTCGGAGATGTGCTGTTTGAATTCCCGCGCCGTCGAACTGCAAATTTTTCGAATTTGGCTGCGAGCGTTGCCTGAGTATTCAATGCTTAATCATATGCGCTCTCGTAAATCGACACGAATCACACGCTTTAACGTTGAATACTCAGGCAACGGCGTCGCAGCCAAATTTTGAAAATTTGCAGTCCGACAGCGCGGGAATTCAAACCGCACATCTCCGAAGCTCCCGTGATGCTGGCTGTCTCTCGCTTTCATCTGCGTCTCTGCCTTCCACTCTAGCCCAATGCGTTTGCGGGTTGCGTCACGTGCGCTTAGTTGTGGCAAATGTGTACTCGGTCTCTCGGTCGGTACTCGGTCAGAGTGAGGAAGAGAAAAGAAGGTCACACAAAGAGAAAGGGAACACTGCTGACCTTTATATAATACGTCACACCAAAGGATCTGGAAGACATTCACCTAGTGAAGGAAAGAACAGAAGGAGAAAGAGAGAGTGGTCAATCTGTAAGATCTAGAACTCGACGAGTTTGGTCACACTCGAAACTTCTCGAATGTACTGGCAAACAAGTATGAAAGAACGAAGTGTCCCATTTGAGAACGATTTGCGTCGCAGAATTTCTTCAGTTTTTGTGTTGTTATTGTTATTGTTTGTTGTAAGAACTGATAAGTCTTTTCTGTTTGATACACTAGGTAGATAATTCATTATTTGCAGTTTTCATTTCTACAACATTTAACGAGAAGAAAGATTCAACGAACTACTAAAGCTTTACCTAGGTGAGTAATGAACTACTAAATGTGATTAATTAATTTTTTTCAAGATTGTGTGTCTTCAGAATAACAACAAAGAAGAGCTATCTAAAGAACTAGAAATATGGGAAGAATTTGATGATGGTATGCTGAAAAAGTAAGTCGAAAAAACCAAAGACTTTAAATAACTTTGAATAAGGTATATTTCAGCAGGAAATGTTGAATGAGCAATCGAAATTCTGAGGAAAAAAGTCTATGTAACGACTTGAAGAATCTTCTCCGGAAGGGTAAAAGTGAATAATCATTGATTGTTGTTAATTTTTGTTATTTCATGTTTGTTGTTATTTCATCTTCTTGGTTTATTTATAAAAAGCAAAACAAATATCTTATTTGATTGAAGACAAGTGAAAAAAGTTAATACCTCAGGTGAGGTAGCCATCCAAAAAATTTTAACTTCTAAATTATGGAATTGGTTTGCTGTTTCAAATGTAAAAAATATACTGATACTACTGACATATTTAATGTTGAAACAAGCTCGAAACGTTCTATGATAAAAAGGTTATGCCAAGATTGTAATACAATGAAGTGTAAGCTAATTCCAACAATCACAGGAGGTTCTGGATTAGGAGATACCAGGCCAATCGAGGCGGCTAACGCCGCCTCTCAGCCTGGGCTCCGCAGTTTTTCCTGTTGTCTTTTTTTTAGAAATGCTCCAAAAATATTGTGTTCCCACGTCTAAATTCGACGTGCCGACATGTGCCTATTCAGAAATGAAGGCGGAAAGTCTCGCCTAAAAGCAGAAGATGTGCTTTAGAAGGCGTCAGACTTCACCAATCGCTTAGAAAATTGACGTGCACCTTGCGGTCAATACTTCTGACCGCTTTTTCTATTTCAGTTTTTGGAAAGGGCACTCTTATCTCGACCGTATTTCGAGAATGGCCGTTTCCGGAGAAGAGCTCTTGTTTTATCTCTAAAAATACTTTTCCTCCACTTTCGAACAGTTTTTCCGAAACGGCCATTTTTCTGGAATGCCGATGTTTGAGATGTCCCTTGTTCTTGGGTTTTCAATTGGCACACTGCCTCGCTCCTACGCTACGGAGTTCATGCTCGCTACTCGTTTTACTTATGTTCCGAAGTGGCAGCAATTCCAAAATATCCCTTCTTGGGAGACCGTCTTTCTCTTTTTTGCTCTCACTATTTTAATTTTTTCTGGACTTTTGAAAGGTATATTTGACGAAACAACGCTTTGTCCTTTCATCCGAAGTAATGATGTAGACTCTAAAACTGATTCCAGCAGTTATGTAGTTCATCCAGCGGAAGGTCATTTTTTCGGAACGCTGGGTTTTCGTAGGACTGCCTCTCTTTTCCCGTTCTCTCATGAAGGCCGTTGCTCCTCGTTATTCCGGGGCGGCTCTTTTCAGAATGAACGTTCTCTCCGTAGAGCTGAAAGAGGAGGTATCAATCTCTCACGAATAGAAAAAATCTCGAAGAATCGCCAGCTATCGGCATCTGTTTTGCACCGGACGGGGAATGTGTGTTTCCCTTCGAATTTTCACAAAACGGTCATTTTTTGGGTAGAAACATGAGTGAGGGTGTTTTCCCACTCGACTTATCGAGCTCTGACACCGCCTCTCTGACTGGGATCCTCAATTCTTCCCGTTCCTAAGCTTTTCCTTAAACCACGGCATTTGCTTGCTGTCTTTTCTTAGAAATGCTTCAAAAAAACCTTGCGGTCAATACTTCTGACCTGTCTGCCAAAAATGGGCCGAATCGGTCCAGTAGGAGCTGAGAAACGGCTGCGGACAAAGAAACGGACAGACAGACACACATCCTTTCTCAATTAGTATAATAAAGATAAAGATATATATAAAGATCAAGGAGGTTAAAATTAGTGAAAAATCTAAAATTCTTAGACAATCCACAAGTTCCGAAGGTGAAAGAGATCTTTTAGAAAAAGCTTATTATTCTCCTAAAACAGGTTTCTGCGGTATCAATGAGTTATCAAGAATAACAAAGAAGCCTATCAAAGAGGTCAAAGAGTTCCTGAATGACGCGTCGTGTTCAACCTCCACGTGGTGCGGATCGGGAAACGGACTGCGATCAACATGAAGCTGTCGACAAGCTGCCATACAAGAACAATCCAGTCTAGGCCAATAGAACACAAAAGCCTCGCATCATCCTTTTGACGTCGATAGAATGGATGAAAAATCCGCAAGGGTTGGAGCCCCGGACCGGAAGCGAGCAAACTTCAATTTCCAAAGATACTATAAATAAAGGAACAACCCATAGACCAGGGAAGCAGTGAAAACGGACTTCGCCAACTGGAAAGGAGACACGGCAAGACATGCTATCAAATCCAGGAAAAGTCTCAAAAGGACCGTCCGGAGAATCAATGAAAAGAGTGAGCTGTTCACGAAACTCAAACTTCCCAACGGTGCAACGACTACCAATCGTGAATCAATTCGAACAGCGGCCAAAGACCACTTCTCCGAACAGTTCAAAGGACCTTCGATCAGGCCAACGGACCTTCAGTTCTCGCAGAAGAACCCTCTTCCGATACTCGAAGCTGAAGTCGTCGCAGCAGTCTCCACAACGAAAGCCGGCGAAGCTCCAGGAATCGACGAGGTAACAGCTACCCTCCTAAAACACGGAGGTCCCGCTCTCACGAGGAATTTGACGAGATGCTTCAACGAATACATTGACAAGGAGACCACTCCTGCAGCATGGAACGAAATCAAGTTCAAACTGATCGAAAAGAAGTCAAAACCGGAGCAGATGAAAGACGTCAGACCGATTTCTATCCTCTCACTTCCCGGCAAAATCTTCACAAAGGTCTTCACTCGGAGACTCAATTCCATCGCTGAAGAATACCTGGACGAATCACAAAACGGCTTCAGGTCAGGCCGAAGCTGCGCCGAAAACCTCCAGTCGCTGGCCGGACTTTGGGAGAAGTGTGATGAGTACGAGCAACCGCTCATACTCACTTTCATCGACTTCAAAGCAGCCTTCGACTCAGTACACTGGCACACGGTTCAATCGGCACTCGTCCAAGCTGGATTTCCACCTCAGTATGCCGAAGCAATCCGAAGATCGAACGAAATCGGGACTGGCAGGATGGAAATGCTAGGAAAGCAACTGAAGATTCCATTGGAAAGAGGAGTACGACAAGTAAACTCCTCCTCGCCGGCACTCTTCGCAATCGCGCTGCAGTTACTACTCAACGAAGCAGATCCGTTACCAGAAGAAGACGACGAAGACTGGGGCGACGAAGAACACTTCGAAGTCAAAAGTGCTCAGAAATCGGGCAGCCGACACAGATTAGATCAAAGTGAACAACGAGCCGCTCGAAGACGTCGATAAGATGAAGTACCTGGGAGGAACTCTCCAGAAAGACGGCAACCTGAACTTCGAGATCGACAACAGGATACGAGCTGGTTGGGCCGCCTTCAACAACATCAAGGACTACATCAAAGAGATCCCAGTAGCTGAAAAGCACCACTACTTGATGACCACTTCCATCCCCGCCATGACTTACGCATGCGAGACATGGAATACGAAAGTAGAAGACGTTAAGAGAATCAACAGAGCTGCGAGTCACATCTGGTACGCAGCCAACGCAGGAACACCTCCGAATCTCGAGAATGTGATCATCAAGAAGAAGTTGAAATGGGCCGGACACGTCGCCAGAATGCCACCCGCGAGAATTTGCAAGAGAATCACCGAATGGGAAATTCCGAAAGGAATCGATGAATTCAAGCGACGCAAAGGCAGACCGAAGAAGAGATGGGAAGATGACGTGGTGAACGAAGTGAAGATACATCAGCACAATCGCAATTCAATAGGCCTGGGAAGATCAGGAAGGAGACGGATAGGAATCATCGCCGAACACGTCCCCTGGCCACGCCTAGCAAGATCCAGAAGTTCCTGGAAGTGTCTAGTCCACAGCTACAACAGCTAGATATGGACTATCCAAGTATCCAAGTAAGTTGTTAATGCGGTCTTTTTAGTGGTCGTTTTATGAACATCTTTGTAAATTTTCAATAGAAAACATACCCATTTGAACTTTTTACATTGTCTGGAGTTGGGCTCAGTGTTTATGCCCCATCCTATAGCCGGCAAGTGACAATGTACTCTAAACGAAACCGTAGTCGAAAAGGAAATGTAGTCGAAAAGTTTCAGTAGTCGAAAAGTGACTATGAATTTAAAAAGTGGCCGTGTAGTTGAAAAGTGAGTTTGTAGTCGAAAAGGAAGTGTAGTCGAAAAGGAAGTGTAGTCGAAAAGTGACTATGAATTTAAAAAGTGGCCGTGTAGTTGAAAAGGGAGTTTGTAGTCGAAAAGGAAGTGTAGTCGAAAATAAATGTAGTCGAAAAGTGACTATGAATTTAAAAAGTGGCCGTGTAGTTGAAAAGGGAGTTTGTAGTCGAAAAGGAAGTGTAGTCGAAAATAAATGTAGTCGAAAAGTGACTATGAATTTAAAAAGTGGCCGTGTAGTCGAAAAGGAAGTGTAGTCGAAAAGAAAAGTAGTCGAAAAGTGTGTAGTCGATCAGTGTTTGCCTAAAATGTTCGCGGTAAGTGCATCTTCCAGAAGGAAACAACAAAATCAAACGAAGAGGCGAATTCACTTTGTTCTCGAGTTATAATTGCTGGTTGTGATAACACTTTCCGACACAAACCTTTCGCCTTCTTTCGTCCATCGCCACCCCCTTTCCGGAATCCCCCAACTGTCTTCCCTCTCTCCGTTCGCCGATTGCTCATCTCCCGCCTCCCCTCCTCCTCCTACACACCTGTTTGTCGGCGTTTCGTCGAATCTCCGTTCATCAACCCCCGAATTATGTGGGCGTGACTGCGTCAGCCCCCACGACTGAAAGTCTCCCCCAGCCTGCCCACCTCTTCTCGGCATTTTCTATAAATATCGGGTGGCCGACTCGGCTCTTCATTTCGAATATTCGACTATTTCGACATGTCTCTCGCCAAGGAACCCATCATCGAACTGGCTGATATGGTAAGCATTTTGACCATCTTGTTCGGATGAAACAGTCTTTTTCAGTCCGCATTCGAACAATTGATCCGACAGCATCCGGAGAAGGTCATCATTTTGGACTTTTTCGCCACGTGGTGCGGGCCGTGCAAAGCCATCGCCCCGCTGTACAAGGAACTGGCGACAGAGCACAAGGAGCTGCTCTTCTGCAAAGTAGACGTCGACGAAGCGGTCAGTGTTCACAGTTATCGACAGTTTCACACCTCGGACTGGTATCGATTCGGCGTAAAAAAGTGTTTCGTTTCAGGAAGAAATCTGTGCAAAGTACGACGTGAAACTGATGCCGACGTTCGTGTTCACAAAGAACGGAGAGACCGTCGTGAGTCATCGGGCGCTTAATCCCGCCACTAGTGATTGCTTTCAGGACACATTGGAAGGTGGCGTTGAAGAAGAGCTGCGACGGAAAGTGCTCCAACACGTTGGTCAGTGATCGGCGACCATCTGCTGCCGCTGCTGCTGGTGCTCTCGACCCCTTTCTCTCACTGACCGCTCATTGAACTCTTCCGTGTTCCCCCGCAATTAACCCCCGTATGGATGGCCGCATTTCGACGTTCGACAAATGTTTATTCATAATAATTATATACTTTAAATGCTTGTGCTTTGATGTGTGAATTGCCGAATAAATGATGATTAGATGATGATTCAAAAAGATGATCGCGAAAGAATTTTGGGGGTGGGGTGGGGGGTCAACAATTAGAAATAGAGAAGCTTTTTGAATTTGGTAATAACATCTGAAATTTCACTGAAAAGTTGGGAAGGGATGGAGATGGAGAAAACAATGTACAATCGGCACGAATCATCACATCAGCAAACGAATCTAGGTAACAGGTAGCAGCAGAGGGAGCCGTCCGTTCATCCGCGACGGCTGTGCTTCAGGAGTCCCAGTTCTTTGATGGCCTTGTACTGATCGGGGATCTCCATGAGAGCGTTGAGAGCGAACGAGGCGTCCGCGTTTGGAGCATTGAACATTACCTGGAAATGGATCATAGAGGCACGAAGTCCCAATGGCTCACCTTGTGGAAGTCAACAAAGTGGAAGTTGTCGAAGAGTCTCTTCGGAATGTTGTCGTCGAATCGACCCATCATGTTCCACGGTCCGTCTCCCACGCCGACCCTGTAAAAGGAGACTGATGAGTGAATCGAATGCAAACGACTCACATGATGATACTGAGTGGGTAGTGAGATGCGGCGGCGATCGCCTTCTGATTGATCTTCTCGTTGGTGACCTGTCCGTCGGCAACGATTACGAGAATGTGGTAGGAGTGCTTCTCCTTGCAGATCTCGATCGCTCGATCTGCAATCCATTTCAATCGATACAAAATGAAAAACACTTACCAATCAGTGGCACAAAGTTCGTCGGTCCGCTCATTTCGATGGTCGGTGTCACCTCATTGTACACTCTCAACACTTCTGAAATCGGGAAAGGACTGAGACCACTGCTGAAGCTTCTCACCCTCGAATCCGTTGCAGTCCTTGTCCAGATCGTACCTGTCGGCGATGTTGAAAATGCCGTGATCAGTGAACTCTTCGTCTCCGAATCCGTAGGCGGGGATCTGTCCGTCGGCATCGAACGAAGACAGTGTCTTTCCGACGATTTGAATGACCTGAACGGGAGAACGTCTTCTGGATGGTCCACGGATTCACCTGTTGGTACGGGTTCATCTCAGCCGGGTCAATTGTGTGAAGTGGTCTCTTATCGAAAGTACGCTCTCCTTGATAGAAATTGGATTTGGTGTAGTCGATTCCGAAAATGAGGTTTGAGTACTCGAGTCCAGCCTGAAAAGCCACAGATTACTGAGGAAAGAGACACCCTGTGTGTATTCCGAAGAGAGAAAAGATGAAGGAAAGGAGGTCTGAAAGTGCACATGCTCAGATAGGAACGGGGCGGAAAGGGAAGTGTTCTCGAGTAGAGAGTAGTCAAACTTGCCGTCGAAAAATCGCCGATGTAGGTCTGAACGGAATGAGTGTTGGATGAGGGAATCTATGTAGTTCTACGGCTTCACTCACACTCTATTATCGCTTAGTATTCGGTGTTTTAGTGTGAGGTTATTCAAGAGATCTCTCAAGAAACATACGTGTTTGATTGCCTTGACAATGTCGTCGAGTGTCTTGAAATGCGGGATGTTGTGGGGGCTTCCGATGGCGAGGGCTTGCAGCAAAGAGTTACGGCGAACGGGTTTGCTGAAAGAAACAGATGAGAAGTGGGGGTGAACGGGAGAAACGAACAAGGCAGGAGCAGCGTTCTGGCGGAGATCTCTTCCACGACGCTCCCTCTCCTTCTTCATCGGCTTCTTGATAATCGACGGCTTCTGGAAGGCGGGCTCCACCTGGAAACGAGAGATGCATTCGAACAGATCTATTCTCTTACCTCCATGGAAGTGTCCAAACCGAGACTCTTGTCGATGGCTTCGATGGCCTTCTCTTGAACCTCTGCCGCGAAGCTGACTCTGGAACATTCCCTGTTAATCCCGTTCCCCGTCCCTCTCAATCTTCACCTCTTCTCTTCCTTCCGGCGTTCGTCGACCTTCTCTCTCATCTTCACCTCCGAAGCCTGCTCACTCTCGATCACCGTCGTCTTCTTCTCGATACGCTCGTCGACGCGGATAATAGTCTCCTCGGCGACCTCTGTATACAAGACAAACGGTTCATCTTCATGCCTACGAGCAAGGTTGTGCACACTGCCCTCCACCATGACCTGCACCATGCGTGCCTCGAGCTCAAGCACTTGCGTCTCAATGTGCTCCTCGCCGACGGCTCGGAACCCGAACGCGCCGTGTACGAACTGATGGTCTTCAGAAATGAAGACGGTGCGGAATTCGGTGGGTTGCTTGCAGTAGTCGTAGGCCAGGTTAAACACGGTCTCTTCGGAGGCCGTCGAACGCATTCCGGTGCCCTCAATCTCGTTGTTAGATGCATGCATTCCCATCGCCCGCAGGTCATTGTAGCTGACTCCAAAGTGCAAATCGGCGTCGAGGGTGATCGATTCCTCTTTGGCCGCCCGGAATCCGTACGCACCTTGAATGAGAAGCTTGTCTTCTGTGACGCAGACAGTCGTGAATTCGGTTGGTTGCTTGCAGTAGTCGTATCCGAGGTTGAATATCGTCTCCTCCGAAGCGCCCGAGTGCATTCCAGTGCCTTCTCCTAAGTTCGCTTCGCTCTTCGTCACCTGTCGGTGCTCCTTGAAACCGACTCCAAAGTGCAAATCGGCGTCCAAAGTGATCGATTCTTCCTCAGCAGCCTTCGACGTCAACGTCGTGTTCTCTCCAGTCTCAGATGTCTTGAACACCTTCTCGTGCTCTTCTTCATGATCTTTCCTTCTGAAACTCGTCGTGTTCCACGCAGCAAACTCTTCTGCTGCCGTCGAATTGAACTTGAGCGAGTCGAGCATCGGAGTGGCGAACAGCTTTTCCGCCGCTCCTTCCTGTCCCTCTCTCGTCAAATAGGCACTGACACTGTCCGGAGACTCCTCCCCTGCCGCGAAACAAGAGAACGTCGAGGATCCTCCGTTCCGTGCAATCTTCTTCACCTCCTCGCTCTCCTCCAACTTCTCACTGCTTCGGAGGGCGTAGTGGATACCAACAGCCATATCGGAAGCTTCGGTGCTTCTGAAGATGACGTGCGGTTCAATGTTCTTGGCTTCTTTGGTCAGCGTCACTTCTTCAAATGTGCTCTTCTTCGAGGTTATCGTCTCGTCGAGGTTGACACTAGTCTCCTGACTGGCTCCGATCGACAAGTTCGTCTTCTCCTCGTTTCCGATTTTCCTCACAATTTGAGTAGGTTCAAACTGAGCATCTCGAGCCAGTTTCGTTTCGATATCGGCGAATTTCTCGTCAGCGAAGCCGGCGCGAAGAAGCGAAGATCCTCCGTAGGCGGCGATCTTGACGACCTTCTCGTTCTCGCCGTGCTCTTCTTCTCTCCGAAGTTGCACATTGTTCGTCTCCGTGAAGTCGGTCGTCTCTTTCGTTTTCCAATAGACGGGCTCTCCCTTGTTGGCTGCCCTCAACTTGACATTCGACCCTTCCCACGGGTTGGCCCTCGATAGACTGGAAGTGACGCCTGCAGCTGATTCCTCCGTGGCTGACACGAATATCTCGACAGGCGCTGCTTCGTTCCGAATGATCGTCTTCCTCTCCGTCTGCAACTCTCTGTCCGTCTTCTTCTCGAGGTCCTTCTCAACCCGGACGTCTTCTGCAGTGCTCGCCTTCGTCTCCAGTCCGAACTTTCCACCGTACCGCGGGTAGGCCTTGGTCTCTGAAACGTGCTCATGGTGCTCGTCACGCTGGTAGTGCACATTATTGGTCTCCTGCACCGAACTGCTCTCACGCAACACTAGACTGGTCGGTTGACCGCGATTGGCAGCTACACGCAAAGTTTTACAACTCTCCGATTTGGAGCCGCCCGAAAGAGCGGCGGAGGCTGAAGTAGACGCCTCCTTGGTGCACGAGCAACGGAAGAACTGCGGTGATTCCGTGTTCTTGTCGACGATCACAACGACGGCGTCCAACTCGAAGTCTCCAGAAGCAGTTAAACTCTTGTCCAGGGAGATCGAATGCGATTTCGAAGCATTCGTGTCCAGGGTGACCGGCTCTGCGAGCAGTGGAGTTGCACGGACAGTCTCCAGTTCCAGCTTCTCTTCTTTCCGAATGAGCTGCGTGGCAATGTTCTCGATCTTCGAAGTGCTTTCTCTCGCGTGGAAGTAGGTGGGAATTCCGAGATTGGCTCCTTGCCGAAGAACTGCAACTTGATGATACGGAGACGGGAACTTCAGGTCGACGATCTGGCTGTGCTGTTGGTCCGTCGAAGACTTTGTGCTCAGTGTGATCGGCTCGAAGCTGTTTCCAATGACGAAGCGTTTCTCAGCACTTGCTTCCGCCAATCGGGCCTTCTCCAGGTGCTGTGCTGCATCCAGGGATCGATCGGTGGCATGCTTCGTGGACAACACGTGAGCGACTCCTTGTCTCGCCTCGTTCATCGTCTTCGCCACCGTCCTGTCGGCCTGTTCGCGGGTGTAGAAGCAGTTCGTCGTGTGATACTCCTCTCCCGACTCTCGGAATGTAAAGTGTTCGTTCTCTTTGTTGCAGTCTTTGATTATCTTCGAAACGGCAAACTGTTCGTTCGGTCGGTTCCAGTGTTCGTTGACCGTGTGTCCGACTGTCTCAGCTGCCTTACAGCTGAGAGTCGCCGGGATGATCGTCTGCGCGGTGATGAACGTCTTCTCCACGGAAAGTTCACTGGGTCGCGGGCACAACAGAGCACCGGCCATGCTCGATGAACTCAGTTGCGCGGCGTTTGTGGAAAGTTCGTAGACTCCGCCTGCTCGTTGACTCTTGACAGTGAGACCGGTTTTGTCGAACTGGTCGTTGCGGCGGAACTGCTCACTGATGGTCTCTCTGTACTCGGTCGCCTCAATCATCGTCTTCTCGACGTTGATTCCCTTGTTCGAGTGACGAAGCACCTTCTTGATCGCTTCTTTCTCTCCCAATCGGCTCATATCCTGCGAAACAGTCGAGACGACGGCTGATGTTCCGATGGCAGTCAGGCTGATCGGCTGCTCCTTGTTTCCGACAATGAACTTCCTCTCCACCTGGTCCTCCTTGACTCCTCGGCTCCTGATCTCTTGCTCGAAGATCTCCTTTTCGTCGCCACTCGCTCTGCACCGTCGTTCGAATTTGCCGCCGTTTCTCGCGATGTGCCATACTTCATCTAAATCGAAAATGTCGTCGGGTCTACGATAGATCGGGTGCACATTTTCCACACACTCTTCACACTCCAACACTCGCCACTTCACAGGCTCCTCGACGTTCTTGGAGACGACAAGCAACTCGGCGGCCAGCCATTCGGCAGGTCTCGACAGTTGCGCAGTAACGGTCTGGAGCTCTTGACGTGCTCCAGAAGTGCTCAACGATTGGTGCGGTGCAGAATTGGAAAGCGTGAAGCAGTGCAACGTGTCGTGATGGGTGATAAGCGGTTTGGATATCTCGCGGTGCACAGTGATTTCGTGATCCTCCGCCGCGTCGGTGGAGAGTTTGAAGTGCCCTCCGTGACGGACCAAGTCGATCGTTCGTTCGATTTTCTCCTTCTCAGAATCAACTTCGAAGGCGTTGTAAATCGTCTGCTTCTCTTCTCGGGACTCTGTGAACTTGAACTTGAGACTGGCTCCTCTGTTTTTTTCCTTCACAATGTGCTCTGTTCGAGCTGCGTCCTCCTGTCGACTGAGCATCGTTCCGAGGGCCAACTTCTCCGTCGTCGGCTCGAAAGTGCTCAGATTGGCTCCTCCGATTCTGTTGAAATCGATGACAGTCTTCTGCAATTCGCTGAATTCGTATGGTCGGCTGAACTCTGGATTCCTCGTCGACTCCACAAATTCGGCTGCGGAACAGTTCAAAGTCTTCGGCTCCTGTCCGTTCGAAATGATGATCGTGTTGATGATCGATTCGAAGTCGTCTTTTTTGTTCAGATTGTAGAACATCTTCACGTAGAAGTCGAGACACTCGTGCAGTCGGACTGTGAACGGCGCCGCGTTGTTTGAGCACGACTTCACGGTTCCAATCTTTGCGTTCTCTTCCGGAATCTCGTAGTTGAAATTGGCGTTGACGGCTTCTGTCGTGGTCTCCAGAACGCGGATCTCCTCCTTTGCAACGACCTTCTGAACCATCTGCCCCTTCACTTTCTCGACTTGGTGGGTTCTCGAGAGAGCCGAGCTGATCGTCTTGTGCTCGTCTTCAGAGGCCTTCGTGTTCAGTTCATACGATCCTCCAGATGCCTTTTCTCGCAGTTTCACGGCAGACGCGAGGTTCTCTTCCGGGACGTTGTAAGCGATTCCGACTCCAACGATCTCCTCCGAAGACTCTTTGACTCTCGTGGCGATCGGCTGTCCGACGTTTCCGATGATGAACAGCTTGCTGGACTGATCTGTCTTGTCTGGAATCGACCACGACTCCTGCACTTCGCACGTCTTCTCCGTGGATGCCGCAGTGGAGAGGTTGAGAGCAGCGAGGCGAGGGATTCTGATGGAGACGTCCTTGTCTTCGAAATGCGTCTGTTTGCAGTTGATCTGTCCGTAGAACAGACACTCATCGAACTCGAACTCTTCCGTTTCGAACGTCACGCTGTCTCCGATTCTCGGGATCTTCCACGATCTCTCGCATGCTTCAGTCGGCTGACCTCCTCCCAGAAGATCCACCTTCAGTTTCACCTTCTCGTCTCCCGACTCTTCCAATTTCCGCTTGATCCGCTCTCCTTTCCTCGCTCCGACGATCGTTCTGCTTGTCTCCTCTAGGCGCGACGACTTCTGCAGCTGATGGGTGCTCCAGACGGTGTCGCTCTCGACGTCTCCTGCTGATATGAACAAAGGTTGAGCTGCAATCCGAACGACATCTCGGAGCACGGTCTCCTGTGCCAGTGTCGGTTTAGATAGACTGTATCTGTGCAAATTGATGATCGCGTTGAAGCGCACGTCGCCACTCTCAGTCACTCGCCAAGTCTCACGGAGTACACGCTTCTCGGTCAGAACCTTGCTCACAGAGTACGTCGACGGAATCTCAGTTTTCCTAGAGTGAACAGTATCCAGAGAGCAAACGGCAACCGCAAAGTTTCTCTCGCACTTGTCCTTATTCTGCACGCTTATCAAGTGAATGAGCAGTCCCTTCTCCTCCGGCATCTCCAGATATTGGTTGATCCGTTCGACCTCTTCCGTCGATTCAATCGTCTGCAGGGAAGACGAGACCTTCAGAAGGTCCACCAGCTGAGTGCTCGCGTCCAAATCAGTCTCGATTCCCTCCCACAACGACAAGATTTCCACTCCGTCGGCGCCCACTTCCTTCAGTTTGTGGCTTGATCTCTCGACGGTGACAGCCTTCTTCCGCGCAGCAGTCGATGCGGAAACGGCGATGTCTCTGGCATAATCGGCAACGGTGGTGGCGTTGTGCTCCGAAGCATGTGAAGTTGAGAACGTCATCGAATCGCTTCGAGCGACACAACTCTTGATTTCGGCTCCAACTGAAGTGCTCGGAATCGTGAGTTCCACGTTGGCCTCGCTGACTTCGTCTCCAGCACTCATCGTCGAGAATATCTGTCGGAAGCTGGTGGCGAGGGTGACTGTGTGCGTGGACGTCTCCTTGACCTTCGGCAGGGCTCTTCTGACGAGATAGATCCCTCCTCCTGTCTCCGATCGTCCGAACTCTCGGATTCTGCCACCAACGGCCTGCTCTCGGTTGATCTCATCCACCAACTTTTCGATCTCCTCCAGATCCATTCCAAGTTTTGTCACAAGCAGTTCATTCTCAATTCTGGCACTGCTAAACTGTCCGATTGTCTTGTCGACGTTGGTCTGAGAGATCGACTTCTGGATTCCCAGTGTCGCATCGGCCTTCCGGATAGTCGCTTCATTGGTGAGATTGACACTGGCGGTAGCTTTTGCGGAGAAACTCATCGAATCCTGCACACTCTGAGCAATCGTCACGGACTCCTCGAGGTCATTCAGAAGGGTTTCCCATTCGGCGCTCGTCGAAAGAAGGTTCCATTGGTTCTCCTGGTACTTCTTCTCGACACGTTCTCTCGATTTGTCTCGGAGTCGAATGCTTGCCACATCGTCACGTGCCTTCCTCGATTCCAGGACCGTCGACGCAGACATAACTTCTTCGTGGGTCGCATTCACAGCTACCCGGTGGCTTTCCGAGTTGGCGGTCTTCAGCTTCTTCTGACTCTGTCCCTCGGATTCGGGTCTCGAAATCTTGCTGTCCGAGTGCACCTCCACACTCGTCGACGCCTTCAAACTCAGTATCTCAGCCCACTTGCGGATCATCGGAAGAACTTCTTCTATCTCTTCGACTTCGAACTTCTTCTGGACAATCTTGCCAAACAGCGTGCACACTTCCACACTGGCATCTCCAAACACTCGGAATGTTCCTGAACTGACTTCGTCCCTCAGCGACATAGAAGTGACAAACTCCGATTCGTCGTAACTGTCCTCCCGTTTCAACATCTTCTCAGACTTCGTCATCTGAATCTGGAATCGACGTTCTTCGGAAGCACGTGACATTGCCCTCTGCACGACGTTCTTGCTCGCCATCCGGTTCGTCTCTCCTCTGTCAATACTGATCTCCCGATCGGCTCTGCTCGTCTGGGATGCCTTCAGAATGGCACTCGTCGAATCCTGGCGGGTCAGCGGAATCACGTGCTTCTCTTCAAGATCGACGACGTCAGAGGAGTACTGTGACACTGCATTCTCGTTTCGTGGTTCCGAAACTCGTTTCGCGTCTTGGATCGATCTCTTGTCCAGCTTCTTGACGTCGACGGACTGCTCTCTGGCCTCTCTTCTCACCAAATTGGCTTCTTGGGCTGCAGTCGATTCGACAGTTGCTCTCAGATCCCTCGAGTCCTTCTGCTGCATCTTGTGAGCAATCATTTTCTCGCTCTGATCGCACTCCGGCAATCGCAGAATCTCGCTGTCCATTTCAGTCGTTGACTCTGACACGGCCGTCGTTTCGGAAGACTGTCGCAGTTTCCGAGAATCCGCAAAACTGAAGTTCGCTTCCTCTTTCTCCGCCCTCTTCGCCACCAGTTTTCCAACTCCGAAAGTAACCGATGCTTCTGATTCTCCGAACTCGTGAACTGTGGACAGACTGTGCTCTTCTAGAATGTCGGAAGCGACGTACGTGGCATCGTCGGAGAATGCGTCTTGTCTCGTCATTTCCATGTCTGCGCGAGTCTCAGAGATGCTCAGAGCACCGCTGACTCCGATCACTACTTGCTCGGCAATCCGCTCCTCGTCCTTGCCACCGGGTCTTCTGACTGTCAGGTCGAGCGTCGTTCCTGCAGCGGTCACTTCCGTGGACTTTGCGTCGAGCGCCTTCTTCTCCATCTCGGCCGACTTCCAGCAGATGAGTGCTTCTCCGTTGTTGTCGATGACGTCCCAATGGGTATGCATTCCCTGGTTCTCCGTGATGAACTCCTGAGAGCTGAACGACTCCTTCTCGCACAGCCGCTCGTGGATCTTCTCGCTGATGTGGTGCTCGCTCTTACTTCTCAACACCAAGTGCTCCGACAATTGCTCAGTCGCGATATGGCTGACGCTGGAAGATTTGAGAAGTATCGCCTCCCGAGCCGAGTATTCCGATGCGAGCGAGTCTTCTCTTTTCTGGATCTTCGCCTCCATTTGTGATTCGGCCGTCTCGCTCGCCCTCGTCGTTCTCTCCACACTCAGCGTCCTTTTCAATTTCTGAGTCACTTCCGTCTCGGCTCCCTGTGGCTTCGGAGCCTCGATTCGTCCCAACGCTGCTCCCGTGCGTACTTCGACGTCTCCTCGCTGTCTTCCGCGGAACTCTTCCGATCTACTCTCGCTGACAGCCCGCACGCCTGCAACTTGCTCGTTGAGCGGTGCTCTCGTCAGTTCACTCGTCCGCTCGGCATGCTTCATCACCTCACTCATCGACGTCTCTCTCACTATTCCTATACTCAGAGAGCCCTCTGCCAGTGACTGTTCCGCCTTCCTATCGACATTCACCAGGACTTCCTGGGTGCTGGGAGCGACTACACTTCGACTCATGGACTCGCGGGACACACTTCGGTCTCTCAACGTCTTCTGGGTCTCTTCGTACTCGTGGCTAGACCGCACCAACAACCCGCTCTCTTCCTCCCTAGTCTCAGTTAGTCTCAGTTTCTGGCTCTCCACGTTCGAAGCCTTCAGATGAAGATCACTCTTCGCTTCAGAATCAAAACCACGGTTTTGTTTGGAATCGACAGTGACCACCGAATCCTTCGAAGCTTGCATCGCCTTCGAAACCACTTCAGTCGAAGGTATCTTCCGTGACAACGAGACGTCTCCGTCCACATCTCCTGAAGCTTTGAGACTCGATTGAACATCTGCTCCCGCATCTCCCGCTGCTCGTTTGCTCAACGCAGCCTGCGAGATCTGAGTCACTTGTCGAATGTGCTCCGCTTCTGCATGCTCAGGAGTCGGTGGAATCAAATTGGCTGCTCCGAATCCAACGGCTGTCTCTTGTTTCGAGAACTGCTTAGCGCTTCCAGAAATGGATCCAGTGTTCGAAACGCTGACGCTGTGACTGGCTGCTCCGGATACTTGTGAAGACGTCAGCGTAGCTTCAGCGTTTCCGAGTGCAATTCCGAAAGTGCTGTCGGTTTCCTGCGTGATCTTCTGAGAAATGACTCCGAATGCTTCTGCAGATGGCGATTTCTGGAGGTTGCCCGACATCTCTGCCGTGCTCTCCTTCGCCGCCTTCGCCTTCAGAGCAGCAGTGTCTATCGGCGGTTTGTGAGCAAGTATCTTCGATGCGATCTCCCCCTTCGACGCAGTTTTCCACAGTCCGACGAATTCCTCTTTCTTGGATTCCTTGAACTGTCCCGCATTCGACTGACGTCTCGATTCTGTCATGCTCTGCTCCGTTACATCTTCCGACGGCTGCTTCGAGTACTCGAGTTTCGCCGTCGTGTTCACCTCCTTCGATGCGGCTGCGTTGAACGTTCCAGTCTCGATGATCTGCTCTTTCCGAACGACATGGATCTCCTGATCGGCCTCTGTCTTACTGAACTCATCAGCTTCCTCGATCGATTGGTTCGTGGACGCCTTCAGATGGCGCGTCTCCATGGCGCTTCTCTTCACTTGCACCAGCTTCTCCATCTCCTCTTCTTGTTCTCTCGGAGCATTCAGAGTTCCCATAACTCCGCCAATTCTCACTTCATCGTCTCCGAACTCGGCATTTCCCTCCGCCTCCACAGTCTGCGGCATGCTCTTTATCCATGATTCGATTTGCTCTCTCTTCTCCAGAATCTTGCTCGTCGACGTGACCTCCACTCCAAAGTCGCGTTCCACCTCTTCAATACTCTTCGCCCGAACCAGTGTTCCTGTATGATCACCACTTTGAGTTCTCTCTTTCTCTAGTCCTACGTCACACTCAACACTATTTCTAGCTACCGTCATCGTGGCTGAAGCGACCTCCTTCTCAACACTCTTCGTCGGAATCGAAACTTTCGCTCCGATCGGAGGCTTCGACGTCACCCAACTGCCCGCCACATTCGTGTTGCTTGTCTCCGTCATGCTCGAAGCCGCCGTCTCCTTCGTCTTGACCTTGTGCAGTCTCTCGACGGATTCGGATCTCTCCGTGCGTGAAACCTTCGCTTCCATGCTGGTTTCTCGTTCGACGGAAGCCTTTCGACTCAAAGAAACAGACTGTCGGTTCGTTTCGTTTATCGTTTTCTTGGCGGCGATTTCGATGGACTCGGATCGTCGTAGAGCCTCTGTCCTCTGCACGGATTCCTCGGAAGGAGCACGCAACTGACTTGTCGACCGGTACATTCTGCTCTCTCGAATCGTCGTTTCGACGTCTTCCTCTTGTGGAATCGGCGGCTGAAGCTCTCCAAAGCTTCCTCCGAACAGTAGATCCTTTTGACTCTGTGAGCGAATCGAATGACTGAGAGCCTCTGCTCGCGCAGTTGAACGCTTTACTTCGGACTCGCCAGAGTCAGCAGTCGCGTGAAGTTGAACGTTGGAGCTGGAGCGATCGATCGAGTACCGCTGTTCCAGCATCTCCCTCCGACTGTCGGCTACTTGCAGCTCCGCCGTCTCTGCAGAAGTCTTGGCTAATCGCTGCTCCTGACTGATAACTTGCTCAGTGGCAGCCCGAGTGGCCATCTCTGCAGACGAGACAGTGACCATTTTCTCCGAGATGGTTGTCTTGGCAGCTTCAGAAGCGGAGACAGTGCTCCATACTCCAGAAGACGTCGCCTCGCCGGCTTCTCGGAGTGCAAACGAAACATTTTCCGAGTTAGCTCCAGTGATTGTGGTCTCAGCGTCCTTGGGAGCCGGTCTTCTGTAGTAGTCGTACTTGCTGTCGATTTGAATATTCGAAGCAGCCATCGTAACCAAATCGCAGATAGACATTGTTCCGAGAAGAGCCGAGTAGCTGGTGATGTCCGATTCCTGTGGCCGGTTCATCTCCGAATATCCGGTGCAAGTGTTGAAGACGCACTCCTGGATGTCCATCATCACTTTCGCTTCTCTCGCCTGCTTCAGATCCAATTCGGCGAACGCCTCCTCTTCGAGTGGCGCTTGAATCGTTCCAACACTCTCCATGACAGCAGCTTTCGCGGGAATGAGCATCGTCAAGTTCTTCACCACCAGCTGCTTCTGAGCCAACGGCATCGTCATGCTGCCCCAGTCCATCTTCGGAATCAACTCGAACAGCTTCTCCAAACTCTGCTCCGATATGCCGAAGCTGCTTTGAACGATATCTCGCAGCTCAATGGAAACCAACTTCTCGATCTGTTCCTTCGAACCGAATGCAGCGAGTTCGGAGTAAATCGAGCGTTCCTCTTCGGTGCTCGCCACAGTTCCCAATGTCGTTCTCTCGAGTTCACTCGCTCTCAGCACCTTTTCCGACGATTCCTTCTCCCGTCGACTGGCCCAGATGCCGTGAACGGCTTCTTCTGATGCTTCCAATGCATCGATGCCGACGACACTCTTCAGTTTCTCCGCGATGCTCTCCTCCGTTCTGATCTCTTCGAACTTCTGATAGAATCCTTGAGTCATCGTCTCGAATTCGGAAGTAGAAGCGGGCGACGTCAGATCACAGACAGCCAACGTCTTCAGAATCGTTTTGTGAAGGAGACGTTCTTCAGAATCCATCGACGAGAGTGCGGCAGTTGTGGAAATGACGTTGTCGGCGGCAGCCATCAGGTTCTCCACTGCCTCCGCCTGTCTTCCCAGACGCACCGATGCTTCCGTGGACTCCTGCTCCTCGGGAGGTTCTCTCAGACTTCCCAGCACACCTTCGAATCGAGGAATCGCTGTGAAGTTGATCTTCAAGTTCCTGACGATCTCCTCGGTCATTCGGGTCTCCTCCCAATGCACGTTCTCCACTATCCTCTGGAACGTCTCCATCTGCTGCTCACTGCTCTGGAACGCCTCTTGCAGGAGCTCTTCGGCCGTCACTTGGTTCATCAACACTCTCTTCAGCACTTCCATCCTGATTTGGATTGTCTTCACTTCCTCCATCATCGTCGTGTGCACCAAATGGAAACTTTGCGAGCTTCTGATGATCTCAATGATCTTACTGACATCTGAAGACGTTCCTTGAATTGCAAACGCCTGGAGGTAGTGTCTCAAGATGTTGATGTCGTCGCGAATGACTTCGACGGATCTTTCGGATCCGACGACCTTCTGCATTCGGAAAACCTGCTCCGGTGACTCGAGAAGTGTCGCCTTGCCAGCAATCGGAACGATTGTCGAGAGGTCGACAGACGAAAGAACAGCTGCCAGGTTGTTGATCGCCGTTTGCTCTTCTTCCGGAGAACGAACCAGATCCGAAGTGAGGGCGGATTCTTGGGCGATAGCCGATTTGAAACTGAATAGGGACTCTGCCAGCTGTTTCTCTGGAATCGTTTCGGAAGCGAAAGCAGGCTGTCGTTCGGATCGAAGCAGAGCCTCCACTGGCGGCAGATTGAGAATGACCAGGTTCTTCCTCAACGTCTCCTTCACTTTCTCGGGAATCTTGGCACTTTCCATGTGCCCCAGCACCTTCAGAATTTTGAAGTAAGACTGGTCACGGACGGCAAATGCTTGTCTGACGATCTCTTGGACACTTCTCGAAGTGTGTGCTTCTTCTCGATCGCCAGTCCTCTCCAAGTTCTGCACAACGTCTCTCTGGCACTCAGCTGCGGCATAACAAGTCAGCATACTCTTGATGACGTCGACTTTTCTGCACACGCGCTCAACGATCTCTGGGGACGGCTTCTCGTTGCTCCAGATTCCTTGAATAACCTCTTCTTCTGGTTGCCGCACGTGTTGCTGGATTCTTGTGACGGGGATGATAGAAGCGTTCGCTGTCAATGACTCGGGGGCTCTCTCGAATGCGGCAACTTGGATTGCAGCCCTCAAATCGACAGAGGAAATAAGGGCGGTGAGATTGGAGAATGCCGCTCTTTCTTCTTCACCGCGGCTCTTCTGAACTGTCGTTTCCAAAAGAATCTGCTGGATCTTGAACGTGTTCTCAACTTCCAGGAGACTCTGATCCGCGAAAACAGTTCCCACTGACTCCTTTTCTTCTGTCTTCGATACCAACTTTCCGAGAAGAGTGTCCAGTTTCGAAGTGGCCAGAGCGGCGACATTGGCCGAGATGATGGTCCTCTGCTTCTCCGTCAGTTCCACTTGACTCCAATCCATCTGCTCCAATTGAGAAAGGAACTCATTCAAAGAGCTGCTAGAAATGGAGAATGCTGCACAAACGACGTCTCTTGTCAAATCGCCGAAAATGATTTCCGAGTTCTGATTGAAAACCTTTCGGCGGTAGTCCAAAGTGAGCGAGGTGCTGATTTGTCGGGCTGCAGACGCGACGAATTCCGACTTCAGCGTCGACAGCTTCTCCGTGAACGTAGAATTCGTCGATTCAGAAATGTGCGACGTCTTCCAGAAGGATTGAACACTCTGTTCTGATGCTTCTGGTAGTACTCGATCGAGAAGCGTCTCCCGTGGAATCTGCAAAGTGGCGGTCGATTCATCGGAGAGACTTGGTTGAGCCAATTGGGTTGCCAGCGATATCATCTGTCCCATATCTTCCGAAAGAAGCAACGAAATGACATTCGAGATTTGCGCTTCCGCTACGTTTTCGGTTCTCTGGAATGCCGAGTCACTGGTGACGGACTGCTGGAGAATCCTCTGCACGTCGAGCAGGAATCGTATCTTCCGTTCGTCTCTCTTCACTGTGATTGCCTCTTCGTGCTGCTCAGAACGACTCATCAGCTGGCCGAAGAAACTGGGAACATCGGCGTTGACTATCCGCAGGTTAGAACTGAGAACTTCTCTCTGGTCGGCTGGAACATTGACTTGAGTCCAGCTGGCATTGTCCAGTGCCCGGAACACCTCATCAATCCGTTGGTTCGAGATGCCGAATGCAGCACACAAAAGTTCACGGGGCGTCAGTCGGATCGATCCAAGTGCTGCCAAACTCTGTGCACTTGCCATGAACTCTCTGTGAATGGTTTCGCTGGCGAGTGACGTTGCGAAGGTCCGGAGAGTCGCGTGGATGGACGATGTCCGTTCCTTCAAGAACACTTCCTGCTTCTGGACGTTGCTCGCAGTGCTCCAGAATCCAGTTACACTCTGTTCGATCGGCTCTCGGAATCGTTCGACCAATTGCTGAGACAGCGGGGACTTGAAAACGGCGTCAGCTGCCTGCCGTTCTTCCGCAGTGCTCCTCTGAATTCCAAAGTCCGAAGTGGCACTGCTGAGTGAGGTCAAGTCATGAGAGACCATCAGACGAGCAATGTTCGTGATAACTGCTCTCCCTTCGGCTTGCATCGCGGAGAACTTGGAATTGTTGGAGATCGTCGATTCAACAGCCGACTTCATCGAAGCCTCAACTTCTGCCTTCCGTGAGTCCACAAGATGTTCGTCGGCAGACGCCGTCTGAGGTTCTGGAGGGTTCAGTCTTCCGAGGATGCTCTCGCATTCGAATGTTGACTCCGCGAGGGCCTTCATGTTAGAAGAGACCATTTGATGCTCCTTCTGTGGTAACAAAACGGTGTTCCATTCGACTTGCGCCAAGACTTCCAACAATTTGTGCACATCCTCGCGAGTGATTCCGAAGGCCGCGCTGACAACTTCGCTCGTCGGTATTCTGATGTTTTTGAGGACTCCAAGACATTGCTGAGAATCAGAAAGCTCTCTGTTGATCGACTCGGTTGCCATTTGGATTGCCAACGTCTTCAGCGATTGGTGGACAGTCTCCAACTTCTCATTCACCACGATAGCCATCTTTTCATCGTCCGTGGCAGTGCTCCAGATGCCTTGAACCAGCGTTTCCGTTGATTCTCGCATCTTCTGGGACAACGTTTGTTGGTTGGCTTGTCGGATAACGCGCCTCGCTTCTGACAGTTCGAATACGTTGTTGAAGCCGAAAGAGGACGTTGAAGATTCAGAAGACGTCACGAGACTGCTCGAAGCGATCAGCCCGACGATGTTCGACAGAACTGCTTTCTCATTATTTGGCAATCTGGAGAGTGAAGAATCCAACGAGATTGCCGAATCCAATGAACTCATGACATTGAGCACACACGTTGCACAGTTCATTTCTCGAATTTCTCTGCTCGCCGACTCGTCTTCTGCCTTCGGAGGCGTAAGTTTTCCAAGAACTCCAGATGACTGCGACGAAGAGGTGGCAAGAGCTCTGACATTGGCTGAAATGTTCGAGTGGATCGGTTCCGTCAGGGACACTTGGCTCCAGTCGACCTTCTCGAGTAGGCTGAGCAACTGGTCGACAGTTTCCGACGATATTCCGAACGCGGCTTGGACGACTTCTCTCGGCGACAGCTTCACGAAGTGGTGGCTCATTGCCGACTGGTCGTCTCTACGAATGTCCCTGCTCAGATGCTCGGTGACTGTTCTGATGGCGTGCGTGTGGAGAGAGTGCTGGATTGTCTTCAACTTCTCACTGACCACTGCACCTACCTTCTCCTCGTCAGAAGCCGTGTTCCAGAATCCTTGAACAACTTCTTCGCCGCTCTCTCGAATTTCCGTTTTCAGAACAGATAGATTCTTCGCGACGAGGTCTCTGCTGGCGTCGAGACGTTGCATTGCCTCACTGTAGTTGACGTCGACGACGGTGGATTCAGATGACGATCCGACTGCACTGAAGTCCTTGGCGGCCATGATTCCAATGAGGTTCGAGTAGACGATTTTCTCGGAATCCGGAATTCTGGAGAACGATTCGGAAGACGTTATCGTGTTGTTCAGCGTCGCTTTCACATTGAGGACGCATTGCGCCTTCTGTGCATCCAGGATTCTAGCATCAGTCGACGATTCGGCAGGTGCTGGAGCTCTCAGTCTTCCCAGAATGCTGGAGCAGTCGAACGAAGGCGGGGCGAGAGCTTTGATATTGCTCGAGATTGCCGCGTGCTGAGCAGCCGGCAGATTCACTTGTCCCCAATCCATTCTTTCCAAAACTTCGAAGAACTGCTCGAGAGAACTCATCGAGATTCCGAATGCCGATGAGACGATCTCTCGTGGCGTCACAGAGTGGATGACGACTGTTCCGGAAGATTCGACGGCCCTGACCATCTCCCCGCTCACTGATTCGTTCTCCATGCTCGCAGCGACAGTATTCAACGATCCATAGATCGAATCGACCTTCTCTGCCAACAGAATCGCCGCTTTCTCTTCGTCGCTCGCCGTGTTCCAGAACGTCTCGACGACTTGCTCTACGGGCTCTCTGATCTGTTGTTTCAGTTTCTCCATGTTGCCGGATTTCCATGTCTCCAGTGTTCCGAGGGTTTCTGGATGGTCTTGGTACCCAACGGACACTGTAGAAGACTCCGTGGAAGTCCCAATCGTTGACAAATCGTGAACGGCCAAAACGCTGATGAGGTTCGAGAATACCGCTTTCTCTGAATCGGAAACAGATCTTGAGAAGTTGGAATTGCTTGAAATGGCAGTCTGGAGTGCAGCACGAACATTGAGAACTGTCTTCGCCCTCTGCGAGTCCTTCATCATCACATCCGTCGTCTCCTCTTGCTGCTTCGGCGGTCGTAACTTTCCGAGGATTCCGGAACAGTCCTTCTGCTCAGCCGACAAGACACGGACGTTTGCAGAGAGCGCTGAGTGCTGTTTCTGACTGAGTTCCACTTTGCTCCAGTCCATTTTCTCGAGAACTTGGTAGAATTGTTCCATTTTGCTCTCGGTGATTCCGAATGCCTCGCTGACAACTTCCTTCGCAGTCAGCTGACGAACACTCGTGGTCTCCGCCTTCTGGTCGGCTCTTCTCATTCCGAGGGTCGCAGATTCGGAGACAAAAGTGGCAGATCTGGTTGAGAACGTCTGCTTGAAGTCATCCAGACGCGCCTTCAACGTCTTCACAACCCGCTCCTCGTCCCTTTCTCCTCTCCAGAATCCTTGAACCAGCTCTTCTCGCGACGAGGCAAACCTCCTGGATCCGTATTCTCTTCTGGATTCTCGTCTCATGACTCCACTTGCACTCATCTTCTCTTCAGCGACATCGTAGAAGATCTCCGTGTTCGAACTAACATCACCACTTGCAATCGTCC
This sequence comes from Caenorhabditis macrosperma, assembly GCA_963932285.1. NCBI lineage: Eukaryota > Metazoa > Nematoda > Chromadorea > Rhabditida > Rhabditidae > Caenorhabditis > Caenorhabditis macrosperma. Next base: position 9,194,439 of record OZ010621.1, on the reverse strand, counting down.
GCAAATCACATCTGGAGACGGCCGTGATGAGGAGACTCATAAAGGCGGCCTGCTCCAACTGACTCATCGTTCCCAGAGACACCTCTTTGCTCGTCATCTCATCGGCCGATGCTCTCAACTGGGCGAACACTCTCGATTCGGATCGATCCCTCATGATCAGATCGAAGCTTGCCTCTTGTTCTGCCGGAGCCACGATCCGTCCCAACACACTCGGAATGTTCAGCGACACAGGGGAACTCGTGAGTGCTTGCAGATTGGCGGAAAGACGAGCCTTCTGTGAGTCGAGCATCGTGATATTCTGCCAATCGACTGTTTCGACGAAATTGAGAAGACGTTCGAGGGAGTGAGTGGATATTCCGAACGCGGCGGCGACGATTTCCCTTCTCTTCACGGCCATTTCTTTCGATGTTCCCAGTCCCAACGGCTTTTTCTGCAGGTGAGACAGCACTTCGGTTCTCGACGAAGTGGCCGATTTGGTATTGAAACTCATGCTCTCCACACTCTTCGCCTTCTGAAGCATCGTCCTTCGCGTGCTCTCATCCTTCGATGTGCTCCAGAATCCAGTGCATACTTCTTCTTGAGAAGCTCTCAGATGGAGAGCCGCCCGGTCAGTAGAAGCGGATCGTCTGCGACATTCGACGGCCGACCAACTCTCCTCCATTCGGAATCTTCCCTCGAGACTCGCTTGTCTCTCGAGTGGCGGTCTTCCCGAATGAACGACGGACTCTTTCGACGACGCCTTCTTTATGACGGAATACGAAGAACTCTGCTCCAACTTCCTGACTCTCTTCTCCAGTGAAGTGTCGACGACGGACGTCTTCAATGCCTCAATTCTTCCACTAATCGCCGTCTCGTACGGCTCCTCGAGCACCACAATCAACTGATTCGCGTGCTTCTCCCTCCTCTTGATGGTCACCTTCACTTCGACACAGTTCGTCTCTTCAGCCCCGACAACGACATCTTCTAGGGTCAAAAGCTGCCTTTCGATACTGCTCAACTGCTTAGAAACCTGCGGATCCGGCTCTAAGCCGTGCTCATCACTCTCTGGAATTGGGATCAACTTTATTCACTGACTCAGAGCCAACACTAAACATCTTGTTTTTGGAAGAAAGAGATTCGAAAAAGTATGTGAATAAAGAGTGCGAAACTTTTTAGTCTTTTTTAGACGAAAACCTAACCACACGACAGTCAACTAGAACTAAGGGCACCCAGGCACGACGATTGGTTAGGGCAGCAGCGTTAGACTCTCGGGACTTACAGAGACGAAACGACAATGTGAGCCCCTCTCTACTCATTCACTACTGTACCGAACACATTGAAAGAGAGAACAGTACGAGACGACTTAGTAAACTAGAATGGCGTGTTTAGTATCGTGTTCACAAATTATGTCCATGTCGTCGCCCAGCTCAATGTATATCGAACTGGATCTGACGCTGCTACTGGATTCTGTAAGAAGACCGAAATTCCGGGTACCTGGTGCCATATCAGCTTAGAGGGTCTCTGTGCACAGTCCGTCTCCGTCTCTCTCTCTCTCTCGCACTTCACCACTCTCACAGTTCAAACTATTCCGACACGGACAAGAAGATGCAACGAGCGGGAGGCACCGAGTGCCGACTCACCTTGATGGTAGAACGACGAGTGCGAGTAGTGCTCGCTCGTGTGCTCATAGCTGCTGTGCGAGAAGTGAGCTTCTTCTTTGTGCTGGTGCAAACTGCTGCTCCGTTGCTCGCGCAGTTCACGAAGCTCTCGGAGTTCCCGGAGCTCCCGGAGCTCTCGAAGTTCCTGGAGCTCGCGTTGTTCGGTCGAAGCGAGTCGCATCGCAGCGTGCACATAGTTGCCAAAGACTCTCTTGAAGAGCACGAACACGGTGATCTCGCCTCTCGCATCCTTGCGACGAATTCGCAGATCTTGAGACAACAATCAGTTGTTTGGGGAAGGGTGAACACACGCGGCAGCGGGGACGCACTCACGGTTCTTCTGCAGTTCGCGCGACGCCTTTACGAGAATCGAGAGCCACGATAGACTTACATCAAAAAGAAGTTTACGTATCTAAAATGGTCATGATGGCAGTTTAGGAGGGCGTGCGCGTGCTCGGTGCATGGAGATGGGTGGGTGGATGGTGTGTGTGTGGGTGTGTGCAAAACAGGGGGAGACTGATATATCGAAACACGCAGGAAACAACAGTGTGCGGGGGGATTCTCGAGGGGGGGGGGGGCACAAATGAAAATAAACTAACCTGTGGTCGCTTCGGCGAGAGTTGAAGAGGTGTTTCCACGCTCCACACCGGTGTTCTTGATCATGACGGCGCAGCTCTCGGCGACTTGTTTGAATTCGGCGAACCGAGCTTCGGATGCTTGACGGTGCACGTGCTGAAACCCAAGAAATGATCTGTTCCCGTTGGGAACAACTGCCACTTGCCTTCATCTTCGCTTCAGTCTCACTCAAATTAGTGCTCGAGCTCTCGCTCTTCTGCAAGTAAACCATGTTGGAGGCGTTCTCCTCGGACATTTCCTTGAATCGTCCGTAGGTGGCAGTGTTGTTTGAGCTCTTCGATGATCCTTCCACAGCGAAAGAATCCGCATCGTGGAAGATTGTGGTCGAGAGCGTCGCGTTCTCAGTCTCAGCGGAACCGGCGGCGAAAGCGACCTTCGTCTGGTTCTTCTGTCGACGGACTCCCGTCACTTCTTCCTTCGAACTCTTCTGATTCTCGAATCCGCACAGCATCATCGCCTGCTCTTCTCCGAGTTCACGGAATTTTGCGGATCCCTTCGCCACGTTGACGTGCTTTGTGGTCCGTTCCGCATTGGCGGCAGTCGCCTTCTGGTTGGCAATCGTGCATCCGATGGTCGTGTTCTCTTTCTTTAGCTTCGGTCTTCTGATTTCAGCAGCGATCGGATGGTGGTTGTTGGCGGTCTCGAACGTCGCCTCGAAGATCGAGGACGACTCCTTCTTCACCAAATCGACCAAAGTCGGCGATCCACCGTTCCACGACACCATCGATTCCTCGGACTCTGACTCGTAGTGGCGTCCTTTGCTGCGGAACTTCTTCTCGCCCAGAAGACGTTCTCCTTCCATCTGCATCGCATATTGACCTCCTTCGGCTTCTCTTTCCAGGAATCTCTCTTCCGAGGATTCAGAATCGAGATGCTTTCCGCGTTTCTTGAACGTGGTCTCTCCACGCAAATGGATTCCCTCCTGCGACATTTCGTACTGTCCTCCCTCCGCCTCGGTCTCTCTTTGGATCACTTCCTTCTGTGTCTTCACTGCAGCCACCTTCACCTCTTCCACGTGCTCCACAACGGCCACGTGTCTCTCTTCCTCCTCCTCCGTCTCGTATCTCTTCATTCTTCTCAACGTCGTCTCATCTTCGAACCGCTGTCCTTCCTGTTCCATTTCATATCCAGCCGCCTTCTGCTGTCTCATCATCTTTGACTTTTTGAGCAAGAAAGTGATCGTGTGCACCAATGGAATAGCAATCTTAACGGTGTAGTTGGAGGTGTCCTCCTTTTTGGCAACGTCGCAATCGGCGAACGCATGAGCACACCGTGGCTCCATTCTGATCACAGTCGGCGCCTCGACGCTCTCCTCGGTCTCGAAGCGTCGGACTCTCTTCAGTGCGCCCTCTCCTTCGAAATGACGCCCATCCTTGATCAAATGAATGTCCGCCTTCTCGGGATCCTCCGGCTCCACCTTATCCTTCTGCAGCTCGTCGACATAAATCTTCTCGACCTTCTCGTAGGCAATCGGAGGCGGTGTCTTGTCTGCAGTCTGTTCGTAGTGCAGACGCAATTGCTCTTCAGCCAGCACGTCATCTGCGCGTTCTCCAATGACGTACGTCTTCAAAATGTTGGTGACGTCTTCAACGACTTCAACTTCAATGTGAGTGAGAGCTGACACTGACTCGGAGTCCTCGCGGAGCTCACTCAACAGCTTCTTGCTCACTTCGGCGAGATAGTCCTTCTTGTTCTGAAACCGGATGATTCGGAGATTGAGAACTCGCAGAGAACACTCACCACAAAGTCAGGAACATCGAGACTCGCCTCTCTCTCCATCTTAGTTTCGCCGTTTTCAATAAGAGTGATCTGAAACTCTCCCTCTCTCCATTGGGCCTCTTCGTCTCTATCTCACCTTGTACTTGGATTGACCGTCTTTCATCTCTTCCAATATCAAACTCTTCTTTCCAATCGTGGACTTGATCTGAAACAGAACGTCTTCAGCTCACTGGTCTCTTTTCAATTTCACCTTATAGTTGGTAACGGTGTCTCTGACGGTCCACGCACTGGAAATACAACTGTCGACAGTGATCAGGTCTGCACCGACGATCTTCTCCATTTTCAATTTTCCCTCGACTGTGGTACGAACCTAAAAGAGAAAATGTGTTCTCGAATCGACAAGAGCATCTGCTACCACAGGCGGTCCCTGACGTTTCTCCTCGTACTCAATTTCAGTTTCTCGGCGGTGAGATGGGCCGTTCGAGGCATTTCTTTGTTGAATTTGAATTTCTGAACACTCGTTCGATGAATGCGGTCGGATAGAAACGGCACTTACGCTTCTCGTTTCTCCTCTCGGCCTGTGGAGACAGTCTACTCGATCTGTCTCCCCTGTGCACGTCTCTGCCTCTCTCGTCGTCGGTCGCCGTGTCCACACTGTTCTGATCCCAAGTGTACACGTTTCCAGCTCTCAGCTGGCCTCCGTCGATGGTTCTGATGCCGTGTTTCTGCTGCATAGAACTCAGGGATGCCGACTTGGGCAGTGCGATTGCTCTTCGACTCGGCACTGGACTTGGCTCCGTGGACAGACGGAGCAAGTCGAGAGTCGCCTCGTCGAGCTTCGTCACCGAAGAGGTCGGAGCTCCGCGAGTCGTTGGACCGGCGGCTCCTTTCTGAGCACGAGGACGGTACTGGAGATGGGCGCGGTCCCCGAACGCGGACTCGTTCATCGTGCGGCTCAATGGACCGGAAGCCTCGTCTACGAAGTGCACATTTCTGGGCGAGGCTGGCATTGACACTGAACAACGGGCGGTTTTATATCGGAATGCAACAGAAATCGACTCACTCTCCCGATTGTTAGTTCTCCGAACTCTGTCAATTGTTGCATAATCGTCCTCATCAAAGTTTGTGTTTACCAAAAGATTTGGTTGTTGATGACGACGGTACTCCTCGTGGGAGTGTGTTCTTCCCTTCAAATATGAGCATTTCAGAGAGGAGAAAACCAACGGAATCACTCACCCCGGGTCTTCTTTCAGATCGTTGCAATAACTCCTGTTCGCGTTGTTTCGCGGTTTTTCGTTCGCTTCGCGCATCGATCACATCTTCGGCGAGGTTCTGTTGGCTGTTGTTGGTGCCCCCGAACCATCGCGTGAAGAAGCCTCCGCCGCTCGACGGTTGCTTCTTGTCCATCTTCTTCTTCTTTTCTTTCTTCAACTGCTTCTTGTGATCTTTGGTCTTGTTGACTTCTGATGCTGACGTCACAGCGACTGAGGTGTCACTGAATGGAGACAATCTTGCTTCATGTTCCTCCCTTTCAACTCACGGTGGTGACGGTGATCCTGATCCTCTTAGCGGTCGGAAGCCAGGTTTGCGCGTTCCTCCTTCTCTACAACAACCTGGATTATTCCCTTCTTTGTCGATGTAGTCAAGTTTGGGTCGCACGACGAGCGGCGGCGTGTGCAACGGTTCGACGTCGTGCTGCACACTCAACGACGTCTCCCACATCGACATGCGCTTGTAATTGGCGCCGGACGAGACAAGTGACGGGACAGCGACGTGTGGGGCGGACGAGGACCTCGACTTGGACAGCTTCTTGCCGTAGACGGGCTTGGGAATGTGGATGGCACCCGGCACCTCGTACGGCAAGTCACGTCCGTCATCTTCGGCGATAGTCGGCTCGCGGAGGCGAACTTTTTGAGCCTGAGCTCCGCGAGCCGCCTTGCCACCTGCCACACATTTGCACAGACAACAACGACAACACACACAAACCATCCAGCCGATCTGGAAGAACAGGTTTACGAGAAGACACGGACAACAGAAACACATGGGGTTAGTTACTTGGGAATAGGGAAAAGGGGGGAAACAATCGATTGTTGGACAGTGAGTGCAACAAGAGGTTATCATGTCTTTTGGAGGACGGATTGTAGATAAAGCCTCTAGGACTGTACACATGTTCAAGTGGCGGCGAAATACTACGCAGACGCAGACACGGGCGGAAAAGGGATACAGTTTGAATTCGGTCGGTTGAACTGGCATTACCTGTGCAACGAGCAGTGCCTGGGCGGTCGACTGGCCGACCGCTGCGGCCACGAAGTCCAACGGATCGGGAATGATGGAGTCGACGAGGATGGGAACGGCGGAATAGAAGAGCGAGCTCAGGAGACAGTCATCGGCACATCGATCGCTCGTATCAATGCTTTGACAGGTGCGAATAGCAGCAGTAGATCGCGACAGAGGGGGAGAGGAGGAAAGTAAATCTTTTGGCTCGAAACCGCCGCCACTCAAGTGGCTCACAGTTTCCAGGAGAGCAAGTTTCGATTGACTCGATATGGTAGACGTCGGTGACGACGGGACGTGCTCCACTTCAGACACAACGTCATCTGATGCTCCACTAGAAGACACGTCAGTCGTCGGGTCAGAATAGATGGACGGCTTCTGATAGAATGACAAAGTCGAAGACCCAGGGTGGTCTCTCAGTTCGTAGTCGTTCATTTCGAATGAAGGGTGGGGGCGGATTGATCGAACCGTTTTTCTCTTCCGATTACACTTACTAGTACATTCTTTTTGCCGCCATCTTCACAAAAGACGACGGGAAATAGTGTGGTGATCGGAGAGACGCAGGACAAAATCGAGAGCAAATAATTAACGAGTGTTTGTGATTAGCGATCGACATGATGAGAGGAGGAAGAGAGGGCAGAAGAAGCACGAGACTAGAGAGGAGGAGGAGACAGAGACAGTCGAGAGGAATATGGTAATCCGTGGATCATATGTTTTCTGTTTTGCTCACTGTTTGATCTAGTTTAGGCATCATCTTCTCTCAAGTGGCTTGTTCTCTCTCTCTGTGTTGAAACAAAAACCAAGAAGAAGATGGGGGGAAAGTCTCTCTCGTTTCCTCCTATGTTGACCCCGATCCGTCGTTTCGCTTATCACTTCGAACACATGTCCTCTCTCTCTCTCGCAACCAGTGGCTCTTCTCTCACTTCTCGCTCTAGTTTTCAACACATTCCACATGGTTAAATCAGTTTTTATCCGCCAGTCCGCTGGCTCCTCCGATCGTAATGGAACAAGAGACGCAGAGATGACAAAGATCATCGAGAAGACGGATGAATATGTGGGAAATTCGCCGCAAAAATCCCTCCGATGCACAGACAGCTGTTGATTTTTGAGCTTCTTGTGGATGGCACGAAGTGTTAGAAACGACAAGACAAGGGTAATTGTCAACGATGAAAGGATTCGGAGAAGTCGGTGGAAAGAGAGGAAGCGTCTGCGTGAGAAATGGAAGACACGGAGGAACAGAACAAGAGGAAGGGAGATGGTTTTTGAACGGGAACAAGCAGGACAAGACACTTGAGAAATGTTTGGAGCAGACGGACTGCAGAAAAAGGAGACACGCCACGTCATGTTGGCGGATTGAGCGCACACGGGGAGACATTGAGGTTACGGTAGGCACAAGGATGAGTGATTATGAAGAAGGAAGAAGAGGACAACATTGGGTATTTGTATTTGACACTGAACAGCGGATTTTCGAGTTGTAACAGTTTGAGATTGAGTGTGAACGCCGATGAAGAAGCGATGAAATCGAACGGCTCTAGGAGTTTTTACGACATTCACACATGTCCGAGAGAGCGAGAAATCGAGAAATTGCAGAGGTGCACTTTAGTTTCAGAACAACATCGACACAACAACGACATGATCAATCAATAAACGAGGGATATTTAAGAGTGATAACGGATTTGTGGGGGCGATGGGAGAGAGGGGAAACATACATAACACGGAGAGAGGCGGAGAGCAGGGGGACCCCGATGGGTGTGTGATACCCGAGAGGAGCTTCTCCTCGGCTCCTCCGGGCGCCTGTCGTTCGTGTCTGCCGCCTAGCCGATCAGTGGACTCTCTCGACTGTCGATGAAGGAGGGGAAGCAGAAGGAGAAGAAGACAACAATCAATTGGAGCTGATAGAGGAGGCAAAAAGAAAGCGCGCCCGCGATGTTACAACCTGGAGGAGCTCCTCGCGGACGGACGGACGCTGGCCAAGTGAAACTTTGTTGGTACTTGTGCAAGGTTAGCCGTCGTCACTGCTGACCACTCTCCAACTGATGTGCTACTTTGTAAACGAAACATCTCAAAGAGATTCAGAAGTTTCGAAGGAATTCTGTCGTGTTCGACTATTCAGATTTCAGCAGTTCAGAACCCACAAGAACAGAATCCATGATTGCGGTTGCGAGAGCGACGCTTGAAAGAGACCCCTTCCATCCGTCAAACACATGTCGCAGAGCATCATAACCTCCTCGGCGTCGCAATGGGAACATGTTGGCGAAACTTCTTTATTGCGCCTCCGGAGCTGCTTCCTGGTTCATTTTGAGCCGGTTGTTCCACTAATTCGAGAACAATGGGAAAGCCAGAGTAATGAACAAGTAGATGGCACAATAGGTAGACATGTTGACAGGAAATGGACAATGAGGGGATCTTCAAAGGGAAAGAGTTCTCGGGGGGCACTTCAGGCGATCGTCGGGAATTTCAAATTAGACAGTTTGCAGCGGATTTCAGTTCTGCAGAAACTATGTAATCTGGTACTTCCACCGTCATCTGATCACTGAATATCTAAAGTTTTTTGCTAATCTGAAGATTGTAGTCATGATCGCCGTTATTCGGGACGACGTCTTCCGAACGTTTCATGCCCCCAGCTGTCCTTATTTCAAAAGAAGAACACTTCACCAAACCCCCCCCCCCCCAATTTTCGTTTCACCCCAAAGTGCTTCTACCCCATCGAATCCATCATCATGTCGGCACATATAAAAACGAATTGAGCCGCCGGAGCCCCCAATGGATAATTACAAGGTGTGCACTCGGGCGCCGACGGATTCAAATGCGTCTGTCTGTGTGTGTGTGTCTCCCGAACAAAACAACAACCCAATTTCATATTTCCTCGAAACCGGATCCGCGTATCGGGGCGAGAGTCCGTTTCCAGAGCTTCGGTCCTCCTCCCTTCTGAAACCCCCTCTCTCGTGTTTGTCCCCCCTCTTCAAGGGTCCGTGTAATCCGATAACCATTCTCGGCTACCGCTAATTACGTATTCCTCTCTGTCTGTGTGGTCCCCACGCTCCCCCCGGGTACGTAAATAATTCGTCAGCTTTGGCTCAAAGAAATGAATTATCGTCGCTCTCTCGGCCGTCACGGACACATTTCATGACTCCCCTGTTCACTCGTCCCCTCGGGCCATCCGATGCCCTTGAAGCCGTTGCAAAAGCGTCTATTTTTAGACGAACACGGCCTATTTTTGAGCGGTATATATGGCGAAAGCGAGTTATGAAATGCGTGTCCCCCCACCCCCACGTGCAGGTACGGGGCTTCAGAAGAAGAATGGACGACGTGTTGTTGTCGTTTGAATTCCACAGAGACACATCTCTCGAAGATCAGTTTCCCCCGTTCGCTGATTATTTGATGTCTTTGCGCACTTTGAATAGTACAGACATAGTCACACGATTCCGTCTCCCCGTCCTTCTCTTCCATTTCTCTTCCTCAATTTCTGCAAAACACAGGGTCCTCCTCTTTCCACGTGCCTCATTTCACTCTGTCACAATGAATTCAGTAGGTAAACGTCGAGGTCATTCGGATATTCCATTCAGCTGTCCTCCTCGTTGTTTTCTCTGGCTTCCTGTCACGTGATGTTCCGTTTGTCCCCGAAAGGACGTCCACCTTCATGACATCAACACCCAGCAGTACCTTTCAAAAATGACAGGTCGTCAAACACACCACTCGCCTCTGCCCCAGCCGCGCCGGCTCCTCTTCCCAACTGTACGTTCGAAAACACTTCACTCCTTCTTCTTCTTCTTCTTCTTCTTCTTCCTCTCTCCTCCTAATCGACGCCCGTCGCCCAATTAGCCGAACGTCTCCCTAAACGACCGAGTAAACTTCTCACGTCACTCCCCTCACCGACTCCTCCCCCTTGTTTCTGTCCGAGGGCTCTCCATCATATTCGGATTACAACTCCTCAAACCTTCATCTGTCTCCGACGGGTTGAAACTCAATAGCAACCGGTGGCGAGAGAGTGTGTGATCCGCAGAGACGCAGACGTGATCTGATTTACACTCGGGGTCCGAGAAGCGCACTTTGTGAACCGGCTACTCGGCCGGTCGGTGGGCACTTTGATAAAAACTGGTCGTTTTGTTTTGAATATACCCGACACGAGCCCTCAGTTGCTGCGCCGAGCTCTGGTCCATTCGACATCATCACAAATTCTTCTGTTCTTCTCTCTCGGCCCCGCCCATCTCTTCGAGTTTCTGTTTTGCTCGTGTTTTCTTCCCTTCAGAATCAGTTCATTATACCTCGCGAACCCACTGAAAAACGTCTTGTTTCTTTCCTCCTTCGGCCGCCTTTTCTCATTTTCTTCGTCACCCTCCGCGCTGGCGACCGTTGACATTTTAACACAATAACAATAATAAATGAACATTAGAGCCGTGAGCCAAAGCGAGGAGGCGTGCGTGCCCCCCGGCTGCCTCTCCCCGGATTTTGTGCTCTCTAAAACTATTAATTAAACTTGCGGTGTGGCTCCCCGCCGTCTTCGTCGTCGCCGCCGCCGCTATTATCCGGTGCCCCGGGTACCTTCCGTGGCCTCTGCTCTGTTTGTCCTCGCACTTGTCAACCGCCTCTATACCACAAAACTCATTTGATTTTAACAAGCGGCTCGTTTTGTGCCCACCAGAACTCATCCAACTCGCTCCCGCCGTTCGCCTTCCCTCTCCCCCCGACATCTGGAGAAGCCGTCAGTTCTTTCTTTGAAGGGCTCGCGGAGCATCTGCCGTTTTATGATGCGATGAGTCAGAGGAGGAGTGCGTGCGGGTCGGTTCACATTTCGACCCTAACTCGAGTTTAATTCCTTCCTCTTCCTTCCTCTTCCTTTCTTCGAAACGATGCCTTCTCTCGGATCTTTGATTCTTGTTATTCTCAGTAGACAGGTCCCAGAAGAGGAAGAGTACGGATCACATCATTTCCTGTTATCGCCCCCTCAAGTACTCCCCTTCGGGACAGTCCGTTGACGCCCACTCCACCTCGTGGTCGCTGTTTTCTTGCCTATCGTCATGCAACTTGTCCAGAAGTGACCGATTGAATAATTCAAAACGAGCCCTCTTTCGAGGTGGAAAGAAGGACTCAGAGACCCTCTCAAAAGGGGCAGAGTCGTCTCGAAAACTATCAATGTCACAGAGGGAAGGGACACAATCCAATTTGGCGACTGCCCCGATTTCGAGGCGAATCTCCTCCAAATCGCATTGCACCCATCCATCGGAGACTTCTGACGTCCAGAATTAGCGACGAGTGACGTTTTGTCCAGCTGTCCTGTCCCGGATGCTTTCCCTCCATCTGCCGGTTTCCAGAGCCGTGCACTTTGTCAGTTGTAATCCAAGAGAGGCTCTCATCAGCACATCGCATAATCCCTTCTCAAAGCCATCTGTTGTATTATTATTATTTGTTGGTTATCATCTTCCGCCCCATCAACAAGTGTACATTCGAACACCTACAATCCAAAGTGATTCTGTCTCTCTCTCGTCCTCAGTGCACCTTCTTCCTTCTCGCCTTCTGTTGCTTCCCACGAAGATTTCCCTCTCCACTTGATAATTGCTCTAACCGAGACCTCAATCGTTGCTCTTTCGCCCTCCTCGCCTTTTCTTTTCCAAACTCATTCACTCTCCAGAAACAATGACGAACAGTGCCATCGCCTTGCCGCCCACCCGAATCAACCGTCGTCGATCGACCAAAGCCCTCCACGACTTCTTCAGCCGTCCGTTCACCCAGAGGTTCGTCATTTTCCAATTAAGCTCTCTCAAATGTTAACTCGACTAGACATCTCTTTCCAATCTAATGTATACTATTCGTCCCGTCTTATTTTATGGGGCGGCTCTTGATATTTGATGGATGGCTGCGTTTCCCCTCGATGCAATGCAAATTCGATGAGATTGATGGTGACGTGGCAGAGGGCGAAAGATCCCGAGATACGGGCGTGACGCAGTTGTTATCTCTGTCACCAGGGACACACTTATGACGTGGCACGGGGGACCATCGCGTGACGCTGAAGTGGTGTGTGGCGTGACCAACGAAGTGGGCGAATGAGGGCATTGTGCGAGAGACGGACGTGGCAAAAAACTTGTGGCCTGAATAAGTAAAGAGCTGAGAAGAGGAGAAGTCAAGTGACGTCGAGAAGGGCTCATCTCGTATGAACTGCTCCCCCATCCGGATACTGTGACAGCGAATTATGTGTTGGGATGCGTCCTCAAAGCATCCGAGTACAGTGAATGATTTCTCCGTCCGCGAGTGCCCTTTGCTCGTTTTCGATGCCCAGTCGCTGCTGCGTCCGTCCGTCCTGCCGACCGATTTCTCTTCTCAACGGTGCCCAATTATTCCGCCTCAGCAGTGTTTCTTCTCGCGCTCTCCGCCGTCTGCGGGTCTCTAGAATAAGCAATAATCGGGAGGTGTGGTCACTGGACGGCGCGGACCTCACTGATTGTGTGCGGCAGACGGAGAGCGACCTCCAGTCAAACACCTTCTTCTTCTCGAGGTCCCACTTGACTCGCTCCCTCCCCTCCCGACGTCATCAGGTCTTCTCCGGGAGCCCCAGATTGCACTCCTCCGGAACTCTCGACTGAATTGCTAATCGCCTGAATTGCACACTCGCATACTCGTCGGGGGTACACACTCACTCCCGGCAAACTTACACGCCAGCAGCCACTCGGCCCCCGACCAACTTTTATGCATTCCCGCCACTGATACTCAATTTCGAGAGTCTTTTTGGTTGCGGACACTCGGAAAGAGGAGGCAATGATGGTCCCGAGACTGCAGTTGAAGCCATTGACCGTCGGAAACGGGTGAGTCAGCACTGTATTCTCATGATCTAGGTAGGAGAAGAAGATGGAGTTTATTCAGGGGGATTAATACCCATGCACTCATAATCCACGACCCTTTCAGTTCTTCCCAAAGAGTTCAAAGACTCGACTCACTCGAGCATCCTCCTCTGTTTTCGAGTTCAAAAGTGCACATGCATCGGTGCTCTTTCGGTGCAAATTCGGGTCCTTTGACCTTCTGCTCGAAATCCGCAGCTTTTTTTCGAACTGAGACCTTGTTCTTTGTTCGAGTTCTTTTCCAAATGGGTTCTTTCTCCCTGTGGAACCGTGCCATTTTCCGTCCGACTATACAATTCCTTCTCGCAATCGGTGTCACATTCCAATTAGCTAATCACCTTCGAGTCACACAAACCGAAAACATGCACCTGTTGTGTGGCACCAGCACCTCGTCAACGCCTTTTCAGCCGTCCTCCTCCTTCTTTTCCTTCTTTTCCTTTTAGTTTTCCATGTCTTTTTACGAAATTCAATCTTCGACAGGCGACGGAAATGGGACGACAAGAAAAGGAAAGGCGGAAAAAGAGAGGAGGAGGAGGAGGAGGAAGAGAGTGGGAGAAGCTTTGAATTTCTTGCTTCTTCTCTTCTGTGAAACGACGCCTTGTGTGTGTGTGTGTTCTTGTTATTGCCACGTATCCTGCAATCCGTGTGTGTGTTATTGTTTTCCTCCTCCTTTCATCCTCATCATCATCCTCCTTCCGCTCCTCTCTCTCAGCTGAAGAAGGAGGTTAATTGGGTATGAAGAGCCGCCTGTCATCGTCGTCGTCGAGATCTATTTTTGACAAGCTGTTGGGTGCAACAGAAGAAGAAGAAGAAGAAAATGGACAAGAAGAAGAAGATGGGGAGGCGCAGAAGGAGCACGCACTTCTCCTCTTCTTCTTCCTCTCGCCTCCTCTTTTTGTTGCCATTTCAATTACACTTTCACGCACGTGTACGGCTCGAGAGAGAGAGGAGTCGCTCCTTCAGTTCCCGAGCCAATTGTCCCCCCTTCTATACACTTCTCCACTTTTGGACGACGTCACGAGAAGACGTTGATTTGTGATCGAGAGACTCAAAACACTCAACGTCCAATGTGTTTTGCGTCTGCGGAGAGAGCGGCGACTTCTGGAAAGAGCATCGTCGTTGAACAAGAGCTTTTTATTCTTTTCTGCTCGTAAACACCTGATAACAATAATTGTAATGTTCTCTCTCGTCTCCGAGTCGCCCGTGCCAATTGCTCGGTTTGTTGTGAAAACGGACACCTCGCGGACATTCTGCATCCCTCCATCCCTCCATTCCCCTTGACAACCTCCTTATTGAGTTGACGAGTGAGCTTTCCTCGAAAAGGTCACCCTGGTCACATGTTCCTCCCCTCCGGCCGCCTCTTCCCGTCAAATCTCATTGTATTGTGCTCACTCCTCCTCCCTTTATGCGCATACTTTGCCAGTCAGCGGTGCGCGAAAGTATTCAGTATTCTTTCCTTTTGCCGACACGGCGCACGGCAGCGAGTTGATGAAATGAAGTGGTTGTCACATGGGAAACTGCGGTTGTGAGAGCACCGCTTTTTCTTCTTCTTCTACTGCCACGTCATCCTTGTTTTCCATTTACACTCTCCGTCTCGCACAGATGTGCGATGGGAGCCGAAGCGACCGATGAATCACTCCCCGGAGACGTCCCTCCCGACAATCTCGTGTCTCTTTTCAGAAGGTCGCAGTCGATCGCCGGTGTTCGGGTCTCGCCGCGAATCACCGTCGCGCCCGGCTGCATCACTCCGAGACACGCGCTGAACATGTCGAACACGATAGAGATATCGATCACGATCCAGTGAGTTCCAGCGCTCTGTTCGTCTACTCAATTCCTCGTTTACAGTGACTTCTCAACGACTGAAACTGCCAATCTGATCATCTGCGAACTATACGAGAACGATACGGAGAGTGAGGAGAAATGGAGCAAAGTGGGCACCAGTTCCCCCGTCAGATTCTCCCGAAACGTCGTCTTCACCGACAAATTCTCCTATCAGTACATCTTTGAGAAAACGCAACTCATCAAGGCCGTTTTCTCTCGGTGCCATGACCGCGACAAACCGTCAAGCTCTAGCAACGACATCCTAGCCACTTCGATATTCAAAGTCGACGAACTGATCGGATCTTTCGGATTGCAACTGCGGCGACAACTTCAGAAGACGGGGACGATTGCATCTGCACTGGCTGGGACTCAGAGAGTGTCAGAAGACTACCTCGGAGGCATCATTATATCGGCGGAGATGCCGGAGAAAGAGCAGCCGATTGTGGTGCAATTCCACGGAAAATCACTCGATAGAAAGGATTTCCTGTGGGATGAGACTGCTGTTTTCTTCAGAGTTAGTGGCCCCCAATTACTCTTATAGTTTGCTCTGTTTCAGGTTTTCCGTCTGGAAGAAGGCAAAGACGACGACTCTCTGGTGTTTCTCTACGAGAGTGAAGCCCTCAAAAATCACTCGCACCCGCAGTGGGCAGAGTTCCGTCTGGACACCCAGGACGCGGCAGACAACCGCAACCGTCTTCTGGAGATATGGGTCATGTACAAGGACGTCGACGGAAAGGAGGGTTACATTGGAAAGTTCCTGACGACCTATGCGAAGATGAAGTACGGACCGGGGTCTGACAATGTGTACAGCGTCATAAACGACGTGAAGAAGGCGCAGAAGAAGGTGAGATTGTGGGGAGATCGGCACTCGAGATAACCCTTTCCGTTTTCCCCAGAGCTACGAAAACAGCGGAAAGATGGAGCTCGTCAAGTTCACCGACGTCTCGTTCTACTCGTTTTTGGATTATATTGTCAGTGGGTGAGTGGAATATTCGAGAAAGTGGGGCAGACGAAGAAGGCGTTCTTCCTTCAGGACACAGCTTCATTTCGAGATCGGAGTGGACTTCTCGAGTCCGGAACCAGTTCATGAGTTGGATCAGAGGAGATTCGACGGAGAACTTCACATGGCAATCAGAGCAATCGGATCCATCATCCGCGACTATACCCCGTGAGAAAAGAGTCTTGATTGTCTTGTCCTTGAACCCACTGTTTCCAGAAATCGACTCTTCGCAGCGTTCGGAATCGGAGCGAAGATTCCGCCGACGTTCCACGAGTCGAATGAGTTCTTCCTGGTGAGACAAGCGAAACATCTTCTTATTTGATATCCGAATCTATTTCCAGAACTTCTCAATGGATCCCATTTGCCGTGGACTGGACGGAGTGATGGAGGCGTATCGGAAGACACAGACCATGGTGACCCCGTTGAAAGAGTCGAAACTGTCCCCAGTCATCAACTACGTCACCCGGATGTCCCATCGATCCGGCTTCCGGGGACTTCATTACCACGTGCTCGCACTGTTCACTCGCGGAGAGATCACCGACTTGAAGGAGATCCAGCAGGCTCTCAACGCGGCCTCCGACGCTCCTCTCTCGATCCTCATCATCGGAATGGGCGACTATGACTTCAGTCCTCTGCAGAAAGTCTGCTCGAAGAGGAAGGACGGTCGTCGCGACGTCGTTCAGTTCATCCATCTCAAGTCTCTTCTGAATGGAGCCGAAGCGCCGTGGCTCAACAAATCTCGAATCGCTGAGACTGCCCTCCGAAACGTTCCGCAGCACATGGTCCAGTACATGCACAACGCGAACATCGCCGCAAAACCACCGATTCAAGTGAGTCCAAAAACGAAAAGACCTCTTAAAATGGCGCGCTTTCCCAGGTGTGCCGCTCTCCTCTCTTCCACAGCTCGTCTCTGATCCCCGACAAACCGACTCAGTTCGACTTTGACCTGCACACCGACAGTCGCCACGTGGGAATTGAGATCCCGAGTCTGATGCCGAACCTCGTCCTGCCTCCGGATCTCTCTCCTCGTCCGAGACAAGACAGAAGAGGCAGCGATTCTCGTGAGTTGCTCCCTCGCTCCAATCATCCCTCATTCTCTCCTTCTCAGAATATCTCGACGTGGAGACAATGCGTGGATCATTGACTGTTCGTGTGCCCGAACGCTGTCATTCGGTCCTTCAGACCAGCCGAGAACAGTATCAACGACGACTCAAAGAGCGCGGATTGGCAAGGGTATTGAACAACAGACAGCGGTTGAGAGGGAGATTTCGCCCGTTTTCAGATGAAATTCCCGCGCGTCGAATTGAGCACTCTCGAGTCGAGCGGCGGATCCACTCAGGACTCTTCTCTGTGAGCACAAGCAGCAATATCCTCTCTCTCTCTCTCTTTCATTTCTTTTCCTCCTTTCTTTTCCTTCTTCTCTCTCTCTTTTTTCTTCCTTATCCTCTCCTCATTCTTCATCTGGTCCGTTCCAAATGGCCAAACTGTCTATCAACGAGATCAATTTTTTGTGTGTGTATTTGAGATTTGCCAAAAAATAAGAACTTTTTTATTAATCATTACCGTCTATCGAACTTTTGATCCCATTGATTGGACAGATTCGAGAAGTAGCAGTCGGTTTCTGCACTCACGGTCAGTTTTTGGATGGGAACCACGTCCAGATGGAAATCATTGGGGAAGCATCGACCGAAGAGTGGATAGAATATGCACCCTGAGCGCAAAGATTTGATCGTTTGATCGCAGAGGGAACCACTCACGGACTGATCGGATGGAGAAAAAGTAGAGGCGGTACTGTTTCACACTGAAAACCATTATGATGAGCATGAGGAAAGAGTATCTGAATCGAGCGATGCGTTGGAATGGAGCCCTTTGACGACATACAGCAGGACACATAGATTGAAGGCGACGTGGAGGTACAAAGTGGTCACTGGGTAGGCGGATTGGAAGGATTTCGACATGTACAGGGTGAGAATGATCCCCATCACAAAGTTGTTGACTCCGGAGAATAATACTACGTTTCGGAGCAACTGAAACAATTCCATCGGCGTTTCTCACAGAGACAGAGACTCACTGTCATGACTTTCAAGTTCTCTGACAACTGGAATCGGACACTCAACGAGTACTTGTCGTTGACTCTCTCCTCCTGAATCTTCCGCAATCGACGCTTATTCATCATGAACAGCACAAGGTAGAACTGGAAAAGGCTCTGAATGCGTGGGACTGGGTGTCTTGTCTTACGACGAAAGACGTGCAGCTGATAAAAACGCCGAGGAAAGCCATTATTGATATGGGTAGAAAGTCTGAATGAGCAACGAATCGGAAATCGGTCAGTCACCAAATACCGAAGAGCATGACGACGGCCGCGAGACCGCAGGCGACTGTGAACTCGGAGCACACGAGAAGCGATATCCATTTCCGCTTCTGGGTCTCGTAAGTGTCGACGAAGTAGGTGGCGAAGAAGCGTTCGAAGGCCACTGCCAGACTTCTGAACTTTGAGACTCTTTTGGGAGAGAAGGGCTTCCGTTTGCTCTGGTCTCGTTTTTCAAGTGCGATGTTGATTGTTTCAAAAGTTTTCAGAAGAATTTTAATAAATGCAACAAATCCTTGGGAGGAATCAAAGATGATCTTCGCATAAACTCACATTCCACAAGCACATCCCATATAAAAGAACTGAAGAACAGAACTGACGACCAGGGAGAGCGGATATCTTCCAACGTCTTCATCGATTTCTGAGTCTGTAACTGGATCAGCTGCAGCCAATGACGTCATATTCGTGTTCCAGATACCTATGAAAGTGAGTGCTCCTATCTCGTAAAGGCACGTGATGAAGCGGCCGACAAGGAAAACGTAGTAACCGAATAGCATGAATAGACCGATGAACGTCAGATTGTAGTGGAACGGACTCTTGATGGTGACGTAGATGGCGAGAAGAAACGAAGGCACCTCGACGACCATGGCGAGCAGTTCGAAGTGAGTAAAGTAGAAGATCCATCGACAATGGGCCTCCGTTTCCGGAGGACACTTGAAAACGGGCGAGTATTGCAGATTCATGTGACCAACAGAGATTCGGCTGACAATCCGAAGGCGAAGCAGAAAAAATTTAGGACGACAGGTGGAAAAAATCGACGACTTTCGGTGATGCATAGGTGGAATTCAATTACAGGGTACGTTGTTGTTTCAGCCGTCGGTTTCTAGAACTCGTCGGGAGCAACATATTATTAATTTCTGCTTGCCAGACTTTTGATTTCTGGTCAATGTTTCTTTTTTAATCATTTTGATTGAGTACTTCGCCAAACTCAAGTGTTTTCAATTGTCCGTAATGACGTTTTTGGAGAAAACGAGAAATGGAAATGCGCGCGGGGGTCTTGCACAATTGCGTGCGGTTATTGCGTTCCTCCCCCGTTCGCCCCGCCCCCTCGGCATTCCAATCGCTGAGAATGCGTTCGCAATTGGTTATTTCCACGCACACACTTGCACGGTGCATCGGACAACGATGCTCTTTTTCCGCGACCACCAGCCACAATGTCTTCACTGCGCTCGTCGGAAATCGATCGATATTTCTGCTGCAGACGAAAGGTTTCCATGCAACAGGTGAGATTGATTTAATAAACACAAATAGTATTTGCGTTTTTCCAGGTATTCAAGCTATTCGGGCGAGATACCCGGATGATAAACAAACTAAGCACTCTGAAGATGGATATGAAGAGCAAAAAAGTGAAGGAGGAGCGAATGAACAGCAGGAGAAACAGGAGGGAGCCAAGAAAATTGATCCCGGAGTCAGTGAGTTTGAACAGTTTTCGAAATTATTAAATACTCTGGTTTAAAAAAAATATTGTTTAAAATTGTTTTTTTAGTCCGTAAGCTGAGAATCTACGTCTTGGCAGTTGCTGGATTATCATTTGTGTCCTCTTTCATATTGCTATCTCAAATGTTCACAGGAGATCGTAATATTGCTGATGGTCTCACTAATGAAGACTTTACGAGGTATAAGTAGATAGATACAAATTGAGGTAACATTATTTTTTCTAGACCCGGAATTCCAATGAAAACTTTCATTGAGAAATATTTAAATCGCGGGGAAGTGAAACGGATCATCTTTGTCCCTGCCAACACGCGGGCCATTGCTATCCTCCACCCTGGAGCTATAATCGATGGAAAACCGACTCATGAGAATTCGATTGTCGTCGAGTATCAGCAAAACGCTCAACAATTCTGGGCAGATATCCGGAAAGCAGAAGGGGAGTTGGGAATAGGACTTACTGAAGGAGTCCACATCGATTTGTATCAAGGAATGACTACATTCAAGTAAGTCGTCATTGTTGTTTCGGGACAATACTGTTTTGGTCAGGTTGATTGAGTTGCTCATTGGAGTAGTGATTTTGGCATGGTTGGGAACCCAATACGGACGACTTCTACGAAAGCGTCTTCTTGAAAACCAAGCCAAGAAAAACTGAAACGACGGTTCCAGTGTCTTTCGTTTATGTAACTTAAAGATGTAAAATTCCTCGATTTTCAGTCGAGACTCAGAATAAAGTGTTATTAGTTGTTTTCTTGATTGTTGCTTTCTATACTTATGCAGTTATGTGCTGTTTTAATACTTCCCTTGTAATTTATTCCTATAACTTTGTTTTTTTTTTCTACTAATTTCTAACTCAGATATGACGGATCAGATGCGTGATATGATCGCCCAGCTGATGGGAAGTCAGCATGTCGACAACAAAGGTATTTTAATTCCTAGTCATCAGTTGACCACAATTGCTTCTTTCCAGAGAAACCATCGATTCCATTCGATCATCACAGCGTTTGTCGTGCCTTCCTCCTTGGTATTTGTCCACACGATATGGTGCCCGACAGTCGGCTTCAGGTGAGTCAGTTTGCTCTTGAAAGAGCCATCTCCTCTAGAACAAACGACCGTAATCTGTTAGGTTCCCCCCGCAAGTGCTGCGAGCGTATCCTAAACCGTCGGGAAACCAGAGTTATTTTGTGAGTTTTTGACTGTATCCAAACTTTCACACACGTACACATGAATGAACTAACTCTTCGAATTCCGCCGTGTCTCTTTATCTTTGAATACTCGTTCGCCGCGTGGCAAATCAATGATCATCTCAATCTCTGAAGCGATGAAATCGTGAGTCGAGCCTCTCCTTTCCTTATGGAAAACACCTGCCGAAAACTTGTGGATGTTTATATTGATTTTGTGCACCGTCTGATGCATTTGCCATTGTATCTAATTTGCCATTGTATCTTTTGAAAATTCATATTTTCATTTCAGAACGTCGTTTCCTGTCGAAAAGTGCACGAGCCTGCACACAAGGCTGATTACGAGAGAGCCCAAAAAGAGAGAGATCACTTCTACGATGTCGATGTAAGCCGGACTCTGTTAGAATATTCCGTACTGATTTTAATTTACAGGCATACGAAATTATCGAGCACGCCGTGCATCTCGTGGACATTGAGATCTCGAAAGTCCGTGACAAGCTGGAAGATGATGTGAAGACGCAAACGTCGGCAGCTGCAGATTCGAAAGCCAAGCAAGTAGCTGAAATAGAAGAAAAAATTGCCAAAGTAGGATTTTTCCCGAATACAGTTCTTCAAGAGTTATATTACAGCACGTGGAAGAGATTGAAAAACTAGGCAATGAAGGAAAGATAGAAGAATCTCTAAAGCTGCACAAGCACGTTGAAGAAATGAGAGAAAAAATACAAGAAATTGAGGTAGCTTTTTCAAATAAAATTTTATAAAAACTCATGTCGATTTTCAGGAGAGCCAAACAGAGGTAAAGACTGCCGGTCCGGGGTCGAACTCGGCGAAACTACGCGTCTGCGAAGACTGTGGAGCCCAGCTCAACATCATGGATCACGAGTCACGTATTGCTGATCACTACAACGGAAAAATGCACATCGGAATGGTTGAGACAAGAGAAACATATTTGAAAATGAAGGAAACCATCGAGGACCGGCGCAAAGAAAGAGAAGAGAAAATTGGATCGCAAAGAAACGCTGGAGGTTATGGAGGACGTAGAGAGTCGTACAGGTTAGACAAAAAAGTTGTATACAAACGTAAACAGATAAAAATTTCAGACGCGACCGTGGAGATCGCGAGAGAGAGTACAGAGGTGACCGTGATCGTGACAGAGATCGTCGTGACAATCGCAACAGAAGTCGTTCTCGCGATCGCTCCTACAGACGGGATGATAGAGACCGCAGATATGACCGTGACTCTCGCGACAGGTACGGCAGGTGACCGCCAGAAAGGCATTGAAGTTGAACGCAAAAAGTGTGATAGTGACCTTGTTTATAAAATATTATTTCACGTAAACCTTTTCAAGGTTACCCTAATTACATTTCAGACGCGACCGCGACCGTCGTTACTGAAGTCTGCTCTCCACCGATTCTCGGGTTCTGTACTCGTTTCATTTCTGCATCTGAAGAAGCCAACTATGAATAATCCTTTGTTATCGATTCGCATCGTTCCCTTCTCCCATTTTAATATCTTCCCCCTTCCACAATAATTATAATGCAAGACGTTTAAAATTACGTGAAAACGATAAAGAGTTTATAAAGCTTTTCCGTATTCCAAGGTGTGAGTGGTGTCTATGTGAACACGAGTTTTATCTTTCGATGTCTATGTCCCTCTCTTTGCGAAATATCTCTGCCTATAACAACTGGGGGGTTATCCTAGAATCGAGCACAAACCAATATTTGGTCTGGCTACAAGCATCGGTTTGTAGCCACTGTGCGTCGTCTGACTCACCACCTCTTTCCTCTGCGTCTCGTTCTCTCTCTGCCCAACAGAAAGTCTCCGATATGCCGTTGTTATCAGTTTTGACCCTTCAGCACACATTTTCACTGCTTTTCTCGCACTATTTTCCAGTTTCGTGTAATTTCAGAAGATGATCCGTAGACGTCGTCCAGAGGAACTTCGGGTCAATGGGGAGCCGCAGTGGCAAGAGTCGGACTCGAAACCGTTAAAAGAAAAGGTTTCTAACGCAACCCAGTTTTCAATGGAAACATCAGCCATTTCTAGGATGCCATCGGTTTCCGCCACTGGATCTACTTCGTTGTCACCGTCGCTGTCGTGTACGCGGGAGTAGTCGCATTGCACAGGCGAATGCCCGCAGTTCGCGATTCGTCATCGTTCGAAAACTTCAGTGAGCAGAGGGCCCGAGTACTTCTCAAACAACTGACTGCTCTTGGTCCACGTCCCAGTGGATCTGTAAACTTGGAGGTGTGTTTTTGCTTTCCTACTCAGCTTTTCACCGATACTTCTACAGGAAAAAGCTTTCGGGATGCTTCAAAATCGCATTGATAACATTCGTACTGTTGTGAAAGATATCGGTGTCAATCGATTCGAATCAGACGTTCAACGCCCTTCTGGATGCTTCGATCTGAAGTTCCTCAGTTCCTTCACCCTGTGCTATCACAAAATCACTAATGTCGTCGTTCGAGTTGGACCCAAAAAAGGACCATCTGGCAATTCGCTTCTTCTCAACTGTCACTTCGATACAATGCCCGACACGCCCGGAGCCACCGACGATGCTGTTGCTTGCACAATTATGATGGATGTGCTCGAAGTGCTGGCTCATTCGAACACTGAACTGCCGAACGACGTGGTTTTCTTGTTCAACGGCGCCGAAGAAAACTTCCTTCAAGCTGCTCACGGTTTCATCAACAAACACCCGTGGCGTCATGACATCCGCGCCTTCATCAATCTGGAAGGAACTGGATCAGGTGGTCGCGAAATCCTCTTTCAAGCGGGACCCGGAAATTCGTGGCTCCTTCAGACCTACCTCGAAAACGCCCCGCATCCGTTCTGTTCAGTGCTCGCTCAAGAAATCTTCCAGTCAGGAATCATCCCATCGGACACCGATTTCCGCATTTTCCGAGATTACGGTCGAATTTCGGGACTCGATATCGCATACACGAAGAACGGATGGTTCTACCACACGGAATTCGATGAAGAGTGGCGCATTGAGCCGGGAGCAATCCAGAGAGCGGGTGAGAACGTTCTTGCCGTCGTTCGTGCCATCCTGGCCTCTCCATACCTCGAAAAACCAGCTTCGTTTGATGAAGAGAATCGATGGGTGTTCTATGACGTCGTCGGATTATTCACCGTCTACTACACAGTCAGTTTCGGAAAGCTCCTCAACTACGCAGCAGTCGTCTTCACGTACCTCGTCGTTGTTTATCGCATTCGGAAGGGCATGTACAGCGTGAGGGATATGGTCACTGCCTACAAGCATCACGTCGTTGCCCTGTTCGCCATGACCACGACAATGCTCGTTATCATCGCATTCGTAGTACAGTTCGATTTGGTCATGTGCTGGTACAAGATGCCAGAGCTCGTGGGCCCACTCTACGTCCTCCCGATGCTCATCGTCGGCGCCATCGTTCACTCTCACTACGCCGACAACAACCGCATCCGTAACATTGAAATGGTCCAATACGATACAATCTGCGTCTCGTTCGCTTCGATCCTCTTCGCGATGACGTTCTATAACCTCTCATCTGCCTTCTACGTTCTCAACAACCTCATCTTGCCCGTTCTCAAAGACTTCTTCATCTGCGGTCTCGGATTCTTGGGAATCATCAAACGTGTCACTCCTCGCGTTCTTTTCTTCATGCAGCTTGTCTGCTTCGTCCCAACCTTCGTTTTCGCCGCCTATGCCATCAGTCAATGCGTCGACTTCTTTGTTCCTGTCATGGGAAGGTGAGTAGAGTTCATCACCGTCTTCAAATCACACAGTTCTCCTTAATCTCAGACTTGGTAACGCCATCAACCCTGAGTTCATCATGGGGCCGATTGGTCTGGTAATTGCGTCCAGTTTCATTCTGTTCGTGAACAACCTCTTCTACATCTCTCGGCGCATGAACTACATCATCCGGGTACTGTTCGCCGTGTTCGCGTTATTCATCTTGGTGCTGCTCACCACGAAAGTAGGAAATCCGTACGAGTACTCGCACGACAACCCACGTCTCCGCCGCATCATTGCTCTTCACGCCAACCGAACCATCTACGACTACGATGGACAACTGACGCAGAAGGACAATGCTCTCTTCGTCCACTCTCTGGACTACAGAGGTGCTTCCGATCTCCCATCGCACTCCTTCCTCCAAGGAAGTTCAGCTCCGAACTGCACTGGAGTCGTTGACGAGTACTGCCGGATGCCGTACTACACTGCAATCCACGAACTCTTCCCACCGGAGCACTCACTCTGGGTTCCTGTCCCGTCGCCTGTGCCCCTTCCGTTCCCGATTGACTTGAAACTCATTTCCCGTCAAGCAACCGGAAAACACCTCAAGCTAGAATTCGAGGTACATATTTGCTACCCGAGCCCAGGTTCTTCAAATTCATGTCAGTTTTTCAGATTCGTGGTGGCTACGACAAAATGTCACTGCACGTGACTCCTCTCAACGGCTACGATCTGCTCTCTTGGTCATTCACTGACATTGACATCGAGGAATTCGGACGCAGACAAACCTATTTTGTCTTCCTGACGTATGGTCATGAAGCACCAGAAGTCCGCAAGTTCTCGATCACCTTGGAACACGTTAGTTATTGATCTACTCAAATTTATAACAATGTTTTGAATCACTTCAGAAAACGGGATTCGCTCCAAACCCAGAAGTGCATGAAAACCTCGAGCTTTCGGTTGCAACACACTACGCACACGGAGTTCATCAGGATACTGAAACTCTCAGACAGTTGAGAGCTATGATCGCGTCGCGAAGACAGACCCCTGAACAGGCTGTCGGTTGGTGGCGGTAAGTTATCAGCAAAAAGAAGTGATCAACTGATGACATGTTCAGATGGGGAATCACTATGGTCGGAGGTCGTTCTGAAATCGTCGTCAAGACATTCTAGGTAATGATTAAGACTCTATGCAGAAATTCTCGCAAACATGTAATTGACTGAATGCCGCTTATTCGCTTGTGATTGATTCTCATCCACTTCTCCTTCTAACCGAGTATTTTCGTTATCTACAACATTCCGCCGTCCCCCGTTCACTTTCTTCATTTTCAGACTAATTATGGGTGTTTTCTTGATCCATTTCCACAAATACATTTTTATTCTGTATTTGCTTCTTACAGGCATTTCTACTTTACAAATACAAATATTTTCAATTTATAGGTGTTTTCAACGAAGTAAGAATCGATCAATACAAAATTATAGCGACGGAAGTCATTGAGAATCAAAATCGGCTATGGCTAAACTTGAGTGAGAAACCACCAGGTTTTGCATCTCCACGTACTTTGAGCTGCTTCAGAAGCTTCGCAGTCTCTGGATCCACGTTTGATTGCCGATTGTCGTTCTGTTTCGGTTTCGAAGCTGGTGGGGGCGCTTTGTTCTGTTCACTTTTAGCAGGGAATGTCGGGAATTCTTCCGGAGGGACTGGATGCGGCTCTTCGCTGAAAATAAACAATGACTGGGTGATATGATTACCGAAAACTTACGAAAACCACTCGTGATCAAGAGCCTGCGTTGCCGAGAAGCGATTTGCGGGATCCAACGTCAGCAACCTAAAACAGAACGAGTGTTTTTTGTATTTGCTATTTGAGGTACCACTTACCCATTGAGAAGTTTGAATCCAGTATCGTTGAGTAATCGGCCGGCAAGGAACTTCTTTCTTAACTGGTTGTACGGGTACTTCTCGAAGTTCAGAGCCTTCCACCCATCCAGCTCCGTCACTCCCGGCCAAATTGACTCGGTTGGCGTTCCCAGTTCCATGAATATTTTTTTGATCTGCTCTATCTCTCCACGTCCCGGAAACAATGGCTTCAGGAGAATGAACTCCGCCATAATACAACCGACGGACCACATATCAACGGGCGTTGAGTAGAGTTTGGTGCCAAGAAGGAGTTCCGGAGAACGATACCAGAGGGTGACAACGATCGAAGTGAACTTCTTCAGAGGGTCTCCAAATTCGCGAGCAAGTCCGAAATCGGCAATTTTCAAAATTCCGGTGTGCGACATCAGCAGATTAGATGTTTTCAAATCCCTGTGCAGAATCCACAGTTTGTGCATGTGCTCGATTCCAGACAACAACTGTTGCATCAACGTCTTCTGCTCTCCCGTTGAGAACCTTTTATTCCTACGCGACATCGTGTCAAGAAGGCTTTTCATATCGTGCTCCACGAACTCCATCGCCATGTAGATCTTATCCATGTTGCTTCCTAACAAAATCTCTTTCACATTCACAATATTCGGATGATTTCCAGCTTTCAGCAACATGTTAATCTCTCGCAATGCGGTGATTGGGAATCCTTCTTTTTCCTTTTCCATTTTCAAACGTTTCAGAGCCACAATTTCATCAGTTCTTTTGTCTTTTCCGCGATACACTACTCCGAAGGTTCCTTCGTCAACACGATTCACACACTCGTACTCGTCAATGTTCCGGCAGCCCATCAAGCCTGGATAAAAGACAGGGAGCTGGGCAATCAGTACTTTCTGTCGTTGAATTGATCGCTTTTTCTTCGCTTCTTCGTGCAGTCGTTGCTCAGTTTCAGACAACTTTCCCAAGTCTTCAGCGTCTGGTGTTACATTGTATTTCTCTTCGTCGCTTTCCTCATCGTCGTTCTCAGAAGGAACGTCATCATCTGGAATCTCGATCACCTCGTGGTCGGAATCGTGCTCCGGAGATCTGCTCTTTTGTCTGTCCTCCTCTTCATGATCACTCTCTGGATCACTCTCGAACTTTGAATATTTCTTTGGACCAGCCGGAGAATCGAGGGTGAACTCGGAGATAACACTTTCTTTCTTCTCCTCCAGAATTTCGACCGGCGACATTTCCACATCTTCCACTACCATCACTTCATCATTCTTTCTTTTGTAGTTCGGGTCGAGAACTGAAAGAAAAGTTTCTAGCTACACGGATATCGGCTAATTCAACTTACTTCTATCAAATAGCCGAGCATCTTCAGGTACATCTTGATGTTTTGCTTTTTTGACTGGCGATTTTAGTTCCGAATCCGGAGAAGTAGATCTTTCTCTGAAATTAAATGTTTTCTTTATCGCATTTTTCGAAAATTTCACCAACTTTTTATGGTGTTTGTGCCGATCATCTCGCTTTTTGTGTTTCTCTGCGTCACGATCTCTCTCCATAGAGCCATGACGATCATTTCGAGCTCCACGATGTCCTTCGTCCTCGTGCTTTCTGTGTCTGTGCTCGTGAGGTTTCCCATCTCTATTAGCCCGATCATGTCGATCTGCAACAAAACAATTGATAGCTTTCAAACTCTTTTAAGAAAATAGGCTCACTTCTATGTTCGCGATCTCTTTGTCGGACGTCAATATCGCCAGAACCTTTTCGATCGTCTCGCTTATCCTTGTCCCTTCTCTTTTCACGCTCCTTCTCTCTGTATCGATCTTCCTTGGCTTTTTGCTGAAAAGAGTAGTTTTGTGCGTCGAAATCTTTGTTAAAACTCACAGCGTCTCTCGGCTGTATTGAGAATCTTTGTTCAGTTGCATCGTCATCACTTTCGCTCTTCTTCCGCTTCGTCATGCGCCTCATAATGTTTTCACGCATTTTGGATTCCAGACCTTAAATAAGATGAATGATTTTTATCCTATACTTTGTTTTCCTCACCTTTAGTAGACCGATTCGATCTGGCTTCCTCGGAGCTCGACGCTCGTTGACCTGCAAATCTGTGTTTGGTTACAAAACGCTTTTTCAATAAACTCACTTCTTTTGTGGCTTTCGTCGGATAGCTCCCCTTCGTCGTGGGAACTTGCCAAATGATCGCTCATCATAAACAGCAGGCA
This sequence comes from Caenorhabditis macrosperma, assembly GCA_963932285.1. Lineage (NCBI taxonomy): Eukaryota > Metazoa > Nematoda > Chromadorea > Rhabditida > Rhabditidae > Caenorhabditis > Caenorhabditis macrosperma. The sequence continues at coordinate 9,165,760 of OZ010621.1, read as the reverse complement.
AAACGGAAATTCAATAGAACTGGCTGAATTCATTTTTAGTTTCGAAAATGAGATACGGTATGCAGTACGCAAACACCATCGTGCTGTTGGACCCATAATTGTACGCTCAAAGAAGATGTCAGAGCATTTAAATAAGATGTCTCCCCCTGTTTCTGATCATTTTTCTTTACTGAATATTATTATGAACTCTCCAAAAACTCGATGTCCATTCAGCGATCAGTTTGTTACACCCAAACAATTGTATTCTTCAGAAAATGGCTCTTCCGGGAGAGCGATTCCACGTTCTTGCTCAATTGGAGCATCTTCAATCGAAATACACGGGAACTGGTCATGCTGATATGAACAGACACGAATGGGTTGTGAACCAGGTTTTTTCAACAATTTCCGAATAATCATTTATTTTTTCTTTTTAGCACCGCGATACTCGAGCATTCCAAATGTCTCATCCGGGAATGAACACGCACGTCGCTGTGGTGGAGAACGAGAGCCGCGCCCGCACCAGGTTCAACTTGATCAATAGGATGATCCAGCCATGTGGTCCACCGCCTGAGAAAAATCCACTCGATGATATCTGAAATTTTTTTACTAATTGATATACAATTTTACATAAATTTGATCTCCATAAGCCGTCTGTGCTGTTATTCAACAGCCTGAAAGTTCAGTGAAAGTTTCTTACTTTTCAAGCATTCTCTCGGTTTTTCAATTTGTATATTGAATTAAAGAGTTGATGTTGAATCGGCTGGCAGCGAAACCTCCTGTTGCTTCCAGAATGTGAGTAAAATTCCCGTGGGAAAACGATTGAATCTCAAATATGTAGGGCGTCAACATTCAAAAATCGTTTGGGCAAAGAGAAAAGCCCCTACTTGCTTCAACATGCGAACAATCCCATCGACTGGTACCCGTGGGGACAAGATGCGTTCAGAAAGGCGAAAGAGGACAACAAACCGATTTTCCTCTCGGGTTGGTTCAATCCATCCGGAAATCAAATAATTATTGTTCACAGTCGGTTATTCAACATGCCACTGGTGCCACGTCATGGAGAAAGAGTCGTTCGAGAACGAAGATACAGCTAAAATCCTGAACGAAAAGTTCGTCGCCATCAAAGTGGATCGCGAGGAGCGACCTGATGTTGACAAATTGTACATGGCATTTGTTGTGGTCTGCATAACCCCCAAACCACAAAACAAACGGGAACGTTTCATTCAGGCTGCGAGTGGTCAAGGCGGCTGGCCGATGTCGGTGTTCCTGACCCCCGAACTTCTTCCGATCACAGGCGGTACCTACTTTCCACCTGACGATAATCGTGGGATGTTGGGCTTTCCCTCTATTCTGAAAATAGTCCATGAATCAGTTTGTGTCCTTTTGAAGTCTGTCCAAACGTACCAATTCCTTTCAGTGGCAGAAAGAAGGAGAGGGTTTGGTGAAAAGGGGCGCCCAGATCATCAAACTTCTGCAGTCGGAAACAGCCACTGGCGACGTGAATCATTCCTCTGATGTCTTCAACGCCATCTACACACATAAAGCAAAATCGTTCGATAGTCGATTGGGAGGGTTCGGAAGAGCTCCGAAGTTTCCGAAGGCTTCCGATCTCGACTTTCTGATTGCGTTCACCGCTTCTGAATCGAAATCAGAAAAAGGAAAAGAGGCCCTTCACATGCTGCGGAAGACGTTAGAATCCATGGCAGATGGAGGAATTCACGATCACATTGGCAACGGATTCCATCGATATTCTGTCGATGCAGAATGGCACGTGCCGCATTTCGAAAAGATGCTCTACGATCAGTCACAACTGCTCGCGACTTATTCCGATTTCTATCGACTGGACGGGAAAAACGATGAAAAGATCAGGGAGGTGATCAACGACATCTTCGAGTACATGCAGAAGATCAGTCACCGAGACGGCGGATTTTATTCTGCGGAGGACGCAGATTCACTGCCACGTCACGATTCGGAGAAGAAAGAGGAAGGAGCGTTTTGCGTTTGGGAAAAACAAGAAATTGAGCAATTGCTGACAGGGAAACGCATAGGCTCGGCGAGCATGTCCGACGTCTTCTTCGACTATTTCGACGTGGAAGACGGTGGAAACGTGGCACGATCCTCTGATCCACATGGAGAACTGACAGGGAAGAATGTGCTAAGAAAGTTATTAACAGATGAAGAATGCGCCACAAATCACGGAATAACTGTGAAAGAGCTGAAAGACGGAATAGATGAAGCTCGAAAAATTCTGTGGGAAGTGAGAATGACTCGTCCGAGTCCTCATCTTGATTCGAAAATGGTCACCGCTTGGCAAGGACTGGCCATCACTGGACTAGTGAAGGCTTATCAAGCGACCAGTGATAGGAAATACTTGGAGAAGGCGGAACGTTGTGCAGAGTTCGTCAACAAGTATTCAGAAGAGAACGGAGAATTGAAAAGAGCAGTATATCTCGGAGAGAACGGAGAAATTGAGCAGGGAACTCAGAGATTGAGCGCCTTCTCCGATGACTACGCGTTTCTGATTCAAGGACTCCTCGATCTGTACACAACTAATGGTGATGAGAAACAGTTGAAGAAGGCGATCGAATTGCAGAAGACGTGCGATGAGAAGTTCTGGAGTGGCAACGGTTACTACATCAGTGAGCAGAGCGATGACGGAGTCTCCGTGAGAATGATTGAAGGTTTTTGTAATCTTGCGAAACATCATAATCCTTTTTTTTGCAGACCAAGATGGAGCCGAGCCGACTGCCACATCCATTGCTTCCAACAACTTACTCAGACTCTACGACATTTTAGAGGAAGATGAGTATCGAGAGAAAGCGAATCAGTGTTTGAGAGGAGCTTCGGAGCGGTTCAACGGGTCTCAGTTCTTCTGGTTGTCAACTCCCCTTGAAAACCTCAATATTTCAGTGCCCCCATCGCAATTCCCAAGATGTCTATCGCCCTTCATCGCTGGCAAATCGGATCCATCACATTCGTTCTCGTTGGCGATCCAGAATCTGAACTTCTCTCTGAAGTCCGTCATCAAGTGAACAATAAGTTCTTCGAGAACCTGTCCGTTGTGCACATACAATCAGAAGATGACGTAGCTGCTCACGGGCCGTCTCACAAAGAAATGGCACGTGGATCACAACCGGCAGTGTACATTTGCAAGGGATTCGTATGCGATCGTCCCATCAGAAACTTGGAAGAACTAGAAAAGAAGTTGAAAGAGTTGTAAACTATTGCCCTGTATACTTATTGTCGTATTCTTGAATCATATTGAATCTACCTCTTTTTGAAATAAAGCCCTTCACCGAACATCAGTTTCACCCAGCGACCACCACGTGTCTCCTGATAAATTAGATTGTACTACTTTGCATGTAATTGTTGGACGAGCGAGCGTCTTATCAATGGAGACGGCTGACGCCACTGCCAAAGTTTTACAAGCTAATTTATTGGCACTCTCTCTCTCCGGTCGCAACGGCACACTATTGATCTGAATCAATGACTCCGCACTGTAGTTTCCGAAGACGGATGGTTCGGTTCGGACAGATGAGAGACATCGAGAGCACTCGATTAGTTTACACAGATTTCGGAATTCAGTGCTCTTCTTCTCGGAGAAATGCCGTTTCACTGTCCCTCTCGTTCCAATCGTTCCCTCAAATTCCCCCCCATTTTCTGCCCAAAAACGTTCGTCGCCGACTCTGCGTGCATTTGCGATTTCATCGACGTCGCCGGCCTTCCGATCGTCGCATCCGCGTACACGTTTCTCTCGTTTCCACCGTTATCTTTATGGCCGTTTTCCTGTTTTACCGACTATCATGCGGACGTGGCTTCCTTTGCTCCCTCCGGGTTTTTTGAAACCACTCGAGGAGAGGAGAGAAGTTATTTCCGTATTTTATGGGTTTCCCCCCAACAGTTCTGGCTCTTTTCTTTCGTAATTCTTGGAATTCGAACGGACGGTGGGCCCGAAGTTTCGTTTCGTTTTTAAGTTTCAAAGTTGTAATTAGAGAGAAAGAGAACTCCCGTCTATTTTCGTTACAATAACATCACAATGAGTACGTTCTCGAACGGTTTCCCTCCCGAAACTCCAGATGATTACTGTCGGTTCAAGAATAGAAAATCAATAGGAAATGACCGTAATCCTCTTTACCGGTGGGGTGTCTCATCGTCGCCGTCATAGCTGAGATTCCAATCCTATTACTCTGTTTCCCCCATTTCACTCCCCTCATTCTCGATTATCAACTTGTTATCAGTCGCCTGTATCAACATCAAGAGCACACACTGCTCTCTAGTCCCTCCGCTCTTTTCGTGAACTTTCACCACTTTTCCGGTTGTTTTTCTCACTTCTCTTCGGGTTTTCAGTATTTAAATCATGTCTCTCCTCCGGAGGTCTTGGCTCTTCGTCGCCTTCCTTCTGGTGATTGTCACTTTGGCGGCGGGATCAGAATGCGAAGAGAAAGAGACCGAATACCCGTCGAGGTACCCCATCGCTTACTTCGAATGGGAGAATGTGAAGATTCCGATGACCATCTGTCTCTGGTTGATCGCAGCCTCCATTGCCAAAATCAGTGAGTCAGCCCATCCATCAGTCATCTTCTGAACTTCTTTTTCAGTTTTCAACCTCATTCCCCACCTCAACGAACTCTTCCCCGACTCTGCTCTCCTCATCATGATCGGCCTCATCATCGGAATCATCTTCAAACTCGCCGGAGTCCACAAGAACGCGTTCTTCCTCGAGAGCGAGGTCTTCATGCTCTATCTGCTGCCTCCGCTCGTTTTCGACGCCGGATACTTCATGCCGGCTCGACAGTTCTTCGACAATTTCGGATCGATTCTCTGCTTCGCCATGATCGGAACCACCTTCAACATCGTCGCCATCGGTACCTGCTTCGTCTCTTTCCCATCCTCCCTCTCGTGTTTCTTTCAGCGCTCTCCCTCTGGGCCATCGGACTCACTGGACTCTTCTCCGTCGAGACCCCTCTCATTCACATGCTTCTGTTCGGTTCCGTTGCTGCCGACGTCGACCCCGTCGCCGTTATCGTCATTTTCGAGGAACTCAAGGCGAGAATCGTTGAGCGTTTTTACGAGGAAACCAATGTTTGCAGGTGAACGAAGTGCTCTTTATCGCAGTATTCGGAGAGTCTCTTCTGAATGACGGAGTGGCGGTCGTCTTGTACCGAATGTTCCTCACGTTCTCGGAGATCGGAACAGAGAATCTCATCACCTCCGACTACATCAACGGCGGCGTTTCGTTCCTCGTCGTCGCGTTCGGAGGCATCGGAATCGGTCTTTTGTTCGCCTTCCTCGCCAGTCTTCTCACCAAATACTCTCGGGGAGACGAGATCAAAGTGCTCAACTCTGTCTTCATCCTCATCCTCCCCTACACTTGCTATCTCTGCGGAGAGCTTTTCGGTCTGTCCAGCATCATGGCGTGAGTCTTCTTCTTCTCTCTCTCTCTATCATTCCATCCGTTGATCTCAGAATCGTGTTCTGTGGAGCAGCAATGCGGCAGTACTGTCGGGAGAACGTCGACGAGGAAACCGTCAAAGCGACCGAGTCCTTCATCAAAGTGCTCTCTCTCGCCTCCGAAACTGTCATTTTCGTGTTCCTCGGCCTCTCGACCGTCTCTTCGAAGCACCATTGGGACACCTCGTTCATCGTCCTCACCGTCGTCTTCTGCCTCATCTACCGCACTCTCGGAGTCGTCGTCATGTGCTATTTCCTCAACAAATACCGTCTGAACAAGTACACCAAGGTCTGTTTCTCTCAAAACAAGAAGGATCTCTTCTGTTCGTCCAGGTCGACCAGTTCATTATGGCCTACGGAGGACTGCGCGGAGCAATCGCCTATGGTCTCGTAGTCGCCATTCCCGATTTCATTCCGGCGAAGAACATGTTCGTCACCAGTTGCATCATCGTCATCTACTTCACTGTCTTCCTCCAGGTACATTTCTCCTTTTCAAAACGAAAAAGCTATCGATTTTCCAGGGAATCACTCTCAAACCGATCGCCGAATTCCTCCAAGTCGAGAAGAAAAATGTGCACCACAAGAACATGATTGAGCACATTTACAGCCAGGTCAGTCTCCCGCCATTGGAAAACATCTGTTCCTATTTCAGCTCATCGACCACACAATGACTGGAATGGAAGACATCGCCGGATTCAAGGGACACCACTGGATTCGCGACACGTGGATGAGCGTCAACAACAACTACCTTCGTCCGATTCTCGTGAACAAGAACAGTATGAAGGAGATGGACAAGACGAAATTGGTCAGGAAGTATAAGGTGAGTGCGAATGGAGAGATCAAGAGAGATTCCCCTTGATTTCAGCACTTGGTGGATGAGGACGCGAAGAAGATCGCCAGGGGAGACTTGAACAGCAATCTCGTGTTCACGAGGGCCCTCATCGAGCACACGAGAAGCAGAACCAACACTGTTGTGTGAGTTCATTCGGTTTTCGATCGGACATGCTTCCATTCTCGATTTCAGCGACGGAGTGAGTCCGAACGGCAAGATTGACTTCGGAAAGCACATGCGAGAGCACCACGGAATCACAGTTTACGACGAACAAGACAACCGACCGTCGACACCGGCGGCGTTGTTCGAAGAGAAAACTGAAGTCGAGTATTCGATGAGTTACCACGAAAATGATGGATACGAGTCCGATTCAGATATTATCAACTCCAGAGTATAGGTCTTTCTTTGCATGTTTTTCAACGATTAAACTAATCACTTCTATTTTAACTGGTCTCAATTAGGTAGACTATGTTTACTTTGCATTGTACATTCATGGATTTATCGAATGAAGGTTTTCTCATTTGTTTAGTACATGTTGTATATTTACAACCGTCTTTAAAACACATAAATAAGTAGGTATTTTCACATTTTTTCGATAGTTTTAGCATAATCTTTTCGAGACCTCGAAGTGAATCGGATCATGTACCTTTAAAGGTTACTGTAGACACAGATAACATTTTCGTCCGAAAAGTTGTTTTTTTTTCCAAATGTCGGGCTCTCGAGAGTTTTCACACATTACCTTGACATGTACCCCGTTCAAAGTGAGTTTTACTTACTCTGACTATAAAATACCAAGTTGCATTCAGAAAAAAATAGATGCGGAGGCGAGAAAGAGCGAAATGGACATTGAAAAAGATGCCAGCATTGCTCAGAAATGCGCCGATCGATACAATTACAACACCAATCTTTACAGAAAAGTGAGAGCATTAAAAAACAGCAAAAAAAAGCGTTTTCAGATGACCCTCAGTGATCGCTTCGAGTTGACTGCTTTTGGATTCGAGATGAAAGCGAAAAAGTCAGCTGATTTGAGAGACGCTGAAGAAGGCAACGTTTACATTTACAGGTATGAAGTTCTAGAAAACCCCAGCAATATATTTTTCCGTTGTTGTATTCAGAAAAGACAGAAAACAGGATAATCTCGCATCTCCTATTCCTGCAGGATTGAGTCCGCAGAATCCGGTAAGACTTCGATGTTGGCCTCAATCTGATTCTTAACCTTCCAGCTCCCCGCCGGACGTGGCTTCCTCTCGCCTCCACTCCACGCTGCCTTCAGCAAATTCTCCGTCTCTCCAGGTGGAAGTGGCAAAAGCAGCCCACGAAAGTCGCCACCTGCTGTCGTTCGCCCGCCGAACGCACTCTTCGATGACATCCCATCGAACTTTGTTTGAAACTTTGATAGTTTTTCGTTAAAATTCATAAAGTATTGCGTTGCAATATAATCTGCTTTCGATAACTATCGCTGTGGATCTACGCTTGGCGCTATCTGATCGCGTAGTTCAACGACGCCATGATTGTGTCCTTTTGACAATCCTTGAACACCCACTTTGACAACCTAACAAAAATCGATTATTGCTAGACGGAACTTGTCGTGCCCCTTATCAATATTATGACCAGTTCACATTGATTACTTCTGATTTCCGGCACTTTGAGATGAATGATGACGATGACTCACTTTTGGATGAGATTCAGATTTCTCGGTCAAGGTCACAAGTGTGATCATGAGAACAAAATTTAACATTTCAATTGATTAAACTGCATTTCGAAGCATTTCGAAAGGAGGCAAATTCGGAGCTTTCATGGACAACGGAACCGAAGTTAATTTAAAGTTTTTCATCGGAGTTTTATTAGCTTTTATGCTGAAAGAAGTACAAGGGATCCGTATTTCGAAGTGAAATTATGCAGGCGGGGTGGAGGGTATAGTATTATGCCTAAGTTTACTAATTTCGAAAGGTGTGATCAGTTCGTGACGATAATCTCGATAAGTGAAGACTGGAGGACCGATTGTGTCACACAAGACATCACTTGTACCCGTCGAGAGCAGAACAATAAAATTGGAAGAGTAAAGGAAAACGGATTAACGATGTACAGGAAGAGCGAGAGTAAGGCACGAAAAGAGAGACAGTAAAGGCAATGATAAGAAGGAGGCGGGGAAAACAGTAATAACCGGACCTGCGGGGTGGATAGGTATAAGGCACAACCAATTAACGGGCTGGAAGAAATCACAGAAACATTTTCGTATGGAATGAGGGAGGAGGGATGAGGAATGGAGGCAAGGTTACTTAGATTGGAATGAATAAATCTAAAAAAAGGGCAAGGGTCTGCTCAGAAACCGTCGCGTTGACATCAAAAAGTAGAGGCAAGGTTGGGAAGGTAAGGGTGTCTACAAATAATGTTGCTAAGAAGGAATCTTCTAACTGCCCATCGTCTTCGATTCTTATAGAAACAACTCGAATCGGATGGGCGGTTAGTATTCACAAGGAGGATCTAAACATCAAAGTTGAGAACCGGTGGGATTATCGTTTCAGCGATCGCGGCCGCCAACTCTGGCTCTTGTGCGATGAGAGTCGGGGTGGCGGTGACGTCAGCACTTTTGACTGGCGACTCCTCTGGTTGCCATCCACGCTCTTTAGCACGCACGTAATCTGGGAAGCACTCGTGGAGCTTCGTATTCCAATCGGCACGCATCTCGTCCGTTCTGAAGAAATGTTTATATGGATGAGACGATCGGTCACAATTGGAGGAGGCATAAAGGGAAGAGGTGGAGGAGGGGTGGGAAATATATCACACTCCATGCGTCAAACACTCAATAGTCAGCTAGATACATTGACTTCACACTTCTTGACGATACTACATCATAAATTTCGGTCGCTAAACTTACGTTATATCGTGGGCATCATCAGCACGATGACGGCACTGTCTGGCGTGGGAGATGACGTTGGATTTGATTCCGGTGAAGTCGCAGTCCCAGCACTGAAAAGAACACAGCTACAAACTGCACGCACACACGACAAGCAAAGGTCAAAAAGGAATGGGATGGTAAGGAAGGACAAGCGAACACATCAAACAACAGTTCAAACACATGCACACAAGAAATCAAATTACCTTGTATGGTTTGCAATCCGAATGGATCATGATGACGTGCCGGAGAAGGTTCCAGCGGGATCCAGTGGAGTTGAGAGTGGTTGGCTTTCCGCACAGAGCGCACTTGTAAGTGGCCTTGCAGTGAACTCTTCCGCAGTTCTTTCCGCGGGACGAGCGGCTCTCCTCGAGTTCGTCATTCGGCAACCAACGGTGCTTCTTGGTCGGCTGTGTTCCCGACTCTCCTCCGTTTCTGCGTTTCGTCGCAGGCGTCGTTGGGGTGGTCGGAGTTCCGAAGATGTTCTCATCCATGAGACCAAAGTGGAGGGCCGGGTTCAACAAATGTATCATTGAAGCACGAACTTGCTCGTCGCTGGTTCCAACTGCGTAATCAGAGATGTCGACCTCCGTCTTCAAGTCTTCAGAGCTTGCCTTCGAAATAGTCTCACTGTGGTGATTGTCATCGTATTCTGGGGTGAGCCGCTCCAAACCGAACGACTGGTTCATTTGAGTTGCTTGCAGAAGTATTCTATGAAGCTCAGCTTGATGCCTCTCTTGCTCTTTCTTCTGGTTACTCATCTTTTGTTGTTCCTCGAGCAACTTATGCAACTGTGTGAGGGATGGGTTCAGTTGATTCTGAACGTTCATGAAGGGGATTTGAATTTGTTGCTTTTCCACAGGCGTAGGCGATGTCTTCTTGGACGACAGTGCTTGTGCGATGGAATCAATTGATGCCCTCGGCTTGTTATGATATGGAGGGACTGGAGTGCTCATCGAGGTAGGCGTCGAGATGGCTGTCCGTGGAGGTGTGTGCGGGGCTGCTAACGAAACGGTAGTGGATGGTGACTCTGGGCTCGAAGATCCGTCTTTGTACTTGAATGAGGGGTGATCCATTAAATCGGTCACTACTGCAAACTTGTCGAATCCGTGAGTCACCTGAAATTGGAAACGATTTTATTGTGGGCGCCTACAGGGCAATTACCAAATACTCCACGAGTGTCATTGTGGAGGGCGTGTTGCTAACCTCGACTACTACAAATTTGGAGAGCATCTGGAAAGAATTGATTAGAAAATGAGATAATAAGAGTGATAAAGGGAGAAATTGAAGGAAGAAGATATTCAAGAGTTATCAAAACTCGTTGTGGCAGAGCGAAAGTTGACAAAAGTTAGCTCAGTTTAATTTTATTCCTTATTATCTACTATCGGAATGAGTAAAAGACAAAACAAAAAACACAAGGAAGGGATCATTGCACAAGGCAGTGGGTGAGTGAAATAAAAGAGATGACGGTAGACAAGAAAGGATAAAGAGGGATGAATGCTTGAAAAAATAACGTCGAAATAGTGTCATAGTGTAGTCATCACGCCTTCTTCCGTTGAAAAATGATGCTCGTGATTGTACTCCTCCTCACCCGCTGCAAAGACTACACAGGCGGTCAATGAACATTCTCCACTCCGCACTCGCTCACCCTCTCATCTCGTCGTCTTCGTACAATAACCCACCGGAGTGCTGCGTGTCCTCCTTGTGATGCTTCCACTTACGATATGTCACCCCAAAACACTGATCGAGCAGTTGGCTCCACTCGGCTTCCAACTCTGGCGATCTGAAACAAACTGTTCAGATACTCGTCCAAATATCTCTCAATCGCCCACCTGAGGTCCATGACAGTGGCGGAGGCATCATGTTTGTGTTGCGAATCGATGTGTTTTCTGACGTACGGCTTGATATGAGAGTATCCACAGACGGAGCATTGGTTAGGTTTAGACGACTGGTGCATTATCCACACATGACGCATCAGATTCCATGTTCTTTGAGGAGAGTACATAACGTCGTGTCCACATACTTTGCAAGTGGCTTTGATCGAATCTTCTGCTTTCCGAGATGGCGTCTTACGACGGAGTTCGCTACCGTTCGGGGAGTTGCAGTTGAACATTTCGAGAGTGGTGAGCCCAGCCTGACCATGAGCCACCGAGTTGACGGTCGCATCGAATTGGTTGGGTCCTTGCGGGGGCTCCTCCTTGTATTGCGAGTCACTCTTGATGTATATGAAACCCTGTAAATGTTACTATATTAAACTAGGAAACTAAACAGAATGACGCACGCCTTGGTTCGGATGGTATGCAGAAGTAGACGGGATTTGGTGTTGCGGAATGAGATGCTGTCCCTGACCGACTCCCATTTGCATTGTCAACGTCTGCGGACCAGGGTTGCTTATGAGCTTCACGAGCCGCTGTCTCTCATCGTCATTGAGTTGCAAGAGCATGCCATCAGGTTCTTGGGACTGAGCATCATCTTGGACGACATCTTGCTCCTCTCGAAGATAAGGATGATCTTCGAGCCTAGTAAGCAACGATACACGTTCGAAGTTCTTTTTCACCTGCAAAACAAAAGATTGAAAGAGCCGAAAAGGGGGAGAAGAAGAGCGTAGGGGAATCTCATGCGACGGGATGTCGAGTGAATGCCGGGTTGTGCGTGAGCGCGCGCGAATGGGTGGAGCGCGCTGAGGGGGCGTGGCGTCGGCGTGCTTCAGAGCCACGCACAACCGATCAAGGTGAGTGGCGCAAAGAGGACGTCAGACAGCGAGAGAGAAAATGAGAGGGCGAGTGAAATACCACGTGGCTCGGAACCACGAAAATAAAGCGACAGTGAACGTGTTGTGTAGAGAAACCATCTGCGACAATGAACCCGATAGGTGACCAATGCTCATAAATCTTCGTTGATCTACATTTACACAAGAAAGATTTCGATACCAAATGAAGAAGATATGAATGAATGAACAAAGTATTAATTTATTTGAAATAACTCTGAAACGGAGTTGTCGATTCATGATACAGGAGCGCTGACTCACCAATAATATCGTTGTGTGCAGCCCAAGGCCATGAGAGAAACAAAGCGAGGAATGACATACGCACCCGTTAATGAAGGGATATGGAGGCCGGACTACTCTTGAGACACTGCCAACTCAGCGAGCTCCGAGATTTTAATCTCCGACGATGCGGCCACGACCGTAATCGTCTTGAGATTCAAATGAGAGTACCGAGTACGCATTGGAGGAGGAAACACTTGAACGATTGAAGTTACGGGAACGTGGAAAGAAATGAGGAGGCGTGTCCAGTGGTGGAAGTGAGTTGGAACGAGTGCATACAGTAGGAACGGAGAGGCGGATCCGGCTCCGTAGAACACGGTCCGGGTGGGACAATTTAACGAGAACAATGAGAATACTAAAGAGGATGTATTGAGGGGAATAGATGCAGAGCACGTCAAGGTCTCCTAGAGAGTGTGTCGTAAACTGCGCACATATCAATTATCAGGAACTGCCGCCGCTCCGGTGACCCAGAAACGGACGACAAAACGGCGGCGATTGACGAGGAAAATACATTGTGAAGATCGCAATTTGCATTTCATGAACAGATTATTTGAAAATTCCTGAGTAGCACTGGTGATTACTACGTTTTCAGTGAAATTGTAAGAGTAATCGAATTGCCAATCTTCTTCGAAACTCCAATCTCAAACAGACATCTTGGCGTGGATCGAGTTAGACATTCCTTCTCCCTACGTATCTCTTTCCCCGAGAGAGAGAGAGAGGGAGAGAGCGACAGTCTACGCGACCTGTGGTTATCATTCGATAAATTACCCAATCAAGGTTCTCTGCGCACTACTCGCCGAGCACTCTCTTTCTACAGTATCCCGCTGTCTTCTGAGGCGCTGCTGCTGTTTACATCGTGGTCGCACGCCTGTGAAGGATGGCAGAGATCATGGCGAAGCAAGAGACGATGCACGTCAACGAATGAGAAACGTCTTCTTCGTCTTCTTCCGACGGAGACTGCCTCCTCCTCCTTTTCCACCTCCTACTTCTCCGCGTCCATCTACAGAAAACTCGTTTTCGGCTCTTCTTCTGTACGTCCGCGTCGTTGTCGCGGGGCACCGAAATAGTGTGCGAGACGGCGCCGCGAGACATTCGGGGCGGTTCCCCTCTTTCAGGAGCCTGTCAGCAACACAACGAGTTTTAGAGAGAGGAAACGATTCGCACGCTGACGAGTCGTCCCGATGAAGACGAGTACACATTCTTTCAGCGAGAGGTTACTGCTGATGAGTCAGCATAGTTAGTGAGTAGGGGGCTGAACCGGTCGGAGAGCCGTATCAATCTGTTCGGCAAATCAGTTCGATTAATGTGCCCGCGGACGGAACGAGTCAAGGACACAAGATTAGGAGAAACAGATGAACACGGAAGATAGTCCACTACCTGCTCCGAGAAATATATTGCCATGACCTGGGAGACTGCGATCCTAACCTCTTGACACTATCTACGCTTTTGAAAAGGTTACTGGAAGACATTGAAAATAAGGTCTCTGAGAAATGGTAGTGGCACTATAAGAGGCGTGGGCAGCTGCGAAAAAAGGAAGACGAGCAAGCACTTGTGTTGGTGATGGTGTCGGCGACAAGTGCCAACCGGTTCTTGCTTCACTTCGTGATAAGCAAAAAGCAAATGGCGTCGTTGCTGCTGTCGACGACTTCGGCGGCCCGAAATTGTTATGGCAAGCAATTTGGGCCGCCCGACTTCTTCTACATCTCTCCTTCAGAGCGCGCTCACAGTGAAGAAGTCGCGCATTCAAATTGGCGACGTCGAAGAAGAGGAGGAAGCAGAAGAAGAAGAAGAAGAAGGAGGAGGCGAACTGTGAGCGGCGAAGTGTAATAAGGACACGAGCGGCGGCGAGGAGCGATGGCCCCGAGAGAAGGGCGCCCGGGGTGCCTGGCAAGCCGGTTTGCGGATGAGAGTGCTTCTGCTGTGTGCGCAGAATTGAATGGAAGAAAAGAAGAAGCAGCAGCAGAAGACGAGGACGACGATCATCTGATTCGCCTCCGCGCACACACACACACCAAGTTGCAACGACGGATGTGTGAAGCGAACAAAAACAGTATGGAAACGGGTCTCACGTTGTCCGTCACACTACCATCGGCATTCCAGGGGTCGGATAGGTGGATGCTCCCAGACACATCATCAGGAAACATTGCGCAACCAGCGATCTACGGAGCTCGTCCGTCAATGACGTTTACGATAGACAGATCTAAGGCTGAGCGATATCCCGATTACGTTGAGCCCAATCCATCTTTGCGTAATCCGGTAGCATCTCTGTATTTTCCAAAGAGAGCCGATACGTAGAATGTGCTTCTGAATCTTCTTGGCCAGCGGAGCCTAATTGTCCCCTTTTTGTTTAATAAAGTCCTCTAACATTTCTCTTTCTCATCTCTTCTCTAGGACACCCATTCAAACTCTTTGCTCATCATTCTTCGTACGTCCAATTGTACCTGCGGCCAGCGTCCTTGGATCGGAAGGCCGCTCATGCGCAACAACAACAACTCGCTACAAAACTGCGCACACCCATTTTCGGCTCAGCCGACCTTCACACTTCACATGATTATTCGTGGAATAGGGATTTCGAGGACAGTCGGGTGGCCGGATCGAATCCGCATTGAATGAGCACCTGGCGACAGAGGACGATTCCTTCACGTGATCTCTCAGCCTGTGTTCGTGGCGATTGTTATCGCCGTCTATGAGCCTGAGACAGAGGTGGGTGGCTGAAGGCGGAAGGGGGCGATAGAAGGTGCGAAGGTAGACGACCGGCCACGACGACGGGCACCTCAAGGACACTGTTGAGTAATTGACGACCGAAAGGAGAAGGAGGACTCTTTGCTCAGAAGACACTTCTGACGAATCCGGTTCGGGCCGTCGGTCACTCTCGCGGATTACCGTAATTGTCACATTGTAAAATGAGCACTTCGGGCCGCGCATGGTAATTGAAGAGGCGAGGTGCGGTCGAAGGTCACTCGAGCCACTGTGTGTATGTATCAAAACAACCCGCCCGAACTAAAATTGATGGGTGGAAGAGGTAGAGTGGATGCCGGCACAACGGCGTCAGTGCGCGAGCGAGGGGACCGCCGATGACTACAACTAGGAGGAGGCCGACACGCAGACACAAGAGACACATGCGACAGGCGGCTGTATTATGATGACAAATTGGAGTCGATCGTCGCACATCGACAGTCTGACAGATGAATGCTGAGGGATTCCGAAAACGGAGGCTCGCCTTTTCATTCAAACCGGATATCGGCTCTTTTGACGGAATCCTATTGAGGTCGTCTGTGGTCTTCAGCTCGACGAGGGATCGACAGAATGGGTTTCAAAAAGAGCAAAGAGCAATCAAAGAAATTGATAATCACACGACAGTGAAGATGGATTTACAGCAGTGATAACTAGAAACCACGGTTATTCGAGGATGAATGGATCGAATTTCCTCTCACCGATTCAGGAACCGTCTTTTCTCACGTCTGGAATTCAGATGAATGCGCAGTCACTGTGATTTACAGGTGTTGAAATCCAAACATCATAACTTGTCGCGAAGTGAAACATTCTCACCAACTGTGATAACAAATTCATGCTCCCCTGTTACTCTATCTGATATTCCGATCTCCTTCACTGTTTCACGATCCCAACCCGTAATTGGCCCATAGGCTGGCCTAGAACCGGCCTTGCACATCACCACTCTTCAGCGTAATTCCATCGTCGGAATGCGTGCGCATCGTTTGTGTGCAGTCGGGTTGTTATTACGAGCGACATACCAGGAGACAGGCCGAAAGAGCGAGGGAGAGAGTAGGAGACCCGTCTTCGTCGCCTTGTTCTGCTACCGCATACAGTAACAATCAGTGAGACGCAGACAGGAGCCAGTCCCCCTTCGCGTCCCAGGGAATTGCTTGAGAATCGGCGGGGGGAGAGAGAAGATGTGAAAGAAGGAAGACGAGGATGTGTGTGTGCGCGCGCCCGCGCAGGACGGACGAATACCAACGAGAAGAAGTGGTGGAAGAAGACAAAACTGGCTCATCTTCTTTTATTTTGCGGCGACTACTGTCTGCGGTGCGCATCGTCGGCTACGTGCGCCCCGGGGGAGAAATAGCGCGTCGGAGCGCGAGATGAGAATGGCGTAATTGAAGAGATACGGTGCAGCAGCAGTCGAAAATGTCGTCGGAAGCGGCAGTAGCAGCACAACGAGTTTCGGAATTCGAGTCGTCAAGAGATCGAGAGACGCTGATGGGGAACATGCGCGCAGAGACAGTTTTGGTCACTCTCTCTCTCTCACACACACATACACAAACGCCGCCGCCGGTCATGAGTTTTATCGCCCCGACGCACCCAAATCGCGCATTTCGACGACGACTTTGCTCTCATTTCCAACTTGAGAGACGGGATGAGGAACGAATACGCGTGCGACGACCGGATTACGCTTCCGATATCGCTGCGCTCGCAACTTAGTGTGAGGGGTGTTTACAGTCAGGGAGCACGCTGAAATATCTCTCGAATCCATTGCGCATATCATTGAGATTTCGACAATTCTCTACTTCAACAGAAATGTACACAAAAACATAAGATTGAATTCGAGCGTCCTTGGCCTGAGCAGACTTTCATGCGCAATGCGTGTGCACGGCAAATGACCTTGCATGTTAACCACGAGCGAATTTCTTCTTTTCGCGAGGAGTACTAGAACAAAAGGGCGCTTTTGAGCGGAGAAAGGGACTGTCCTTTGAGGTTTTCTGTTAGAAAACTTCAAAGTGCTCTGCTCACTCGGGATATGCAGACAACAGTCGAAAGATTATCGTGGATAAAAAGAACACTGTGTTCGGCACAGGGAGAGATCAGTGTACGTGCCAGTCGGCTTTCAGAACACACTTCGTTCAATCGGCTCATCTCCAAAAGAGTGCATCGCGCATGTTCAGAAGCTCCTATGATGATTTGACTATGGAAAGAAGCAGAGATAACTAAATATTTCAATTTTCCATTTCACAACACCCGAATTATTAGTCACGCTGACTCATCGTTCCTGTGCACTGGACAGCTCTTCCACGTCCTCTTCGGACGTTCTACAGTAGTCTCACAAACATCGATCACCGCGCGGGCGATCGTTCCTCTTGACTGATTCGTTTGATGCACGCTGTTTAACGACGTCTCTGGCATTGGCTCTGACAATAAAACAGGCAATGGCCTCGCTCTTCACGCATTGCCCCCCGGTCGCTCGGTGGTTGTAACTCAGCGATTCGAAAACTAGTTTGACTGGTGCCCTTCGCTTATCTTCTCGTGGTCGCCGACTGTCGATTTGTCGACGGTTCTATTGTGTGCAATAATAGTCGGACGGAGTGAATCACGCTGGTAGAACGAATCCGATTTAAACATGCGCGTGCGCGTTAGTGCGCATCTCTGAATTGGCTCCAATCGGTGGCCCCGATTTATAGACCGGAGAGGCCGCCGCGCACCGTCACTCAACTTCTTCCCTTCGATCATCCGGAATCTAGGTCATCGCGAGCAGAAAGTGCGGACGACCGTCTCTCCGGGCGGCCTCGACGAGTGACTGCGCGGAGATATGCATTCGCCTTCGTCTTCGCCGAAATGGAAGGAGAGAAAGTCGAGGATTGGAATAATATGCGCTACGGAGATCGGCGACGGAGGCGACTAATGCGCACTGTGCGCGAACGCTCCCATAATGCCATAAACTCATCGTGTGAAACGAGCGACTACCGAACGAGATCTCAGATTCTCAGTCAGGGAGCTCCCCAATGTCTCAACTAGGAACACATTCAGAAACGATGTACACGTTCGGTTATACGACTGTTTAAATGAGCATCCTCGTCGGAGGATGTAACAAGAATTCGGCGCGTTGGTTTCACTTTCACTCTACCTAATGCTCAGTTTGACCTTATTACGGGCACTCACGGAATCGCATGGGAATGAATTGGAGTCAAGAGCGTCGTATTCTTAGAAGATGAACAGGATGGAGATGACGACGGAGAATTTGAAGAGTTGCGATAGATTAGTGCGCACGCAGGCAGTGAGTGGAAATAAAAGGGCTTTTCTCCATATAATTGTAATAAGTGGAGAGGGGAACAGTATACATTAGTCCCTTTCATCCTGGATTAGAATAGAGATGAGCAAAGGGAAAAAGTTGGGGAAAGGGGGAAAAAGAAGAGGAAAAGGAAGAATAGGAAGGAAGAAAAGGGGAGAAGGCAACAAAAGCAAACTGGAAAGAGAGCACAATACTGTTCGAGACGATGTGCTCGCTGTCGCCCTCTTTCCTCCTGCTCCATCAGAATATTTGCTCTCGCTCACACACACATTTAGGCATTGTGCTGCGATTTTATGATATCGCCATCTTTTGGGATGCTTAGATGCGGAAGAAATGACGGGAAACAGCGCTCACAGTTTTGTTGTTGTTCGCAAGCAGCACGACGAGTACAGTTTGTCAGGTGTGTGCATTGTGCATACAGCGCTCGGGAGAGAAAGGGATGGGAGAAGAGGAGGGGAGGGGACGGCGACTGCATGTACACGACGACACCGGCGGCGGCGTCCTCCGCCATTTCCTTTTGTGAGCTCGTACAAGCCTGGCGCCGAGCGCGCACGGGGAGCGAGAAAGGACAATAGATGATTGGACAAAATTAAATGATGATGAATTCTTTTCTCTATTCAACATCTTCAGGCCTGAGGTTAAAACTTGCACCAGAGCATTGATCAGGAACGATTTGCCGAGAAAGCAAACTTGTATGTTGCCTACTGTAACCACTCGAAAAAAGAAAGAAAAACAATTTGTGAAAAACAAAGAAAAAAGGTCAACGGTGCTCGTGGCCAAACACGGAATGAAATGGAAAGTACGGCCGAATTGCGTGGCTAGGGAAGGGATGGAGCGACGCGTATTATGGGAAAGACAAGTCACCGACTGTTAAAGAAGACGGCTCCGTACGGAGGCACAGTATCAGCTCTCCAAGTGAGACACACTATTTCCAACCATAAAAGCACGGACGGTGCTGCTCGCATGTGCGGAGGAGGGAACAGCAAATGCAAAAACGGAGCGGGCCGCCACGAATCTAAAAAGGAATGGCGAGCGGGTGCTGCTGCTGCAGCGGCTCGCTTTGCACATTTATGTGAGCGCAAAGAGAAATTTTTGGTGATTTGCACTATCTGACACGGGGAAAAGTGAGAGAGAAAGGGAAACAACGAGGAATACAGGGAAAGTATCGAATTCGAAATGAGCACCGTGCGAAAAAAGGAGAGAGCTGGCAACGGCACTGGTATAGACGCGAACAGCACTCACGTGTATAAACGGAAAGTTGAAATGTGAAAGAAATGTGAGGGACTGATTCGCCACGAGTAATTTTGAAAGGAGAGCACTCGTTCAAAAGTTCCTATGCAAGCCTACGACAATACACTTGGTGAAAAGGGTTTTTTCAACGGAAAACTGTTTTCATGACCTCCTCCCAAAAATCACCGTAATCCACGAAAAAGTTTGATTGAAACAACTGGACGAGAAAAAAGACAGACAACCGCACTTGTGGCAACAATCGAAAATACCGTTTCAGGAGAAATTGAAGCCATATTTATCTATCGAGACATCGCTTTGAAAACTCAGTTTTCTTTTGGATAATTTTACTTCTATTAAACGACGAACTCCCTGTTTCCGTCCGGTCATCGTTCCATTCACAACCTTTTCTCAGCATACTGGACGGATTTGGTATATTTTTGGCAGGAAGGACGGATATCACGGGCGGTAAATTTTCGTCCGTCTTTGACGGCTCTTACAGCACTTCTTCTGGTCTTAGGCGTAGTTTTCCTACTTTTCTTATTAAAAAATGGGGCGGCTAAGTTCAATTTTTAACTGTGTGCTTGGGGGTGAAGCGAAAGGAAAACTGCGGAGCCAAGCTGCAATCAGCACGATTAGGCTGATGTTCACAGAAATAACTATTAATGTTCGGAAATTGATCTAAACAAGATAGGAAATATAAATGAACAAAATTACTTCATTGATTTCGTTCCCGGTTCTTTTAGGAGGTACAGTATGCGCTAGGTTTCGGCAGAAAATCATGTATTCTCAACTTCGGACCAGAATGCGTCATTAGATGCAATTGTTAGTGGATGTCAAAACGTGTAGCAAACACTCACGCAATAACTGAGCAGATCAATCGTGGCCGCGTCGTCGTTCAGCTCGATGACCACAAACTTCGGCATCCCGGCCGGGGTCGATTCGTACGACGACGACACCTTCAGAATTCATTTAAGAAACGTGTTGGGTGACGTCGCAGATATTCATAAATAGACTCGACTATTTGAGACGATTCAGGCAATGAGAAAACAACGCGCGAGAATTTCAAAGTGCGCAGACGGGTTTATTATTGGGGACAATACTGATATAGCAGCAAGAACTGGTGCAATCGTTGAACTGGACAGGATAACATAATGATGTAGGAAAATAGCAATATCATTGAACTCGAGACGCAATCGTACTCTTCCCGTACTGATGTTGAGGGAAACACTTGGACATCGTTTCGAGCCACTCACGGCGTATTTCTGGAGTTCTGTAAAGATTATATTGAAAATCACTTTAAAAATCATTCGGATTCATTCAATAGTTAAAGCGTCGTGAAACCGATCACCAAATGTCATGGACGAATGATTTCGTAGACCGAGAGAGCAACAATTTGAATTTTGTGAAGATATTTTTGAGATTATAAATTACTCACGACGTGTCAATCGGGTCAGCTTCCATTTGATGCTGTGATAACGAGTGCTGGCGGACACGAACTTTCCTTCCGGCTTGGTAAGGACACCGAGTGCACTTGTAAGGCTTGTGAACCGAATGTTTCATCATAACATGCTCGTAGAAGTTCCACTTGGAACCGCCCGCATTTAGACGGATGATGGAACCACACAATTCACACGTAGCAAAGACGACCTCGCCATTCACACTGCTCGCCGTGCTTCCAGACTTTCCTTTCTTTGGAGTTGTTGAAGATTTTCCGAAAAGGGCCAGCCCATTCTTAAGAGCTTCCATTGCAAGTTCAGCTTCCAGTGCAGCAGTTTGCTCATCGACTTCCTCATCATCTTCTTCCTCTTCATCATGACATGGCTCCACCTTCACTTCAACTCTTTCCACTCTATAATGACATACTTTGTGTACAATCGTGCTACGGTAACTTGTTCACCTGCTTTGTATTTCTTTCACAACATCAATTCTGTTCTCTTGTGGATTCACCTCCTCCTCGTTAGGAATCCCAGAACTCCAGAACATGCTCTCATCATCTCTAAAGAACATTTCTATGGTGATGGCAGATGTTCCATTCAAATGTACCTTTCCAAAAAAGAATCATCAGTCATTCGCTCTTGAATTGGTGTTTCCAGGACTCTAGATCTCGATGCATGTCGTAGCGCTGAAAATTCGTTCCTTTCTGTTCACAATCCCACTGTTCCGTCTTCTTGCTCCTCTCCACAACTCTATCAGTTCTTCTGCTGCATAACGCTCTCTGTGCATTCGCGCTCCAACGCACCAGCCCCTAGTACTACTCGCTTCCACTGTCTCCGCCCTAGGCAGCTGCGTCCGTGTGGAGAGTGAGTGCCCCGTGAGTTTTCTGACCGCTCAGTTCTATTCAGTCAAAATGGGCGTTTTGCCGACTGAAAGACGACTAATATGCTACTCTCACCTGCCGGATTCGATACTGCCGCCAATTCGGAACTTCCGACGTGCTGGAATCGTGAGAATCCATGATCGATCTGAAAATTTAGGGGTTTTCAAAAATTTGAAGAAAATAGGTATCTCAATCATTTTTAGCTGTGTCCACGCATACCTTTTCCTATTTGAAGACGGTAGCGAATAATTTAGCTCACCGCTCACAGAAAGCCACACACAACACACACGCAACGCGCACACGCTCGCGCACCACTCTTCGCCCCGCCGCTCCCTCAGTGTCTCGTCGCTCACTATTTCTCTGCCTTCACTCATTGTCGAAGTCTCATTCGCCGCCGCACTATTGCGATGTTTGTGAGTGAGAATGCGCCCACCGCCCCATCATCTTCCTAGAAGATGCGACTACTAAGAGAAGACAAAAAAAATAGATGAGGATATGGGAGAAGAAGGAAGAGAAGACCCGTTCGTACCCCCTTTCAACGATCAACACGCACAATTAATCATCTTAGAACGAAATTTCTTTTTTCTACATGACGGACGTTTTCAAAGACTTACCAGTATAGACAATAGTCTTTTTAGCTCCTGAGGAGAAGTGACGTCGACAATAAGATGTGATAGGTATGATGCGTTGGGGTTGGGTAGAATAGGGGAGCGGTGTTGTCGATCAAGTGGACTCGTTGCTCGTCGCTTCCGATCCGAGATGTTAACGGACCGAGCCCTGGATCCGAGATATGCTTGCGATTTGGTTACTTCTTCACTTTTCGCAAATTCATTATCTTTTGACGTAGAAGGGTCCGAAAGAAGTTTACTTAACAACGGAGCTCGCGTAGTGGGCCCACTTGATGCGGGCACATATGCCACTATCTGTGGATCCGAGTCTCTACTCGAAGTCGATTGTAGAGGAGAGGGTATCGGAAGAGGTCTTTCGATAGAAGACTGCGTTGAATTCAGTAGTTGAGATCTTTAAATTTTTTTTTCATTCACCTCGAAAAATAGTAAAAACGCTTACAGAAGTGATTGTTGACTTGTTTCTGTGAACAAGTGTCCTATTGACGGAATGATCGGGTCTGTTCCATACTTAACTTTCAAATTTTTACGGAAGTCATTCAAAACATTAACGATACCTGTGCATGGTCGGCTTTTCCTTTTTCCTCTTCTTCGATATCGAGACAAACTCTCGCTAGTTGCTCTTCGTACTCACCAACGCAAATTTTTCTTCTCACGAGCTCCTCGAGTTTCTCGTCCGTGTTCATCAAATTAACGTTGGTGACGTTTCTGTAAATTGAAGGGTCATTCGAATTGTACTCAATAAATGTTACTTTAGTTCGTCTTTAATTCTCGACAACAACACTTTTTTCCTGTTGTGAAAGTGAGATTTGACCCTCTCCATTTCAGCGGGAATTTCAAACTTTTCGGAAACCTGCAATGACTCAATTATTTAGGTTCACAAGAAAAGGCGCTTACTTTCTCAGCGATTCGCGCCCAATGCTCATTTCGCGCAACATTTTCTGTCGTGAGTCGTCGATAGGAATTCTTGATGAGATCGTCACTTCTCTCGAGCACTTGAGTCACAATGAAGTTGCTTACCTAAATTTGTTTTCTGTTTTACGAGAAATTGTTCATGGCTCATTGTGTTGCAAATGCGCGCCAATGAGGGCGGGAATTTGAAAATGATGAAAACTTACATCTCTGCTGATTTTGGCCGTTCGTGGCCCATTGCTCGCAAGCATAGCAGTTGATTGTTTTCGGAAAAAAAAGAAGGATTAGGGAGAATTATTTTAAAAAATAACAGAAGGTACTGAAATGAAAGGAGAATGAGACGCTCCAGCTTGCAGAACATCAATCAAAAAGCCATTTAAAACTCTCTGGGATGAGAATGGAACACTCAAGGCACTTTGACCTCGGAAATTTAATGGAACTGAGGAGGGAAGAGAGAAGAAATGAGAGCAGATTGATGCGAGGGCCAAGGTCATCCGCAATGTAAAACAGAGGAGCACAATGGGAGGCATGAGGCATTGACCTTATGGAGTGCCCCATCATCTGCGTCTCGCTGCTCAGCGGATCCCTCGTCTCCTTCTTCTTCTTCTACGAAAGAGAGAGAGAGATACTAGATATACAGGTGCTTTGATATAAGAGGAATACGAGCAAGATCTGTGAGCATGTGTCCCCCGAGTTAACAGAATTATAATGAATATATATATATCGCAGGAGGAGTTAATCGGCGTGAACACGCGGGGCGGGCCGGAAGCGAGCGCGCCCCCACTCGACAAAGTTCAATTTAAACTCGCGGCTGCTCTCTGAGCAATCTGACCTGTCAGTGTTGCGAGCCGAAACATGATTGGGAGAAGAGAAAGAGTTGAGGAACACTAGAAAAAACGCCGAAATGGCATGTTTTCTGTGGTTTGTTGCGGAAAAACTCGGAAACAAACGATGAAGGAACATTCGGGCTTTTGTAGTTCATCATTCGACGGACTGGATACAAATGGATATTTTGGAATCGGAAGCGACCGGGAGGATAAGTGCGATGATATTGTGTGGAAGAAACGTGCTCTCTCACCTGACAGCCGACTAATCCGGAGACGTCTTTACTGGCGAAATAATGCGAAAAGACACAGCGAGAGAGCGAGGAGACATGCGTGTGCTGCTGCCCAGCGAGCAATAGAAGAGCTGGCTATCCCACGAACCTGGCGGTTTCGAGTGGAACTGGTGTGGTGGTGGAGGGGCAGACGGACAGCAGGACGGGGGCAGCCAAGGCCGTTTGTTGTCGGCCAGTCGTCCTTTCTCAAGGACATATCGCCGACCCTGACGCTGTCACTTCAGAAACCCATCTTGAGGTCAACTTACCTCCGTATTCTCAGATAGAGCCACCATGTACGATTGACATTCTCTCTTCTTGGCCGGTTTTATTCGCATTGGGTTAAACATTTTTTAAAGAAAACATTGTACAAAACTCAATGATACTGGTTAAATCGTGAGGTTACTTATTCAGAAGCATGAATTATATAATGATAGAGGAGAGTAAAGCACAGGTCAAGCCGAGATCGAACCGCTGATTGATTGAGATGAGTCTCAGAAAGCGCTCTCGTCTTTGATCTCCTTCATTTGCTCGATGAACTGCTTCAAATTCTCGATGTATCTGTCCTGGTTAACCTCGTCAACGTTGTACACAGTCATCTTTTGACGAACCTCCTCCTGCAAATGAAAATATATCAAAGTTAAGTGGAATGTAATGCTTACGTTGTAAGTTTCCATCTTGCAACGAAGTCTCCACATTTTTGGCACAAATTGAAGTCTTTCAAAGATAGCGTCATATTCTTCTGGAGCGTTATCCTTTAATTCTCCGATTTCCGCCGCAGTTCTTCCAACCACTTTAGCAGCGTTGTCTCCAAACGCAGTCACATAAACTTGTCCGGTTTCGTCAGAAAGTTCAAACTGCATCATGTAAAGCCACTTGAAGCTGCTACTGTTTTTGTTACACTTTTCGCAACGGTATTGGCCGTCGTGCTCATTGACCTTCTTCTGACATCCTTCAGAGGCGCAACCTTTGTATAGTGCATTGTTAGCGCTAATTCTGCTGATCATAGCCTTGACTGACACATATTCACCCTTGTCGTTGTCTCTTCCAAACTGCATCTCTTGAATACCGGCAATGGTACGAGGAGCTTCACCGGAGGCACCGGCTGTCACACTCATCAACTTGACCTCGGCAGTTGGCTTCACAGTGGTGTACCAGTCATACAGCTCAGCAACACCACTGATCTCAGGAACATGAACAATCCGAGTTCCTATACCTGTTCCCAGAGAGAAGCCACCGTTGAATTCTCTCGGAATTACTCCTTTGAATGCAACTACTTTATGGAGATAGTCATCAACCTGAGCTCTTGTGGCTTCGTCTCCCCAGAGGGTCAGGCGCACTTGGGCTTGAGACTCGTCAATCAGTTCCATTTCTCGCTTGATCAAGTCCTTTCCTTGTTTCGATTGGAAAGAAGTTGGCTCTGCGTCCATTCTCTCCACAACAGCAAGCACGTCGATCATAGCACCAGTGTGGTTTGAAATTTCACTCAAAGCAACTCTCTTCAAGTTGAGCTTCGGGGCAGCAAGCAGCTCACCGCCACTTTCAATCTAAAAACGAAAATGAAATAAATAGTCCGAGAAAGTTATATTCTCACAATAGAGTCGTTTCTCAGAGTAATCTCGTAATCATGTCCTGTGTTGTTGAACTGCTTATTGGCTGGGCGAATACTTCCTCCAGAAACGAAATAGGACTGCAAATTATGACATCAAACGTGAAACAATTCATCTATTTTACCATGTTTTCTGTGATTGTGCTGTGCACGGACTCAGCGAGTTCATTGAACGCAGTGAATCGAATGGTATCTCCGTTTGTATCGGTCATCTCAAAATTGAAAACCTTCATATTTTTAGCCACAATCGTACGAATTTCATCTTTTCGAGACACCATTCCGTGAATTTTAAACGAGTTGATATAGGGAGTGATCATCCCGATTGGAATGACACCACCTTCCGATTTTGATGAACCCTTGCGAGCCGGAGGCGGGGCAGCACGGGCTCGGGTTGGTTCTGGAGCAGCACTTCGGTTGCGAGATGCATCTGAAAATTGTGCTATGCTTATTATGTGATGATAGTGAACGATACCTCCACCACTCTCGCGCTTTGGAGCTTTAGCAGCAGGTGGATTGGTCATGTTCTCTTGGAAATCGCCGGCCAGTGACGCTGCTTCTTTCCATTCGGATTCGATGATTATATTTGGACGGTACCCACGATGCTCATCCGGGTTACCTGGATGAGAACGTGGCTTCACTCCTGGATAAGTCAACAAGTCATCATAATAGCCCAGAAGCTTGTATCCGGTGATCAGGAAAGAGGTTTTGATTCCACCACTTCAATAATTTCAAACTTAAGAAAGAACGTTATTTTTAACAAACCCTTGATTGTAGAGGACAAAATCGGTAATAGCAATAGCGGTCGATTCGCGAAGATGCGGCATTTCGCGTTGTATTTGCTGATCAATATCAGCAGAAATCAAAGTATCTGAACAATTTATATTTATTTTTCCAGCTATTCTTGCTTACTGTATTGAAACACTCCATCGTGAATTCGGATTCTGTAGGTAAACATATGACCTGCCTGTTCTCCAACGTCACTTTTCCCTTTCTATAAGAAGTGTACATTATGAAATCGAAATGCAAGCCTTCACTTACCACAATTTGAACGATTCCATCGTGGCCAGGGTATCCATCTGCTTCGAACGCTTCCTGAATGATTAAACATTGCTTTTCGGGAATAATTTTCAAACAGTACTTGGATGTATGCAGGACTTAACCGAAGTTTTCCATTAGAGTGATATTTGTTGAAAGTATCGTGATCGACATGAATATCGGCCATCTTACTCCTTAAACCTCAACAATTAAATTATAAAGTCTGTGCGAGAAAGTGCCACACGAGGAAAAAAATTTGAATTAGAAACATGGGTTTTACGCGCCAAAAATGTGTCGTCGGGTGTGCTGTTTGCGGGAAATACGCCTTGTTACGTCACACAACGAGCAATTAAAAAGAAGAAGCGCATGTAACAAGTATCAGAGAGAAAAGAAGAAATGCTGGCCATTGAAAATTTAGTTCGGAGAGACGGTAAATTCGAGATTCATATTCAAAAAGCGTTTCAACAATTGTCTCTTCAACAGAGTGATTTATGCGGCTCATAATCTAATTACGGTATTTTCAAGAGCCCAGAAACCGCGTTTTATAAGGGAAGGAACAGGAACATTTTGATTGGTGGCATTAAAGGAAGTAATCCTTATGGTTAGGCGCAGGCTTCTTTGCTTGCGCCATTAGGTCAGTCTTGAAGACAGTCAACTGAATGATCTGAGATGTGCAGCGAGTAGGAAAAAAAATACCGGCGTTTTTTTCGAACAATTTGAAAATTTACTTTGCCAAAAAACATGCGATTGAGTTCTCTACCGGATCAGAAAGTTTGAAATCTGTTGTCGCGATTTAGAGCTCTCTAGACTCTTTTCCTACTCGCTGCACATCTCGAATTATCGACCCTAATAATGAGGAATTCTTTGTTTTCCACAAAGCAATCTTGAAAGACTTTTTGAAAGACAGAATCAGTGTAAAAACATTTTAAAATGAATACATTTATCAGTAAAACATCGACATCATCGACTGAAAAAAAGTTGCAATGGTTTTAAATTTTAAATTTTGTCAGCAGCAGATTAAAGGCGCACGCGTACGAAAAGTTGGTGGGTCTCGCCAAGATTGAAGATACTTTAGTTTGAAACTTGTTTCTTTTTTTTTCTTTCCCCGAAAACATTGGTTCAAGTCCGTCTTTTGATCTTCTGAGTTGCCGGGAGCACATTTTATCAACGATCTGGCGGGATAGTTTTTGCTTGAGCTGCGGATTTTTTCTCGGTTTTCTTTTTCTTCAAAAGTCAGTTTCTTGACGTTTTGTTTTTTCCAACATCTTCTACGCTGCCGATACTTCTTCTCAAAATGAGAGAATACTACTTTCTGAAAAAGGTAGATGTCAAGTTTCAGATGCGCGGTGTTCTCACGTCCTTCGTTACGCTGATTATTTTGTCAGCGGTGGCAGGAACTATTGAAGAGGCTCATGGAGATAAGGACGTTGTGCCGCATGACGAACAGCGTAATGAGTTTTCTTATGTCTAGTTTTCATTGTGTTGTTCCAGTCCTCGACGTAGACACGATCTTCCGTGCGATCGGAGTTCCCTTCTGCATGAGAAAGTGCATTGATCCGTTCATCAACTCAACGACATCGCTGTGGAACATGAAAAACGTTGTTAACCAGGCTCGCAAAGTTTGCGCTCTTCATGCCCAAGCTCTCACATGTCTGAAGAAGGATCAATACTGCGACCATAACAAGATTTTCTCTAAAGCGAGCAGCAGTATGGAGTATATGTGCGCGAAAAAGCACGTTCTTTTCGAGCGAATGGAGAGCTGCCTGAACCCTGTGGTTGACAAGGTTATGTCAAGTAAGCTTATCGATGGACAAAGCTTTAGCTTTTCTAAACAAATCTAGGTTGTGACCAAAGATGCTACGCTCGTTCGAACCTCACTGCCTTCTCTAAAGATTCAAACATAAAATTTGCCGCCACCGTTGGAGGAAACGCTTTCATCGTTGCTGACCATCTCGGAGACCTGTGCGCTTCGCTACAGTGCACCCTTCCATGTGTCACGAAAGAACTCAACAGCGCATGTTCTCTCAGTGGATGGTTGAGCTTGGATATGCTCATGCAGCCGTTCGATGCGGTTTCAGTAATGGTCGATCAGCTTCCGCCAGCTTTGAAGTCGGTTTTGTTTTCAAAAATCATTATCAAAGTTAATTATTGCAGGGATCTGATCACGAAAAAAGTTGACAAACGGTGTCGCTTCGCAATCAACACCAGCCGTCTCAATCGCATCCGAAATGGTGACTTCAGCGCTTTTAACATGGACAACTTGTAGTCTGTCCCTTTTGGCTCTTCTTAATTGCCTAGCATTGTATATTTGACTCATCTGTAAATAGCTCAATACTTACCCGCGTGAAAAATACGAGTACTTTGTGTGATAAATTAATTGTGAGCAATAACTCTGATTGATTTCTATTGTGTTTCTGGTTTCGAACCACTCCGAGTCTTTTCATACGGCCTAGAACTTTCAAAAGCCGGCCGCGACAGCGCCCTTTGGAAAACAGCTGACATTTATTGGTTGGCTTACGCGATCACCAGTGCGTCATCCTGCTGATGAATCATAATTAATCGATTCGCCCGCTCTTCCGTCCCGCACGCGACAAGTTGGCGAAACAGCGAGTGGATTGGAGAGACGCAGACGAACACAGTTGTTAACCTACAGGCGAATTCCATCGTTTGTTGCCTGTGTACACACAACATTTTGTCCTGTTCTTTCTCGTGTAACCATTGTATATTAGCTTATCAGCAACCAAAAGGTTTGAAACATTCATTCGTTTCGAAAAGAAACCAAGAAATTGCAGATTTTGTGTATAAATTGACGCATGGAAGCGGATGAGTATTTTTCCACTTACGATGCGCTTCAAGATGTAAGTGAAAATGAAACCTTATCGCGCCTTATCATCGCCGACTAGCTACGGCCACACAAAGCTTATCATTTCTGAATCTTTGCGGCGATGACGTAGAGAGAGACAGCGTAGCAGGGAAATTTCAATTTATTAAGTATGTACTCGGCAGCAGTGAAAAGACTGAAGTTCAAGGTTAGAAACAGAGTGATGAATTGCGAATTCAGGCAGATTGATGAACGCAATGAATTATTTCAGCAACAAAAGAAGGAGCACGCAGTTCGACTGCAGTTGCCCCTCAAAACCAGCGAGAACTGTGGTATCATGAAAATCGTCTGGTCGCAGTTCGACTTTATGACTGGTCCCGAACTGAAGTTCGTATGGGATGTCACTCCATCTACTTCGATATCTCCTATCAATCTTTCCGGTGAAGATGGATCCATCGCCGACGCGGAAAGCTTGATGGACTCGTCGGGATCAAATCAGTCTGTTTCTTTTGAAGAAATTGATGATCCTCTGAAAGTATACAGTTTTTCCAGTCCACTGTGATGACTGTTTGCTTTTTCAGACCGAATTAACTATTTTGGATGGACTGGATGATAACATCATCGACTCGTTCGCAGATCTTGATTTGGCGCACGCCGGTGATTACAAGTATAAAACACTCAAGTATTTGGACGAATACATGACCGAAAGCACGACGACAAGTACAAAAACATTGACGATGGATGATTCCCGAATCACAGGGAGCCCCGGTAGCAGTGGAAAGTCGCTGAGAGATGAAGGACTCGATCATTGTTGCGGTGGAAAGTTTCTCGGAGACGAATTGAACACAAGCTTCGCATTGGCTTCTCCTTCACCAAATGATACTGGCCATCTCGGGAAACTTCTTGCAAGCAAATATCCAAACGAAGAGGATCGAGAACTGGCGGAATATCTCCGAGAAAAGATTGCATCTGCTGACGAAAACCCAACTACTGATTGTGTAGCCCACTTGACTGAGCATTACGAATTAGACAGATTATCGCCGATCGTCCAAAACGATGATGGTTAGTCGTTGATCACAAAAAGTATTGAACTCGGTCCAAGTTGTAGAACTGCGCCGTTCGTGTGTTGACTCTGGTGTTGGCGTGTCGACGCACAGCGATCTTTCGGCTCTTTGCCTTTCGCCGAACAGTGGAAACACCTATAAACGGTTCGAAGACGCTTTCGGAATGATGTCTTCCACGCCAAATCCGAGTTCAATGCGGTTTGGAGAGCAACGAGATCGCTCTGGTACACCTCCAGCGAAGGATATTTTTGATTTTTTCGATGATCAAATCGACTTTGGAGAGACTTATGTTTCGGATGAAGCATTCGTGGCAAAATGTGTCCTAGCCGAGCTAATTTGCAAGTAAGTAAGTTTTCGATTGTCAAAATCATGGAAACGCCATTCAGTGCTCCCCACTCCCGATGTCCTCTCCAACACAAGATGATCGTCTCTCCCTCTCGTCACCTGCTCGTTGCTGCGTTCATTTTCTCAGCACAGACACGCTCTTCTTCAACTATCACATACGCTATTTCGTTTCTCATGCCAACTCAAAAACAAGAATGGTATATGGACCGGCACTCGTGGTTCGAAAGAATGGTCGGCGACTCGGTCCCGAAAATGAAGGCCTCGTTATTTTCGGTTTGTTCACTGCTTCTTATTCATACAAGAACAAAAATATTTCACAGGAAGATGCAGACGATGTGCTCGTGCGTGTCACTTCTGAACTGTCTCGTCTACTCTCCTTGCTCTCAGCTCTAGAAAGATTCGCGCTGGTTTCTCCGGAAAGACCACTGAGGGTGGGTATTTAAAGCTAAGAGACATATATTCACTGATTTTCAGATAAAAAATACGCTGTTCACTGAAAAAGGCGCCAGCCTAACCGAGAATCGAATCCTGGCCAAAGCGATCTCCGGATGCCTCCAAAGTCAGGGACACACTGTTATCATCGGCTCCGACCATCTAACCGTTGCCAAGCTGTTGCACACTCTGGCCTTCTTTATACCCGAAGCCTACCAGTGGTGCTCTCTGCGCCCATACCGCCACAAATACAATGCATATCTGAGACTGCAAGCCGTTCGAAGAGTATATATTCGGGTTACGATCCCCCTGTTCATTCGGTGATTGCAGGCAGAACTTCAGTCATTGATAGTTTCTGGAACGTCAAGCCCGTGGCCATTATGCATTATCGACCTTGATCGTGCTGCTGTTTGCATGTCTGCTCCATATCAAAAGCATCGTGTCTTACGTGCACGAAACGATTCCAGGGGTGTCCGTCTGATTCTGGAACACGCGGGAGTTATGACATCGAAAAATACAAAAATTCCACAATTGTCAGTTTTGTCTTCTGTGTCGATATCTTTAAATCGTCCATTTTCAGAGAACTGTCCTCGTGCCGAACTATTGAAAGCGTGAACAGCTTTCTGAAGCACATGGACTTGCTGCCTATGGAAGAGTCTATACGTTCGGGATTCTGCTCTCAATTGATGCTCTACTTCGACAATCTGGCAGCCGCGTTTATCGCCGTCGTCCGAGATGCCAGTCGTCCAGGAATCGACGAAAAGGAATGTGGCACCCGATCGAAGGCGTTCAGTCTGTCCGACTGCCGTAAATCTCTCGACCTCTCAAATGATGCCTTATTCAATGCGGTGCTTGCAAGAGCCGAAGTGCTCCAACCTGACATATCAGAGTTCATCTACATGTAGTTCTTCAACAAA
Source organism: Caenorhabditis macrosperma (assembly GCA_963932285.1). Taxonomy (NCBI): domain Eukaryota; kingdom Metazoa; phylum Nematoda; class Chromadorea; order Rhabditida; family Rhabditidae; genus Caenorhabditis; species Caenorhabditis macrosperma. The sequence goes on along the minus strand of OZ010621.1, from coordinate 9,133,130 downwards.
TTGCTTTTCTCTCCCTAGTCCTTTTTGCCCAAAAATCCCCGAGTACGGCCTATAAGATCCACCCTTCCTTTATTAACGAGATACTCTTCCTTCAGTTTCTGATGAAATTTTGTTGCTTCTCATATCGAATTCACTTTTAACGTTGCCTTATTCCATTGTGATCCTTCACTTCAGTATTTTCTTTTTTCCAATAAAAAAAGTTCCGTTATCCCACACTATCCGGACATGCGCAATGAGCCGTTGTTCCGCTTCCGTGCCCCTTCTACCCTTCCGCGTCTTCATCCGAAGGTCGCGCTGCTCTCCTCGTTCCCAAGGACATTTTCTTTTCGCGACGTTTCGCGTAGTCTGAACAAGGACAGGTTGTACTAGTACGTTTGGCCGGATAAACGACGACACCAAGTGGATTACGTGTACCCGTAAGCCGCTTGTCGGCAGGAGTCGCTTGTGTTGCATTCGAACGGAAGGGGCAGACGCGCCCTTTTCATATCTGCTGCGGAAGAAAGTTCCCAGACACGCAAAAACGAATACTTCTTCTTCTCCGATTTGGGTCATTCCGGATTGGATATCTCTTCGAAAAGTAAACAGAAAGAAGTCGAAAAGAGCGAATGCGAGAGAAATAAAAAGAAATACAGTATGAGAGACGTACACACAGAAAGAGGTTTCTGTGAAGCTGAATGAGGTTTCAATACTTCCAGATTTCGTCGTCATAAAACTCAATTTCTCCGGAAGACGAAACTAGAATAGGATCGAAAAGAAAGCCTTTCTCCGGTCCACAAGTTCTTTTCGGCAATGTCACTGAGCCCTCTCTCGGTTTTCCCTTTCGGCCACTCAACCCTGCTCTCGCTTTCGACGGCCCCGCTGGCATCCCCTTCCGCTTCTTCTTCTTCTCGCCCATTCGACACAAAACCTCCGTCGTAACCGGTTCGGATGAGCGAAGTTGGCATATATGCATACACAGCACAGTACTAGCATCCGCCCGCCCATTTCCGAGTATAAAACTGTCGGATTTGCTGCCATTTGAAACTCATAAACTCCTCCTCCGCCTCCGCTTCTCTGATGACACCTCCGATGTATTCTGTCGCCTTGCTCTTGCTCGTGGCCACTTGTTGGCATTCTGTGAACGCTGTGAGTGTTCTCATCTTTTTCTGATAACGAATCATTTCACTGATATCTTGCTTCCAGTGCGTTGCTTCTGGAACATGCGGTCTCGGACCGTGCTTCATTCCTCTCCCATCCCTCCCCTCGCCGTGTGCTTCTTCCGGTTGTGGACCCGGTTTCTCGTGCGGAACATACGGTTGCTACCGAACGAAAGCACGTGTCCATGCGGCGGGCACTCACCAAGGTCCCATTTTGTTCGGAGCCGATCGCTTCTCTCAATTCCGTCGTCAACACCCACCACCTCAGCCCGCAACGGTGAGTATTAGTATCCGGTTGGCGGCTGTCCGTGTGGCTATCAAACTGTATAATCGGATGATGCACGGACACGGCTAATAGGGCACACCGTCATGGCGTGTCCCCCGTTTCCTCGAAACCGGTTCCTCTTCTTTTCAGGACCCAAATGCGCTGTTCATGCAGTGCTGTGAGCAGCGGGGGCTCCCGGACGCCTGTCTCCAGAAGTGCACATTCAACACGTACACAAAGGAATCGGTTAGTTCCTTCGCCTCGACTGCTCCACTGATCCTTAACTCTCACAGCTGACACGAATGTACTTCCGTCAGGACGCGTGCCCTCTGGCCGCCTCCGCCGAGATCCAGTTCTGTGCTGCTCAGGGAAGGGACCATCGTGCGTGCTGTGTCCGAAACGGAGTCACGACCACTCTCGCCGGCGACAAGTGTCTCACTTTCTGCGATCAGAGACCTGGAAACGTGACACTGCTCGATTACTCTTACGTCTCTTGCTACGATCGCTTCGAGAACATGAAGTCGTGCTTCTGGCATGACGCCGCTGAGCGATCCAAGAGAAACTAAACACATCGAATTCTACCATCTTCCCGTGTCTGTACAATACATATTTATTGACGTGACGTCACTGCACCAACGCTAACTATACCATTATTTTTCAACACCGATTATTTAAATAAATAAGTTACTTACACATGTCAATACAGAAAGTGAAAAGGATTAATTCACAAAGATCTGCGCGATATCGTCGTGTTCATATGTCCGTTTGGTGAAGGTGTCAGTGATACGAATTCCAGATATGCTTTGGATACCCACGGCGACAGGAAATACGTCAAGAGCGAAGTCAACATGTTGAGAGGGGGGCAGCTGTCCGAGCGATACGCCGGACGGAGAGCAGAACACGAGGTGTCGGTTGGCCGGCTGCTCCAGGCGCAATTGCAAATCAAGCGCTCTTTCGCTGAAAGGAACATTGTGAAAATTACGGCTTTTTCAACTCTTCACATGCTACTTACGAGCAGTTATAAAGTCGGAAAGATACTTGGAACGGTTCCTGTGTGCGGACACAAGCTGGAGTCTTCTCAACTGACAAGCGAACATCTCCGTAGCCGGGAGCCTAAGCAATGAACAGTTGGCAATTAAGAAGCACATGGTTGGAAACTAACGATTCTCTGCAACGCACTCGTTTGTAGCCGTCCTTTTTCTCCCATGCTCGTCCTCCACGACATGTCCAGCTTTCCGATGCTCGTCAAATCTTTATAACCAAGAGTGTTGTGCACGTCAGCTGGTGACAGACAAAATAAGTACTGTCGGATGTCTTTTGGCTTTAGGAGTGTACCAATTTCTTCGAATTCCTCTCTGGAATTATCTTCCGGACTGGTTTATTGTGTCATAATCGACTCACTTCTTCGTCACACTGCTCACTTTGTAGTGTTGACTCGGCTCCAATTCGACACGTTCCATGAACATGTTCGCATTAGAAGTGTTCTCGATTTGTGCTTCTAGGTACACATCTTGATTCTAAATGAATCATATCAGTTAAATTATTTCAACGTTTTTGGCTCACCGCATTGTCCTAAAATAACACGACATAAATGCACGGCACTCGATGAACAGTTCATGCAAATCAAATCTCATTTCACAGAAAAATGAACTCATGAATAACATACCTCTGCACTGTAAAACTTTGTTTTGACATCAATTGGTTTGGTAACGGGGAATTTGAAGAACTTGCGGAAGTACATATTCTCCCCAGATAGCGTTTTATAGTTGACAGAGCATATCAAACTGCAATAAAGTGTTCAAGGTGTTAACGGAAAGCCGAAACCATGACAACCACGGATCGACGCGGAAGATTTTTGTCTCGTGTTGAGAAAAACAGTGATCGGGAAGCTGAGAAAGCCAGAAGATTAGCTTACATGTGCTGTCCGACTTCTTTCACTTCGTGGCTAATGACCTGTCCATCGCACTTCGATGTTTCGATAGTCCCGTCTTGAATTGCACATGGGAGAGGAACTCTTTGAGTGGCCGTTTGGAGCTCACACTGAATAAAGATCAAGTGTCTTATCAGAATGTATTTCCCGATCGTATTAATACTTACTTTGAGATTTACATTCACCGCACTCGACTCGCTTTCGTTCACAACGTTAACATAAAAAGTGAACGTCTCACCCAAATAAATATTTCTGAACACCTACGTTTAAATATGTTCATTTGTAAATAACACTTACTCGAACATCTGAGGAGCGATAAGGAACTCTCCAATCGGTAAGTCGTGACGGGTCTCTTTTGATATTTCAGAAACTTTCGACGCTAATAGCTGTCCAAACCCCGACGGATCCGCTGGATCGTGAGAAAAACCATCGACTGGTGCGAATTTCGGACGGGCAAGCCTCATTACTGAATTTACTCAGCTTATTTAGTTCACCTATCTTTTTAAATTACCCCGTAGAGCCAATAGTTGTTGAGTGGAAGAGGTTTGTTGGTTTTCCGACATTCTGTCCCAATTTAATTCCGTACTCGAACTTTCCAAATCTAGCAGTAGTTACGGACCGACTAACCTCGATGTATAAGCTGAGGGAATCCGATATTTATGCAATATTTATTCAGGGTTCAACAGAATGGAAGTTGTCAGTGGAAACTACCCAAGGTCAACGGATAACGAACACCGAGGAACGGAAATCACTAAACGGCTTCACGACACCCCATTAGAGCTACGATAGAAACGTGGAAAGCTTGCTTTACATAGCTAAAATTTATTAGCCATTTGAGGATCGGGGAATAAATTTGTATACAAAACAAGTATAACAGCGAACACTAATGGGATGTTGTGGAAGGGTGACAGAGCAAGTAATTTTTTTAAAGAGATTCATTGAAAATCGATCAACAGTAACAAGAAAAATGGGATATACTAATGCGGATGTTATCCGAACCGTTCATCTCACAAGACTCGCGCATTGATCGATGAAAAGGTGGTACCTTACTGCTCGTCGGCCTTGGTCTCGTTCTTGGAAGCGGCGTCGAAGTCGCCAACAAGTTCTGAAAAACTTGTTGGAAATTTTCTAAAAAACCTGTATTACCTGGCACATCTTCATCATCTCCTTTTCCGTCAGGTCCGAGTTTAGTGACGTTGTTGGCAAGTTTCTTGAGGTGGGTAAGGGACTCTGGGCCGAGCTGGTTAAGGATTCCTGGGAGCATCTCGGTGATCTCTGGAATTATGCGCACTCAAACATAAACCTTTCAGACTTTCTTACGCTTGTTGTCAGCCGTTCCGGTGACGGAGAAAGTGTTAGCCGGAACCGAAGTTTGAACCTTCGGGTTGTTGAAGTGGATAACAGTTCCGTCATCCTTGATCATGTTAACCTGCAAGTGAAGGTTAAAGCACATCCCTGAATTAGAACGATACCTCCTCGATTCCTGGAATGTTGGTGACAGAGAGCTTCTTCAAGTTGCTTTGAAGCTTCTTATCGTCAGCCGCAGCGGTCTTGTGGATCACCTTCTTCTTTCTGCGTGGAGTTCCCTGTAATGAATTTTAAATGAACACCAGGTACTTGGTTTCAACCCAACAAACCTTTCCTCCAATTCTGACATGCTCTTGTTGAGCCTGGAGCTTCTTGATTCTCTCCGCAATAGCTTTACTATCCATTTTTGGAAGGTGATTACCTGTAAGATGACGTGAACTGATATGCGATTTGCGGAGATAAGATATATTCATTTCTTCAAGATAATCGCCCGACAAAACTACGAGATGAAAAGGAGCGGTCCGAAGGTAAATTGGAGTGGGATATGTTCAGAAAAGTGTCTCCCCTAAATCTATTATTTACTCCAATGAAAAATCATACGATAAATAATCACAAAAATGAAGTTCTTTTTAAATATCAAAATTTATTGTACTAACTAATACACAACAGAAAATTCAACAAAAAACCAAAAAAACGGTAGAGAAATTTTCACGAGACCCGAACATTCCGTGCGTGTGTGCCCCTCGCTTTAAAATTTCTTGCTATAGGGGAAGGGGCACCTACGCAGCGGCTTGGCGCTCTGCCAGCCCTTTCCGCCCCACGGCCTGCGCTTCTCAACTTCGTGCGCTGTCTCGTCGCTCTTTTTCACTCGCGCCCATTTCATCACAGTCTTCCTCAACTATTTCGCAACTCCATCGCCGACTCGCCTCCACCAATCTCAATGAATCACAAGTGCCGTGCCAGCTTATAAGTCATGAAACTCCGGATCGAAACCTGTTTCTCCCAATCTTTTCTCCCGCTTTTGCTCCTTTGCAAACCGGCCTCGCAGCCCCGGAAAGTTGAAGAATTCATCGCTTCAACTGTTCAAACATCGTTGTCCTGATGTTCCGCTCATCAAAATCGATATTCACGCGCGCTGGTGTTGAGTTGTTTGTCTCCGTCGTCATAGCAATTTTCGCCTTTTCCTTCCCCAGTGGTATTGTTTATCACATTTCTAAAGCAATCGACCTTCCTTTTCTGTTCTGATCGCTTTCAATACCACGGGAATGACGTATTTGTCTTCTCTCTTTTTTAGTTGTAATGATGACTCATCTGTCACTTCTCGTTTCTTCTTTTTGTGATACCGCCGTTTACACTTTGCGTCATGAGAACAATTTTTTTACAGAAAATGAGCTTGTTTGGAAAAATTTTCGGAGGGAAGAAGCAAGAAGCTCCGACTACTCCTCAAGATGCCATCCAGAAATTGCGGGAAACGGAAGAAATGTTGCAGAAGAAACAAGATTTCCTTGAAAAGAAAGTTTCAGACGTAAGTTTACGATAGCACAAAATCAATTATTGCAAGTAATATGTTTCCAGGAGAAAGCCAATGCTGTTAAGTACGGAACCAAAAACAAGCGAATGGCTCTCCAAGCTCTGAACAGAAAACGTCAGTTTGAAAAACAATTGAATCATATCGACGGAGTTCTGAACACGATCGAGTTTCAGGTATTGGAAAATATAGTTTTCGAAAAAGCAATTAAATTTTACAGCGTGAAGCTCTTGAAAATGCTTCTACAAATGCTGAAGTTCTAAACGTGATGGGACAAGCCAGCAAAGCTTTGAAAACTGCACACAACAACATGGACATTGACCAGGTTCACGATCTGATGGAAGATATTGCTGAGCAACAGGAAGTGGCCAATGAGATAGCTGAGGCTATATCGAATCCAGTTGGGTTCCATACCGGTGTTGACGAGGATGACTTGATGCGCGAATTGGAAGAACTCGAACAGGTTTGAACAATTTTTACACCAGCTAAAGTAGTTTATTTTTCAAAAATTTCAGGAAGAACTCGATAAGCAATTGCTCGATGCTAACCCAACCCCGGTGGTACTTCCGGATACACCGAACATCGCGCTGCCATCGCTTCCATCTAAGCCAGCGCGAGTTGCAGCTGCTGACAAAGATCTCGAAGATCTTGAAAGCTGGGCGAACGCCTAATTGATTTGACGCTCCACTTCAGATCTTCGTATTTCTCACTTTGGCTCGATATCTTTTTCCTTCCAAACCATCCATGTTTCTGCGCCCAGCTTTTCACATCTTTCGCTGATAGATTAGGAAAGTTGTGCAAAGCCTCTATTTCTTATTTATTAGTCATTTCATTTCAAACAGACTTCCAGTCGCTTCGATCAATCTCCATGAAAAACTGTAAAATATTTCCGATGAAAGCGACCTGAAGTTTTGTCATTTTATCCATCTTGCTCTTCAACCCCGCCCAAACTTGTGTGTATGTATTATAGCCTCCACTTCCCAACTATAAAAAAATTTATTATGGCCAAACACTGTTGGTTGTTTATTCACCGGTATTCGCTAGGAATTAAAAAGGAATGACAAATTACATTTCGTCGTGAAGGCTCTTTCTTGCTGATAGAAGGCTAGAGCGGGCGAGAAGCCAATCTCGCTCAAGCAATTCCTCTACAGAAAGCTTTCCATCTTCATCTGCGTCCGCCAGCATCATGATCTAAATAGTCGAAATTTGAATGGTAGAACGAGAAATGACATACATCGTTGACTTCTTTCGACGCGAGACGGAAGTTCTGTGGATCGACGTACTCGTAGAGCTCTCGGAAAGTTGCCTTCCTATCGGAGTTTGTGTCGATTTCCTCATCAAACTCGACCTTTCTCCGTTCTCTTTCAGTTTCCTCCATTTTCGCGTATTCTGGATTCGATTCGTCTATGTTTCCGGGAATTCCTTCGACGAATTCATCACGAGTTATCACATTGTCATCGTTTGTATCTGTGTGTTCATTCGGAAATGAAGCATTCTCGATTCTAAATACCGTATAACTCGATAAGGTCGTTCACAATATCAACAAGTCCCTGTGCAGAGTACTCGGGATGCAGGAACACGTGCCACTCTTGTTTATCCAGACGACCGTCGCGGGTTATATCCGACCGATTGAACATTCTTTTCTCGTCGTCAATCCGACTCGGATCTACAAAATTTGAAATACGGATTACTCTCTCGGAAACACACCTTCGGTTGGCACTGGCAACACTTGATTCTCTTCCACTTGGTGGTCTTCGTGCATTTTGCTGAAGTGAGGTTCGAACTCTTCCCAAACGATCTAAACGTTTGATTCTATCTAGGCGATTGTAAAACAAAGAAATCTCACAGATCCATCTTTATTGTAATCGACTATACTGAAGAAGGCGTCAGAGTCTTGCTTGCTCTTCTCCAGATGTTCTCTCATGTTTTTCTCGATTCTCAGCTTCAATTCGTGTGGTGTCAGGTAGCCGTCCATGTTCAGATCAGTTCTGAGAGGGACAATTGCTTAAGGGAAAGAGCAGTGAAACGCGTTTACTCTTCGAACATGGTTTTGATGTTTGCAGCCAGCTGGCTGCTATCCGAGGTGTCCAAATTGTGCGAGAATATCATTTCCTGTCGGAACTTGTCGTTCAGGTCTCCGTCTCTTTCGATCGGCATCTGTTCGACGTGGTCCTTGATGAGAACATCAGATCGATTGAGTGGAAGCGAAAATGACACGTGGAAGAGGAAAATGGCAAGAAGAGGCTTTAACATTTCTGAAACATTGCGGATTAGAAACAGAACAGGATATACTTGCAGATATTAAACGAAATGCAGTGAACTGAGAATCACCGAGATGAACGAGAGAAGTAGAGAGCAAAAGTTGAGAGATTAGTTTCATGGTACAACAGGAATGCGAGTACGGCTCGGATCGAGACAGAGGTACATAATTGATACAAGAAAAAAGAGAGTTAGGAATGGAATCACATGAAGAATGAGTTAGTCGAGTCACTTGAACATCTTCGAGTAAGTAATTTGCGAGTCGGTCTGCTTTTCGACGCGCCGCTCCGTCAGTATCTTCATTTCCCGGGCGACAAGACTGGCAGCAGCAGGATGGTTGCGCAGCAGCAGTTTGAGGTCCTCTTCGGCCTGGAAGAATCGATTTGTAAACAAAAAGGGACACAGCTGCGGTCGTCCACGACTGCACTATTGCACTTTGCTCCCACTGACCTCGTCGAGTTTCCACGCAGCAATTCGAGCTTTCGCTCTACGGAACAATGCCTTTTCGTTTGTTTCGTCTCTAGAAAAGAACATGTTTACTGAATAAGAAAGCAGGCACTCACCGTTTGAGAACTTCACTGGAAGTCTCTTCAGCTTCGTGAAGGTCTCCGATGTTCAAGTAGCATTGTGACATGTTAGAATACAAGGGTATGTTCTAAAAGTTGATACATAGGTCTCTAATGATACCCAAGGGCGTAGCTCACTTTTTTATCGAGTTCAACCCACTCGGGCTCTCCTGGCTTCTCTCGGAGGATCAGAGTGTCTAGTCGGGTAAGTGCGTCGCGGTAGAAGTCAATGGCCTCTTTGAACTCTTTCTAATATTAAATTTAGTTTCACTGATTCCCAATGGGAAGAACCCACTTTGACAAAGTGGTCGTTTCCTTTCTGACGAAGAGACTCTACCGATTTGAGTTTGTCTTGCTCGTCCAATTGCCACGAGTCGTGCTCATACTCTTCCGGCTCGTAAACTTTGAGCAGATGAAACACGAACCGAAGGGGTCTCGGGTTTTTCATCAAATCATCCAGCTCGTCGTATCCCGTTCTAAACGATTTGAATTTTCCAATGTTTGCGTTTTCTCTTTTGACATACCCCTGAGCAACACTTGCTGCACACATGTGAGTCGTGTGAGCACCGTGTTTCCCATCGCAGGGCTTCACAATGTCTCTGAGCTTTTTCGAAACGAACGGATACTGAATCAGATCGATGCACTCGACATCGAACTCCGAGATCTCATCGACGAGCATTGTTTTGAGGCACTGCTCGAACACCGACAATTGGAACTTTTTGCCAAACACTAGTTCGAGGGGTTTTCCATATCCGGCAGGCCACGGTTTCCGGGTGTCATCGATGCATTTGAAAGCGTCTCTGGAAGAGAACGAGTTGGAATATGTCGAAATACGACGGTGGTAAACTTTTCCGAAGGAAGAGGTTGTCCTTTCTCCGGTTTCTCGAGAGGAAAAAGTGTCTGATAGTTGAAAACCGCCTTCGTTCCGTCCGAATAATTCGGCAATTTTCCTTTTCCTCCACTTATCGTGCGCTTGACTACCGTTGCTTTGGCCGACATTCTAGAATTATCGGATGATCCAGGAGCAGTCAGCAACAATAATCAAATATAAATGTCTCTGCTAAACAACAGTTTCCATGAAAAAAAATACAAAAGCAATTGCTGGAAATAAAATAAGTTCACTTATTATTCATATAAATTTTGTATTTTAGAGCCAAAAATTCTTATTATGCGTAATATTCCTATTATTATTCACAATGAAATCGAGATTGCCAATGACAAGTGATTTACATAATTACAGAAGACAGATCGGGTTTTGGTATGAAGAGAGTGTAATTGAAAGAGGGGGAAACTGAAGAAATGAGCATCAAGAGAGTGATTGCGTGTGGAAGAGGAAGTAAGAGAGCAAGAGAGGAAAGAGAAGGCAAATAGAAGTAGAATTCTGAGAGTGTGGAGGGTGCGAATAAAACATGTATTTCGAAGTGGGCGATGAGAGAACGACGGCGATTAGCACGGGAGGAGACGGCTCACTTCAGATTATCCGGCCACTCCGGGATGTAGTAGCTGCAAGACGGACATTTCCAGGATAAATGGACACAACAACTCACCGTCTGATGGATCCTTCGAGAAGTCGATCCATCCAGTTCGGGAACCCATCCAGCACATTTTCTACATTCACACCTCGCTGTGAAGAGCTTCTGTGCAGCTTCTTCTTCTCTCCCATCGACGCGAACTCGTCACTTCGGTAAGATGCCTCGTCGTCACTGCTCGGATCCTCGTCGGTGTCAATGAAATTGCGGCGACTCAGCTCGACGTGTTTCGGGTGATAGATGGAGAAGTAGAGCTTCCAGCCACAGAGTGTGAGGACAGTTCCAATGGTATGTCGGTGGTTGATCAGTTTCAGACGTTTGTACATGGACTGGCTGGCATCGGGGTCCGGAGTCGGATTGCCATCTGTCGGAAGTGTGTGCTCGAGAAGCTTTCTGAACCAATCCAAATTCTTCGGTACAACAAGGTATCCGAATGAAAATGTTTTGTTGCTGAAAATAAATTGAGAATAGAGTCCGAATCAGTATATGCTCACTTTCTGAGAGGGTATACATATTGCGAGAACTTGTTGATCAGAGCATCTTTGCTTTCTGGATCCACGAGAAGAATCATCGAACGGCATCCGGGCTTCAGCAGTCGGATCATGCCAAAGTACGTCTCTGCGCGCAGTTCGTGTATCAGCGGCTTCATGATGACAGCCCATTTTGACTTTGCAACAGTCTGCTTCAACACTTCCTCACCCTCTTTCTTCTTCGTATTCGGGTCGTCTGGATGCCATTCACTGGCATTCGTTGGATCTCCAGTCAAGTCTGCCACGTCATTTGCCTTCGGCTTACGCTTCTTCAGTTCATCAGGTTTCTCATTCAAGAAGGTGAATAGCCACCCAATGAAAAATATCACTGCAACAGATCCGATAGTCGACGATACGATATAAAACTCTTCAGACGACACGTTGAACACAACGATTTCCCAGAGCCTCCAGACGGCGCGGCTGCATCTGGTGAATATCGAGAGTCCGTACTCGTCATTGATTGCGTTCACAGTGCACGTCTCGTCGAGTCTCTTCCGTTGTTCCACCACATTCATGATCACATCGTCCGTCTCTTTTCTTCCGGTCCACGCTCCTTCGAGCCACGTGAACTTCGCTTTCACATACTCCAATCTCCAGAAGATGAGCAAATCTCTTCCTTCGTCAGTCAGTTCTCCCTTCCTTTTCTCGGCGAACGGCCGCATCCATTCCTTCTGTTTGTCAATGTAAATGTAGGCAAAGTGTACTTTCTTTGCCTTCCACACATCTGCCGAATCCTTGACATATCGTCGGAATGCTTCCACGTGATCAGCTTCCGAACTCGAAGTAGTGACAGGTAAAACAACGCAGAGATGACGTGGAGATCGAGAAGATACAGGACAGAGGTCATCGAACATTGCTTGGGAGGAAATCTAGAACCTCACTAAGGTAAATCAGGAAGTAGCGATGAGCTCTTACTCTGGGCAATGTGAGGAATTTGTTCTTTTCGATGAATTCGTCAATGGCTTCCATTGTCAGCTTCTTAGCTTCACTGATTGAGAGTCGATCGACAGCGTCTTCCTAAAATTCGGTTTCAATTTTCACAATGCCCTAGTTCAGAATTCTCACATGCTCCATATCTCCGTAGATGAGAATATTCTCGCATTGCGTGCACTTGATATCGACAGACTCTCTCAACGCCCTCACTTCATCCGAATTTTCACTGAGTGAGACGTAGGCGAAACGCGCGAACTGCGAAAACTTCATTGCCGTCACAAGATATCGAGTTCTCGGATTCGCGGCTGCTCCAAATATAACAACGGAAATCTTGTTGCTGTACTTCCACTGATCCACAAAACGAGCGAGCATCACTCCGGAATTGATTCTTGTCATAAAATAACTTGGAATAACGTTACGAGCAAATTGAAGAATTGATCTGTAACAGGGAATTAATGTAAAAAGTTCGAAAACGTACTTACTTGTCCGAAAACGTTTGATCGATTTTGTATGGAATCACGCGTCCTTCGATGATAGCCACCATCGCCGGCAGTTGTGTAACTCGCATCTTCTCCAGAAGATTACCGTCGCGGAACGCATTCACAGTTCCTATCCCATATCCCAATGGCTCCAAATCGTCAATAGCCCTTTTCCATGCTGGCTGGAACCGGTAGCACAATTGGCAATAGTTCGTGTACACGTATATTATGAACGGTTTCGTGTTCGACATCTCCAGCACTTTGAACTGGTATTGCTGATGTGACATGCGATGCTTGTAGTCGAACACACTTTCATCGAAACCTCCGAAACCGCCGAAACCACCGAATCCGTACTAAAATACATAAACTATGGAATCCATTGTGAATCCGAAAACTCACGAAGGATCTCGCTCTTTCGGCATTTTCGTCGAATTGTCTGACGTCATCGAATGTTCCGAATCGGTCATATCGTTCTTTTTTCACCGGATCAGAGAGCAGTTCGTACGCTTCGGCAATTTCCATGAAACGAGCCGACGACGTGGTATCTGTACTTCTGTCCGGATGCCTGTTTTTAGAAAACAGAAAATATATCTCATTTTCGAAAGAAATCAATAAAACTCACCATTTTTTGGCAAGCGCTTTATAAGCACTTTTTATTTCCTTTGTCGAGGCTCGTTTTGCGATTCCGAGCACTTTGTACGGGTCTTCTCGGTGGTTTTGGGCTGCGACCACGGCGGTACAGACCGCCAGGAGCCACAGTAACCGCATAGTTGAAACCCTGGAAGAGGTATTAATCTATTGTGCAAAGTGCCAAGAAAACAAAAAAAGTCGGAACGCAAACACTGGCTCCATTGCGAGGAACGAAAAGTAATAAAGCGCCGGCCGTGCTCATTGTGCCTCGCGTCTCGGTCTCTCCGTCTCCGCAGCTTCTCGAGTGCCCAATCCACCCGCCGCAAGCTTATCGATCCGCGCGCCGCCCCCGGGCTTGCTTCGCTTGGAGAAGAATTTAAATGGAGCAGGCTAGCCATTAAGACGCACGGCGCGTCGTCGACGGACAACGTTCAATTAGTCAGTCAGAATGATTTATAGGTGCAAGAAAAGGTTACATGTCTATTGTACATGGAATGACTACTCGAATTGGGCACATAAAACAGAGGGAATCGAATGGGAGAACTGGTCAGATGTTGAGCAAAAAACCCGCTAAATCTGTCACATTACTAATCGAAAAGGGGGACCCAGGAAGTGAGTATTTGGTATACAAAGGAGATATCACGAAATGAGAAGACAGGAAATGGAACATTTATACATCACTGAGGTAACGATCTCCGAAAGCACAGCGGCCGATTTCGAGGAGCAAAGTGGCAGAAGACTGGATTTGATGAGTGTCAATCTGGACAAAGTAGGCAGTGGCTCTGTTGAAAGAGTTGCTCATATTCTGATTCGTCTTCTGCTGTGCAAGATCTTTCAGTGTTGATATTCTTGAGTTGAGAACCGGAGAGTTTGCATCACAACGTGGTCGTTTGCCTTCCCCAATCGACTGTTGCGTCAGATAGAGTTCTAGAATTTGGAGGACAACACGCATTCTGAAAAAAGAATTGATGGGTTCAAAATGATTTGTGCGTTTCACTCACTTTTGAGAGTGTGCAGTCTTCTTGCTGCTGATTAAAGCAGTCAGAAAACTTGAATCATCTTTGCCCGCTTTGTTTAAAAACTTGATAATAGGAGGGAGAAGATCATCGGTTGGCGAAAAACGAGAAGGAAGAGTGGGACTCCGCTGGCCCATCCACTGGACGAGACGAGCCAAGAGACATACGAATCCAGGCTCCGAAGTGACATGTTTCGGTCGGATGCTGACCACGTAAAAGTGCAAATCGAAGAATCCGTTATCGCCAGAGCCGCCGTAGTCCATGAACATTTTCAATGTGAGGGGCAGCATCTGGACTTTGTTCTCGGATGAAGGGATAGTCATGAGATAGCTCTTGATCGCCTTCAGACTTCCATTTGGGAATTGAATCCAGTGTTGAAGTTCGGCCCATGTGCTGTCCGTTCCTGGAACATTTCTGAATACTTCAAGACCAGAAAATTTATCAAAACGTACGTAAAAAGTATGCAGATATTGTTTTTTCAACGACTTTCAAGGCTGTTGTCAGTTGATCCGCATTCAGCGAATCGATAATAGTGTTAATGGATGTGAGAATGAGTGGAGACGTTGGATTGGCCGACAGATAATCAGTCCACAGAGATACGAGTGACTCTGAACATAAGCTGGTTACGGGAGATAATGAAAGAGAAATGACATACCTCCCAATTTGGAATCACGGATGTTCTTCCACAGTGCGGTCAATTCCTTTGTAACAACACTGAATTCTTTTAGATTTGCTGCAAGTAAGATTTGATAACTGGCTGGGTCCGAAATTATCTGTTTACCGTGATTAAGAGCCAACGCATTGATATCGGAAATAAGAGAATTGTAGGCGGCCGGAACTTTCGCAGAGTCCGCTTTGAGAAGGAGCGAGCATTCAGTTTTCATCCAAATAGTCTGTTTTTGCAATGCAGTTTGAGAAAACGGTTCTCGAGAAACGAAGCAACATATTTTTCTCCATATTATTTGTATGATAGACATCATTTCCACGGGGTTCGATAATGAATCCGATGGAAGACTTTTGGCGACCGCTTGAGAAATCACACTCGCATCTTCTAGACTGATATGATTCCAGTCAGTACGGAGAGATAACGACTTTACAAGCTCCAGAAGAGAAGCGCGAACTTTGTCATAGTTCCTGGGACGGGCCACAAGTCGCACAAGAACTCCAAACAGAGACGCCATGTAACCGGGTCGATGTTGATCGGACATCGATTGTAGAATGCTGCCCCACGGAATTCGTGCCACGATCTGAGAGACGAACGAGGCACAATCGGGGGAACGCGTGTCGAGGCACGTCTCCATCGCGGTAATGGCCAGTCTCGACGGCCACAGGGCTTGCCAGTTCAGTCGAACCAACTGCCGTTCCATCACATCATAGTAGTGTTGTGTTCCGTGAGTTAGGATCGACAGTTTCTCACAGTAGTACTGCCACACCAGTGATTGGATGTTCTGCATGCCCGGTGGAATGCTTGAATTGAAATGGAGACCAGACAAGAATTCGATGAATCTGTCCAGAACCAGTAACGCCTGCGTCTCATGCGATGGCGAAAACGGTGGGTGAGTCGGCGAGTAAGGAGCGATGAGTGGTGAGAAGACAGCCGCCACGCGGGCAAAGGAATCGTAGCACTCTTGTTGCAATACATTCGTAGACTTGTTCGGCTCATATCCGTCGCGAATCGGCACGAAAAGGAAGAGTTGGGCAAGGCGTGTGATGGGTTCCATGTATCGAGACCATACTCTGGAAGAGGAAGAAATACTCTACAGATCCCTGCCGAGCAAACTCACACATAGAAATTCGGTAATTTTGTCCTGGCTTCATCTAATCTCTTGGCCAACACCCTCGCGCATTCATCTGCTTTAGCAGCACCAAGTTCTAGTGAACTCTTTGTCCTCAAATACTCCTTCGCATCTAATTTATCGACGATAGCGTCGAATAAACTAGCAGGCGTCGAGTTGGTGTTGCATCCTTCGAGAGCAAGATCCAATCCGCTGACGATGTTATCCGGGAAGTGATGGAACACGAAAAAGATAACATGCTGAAAGCTCAACAGCGTTATACCCCCATTTTCTAATTTCTGACCTGTAGACAGAGGGAATGAAGTGGCGACGCAGGGTCGGGTTGACTGGCAAGATTAGCGAAAGCAATCGGAAGAAGAGCAGCGAATTGATGAGGTGGTAGGCCGGCGGCAGCTTGTTGCATACCAAGGCGACCTGAAATAGTCTGCGTCTCTTCAACTCGCACGTGTCTAGGTTTGCTCGTCGAATATGGGGTTTTCTCCGCAGTTGGCAAACTTCACGGCGAACAACACAGAAAAAAATTTCCACGCATTTTAATGGGAAAATCTGATTCTAGTCAAAGAAAATGAATGCTGGACCATCGGAGCTCGAGATCGATGAAACTCTTCATCTGGTCCGCATGTGTATACAACGAGAGTTCATCCATTACTTGGAAACGCTTCCAGGTACAACTCTCTTCTAATAATTGAAAAATCGTAACTTCTGACAGGAACGAAAGAGTTATTCATCGACAAGTGTCTTCTTAGACCCATCGACATGATTGCGACCTCTTCAGATATGAAACGACACGGCGTGAAAAAAATTATGCACTTTGATTTAAACAAATCACCGCAAGTACGAAAAACTGTTAAAGGCATCATGAATTCTGAATAATTTCAGGCATGGAATGTGGAAGTAGACCAACGGGTTTTCTTTCTTCGACCACACGTGGACAATGCGAAAAAAATTGTTGAGTACGTTGAGGAAGCGACAGATAACAAGTCGATTTGTGTGATTTGGTGTAATCAAAGGCTAGAAGAGTGCGATTTGATATTTGAATCATCTGGAGTCATTGGATGCGTTACACAGCTGAGCCTCAACATGTGCCTTCTACCCCTCGAAAGTGATCTGTTTTCGCTACAACACGTCGAATCAGCTCAACCAGATCTGTTTTCGGTAGCCAACATGTTCGTGGCTCTTCAGAACTTGTATGGCGTGATTCCGACGATTTATGGACTGGGCTCGGAGCCGAAGAATTTATGGAATCTTGTTCACACGATGTGCTCTAACAATGAGCTACGAGCTCGGCCGGATCAACCGATCAGTCATTTGTTCCTCTTCGATCGTCAACTCGACCCTGTTCCTGTTCTGCTGACTGGTGCTTCTTATGAAGGTCTCCTCCACGAGTTTTTCACTATTGACTGCGGGAAACTCGCATTCCCAATAGACATGCGCAAGCAAACGCCCATCGGTCCGCTGGATTTCGACTGGGTTGAGATCAATCCGGATGACGATAAGGAAGCGCAACAAAAGAACAGAGGAGAGACTATCAAATTGGACAACTGTGAGGACATTTTTGCATCAATCCGAAACAAGCATGTAACAGCGGCGCTCGAGTTCCTACATGCGAAAGCAAAGTCCATACAGAAAAGCATCGAAAAGTCGGCAATGATAGATGACGTGGCCGACTATCGGAACTTTGTCGAGAAAGATCTTCGAGCTTTAAAATCAGACCACAAACACTGCGAATTGCATATAAACGCGTGTGAGATGATGATGAACAAAGTGAAAATGGAGGACTATCGAACTATGTTCAAGTTGGAACATGAGATGCTGCTGGGAACAGTAACCCACGAAGATTACTTTGATTTCGTCTTCGAAAGAGTTCCCATGCGTTCTTGTCGGGATGTTGTGCTCTCAATGATGTCATTGGCATCACTGAAGTTGGACGGAATACCCGATGACGCATACGACGAATTCGTCGAGATGTACCTACAGAAGTACGGGTACGAAAACATGTTCGAACTGCAAAATCTTCGAAATTCTCGTGTAATTTATGCTCGCCGTCATATTATGCAAGACCGTTCGATTTCCGAACGTGCGCGAATATGGGAAACTCTTGCCAGAAAGTTTCGTATTGTGAAAGGAAACGAGCCCATGGACATGTCAAATCCAACGGATATGAGCTATGTGTTCGGAGCACGAATAGCACCTCTGCTTTGCAAAATTGTAGAAGACACCATCGAGAACGGGTGGAATCGCGCCGAATATGAGAAGATAATGGGTGAGTTAGTAATCTCAATAACAAGAAGGTAACAGATATTTCCAGGGAAGGACAAGGTTCTTGTTGAGGAAAATACATACATCGCTGCGGATCGTCGTCCAGATAACCGGACACGGAAGGCAATTATGGTGTTCGTGCACGGCGGAGTCACTTATTGGGAGGTGGCTGCACTACGGTAGTTTTAATAAATCAAAGATAACCGGATGAAATCTTATTCATTTAGGCTTCTCGCTTGTCAAAAAAACTTCCGAATTCTCATATGTGCTACTCATTTCATAAACAAAAGAGACTATTTGGAAGTGAGAGCACAAGATGCTTCCTCAGTTTTTCAATAATAACGGGATAGTGTACTTTACGGATTTCTTCCGCTTTTTAGAAATATAATAAAGTATTGTTTATGGACTCACCAAGTAGCTGCAGAGCCATCTTGCTTCGTTCTGGCATTCTGACGGCGTCCGAAAGTTTGCGGTATGCTGTGCACAAGTCGTCTGAATTTAGCACTTCCGGTGTGAATGCCTGAAAGAATCGAACTGTGTCTAAAGACTTTAATTCCTTGGTGCGCGTCTAATGCGCATCTTAATTGAATTGAGTTGAATCTGACCTCAACGAGCGGCTCGGAGAGCACAAAACCCTCCAATGCCAATTGCATGACGTCCATTTGCTCTTCGGGGCGAAATTTGACAAACTCCTGAATTAAAATTGTGAGTTGGTTGACTGATTTTTGAATGCTCACCTCTCCCACAGCTCGTAACGAATGGGTGAAGGCTTCCGAAGCAACACAAAACAGAAGTTCATTCTCGCCGACTGAAGAAGTGATGAGATAGAACACTGACCTTCCCGTCAGCTGCACATTGTTTCTGTTGGCAGGAGCCAACGTGGATGCCATTTTCGCTAGCGTTCTGGAGATATGTTCCATGCTCGCAGTTGCCACCGCAGCTTTGTCCATCAATGAGGCGTTGAGTTCGTTCCAGAATTCGATGCGTTTGTTCCGATTCATGCTCATTTGTGCATCTGTCTCGGCGTTCAACACGTTCGTCTGCACATTCATAGTGCACGCTTTCGGCTTTGAGCAATATGAGCACCGGATCTCAACAGGCACTGTCTGCGGTGTTGGTTGATACAGTTTCGTGATAAGTTTACAGTAGGACTCATCGTCGACCGCCATTTTGTCTCCACACTGAGTATATTGTCTGAAAGAACGTATTTGATCATGTAACGCTAACGGTTAAAACGAACTCGGCAAGTTTTTTGATGGAATTTATGAAGGGAGTGGTTAGCTGCATGACTGCATGTTGTTGGAAAAGAATTGTTGGACTGAGATTTGGGGCTTGGGGTAGTCCAGAATGGACAGGAAGCACTGGGAACGGTTTGGCAGCAGTTCTACTTGCACGAGGAGACCCAAGATCCGGAGGAAGCGGAGAATTTCGAGTTTTCGAAGACAGCTGACACGTCACGGAATACAACTTTTGCTCTGCAAACTCTTCCGAAGACATCGCGGGCATGTTAATGAATTCAAGCCACAGGTTTTTATCGCCAGAAAGGATCATTTGAAGGAGATAATCCAGGTCGAAAATGGAGTAATCGAAGCCTGTCCGAAGGACCTCGTGTTTCGTGAACAGCCAGCCAATGACTGCTTTCGCGAGTCCTTTCGTCTCGATGCTCGTCTCTTCGATTGCTTTCCGGCACTGGGCCATAACATCCGCAGCCTGTGGATCATCAATCAGTCGACGTGCAAAACAGTGATTTGAATTATTGGCTGGTCGCAGTCGATAAACGGATCCGGCGAGTTGCTGCAGAAGAATGGGCAGGAGGGGAGTGTCTTTGCATGTGGAGATGAGCTTAGCCCATCGCAAAAAGGCGATCCGTTCTACGGGAATCGTCATTGAGCATTTCGAGGCAGCTTTTTTCACAGCAGTGTCCAATGTATGCTTCTCTTTTTTAGCCAGCGCTTCGAAGAATTGTCCGTAGAACGTGTTAAAAGACTTTTGTTCCACTCTCAGCATCAAATAAGAAGCGAACGGTGATATGCCGAGCATCGAGTCGGGGATCAGTGGGGAGACGGTTGTGTCCGATGAGAACACCGAAAAGAGCCCTTTCGATTGATTTTTCTCTGCTGCTAGTTGTTGCTGAAAACCATTTCTTCAGTGGAAATCATTGAATCTCCTAAACTGTACCTGATAAGTTTGAAAAAGCATGGAAATTATATCGAAGAGATTTTGAGTGTCATTCACGAATGCTATTCTGGCAATAGTTCCAACGATCTGATAGGTGACTGCGTCTTCGTTCCATCCAGTCCTTGCAGAACACAAAAGTGTCATCCAAGCTCGAAGAAAGTCTCGAGGCGGCAGTTTTGCCGAATAGTACGAAATTCCGGAACAGATGAGACGAACTATTGGAGTGGGAGTCGAAGAGATGCCACTGAGCCATTGAACAGCGTATGGAAGTTGATCTATATGCAAAAGGCGTTCGAAAGTAGCCATGAAGCTGGAAAGAATAAAAAGTTAGTGGAAGTAGTTGGAAGAGCTCACTTCTTGTCAGCAGCCATCAGATTCACATTTTGGTAGTGTTGGGCAATGAGTCGGGAGAGCAAAACGACGCAAGCAACCGAACTTCCGGACGAAACGAGGTCTGATAGAAGAGGTACTCCTTTCTCCAGATACACGACCACGTCATCTTCGTAGTTCTGCACGATTCTCACATAATGCGCAGTCAAGTCATTTTGCACCAAATCCGCCGGAATTGCCGGAAGTTTCAACTTGACCAACAAGTCCCAACAAAACTGCTGGAAAAGTGACTCGGCGTCGCCAACTTTGGAAGCAAGTTTTGATATTTGCTTTATCGACTTCGATATCATACTGTTCGAACGAGAACAATGAACAGAGTGCGCTTTGACAATGGTGTCTGCAGCGATCAGATGCACGTCCACGTCGATCCATAGATTCTGTCCATCGGCTGACAATCCCCAGTGAAGACTTGAGAGAACTCGACGAGCCAATCGATTTGCTCCATGTTCAGGTGGGTTGTTGATGAGCCATTTTCCGATTATGCTGATCATTGGCTCCGTGAGTCGGCACTCGAAGAGACGAGAAGAAGAGAGCACATTGATAGCGTACGAGTCCATGTGTTGGAGATTCCGATCAATGACAATGAGCAGTTGATGAAGTGTGTCAGGACGTTTGGTGAGGATCTGACCGATCGCCTCGCCTCCACACTTGTATAGCTCGCCTCGAGTGGACTCTTCGCAGAAGCAAACCTGAATTCAGATAAACTATCGAAATTAAATGTGTATCCAATACATCAATCAGTTCTTTCAGCAACTGTCCACCATCCGCGTTCGAAAACGAGCCAATAGACGCCAACGAATTGATTAGAAACTCTGAGTCTTGTGCGTCGAGATCTCTAATTCGCTTCATGATCCCTTCTGAAACAATAGCAGAATGACTATTTCAATTCAAAAACAAGTGCAACACTCACGACTTTTTATTCTCGCTTGAACTTCACAGATTGGCGTATCGTAGATTTCGTGAATCGTCATCTTCTGTGTGGAGCGTAGCGCATACTCGCATCTGTTCCGACATTCTTCAGAGACGACTCCGTACGGGAGGGCCACTACAAATTGGAAGAGACCGACGCTGTCGCGGTGAATGAGGTAATTGAGTGCCAGAAGAACGATCCGATCCACCTCCTTTTGAAGATGACTCTCGTCAGCTGGCGCTACTTGATCACGGATAAGACGCCAGTTAGAGCACAATTCTCGTACGCTATGCCTGAACTTTTCGGTTATTTTCGGTTTTTTTGTCGTGATTCTCACTTGAGACTGATTCCGATCTGTTTGCAAAACATTTTATACCCGGGCTTCGCGTAATTTGTCAGACCGTTGTCGAGAATCTTCATGAGGAGCAGTTGGAATGCAACCATTGCGGTGAACTGAGATCCTTTTTCGGTATCTGAAGAGTTTTCATGAGATGTGTTTTTTCAGAATGCAACTCACATGAAGTGAAAGCAAGATACGCAATGGAGTAAAGCTCGGAAATGGGAATCTGATCGAGAAAAGAGGTCAGATCTGTCTCGTTGATTGTGACGAAAGAGAACTCATTCGGTTCGCCGTAGTCGTCGTCTGCCAAAATCTCCCATGTCGATTCTTCTTTTTCAGATTGTGCGACGTGGCGGAGAAATGACTCGCGAGATTTGATAGGATTCATGAGGTGAGTGAGCAGGGCAACACAGTAGTTCAACTTGAGACGAGGAGAACACTGAGACTGGATGAACGTTTGGGTGAATGGAGCAGCCCATTGATCGATCGGAGAGGGAAGTCGGAGGAGGTGACAGAGAATGAAGATTCCGTCGTCACAAGATTGTCGCATGTTCATTATGCAAATCTATAAATTTCTATGACTCACATTTTGATGGAGGCAAATACTCACCAATTCTTTGACCCATCCAACAAGTGTGTCAATGAATCTCTTCGAAAGCCTCGGATACCTCAGATGATAGAACAGATCGGAGAGAGCCGTCCGGAGAGCAGCTCGTCCCGGAGTAGCGGGAGCCGTCTCAATTACTGAAAAGTTCTCCTTAGTTCGCTAGAAAGATGTGGAACTTACGACAAGGCGGGCTGTGAGTAGTCAGTCCATTTTCGGCCATAAAATTGTTATTGATTATTATGATTTGCCACTGAATCTGTAGCGCCAGAGATCGAAACGAAGTTTCCTCACTCAGAGTGTGATCCATGAGATTCGTTCTGTTAGTGGCCAGAAGTTTCTTCATCTGATCCAGAACCTCTTTTTGCAGTCCGTAAGAGAAGTATGTCGCTTTGCCTGTTCCATCGTTGTTGTCTCCGCATTTCCCCTTTCCTTCTACCGTCAATGACTGTTGAGCCCAGCATCCGACAAGGCACTTTTGGAGTTCTTCCGTATTCTCTTTTCCTTTCACTTCACTAACAGTCATGTTATCGCAGACGTCCTTCAATCTTTTGAGCATTGGAAAAAGAGTTCCTGATTGATTCGGAACTTCTTCAGATCGGATGAACTGATCGACGAACTTATCGGCGTATTCGTAGAGTGGATTGTGATAGAACTCCACAAGGTCTTCCTCTGTCATTAGACCGTGTTCGTTTCTTTCGTATGAACAGATAGAAGGATACAATGGCGGAGCTTCACCATCTCGTATCCTTTCGTGTTCAACAGGCGCCGACATCCGAATTTTTTCCTGTAGAACTGTATTTTTTGCAAAACTGAAGTGTCACAATACTCACCGGTAGGGCAGTGGCCGAATGTGAGTGTTGCATTTGTCGTCCATTGATGGCCGGATACACTTGTGGATGATTGAGAGCTGCAGTGTAGGAAGGAAGTTCAGAAAGTTCTGGTAAGGCTGGGTACGGTGTCGCAGCAGCCACACTTCTTTTGGGAGCAACGGACGGGGACGGGTCCCTGGTTGTTTCTGCTACCATACTTGTGCTTCGCGGGAAAATGAGGTTACGAGGAGGAATCGGTGGCGCATCTTGTTCTTGGGAAGTTCGCTGAAAAGAATCCCTGTTAACGCTTCGTAGTTAATTAAAATCGTACTGGTGGCGGCGGAGCGGGTCTGACGGGACTATTCCTGGAATCTCGCAGAGCTGCGGCTGGGGAATTCTCTTTCTCATTGCAAACTTCCGCTTCTTCGGTGTCGCTGAGAATTCTAAAAACGCAAAATCAAGGTCCAAAAAAGCGTTGGTCGAAAACGCACTGTTCCTCTGGTTCCGGAGACACTGATCTTTCTCGGTGTTCCTGTAGAACGTGTGTGGGAACCTGAAGAAAGTACTTGAGCGTGAGAACAACTCCTCCTTTTTATTGCTCACCTCAGGAAGACGGACACCGTTTACGACAACTGGGCGAGCGGGAATCGCAGGTGCGATGTCACTTTGCGGCCGGTCGCGATGTTTTGGTTTTTTCGGACGGACCAACTCCGCCATTTTGTGTCTGAAACTTGTTCATTTTATAACAGTACATAACATTTTAAAAAATTAGGGGAGAGAGCAGTACGATTCTTGTGCAAATTGTATCTTTGCAGTGATCAACATGCACTATTTTTGCTCGCTAGCTGGTCAGCGCTTTTTTAGGAAAACAAAGACTCTATTTAGAACCAGAATTGAAATATGACTCATTCACAAGAGAGGCATGCGATCCGCCGGGACAGCAAACACAAGAACCTGACTGAAAGCACGTGAAATTTATGACGACAATCTACGCAGTCTACCGTCATCGTGTTTGCACACATTCTCGGGTATGTCGAGACAGGCTGTGACCCGGCCGGCGGCAGGTGGTGCTAGATGTCCTTTCATAAGACCGGGGCACTGGCCGGGCAAAAACAGAAAAAAGATACGAACATCTGCTCAAAACGCCCGACGAGGAGAGTATAATGTTGAGAAGGTTTTGGGAAAGAGGCAGAGCAGCATTGATCGTAAAGCGCCCTGGGTGACCAGACTGATAAGAATGAGAAATGCTGAGGAAGCGTTTCTTGTTTTCCCGCTCGAAATACCTATTTCATTATTTTGCAGGGATGGTACCGAGAGGATCGATAAAGCAGTTGACAAAAAACAATCAGAACATATGAAAGTGATCAAACTTTATTGTTGAAAGACGCGAAAGACACCTTATGGGTTGTACTCGATGGGCAAGTTCTTGCGACGAACCATACCGTCTCCCTGGAACCACTCGCGACGGAACTGCTTGGCGGCACCGTCTGGGGTGTTGGTCCACTCGATGGTGATACGGTCGTTGTTGGTGTCCTCCTGTCCGTAGGCGAACGCATCGCAAGAGACGGCGAGAAGGACGGCCTCCTTGGGGTCGAGGACTCCGCATGGTGGGTCGACTCCGAGACGCTTCATGTTGGTCGTCTTGATTCCGTATCCGATACGACGGGCCGACGAGTTGATCACCTTGATGTGGTAGGTGTGCTTGTCGTCGTACGGCGCGTTGAAGACGATCTTCGTGTTCGGCTGGGTCTGGATGTCTCCTGGTGGGACGGATTGGGCCATGTTGATTGGATGGAGTTGGTTGAACTCTATGGAGACACTGAGCCAAAGACACCCTTTTATAGCATTCTTATCGCGCTCTAGATCTCGATTTCAATCTGATAACGGAGTTCACGTGGAAAATGATGACAGTTGGGAGAAGCTCCCTTTTGCTGGGATAAATGGGTGCCATTTGTGTCCATACATTTAACACAATTCAACATTGAGTACTCAGGCGACGCTCGCATCTAAATTTGGGAACATTTGCAGTTCGGCGGAGCGGGAATTCAAACCGCACATCTCCGAAGCTTTCATGATGCCCCCTCATCAGTTCCTTCTCTCCGTGATCCCCTTCTCTCAATTCTTCGGAGTGTGAGTAAATGTTTGAAACGGTATCTTCGGAGGGGGAGGCGAGGAAGCATGCGGAAGGACGGAGAGACGAGACACTTTTGACAGGTAATTAATAGCCAGTTAGTGTGAATTTCTGCGATTGCCAATCCAATTCCAATTCGCACCACGTACGTACGAGTTTATCGCTGATTCGTCCTTGCCGAATTGAAACATTTCCTCGCTTATCTGCCACATCTTCCGGACGAGAGATTAATGGCGTTTCGAATAGGAGGAATTGAACGGGATATATCAATTCAAATGCGAGAGAGAATTCGACGAGACGATCAATGAGCATAACGGAGAAGAAGAGGAGGACAGTGTGCGGGAAGGAGAGACGCAGAGAGAGAGTACTGTAGGTAACTGGTTCCGAGAAGTGTTGTCATCGCGGGGCCAAGTACAGTATCACCTGTGATTTCTGATTCTTCTGCTCCCTCCCCGATCCCCTTCCAGCGTGTGCTTCGTGTCGTCCATTTGTCGTCGTTCTTTTTGGTGATATGATCTACCGCCGAATCGTGTCCGCGCCGGCCAAGTTTATTCAGCAATGATTAATCGCCGGAGACGTTCGCGCATTTTTTCCAAAGGAAGCGGCACTTTGTGTTGCGTTCTAGACGGCAAGCGCTTTGACAAAAACTGAGGAGAAATGAGAGGAAGATTAGATGGGAAACTGATGAGACCACTTACGGGAGTACTGTAGGACTGGTTTCGAGCAGTGTTTCCCAGAAGACCCAATTGTTTCGCAACTCCACCCATCTCATTACAGTAGGTGTCGTCCTTAGCACCTTATCATTTATCACTCTTCTGAATGCGATCCCATGATGATGTGGGTTGCGTCGTCGGCACCAGTGCCACTTAATCATGACAAATGAGAACCGATTCGCCCTAATTGGCTCGCTTCGTCCCGGAAGAATGAAACCCTCTGCGGGGTGTAATATTCAATCACGATCTCGTCTCTCCCCTCCGTCGTCTTCATTCCGACTTCTTCCGACCGTCCGTCTCACCCAATCTCCCACTATTTCCAGCCATTGAATCACATTACTCGCCACATTTCGAGGTGAGCGGTTCGCGCAACACAATCAACTGAATGTTGCTTCTGCGCCCGTTGGCATACCGTACTCCCAGACACCCCCTATTGGTTCCCTTCGATGGCAGTACTGTTTCTGAAGACGGAGCACGAGGAGTCTTCCGTGTTTATTGTTTGCTCCCTTCCCTTGTAGTCCTCGTCCTATCAGCTCTTCATCGTGCAACAAATTGGTCTACACTCGGCTTCTTCAAACGTCTTCGTTTCGCTGCTTTTATCAGTCTGACATAGTATGTGATTGTGTGTGATGATCGTGCACACAATAACGCTCTCTCTCTCGCTCTCCGCACACGTTGTCGTGCGAAACGAATCAAACAGATAAAAAGTTCTTATTTTCAGCCTGATCGCACTCGATCGTTGCCCTTTTCGAGCGATACTCTTCCCCTTTAGTTCAATAAATTAATCGTCGCCAGAGGAGAGAATTGATAATAGACAGAGAGGCAGTGACGTGCTCGAACTGTTTCTCCTCTAAATCCTTCGTATTCCGATCAGCTGCTCTCGTTCCGCTTCTAATCGTAACTCTCTCAAACTGTTTGTGTACAAAGTGTGCCATCTGCGTTTTGATAATATCGTCAATAGTACCAACATGTTAAAAGTGATGTCCAACCAGTCGGAAACTTCTTCCGCACTGATAACTCTCCGCCGAGTCTGCGGAGAACCCTCAAACAGCGGATGACGTGTCACGTCTTCTTCGTTCAATTCAAGGCTAACTTATCCGCGATTCGTGTGGGCACCCTCAGCAGCAACAGCAGGGGCGGCCAATATTTGTCACTCACCTGACTAATTGTTTGGTTAGACCTACAACATCCCGGCGGCGCGGCGTCCGTCCGTTTTCAACCTATTGATAGATACACTCACGTACAACAATCCACAGGTAATTGTGGGGGGATTAGAACACGTTTCACTGATTGCATTCTGTCCGTTGCGCTCCTTTTCATTGTTGTCGAGGGGGGCGTCCGTTCGCTGCTGCTTTTTCTTCTTCTTCTTATAACACACGAAACATATGTACATTTGAATGTAAATAAAATGTAAACGTGTGAAATGAGGTAGAAGTGTGTGTGTGTGAGGGAAGAGAACGAAAGGTGAAAACTCCAACTGAATCGAGGCGAATTGATAAAAAAACATGAAATGCGCGGCGCCGAAATTGAAAGTTTCAATCGAGAGAGAGAGAGGGACGACCGTTCACTTCTGCTGCTGCCATTTGCGATTGTTTGTTTAGTATAAGTTACCGTAACCCCTTCTCGAACGTCTTCTTCTCGAACGTCTTCTTCTCGAGTCCTTTCACTTTTTCTTCTTCTTCTTCGCCTACTCTCAGATTCAGAATCATCCAATTTTATGCTAGAAAACGCCGGAAATTCCGTCTCCGCAATTTGCCTCTTTCGTCAAGTTTTTGCTAATTAGGTCATTGTCGGATTAGTCGTGTAGCTAGTTTCCTCTTTCAGCCCCAACCGCTTCGTTCGATTCGCGTCATTCTGTGCGGGTCCACCCACACACTGATTTCCAGCTCAACCTGACATCACACTCGGTTTCGTTACGTAAAAGGCTGCGTGGAGACAGTGTGTCCGGGGCGAGAGCGCCTAGACAGTGTGCTGATAAAAGTGACCATTTTGGAGAAGCGGCGCGTCGTGCACCATCGAAAACTAAACCGATAACAAGTGATAAGAGGAGACAGCGGACAGGCAGGGAAACACAGAGAGAGACGGAGAGAGAGACAAACGGCGAGCCATTTGAAGTTTCTTTTTGTATATACGGCCATTCCGATCTGATGAGTCTCCGGCAGTTCGTCACAACACACTTCCTCTTCTACCGAATTCCAGCGATATCAGCAGAGCGACGACGACGGGAGAAGTACGGAATCGTCTTCAAATTCCACCCAACCGGACTCTTCTGGTTCCAGTCACCTGTGGTTCCTCTCGTATCCCCTATCCGTTTTTCATGATTCACTCCTACTGTTTTGGGTGCGGTCGCGCGTGATTTTTGCACTTTCTCTTGATGAACATCTCTCTTTCTTTACCTCTCTCTCTCTCTGTCGATTTGTGTCTCTTTCATGTTGTTTTCTCTAAATTCGGATGGAATTCAAATTTCATAAGTCTTCTGCAAACTCACTTCCGAACGTGCCTCGAATGATGAGTCTTATCAGTCGTGACTTATAATCTGACCGTCACGTAAGAGTTTCAATTTCAGCCCCGGCCCGAAAGTGTTTAGTCTCGTCTCGGTTCTATTCAGATTCCCCCCGGCTTCTGAGGTTACTGTAGATCAGGGCTTATCAGTGTAAAAATTGACCTGTGATCAGCTGCCTCGCGCTCACTCATTGTTGTTGTGTAATGGCATAATCAGAATGGAGCGGCGACAGTACCTTCCGAAAGTTGGTGTCATTCTTCGAATACCCGCCTGTCGTCACTTCAAAGGATTCTTGTTTTTTCGTCCAAAAATTCGCAGGTCGGACGGACGCAGAGAAGCGGGGAGAGAGAGAGACACCAGGCCTCCCCTAATTGATTATATGATATGATTGAACATGACTTCTTCACTCGCTTCTCCCCCCTGCCACCACCACTTTTTTCATCTTCTTCTCATTCAGAGAAGACGTTGAGAGAGAGAGAGTGGCGGTGGAGGTCTCGTTGTTTCCATTTTGAACCGTTTTGCCACTAATTCATTGGCAGCAGGCGACCGGCGGAAAGCGAAATCTCGCAGGTTATCACTTGACTGATTCGAAGTGATTTCTGGCACTCGTGGCATCCGCCTCTAAGTGGCCATCTAGCTCCAGAAACCGAATACTCTTCCCATATATATATCTCTCTTTTTCTTAAGAACAGTCGTCCCCCCGTCTCGAGACGTCAGTAGGTCCTCCAAAGGTTGTGATAATATATCACTGGCCGCAGATTTATCGTCGGTCGCTGTCTCCCGGAATACGGTAGCTTCATCTCCCGTTCTTTCTCCCAAGTACGTCTCGGAGCAAGCATTTCCTTGTTCTGCCAGTTGCACATCATCCACTCCGAATCCTAAAAAAACACATCTTCCGGTCTCGATCCCTTTCACTTATCACCCTCATTTTCATTTTTGCCGCTTTTTTTTCGATCGAGACAGCCGCCAGCAGACGATCATAAACCATTTTCTCCCCTCGTTCTTCTTCTTCTTCCCTCAACGACTGCCCCCAGAAGAAGTGGGCGGAGTCTGTGATCAGCGATTGGGTTGTTGCAGTCGGTGTTGCCTCGGGGCCGTCGTCTTCTCTCTCCCAGCACGCCTTCGTCCGTCCCTCCCCCCTCACACCTCTTCCATCCGGCGGAGGACCATCCGGAGCCAAGACACCCCCTTCTCGTCTTCTCCTCCCGCGTGTTCGCCCGCTCTCTTTTGATCGTTTCGCTCTTTTTCTCTCGCTCTATTTCTTGTCTCTTCAGTAGAGTAAACATACACAAACACAGTTTTTCTTGCTTTTTCTTTTCAATTCCAATACACAGAAATTAGTTTGCAGCCCGCACTGGATAAGAACTGTTTGACTTTGAAACCGATCCGGCAGCCACTCTCCGATGATGATCCGAGCCATGGAGCACACTCAGCCGAACTATTCGACCATCAACGACGCAGTGAGTCTCTTCTTCTCCTTCTCCTTCTTCTTCTTCTATCTCTCACTTCTTATCATCAAAGCTTACTGGGTCATCACTTTGATAATCACATCACTCTGAAACTTCTCTCTCTTTGATCCATATCACTTCCGTCTGCGTCTCGTCTCCGTTCAATTTTTGTACATTGCAAAGTATTACGAAAGTGTGGCACGCACATACGAAAATACTGTCTCCTTCGTCTTCTCTGCCTTCTTTTTTAGCCAGGTACATACCACACGCATATAAATTACGTACAATAGAGGCGAAGAGGTGGGGGGTTGACTCACTACCCGGGCCCTATTCAGCGTGTTCCTCCGTCCGGTCGACGAGACTTTTCCTCGTCCTCCTCGTCTCGAGAAAATCACTTTGTTGCTTCCATTTTTGTCTCTCGGGGGGTTTCGTCGACGGAAAGACGGCTAATCAATGATGATAATCACTGGTAGACAGTGCGCAATATCCGGAGGGTGCCAGAGATATGGAATGGTTGCGTCGAGAGGCTGGACGCCCAGAGAAGTCGGTGTGTATTAATTAATGGCACTGGTTTTTTTGGAAGTGTCGAGAGGGCAAAAGACGCAGACGGAGAGACGCACACGTAGTTGGCAACATTTCTGGAATTCCTTTTGAGAGCTGTGATGGGTATCTGTGGGGGGCTGACTCATCGGAACACTTGAATAGACGGGCATAAATTACGCGTTCTCTCATTCAATGGCTTTTCCCCAAACAAACAGTTTGCATCATTACAGGAATGGTCCGATATCTACGAGTTCATCGAAAGGGACACCAAAACTGTTCCGGTCATCGAGAGTGAGTGACTTCCGATCCAGAACCCATCATCAAACTGTGCACTTGTTCAGGCTTGGACTGCCGTCCGGCGTTCTCTCCACTCGTGACTCCGAACCTGAGCTCAGCCGGAGCCAACAAATCCCGATTCGCCCAAGTGCATGTTCCGATGAGAGAACCGCCGAGCATGCAGCTCCCGCCGCCCGTCCCTCACTTCCAGGCCCCACTCTCCCCTCCGCCACCACCCCCACCTCCGGTGCAAATTCCCGAATACAGTCCCCCTCATCCGCCACCGAACTATCAATACCAGGAGATGTACTATCATCCCATTCCTCCCACCCCGATCACTTCTTGTTATGACGTGGCAACCACATCATACGCCAATCCACCGTACTACACAGAAGTGACGACGACGCCGATGCCGCCTCCAGTCGCCGTCACCCATCACCAATTGAGTCCCCCGGCTCCACAGAAGATTGACACCCCTCCGTCGAGCCCCGAGACGGCGTCACTAGGTCCGATCGCTTCCCAACTACCGAGCATCAACTCCGAAATCAACATGCGACGGTGGGTGATTCCGATAAGCCGTAGATCAATGTTATGATTGCCGAAGCGTTTCTCTCTCTCTCCCCCTTTTTCTCTATCCAACGGCGGGAGATCTTTTGATGGAATGCGCGAAAAAACGCGGGGGCAGATAGTAGGAGAAAGGATGCATGGCCGAATCGATTAGCTGTTTACAACCAAATAAATCAAAAGCAATTTCTTCTCCGAAGACCAATCTTGGCGGCAATATGAAAAGAGCGGTGCGCGCGCCGCCAGTGTCAAACTTTACCTTGTCATGCAAATCAGTGCATTTGGATGCGTGCGCGGGCGTCACAGGCTCACAGTAGGTGGTCTAGTGCCACTTTCTTCCTCTTTGCGCTAAACTGCCGATGAATCTGGTTCAGCGTCACGCAATCACATAAGGAAATGTGACAAATTGCAGTTTCGCTCCCCCCGTCTCGGGAGGAAACTGCATGCAAGATAGAGAGGGAAGAGGGAGTGAAAGTGCCACGTCACGCACGTGCTCAAACAGAGAGCCTCGAAATCCAGTTAGTGCCCTGATTAGTCACTCGACTCTATTTCTGCCACCCCCACCCCCGCCGCCGCGCTGCTAACGGTTTCCATGTTGTGTTGACACAATACTTCTTTCGTTTCGGCGCCCCGGCGACACGGTCAACGATCGGCTTAGCGGGGGCCGCCGCCGCGCGTTCCGCAAAAGAATACAATCACAGATAATCAATCAAGTCGCGGTGACAACTTGTTGTGCGAAGAGCGCATTTCTCACGTTTCATCGTCATTGTCGACGGTCATCACAGAGTCCGAGGGGGCAAAGAAAGAGCGGGTGGGGGGCTCCGCGGAATCTGGGGAATCTAGCTGATGCCCTTGTAGATCAGTTCAGGGTCACGCACCTCATGTTTCGTTATTTATCACCGCCGCCTCAAACAACACAACCGCTTGTCGCTCTCATCTCTGATCATCAACGAATTCGATTACAGACTGCCGCACTACGATTCAACTCGCTCCTCGCCCTCCTCCACTTCCGATGACACGTCCAGCGAGCGATCTCCGCCGCGCAAATTACGTATCAAGAACCCAAATGACAAGAAGATGGTCGTGCACGCGTGCACGTATCCGGGCTGCTTCAAAAAGTGAGCGAGGGAGGGAGGGAAAGAGATGAGAACGAACGAGTTTCAGATACTCCAAGTCGTCTCATCTGAAGGCTCACGAACGCACTCACTCTGGGGAGAAGCCGTTCGTGTGCAGATGGCAGAACTGTTCGTGGAAGTTCGCACGAAGCGACGAGCTCACACGGTAACTCAACGAGACGTTCCGACGGTTTCTAAGCGTAACTGTTCTCTCAGACACATGCGGAAGCACACCGGCGACAAACCGTTCCGGTGCAGTCTCTGCGATCGAAACTTTGCCCGTTCCGACCATCTGAGTCTTCATATGAAACGTCACAATTCAATGTAATCTCAATCATCAGCTCATCATCATCATCATTCCGACTGCTTTAACAATCTATTTATGCTCCTCCCCACTGAGATCCCTCGTTGCCCACGTCTGTGTTATCTCGTCCCCCTTCCTCTCAATTCAAAGAAATACTGGTCCTCTCTCGTTTCCATCATCCTCCGTCGCTCCAACATTCTTTTCAATTCCGTGTTCCACTGCCCTCCAATTCCGAGTTTTCAATAAAAACCGAATCATTTCTAAGCTTTCAAGAATGGAGAGGAAACAGTCGATGGACTGTATCTTCAAAGATCCGAACGGAGCCGCTGCGAAGCCAGTTGCACCAAAACTTATAGCAGTGAGAATGAGAAGAACGTCTTCTGACAGAAACTGATCATTTCAAGGTTAACCCTTTGAATATAGTGATCGAGCCGAGAGGTGGTCGAATCGAGAAGAGTCTTGAGCTGAAGTGAGCACTGAGACGTTGAGGCGGAGACGGAGAATGTTTCAGGAACATCTATCCGTGCCGCGTGGCATTCCGCATCCAAACGAACGGACCGACCAGGTACACAGTGCATCCGAACAAGGGATTCCTGGGTATTGGAGAGAAGGCGATTGTGAAGATCACGTTGATCGACGGGAGCAAGTACCAGTCGAATCACCAGTTCGTCGTGCAAGGGATGCCGGCGCCCGGGGATTACGCGGATCGGAAGCTCATTTGGAAGCAGCCGAATGTTCTGGGCATTCTGACGAACACGCGCATTAGAACTCTGTGAGAGGCTGGGGGAGGAGTTGTGAAACGAACGTTTTCCAGGAGACCCGGCCAGTCGAAATTGCGTGCCAGCTCCAGTTCGTGCTCTTCTTCTGCGGACTCGCTCGGGGGAAGCTCTCCAGCGAGTACTCAGTCATCGAATGAGTCTCTGGCTGCTCACAACTCTCCTAGTTGGACCAAAGAGGCGACTCCTCTGGATCACGGAGAGTTCGCCGGTAAGATCAACGAGTTGGCTGCTCAGGTGAAGAAGGCGATCGCTGAGAAGAAGGGACGGACGAGTGAGATGGTGTCTGTTGTGAACCAGATCAAGGCGATCGAGGTTGATTTGGACAGGCAGACGCAGATGGTGAACGAGTTGAACGAGAGGGTGAAGAAGGGGGAAGTGCAGTACTCGGTGAGTCCATCCGAAGCACAGGAACACGCGAATACTCTCAGAACCTCGTCGTCCACGAGCACAATCTGCGGACCGAACTGGAACGCGCAAAGAGTTTCGAGACGGGGGCACCTCTACAGTGAAAGCGTTTATTTTCTTGAACAAGTGAATGAATTTTCGACTCAATGAGTATCTTTGTTGTTGTGGAAATCAAAGTTTGAAACGATTGTGAAGTAGTCGGCATTTGGCAGAAAGATGACGTCGGAGATCGAAGAGTTCTCGATGAAAGGCAGCGGGAGACGGAAGTTTTCGGCGACGATTTCGGATATGTGCTCGAACAGCTGAATGTCTCCCGTTCTCTCTCTCTCCACCGTTTCATTGGTCTCACCTGGTCAGAGAACGTGTTGTCCAGCCAGCGGTTTGCCAATTGCGATTTGAGCCGGATGAACAATTCGTGCTCGCTGCTGCAAATCCGGTAATTATTGTCGGAGCAAACGCAAATTAATCTGACTTATGCAACGGAGTGACCACATAACTGCGGAGTTGTGTCTTCTCCTGGTTGTCTGGGTACGTCTCGAGACTGGTTATGTGCACGATGATTGTTATTGTGTCTGAGAGAAGGGGGACTACGGGGGGAGCAGGTGGAGGGGGAGAGGCTTACTGGATAAACCCTGGATCTTGACACTTGTGCTGAGACAGAGGTAGCTGACTGGCTTCTGTGAAGGGAGGGATGTGAAGTTGCTGAAAGACGGTGAAGGGCGATTTGACAACAGAGTCACCTGTCGAAGAGTCCTTTCTCGCAGATGGCGTCGAGCATTTCATCGAGAAGCTTCTCGTGGATATGATATGACACGTGGCGGAGGAGGGAACGATCGGTGACTTCGTTGGCGATGAAGAGCTCCGGTTCCTTCATCGGACTCTCGATTTCTCCCTCGACAAAGTAACGGATCTGCTTCGAGGGGAGGATGAACGGAGACTTTTTGAACATTCGATACGACATTTCCGATGTGTCTGAAATCCGGCTCGTTTTGAGGGAAAGATGAGTAACTCACTGAAAAACAACGGAAAATCCACTTGGAGTTTGTGAATGTCGCTTCGAATCTTCTTGTCGAGAGATGAAACCAGCTGGTAGCCCATCACGTTGTTGATGTTATCACTGAACAAATCACTGATCTCAAGATGCCAGATGAACTCACTCAACAGCGTCCCATATCATCGAAGAAACGAACCATCCGTTCGTGGTCACGTCTCCTGTCGTTTTGGAGGAAAAATCACTGGAATTGGAAACTGTTGAATGGGAAAGCGATTCCGCTGTGAAATGAATACACTCACCAGTTGATAACTCCGTGAATGAACGGTAGACCGTTGGAGAAACTGGGAACGAGAGGTCCCAGAGAAACTCTCTTGTACTGGACGGTCAAGGAGAAGGTGTCTCGGAATTTGAAGAAGAGGAAGTTGCGGACGTATCGACCGGAGAGAGTGAACGAGAGATCAGTTATCTGCAAAGAGTGTTGTTCCAGTGAAAAAATGGAGATTTACATTAAGAAAGTATTCCTGAAAAGGACCCGCTAACTCTGCTGTGAAGTTCTTGAACTGAACATTCGACACGACGACGTCTTTGAGAACGACGCCGCAAATGAACCGCGTTGTTTCCATTTCCGGGAGTTTCGAACGAAGAATCTCGGTTCGAAAGTGATCCGACATGGACGGAATGTACTGTTCGATGGCATTTTGAGATACCTGAACGTCTGTTTTTACAGGAGGTCAAGAGCTATTTGAGTCTTACATCTATGATAAGGTTCTGTGATATCGAAGGAATGGGGTAAATGAGAAGAGGGAGGAGGAGTTTGAGCATGGTGGCTGAAAATTACGAAAGAGAGAATGAGTGATTTGAGCAGTTTAGGGGAAGGAATCGAAGAAGAGCAGGCCGAGTCCAGATGAGCAACCTCCTATTTCGATGATTCACCGGTCGGCCATAAAGTGTGCGAGAACACATATTTATGGCGGGTGAAGAAGAGACCGACTATACAGCACGGGAACAGACGGAAAAGCATGGAATTGCGGGTGTTTGTACACACACGCTGTATCGATTCGACAGGCTGCAACTGCTATCAGTGCGATGTTCGATAGACACGAACAAAATAATCGGAAAAGGGCGAGCCGAAGCGGCGACGTGATGATAACCAAGAGTTCGCGGGTGGAACAGTGTCGGCGTGTTCCTGTTTATTTCCGTTTCATTTCCATGAAAATTCGTGTTTACTTCAAGCTGTAGACGAGTTAATGACAGAAGGTACATGAGCACCTGACGCCGCATTCCGACCGATTTCAGTGAGACACACAGATAATGGGACTATCGAGTTGCCGAAGGGAAGAATCGTCGGGTGCATGTGGCAAGTTGTCAAGAAGCTCGGCGAGGGCGGATGCGGCAGTGTCTACTTGGTTCGCAACCTCGAGGATGAGAGCGAGGCGGCGATGAAGGCCGAGTCGAATAACGCTTCGGGCGGATGCGTGCTCAAACTGGAGGTGGCAATTCTGAAGAGGCTGTCGGGCCGGCAGCACGTGGCTCAGTTCCTCTTCGCTGCCAGACTCACAGACTTTAGCTACGTCATCATGACACTTCTGGGAGAGAGTTTGAACAAAATTGTAAAGTGGGAGATCGAAGGTTGAAGGTGGAAACGGAAAAGGCTCTGTTTTACAGAAGACTGGGACGACAAATAACGGTTTCCTCTCAAGTGAGAGTGGCTGCCAACGTTCTCTTTTGTTTGAAGCAGATCCATGACGTCTGTTCCTCGATTTCTTGAATCTTAACTTCTCGGGTTACCTTCAGATCGGATTCATCCATCGTGATCTCAAACCGGCGAATATGGCTCTCGGATACAAAACAAACGCGGAAGAGTGCCGTTTCTTCCACGTTCTCGACTTTGGACTCTCGCGTCAATTCGTCGTTTCGCAATCCGATCAGCCGAGCAAATTGATGATGCGTCGACCGAGAGAGCGCTCTCTTTTCAGGTGAGAATCAACCGTTCAGGCTACAATTCAGTCTGCACTTTCAGAGGAACGACCCGCTACTGCTCGATCCGGATGCACGACCGTGCCGAGCAGGGAAGAGTCGACGACCTGTGGAGCATGCTCTACTTGCTCGCCGAGCTGCGAGGGCCGCTGCCATGGGCGGCTCAAAGGTTCGGAGAGAAGCTGTCGGCTACTCAAAACGCCCATTTCCAGTGATAAACGGATTGTTGGAGAGATGAAACGGCTGCATTCGGATGAAGTCGTTCTGCAGAACAGTCCGATGGAGTTCCTCGAGATTGCGAAACATTTGAGGTTCGGCAGAGTTCAGTCGCCCACAATTTGTTCGAATTCCAGAAGTCTGACCTATTTCCATCGTCCCGATTATCAGAAGATATTCATGTTACTGATATCAGTGATGGAGAAGGGAAAGTTCTCGTGGAATGATCCGTTCGACTGGGAGATACTGTGAGTTCGTTTGCATTATAAACAGAATCAGTGGCTCTTTCAGCCCATTGAAACCGCAAAAGTCTTCAATGTCGCCTGTGGTGAGAAGCCGTGAGACAGTGAAGAAGA
Source organism: Caenorhabditis macrosperma (assembly GCA_963932285.1). Classification (NCBI taxonomy): domain Eukaryota; kingdom Metazoa; phylum Nematoda; class Chromadorea; order Rhabditida; family Rhabditidae; genus Caenorhabditis; species Caenorhabditis macrosperma. The sequence continues at coordinate 9,095,408 of OZ010621.1, read as the reverse complement.
GCCGAGAGACGGATAAGAAGAGTTTGAGCAAAGAAGACGTGGAGACTGCGAAGTGGAACAGTAAGGAGAACAGTCGGGAGAAGATGAGCAAGGAAACGACGAACGGAGGATCGGCGGAGAAGGCGAGTGGATCCGGAGAGAAGATGGAGGAGGAACGGCGCAAGGAGTGCATGCGGCTGCTGCCCTTCGATCCGGACTTCTTTGCTTCTGACCCAATTGGTTTCTGAATAAAGTGTTTAGAGAGTGGAACATAGTTTTCTCTGGAATCAACTGTCTCTGGTTTTCTACTGATAAGAAACGAATTGAAGGACGCTTCTTTTCTCTGAACCGTCCTGGCCATCGGGAACCATTCTATTAGACGTTTTACGGTATGTCTACTTATTTGTTTTCTATTTTGTGATTGCGTTCGTTAACTCACCACCTGGCTCCGATAGTTCGGGTTGTTTGGATCTCGTTGGTCTATTTCAACGGCCTGAATGCCGAGTTGGAAGAGAGAAGTGCTGCCGATACTACTACGAACGAATACTCGCGAGTTTTTCATTTCATCTGTGGCGTCTACCACGTTCGTCGCATCCTAAAAAGTCACATCTGAAAAAGTACAAATACCACAGAACTACAAGATTCTAGACAAAAAACCACTTGAAAGCTGCACTTTTTGGTCCAAAGTGATCAATTCTGGAAACCGACTGCTTTATTCTATCGTCTCTTTCTTGATCATTGCACAACTTTTCATTCTTCCGAAAGTCCTTATCATTGATTACTCTCGCATCAAACTTGAAACAAATCGTCACTTTCGCTGATATCGTGACATTTTCCCATCTCCCGGTGTGAGAAATAATAACAGGTGCAGTGATGATAACCGATTGAGTTAGCGAGTGACGTGCCGAAGAGACCCCCACTGGCGCCACCGATTTTATTGATTCCGGAAACTATCGGACAAGAGGGAGAAACGTTCGAAGCGAATGAATTTGCAGAGAGGATGGTAAGCGGGAAAGGACGAAAAGATTCATTTCGAAAGGTTTCGAAACCTGGGTACATTGCAACTTTGGCACTGATAAAGCAGATTGCAAGATGACAGCTGTGATAGATGACTGAAATTCTTGAACTATGACTCATTGGCTGAAAAAGTGGGATTGCGAAAAGTGAAGAAATACCCGAAATATGGTATAGGGCAATGTCTGGGAGATCTTATCAATCCATTGGAGATAGTTCGACGCCTTCTGTTCATTTAGCTGCACAGTTCTAAATAGAAGAATCCAGCCCTTTCGACTCAGCACGCAAAGGGTCCTCGCATCAACCCGTATTCCATTGGAAAAGTCGGTGCAATGTCATCTTATTCCTCCTCGACCACTGAAAGAAACTCCGAACAACAACACAAGAAGGATCCGTGTCAAGTTCCAGGACACTGTCAGCGTCTGCACTAATTCCGTTCCTAATCCGTTATAATCGTTGGCAACGGTTCGTCGATGACGCTGACATGTCAAACCGCCGTCTTTGCACGTGTTTTCAGTCCTTTTCAGCACCTCCTGCACCGAAAATGCATTCATTGAGAAGCGCAACATTGTCGAAGTTTGACTCACAGTCGTAAAACGAGCAGCTCTATTCAGAAAGCGTGTTTGCCCCATTCGACATTCGCCTCCGCCCTCCGATCCCCCGCCAATCGTTCTGAATCATCGTCGGCCATTTCTCTCGATTTCGATGATAATGATGATGATTTGTGCCAATCAGAATGTTTCTCTGTGTTTCTGCACAATGATTCACTGGCCGAAAGTTTACTCAGTGGTTTGGAAACGCGATAAGGTTGAAAGCCGATTGGCGGTAAAGGGGGAGGAGTGAATAGTTTCTCTTGATGTCACCCTCGTATAAAACATTCTGTTTCTGTTCCCATTCATGCCATCATGACACAATCAGAGAGTTACGACTTGCAGACTCAGAGAATGGCGCCGTCTCAGCAGAACAGCGCCAAGATCTTCGGCCGGTTCGATCCGATTCACATCGCTCTCGCCGTCACTTCCATCATTTTCCTCATTCTCTCCATTGTTTTCATTATTCTCTTCGCCACAAAACACGGTAAGTTCTTTCACTTCACAACCGGCTTCAGTACCACTATCGTGACTCTTCCAGATACTTCCACTGGGTTCCTGGCCACCGGATTCTCTGCCAGCAATCACGATGACGTGGCAAATGAACTCCGGGGACTTCTAAAGAACAAGTACACTGTAAACTCCTTTGCCCTCGACACTCAGTGAGTTTCTCCCCGTATTCGGTTGTCAAGTGACGTCTTCTAGGAACAACGCAGTCAGTGCGGTCTTCTCTCTTCGCGACTCCGTATCCACAACCGACGTTCAGAAAGTTCTTTCGGGATCCAAGTTGGTGACTCAACTGGAGACAACCTGTGAGTTTCTTTCCGCAAACCTCGATGCGGGTGAGCGGATTAATGGTTTGAAGGTGTGATAGTTTGTAGAAGATAAGATGACTGATAACAGAACAAATAGTGTACATTTCTGACGGTGATTTATGATCGACGAGTAGGGAAAACGAGGAACAAGAGACTGAATTCTAATGGGGTTTCAGATGGAGACAAAGCGACTGCCGTGTGCCGACAGCTTCAGGTCTTCCCCTCCACCGCTGCGCCAACAAGTACTCCCTCGACTCCGGCTTCGACCACAACGACTGTTGCAACGACGACTCAGGCAGCTCCAGTCACTGCTAGATGTATGAGATATCCTCTTTTCTCATTGTATTCAATACCATTCAGACTGCAAAAACAACGCCGTCAGCCGTGACATTGTGATCGTCGTCGACTTCAACGATCTGAAGAAGAACAACCGCACGGAGAAGATGGCCAGTCTGAAGAAGACACGTCAAAACCTCTTGACTGGGCTCTCGTTCCCACAGGCCAACGTCTTCTTGAAGGCCGTCGTCGCTGACAAGATCGTCGACATCTCGACCACCTGGGCGTCTACCTCCGATCAACTCAACGCTGACTTCGATAACCTCTTCGGAATCACCACTGTCACGGAAGCCACCTCACTCATCTTCGCTTCCATTCTCAAGAGCAGCGTGGCTACTTTCAGAAGCGGAAGACCCTATGTTCCAGGAGCCATCTTTGTCGTTACCGACAAGTCGATTTCTCAAGACGCAGTCACTGTTGTCCCGAAGGACCTCGGTATCTACGTGGGAGTGACTGGAGTCAATTCGAACTACATGAAACAGTACACTTCCTACTCCGACGTTATCGTTCCCTACGACACCTGGACCTCTCTGTCCGATGCCGATCCGTTCCAGAGCCTCGTGTGCTCGTGTAAGTTCCTATTCATCATCCTCGCATCTTCTCATCTCCTCATTTTCAGTCTATTCCCTCCCTGCTGCTCAGATGGCCTCCCGTTTCATCTACCCAATGGCCGAGCTTGACGGTGAGTTTCGATTGTCCCAATTCATCTGGAAAGTATTTTCAGATCAAACAGGAACTACTAAGTGCCAAGTTCTCGACATTATCATTGCCTTCGACACTTCCGAATCGCTTTCCAGAATCATTCTTCCCGTGAGTCATCGTCAGACATTCAATTCCTGATGTTTCTTCGTTCCAGAAGTACACTGCCTTCGCCAAGAAACTCGTCGCCCAGTACAAGTACAAGGACGATGAGTTCACTCGAGTCGGAATCCTCACTTTCAAGTACGTCATCTTCTCTCAGAGCGTTTCATGAACCGAACCATTACAGCTCCAAAGTGACCGAGAAACTGACCCTCGCCGCCGGAAACAACTTGAACGCCATCAACACCGTCATCGACTCTGTCGAGTACACTGCAGGGTTGACCGATGTGACGGCCGCACTGAACGCGGCGAACGATCTGTTCAAGCAGGAATCGGCTGGAAGTCGTTCCAAAGTGCTCATCGTTCTCTCCGACGCCGTTCCCACTGTCGACACCTACGACGACGAGATCAAGGCAGGAAAGCAGCTCGCCGACAACCAAGTGGCCGTTTTCTTCGTCGGCTACTCCAGTTATGACGATGAAGTCAAGGCTGAATTGGGAAAAGTGACCAACCCGAACTACGTGTTCGGAGACATGTCCGACGCCTCCTTCACCGGCATCACCAACCAAATTCTCGCCGCTTACCCTTGCCCTCTGCCAAGTGAGTCTCCTTTCGACTTCCCATTCCATACAATTCTCATTCAGAATGCGTCACCGCCTACTATGCAATTGAGATCAGCGAGGCTACCGACGACTACGTTGTCCAGAACTTGAAGGACATTATTAAGATTGCCACAGTGGCATCCGGCCAGCAATCCGGAACAGAGTCTTACCAACTCATCACCTACAACGAGGACGACACTCACGTCTTCCCACAAGGAGACGCCTCGATCGCCTCGTTCACCAAGTTCGTGCAGAGTCTCATCGACGATCAGACAAAGATCGCGGCTCTCCGCGGAGGAAACACCCGTCTCGACACTGCCATCAATGACATCACTGCAGAGCTCGCCAGTCAGACGATCAAGAACTCGCGCTTCTCCGGAAACATCCTCTTCTTCGGACAAGCCAATGACGCCGTTCTCGATCCGAATTACGACACCGATGTGAAGAGAGGCCTCTTGAGTGCGGCGGCGACTAACTTGAAAGCTCAGACCGGACTCATCTTCGTTGTCGACGACTCGCGACCAGAAGACCTCTTCGGAGCAGATCTCTGGAACAGCGTCACTTCTCAGAACAAGATCGTCGCGAAAAGCGACGACATTGTTGCGTCTCTCCAACAGACCGACTACTTCACCACTTGGTCGCAGCTGTCATGCACTCTTCCGCCACTCGGCACTTGTTATGACACTCAAATCGACGTCGCCGTGATTCTGGACCTGCAGAACAAGGATTACGTCTTCATGAACTACATCACCACTCTCCTCTCGCGCTTCTCTTCCCAAGACGACGCCCACTTCTCCATGTTCGCCTATGGATCCCGCCAGACGACCGTTCTCTCGAATCTCGCTGCTCACAGCGCCGACGACATTCAGAACTACGCAGTTGTGTACGAGGATTGGAGGAACGGCTCCTACTTCACCACCACGGCCCCTCAGACGACGACTACTCCTCTTCCGACGACAACTACGCAACAGACGACTACAGGATCTACCAAAAGTGAGTAACAAAAGAAGGAACTGTCATAACACGAAATAACTTTTCCAGAACCACAAGAATTCTGGACCAACAACCTCTACCAAGTGGACAAGGACACCATCTCCGGGTGAGTTTTACTTCCGAAACAGTTCACTTCGTGCTGTCCTCCGAGGTGTCGTCCACCGATTTGAAGTCGTCCTCCCAGTCGTAGGGGTCTTCCAACGTCTTCGGCTCGTAGATCATTTTGATGCACTCGATCAGTTTGTCATAGCTTGGCTCTTTCGTCGGGTCGCTTTCAGAGACTAGCTTGAAGAAGCTGATGAGCATGCTTTTGCTTCCCTTGAACATCTCCATGTTGATTCCGTGCTCCGTCTGAAAGCGAGTTCTGATCGCAGTTCCTCCCGTCGACTGCTCACCATGATCTCTTTCAATTGGAGCACTTCCTCCGCCTTCTCCAGATGTTTCCACGGCAGCTCTCCGACGAGAAGTTCATATGCCGTGTACATGACTGAAGCGAGGTCGTCGCAGGGCGCCTGTTCCAGTCGACGATGCACCCGAATGGACACGTAACGAGTGGTTCCTCTGAAGCCGGCTCTCGGTCTCGCTTCCCTCCACAGTCCGCTGTCCGTCTTGTACCTCCGCACCAGTCCGAAATCCAGAAGGATCAATCGGTGGCGAGTCTGAGATCTGGCGATTGTTGGGATCTTCTCCAACACTACTCACCTGAGGGTAGATTCCGAAGCACATGTTTGCCGGTTTCACATCTCGATGCACGTATCCGGCAGTGTGGAGATCTCGGAGAGCGAGGATCGTCTGGTGGATGATACGTCCCACCGTCGACTTGCTCAGCCGTTTTCCCGGACTGCTCTTCTTGATATCACCGACGTTGATGCTCAAGATTTGCATGACTGAATGTCTGATTTCGAATGGAAAACATGCAAAACTAACCGATGAAGTTGAATTTCTCGGTGTGGCCAGAACCGTAGATGATCGGAACGTGGGGCTTGCCTTGGAGTTTGAACAGCACGTGCTGCTCCAGAATCATCCGCTTCGCCAACTTGCCTCTTCTCTTCTTCGGCTCCACTTTGATCGCCACTTCCTCCCCTCTTATCACATCCACAGCCAAGTAGATCTCCCCGTATCCGCCTTTTCCGATGAGTCCCTCAATTGCCCATCGACGCAGAAACTTCTCGTTCAACGGCAAATGATTTCCCTCTTCGCCGTCGATCTTCTTCATCTTCGGCAGAATTTCATTGTTCACATACGCCCGTTCCTCGTGTTTGTCGCTTTGAGTCGTCGCTTCGGACGTCGTCGACGTAGCGTTCTCTTGCTTCGTTTCCGTATTCATTGTGCACTTTTGATTACCACTTCCCAACTGGAAACAACTTTGAAATGTTCAAAGAAGCAATGAACAAATGAAGGTGATCACGGCGTAATTGATGTTCTCTTTCAGCGTATTCGACGCGGTGAGCACTCAGTTTGGATGCGGTCACTACAGCGACGACGGCGACCGTCTGTTCGCCCCGAACCTCTTCATCTTCGCTTCCGACAACTTCGGAACGTACACTCCCGCAGTTTGGCAAGACTTCCAAACCGAACTTCACAACCGTTACGGCTGCTGGGACTGCGCGGCGACACCGTCGTTCCTGTTCCTCTCGAGGACCGAGGACGCCGCCCCCATCGCCATCGGCCCAACGATCAAGCTCAAGACCGCCGACCTCGACATCGACGCCACCGACGACACTTCCACTCAGGCCAACATCAGAATATTCAACAACATCGTCAACTCTGTGTGTGCTGCTCAGTTGCCACGTGAGTCATTTCAGAAGGTTGCTCGCCGTCCCAACTGCTCATTTTCAGAGTGCTCATCGTACACGTGCTTCGCCGCGTGAGCATCATCCAACTCTCACTAGTCACTACCCAAAGAGCTTTAATAACACTTATAATGTTTTATTGTTGAAAACTTGAAAAATGAATAAAAACTGTAAAGGAGAAACGGCTGATTATTGGGTACTGACATGTGTTGGACGGGCAAAAGTGTGAGTGCTAAGTACAATAAGTTATCTCATCGGCACGGCTTTGCTTACACTGAACCTGCATAGTTGTTATGTATATGAATCAGCGGGATGATTAGATTGCACAGTCCTGAATGTTCACAGCCGTCTTCGCCTGTTTCGGGTGCGAGACGATCGTCTGATCGAAGCGGATCGAGATGATGCAACCGGTGAGCCCCGTGAAGTCGCGACCGTCCTGAGTGTTTTCCGGAGTGTAGTTGTTTCCTGAAAGAGTCGCATTTGTCTCGGAAGACTCCCTTCACGTACCGATGAACACATTGCGGTAGACGTTCAGTTGCTCTGCCCCAGAAGGCGCGTATCCGGTGATCGGGTCCTCTCCGTTGACGGACAGCTTCACTTCGTTCTTCTTCCGGATCACCTCCACAGTAACCCATCTGTTCTCGTCGATGCGCTTCGGATGAGTCAGCACAACGGTTCCGGATCCGAGATTAATGGCGAATCGAATGAATCGGTTGCTGTCGAGAGAGAGCTCGAAGAAGTCGTCCTCGTGATGAACGTCTCCGGCAGACACGATGACTTGTCGAAGGCTGTGGGTCAAATTGCGGATTTTGAAGTTGACGGCCATGTCGAGACTGTCGCCGGTGATGCTGAAAATGTAATAGAGTGGGGGATTCTCTTCAGATTCAGAAACTCACTGGCTCATGACAGCCTCATCGTTGAGTTCCAAGAACGAGAATCCGGCGAATGCCATCGAAGAGATCTCCTGTTCGGAGGAGATGGCGCACTTGTAGCCGATCATGGGCCATTCGCACTGGCAGATGGGCTGCGAGTTGTGGGTGATGCAGTGCTTCGGGCAATCCGAGTAGGCGCATGGATCGGTGAAGCACTCGGAGATGTTGGTCGCGTAGTTCGACTGCATCGCAATGGACTTTCCGTTGAGGCGAATCTGGAATCTGTGAATAGACGGAACGGCCGAAACAAAGAAACCAACTCTCTTAACGCATCCAGAGAACGGATCGACCTGTCTGACGATGGTCGGGATGTCACTCTTGTCCATGTCACCGATGAACAGGTTTCCGGTTTCTTCGATGATCTCCGACTTGATGCCGTGCAGCTCCGATTCAACCCACGCCTGCTTGTTTACTTTGAGGAGAACCCCTTTGCCACTCCGCCACACTTCCAACTTTTGCCAGTGATACAAACTAACGGCGTTTTCGGATCTGAAAACAAGCGAATCCACTTCGATCTGTGCACCGAAGACCAGTACCTCAAGATGGTCGAGTCGACTCCGAGACTTGCATAAACTTTCACAAAAGAGTTCTCAATTGTGACAATCAAGAACTTGGAGTATTCCTTCCAGAAGAAGAGCACTCCCGACGGTTTCTCCGTTCTGAACTGGATCGACAACTCGAGATAGTCGACGATGCTGTTCGGAGCGGGAGTCTCGATCTTCGAGTTTCCCGTGAAGTGGGCAACCTTCCAGATGGATGGGGGCTTTCTGGTCGTCGTGATCACGGGTTCTGAAAGTATACACCTCGTGAGAAAGCAGCTGATTTCCAGCGGGAGAGTCAATCCGTTTCCCATTGACGTCGTCACGTCTTCCCTCGTCGCCAAGTAATCAGTCATCGAAAACCAAGAAGACGATGATGAATAAGAAGTCATCCTCATCTCGTAGTCCTCATAAAACTCGAATTTCCGCCTCTTCTCTCTCTCCGGCTCGCCCCGATATGTGTCACTCATATTGCGCACGCGTGACACTTCTCGTTTGCAATGCATATTCCAAACTTGCCGAAAGAAAAAGATTCTCTGTTTCTGAGTGGCTCGAAACTCGTTGTTCCAAATGGAATGAGCCGCAGCGGGCGCCGAAATGATGACGAGGCGGCGGCGTACCCAAAACAATAGAAAAACCCGACTTTTTTGTGCCGTTTTGCGAAGCGTCGAGAAGCGAGTTTTGTGTGTGTGTTGTGGAGCGACGACGTCTTCTACGAGAAAATAAGGGCGCTAATAATGGAGAGCGACGGCGACGGAGGCAACGGAGGCTTTGGCCAAATAATAGAATATTCCATCGTGATTAACACCCTTTTTAGGCCGATGCCAACACTTTTGGGGGAGGTGGGAAGAGGAGGAGAGTGAACGTACCTGGCCGGAACTCCTTGAGAATCGGGTGTCCCATCGGTTCGACGGTGCTCGGCGGATGGACTGTAACGGTGACAGTGTTATTTTTGACAATTTCGGACAACTGATCGGCGAGCATCTGCTCAATGAACATTCCGTAATAGTCGAAAGGCATCGCGGCGCTGAGACGGGCTCCGGTGAGGAGCAGCAGGAACGGTAGGAGCATAGTTGGAGAAAGAGCCAAGTTTGGCGGCTTCTGCTCAGCCGCAGCTGCCATCCGAAATGACTAGGCACCGCCCATTTTTGGATTTGAGGCGAGGAAGCGAGGAAGAAAAGCGGGCGCACTTTCGAGTGTTTTCGTTCGAGCTCATACATTCTTTTGCGGCGCTCGTTCCAAAGAAAAACACGGAACGAAACGATAAATTGAGTTAGAGGACGAAGTGATGAGATGCCAGTTGAAGGGATTTCTAGATATTCACGAGGGAATTGCACAAAACATTGCACTGTTTTTTGCCACTGCGGAGCCAAAAGAGGTCTCGTTTCGAAAATAGTCCCTGATTGGAAACGAAGATCAGAGATCGCCCGCGATTTCCGATGCTACAAGGATGTGTGTTTGGAACGCAGAAGTTGGAGCAAGGACTTTATGGCCGCGAGTCGTTATTGAAAGTGCATCTGCGAGAGACGTTTCTGTGACTAATAGGCCTAGTGGGACTGTGAAAGCGCTCTGTGTCTCTTGTCGAAGGGTACTTACGTCCGGGGGTCTCGAGGATCTTCGGAATTCCTCTCTGTGTAAGATCGAACATCTCGATTTTGATGAACTTGTGCGCTGGCGCTCTCTTTTCTTCCCCACAATAGTCTGAAAAAACGAGCATCTCTTGAGAAGTCATTCGACGGCGTCTCACAATTGATAGGCTTATCGAACGCCTTGTTTATCGTGTCGTTCGAATTCAGAAGCACGTCTCCGTTGACGATGAGCTGCAACAAGCATTTATTCGATTGGCCGATCAAACAGATAAACAAGTTTTGCTGTGTTTTCGTGCTCACTCACCAGCCGAACGCAACCGCGGAATCCCTCCGAAGTGCCCGTCTTCTGCTGTAAATACTCGATGTTGTGGGGAGCGGCGCCGAGGAAAACGCCTTCTTCCATCGTGATTCCCTTGTAGTTCTGGAAAGAAACGATCGATTGAGTGTCTCGAGATACGGTAGGAACCTTGAATTCGTCTGCGTGGTCCACCAATCTGCTTCCCTGATCCACCTTCATCTGAGTCAGATCGCAGTTCTTTCTCCACACTTGCACCTCATGCCACTCTCCGATTCCGAACTTTCCGTGGTACATGTCCTCGATGGTTCCTTCTCCACAGTCATGTCTGCCGAATTACCCACTCGAAGACCAAAGAAACGTCCAGAACTCACCTCATGATGATGTTTGGTCCGTCGAGACTGATCGAGATGAAGTCGTCGCCAATCAGCTGTCCAGCGAAGAAGATGATACCGTCTTTGTGTTCATCGAGTCTGCAATCCCCTTGTGAAATCAAACAACTCTTCGGAACCCACTTGAACTGGATGGTGATGTTGGTCTCCAAGTAGGTGTCCTCCTTGATCGGGAACTCGGCGTAGTTGTTTCCCTTGAATGCCAACGGTCTGCTCGCATCCACTCTCCTTCCCATCACCGTCTCCACAATCATTCTCTTCGGCGGAGTCGGAGTGTTCAGCACCGGGATTTCGCGTCTGCGGGTGGTCCGGACCTTCTCCTCCGAGTACTGCACATCGGTGCCAACCTTGCATGAGAGCCCATCATCTTGAAGTACGTGTCCCTCCCAGCACGAGCATTCGTACGTGTCCGGGGAGAGTGCTTCACACAGTTGCTCACAGAGCACATGTTCCGCCGCACATGATCCTAGAAAACGGCTGTGAAGAAGACGGATGGGTAGGAGGTTAAGTGGGGACAGTTGTTTCGGATCGCATTGTGCAAAGTGCTCATAAACCGAGTGAGGATTTATGAGAAAAGAGAATGACTCAACCGACCACATTACACCCCTCTCTCGGAACCGTCCAACTTCTCTCTTCTTGTCGCAGCGCATTTTATAATTTGTTTGGCGGATAACCCGACCAAACATAACGGAAATTAATTAGATTCGAGTGTTGACCACGTCAGGCCACTGGCACAAATGAGCCCTAAGGATGCCTCCCGCACGCCCCGCTTCTTGCTCCTCCAAAAGGACACTCCCTCTTCTTTTTTTGCGTTGGGCTCGTCTTCGCGAGAGCAGCAAATTACCCGAGTACCTCCGCAACGCAGTCTCCTTTGTGTGGCCGCAACAAAGTAGTCGGCTCTTCGCTTTTCCGCGTGTGCAACATTTCCTCGTGCTCCCACCCGATAATCCCTTTTTTGGGTTGCGTAAATAGTATTCGAAAGGGTTGCGGGAGGGCGAGTAAATCTTCTGGAAACCCCCTGGCACTCATCAATTTCTGTGTGCGGCCGCAATGTGTCACAACTATAATTTGGCGAGGAGAGGGAACGATGGGAATCTTGCCCCTCTTTCTCTCCGTTCTGCTTCGTTACCGTACCCAATCAGCCGATGCGGTGCAGTGAGAGAGTGGGGTGATTGGAGAGTCGCAGATAAACAAATTAATTGAATCACAAGTTGGAAAGAGAGCGCGCGAGAGGAAGAGACGCAGCGAAATGTGGGAACGACGAAAAGGAGGCAAACGCGAACCGATTGCACGCCGATTCGAACAAAGAATTCGACATGATGTCAAAGTGATCGCCTCGAGAATTGACCTTCTGCACAGGACACAGTACTCACTTACCTTGGAAGACGGGGGCGCTCGCCGCAGCGGACACGAGCAAGACAAACGAAAGTGCTTGGATCTGCCGCATCTCAGGGCATCAACTACCTGAAAAATACAAGTTATGAAGGGAAGCGAGTGGTGATGTCGACGACACGGTTGAGAGGAACGCATCATCATCAGAGGGGGAGAGAGTGTGCGGATGCGAGAGACGCAGTCGTTTCCGTCCCGACCGATAATTATAGTATTTTGCACCGGAAATTGGCGCGGCGAGCAAGGAGCGCGCAAGATTTATCGGACTTTACAAATCCGAAGAATGGAGAGAAAACATTGGGGATCCTCTGGCACACAGATGGATCAGAATGAGTCATTCGGCTGGAGGGGGAATGGAGTTTCGAAATGAGCTCTTTGGCCGCCATCCGGAATGCATCTGTGCATCTTTGCTCGAGTTGAAGTGGCCGGCAGAAGAGGGATATGAAAATGAAAGTTCGATGTAAAAAAGAGAGAGACGAAAGGTTCCCAACGGCTCTCGTCCCGCTAAGCCGTCGTCCATGGCGGATGGGAAGTGGAATGGAATCGTGAAGGGGAGGAACGACGGGTGAAAGATAGACTTCGGTTCAACTCTCTCTCTATAAACGGGACAAATGGGAGGCGACGAAGGAGAGAGTGAGTGGCCCGCAATTAAAACACAGGGGGGGGGGGGGGAATCAGATGAGAGAAGAACAACAAGTTGAAAAAACGGAGAGGAGGGAGGCGGGAGAGAGGCACGACGACGACGACGACTAACTAAACGTTTTTGTGTTGATGACGACGGCGGAGGCGAGTGGAAAGGAGAAGACAAGCTGTGGACAAATGAGGAGGAGGACTGAGGTAAATGAGCGAGTGGCGGGAGCAGTGTTTTGAAGGTTGAATGCACACGGCCCGACGAGGCGAACCGAATTATCCGAACAAATTTGATGAAATGCCGGGGAACGAGACAAAGGCGGAGAGCAAGAGGGGGCGGAGTCGGAGCGGCCGGAGCACGAAGGGAGCCACGTCACAAGCATTCTTGCTCCCGGGAGCCTCGCGGGAGCAAGAATGAGTGACTGACTGGTCCCGGGAGAAGCGACGGGAGGAGTCAGTCGTTTTGAGGCGGCGCCTAAATATTAATGGGATTTTGAACAGCTTAACGAAAGGAATGCGGCGAGAGAGAGAGAGAGAGAGAGTGAGCAGGAGCGAGAGGCGATTAGAGATCAGAACAAGAGCACTTCTCTGCAAATCATAAAAATAACTCGTTAACGGCGAGAGTGTGCGGAGACGCAGATTCGGGGTATTTGACGAGGCACGAGGTTTCTCGTCGGTTCCGGAAGACTGGAAATGCATTACGGTCGGTACGAGAATTCTTCGTTGCGTGTCTCCACCGACGACGACGACGGCGAGAAACGGGGGAAAGATGCACACAGACACAGGTGGCTGGACGGAGCAGAAGACGAGGGGGCACGCTGCCAGATGTGTCGCCCGCGAAAAAAGAAGAGGAGAGCCGAGAGGAAAGGTGCAGCGGTGTGAAAGAGCGACAACGACGGGGGGAAGGCGTGGTAACGGACGCCATGGCGAGGACTCGTTTCGCATGCATATCGATGTTTATTAGGCCGAAGAGGAGGGCAGACGGGGGCTCCGGATGTTAGGGAAGCGGAGAGTGCATGGCGTGAAGAACATGAACCACGGAAGGGGGGAATAAGAGAGGGAGGCGAGGGCGACGCGAGGTGAAATATAATGCTGACCTCGCGGACTTGCTGGCTTTCCGGGATCCGAGAGAGACTTGCTGACGGAAAAGGTATAGACAGACAGACAGAGAGACGCTGGTTTTGGGAAGGTCTATTGACAGTGTGCTGATCTTCTTGATCTTCTTGACACAATGTGATCTATGGATGTTTCGAAATGCCCTCTGTTCCGAGAAGAAACTGCTCCCCAGGACTCTGCTTGGGGTGACAATGTAAAGTTCTACGTGGCGTTTTCAACGAATCGTCAAGAGCATGTCACCTCTCAGCTGGTTTTTCTTCAGGACACGGCTCTCGCGAGCACATCTTTCGAGAACGGAAACCAACTATTTGAAAGGTCCTCTCTCAACTTTTCAAGTCAGTTGTTCCGAGTTGTAACCTAAACTTTCGAGGTTTTCTTTGAAAGAAGATCTTCTTTTTTCTCTTTTTCTTCTTCTTCCAACATGAAAGAGTCCAGCGTTTGCACGGATCTCTTGCTCCTCTGATGACTCCCTCGAACAAGAGACATTCGAAAGATCGTTCTCGAAACGAAATAATCACTATTCGAGGTGAACAAACGGAAATTGAAATTCCAGCATTGGAAACGTACAGTTCGAAGGGAGAATCGGAAATTGAAATGCCTTTTTTCGAGTCGCAAAGAGCGATCGTAACCGGTTTGCACTCGTCCATTTACCCCAATTCTCCGACGGGTTCGCCCGTTCCTCTTCGACGAAACGCCGGCAAAATGGGAAGAAGTTTCTGTTCTTGAAAAACATATTTTCGTGTCCGATGCCTCTTCTTCTTATCTTTCGCCAGTGTACTTTTTGCGGCTCCTCGCAGCAATTCTTCTGCTGCTGCTCAACAGGAAAGTCGTTCAAAACGTTTTTATTAGCGAAATCGGCCAAAGAGAACTTGAGAAAACAGAGTTTTGAGAGACGGAAGAGTCAAAATGAGAGGCGGAGAAGACGCTTATTACAATGCACCAACTATTTTTTTGCCATTATGAAGGAGAGAAGAAGAAGATGAAGATGAATGGGGAACAGATAAACGGAGGAGTTTGGCGTAATAATGCAGGACGACGGATTGGCTCGGAAGAAGCGATTTTCGAAAAACGTAGAAGAAGAATAAGTGGCGAGAGGGATTTGCATAAAAAGAAACATCAGAAGAGGAGGAAAACGGAGAGGAAGAGGAGCGAAAGGCACGCGGAGAGCACGGCAACGGCGTCTTTCAGCGCCTCGGCGACCGTTTTTCCGTCCAAGAGTTCGGCGTTTTTGTTGTCGGACCACGATTGGGAGACGGTGAAGGAGACGGTCTCACTGATTGTCTCGTTGCCGACGATCATGGTTCCATTGCACACGTAGACACCGCTGTGGTCGGTTAGATTGAAGGACTGGATGAGGAGGTCGTTGAAGAGCGGAGCGGCGAATGAGTTACTCTGAACAAAGGATATGACTTTCGATAAGAGACTCCCTGACTCACCGTCTTTATGTTCACGTTCACTTCGTTCACGAGGCATTGGATATCCGTCACATTGTCCTCGAACATCTTCACGAAATAGTTATTCTCCGGCTGTGCATTCAAAGTTCCGCCCTCTTCGATGACGACGTTCCACGACGGAGCAGGCGGTGCTTCTGAATGAAACATGGATGATGGCTCGATGCATTGCTCACCGGTAGTTGTCATGTTCAACTCGTCGGCAGGAATCTCGTCGAGAACGATCAGCACGGTACTGTAGCACACGAATGACTGATAAGCGAGGTCCATGGAACGAATGCAGCACTGATAAGTGCCGGAGTCATCCGTGTTGAGCACTTGGAATCTGAACGAAATGGGTCTGAATGTCACGGTAACAGCGGGGGAGGAGTCACTCGAGACTGCGGTTGCTGTCGATGAACGTCTTGTCGTCGGCAGAGAACATCTCCGTGTTGTTGAACATCCAGACCTTCTGGAACGAGCGGAAGTCCTTGTGCATCATCGTTTCTCCGTCGGCGCAGTCGATGCGGCATTTGGCAGTGGATGAGTTGTACGCCACTGGGAAAAACACTCAATTCTCGGGTGGAAGCGACGGGCAACTCACGGAAAGTGGTGTCATTGAGGAGGATGGTCTTGGCGATTTGTTCGGGTTGCACGAGAACGGCAACAATCGACGATGGGATCCCGAAGGCGGCGAGGCAGAGAATGAGGCAGATCGTCCGCATTTGTTGCCGTCTGAAATGTGTTTCGTTTCTGAGGGGGAAGGGGATCTTTTATAGGGAACTGACTGAGGAAGGAGTCTGGAAATGGAGGCGGAGTCTGGAATAATATGTATAGGGCAGCGGATGAAATTGTTGTTCGGAGGACTCTGCCACTACATCAGAAGGGCTTATCAAAAACAATCGGCTGTAGAATACAATGTGAAGGGAATGAGTAAGCGAGAGGAGAGAGCTCAGAGAGCAGAAACGGCACAAGACACGGGAGAAGAGTCGTAATCCGGATAAGGGACGAGCTATTGATCTACTCGGAAAGGCTCACAACAGAGAGGGCCAATCCGAGTCCGTTGCCTCTTCGAAGCCGAATGAGACTCGGAAAGTGCATGGAATGGGAATGCGACTGCTTAGTCATGGCCATTCGTCGTTTCCGGACCGTTTCTCTCTCCATGCCACCCAAAAAACTTAACTCGAACTTTTTCTAGTCGTAAAACGAGACTAGTTTCACAAAAAACGACGTTTAAACTATGCCAACTAGCCATTTTTGGTACGAAACCTTCAAAAGTCCGGCTGGGAATTTCACTTTTCGACGCAAAATAAGTGTGACATTGGCGGCTGACGGAGAGCTTCGGCGAGAAGAAACGAATCAGATGGCAATCGGTTTGCGTCGGATTTTGTATCCTTCTTCTCCGAATAACAAGACGATGGAGAAATATGTAAAGTGATAAGAAGAAGAAGAAGACGAAAGACGAAGATGGACGGGGGAGGAGGGTAATCCGAGCAGTCCCAGGTATTCAATTCTATTCATTTTCTCTGCGTCTCCACGTCTTCAGCACTCTCTCTCTTTTCGTAGGCAGAGAATGATTGGGGATTGAGGCGAAAAAATGGAATGAGGTGTCTATAAAAACCTGGAGATTTAGTGCAAAATGTATGAAGGATGATACGAGTATTGGGATGGAGGGAACTGATTTTCACAGCGATTGTTCCTTTTGAGCATGGCTGGTGGTGTAGATCTCCATGGATCTCCATTAACTATCGTACACACTCGAAGCGAGACTTCATTTGACATGAGTTCAAAAGATCGCTGAAAGGATACAATCCAAAGTGACGAGTTCAACAGAATGTTATTCTCCTGCGCTTCCGGTCTTCAGTTTCTGTCAGAATGTCAGAAGTAACATCGACGACAGGAACTCTCCTACAGATCGGCACATGTGCTGAATATGATAGGATCAAAGCATGTAATAACCGGAGTTCGTGCTCTCTTCCGTTAACTCTGAAAATTCAGAACTGCCCACTTAGTATTCATTCTTTGGACCAGATGTCAAAATGACCTCCTCTGGCGGCCACGAAGTATCTCTTCCTCTCCTTCGATCGCACCATCCAACGCCTTCACGAGGGCAGCCTTCACTGACTCCAGATACCTGTGAGGACGAGTACAGACATCTCTCTCGAGTTGTCGATCCGTGGAGTGTGTTCCCTGAAGCCACGTTCGAGAATGAGGGTTCCGTGTGGAAATGAGCTCGGTACTATTAACGTTTAGGTGTCTTTTGAGAACATAGATTGTTTTTGGAAAAGACACTCGTTTTCCAGCAAAACACCTAAAAGACTTTAATTCTATACCCTTCTGCATTCAAGAAATCCTTTTCACTGGCTATAATTCTAGCCATATTCATTTACTTTCACGGCTAACAAGTCGTATCAAATAAATAAATAACTAAAAGTTACTAGTACCAGAATCAATATGAACGGGAAAACCCAATTACAATGAATGAACAAAACGCTTTTTCAAGCAATTGGTGAACTTGCTACAATACTTTTAGGCCACCATTATCGCGACCTGAACTTGAAACTTTTCCGATTTTCAGAAAATAGAAAAGTCCCAAGTATTTGCTCAGAGCGGCCTGAACCAGACCAGACATTCGGGTGTTTCGCAATTTCTCTCGGAAGTCGTCACCAAGCCATCCGAGAAACCGCCAATTTGCAGTGATCTTCGGTGCTTCTTGCGTAGAACTCTGACGAAGATTCCAACTGATTCTCCCTTTTTTTCCCATGTGCGTTCCCTTTTGTACACATCGAAACCAACTGCTTTCATTGGGCATTCGGGTGTGTCCAAGTAGAAATGTGAGCTATTATGACGAGCCAAACTACGGACGTGCGAGTTCGAACCTTCCCCTCATTACGAATCCCTCCTGGGAGTCAATCACGGGACAGAGTCGGCTGACTCCACCTCTAATCAGTGATGACACCGTCAGTCCATCTCGATCGCTCGCTTTACTCTTCGCAATTAGCTCTCTGACGTCTTTCCGCGCTCTCGTTGAATCGATGGCCACTTCTTATCAGAAAGGCCGAATGTACTTCAACCAGACGGTCGAAGAGCTCGAAGCCGAGAAGTGTGCCACTGGAGGCATCTTCTCGGCGTTGACCTCGAAATTGATGCTCTTCAATCACATGTTCATTCTGTTCGTCATCGTCGCCAGCTTCGTCGCGACGACGTTCGCATTCCGAATGCTCTGGAAACACAACGTGTTCCCGAACTGTGCGAGATCGATTCTCTGGTCGGCGCTGGTGAATGGACTCATCCACCAGTGGACAATGGCAGTTATCCGAGTGAGTTCGTTCTCTCTTGTGCATTCCGTTTCCGTTCGTTTCAGATCAGAGCTCTCTCCCAGTCGATCGCCCATTCAACGGACGCGTGTTCCATCCAGTTCCACTCTTCGCAGTGCTTCTTCGACAACTACGCCTACTACGTCACCAACATCTTCTCCTCCTGCTGCCTCCTCTCTCTCTTCCTGGACCGTCTTCAGTCATTCCGTCTCCGTTCCTGCTACAACTCCTCCCAGTTCATCTGCTCGGTGGTGTTCTTCGTCTATCAGTTCATCTGTGCCTGGTCAGTCGTTCTGTGGGTCTTCCATGACATCCAGTTCGTCGGATACGTTCCCATGTGCTTCTATCCCCCTCAACACTCCCTCACAAAGTTCTATTTCATCACTGAAATCCGCTTCTACGCCCTCATCGTTCTCTTCTTCGCCTCGCTCATCATCCTCTTTCTGAACCGCAAACGTGAGAAAATGTAAGTGTCTCGAAGTCGAAAAACCGAAGAATCAAAAGTGCATTCAGGATGATTCACAACGTCTTCGACACGGAATCCCGCTACAAGTCCTACGAGAATCTGATGACCACGCGAGCCGTTTGCCTCATCATCTTCACTCAGATCGCCTGTTTGGGTTCCACTTCGCTTGGAAGTGAGTTGTTGTCGCTCGGAAACCAAAGTAAATGCCCCCTTGCAGCCTCCCTGCTCCACAAACTCGAGCTCCAGATGCCAGATTACTTGTTCCACTCGCTGGTCGCTTTCATGGCGGTAAGGTCATCTCTCCCAATCCCTATACCTCTCATTCTGCTTCCAGGGTCTGACATACTCGAACTTCTTCCTCCCAATCGTCATCTACCACCAGACATCGAGAATCATCGCCCACCGCTACAAAGCCATCGAGAGTCTCCAGAATCAGAAGGCCGAGAAGTTCTCCGAACACTTTGGATCTCTCGATGAGGCGTGGGGAAGAGTTGAGATCAGAAACTCGAAAATTGTTTATTAAAAGTGCATCTAATGTGTGTCTGTTCCTAACGAAAGTGGATCACTCCCACATCTTTCTGAGCGATGAGATGTGCGTGTCTACGTGGTCAGTCTGTTTTGTCATCTTTCCGATTGTCCTCCGTCTCTGTTGAATGCACTTGTTCGTTTGCAAATAAACGAGAACCGGAATCGAGAGATTTCCATACATGATTCCCTGGAAATTCAATTCGTTTGAATTATCCCAATGTGCAATTGTTGTTTACTCACCCCCACGTATTGTGCCGTTATGTGGAAGACGTCTTCCGATATTCCGGCTTCGAAGAAACGGATCGTTGTCACTGAAAGAGTGAGGTTAATTCCCACGTGCCCTCTCACTACTCGGAAGACGTCATGTAGCCTTCGTAGCCGAGTGTTTTGCACGAACCCGCGGCCGACGAAAACATTAAAAACAAGAACTGAGTGGAGGTGATAATGCAGATTGCTTTCGTGGTGAGCACGTTTTCGAACGAAGCGTAGCGGACTTTGGTGTCATAGACGGACTGTCTGATTCTGAATTCCGACGGTTCGGAAGAGTTACCGAGGGATCACTGACTTCCTGTCCTTGTAGATGTTCATTAAGAGTACAGCGACAGTCAGGAAGCAATTGAACATTATGAAGAGAAAGTTCGCATTGTTCACTTCCTGATAGGCGTTGAGGGAGAGTTGGGGAGGATACTGACACGAGGGCACGTATCCGGCACGGGAGACGCCTCCGTAGGTGCACAGGTGCACTGTCAATGTGAGGATGATCTGCAACGCGAAGGTAACGAGAGGAACACGGGACAGAATGCACCGAAAGGGCGACCAGGAGCCACGCGAAAACCTTTGAATTCTCGACATAGAACGACGGCGAGAAGAATGCGAGAAATCTGAATTTCGTTGTTTCGGAACCGAGAGAAACTGGAAGACGGACCTATCGCACGTGAGTGCACACACAAGCCACGTGGAGAGAATGCAAGTGAAAGCGAACGGAGTCTGATCGAGTGTGCACTCGGGAGAATGGAACTCAATTTGGCACGGATCCTTGGAGTGAATGAGCACGTGACACAGGTGACGAATCTGGATAATCATCTGCTGAGCACGCGAGAACGGCGGCGCAATTTCTGGGAACGTACCCGAATTTCGAGGAAAATAGCCTGGTTTAAATTGGCATTGAACAGAGTGAACAGTAGGAGAATATGAGTTCCGTTCGAGTAGACATTGTGACTTTTCAAGATCTTCGCCGCCTTTACACTCATTCCGAATGTCATCATAATGATGAAGTAGGTCATTCCGAAGTTGATCTTCATCCACACAGAGTTCTGCGATTTGAAAATACCTTCGGAAGTGCACCGCATCTCCTCCAATTCCTCGGCTGTTTGGTTCGTGTACATGGTCATTCGAGTGCCGGAAGAAAGTGATTTCTTGGACCGCGGACTGAGAAAATGAGGTAAACAAGGGGGGAAACGACACTTTTGGATTACGTCTCTTATTGCTTATCGAGTTAGATACTGGATTCGGGCACGCCTTCTGAAGCAGGAAACACACAAAAATCGCCCCGAAGGAAGTGTGCTCACGCGTGTGTTTTCTTGCTCTAATTCTAGGATTCGAGAGACATTTAAAGAAGAGCCAAACAGCCGACGGTTCAGAAAACATATTTATTTAGAAGTTGGTCAGTTGTCTCCGAAGATGTTGGGCTTCTTGTCGAGGTGCGAACGGAAGCAGTCGCGGATGTTGTTGAAGTTCTGCATGCAAAACACGTGGGTCACTTGTTCGTTCGGAACGGTTCCCTGCGCTGCGCAATACGGAAGGCACGCGGGGACGACGTTGCTGAATAATAGGTTGTTCCGGGGGAAATTGAAGATTCCTCGACTCACTTTCTCTTGCAGCACTCGGTGTGATCGGCACGCGAGGAGGCGCAGTCCCACATCAACTGAACCGTTTGGTTCTTGGGTCCACAGGTGTTCAGGTAATGGAGCATCTGGAACATGGCGTTTGTGAAAGAACCCGCCGGTGACCTGATTACATTTCCTTGGTGAATGGCGTCGAAGTCGCAGAACCTCTTCTTGCACATCTTATCGGCGGTCTTCTGACGGGCACAGCACGCCTTCAGCTTCTGGTTTGCATCTCTTCTCGCGGAACAACTGGAAACATTGGCATCCTGGTTTGAAAATGGGGATGAACTCACAAAACGAAGAGGAGGCAGAGGAAGAACACGAGCGTCCGCATGGTGTCCGAATGAGACTATGTGACGGGGCGACGGGGACATTCCGCTCTGTAGGGCTCTTCAATTAGCATATTCTCATTGACATTCGCAAGGTTAAGAGAGGCGGGTGGCAGTGGGTAGGCGATGCATCTGGAATCCTTCTCTCAAGTGTTTGTCTTCTCTCTTGCCATTCACTTCCTTGAGTCGTTTTCTCTTGTGAACTTTCATCTCGGCCTCTCGGATACCTGCCCCATGTCCATTGTCTCCCGAGAATTCCACAAAACGATGGCTAATTGATAAGGGGAAAACGGGAATTGGCGAGTGATAGGCACTCGACGCCTTCTTCTGCTGCTTATCCTCTCTTATTCGGTTCTCGCGGTCATTCTCGCTTTTCGCCGTCGACAAGCAACAATGAAGCTGCTGCTGTTAGCCGTTTGTGTCATCGGTGAGTGACCTAGATACAACTGCCAATCATGGTTTTCTGTGTGCAGAAGCCGTCCGTTCCGTGGAAATTGTTCCGCGAGCAAGTGCGTTGAAAACAAAAGGAGATGTGAGAAGGTACGTGGAGAGTGATTGATGTTTGTATCTCTGATGTTCCAGGGCGCCCCTTCCGTCGATTTCTTCATTCGCCCCCCTCGCCAAGTCTCTCCGTCCCGCTTCCACAGGAGTCCGTCGAGCCCCGGCAGTCGTTTCCTCCCCTGTCCGCAAGGCGTACCGTCCAGCCAATCCCGTTCCACGTGCCCCAATGACTCTCCCGATCCTTCCGAACCTCCTCCAGCCACTGCCGCTTCCTCAGTTCATCCCAGTTCCGGTGCCAGTCATTTCTCCGCAAGACCTGCCCACTCTGCCCACTCTCGCTCCACACACTTTCCCCACTTTCACTCCGATCCCTGGACTTCCAACTATGCCAGGATTGACGATGCCACCGAGTTTCCAGCGACTTCTCGGAATCACCACCACGACAATGAAGCCAGCTGAGAAGTCGTCGAATGAGGAGACAGAGCGTTCGGAGTCTGACTCGGAGCCGAAGGCCTACAGGTAACCACTCGAAACACTCTCCGTCCCCAATCACTTGCTCTTTTCAGCGCTCCAACGTACAGCAAGGATCTGAACACAGTGCGCTCGAGACTTTCGAAATTCGTGAGAGGAAGCGAGAAGAAGACATCAAAGGCCGAGGATAACGCAGACTGGATTGTCCCCTTCCACTGATCTCGTCTTCCACCTAATAATTCTAATAATCCTAATAAATATATCTCACGTGACACTCGGATAAAGATAACTGATAAGAGAGAATGTGTAAATGAAGATTGCCCCTTCCATTCTTAACTCGTGGTCGTTCATTTCATTTCCGCTTCAATCTAATCGAAAGTTGTGAGTGTCCGGAAGAGGAATTGTGTCCGAAGGGAGGGCCATGCATTGCAGATGACGACCAACAACAATAGTTTCCATGTGAAAGGCAAGGAGGAAATTCAGTTCGATCGAAAAAACGTGGTTGTGGCCTGCGATGTGATCAACGGGAAGGTGAGATGGGGGCAGAATTAGACACCCGGGAATACGAATGGACAGATCACTTATGTCGATGTGAGCAGTCAGCTGATGGGTGTCTTGTTCGCCGGCGATGAGATTTTGAACGTGAACGGAGAGGCGGTAGGCGGGTGCGTCCGGAGGCTTTCGGCGGCACACACAGTTCCAGAATATCAAGACAACCGCCGACTTCATCCGAGCGATCACTGCGAAACTTCCGGGAAAGGTGACGTTTGAGTTCATGAGAGACGATCACTGTCTCGTCGAGGAGAAGCAGTTGCCACCGCGTCGTCCGAACACTGTGATGTCGGAGCTGTCGCTGACTTACCGAGGAGGAGCTGCCACTGGAATCATTATTCACAGAGTGAGTCTGACTTGGAAATGGAAATGGATTGGGTCTTCAGATGGCGATGGATCCGAAGACAGTGACTATCTCGATGGTTCAGTCGGCGTCGAATGCTTGTCGGCATGTGAAAGACGGGGACATCCTCGTTAAAGTGAACGACATCTATGTGCTGGATCGAGATGCTGCTCGGAAGGTGTGTCATCTGCAAAACAAGCGTCATCGCTTCTTTTCAGCTCTTATATTCCAGCGTCAACAACACGAAGGCGGTTCGTCTGACTCTTGAGAGATCGACGACTACTGATCCGCTGGGACCAGCACCACCGCCGCCCGAAGGGGCCCAGACGACGGCTCTCCCGGCCGGAGCCAAGAAGGCGACTGGTTCGGTGATGCTCCCTCCGCCGAAGCCGCCCGTCGGAAAGGCGAACAAGCAGTTCGATGTGGTCGGTGTGAACCTGCCCCTTATCTCGCTTCCGCTCGACTTGTTTTCGTTTTGCAGCTGCTTCCCGCCGACGTGTTGGAGATAATGAAAGCGAACAAAGACTTCTACAAGAAGATGTGCAAGAATCCGCCGTGCATTCTCAAGACGAAGGAGGCACCCTCCCCGGCGGCTTCTGTTCCGGCCGACGCGCCGCCCGAAGTTCGCATTCCGTACATCCCGTCGCCGAAACCCCTGAAAGCGACCCCGAAACGTGTTGGTGCCTAAAAAGTGTTCGCAATAAACAAAAAAATGTGGCTGTTTCTGTTTGCCTTCCCCCGTTCCAATTTTCCCCGCCACAAATATTTACAGGCTCCTGAGCGAGTTAGAGTCGCCGAGGGGGGCGGCTCTTCCAGTTCAGAAGACTTTGAATCGAATTGACCCGTGTTTCTTGAAGTCTCCAACTCTCTCTCTCTCTTCATTCAATCTTCACGCTCTCCCACTCGTCCACAGCGCCCGACGCCCTTTTTCTGCTCCTCGTCTCGGTCGGAGTTGCAAATGTTCAAGGAGGAGGGCTGCGACCGACTCAGCGTCTCTTCGTCCTACGCGCTGTCTCACCCGTGCAGCCAATTTTTGTCTGCGTCTCCGCGAGTGCACGGCCGGCGACGGCGACGGCGGTGCCGCTTGGTACCGACGTCGCGACTCTGTGTCCCCCGGCCGTCCGTCCGGCCGCAGGCCAGCCCACTCACCAACACACCAAAATATGAAATGACGAGAGAGGCAACGGACCGAGCGACTCGTTCAGGACACCGACTCACTTTCCGCTTCTGATCCAATCTCCCCTCGGAAAAAAAACATTGATCGAGATGAATACCTAGTCTCTTTGCAAAGAAACGTCGAGATTCGAATCACAGTTCCGTCTCAGTTCAATTTCATAATTCACTGTTTCGAATCTTCCGAGCCCGCCATCCATCTCGTATTTCATCACAATAACCAGGCAATCAATTGTGACTCAGAGGGTGTCTCGAGACGTCTCCTGCCCATTTGCACCGGCAGCAGACAGACAGTCCTCCTTTGACCCGTTGTCTGCGTCTCTGTCCATCCTACTCTCTCTCTCCCTTCCCAATCCAAACTGTTTGTCCGTGGAACTCGTCAGTACGTGTATGCAAACACATTCGCTAGCTGTTCTTGCGGATATCACTAGAGATATCGAAATAAGCACCTCTCCCGGCCGCTCTCTCTGCCAATTTACTTCATTCGTCCTTGGCCCGTTTCCATTTGCAAACAGCCGTTCTCTGTTTCTCTGTCTTCGTCTCTCGAAATTCACAGCTTATCAGATTCGCTTTCATCCGATTCGTCGGTCGATAACTGGTAGCAGGCGAGTGGCACCGATCGATGAGACGAGAAGAGGCAGACTCTGCCCCCTGACCGAAAGGACGCGAATTGTCGTATGACCCTTCCGTCTGCCTCACTGGTCGTCTGTCTGTCGGACGGTCGATTCGTGTCGCCTCTCCCCAAAACAACAAAAGTGCTGGCTCCTCTCTGAAATCAGCTGACCCGCTTGTTTATTTGTTCCCCGCTCACTCCACTCACTATCTTTGTTCCGCCTAGTCGACCACTTTGCTCATCATCACAATTTTCAGACTCCGGTCCCGAAAATGCCAGCTTTCACGCCGCTCGCGGCAACGAACGAGAAGAGACATCCGTCTGTCGACGTGGATTGGTCTCACGACGAAGACGAAGACGACGATGACGAGTCGGTGATTGTGGAGAACCGCGGAGTCATCGCAACCATCTTCAACGTGAGAACTATCCCTCCATCTCTCCAAATATCCATTTTCCACTTTCAGAGTCGCAATGCTCAACACGCCAAGCTGCTTGCACTGGCTGCTCTCGCGTTGATCCACTTCTACTACCTGAACGATTTCCTCGTGAAATTCGCAGCGATGGACCAGATGGTTCGCGATTCCGACTACATCAAGCCGGCTAACATCGACTACCGTCTGGACATGGCTTCTGTCAAGTACACTTTCCAAGGATTCATCGACGTAATATTCGAGAGGACCATCCTGTTTCTAATCTTAGAATGTATTTCAGTACAAGAAGAACCTGTGGATGACTGTCGGCGCAATGTGTGCCTCTCTCGCCACCACTGCCTCCCTCCTCACCATCTACAGTGGTCCGAACGACGTGTTCAACCGTGCCGCGATGGTCGTCATTCGCGTCTTCGACCTGTGCGCCTTCCTCTTCATCGGCTTCCTCCTCTTCGCCCGCCTCTCCGCCGCCGTCGTCATCAACCACACGACTCAGCATGCTCTCCGCGCCGCCGGCCGCATCTCTTCCAATCTGGTTACTGATCTCGGCAACACGCTCATCTGCACCATCGAACAACGCGACCACCTGCCGCTGTGCAGCCGCTCCATCATCGACTCGATCTTCCCCATCAAGCTCATCGAATACCTCATCATCCTGTGCCTTCTCACTGGCGCCTACATCGGCCTGGGTACCCAATTGGCCAATGTTCTCTGTTTCATATTCTTTTTCAGCCTATCTCATCGAGTGGTGCATCCGTCACTTCTTCCCGCCATCCGACGAGAAGATCACCCCGATCAGCGCCATCTCCCGCAATCTGATCTCCGGATCGAAGCGCACCTCGGACAATTCTGTCCTCATTCTCGCCTAATTACTTTTCCCTCTTTTTATCAGTTTCATATTTCAGCTTTACTCTTTTCCTCCTCATCTTCCTCTGTAGCTACTCTTCGTACTTTCCCTTTCTCATCCTTTTTCATCCCTCACTTTCTTCTTCTTTTTCTTCTTCCTGTCCTATTCAGTTTGTAGTTCATTCTGTTCCCTGAAAGCGCTTCTTCCGTAAGGTAATATAAGTTCCAAACTACCTCCTCACCTCTTTTTTGGCTAGTACCTTGCGGAAGTGGCCTTGTGTCTCACAGAGTTTCCCCCTTCTCTTCTTCTCCTTATTGGCTTCTGAAGTCACCCCCAAGTTCCCAGTCATCTACCTTTTTACATGTCGATTTACGAGTTTCACACTCTAATTTCGCTCTCACCTCCTCTACTTCTGACAACATCGCAACCACCGCTGATCCTGTATTTGTCCACCACTAAATCATTTTTCGCAATAAATGTATTTACTCTTGCCAAAAACGTCTTGCTGATTGGTTCTGAAATTTCAAAGTAAATTCATTCACATAAAACGGGGAGTTTGCAAATACGTCTTAAAATTTAGAGATTATTGTTAAAGAGATCACTTTATAGCTTGAACTTTTTCTTCACCGGTTCTTGTGATGACGATGAGCGAGAAGAAAGTACCGGTTTCGGTTGTGAGGAGGAGGAGCTGGGACTATCTGCAAACATCAAACACTGCTCTGTCAGATGTATCACTTGTTCCCTCACCTCCTTCCTCTCCTGCTTCCACGCCGTACTCATAAACGAGAATCCCTTTGACCAGTCGCAATTGGTTGTAATCAATTATGTCGCCAATCGCATCCTTCCAGGGAGCAAGACGTAAGACGTCTGAGAAAGAAACCATTACGGTTTATTGTAATTTTCTATGGAATTTTTTGGGACACTGGCATCTCAGATCTGTCTTTTAAAAAACTCACTTGATCCCAACTGTTCCCTGGCTGTTTTGAGTGCGATAGCAACTAGTTTTCTCGTGACGTTCAGCCGGTCGAGATGCACTGGGAGACCTCTATCGACCGCAGTTGCCAGATACGAGTACACGGTGCTTTCAGCGAGACCACACTTTGCCGCAATGGTTTTCTGGATCAAATGAAAGTTTGAAATTCGAAAAACCAGAAACAATGTCTTACAGCATCTGCGCGGTTTAGCAGATGAGCTCTGTACACTCGTCTGATCGATTCGGTCAGTTCTCTTTCCATGATTTCGGAAATA
Organism: Caenorhabditis macrosperma; assembly: GCA_963932285.1. NCBI lineage: Eukaryota > Metazoa > Nematoda > Chromadorea > Rhabditida > Rhabditidae > Caenorhabditis > Caenorhabditis macrosperma. The sequence continues at coordinate 9,067,471 of OZ010621.1, read as the reverse complement.
TAGGAAGGGATCTGAATCAAATCACGAATAACGGAAGGGATTGGGAAAATTCACAAACCGCCTCATTCGCATTCACATTTGTTGACAAACTGTGTTCTTGAGAGAACGTGACTACGCAGTTCATGAACACCTTCCCGTACCTTTGCTTCTGAGTCGCCGTGAAGCCCTCAATCAAATTCAACTTTTCGAATCTGGAAAAAGGAGAAATATACTCGATCACGAATAGAGCATACGAATTGGGTCTCAGATTAGTGAGAGCGTCGAGGACCGAGTTCGAGACGACTTGAAAAGGAGCGATGTCGTGTTCGGAAGCAATTTGAACACGCAGATCGTCAAGACGTTTTCGAAGCTCTCCCATCTGAAAACATGGATTTTATTAGTTTTGGAAACGACTCCAACCTTTTCAGAGGAAGAAACTCCACTTTCTCCTTTCAATTTCTTCAACTCTTCGTCTTCGTTCGCCCATTTGTATTCGCGATTTCTAGTGGCTTTCAGGATTCGTAAAACGTCATTCTGTCCGGTAGTTGCCGCTCGTTCAGTTCCAGAAGGTTTACTTTTCTCTTGTTTGCCTTGAAGAAGAGCTGGAGTTGCATCTACCATTAGCTCCTTTCCGGATTCCAACCAGCGCTTTGCAGAGTCCGAGAGAGAAACACAGTTTCCGAACCGCACGTTCATGAGTCGAACTTCTTTGATGTATCCCGCCATCCGGAGGGCTGATGTGAGTTCCTTCCACCACTTTTCTGGCAGACCTTTTCCGATGCCGAACAGTTTCTTCTGCGCCTGCGTCTTCATTCTCCATTCTTCTTTCGACGATCCTCTGAGAAACTCTATCGGCTTCCCCATTCCCGTCTTTCCATCGTACATTTCGGCAATCACCTGGAACACCCATCTCGCCTCAGTTGCCACGTCAAGAACGCTCGAAGAGGAATCCTGATTTTTACTGATCATATCGGTACAGCGATCGCAACAATCCGATTGTGGAGTCGATGGTTTGACGACGCTAGGATCAAAGTGCTTCAGCAGCTGATATCTTCTGCATCCGGCGGTGGTTAGAACAAGTTCCAGTTGTTTCAGCATAAGAGTGAGATTTTCGACCACTTCCTCTTTTAGCTGCGAGTTGCGAAGTTTGTACTTGTTCGATGCTATGTCTTTGGGAGCCCAGAACACACGACAAATACTGGCGGCTCCGTCTCTGCCGGCTCTTCCCATCTCTTGATAGTACGATTCGATGTCTTTTGGGCAACCATAATGAATGACATGTCTGACGTCAGGCTTATCGATTCCCATTCCGAAGGCGACCGTAGCGACGATGGTGGTTATCTTGTCTTTCATGAAATCAGTATGTGACTTCTCTCGCTGATTCTTGGTCATTCCAGCATGGTAGTGAGCAGATCGAACGCCTAGTTTTCTCAGCGCATTGTTCACATCTTCAACCATTTGTTTCGTTTGACAGTAGACGATAGTTGGTCCACCAAAGTGTTTTCCTTTTGACTCGTCAGTTTGCAAGAATTCATTCAAATCAGTTGTCATTTCTTTTGCCGGGTGGGCCGAAATGTACAAATTTTTTCTGTCGAACGAGGTGGTCGTGATACGCGGATTTCGTAGTTTCAAGTTCTGAATAACGTCATCGCGGACTCGAACTGTCGCTGTCGCCGTCAACGCGATCATGGGAATGGAACAAAGTTCGGATCGGTTCCGAACAGCGGCTAGATGTCGGTACGAACTTCGGAAGTCGTGTCCCCATTGAGAGACGCAGTGCGCTTCGTCGACAGCGAGAAGAGTGAGATCTGAAATGAGCGTTGTTTCCTTCTGAGAATGAACACAGTTAGCATACTTACATTCGCTGGACGAAGCAAGAAGATCGAGGCCTCTGGAACTGGTGGCCATTTCCGGAGACATGTAGATGAATCTGATTCGTTCGATGTCATTGGTAACTCGATCCCACTCTTTCATATTCGAATCACCGTCCAGTTTGATGGCATCGATTCCTTTCGCGACTAGAGTTGTCACCTGATCATTCATTAGTGAGATAAGCGGTGAGATGACGACAGTGAGTGTGTTGAGAAGGAGCGACGGCAGCTGGTAGCACACACTTTTACCGTATCCGGTCGACATGAGCACGAACTGGTCGTTTCCGGCGAGCACACTTCGAACGACATCCCACTGTTTCTCTCGGAACTTCCTGTGTCCAAAGAACTCCATTAGGGCGGTCAATGCTTCGGTGGGAGGTGACGTCATACTCGCCCACTTTTTCTTCGTTCCCATGTCCACTCTCACGATGGGCTTATCTGTGAAAAATTCTCCGTCGTCCAGAAAATGGTTCTTCCTTTTTATTTTCACTTTCGTGTCGAGAGCCGATTCTATGAATTCCGGATCATCGAGCGAATCATCCAGGGACTCTTTGGACACGTCTCCTGACCCTTCGTCTCTTCTGACTTCTTGACATTCGTGACTCTTTTGTGTTCTGTCTCTCAGAGCATATTTCCTGGGCGGTGGTTGAGTCTCCTGCGTCTCCTGGTCTGCGTGAACGTATTCGCTATCATCTGCCGCTACAGAATCATCCGACGATGACTGAGAATCAATCGTAACGTTGCCAGTGCGGCCGTCAGCAGCCTGCATTTGACTCGAGTCGAAATCATCAAACGAATCGTAATCTGAAGATTAAAAACGAGCAATTTGATCGGTTAACTTTAAGGAAAACCTTCATCTTTTGCAGGCTCAGCGTTTTTTCCGTTTTCAAAAGAGTCGGAAGATCCTGAATAAAATCGTTTTTTTCCAACATTCGTTTGAGATTCCAAACCATTTTCATCTTCTGGATCAGTTTCGGGCAACTCTTCTCCGCCTGTGGAACCGGGAAGTGTTTCAGGAAGGGATTCTTCGTCACTCAACATCTGAACTGTTCCCCTGTAGTACACGAGACCACGTGGAGTATCAGGTAAATGTACTGAAAAGATTGAACAGTTCAAACATTGTTTTTGTTTGTTTGAAACATATTTTATTCTAAAAAACCATGGAAACTAATCGAAACTGTAAAAGAAACAAAAACGGGAAGAGGTAACAGCTGTTAAAACAGATAACAATAAAAAAGGTGTACCCATCAACAACAAAAACAAAAATAACAAGGAAATAACAAAACAATTGAGCAGAAATTCTGGAATCGACTAGTCCTCATCGTTCTCCTGGGCCTTCCTTCTCTCCGCCGCCCGTCTCTTGACGGCACGATGCGGTTTGAACTGGTCGAGTTTTCGTTTTCGCGTCTCCGTCTTCTTCTTGTTCTTCTTGCGTCGCAGCTCGGCAGCGTCTTCAGGAGCAGTGACTGCCAATTCTCGGATTTTTCTCTTTCGATCAGTGATTTTCTCAGCGGCGTTTTTCTGGCACGATGCCACACGACTACCGTAATCGTCTTCTCCGATTTTCTTCTTTATAAGACCGCAAACTTCTCGTGTTAACTTTGAAAGATCTTCGTCGCCTGAAAAATATCGGATGAAGCAGATTGAAGTGAGTAGCTCTAAACAAACCTGATGTCTTCAGTTCTCTCACCAAAAGCGGCATGAACGTGTCGAGGATAACAGTGTTCCTTTCCGAATCTCCAGTGACGAACAGAGCAGCAACTAGTTTGAAACAGCTCATTCTCTGAAATGTAGTACATCATCTATTTTGCTGAGAATCAGGACTCTAATACCTTTAGTGTTTTCTTGACTTGATGTTTGATTTCATATCGGCAAGCAGCCGCAATGAACCCGATCAACGTCTGATAAGTTTCCGAGTCAATGCGTTTTGCCAAGCATACAATGTTTTTCGACGCTTGTTCTCCAATCGCCGTGCTCATTTTTTCGTGCCTCAAGTGTCTACTCATCCAGAAACAAACTTCTTTAGCGAGTTCTTCTGGCAATGTATCGATTTCGAAATGAGCAAGAATCTGTCCAATGAGAGTTGATGTTGCCAGCATGATTTCTATAGATTCTTCGCATTTGCACAACTGGGACAAGGATTCCACAAATTTTGCAGCATCGAACTTTTCCAAGATATCTTTACCGACGTTCGCAATGATACGGGTTAATGCGCCCAGGATGACAGTAATTGTAGTTTCGCTGAAAATTATAGAATAAGAAATATAATCTGCAGACATACTTACCTATTGCTTTCAAAAACGTCTTCACTGAACAGAACTGCTTCGATACGTTTGAGAACCTCCGATGCTTGAGGAACCATCGCTTCCTTTTCGACATAACTGAGCTGAGCCGCAGTCTGAATTCCCACCGCCCTTGCGTTCTCCTGTGATTCAAAACAGATTGATCTTTCTTTCCGATTTGAAACACTTACATCTTCCGTTTCCAACCACTGGCAAATGACTTCGAATGTTTCTTGTCTTTGAGAAGATCCAACAGCCTCGAGAAGATATCTCAGTGCTAATCCGATCTGATTCGCAACTTTCGGGGACTCCTCGTTCATCATAGCAGCGCCCATTTTCACAACACACAGCATGTGTACCGGTGCCAGTGTCTTCTGAAATTGTTTGTATTATTTTCTATTTAAAATTGTTTTCACTCACCGCGACTAAATTTTTGAACAGAGCTCCGAGCATCTCTGCTGCGCTTTGTCGTCCTGTCTCGTACTCATAATCCAGCTGATCCAAGAAGAATTCGACGTGTTTATCCACACTTTTCTCTGCATCCGAAGCACCACCAATGTAGTCAAGCAAAGTCTCTCGACACTGTGCTCGAATATTCACCAATGGAGATCGAATAGAAGTTTCCGAAAGATGATCCATGATTTCTCCCAATCGTTCGTGACGGACTCCGCGTTTCACCAAAGCCTTGATAAGAGAGAACATTGTCGCTTGTTTGTGTTGGTCCAAAACATCCACTTCAGCATAGGCTAACAGAAGGGTCAGCTTCTCGTTGTCCAGGAACTCGCTCCCAGTCGTTACGATGAGATTAGTGAATCCCTTGTAGATGAGCTGACTGAGTTGCACAATTGCTGGTTTGTTGCCTGCCTGACCGATCGATGAGTAGTCACTGAGAAGCACAAACAGCGTATCGGACACTCGTTGCGAGTTTGTGGCAATCGCAGGAAGTTGCATTTGGATCATCGAACACAACGCACGCATCGAGCAGGAGATCAGTTTTTCGTACTTGAAGTCGAAACAGTCGAGAACGAGTTTCACGAACGGGTTTAGACGAGCCACCATCGATTCATCGGACAAATCGAACTTCTTTTCTTTCAGCAACGACGAAAAGAGCATGACGAAGAATTCAGCAAAGACATGATCACGACTTCTGATAACGACCTTCGTCATCGCTCCAATTCTTTGCGGCGCGGCGGGGAGAATGAGACAACTTTCTGGGCGCCGTCCCTTGTCTTTTGCATCTTTCTGTCCGTTTTTGGTCTCCACTTCCATCATCTTCTGGATATCCGAAGTCAGCGACTTGTAAATGTAGGCAAGAAGCTGCGAGTTGTCCAACCCTTCGTTGTCTTTCAGTCCTCCAGCAAACTTCGAAAGGAGATCCGAAACACGTTGGATGGCCTTTGCTGATGGATGCTCATTGACAACATCTTTGAAAGGAGCGAGAACCATTTGAATACCGGCTGGTGACACGATTCTTCCAAGATGCTGCATCATTTCCGGAGTTCGATTTCCTTTTGCTTCGGGACATTCTGCTTTCACTGCTCCATTCTCCTTGTCTTCGGCTGCGAATTGGTCTCGAATGCACATCTTCACGATGACACCGATCGCTGAATCGAGATCTCCGCCTTTGGTGACATCTCTCATAGCCACAATCAAAGTGTGCACGGAGAAGATGGCCACGTGAACCTGAGATCGAATGAAATTTGAAAAACTGCCAATCAGTCATTCCAAGCAGTACCTGGAATCCTTTCGTCATGGTGAGAGAAATCTCAGTGATAACTGAAGCAAGATACTTCGGTCCGAGACACTTGACGATCTGCACAAGTGTTTTTCTGGCAGTCTCTCGAACTTCGTACGAGTGCGTCATCATTAAGTTGCACAACTTGAGAATCACTCTGCAGAAAAAGTATGAACTACTGAAATGCATCTGAGATGTTACCCATGGAGGTGTTGGCCTGTCACTGCGTCTGGCAACTTTTGCAACAGCTTTACAATAGCGAGTGCGATTGGTGCACGCTGAATATCGAGATGAAGAGCGGTCGCATGAGTCTCTGCTGTTCTCGCATTTCTCTCCACAGCTTGAGTCTGAAATAGAAACATCTCGCCTTTTGAACATCTGATTCCAAACTAACTTGAGAGTCCAAACACTTTGTGAGTCTTGGTAGAATGACTCTGCTGATTCTTTGCAGAATGGTGTGCTTTTCACTCTTCACGTTCTCATTGCCTTCTCTTTCTTCCTCGACTTCAAATTGTTCTTCTTCCCCTAGTGTCACGTCGAAATGGAACGCTTCGATGACAGCGACGACAATGCGAATAAGCGCCTTGTCAGTGAATTCGCCGTCTTTCGAAGAAACGGTCGCTTTTTCTACGCGACTCAGCCAGCTTTCGAGGTAAGAGCAGTACTTTCCCCATGGAGCCTTGGACATGATTAGTTTCAAAAGACGCAGTGACTCGTCGGAAATAGCGTTAAATTTCGCAGAAAAGTTAACCAGGTACGGATGAATCATCGGAACGAGATACTTGTTCATCGCATTGAACGATATCGTTTTCTCTCCACTCTCAACTGATTCCACTAGTTTCCGGATCGCTCGCTGTCTTCTGTACAGTTGAATGTGATTCATGTTCTTCAAGAAGTCGTGCTCCTCGTCTTCATTGGAAAATTCGTCCAATTCTGCCAAGTGCTGACTTTCTTTGAACCGTTTGGTCATCACTCCCAAGGCATTCAAAGCTTCCTCGCGCACAGCCTACAAACAATCTATTTTTCCAACTTTTCCAGCATTCGAAATACTTACGTCTACATCGTGTTTCAAGAAGGCAATAACCGTCGGTGATAAGTAGCTGTCCAGGAACAAACGTTTTTCGGCAATCGGAAGAGTTTTTCCAGCATATTGCACCATTGATCGAACATTGTTTCCAGCTGTCATTCTAAGTGAGAGATCTGCGGTCTGGAAATGAAAATAGATTTCTTAAAAGATGTTCAAGGCATGCTTACTGTAGAAATCAGTTGGAAGTGCGAGCTGAGAATCATTCCAAGAACCACGTAGTTCGTCGGTGTTTCTTCGTTCCAGATTTTTGTAAGAGCCGTGTATGCGGCATAACGTCGTTCGAAGTGTGGCTCATCGACCTTCGTTCTGTCCCATGCATCCAATTCACACAACAAATGTAAAATAGTCTTTGTTTTCTCATCTAGATACTTCGATTTTGCGAATCCCTCAACCATCATGACTAGCGCATCTCTTAGTGTCCGTCCTTCCATTTTTCCGAATAGTTTTGGCAGCCGCCAGAAATATGACTCGGGGTCTTTGAGCATCGGAGAGATTCGGGCCAACGACTTCATCATGTTCACGAGTGTCTCCTCATTGCACTTCTTTCTCTCAACACAGATCAACAGCGGAGTGGCGAGACGGTTCGCTACGTCGTCCGATTCGGATACAAAGTCAGAGAATCTTTCGAGTAGAATGATGCTTTCAACAGCTGGCCGCTTCGTTTCAGCAACTTCTTTCTCAATTTGATTCGTAAGAAAATCGAGGACGATCTTAATTTTGCGACTAAGCAAAGAAGTTCCGAAGTTGACGTTCTTCTTTCGCTGAATCGATTGACACTCGACGAACTGAGAGATTGGTTTCATGGCTTCATCTGCGAGTTCCGATAGCTTGAGAATACCAGCACGAATAGTTTTAAACATAGGATCGGAGCATCCAGTCCAGAGAAGCGGAGCGAGAAGGAGCTGAAAATAGTGAGTGGATGTTTAAAATAATGATACGATTGCAAACATCGAGAGTATCACAAGTCTTCAGGGTGCTCTTATCTTCTTGCATCCTCCATTGAATGTTAATCGTGAGAAGCTCGTAGAGACTTGGAATTTTGCAAACGGAGGCTAGCAGCTTTACAACTGCAAACGGAGCTACCGGAACATCTCCTTCGGATCTGAGAACAAACTTAATAATCGAAAAAGGTCGAACTCGGATACCTTTGGATGACACTAATCTGTGGCATTTCCTCTACGTAGCAGTTAAGGATGTCGTTCTTGATAACAAAAATCTCTTCTTTTGAGATTTGTCGGTCCGGGAAAGCATGGAAAAACTGGAAGGAAAACGAATTGAGAAATTGACAGAGGCCCAAACAACACGCTTCTTACCTCGGCGATTCGTTCACACACGCTCATTCTCAACGTCTTCACACGTTCTCTGTTAACTTCGGCCTGCATTGCGTGCTTGCACACAATACCACACGCCAATGCCACATGAAGAACCATCTTCTGTTCGTTCTCTGACATTGACCTGGCAATCTTTTTGAGCATTTCGGAGACACCATCAAGCACGCTGTAAAAAAATTTGTCGTCAGTGCTCAGGTGTTTACATTGTTCTCTGTTTGTATGAATAACACATGTTTCTCCCAGCCGATTCTATTTTCTCCTTCAAAATTTCATTTATAAAAGATGCGCCAATTCGGCACTTCTCTTTCAGCAAGTGTCTGAGACGGAGAAGATATCCCCAAACAAACACTCGCCCAAAAGAAAACTATGGAGCATATCGTCTTCATCTTCAAGCGACGATGCTGAATCTACGCGTTATTTTCAGTGTTTGTTCGTATTTCTCGGCCGTTTTTCATGGATAATCTAGATTTATCCTGGAGTGTGCCCCCCCCCCTTCCAACAATTTTTATTCGGTTTTCCTATTAGAACACATGTATTTGCCACTTTCCCACTCTTTATAATCCACAGTGCTCGTCGAGGAATAATGCATTTTCCGAAATCAGCGTGAGAAGAGCAACGCGGAGGAGAAGGGGGAGAGGGCACTGCTCTCGCACAATATGCAACTCATCGAGCAGTCACTTGATACGAACAAGTGCATCTCTTGACACCCTCCTCATTCTCGGTTTTTTTGCTGCTGCTGGCTCAATCAGCCACGGATTCATTCTTCTCTAATGCACTTTTCCCCCGTTATTCATTCCATTCACACTCGATGCTGCCGGCTGGTAATAGTGAGACCCACAGTGGACGCTTACACTATATAATTAGACTAACGTCTCCTCCTTTCCAGCTGAATAACCTACAGTCTCTTGTTCGTTATGAGATTCATTTCCGAATGTGGTAATTACGTTTCTCCAAGTAAATGAGTTCCTGTCCACCAACAACTTGCTGCTAGTCCCAGTCGCGTGTTTCCGCACCAATCTATCACTCTTGCTCTCCCATCAGAAACCTATGTAATGCCACCTCTCGTAACATACATCCTGTCCGCTTGATTGACAAAAAACTCCCCGAGACCACGAAGAGAGATGGACGAGTGGATTGGGACAAGAGGGCGAAGCGGCGAGTGACAAACAACATATTTCATGTTACTAGCACCTTCTCCAAGGTGATTTCTCGTGGTTCCTTTCTTTTCGACACTTCCGTTCATTCGAATCCTCCTCGACCAACACCGCGCTGACCCAAAGTGTATCCGATTTCATTGGAAGCAGCGAAACGGAGATTTTAGTAGTGTAAGCGGAAAGAAACAAGGTCCGGCGGTAGACTAGGACGAGATTTCACTGCTTTTCACATCATAAAATATCCATGATCGCATGTCTTGATTCCGAAGTCTCACGCGTGCAGCAACCGTTTTCAAAACGTAAAAAACACATGTACTCCGTCAGATTTCGACTCGAGAGAGAGAGAGGGGGAGAGTTAAACTTGAAATAGTGTATGCATCAACTTTTGAATCTCGAGTGGTCTTCTGGCTGATAGTATAATACAACGTTCAGTGATAGAACGATTCAACTGACATTCCGGAGTTGTAAACGGTTCAATGAACTCTTGTTCTTAATGCGAAATGTGTTACATTCTTCCGAGTCTTGGCTCGGGTGATGATAGCTGCCGTGTGCTTTCTCTATCTCGTACTCCTCCTCCTCTCGGCGCTCTCCTCTCACCGGAAGAATGTCACAACTGTTCTCCCGTCGTTTCACCGTGATCGCCCTCTACTCGATCGGTGCCTAACATCCTTTGTCCGTCGTTCGCATAGATAAACGTGTCAATTATCTCGGATGGATGAATGACTTGTCATATTACTAATGTATCAATTCGACACTCTTACGCCTCCTTGTGAGATGAACAGCGCATATCTGTCGTACTCCGTTTTTAACAGCGCCCATTGTCATAAATCTTCTCAATCGGTCCCTTTGTCAACAACTTGCTTAATTGCAGCTATTCTCCGCTGGTGATGCTCCCTAATGCCTTCTGAGCTTAAGATATATTTCACGATATTAGTCTTCCTCACACTTCACACTGTTCCCGTTTCCTGTTCTAGAAATCACAAACGCATATCAAATGATGATCGGTGCAGGTGAGTGTACTCCAGGTACTTCGGTCAGTTACCAATTACTATAGGTTCCCTGGTGATGTACACGACATCTGGGCCCATTGCCAATGCATCTCCGTTCCCAGTATAACAGCACCGGGAGTTTTTAGCCACGAATCCCCAATACACATAATGTGTCATCATACTTCCTCCGCTACAGTACCCCAACTGCCGAATGCGGAATCAACAAAAGGTCCCCCACCGCATGTTGTAGCTCTTTCAATGACCGACGGTTCTATGGCATTCGTACAACAAGACGCCTTCAAGCATCATGATATGCAAACGCTCGACTTTTCCAACAACCAAATACAGACTGTTAATGTGAACGCGTTTCGAGGGTTGGAAGTGAGTCTAGGCCCAAAAAAGACTCGAACATGAATAATGTTTTGCAGATGAAACTGACACAACTAGACTTATCTCATAACAACCTGTCGGTCATCCCAACGTGGGCTCTAACATATTTGCACAGTCTGCAAATATTGCATTTGGAAAACAATAGAATTGATGTTCTCCGTTCGAACACATTCGATGAGACGCAGTTGAATAATTTACAGTTTCTCTATTTAGACAACAATCAGGTAAAGTGATAAATGGATATTTATAACAAGATTTTGCTACAGCTACGTATAATTCCCAATTTGGCTTTCAATCATCTGCGGCTAGTGGTTCTGATGCTCTCCAACAACAGAATTACCGAGGTTCAAAAGATGTCACTTCCTCACACTCTCAACTTTCTGGTTTTAAGAAACAATCTTCTGACACAGGTTTCGAAGACTTCATGATCACCGTAGGGAACTCAACAAGTTTTCAGATCCCATACGTTGCGTTGAATGATTTGAAGAATTTGCAGTCGATTGATTTGGAGGGCAACAATATAACTCATTTAATGGACAATAATGAAGTGACTTTCGATTCTGACATGAAAGTCATTTTGAGGAACAACAAAATCAGAAGACTCGACAAGTACTCGTTTCGAAGTTTTCGAAAGATTCGAGAACTGGACATAAGCTACAACCAGATACAACATGTTGAAGACTCGTCGTTCGAAACCGTCGGTCACATGCAGTCTCTCGATTTGAGCTACAATCGGATAGCCTACCTACCGCGGGGTATGCTGAAAAACTTTGCGAAGACGCTGAAAAAATTGAACTTGGCCGAAAACATCGTGCACGCGACTCCGGAAGCACTGCGAGATCTTCGTAATCTGACTCATTTGAACTTGAACGGGAACAAACTTAATCGAATTGACGGAGATGTATTGAAGGGATGCAAGGATACTCTTGTCGAGTTGTTAGTATCCAACAATCACTTGGAACAAATTCCGAATGGTCTCCTGAGTGGAATGAAACAACTCGAGCATCTCGACGTTTCCAAGAACAAGATACGATCATTGAAGAGAGTTTCTGCCCTACTATCTATGGAGAAAGAGGAAGCTTCGAGTGTCCGCCGTCTCAACTTGGCGGGGAATCGTATCAACAACATGAGCGATTTTCAAATCTTCGAGCACATGATGTTTCTCACTTATGTGGATGTTTCCTTCAATAGGATACAATTTATATCTCCGCGAGTCTTTGAGAAGTTGAAGAACTTAGAAAGCCTTTTCCTTCAAGTTTGTTTTGGTAGTCAGACTTTAGATTGCGATTGATGTTTTCAGAACAACCAATTGACTCATTTTCCTGTTCTTTTTCGACTGGAAAAACTGCGTCACTTAATGTTAGACAACAATCAAATACAGAAGCTTGACAATTTCTCCCTGGCAGATCTTCCAAAACTACAGCATCTGTCTCTTGCCGGAAACAACATCGACCTCATTACGGAAAATGTTGGGACCTGGATCCGTTAAAAGTCATTTCTAATGTTGCAGATGTTCGGATCGAGCAGTTCGTCAGAGCTAAAGTCGTTGAACTTGGCTCACAACAAAATAAACACGATAACGAGCCGATCGTTCGTTGATTTGGACAACTTGCAACAACTGCGACTGAGCCACAACCATATACGAACAATTCCTTCCATGGTAAATCATTTTCTCCTCCAAAGTGTAGGAACTGATGCTTTCAGGCGTTCGCAAATTTACGAAACCTTCGTTACCTAGATTTGTCTCACAATAGGATAATCAAAATTCTCCCCAGCGCTCTCTATCAATTGCCTGCGTTGGATGTGTTACATCTCGATCATAACAATCTCAATGAGATTGACAGAGACGCATTCCGATCGTTTACTGATCTACAGTCATTGAAACTTTCGCACAATGCTTTCCGTCGATTCAGCTGCGAGTTTTTGGGAAGTATAACGCAGGTTCTTCAGTTGGATTTGAATTCTAATCAGATCAATGAGTTAGCTAACACTCGCTCTAACAAGTACACATATTCATTCAGAATCGAACTATACTGCATTTCTCGAGGACTTCAAAAGCTGTCCCTAGCGTCGAATAGCGTCGAGAAAATTCATCGAAAACTGCTTCAAGATGCCACAGAGATTACATCTGTCGATTTTTCACACAATGGTATTATCGACGTAGATAACGACGCCTTCTCGGAGTGTCGGAAGCTGTCATCTATCAAGCTCTCGCATAATTACATTCGCAACTTATGGAAGGGCACTTTCCAGTTCCAGGTAGTCTAGTTAATTTCGAGAAACTGTGAAACTGAATGTCTTATAGGAAAAACTGCACAACGTTGACATTTCGTTCAACGATATTCTGTTCCTGCACCAGGGTACATTCGGGAAGAACAATGTTCTGCAGCTGAGAGTGAATAACAACAAATTGTCCAGAATTCCTGTTGAAGCACTATCTTCTACAATGTCTTCTTTACACCTTCTCGATTTGGCGCATAATAATATCAAGTTAGAGCAACGTTCTGCACAAAAATCATCTCACTCTTACAGAACCGTCGACTCTTCTCAACTCTCCTCGTTCAACAATCTTTCTATTTTGTCCTTCGCCAACAACAAAGTAGATTCAATTGAAGACGGAGCGTTCGAGTTTCTGCTCAGCCTCAAAATTCTGGATCTGTCCAATAACCCAGTCACTTCTTGGAGTCCCACTGCGTTCCGTGATTTGAGCCATTCGATTAGTTCAATCAACATGGCAAACACTGGCCTTTTCTCAGTTCCGAAATTCAGTCATCGTTCAATCCAATCACTGAACATCAGCTAGTAAGCAGCAACATTCTAATTTTTCTTCAAATTGTTATTTCAGTAATAAGATCTACGAAATATCCGAGCGTGATCTAGCTCCTCTGACGAAATTGGTGACAATCGACATATCGCATAACAACTTGAAGCAGATCAGTCCGTCATCATTCGAACCACTACTCCATTTGAAACACCTCAACATCTCAGCGAATCCCATAACACACATTCAAAATGATCATATTCAGCAGCTGTATCAGGTAAATTCTCATATTCAACATCATGCACTTGAAATTTTACAGCTGGAAACGCTTCACATTTCCGATATGCCTGCATTAATTCGACTCCCCGATTCGCACGCATTCGGTCAGATGAACAACTTGAAAAACTTTCTAGTGAGTCAAATGGGTCTTCGAATATGGTGAATGTTCAACTTCCAGCTCTACAATATTCCTGATAACGCGCAGCCTTATCAAATCAGCTCGATTCTTTCGAATCTCCCGCCGTTACACTCGGCACACGTGGACATCAAGGAAACGGTACTCGATCGACAATTGTACACAGCTGATACACGCATGTTGAGACACTTGGTGGTTGCGGGGACCAATTTGAGCACGGTATCAGAAACAGAGGGACTCTCGGTGGAAACGGAGAATTTCAGATTGAGGTCGGAGCTTTTGCAACTATCCGAGGTTTCCGCGTCAGGATTGAAATTCACAACACTTCGATTCAAGAATTCCCGCCTCGCATATTCGAAACACTGACAGGGGTGTCAATTCTTTCGCTCAGGTATTCAAGGTGTGAGAAGACTTGCGTGTGAGCTCTAATTTCAGTTTGACTGGAAACAAACTGACGAGCATCAATCCATTCCATTCTACAGTTCCGCCAGTGATCAATCAACACGGCACTATACTACACTCGTTAGAACTTCAGGCAACATAGCGTTTCAGTCAAACAAAACACAAAAATCATTTCAGAACAACCCAATTGTTTGTGATTGTCAATTTGCCTGGATAAATGAATTCATCCGAGTCACATCTCTACTCTCGGATCACACGAAAGCTCATGACTTCGAGAACGTCGAATGTGCGGGCTCGCAGGCAACTAACCTGGAGAGTTTCGCCTCGGCAGCTAACGAGTTGTTCTCGTATCGAGCGAAATTGACCCTTCTTACTAAATCAGATGATTTCGATCTCGAATGTGTGGTGAAATCAGGAATTTTAAAATCATCAACACTGGCCGTTCTAGCCACAGTTTTCCTATGTTTTCTGATCTAACACCATTGAATCACTTCTTCTTACGGGTATCGTAATTGTTTTTTAGTTTGATTTCATCTATTTGGGTACGGTTATAATAAAAACGCTGAAACGTTCTCGCTTTCACTTACTTTTGGAACACTCGAATGTTCAGACTGTTGACGAAAGTCTTCTTTTTGCACTTCTCCTCTACTTCGTCCAGTTTCAGATCTTGTCCTGCAAACGGGAACGGAATTGTTATGAAAAGTTGAGCGACTGAACTAACCAAACACTTTGTAGATGTTAACAAAGAACAGTCGGAGGAAGAACGTTAGCTCATCACTGCGACATCCGCCAATAGTAAAAATGATTCCGTTTCTTCTCGAGATCATGCCCTTCTGTTTGTTGTTGATTAAAAGTTTTCCGCTCAGCAAACGGAGCAGAACTGGTACGACCACGGATCGGTGCTCATCGGCAACTTGAACGTCTCCCTCGTCATTTGACAGTTTGAAGTGCGGAAGCGACTGGCGGAGCGTTTTCTCGTCGATCAAACCTTCCAGATGTTCCCTGAAACATTGTTTCGATTATATTTCCAACTTTGAACAAAGTCTCACCGATAAATGGCCAGAATCGTGTTTCGGTAAGAAAATATGCAGGCCAAGGCGGCTTTTTGAACTCCTTCAACCCGCGAACAGAGCAGTTGTTCATACATTTCGAGCAGCTTCGGCTCCATATACACCGACTTGGCTGCATTGAACTTCGCGTATACGTTTAATAGAGAAGTAAGTGTTTTCAAAATGAATGTTTTCTCCTCTCGTTGGTTATGAGTCTCCTGGTGGGTCTTTTGTTCTCCCACCTCTTCCTCTTCCTCTCCTTCCTCCTCATCTTCCTCGTTCTGCTCAGCGTTTTTCGAAACTTCAGTGATGGTTCCAGTCGTTCGAACGAAATCTCTGAAATTATCAATGTGAATAATATATTTTTGTAAGTATCTCACTCATAAAGCGAAAGAAGTAGCGGACTCAAAACTCTGGTTCTTCTTTCAGCCACATCTGGAATTGTTTGGAAGAAGTCGAACAACTGAACCCTGGCATTCATGAAGTCGGATCTGTTGGTCTGATCAATGTCAATGAGTCGTCCCTCTCCGCATTCGGTTTCTCCTTTCTTTATGTCTGTAATTTTTGAAGATGAAGTGTTACAACTCACTCTCGACAACTCACTTTCGTTGACATTTTTTATCCACGTTCCCATAGCACCCCAAAATGCGTCGATGTGCATTTCATTGGCGAATGTGACCAAAACTTCATGAACTCCCTTCCAGAGAGGAGAGAATCCAACAAAGAATTGTGAAACAATGTTCGTGACGATCATCAATTCCACGTTGTCGCTGGATCCAATCGGAATGAACTCCTTGTGCTGTCCGAATCGCAGTTTCCGTAGATGGAGCAAACGTTCTCTGAAGTTGGTCAACTCGCTGTCCTCCGCCTCATACAGCACTTGGAACACTGAGCTCTGCTGACGACGCACATTTCCTTCCTCATCACTTATTTCTGGGAGAGCAATTCGAAAATTGCTGAGAATCTTGAACGCAGTTTTCCGGACCCTATTGCTCGAGTTGAGAACTGCCGGGAACAGAAGATCGACGACTCGATTCATATAAGCGACATCTTTCGAAACGCCATAAACCGACACGAAGAGTTCAAAAGCGAGAAGTGAAGAATCAGAACAGTTCTGTCGTCTGAAAAACATTCCAAAAATGATATGTTGAAACGGAAAGCACACTCACTCAATGAATTTCTCGACGTCATCTTTTTTCAGACTGTTGAGCAATTTCTTGTTCGTCAAGAAAAGGGCAGAGGTGCAAGATAGCACGAGCTGTCCATTGAGAATGCTTGTGTCAGATGAGTTTATAGCTTCTTGAAGAGTATCGAGAACGTCTTCGGCTCCTTTGACAGCTTCAGCGCTCGAAAAGAGCCACGGCCAGGCAACCGCAATGTCGATTAGTGACTCAACACTGATGTTACTTCGGTTTTGGGCTGAAGATTAATGGCTGATGAATACAACGAATAGACATTGACAATCACCTTTGAAGTTCGACAGCAGCCATTCTCTGAACGCGTAGTGATTCGAAAGATCGAAGAAATTGGTACGAGATTCTGAAGAAATAAACGAAGAATTGTAGGAAAGCTTTGTCAGTACGAAACCTCTGCTGATAGTGTCTCTGATGGGTCGTCTTTGAGAGCACAGGAACGAGTAGAAGCTCACGAGCTGCTTGAGAAGATCCGTGTCTTCAGACTTGTTCTTGACAATATCAGAGGCAATCTTTCCGAGCGCTGGCATCATGTACAAATCGAATGATTCCAGACCGACCGTTTTCAGCAACAACTCGATCACCACTTGGTATTTATGGGATCTCTCCACAATTTTCAATGTTATGTCTCTTGAGAAAAGACGGTTCTTTTCGTCGTTGAAGATCGTGAGTAAGGTCTGAATTCAAGTTTTAACTAGGAACAATCAGTATTTGGAAACCTGGCTTATGAAGTCGACAGTGTGTGGTTCAAGTTGGAAATCCTCTATCTTCACAACGCATTCCAAGCTCTTTTTCAACTCAGGTACGCACACGAACTCGACTTGTTCCGCTCTCTTCAACTCGTTCTTACCCTTGTTCTTTTTATTCTCCCTTTCCTTTTTCTTCTTCTTTTTTGTAACTTCATTCATGAGTTCTTCATTTTTCAGCATAATGCACGGCTGCAAGAGGCGCATGAGACTCGTCGCTTCGGCCATCTTTTTCGATTCTCCAAGCATTTTCTGAAAATTGGATTAAGAAACTGTATCTCATCCAAACTGAAGTACTTACAGTCAAAACTTTTTGATAAAAATATCGGTTTTCATACTTTGAGTTTTTGGCATACTCAATTGTGTAGCCAACCATTTGAATCTGAATTTTGACACAGAACTCATTGAAATCCGACGAATCGCCCTCTTCTGCGTGCACCAATGCATGAACGATGTCTCGGAAAAGCTGTTCGCAGTTGCTGTGGAATGTTCCAGCGATTCCGACGTAAGTGTTGTAAAACAAGAGAGCACATCCATCGGAAAGATAGCTGTGTGGAGTTTTGAAAGCCTGCTTGACAACGAATCCGGCGATGGCGCGAAGATCTGAAGCTTTACGGAGCAAATAAGCGAACGATTCGGCCGCGAAACGACGTGCGAAGTCGCGACTGCTTGCGAACAACGGCAGAAGATTTCTGTAATAGTTGAACGATATTGTTATGATAATTCGCGATGTTCAAGTTCTCACGTGAATGTTTTCTTCAACTGTTTCGACAAAAATCCTGCTTGAACTTTGACAAGAATGGAAAAACAAAGGTAGGCGGCTTCGAGGTTTTCAGCTACTCTATCGCCGAGATCTAAAAAATGCCGGTTCATTTGGAGAAAAATTTTGGCACTCACCGAGGATATTCACAAGAACGCTTATTGACTGCCAACAGTATTTGTTGAACTTTTCTCTGAGATCACGAGCGAGAGCGGACAAAATGCCGCAAAGCGCGGGAATGGAGCGAGATTCCGGCTTCGTGATGTACTCTACAAGAGTTTCGAAAATGTGGTCGGCTTTGTGTAGAAGCTGCGCGTATGTCTTGATTTGGTTCACTTGGATAGCCATAACAAACGCTTCTGTAATATAGATCTTACTCCCACTATCGTTTTATTCGAAATACTCACCAAGGTCTGGTCCCTGATCTTCTCCACGCCAATTATCGATTGCATCTTCAAAATACGTTTCAGACAACGTTTCTGCATTTATTTTCCTCGAAAATCGGCCATTATCACCTCCCATTTGAGCAATTCTTTCATTGAATGTGAGATACTGAAAACGATTCGTTTGAATTTGCTGTTTCATTAATTTCTTACCTTTTTAACTTTTTTGAACTGCTTCTTGGCAGCATAATACTTGGCAAATAGCTCATCTTCGTTTGTTTCTTCCATATCTATTGAGAAAAAAGTTCGATTTTAGGATTCAGTAGTAGATTAAGAGGAGAAAAAAATAAGGAATTGAGAGAGAAAGATAAAAATAAATTTAAAAATATTTAGTGAACTTCTCACAATTATATTAGAAACTCAAGAAAAAGTAACCGTTTATTTTTTTATTCAGAAAAAAAACGGCATTTTTTCGCATTGAAATAATGCAAGTGCGCTCCGTCGCGCACTCTCGAAACGCGGCAATTTGAATTGGGTTAAACATGTTTCTGAAAGACATCGTTATTACGAGGATTTCAAGAATAGTCTTCGAATGTTGAACGATTCGAAAAACTGAATCAAAAATATTTTATAAATCGCAACCCTGTCAGCTACATATAAACAATTTGAAAAGAGTCATTACATAAGTTAATCTTTGAGCTGTGATATAGACATGAGCACTCTCAAAAATATACAGAAATGAAGGAAAGGAAACAAAACGAAGACCTCGTATTCTCAAAAATCAAATCATAGTTATAGCTATCGTGTCCGTTCTACAGAAAATGTTCAGACTCCGAATTGGCGCCTACGTCACATCTTTCGAGCCAGTGTCCGGTGGAACGCGTGCTTGAACTGGCAAGCGGCGGCCCGAAGTGAGAACGACTTCTCGAGCAGTCGGAGCCTCGATCCCACGTGGTCGAGCTCCGCTTCTGAGTCACAGCGGTCTTTGGCCGGACAGCACTGCTCCAGTTGACGACAGTAGTTGGACCAGGTGTCCACGTTGCCGCACGTCACGTCCTCTTCGCTCAATGTTCTCGGTGCGAAGCATTTCGAATTCTGGAATAGCTTCTGGTCTGTTTGGTTCTATCTGCCCCCCGGTTACCTGTTCTTGTGAACTGCCGATGCATTTGATGAAGAACTGTAATTTGTTGTTGGAAGCCTCGTCGATTAGCTGAAAAGGAACACATCAGCTCTCCTTTCTGCTCCGCACCCTCACCTTGTACAGAGGGAGCAACTGCGCCGAGCACTTGTCGTAGGGGGTCGGGTAGGGGTCGGCGCATCGGAGACGCATCTCGACCTCTTTGCGCAGACACTTGTCGTATCTCTGGCATCCCGTGACCAGTTTCCTCTTGTACTCTTCCATCTTCTTCGCATTCGTCTTGCCCATCGGCAGTATCACAATTGGTTTTGTTCTGGAACACATTCCCTCTCGGATTGTTGTTCAATCCGGCCGTTCCACTCACTTCTCCATCATTTTCGCTCCCATAACCTTCAATCGATGTCTCTTTCGAATGGGCAACGGCCACAGCTGATTGTCCAATGGGGTCGTGCTGATTGATGGAGATGGAGTCACCTGCAATTAACCGTTCTTGTTCTCCTTTCTCTCCTTCTCTCTTTGTTCACATCTATCGATCCGAATGTGTGTGCTGCTGTCGGAAGAGGAATCAAATCTTCATTCTGTTGCTCACTGAGCATTCCAGGACTCAACGGAGCCGCAGTTGTCCTCAATTGAGGAGTAGTTGTGTAACCAGTGAATGATGCCTGGTTTGGACCGTCCATTGGCCATATAGACGAAGAGCTGTTCGCCTGTTCGTACCTGGCAATCGGAATAGGGAATGCGGCGGTTGTAGACGTAGTCGGCTGAAAAATAAGCAATGAAACACCACTCGACTCTCCGCTCACCTCAATGTCCATTGCACTGATGTCTATGTAGTCGGCACTTGAGAAATCAAACTCATCGTCATCTGGATTCGGCTTCTCCATGTGTTTGTCGAGCAGCTCGTGAGTCACATAGTCGATCAGAGGATCGATGGAAAACGACGGAATCTGCGGTTTTTCTGTCGTCGTCTCTTCGGGAGTCGTCGTTGTGGCTTCTGTGGTTGTGGTTGTCGATGTGCTCTCTGTGGTCGTTGGCTCAACCGTTGTCGTTTGAATCCTCCGGAACGGGGCGAAGGTGAGTCTGGAGGAAGGCGGTCGGAAGGAGAAGAGAGTCGTCGGGAACGTGGCTGTCGGCGGAGGAAGAGTGCTCGACGGAGCGGGCGACTCGGTGATCTGTTCAGTCGTCGGTTCCATCGTCCACGCTCCTCTGCTGTTTATGAACGCCTCCTTGTTGTCTATCTCGTTGTCCTGTGGAATCGGCATGAAGTTCGTCGGCTCTTCGTTCGTCACCTCCTCAACCGAGTTCGTCAGTTCGGTCTCGCTTATCTGCGACTCCACAATGTCATCGTATATCTGATCGACGGTCTGTTTCGGTTGATCCTCCGCTTGCAATGGCCTGATGAGTGGCTGTGCGTAGCCGAGGAATCTCCCCTTATTCTGCTTCACCATCAGCATCTTCGGCAGAATCGACCGCCCGTATTCTCCCTTCTGCTTCAAGTTTCCATTCAACTTGTCCAATTTCTCTGCCGCCTGAAATGACAGTTACAGTTTCAATCGGAACACTTCCCTTCTCACGTGCTGTGCATCAAACCGGGACTCGGTGATCTTTGATGCCTGAGCGAACGGCGGTTCGTCCTCAAAGTCGTGCTTCTTCTTCCGATGCCGCCGCTGCTTCCTGCCCTTCCTGAACTTTCGGTTTCGTCTCGCATCGAAGTCAATCGACTGGAAAGTGAACGGAGAGAACGCGGGCGGCAGGGAAGTCGTCTGGATGGCAGTGCCGCCGTGATGGAGAACGGTGAACGGTCGGAGAGAAGTGGTCGGCGGTTCGATGGGCGCGTGCAAGATCTCCGCTCGGCCCGCACGAACAGTCGTCGAGTACTTGGGTTTCGATATTCCGTAGCGGCTCTCTGGGCATGGAATGGCTATTGGTCAAGGGTTACGGTGCGAGTGCTAACGTACTAGTTGGTCTCTTGATGCCCCTGGGTCGGGTGGAGAGAAGGGCGGCGAACTCCCGTGGTTTCTGCGTTTGCTTCGTCTTGAATGACGGTTTCCTCTGTAATTGGTGGAATGAAGAGAGGCCAACGACTCTGATGTACCTGAGGATCCGGATACACTCTGAACGGCACCACTGATCTCAGCATCACCTTCGTCGCCTCGCTCACCTTCCTTGCGATCATCGCGTCTTCCCTGAATCAGAACTCACTCTTCAGAGTCCATCTGTTGGTTCTCACCTGGAAACAGGCGATCTGAGCACTGCCTTCATGTCCACCGCACACTCCTCGAGTCTCAGTTTCATCTGGCTCTTCTCCAACTCAAACTGCTCGCTGATAACGTCTCTCTCGACGTCAGTTGCACATCTCTGAGCCGCCGGACAGCAGCGACTCAATGCGAAACACTTTTGTGTCAGTCTCATCAGGTCGCTCCAGCAAGTGGTCGCAGAGAACGGAACCTTCCGGACGCTCATTTCGATCTCCGAAGTGCACGAGGGATCCTGTAACAGTCAGTTTGAGATTGACGCATTCGGAGAAACAAAGAGTACTGTCATCAACAAGTAGTCGATTTCACTGATAGCCGCGTATTTGGAGGTGCAGTCGCTGAACAGCGACTCGATGTTGTACGACGTTGCTTTGTGATTCCTGAGTAGATCACAAACCGTTACTCTCTTCTTCAGTTCCAGCTTCTCACCCGTACAAACTGTTGATCTTGCACGCGTGCTGCGTGAATCTTCTCGACGGCTCGGCGCATTTCCAGTGCACTTCGAGCAGTTCGTTCCTGCATTTCACGTACTTGTCACATCCATTGGCCCATGTCTGCAACGATTCCCTATCCCATCTGGCTCCCGATCTCCCCCTCCACACGGCTAGCTTCCTCCATTTCACCCCGTGTAACTTTCGCCTCCCCGGCCATAATTGCCACAATTATTCGTGTCCGAACGGTCTCCGTTTTGCTTCTGTACACATTCCGCCGTCAATCAACCGCTGTCTCTGCCGCTTTGCACTCTATTTCGTCGACGGACAAGGAAGAAGTCGGGGCGGCATAGAGACATCAGCGGCGATGTTGCAAAAAACGAAGGAGAAGGTAACGAAGCGTCGTCGAGTGAGTGATCGGAGTGAACAGCGAGAGACCGGTGGGGTGGTGTCTGGGTGGGTGGCCATCGGACCGCACTCTGGTCACAATTGGCTCTCTTTCGGGGGATCCTCTCACCTGGTTGATCGAGATCACGAAGAAGACGAGGAGGGTGGGCAGAATGCCGGGGTGCCGACTCCGGTCGACCATCGGGGGAAACGGTCTGAAATGAATTGGTGGGATTGGGAATGGAGGAGAGTTGAACGGGAATAGAAAAGAGGAGAATACAGAAGTATATCTCCCCCAGAAGAACATCTGGATCATGGACGGCGGTAAGCGGGAGAGAAGGATCAATGCAGTGACAGTATCCAATTTATTACAGGAAATCGTCAGCGGCTTTCGAGATTGCATTTTGATTGGCAATGAAATGGAAAGAAGGGAGGCGGAAAACTCGGCGGCAATGCCTGCGATCTGTCTCCAATCAACTTTCACCAAATGGGGTGGCAATCGGTTCGAAATGCCAATAACTTTCGCATGCCCTGCCTACTCCTGCTTTCGTACACAACCGAAACGCGTAATCCTAATTGACTTTCGCCAGGTCGGTTCGCTCAAAAAGTGTACGTGTGTGTGTTGTTCCGCATAGTATAGAAGCATCACACAGTCGAAAGAAACGAATTAGTCAATTTTGTCGAGTGAATAAATCGTAGACGAAACGAAAAAAGAGAACGGTAAGTGCGTGCGGCGGGCTTTGGTGATGAAACCGGCGGATTAGGCTGCGATCCCAAATGCGGGGAATACTGTAGTTTGAGGAAGAGGAGAGGGCGATGAACTGATAGTCGGGAGTCTCTTTTATACCTTCTACTCGAAGCGACAAGATCTCATTATTAAATTCGAATCGGATTGCGAGAGGCTGGATGAGGCGAGACGTGATTCTCGAATATGCAGTAATACTAATAATACGAAGAAGAAGAAGATGACGTGATTAGCAGAAACAAACTGAGAAGTTGTGTGAGAAATGGGCGAAAGGCGGCGAAAGTGACGGGAGAAAACGGACAAGAAAGTCGCGAATCTCACCGGAACACACACACAGATATTATGCAGATTTTGATCGGCTGGCAACGACGACAATGAGATGCTTTTTCGAGATTTCGAGACTCTCTTTCGACCCCGAACAGACACGTTTATGAGGAGAAAACATGAATAGACCGACACAGCCGGTTGCTCTCTCAGGGGCCATGGCACTGCAGTCATTTGAGATGATACTTTTTGGACACGAAGAAGAAAAGACACAATTTGATCGCTGCCAACGGAAGATCGGAAGATCCGCAGCAGACGACGCCAGTAAGTCGGAAACTCAGAGAATAGCTTAGCCGGGGGGCGGGGATCGGGTGGCAAACCGCTTCGTGCTGTTGCAAGTCCTATTAAAGTGCGGCTGAATAATAGGTGTCCGTCCGTCCGTCCGACGTCAAACGTCACCGGCAACCACTGCCGCTGCTTCTCCTCCTCCTCCTTTTCTGCTTCTTCTTCTTCTTCCCGTCGAGAAAATCACCCCGACGGACTGACGGCTACTCGATTATCCGATTTACTACTGCGCAACGACGGTTTCGCCAAAAAACGGACTAAAGGAAGAAACGAAGGCGCCATTGAGATGAGGCGGGATGAGGAGGAGGAAGCATGGATGACGCAAATTCACGATGGCAACTCGATTATCTGGATGCGGTAAACTGTACGGAAGGCGGGATGATCGGGAAGTGAAGCGAAAAGGAAATTGCAGCAGCTGCAAAAAAACCAAGGGGGAATTGTGAATGTTGTCCCGAAGAATATTCCAGACGCGTTCTTTGTCGAAACTTTCCTTCAAATTCTCGCATAAAAAGCGAAAATAATAGATGCGCGCACGTTCATCTAATAAATCAGATCGAAGCTCGAGATACGGATTTGTTTCCGTTTCGATCGACAAGCAACATAAATTCTTGAGAAAAGAGAGAAATTCATTCAGTGAATAGTGGCGAGGGGACGATTTCCGACTCAGGGACCCGCGTTAACAATTGAAATGAGGAACAGTATTGGTGGTGGATAGGATGCAATGTTATAGTGACAAGAGGTGATTAAAGAGGCGTGGCAAATAGAAGATCCCTAGATTAAGTGTGGAATTGGTCCTGCTTCAAAGGAACACGATTAATCAAGCATTTACAGACATTAGCAAACAGGAGACAGGAAAATCAATGAAGGAAAACAGGTAAAATGAGAATGAGAGTAGAAATCAGAGCATGTCCTTGAAGAATCGCTTGTACAAAGCGGGATAACACTTGCAGAAGTTTGCCAGTTGCTTCTTCTTGTCTGTCAGCGATATCTTTTTGTCGTCGAGAACAGCCTGAATTTGGACGTTATGGTTTTCAATATTTAAAGAATGTTTATTTACCTCCATCATTTGGACCAACGCCGATTCCGTTTCCGATAGTCCGTCCTTGCTCTTTTGTGCTTTCGCGCGAAGTGATTCTCTTGCGACGGTGAATCGAACTGGTGTCAATTCACTCTCCGCTGAGCTGTGCCTGCAAAGAAAAAATAGATTATTCCGGAATGCCAACGAGCAAAAATAGCAGCTATTGAACAGATTGAACACCAATCAACACAACACCCATTCGACACTATACTTTCTCTTTGCTTCCAATCTATGTACTGTTACGCACTTTGCACGAAGAGAGTTTTCAAGGAGAGAAGGTCGTTGTCCAAGCCTTCCAGTGATACGGAGTTCGACGAGCGTCTAGAAAGTCTTAGATGTAATAATGAAATAGGAGTAAATCAAACTTCTATGAAAATATCCTGCTGAGCATTGTTCATGCATCCTTTGGGAAATATGAAAGATCGAAGCTCTTCGACGATCACCTTCACGTTTTCCTTGTGACGTGGCTCTGTCCTCCCGAGATAATACGGACTTCTGAGATCTTCGACAGCGTCAGTTCGCAATGTGAGCTGCAGCCAGTGCACAATTTGATCGATAGTCTTGCGCAGTGGATGAGGAACCATCAGAAATATGTACATCACCGCTGTGCTCAGCTTGTCTCCAGAATTCAAATCGTTGATCAACTGTTGAGCAATTTTCGTGAGCAACGGAGCGAATTCTGAAGGGAACAGCGGATATACTCCGTTTTGTGTCATCTTCTCGAGTCTTGTTGATACTGCTGTCAAGGCTGCTTTACACCACAAGAACAACTGCATTTTCGAGCTCTTCTCAGGGGACTTTTGAAGATAAAGAGTCGGTGCACAACAACGAGCCATTTGGAACCACTGACTGGCATCTCGGATCAGTGGGTGAGTCTCTATCAATAGATCCATGTCGTCTTCTTGTTGTGGATCAAGCCTCTCTCCGGATCCCAGCCCAACTTTCTCCATAATTGACGACAGAAATGAAGCATTTTTCTAAAATTCAGATTTTCATTCAAAAAATATCATCTGACTTACCTTTGCGTCCTGAACAGGAAGTGCAACATCTTCTAAGAACTCAACTTCAATCAGACCGAGTAAATGGAAAAGGGCCAGCTCGTAGACTTCAGCCTCTTCTTCTTTTATCAATTGCTGTTCTGCTCTTCGAGCTTTCCTTTCTTGTTTATCAGAAGAGGAGAAGAGACTCCAGGTGGATTTCAGAAGGGTTGATCCGTCTTTCGTGCTGTCCTTGTCTCGTCCTCGAGAACTCGAGCGATTTCGACGAACCAGCGGCGAGAAGAGTCGTTTGAAACTATTGCTGCGGCGGCTGCTGGATGAACGTGACACCGGGATTGACTCATCATACACTCCAGAAGCAGAAGGTGGACTGGCAATGTACAGACACTGCTCATTCTCTCCACCCAATCTGTAGAAGGATCTTTCGGAGTCAACAAACTTTTTTTGTGCCGGATCGACGCAATGTATCATTTTCTGTTGTCGCCAGATTTCGAGAAGCTGAATGAAAATATAAGTGACGTGGCAGGAACCAAGACTTACTTTAACAGCGTTACTTCTGCCAACGTTCTCACGTGGGAAATCGTTCCGATGCGATTCTATATAGGCAGTGAGAATATCGGCAGCTTCTGTTCCTGTGAACTCTTCACTTCTTCTAATTACAGCGATGCTTCGTTTGAAATACGACTGCATCTGATCCATCATGTCTTTGGCTTTGAATTGTGACTGTTGTGGCTGCGATTGACTGCAGTTTTCTTTGTCTTCTAAAACATCAATTATTTGGCTCCTTCATTCGGTGGAAATTAGCTACCATTCTGGACAGGCTCGATTTTGATAGCACTCCTCTGCGGTTTCATAGGCGCTCCTTTCCGCATTATCCCTCGTGGCGGTTTTGGTGGCGGTGACGGTGTTTTCTCCAAAATTACTGAATGAACTACATCTTCGTCGAAGAAGGTGTCAGTGTATCGGGACTTCACGCTCATTTTTCACCTGAGAAGAGAACGGACATTTTAGGTAGGAAGCTGAGAATACATGCAAAGCACACAAGGAGGAGTTGTACAAAGGGAAAATTGTTCAAATTGCAGCGTTGAAAATACAATAGGCTGACTAAGGCGTGGGTTAGTCATAGCTTTTTCAGTGAAAAAAACGTGAGAAAAAAGGTTTATTCAAATTTCCTTAGCTGCCGCGCAGTAATTAGTACAATGGAGCGCGATTGCTGCGCACTGGTACAGGAAATGTACGGCTGTTTGCCCTAGAAACCGCTTGCAGCCCGGCCCGTCTTTACTGGGAAACCAATATAAAAGAGCAAAGAAAGAAGAGTGAATAGAAAAAGAAAACGTTCTCTGAACAATATGAAGGGTCTCTGTAGACCGCAATAAACGTCAGTTGTATTTCTTCCACGACTGTCGTGCTGGAAAAGACCATAAAACATTGCAAGATGGATTCGTCATGGGACCGGCACAATGTGTTGTTCCCCTGTATGCAACAAATATTGTTCTTCTCCGAAGCTTTTTTCTCACACTCCAATGTTTCAGCAGAAGAAAGCGTTATCAGTGTAAACGAGGCTTTTCCATTTCGTTGAAATGGTCGTCCGATCGCTGATAAGACCTCTTCGTCGCCGCCGTTCGACCCTCCTCCTACACTTTCACTCAATTCAACATTATTTTGTGTACGGTTTTACCTAAATTATTTTGTTTTTCTCCCTGTCCACATTTGTTTTCGCACTTTATAAAGAATAGTCCGTGGAGTGTAATACTACTGTTCCTACACTCTCATTATTATTACGTCATCTGTGGAAACCAAAGAGTATGCACGAACTCTGTTGATTTCCCACCCAATAAACGATTCTCCCCCGGGGGGAAAATCCATTCGAGACCTCTTCTGATTGACATATTGGTCGTAAAGGTTGCTGACGTGTTCGACATTACCTCGCTCTCGATTTCGCAGAACTGGTCCCGAGGAGGATGTGTTTCTTTCATTATTTCTCATCGAAAAACATATCGTGTCAGCGAAAATTAGCATGAAACCCGCCAGCTGCCAACGTCATCTTGTCCTTTTCGCTGACACAATCATTTTCGAAAAGAACCAAAAGCCATTGATAAACAACAGTTAAACAGTTTGCGGCAAATGGTGCTGGCCAGGCAGGAACTACGGTAGAGAAGAGAGAGAGGAAGTGAGAGCACAATGGAATTGGGGAAGGCGTGTGCGATTTGAAAATCGACTCGGTATTTATTTATAATCAACGCGGAACTCGGCGAAAACTATTCAGTTTTGTGTGTTATCAGCGGGAAATGACTCTATCATCTCGCTCCTATATACGTGTGGATCAAAAGACGAAAACAACTCCTTGATTGAGTTAATTACTGAAAAGGGCTCAAGAGAGAGAACGAACAGTGTCATCCATCACTCTCTCTCTTTTCCCATCGTATTCTGGCCCACGTCATCTCACAAGTGAGCCCTCAAACACCGGGTGGTCTCTCTCTCTCTCTCTCTTCAGGCCGCACGCACCGCCGCTGTTTTGTCAACGAAATATCGGTTCCGTCGACGACGGCCTGCATAATGAATGATGGCCTCGGGGAAACCCCCCTCTGCCCGCTCGCTCGCTCGCTGTCCGTTGCGTTGTCCGTCCGGCCCGCTGGCCACTCGGTTTACAATTATTCTTGGTACCCTGACCGTTCACTCGTGGACTCTTGATCTTTGGTCGACTGTGCATCTTTTCTGGAACTCTGCACCCTTGAACCATGTCTTCTTTTCCTCCCAATCCCACCTTCCTCTCTGTCCACCCATCCCTATCTCTGTTCCCCCTCACACGGTGGGTTATATGTCCGAATAGGCGTGGAGTACGGTCGGCGGGGCAGCTAGATAACGACGTGTTGTAAAACTTCTCAATCCCTTCTGCAAACGATCCTCCCTCTCTTTGTGTTTCTCTGATCCATTACACCTGACGCGTTCATCGAAACAACACGTTGGCACATCACCGCGCACGTAGTTTGCTCTCCCTCTCTCGGCAGATTACGGTCCCTACTCCATCCCCACATTCTCCCGTTTCTCCACGTTGCGTTCTAGCGTTCATGAAGAGATAAGGGAGAATGGATCGAAGATCACGGCGATTCACCCAACCGCCTCCCTGATATTCAGGTCTTTCGAGAGACTCTTCTATTGTTATTCATGGCAGAGTGTAAGGGGTTTAGCAGTGTTGTTGATTATTCTCGAGGGGCTATCAGTCTAATCTTACTGATAACTTGAATAAATAGGAAACAAAACCATGTGTATGCTTGATCATCAAAAATTTTGCAACTGCCAGCCAACCAACTAGTTACTTATCGTCACTACCCTCCGCTTTCGCTTTCGTTGCTCCTTCCTATTCCATCGGGAACCTTTTCGCTTTCAATTCTCCCCCTGTCCCTTCCAATGATCAATGAGCACAGCTTATTCTAGAAAGAAGGATCAGTGCTCTCCCCCGCACGCTCTCTCCGCCAATAATAGGCAAAGCGATAAGAATCGAGCGACGAAAGAGGGCGGAGCGAAGATCCATTGTGTCCATTCGATCGGCACGTTTTCGCACTTATCAGGCGAGCGAGCAGCGCTCCCGCGTCCCGCCCCTTTCGGTTTTCCTCCTCCTCCCTCTCTCAATAACACATCTGATCGTCTGCTTATATTCGTCAATGCACAAGTCACTTTCAGACAGAACGATGCAAGTTCTTCGTCAGATGCCACACCAGATGCCGCCGCCGTCGTCGTGCGACCTCAAATCCATCTATGCTTCGGAGAAGGTGCGCGAGCTGACCAAAGACCACGAGCAGACGATCGCCGCGTCGTCGCCGCCGAAGCACAAGGCGAAAGTTGTTGTTCTCGGCGACTCGGGCGTCGGGAAGACCTCCATCATCTACCGCCACCGGCATGGAGCCCACTACCGTCCGGTCAATGCAACGATTGGAGCGTCATTTGTCTCGTTCGACGTGTAAGTTTTCAGCTTTTCAACTCCACTAATTCAATGTTTTTAGCGGAGAAGAACGCGACGAAATGGTCCGTCTGCAAGTGTGGGACACTGCCGGACAGGAGAGATTCAGGTGCATGGTTCCGATGTACATGCGGAACGCCGATGCGGCCCTTCTTGTCTACGACGTCACCAATCGGCATTCGTTCGCAGACGTCGAGAGATGGCTCAAAGACTTGGGAAGATCCAGCGGAACCGAAGAGGCGAACATCTTTCTGATCGGCAACAAGACGGATTTATCCGAGAAGAGAGAAGTGTCCGAGGCGGAGGGAAAGGCGCTCGCCGTCAAGATCAACGCAAAGTTCTTTGAAATCTCGAGTGACCAACCCAACTGTAAGATTTCGTTTTTATTCCGTTCCCCATTCTCATTCAGCCCATTTTCAGTGTTCTCCGCAATCCTGTCCGAATTGGCCGATGACGTCATTCAGAATAGAATGAGAGTGTCCGAAAAGAAACAAGAAGTGCTCACGGTGCGGAAGGAGAAAGTGGCACTCGAAGAGACGTTCGAAGACGCCCAGACGCTGAAACTGAAGATCCGAAAGTCCAAGTGCTGTTCGATGCTCTAGGCCCCCCTGGTACCTTCCCCTTCCCCCATTTCCCGATTGTCTTTCCTTGTTATCACTTATTTATTCTCAAGCATTCTCCCCCACTCTCTCTCACCCCTATCCCGTGTATCTCCCTTACTGGTCTACAATACGAAAACAACCAAAAAGTGTCTGTTTGCCCCCTGTTCCCCCCTCTCTTCCCGTCGTTTACTGTTTCACTGTTCTTGTTATTTTTATTATTTAAAACACGAGTATAGCGAATAAACCGAGTTGCATTCCAAATCAATTCTTATCACCTCCGATTGTTTCGACCATTGAACGCCGGTTTGGACACTGCAGACGACGCCGCGCCGACTGACTTACTTCTCCCCGTCGACCTCGTCTTTTTCTCTTTTTTGTGCCGCCGTTGGAGCAGTCGGTCTCTCTGAGCACTTCTCTCCTCGATCATCGCCTTGTTCGAACTGAATGACCGTCGTTTCGAATCGGAAGGACCTAGTATCTCACCTAGTATCAATGGCGTTATCCGGGAGAAAGTACCAAGTGTCCCTGAACGACTGTCCCACCGGAATGAGCACGTAGGCTCCCCGCGACATGAGTTGCGTCACTTCGCTCACTTTCCGTCCGTCCATGTCCACCAGTTTGCCCGGATTCACGTTGTAACGACGGGCGATCAGTTCGAGCACGTAGTTCATTCCCTTCTCGAGCTGTTTCCTTTGGAAATTCATAAACTGGCACTCCATTCCCTGTCCGTTCAGAAATACGCTGCAATCGAATCTCGGTTTGCACGAGATGATGTAATTCTCGGAGGTGAGAATGGATGAATGAGTGGGTGAGCGAGTGGTGCAAGGGAAGACAAAGGGGCACTATTGTAATTGAGAAACCTACTAGATGAGATAAGCGTCCGGATGTGTCTGATCCCTTCTGTTGAATATCATTGTGCTCGTTCTCCTCGACTGCAATGCCATTTTTCTGAAACTCGGGGACTAGGAAACGGAACTTTGAAAGCGGCCGACTGTCTGTGTTTCTCCAGTGCTTCCTTGTCTCTCCGTATCGTTTCCTCGTTGTCGAACTCACTCGTGTGCGGGTTTCCCTCGAAAAAGTCCATCGTTGTGTCGAAGTTTCTCTCTTCTCTCCGATCTGGAATCTCTACCCGGTAACTCGCTGTCTCTCCCGCGTTTCTCACTCCGAACGTCCTGTAGAGCATCGTCGTAATACGAGTCGTACTGGGACATATCCACCTCTCGAGTCTTTTTTGTTTTCGCCGTCGACTGAACTGCCGTGTAGGGCCGAGGAGGAGGTGTCGGAGGGACGGTCACTGAAATGGAGTCGATTGTCTCCTAAGCGACAGTCACTCACACAGTTAGCTGGGTAAGTGGATCTCACTGAATTCGAAGTGTAGTACTCGGGAGCCGAAAGAGATGTGTACCTAGATTGATTGTTATCTCTCCGCAGTACATCTGGATCACTCGATCGACGTCGATCATTCGTGTCAGGGCTGGAAGAAGATGGATCGATGAATGGGGGGATTATTCGGGAGAGCTCACAGCATCAGAGACTCGTCTCCCGCCACATAGTACGTTCCGAGATCGTTAATGTCATCGGGATCCGTTATTTCATCGCCTTCCCTGTTAGAATAGAAGTTGGTTGAACGTCAAATGAAGATCTCACAGAGTGTAAAGAGCCGCTGCTCCGTCGTCCATTCCCACATACGGTCCCACATCTTCCAGTAGTTGCTCCAGTTTCGGAGACTGCCACTGTCGCCAAACGAAGAGTTTCGGTCTGCAATCGTGCCCTTAAACAAGCCGAAAAGCCATCATCGAAAGTGCGTTCCTCTCGCCACTCGATCATCGTGTTCTGACCCACAAACTGTCTGTCTCACCCACTTCTCGTAAATATCCTCTCCGTTTCTCTTGACGTAGATCTTCTTGACCTTGGGCCGATTCATGCGATTCACCAATTTGTCGCCCTCGTGCCGAGCCGCGTCGCCGCGTCTTCTCTTGTTCAATTCCACGTAGGAAATCTCGTTGAACGGATCTTCGAAGGCTGCAAACGGAGGTTCAGAGGTGTTCGTGAGCAAAAAAGACACTTACAGGACATTACAAAGACGCAGAAGAAGGGAATAGAGAGGAGTAGGCGTCGTTGGGTCTGACGAACAAAAGACGAATGCGTTGCTCGGCGACGTGCCCTCGATGGACTCCACGACAACGTCGCTTCGGCTCGCTTCCCCACGCACGTATATCTCAGTGTTAGAGAGAGATCAAACTCGAATTGGATAGAATTTTATTCTGATTTCATGTGCTTTTGAAGCTGAATTGACGGATCAACGAAATGAATGAGAAGAGAGATAACGAGGAAGGTGAGACTGAGACAGGAAAGAATTGCAAAGTTGGTCAACTGATCGTTGGGAGCGTAGGCGGGAGGGTAGAGATCCGAGTGAAGGTTCATGGAGAGTCTGAAAGAGTTTTAGAGGGGGGAGGAGAGCGGAAGATGTCTCACTTGCACATGTAGGTGGGGAAAGTGCAATCGGAGTCCTCAGTGACATTTGAGAGTATTTTGGAGAGGAGAAAGTTGGAGTAAGTGAACGGATTCACAGTTCCAGTGTAGTAGAGGATTGGGGAGGAGGCGGCGGTTCTGAGAGAGAGAATGAAGAGAGAGATCAAGAAATCATGGGCATACCGAGTGATTCCGTTGCCGGTGACGAAGAAAAACAAGAGGATGGTGGCGTGAAAGACGAGAATGTTCGAGCAATCTTTCAGGTATCTGGCACATATCGTGAAGATGGAGAATGAGAAAACGGAGAGCAGTGCGAGAGTGGCGCTGATTTCGAGCATGTTCTCCAAGTTCAGAGACCTGATTTACAGTGATTAATTGAGAACAATCAGTGTCTTATCACTCACCATAGCAGGATTCCAGTGAATGCGAACGATTCGAAAGTGGTGTAGAGGAGGAAAGAGAACGAAAATATGGCTAAACTGACTGTTTGAGAGTAGACATTCACTTCGAGAACACTCAGAAGTCTTGTTTTCGCATCTGAAACACTGATTAGAATGGGAATGAATACACGTTCAATTACAGCTTGGAAAGACGATTACAACTTGGAGAAGAAGGAACAGGAAAGTGAGAATCTTCCAGAAGAACATCGACGAGGGGAGGGTTGTTGTTCTGCAATTTATACATAATGGAGCTATCTGATTTTCATCGTTCCCATTACCGAAAACAAGATAAAAGAGCGGCGACGACTGGGAACGCGATGAGACCAGCGAGACTTGTCGAAGGAGTCGAAGTGATAAGAGAGAGCATCCGACGGAACAGAATGGCCATGACGGCGGTTGTGGAGGTTCGACGTCTTCCGGAATCGAGGAGGACGCCCGTGCCGGAGACTGTGGAGCCGGAAGTGTCGGAGGAAGTGTCATTCTCCTGCAACAATCACTGATGACGTACACGACGACATCTGGGATACCGTTCTGAAGGCGACTAGTTTCGTAGCCATCTCTTGTGTTTCCATCACTCTTTCCATGCTCTCTTTGTCGATTGTAAGCAGGGACACTGAATATGGAAACAATGGAAACGGAGGAATCTGAAGAATTCTCACAGTAATAAGCAGCCGGGTTCTCGTTCGTCGGACACTCGTATCCGGCCTTCTTGAAGTGAGTCGGCAGCAGACGCATCGGTCCACTGTACCCGACCTCTCCGTAGAAGAGG
Source organism: Caenorhabditis macrosperma (assembly GCA_963932285.1). Taxonomy (NCBI): domain Eukaryota; kingdom Metazoa; phylum Nematoda; class Chromadorea; order Rhabditida; family Rhabditidae; genus Caenorhabditis; species Caenorhabditis macrosperma. Next base: position 9,033,062 of record OZ010621.1, on the reverse strand, counting down.
AACGTGGCAGAGCCGAGCAGATGAGAGAGGTCCGAACGAACGTTTCGAAGGGTGATTATGACGATTCGATTGAATTTGGCGGCGTAGAAATGGAGTGCGTAGACGAGTTGATAAGCTGATAGAGGGGAGAGGTCGGCGGTCGGATCGTCGATTATGGTGAGAACTGAAACATGTTCTTTTTCAGACTCTTTCCACGCGACTAACTCGGATCTTTGAGCAGCTCGAGAACAGTCATCACTCTTCTCCTGGCACTTATCGATAAATCGTCCATTTTATCATGTGCATATCCGATCACATCAAATAGAGCCGAAAGTTCACTGATCTGGAAACGAGAATAATGATGAGGCAAACATTGGAATGTGGGTCAAGTCACTCTGTGATCAATTTCGAGAGAGGTGTGCGAAGAGGAGAGACAGAGGCGCGCGTGATAGTAGAGAAGGGATCGGACGGAGAGATCCGATGGATACTGGTTACGGTAGTTTATATGCGAACAGAATTTGTTGAAACGACGACCTGAACGGATTGGTTTGTGGAGTGACGAGAGGCAATGACTGACGAGTGAGCATGAACTTGTCGAGGGTCACAATGCCGCCGATCTCGCCACCGGCTCCACTGGTCAGCGCCTCCAGAAGAGTGGTCTTTCCCGAATCGGCAACTCCGACGATCCCGTGAACTTCACCCGAGATGGCTGTGAAACTGACACTTTTGAGTATTTGGAACACAGACGGCGGTTTGTAGATCTTGGAGAACCTGGAATCGACTGAGAAACGTCTCGACTCAAAGCAAAACTTACCACGATCCGTTGGAGATTGCGGTCATGAAAGAGATGCTCTTGCACTCGAGCACGTGCTTCTCGTTCATTTTCTGATCGATACAGCGGTGAGAGGATGTCTCCCCTCTTCTCCTTCTTCTTCTTCACCGGAATCCTCTTCGTTTTCCTCCGCCTCCTCCTCCGTTGTCCTCAATTATGCGCCCCCAACTCTCTACTTCTCACACGTTGCCTCTGCGCGTTCCTCCGTGACGACGACGCAAGCAATTATTTTGGGCAGCACGAGACCGTGAATCCTTTTGTACGCCGTGCCTTGCGAAGGAGTACTGCAAGTGAATTTACTGGTTTTGATGAGGTGTCTCCTTACGTTTCTCTCCCACTTTTTGCCACGTCACTCCTGTATTCTTCCCCTTTCTGAGTTCCTCCCGCCGCTTCTCGAATCCGGGCTAATCTTCCGCCCATCCTTCTCTGCGTGAACCCAATTCGGAAAAATTGCATTTTGCCTCCGTCTCCTCCCCTTGTACACTGTCTCGGGTTCTTATGTAAACGCGAGTGACAAGTATCCAACTGTGACATCTTGACCGGTTTCGCACTCATCCGTGTTTCTTTCCAGAATAGTTCCCTTATCCGAGGGAACACACCGCTCGAATGTCGTCCGAAGACGTTCGCATCGACGGATTCTCTCCGGACGACGAGGAGAGCAGTGGACGGTGAGTGAGCTCTCATTCGCAGAAGCCAACGGCGGGAGGTTCAGAGATTCCATCTACTTCTCGACGATCAGAAGCCGTCATGCTGATCATTTCTTTGCCGACATGCACAATCACAACACTCAGAAAGAGAAAAAGGGAGCGATCCGGTACTCTTCGTACGAGGAAATCAATCCAAACCGCGCGGGAATCTATCCCAATCTGCTCCTGAACAAGCTCTCGTTCTCCAAAGATCTCCGTTCCTCCTCCGACAAGGCGCTCCTTCGGCTGCCAGTTCTGAAGCAAGAGTTCCACAATGTATCGTTGGAACTTTCGAATGCGGATGTGATGGGTGTGATGTCGACGAAAGACTCCGAGATGATGAGTCTCCTCCGCGTTTTGTGTGGAGTGCCGGACGTTCGCGGAAAGATTTCCGGCGACATTCTGGTCAATGGACACAGAATGTCGAGGGGAAGACTCGAGAAAACGATAGGCAAGTCGTTCGAAAGAGAGGGAGAACTGTCCGTTTCAGCTCTCGTTTCATCGGAACCGCCCATCTCGACACTCACTGCCCGACAATATCTGCATGTTCAAGCGAGTTTCAATCCACCGATGAGTGAAAGATACGGAGGCGTCGTCCATTTGGTATCGAGTTTCAGCCGTTTTTGATGCACCATTCGTCGTTTTCAGATAAACAAACTGATGTCTGATCTGGGACTGGTTCCCGTGTGCAACATCATCTGCAGTCGTCTCAACCGATCCCAGTGGCAAAGAGTCAAAGTGGCCGCCCAGTTGATCCGCGATCCGACAGTTCTCGTCTGTCCAGATGTCCTCAAAGAGATCGATGTGCACGATCAGTGCTTCCTCATCGACTATCTGAGGGAATGGGCGGTGAAGACGAGCCGAATTGTGATAATGGCAGTGTCGCCGACCAGTTTGCAAGTGCTGCGGATGTTCTCAAAGAGTCAGACACCTCCCCCTTCACGGAACAATCACTCGTTTCAGCACTGATTCTGGCCTCGGGAAGGGTTGTCTACTTTGGTCCGCCGGGCACAATGCAACAGTATTTCGAGTCGGTCGGGTGTCCGTGCCCTCCGTATAAGAACCTTTGCGACTATTACGGTATGATCTCCTTCCGGGATGATTCATTTGTCGCCGTTCCAGTGGATCTCGTCACTCACGACAATCTGACTTCGGATGCATCCCGCGAGTCCTCCGTTCGCATCGCCAGACTCGTCAACAAGTGGAATCAGTCGGCGCCTCCGTTGCGGAGAGCTGCCAGCGGAAAGTTTCTACTCGATCTTCCCTCGATCGGAGTGCTCATGAGACCTCTCGCCGTCTTGAGGTTCCCCTTTTCCTCAAATCGAACAATAACTGTTTCTCGATTTCAGCCTGTTCTGGTTCGATTTCAGCAACAACCGGGCGTCCCGAATCCTCGCCCTTCTCTTCGTTTTCTCCCTATCCACGTGTCTCTCGCTCTTTCTATCCGACCTTCCACTGACTCTTCCGGAAGCATTTCTCGATCGAAACGCCTTTCGGGACCTCTTTATTTTCTATTTTCCCTTGATAATAGGTCTTCTGAATCTGAAGAAAAGTGAGTTCCCCGAGTCTCACCACCTGTTTCTCTTTCTTATTTCAGGTCGTCACCGTCTAAAAGAGTTCCTGAAGCTCTCTGTTTTCCGAAATCAATGCTCATCGCTCCTCTTCACATTCGTCTCTGTGCTCGCCGAATTCCCGTCACTCCTCGTCTCCTCCTCTCTTTTCGCCCTTCCATTTGTCCTGTTCACTGGTCAATCATCCGAAGAGCTCAACAAAAACTTCCGTACATTCTTTTTTTCAGATTTCCATCGAAAGTCTCCCGATTACCTCGCCTCCTTCGTTTCTCTCTCTACATCTTTATTTCTGAATCTTGCTGCTACCCAGCTAACCGTGATCACCACCTCAAATTTGTCCAGTGAGCCTCTATCATATTTTTATTTCGGTGAGTTTTCTCAATGTCGGTCTATCGTTCCGGCCTCTCTTTTCAGTTACCATCTGGACAACACTGTGCATTTCGAGCGGGTTTCCAGTGCCTGTTCCATCTCTGCTCAAACACTTCAATCCTCTTCATTTTCCTTCGTTTTCCATCTTCAAGTGCCTTCACGAAGGTTAATTCCGAAGATCAACTGACGTTTTAACAATTCTTCTTTCCAGAGTCTCCCGTACTGTCACCTCCAATTCATTCCAACTTGTCTCACCCCATTCAGTTTTATTCTTGTGGGAGAACGTTTTTGAATGTAATCGACCGCATTCAATTATTTAAAAAAAAAGAGAAGCCCGAATTTCAGACATCCCAAGTCACAAAAGGACCTTGTCAGAGAGTTTCTTCGTCCGAACTTCTCTCGTACTACGGGTATTTGGAGAAGTGGAGCAGAGAAAAAGCGATTATTAAATTGATCAGTGCAAATTTTTTAATAGGATACGTTTCTGTATTAGCCCTACTGTTCATTGTTTCATTTTTTGTATTATATTTGAATAGATCGAAGTTGATCAAGAGTTTTTCAAAGCAATGAATGTTTTCAAATAACTCGATGTTATCAGGGTTTCGTTTTTAAATTCAGACGAACGGCTGAAATAAAAACTGAGAATCATCAGAAAAATGCTGGAAGAAATAGAAATGAGGAGGAATTTCAAGAAAATCTGAACATTTGAACCACAACGCTCGGGATTTCATTTTCATTGAAGGTACGGTAAGCATGTACGCAACCACGCAGACGCGCAAATGCACACAGTCGAAACTTTTTTATTTTTTTCTAATTTTACTTTCTGATAATTTTTTTTTCACTTGCGTTCAGAAAAACTGAAAAACTGACAACAAAAAATTAATTGCAGCAGATTTTCACACAATGGCCCGCTCCCGCAGAGACAAGAACGGTAGTAGTATATTTTTGAAAGCCTTTGTAGGTAAAGTTGCATATTTCAGTGTCGCTCACGAAAGTTAAGAAGAAGACCAAGGAGACTAAGAACAATTTGGTCAACGAAGTATTTTTGATTTAAGAAACGTTAAAAAACACTCTTTTTTCAGGTCAGAGCCAGCGTCGACCAATACAAAAATTTGTTCATCTTCACAATCGCTAACATGCGCAGCACACGATTCATTGCTGTAAGAAACAGAAGAAGAAAATGTTTGAACTTCGAAATTTGCAGATCAGACAGAAGTACAAGGAAAGCTCAAGATTTTTCTTCGGCAAGAACAACGTTATCTCAATTGCCCTCGGAAAGGGAAAATCTGATGAGTACGCCAACCAACTCCACAAAGTACAGATACGAGTGAAAAAAAACTATGGAACATATATTTTCAGGCCAGCTCCATTCTGAAGGGTCAGTGCGGTCTCATGTTCACCAACTTGTCCAAGAAAGAAGTTGACGCGTAAGACAATCCTATTTTTCATAAATGTATCCATTATTTCAGTGAATTCTCGAAAGCTGCAGAGGAAGATTACGCTCGTGTTGGTGACGTCGCCAAAGAGACGGTTGTTCTGCCTGAAGGACCTATTCCCCAGTTCGCTTTCTCAATGGAGCCGCAGCTGCGAAAACTTGGTCTCCCAACGAAACTCGACAAAGGAGTTATCACATTGTATCAACAGTTCGAGGTGTGCAAAGAAGGAGAACCGCTGACAGTTGAACAAGCTAAGATTCTGAAGCACTTTGAAATCAAGATGTCCCAATTCCGACTTATCTTCAAGGGATACTGGAACAAAAAAGACGGATTCAAAGAGCTCGAAGCGTAATTACGGTCATTCGCTGTTATTGTTAATTTGTTGATTTTATTCCACACCTCCTTTTTGTACCACCTGAAAATTTATTGTTCATCGTTGTTTCTTTTCACAATTAAATTGTTATTCGTTCGAGAGCACTTACAATTGAGTGAAATGGTGATACTCCTCAAGTTATCAACAGAAAATCTGAAATCTTGGAACATGTGAAGTGAGTATCGTAATTCAGAATGTGGAGAGTACTAAAACAAGCCGGTTCACGAGCTCCTCTTTGGGCCCAGTTAAGAGGATTAGCAGGGAAAAAGAGCACCGTGGAGCCAAAGTTCACGCAAAGTGCCGCTTTTCAAGTGAGAATTTTGAGGATTGTTGAGTACAATATCACATGGAAAAATAGTGTTCTTTGAATTACTATCCACCTTAATTTAGGGTCGTGGTGCGATTCGAGGAGGACCTTCGTTCAAACAGGATTACTACTCTTCAGATGCGTACGCCAACAAGAAAGTGTTCTCAGCTCTCGGTAGTGTTTTGGCACTCGTCGTCTACTTCGGATGGCTCAGAGAACCGTCGGATCTCGATGAGATCTGGAGCACACCGCCACACATTCTAACTTCGAATTTGGAAAGGAGGATGCTCCGCGAGCAAATCAAACAGGCCCAGGAGAAGGGAATGAGCACCGAGTTATTGAGAGCACAGCTGGATTACGTGGACGTGAAGGAGGAGGCGTTGCGGATTCAGTTCGAGCAGAAGATGAAGCAGGACGAGCGCAGGAAGCAGCAGTAACAAGTTCCTTCTTTTCGAATAGACCGTTTTTAGTTTTTGTAGTTTGTCCTTTCAACGGGTCAGGTCAATGGCCTTTATTCTGTTTTTAATTACATACAAAATACATGGATTTTGAGAGGAAAGTGCAATAAATAGAGGAACAAATTAAATACTAGAGAGGCAGGAGTATCATTGGGCAAAGTGCATCGAGTTGTTCTTGCTGGAGCGGATTCGCGAGGAAACCAACAGGAAGACTGAAATAAGCAGAATCGAGAGAACGACGAGAGCGGTGACGAGAAGACTGAAGAACAGTGATGAAGATGCTGACTCGCAGACAGCAGACGGCGCTGATGCTGCTGCTTCGGACTCTGTGTTTGAATTGGTACGTATTTCTTGACGGAAGTCGACAACTAACCGAAAAACTCAACGTCTTGCGGAGTTTCGAACACCCTCAACTCTCCGACCATTTCCATTTCCGGGTATCCGTTCTTCATCACGAATTGTTTCTGTGGACGCGGTGCCGTGTTGATAAGAACTTCACGACGATGACGTTTCGGGTTGTATCTGGAGGAGGATTCATTAGATAAAGCGACGCTAAATGCATTCCACTCACCCGACGCCATAGTAAATGCTTCCTTTTGTCGGTGCTCTTCTCACGAATTCCAGCGAGGTGTCGTCGTCGGGACCAGTCAAATCGGAAGGCATCGACGATGGAGGCATAACTTCCGAAGGAGCGTCACTGAAAAAGATGGGAGACAGTGGTGATTCATAACTTCAGTGATTACGAGAACACTTTTCCTTTCTCTGGTTCTTCGTTGAATCGCTCTTCTAGAGTTGGACACTGTTCGGGAGGCTGCAAAAGAAAACGATGCGAACGAAGTCAGTGTTTGGCTCTCTTACAGATAACTTCTTGCAGTCGTCCCCTTTCATACAGATCTTTATCTGACAAATGAACCGGGTGACCGTCCGCTGGGCGAACTTGAAGACGTGCGTCTCCTGAAATGCCACCGACTGCTCCGCATTGTAAACCGGCGTGTCCATGACGTAGTGATCGATGCCGCATCCGTTCTGGTCGATGATCAGGATCTTGTTTCCCTGTCCGTCTTCCACGTGGCAGTTCTGCACGAGTATCCCATTGTGATCTCCGTCGCAGCTCCACACGTGGAACACGCTGTCTCCGATCGATGCGTACTGGATCGGCGGACCGTCTTTTCCCTGTTTCCTTATCGAATAGTTGCACTTTGGCATTACGGGAGCATCGAACTGGGGAGACAGTTGGAGGGGCGGAGCTTCGCTGAAACGAATGGATGTGGAAGGGAGGGATGATGGAAGAGTTTCAACCTGATGTCAAGGGTCGACTCAATGTCTTTCATAACGGTAGAGTCCATATAAACGCACTGAGCACAGTAACTTCGGTCGGATTCGGTGACAAACAGTGGGTGCAATTGGACGAAAATGCACAGTCGCCGGACGGATCCATTCGGCTGTTCCTGAATGGATTTCGCTCATTAGACACCGGGAAAGTGGCCTCCATCCCACCGATATCTCGTTCACCATCCCACACTTGTCATGAGCCACTTCGATCTTGTTCTGATTGCGCGACACGCATTCGAGATCGTTCTCACGGCCGTCGACGTAGATGTGAGAGGGATTCGAGACGGACGTTTTGATCTGAAACAACCAGTCTCCGCGTGTCTTTCACTTTCTGTCGCCTCACCTTGATGATTATCTTGTCGGACTCGCAAATAACGATCGGAGTGTCAACTATTTCATTTGGATACTTGAGAGCGGCGGCGGCTGCTATGAGGAGGAGGAGGAGGATCGGGGGGAGAGGGGAGATTAGCATTCTTCTCTGCAGCAGAAGGCCGCCCGTTTTTTCGAAAACTGCCGTCACTTCCGAACATTTATATAGGCGACGGATAGACAAGTGTCTGTTACGGTATGAGATGACTGCGTGTTGTCAAGTGCCACCAAAATTCTTTTGTTTGGCCGCCCCAACCGCTTCATTGTCGACTTGATTTCACACCAAACCACGATCACACTTTCCGATTTCAATGATCAAGTGAAAATGAAAAAGAAAAAACGAGTGACGACAGGCGAAAGCTGCAAAAATTTCAGCCACCTAGGGGACTCGAACCCCTGACCTTAAGATTAAAAGTCTCACGCTCTACCAACTGAGCTAAGGAGGCTCTGTTCGTCTTGCATTGTTTACTTGACACATTCCCAAGAATTGGACAGTATCGGACGGGCGCTGCAATTTCATCTTTCTCCCTCGAAACACAATTGAGTCATCGCTGCAGTCCCTGTCGTACACCTCGAGAACTTTATCCAAAGGTCAGGCCGGGGCCATAAATAATGCGGGCGAAGACAGCTGTGTGCTCGCGGAGCCGAGAGCAGCCCTGCCGACGTGCTCGCAATCGCTCTTGCTACTCCTCGCACTGAATCTTGAGTGAGTGAAGAATGTTGCGATTAGTCGCAATCCTCTCACTGATAACACTCTTTCTTATCGTCTCCGGAAGCGATGAAGGAAAATGTAAGATAAAGCCGTACGAAGCGAAAGGAGACAAGAGTCCCGGAAGCAATGGATACGTGATTGAGGTGAGGAGAAAGAAAGAGAGGGAACTCTCGAGAACCAGCTATTTCCAGATCAATGGCACCTCCTCGAGGTCAATGGACATTTCGAGAGGATTCATTCCTGGAGAGTTGTATGAAGGTAAAGTGTTTGGTTCCACTGAAAGAAGAATCAACGAACGATTTCAGTGACAATTCGCGGGTGGAGAACTGAACACACAGTGCAGACGTTCCGCGGATTCGTCATTTCGTCTCTTTTCGAGGACAACTCTTCGGCTGGCGTTTGGCAGGTACTTATTAATAGAAAAGGAACAAATTAATCATTCACTTTCCAGGTGGTAAAAGGACAGGGCGATGCGAGAATCTCTCCGGGTTGCCGTCGATCGGGAGTTTCGCATTCGAATCTCAAATCGAAAACTAATGTTCACATGACATGGAAGGCTCCAGATGTAGCCTCAATAAGCGATCGCCCTCTGAAGAACAAGAACATGTTTGCAGGTGTCTGCGGGATGTGTCTTGTTCCGTGCATCGGTCATCGAGACCAAGTACGTGTGGTTCACCGAATCCGAAGGGCTCACTGTCAAGTTCTGCGTTCAGCGTGAGTTGATTCATCCGTCAGATTCCATTCAATTTCTCACAGAAGGCACTCAAATCGCAAAGCCAGTCGACGATCCATCAGCCAAATGTTGCGCCTGTGATATCGCTCAATACGAGCTCGAATTCACTGGAATTTGGAGTAAAGCCACGCATCCGAAGGACTATCCCACTCGTGAGTTCTCCCTCGTCCCTCCTCTCCAATTGCTCACTTTCAGTGGAACATCTGACTCATTTCACCGATATGCTTGGTTCCTCTCACTCGTCAAACTACTCTCTCTGGACGATTGGCGGCATTTCGACAGACGGAATGAAGGAGATTGCCGAATGGGGAAACACGTACAAAGCAGAGATCGAGGCGAAAGCGAAGGCGTCCGAAGTGCGCAGTCTGATGAAAGTGAAGGGTTTGTGGTTCCCGGACGTCCAGGGGACCACCAGATCGCAGTTCGTCGTCAACAAGTACCACCACTTCGTCTCCTTGGCCACAATGTTCGGTCCGTCGCCTGATTGGTGTGTGGGTCTCTCTTCTGTCAATTTGTGCCTTCCCGACTGCACTTGGGCTGAAGAACGAAGTTTTGATCTACAACCATTCGACGCTGGAACCGATTCAGGACCCACGTACATGAGTCCGAATCTGCCGACGGAACCTCGCGAACCGATTCACTGGATCACATCAAAACTCAATCCGCAGAATCCATTCTACAGTGAGAACTCTGACACGATTCCAACGTTGGCGCGAGTGGTGCTGCGGAGAAAGAACGTGACGAGTTCGGAGTGCAAGACAGATGACGTGTACAAGGCAGAAGCACACAACATCACGAACACGAGCGAAGACGAAGAGTACAAAGACAGAAGTGAGTGAACGGAACGCGAGATTTGACAGAGTGTCCGTTTATAGGAGAGTGCATGATGACCCAATGGGAGCCGTGGAGTCTGTGCTCGGCCACTTGCGGAAAGGGCATCCGCATCCGCAGTCGTGTCTACGTGTTCCCAATCAAAGCTCAAGTGTTCCACTGCCATCGACAGACCACTGAGAAACAGTTCTGCAACGCGAAAATAAACGAGTGCGAGAGTGAGTCATTCGAATGTCTCTGACGCCAACCATTCCCTTTCCTCTCAGACTCGGAGGCATTCAGCTCAAAGTGCCAAGTCAGTTCGTGGGGATCGTGGGGAGAGTGCAGTGTCAAGTGCGGTCACGGAATGAGAAGCCGCAACAGAACGTTCCTGAACGCGGCGACGCGGGCGAACGATTGCAGTGTCGAACTGGAACGGAAGGACATTTGCATCGGAGAGAACGGCGAAGACTGCGATGTGACACCGGATCCGCTGTGCAAGACGACCGCCTGGTCCGACTGGTCTCCGTGCTCTGCCTCTTGCGACGAGGGGGTGCGCGTGAGAACGAGACTGTTCTACTACGCGGAGCACGAGAAACGGTGTCTGAATGTGAATCTGCAGGAGAAGGACACGTGTGTGATGCAGTCGTGCAGACGTTTCATCGAGATCAATTCCGAGGAGATCTGCCAAGAAGAGAAGCAATCGGGACAGTGCGGCGGAAGTTTCCCTCGCTACTGGTACAACTTCGAGAGGTCGCAGTGCGAACGATTCATTTTCACCGGCTGCAAGGGAAACAGAAATCAGTTCGAGACGGAGGAGGAGTGCAAACAGATATGTCTCCCGGGTTACGAGAAGAACAAGGCGCTCATTCCCAACCACCAACTGTTCGAGGAGTTCGGAGACGCGCAAGTGGACGACGGCGGCGAGAAAATCGACTGTGAGGTGTCCAAGTGGACTGCGTGGGGCTCGTGTTCGGTGAGCTGTGGCAGAGGAAAGAAGACGCGGACGAGGCAGATTGTGAAGTTGGCGAGGAACGGGGGCCAGCAGTGTTCGGAGCATCTCATTCAGGAGCTGCAGTGCCGTCTGAGACCGTGTCGTTAGTGAATGTCATCGTTAAATCTCTCGTGATTATCGCTGTTTCAGCAGTCAAATTGGCGTGTCAAGTGGGCCCGTGGTCCCGATGGACTCCGTGTTCCGTGTCGTGTGGGGAGGGAGTTCAGACGAGGAGACGACGAGTGATCAGAGCGAGAAACGACGATTGGGAGGAGGTCGAGTGCTCGGAAGCCGAGACGGAGACCCGCCAGTGCAACGGCCGCTACCAGTGCTGATCCTCTTTTTATCCAACTAAATTCCGTTATTTCATTCTTCTTATTTCGGATTCTGAGCATAAATTGATTGTTTTGTCTTTTATCGTCGAAAATAAACTTTGAAAATGCATATTATCAGGGATCGGAACGCCGACGCTCTCTTCAGAATTCCACTCGTTCCACCTCCTCTTTTTATTCCTTCTGTGCAAACTTTATTGACAAAAATTCAAAGGTTATAGTTTCATAAACGAATTCGTAAATAGCATAAAACAATGTTACGGGGCTAGAATGGAGATATTCAAATTAAACTGGAGATCGATTACATTAATTGTTATACATTATTTAGCACAATTGAGAGACTAGCTCTCGGTGAGTTGGTCATTAAAAAAATCACTGCATAATCGACGACGATGATTGGTCGTTGGAAGTGGATGGTTCGGAGAACGAAGCTTCGGCAAAGGACGTCGGTCCGTGGTAATCAGCTTCCATCTGGGCAACCTGTTGATGCCACGCCGCAGAAAGATGTGGCTGAACTACAGGAGCATGTTGTGGGTGAGCATCGCGCCAGACGCGGTATCTAAAGTTCAGATAGATTGAATGTCTTGAGCTCTTTATTACCCAGGTGTAAGTTTCCATTGATAATAGTACTCGACCAACTCTCCCACTTTGCGATACGGTAACTGAAAATGAATATATTAATTCCGTTCTGTCCAACATTCTAACCCGAAGTCTCCTTATCAGCGAGAAATCTTTTCCATACTTCTCCAACGATTCTTCAAATATCTTTACTTCACTTTCATCAAATCCTAGAGCATCTGGACGAACAGTTCGGAATGGGGCGTTTATATGTGGGAAAGGGAATGAACTCTTCGCTTTTTCGGTGTCAAAGTTGTTCCGATAAAGGGCACACAGCGCATCTTCATCATCTCTAGCTTCGCATCCCTCTGGTGGAACAGGTTGCTCGTTAGCTTTTCGTAGCTCAACGACGTCTTTCAGATAAGTATCAATCACGTCATCAGTAGGTTGGTTCGGTTGATCGTTCATCCACAGAATTATGTCATCTTCGCGAAGACTTTCGGCTAAATTAGTTGGCGTTTTGTTCACAGAATGTCGGGTGCAAAATTCTTACTTTCATCGTCAGACGTTTTTAATGGTGGAATTTCGGCTTGGAAAAGAACTGGATCGACGCGGATGGCCCGTTTCCACGGATCCGGAGGAGCGTAATCATCGTCTTCGTCTTCGAGGCCACTGAGAGAATTACCCATGTCAAGAATAGTAGAGTCGAAAGGCTCCGATTGAAAATTACTCGATTCACCTACTGCCTGAAATTTGAATTACGATTATTCAGACAATCAAAGACAATCCGACCTCTTCATCGTCATTATCTTCCTCTCCCTCAACATGAGGTGCTTCTCCAGCTGGCGGGTAGCCATACTTACGTTGTAGTTCTTCTAACGACATCTCTCCCTCATCTTCCAGATCTGAATTACACGGAAAATGAGAAAGAAACTGGAAAAAATAAAACAACCTTTCAATTCATCTTCATAATCACCGCCATCTAGCTGTTCTTCTTCTTCTATAGTCGCTGAAAATCAGACTTGCGGAAACGTTGAAAGCTGAGCTCACGCACCTTCGTAGTCTTCCCCATTGTCGTTGTCGTCGACATAATCTTCTTCATCAGTCACAGACGATCGTGAAACTTCATCATCCATCTTCTCGGTGTGGACTATGAATGGAGAAAAAACACGAAAATTATATTCTAACCGCGGAAACAGTTCGAGCTTGCGCGTCAACCTTAGCGTAAAAACTTAGCAGTGTTTGCGGACATGATTACCGTATCTTTAAAAAAGCAACAAAAAAAAAGAAAAATTACAAATAAGAAGGATTTATGAAATAAATAATCATATTTGAAAAAAAAAATATGATTATTAATGAATTCATTCGAAACATAAAAAATGGTTTTATAGACAGACGTTCAACAATTCAAAATAACGAGAAAACAAAAGTTACAGTATCCAGTAAATTTTTCAAGAAAAGGCGCATCGTTCAAGTTTGAACTGGTCTCGCCACGAAAACATTTCTCGTGGATTCGCAATGATTTTGAACCCATTTCTCTGGTTTTTCGCTTTCAAATTGTTTTCCTTGCGTCGAATCAGACCGTCTGTCTGATTTTTCGGCTTTAGATAGTTTGCATTACCGAATACTAACTCGCAGAACTACGTTATTTAACAGATGGGCGAGCAAAGCAGTGAAGCTGAAGAGGCAGCTCAGTACAATCCGTTTTTACGTCGTTCGGTTCCGTTCTCTGTGACTGATCGACTTCAAATGGCCGATGAGATCTCTAGCACCAGAAAGATAGCATACTCGTCTCATCTTAGAGAAATCATTACCAAGCCTGAGAACTTTTACCAGCAAGGCCAGCAGTCTGCAAAGGTGAGAAAGCCTGTTCGTGCCTGAAAAATCGGGTGTTGCAGATGGCTGAAGATGCTCATCGAAGAAATTACGAGTCGTTCAACACAAGGCGCGAAGCAGTCATACAGCAGAAACGATCCGAACATCAGCCCCTCCCGGCAAAAATTGGAATGGTCAGATAATTAATGACGTCATGATAAATGTTGATCGGTTTCAGATTGAAATTAACCCAACTAGAGTAACCCTAAGTCTCGAGTTCGAGTCTCAGTACTATCACCTAATGACCAAGTGAGTGTACATGTGTGATGTCTCTTATTCAAAGTGTTATGTTATAGTGAGTACGGAGAGCACGAAAATATCGCCTCCATCATGGCTGAAACTAACACTCTCATTCAACTTCCTGATCAACTGTGCGATAGTCCTAATTCCGATCCGCTCGTTCAACAGGTTACAATCACTGGTCGCTACAACGATGTTGATAAAGCAAGAAAGTTGATGAGAGTGCGTTCATTTATGGAAGATGATGTCACTTTGCGTATATTACAGGAAAACTGTCACGTCTCCGTATTCATGTCACTGTCGGAAGTGAAAATCTCAGCTTTCGAGTTGGAAAGTATTGTTCACCAGAATTCCATTCCAAATGTAGAAATGCAGTTTTTCAATACAAACCACGGAGTTTGTTTTTCTCTTTTAATCAACAATATGACATGTGAACTTCCAGCAATATCATCTCTGTTTCACTAGCCGCTCCAAAAATGAAAAGCAGCTTATTGAAGCAACGAACACAATTCTGGAAAAAGCATTCGACGGCGAATCGAAACCTGTTAACGTTAACAACATTTTCATTGGCAATCTAAACTCGACAAATTTCAGCAGTTTTCACTTCATTTCACACTTTCGACATGTTACGTGGAACACGTTGTGGGGCAACCATCAACGACACTTCTCATGGTTTCGAAATTACTGGTGTACTTTTCCTATTAAGATTCTTGCAGCCGCAAATTGAATCTCGGACCAAGACTAAAATCACTTATCCGACGTTCAATGTGCGCGATGATATCAACAGCAACATTTTTGAAATAGTTATTGTTGGCGAAACGAAAAATGTTCTGGAAGCGAGAAAATGCATAATCGTACGTGCATCTTAGATTTTTGAACACGTGAAACTGGTTCCAGGAGCTGCTCCCAATTTCTATATGCTTCAACATAAAGAATACTGATATGGCAGCACCTAGCAAAAAAGAGGATCGGCGTATTCACGCGATGCTTGAAGAGGAGCGTACAATGATAAAGGTTACACCATCCATGTATGAGCCCGCTGAGCTATTGTCTGGTGAGGTGGCATTGCACTGCGGCAGCCTGCGTAGTAAAGAGTTCAATATAAAGAACCTCTACGCAGCTTATCAAAAAGTTCTGTCGGTAGGCTGAACTCTATTGATTTCGTCCTGAAAAGTATTTTTGCAGGAGAAGATTGACGTCGTTGCTCCTCAGCCTGATGATTATGACAATTCTATCTGGCATCTATTACTACCGAAACCTTTTTTTTCTTTTGTCATGCAGGTCCGTTTTTCCTCCGAAGTTGTAGCTTGTTAATTTCATGTCGATTTCAGTGTCGTGGCGAAGCTCCAGATTCTGCAGTACACATCCGCCGTAATCGGACCACTTCAGTGGCGTCTTGTAGATCGAAGCGGAGTCACTCAAACAAAGGGAAGATATTTTCTGAATCGTCAGGTGTTGATCCAAAGTCACTACCAAGAATTCCACAAACTTTGGAAAATCCCGGTGCGCGAAACGGCTTGAAATTCGAAAAATGGTTGTTTTTCCAGCAGTACCCCTCTTCATGCCGTTCGCACACTTTGGTGCGCCAGTTCTTCTCGCTCCGATGATGAAAGGTTATTCAGAATTCGTTACACGTTTTGAATTTTCTGTTTTTCAGGACTGTATCCCATACAACCTCAAGTATATCTTCCTGAATATTATGGTGCGCATTTCTCTCCAAACGGTTATCCCGTACAACCCGTAATTATTTTTCCGAACTGAAATTCCGAATTCGTGTCGCTAAGTTCTCATCGTGTAACATATTTATCATGTGATATAAGCAACTTCATGCAAAATTTGACAAAGTCTGGACAGTTTTAAGCCCTACTCCCCACGATCTCCTCGATTCTTTCTATTCCACCTTTTCCGGTTGTGTTCTTGCCCGAAAGAGAAAATAAAGTTTTCACTTCCGACATTCATCTACATCAAAATTTTTCGTATTTCAGTCTCGCATATGAACGCCGCCTACCAGTTCGGACCTCCTATCAGTGAAGGTAGGCTGATTCCTCTGCATACGATCAAAACGTGTTTTCTTGTAGTGGAACAAATGCAGATGCTGTCCTCAGAAATGTATTTCCGTCAGCAACAAGCACAGCGAAAGAACGTCAGAAGTGGAACTCGGAATGCACCGACTCTTTTGCCAAATCAACAAATTCCAAACTTCCCTCGACCACCTCGAATTTACGAACAGGTGAAGGAGGAAGACGCGCGTAGTTCAACCAGATCGTTATCACGAAGGACTTCTGTCAGTGGAGACGAGCCGATTGTCGGCAGCTACGAAGACAGTAAGCTCATGTCTTCTACGCATGCACACCATTGTTTCAGGAAGCCACGATCGCCAGTTTCATCGCCAATATCAAAAAATTCACAGAGATGAACCAGTTCGTTGGAAAACCGGAAAGGGAGATTTACACAGCAAGCGTAGCATTCCGATGCAAAAAGAGTTTCGCGAAAACCAGGATAGTGAACATCACGTCGGATCATACGGATCTTCTGAGCTTGCGTCGACAGAACACTTGCAATTCCAGATGACGCATCATTTGAAACTGAAACAGAATGACGTGGATTTCGACCAAGAAAGGCTATTCATGCATGACAATTCTCTGAATGACGACACATTCTTCCCCTCGCGAAATTATGGTAATAAAGAAGCGAATGAGAACGTCGTAAAACATTTTGCAGCGACCACTTTGAATTCGTCGTTTGAGCACGGGAGAAGGTCAAGGGCTGGTAGTGCCATCGAAAAGTAACCGCATTCACTTTTCCAGAGAAGGCGTTTTGTTTTTCCAGAGATGATATTTCTCGTTATACGGATTCTGAGTGTGGCTACAGTGGAGAAGCGTTGATGGCACAACAGTCTCGTTCGATTGAGAACTACAAAAAAGGCCCTCCGGGAGTCACAAAGACAATGTTAGAGCCACGTTGTCGCACTGACAAGAACTACAGCAAGATAAGTTTGGAACACAGAGGGAAGTACTTCAACGAGCACCCGGCAAACGTTGGAAAGTATGCAGAAAGTGGTTCTTTTGGCACTCGAATGGATCCGATGAAGTTGATAGCCAGTGTGCACGAGTCGAGCGAACAGCTTCCAATAATTAATGAACGAAAATTCAGTGATGTACTCAATGATAAGGAGAGGGAGGTAAGGATCACTGTCGACAGTACGAAACGTTTATGCATTTTTAGCTGGCCGCCTCTTCACTGAGAGAGCTGAGCAATGATTCCTCCTCATTGGTTCAAGATCCATCTTTTGGTAAAAATAACTGAAAAATTGGTTAGAAGCATATAACCAAGTGTTCAGATGAATCGTCGTCCATGAATTATGCGTTCCGTACCGAGAAGTCCTCCGAGAATCTCCAGTAATTGCTACGTTCTTCTCCAATTGCACCAGTTTATATGTACCCAAGACGTTTATTCGCTCAAGTATTCCCCAATCCATTTTTATCCTACTAACAGTTCATTTGACGGTTTACGTCCGTTAAAAGCAAATGAAACGGTACGCTTTAAACTGACGTTTTGAACGACCAAAGTGATGGTTAGTATTTTGTTCTCAGTCCGCTGCTCATTTGCCCCCATCCCCCCACATATTTCCACTTTTCACCCGTTCCCTCTCCTCTTCTATTGTGCCCGACGCCGTTCTTGGCTTCTGCTGTGTTTTCTTTTCTGCAGGAGGCGACAACGGCCGAATAGATAGCTGCTGCTAACGGAAGAATAAGAATTTTTGATGAAATTCAAAATTCTTGTGCTCGTTCAGACGGGTGCTGTCGTATTCGCTATTTATGATGCATTGTTGGTATTTTCATTCCGGTACAGAACGTTTCCGTCTTTTTTCCTACCCCGGTTTTTTCGTATCCAGTTTTGTTCTTCGTATTCTTTTCTTTCTACTTCTCAACTATCCTTTCCATCACAGTTTCATGATTTTTCTGTCAGTTAACTAGGGTTTCATTAGCATCTTATGTCATTTCCCCTTTACGGTTTTGTTTACAAATGAACGCATTGCGGAAGGCGGTCTCTTCATCGTTACAACTTCCACCCGCTTATCACTTGCGCGGCGGCGTTCAGTGATCGTTGATTCAAGGACAGTTTCCTCGTCTCAATCGTTCATGCATCCTGCGAAAAAGTAATTCACAAACTAAGCGTTCCTAAAATCACACTGTCCACCCAAAGAACCGTTCCGATGACATTTCAAACTAGGAGCCTGATATGATCGTTTCGTTCTTCGTTTCGATCGATTCATTGTAACACAGTCGCGCGTCGTTTGCTCACACAGTCCATTGGAGCCAATTAGTGCTCGACAGAGCCAATCGACGGGCCGCCTGACACTGTCTCTCCGACAGCTCCGGCGCCTTCTTTTTGCCCACAAAAAGTTGTCTGAACTAAGTATGTAGTAGTATTTCCAGTGTCATTGTCCAGAAAACAGTTTCATTCGCTCAATTGGAACGTCTTTTCAAACTTGGAATTTGAGGAATTTCCCCCACTAATTGCTGATTAATTACCTCACTTTCCCGTGGGCAGAAGAGGAATTCATTCGCAAAGAGACTCTTAACGAGAAGTTTCAGATTCCGCCCAGACGGTAGAGACCTTTCCCCCCGCACACAAAGACCCTTTTTCAAACATCATCCATTCGCAACAAGCTCTCATCGCTTCTTCTTATCAATTTCTAGCATTCCGCCCATCACCAACTCATTTTTCGTGTTTTCATGTTTTTGTGTTGTCAGTGGTTGGTCGCAGTAGTTTTCCGGTGATGCTGCTGCTGCTCACTTCCGTTTGTTATGCTCTCCACCACATACGGTAACCTTTGTTGGCGCGTGCACAACCGAAACATTTGTTTTTGCAATTTCTATTGTTCTTATCAGTGCAACTGATAGTAAGGGCGGCAAAAAATGCGAGTGTCTCTTCGTCTCTTTTCAAACGTTTCTCTTCGTTAACTTCTGATCCTTTGATTCCGAGATGATGTTATATCGAGGAACAATGAGAACTTTCCAAAAAATGCGGAATTCTCTTCTCTTTTTGTGCACATCCACAGCCACTTTTCTCGCTTCCCATCCACCGCTCCCTAATCCCAAACGGCTGACATTTACGCGGATTTCACGAGAGACCACCTGCGGACGTGGAGACGCAGACACGAAACGGGATGCACGTGGAATCGCTGATATCGATGAGAGGAGCCGTACTGATAATCTCTGTTTTGAAGACGTTGCACTCTCTCTCTTTAACTACATCTCGTGCCACGTCAACAAGAACAACAAGAAGCATCCAGTGGTGGCGATTGTTGTTGTTGACGTGGCATTCGGATGAGGTCAGCACGTGTTGATGGGCGACCGTTGAGCATCGCGAATCGTGATGTTCGTGCGCACTCGGCACCCAAATTGTGGTCCTCCTTCTCTCGAGTCAGAAGAGCAGAATGCGTGCGAAACGGATTGTAGCGGCGGGTTTTTTCCACACGGATTTCGACCACAATTCCATTTTTTTACTCTGGAAATGCTGCTGCACAATCGAATCCTTCTCCGTTCTTCTCTAATCAATCACTCTTCTCTTATCAGTTTTCCCAGCTGTGTGGGTGTTCTCTATCACTAAAGGGTTGAACAGTTCTACTTGTCTTCTCACCTCTTTTCGGTTCCTCTTCCCAAGAGATCCTCCAGATGTCTCCCGTTTCACAGCCTTTTCACCTGAGTCTTCATAGAATTCCCCTGCACATGAATTCTTCATTCTCGTTCAGAACAACAGTTCGGTTGATCAAAACCCTGCTCGCAAGCGAGATATTTCGATCTGAAAATCGCACATTTTAGCTTTGATCAGTGCGCAGAGTGGCCAATTTCAATCTCTTACCGTTCCCCTCGTGCCCTTCCCGTGGCCTTCTCCCACCCACCCACACCTCGTCTCTTCTCATTCCCCATCAGCTCTATTTCCACACATTCGTCTGTTGCCAAACTCGTCCATCCGCTCGCCTATAAATATCTGCTGGACTCCTCCGCTTCCGATATTTGCCTTCCGGTGCTGGTGCCCTTCGTCCCGTTGCCATTCATAAATGCGTTGCTAAATCGAATCCGCCGTTTCCGCGAGAACTCTTCCTCCTCCTCCTCCATTGAGCTGTTTTCTCACTTTCAGCTCATTTTCGTCTCATTTCGTCCATGATTCACTCGTATTTATAGTGTCTCTGGATGTGTCGTCGTTCGACCACACGTGCTCCTCCTCTAAAAATCCGGCCGCATACTAATCTGAGCACGGCCCCGTCGTCGTCACGGAGTCTCTCCGATACTACTGCTTCCCCCCTCCTGGCTCTTCTTTGTTTTCAGACACTTTCCCATTCGCTTCGAAATCAATGCGCATCGCTTATCGTGCACTTCTCTCCATTTCTCCTCATCCGTCAGACACGAACAATTCGATTATCTCTCACGTTGTCACTCTTCTGCCCCCCTTCCTTATTCCCCTCTCTCTCTCTCTCAGTATTCCTCTTTTCCGTGACCATTCCAAACGTTCATCCAAATCAATCAGATTATCAGTGTGTCTTCTGTTTTCACTCTCACCTCTGCGTCTCCATTCTAATCCGTCGCCACCCCTGATCCTCCCAATTTATTGGTGACTACGCTTCTTTATTTGGTCTCGTGACTCCTCCACTTCCAACTCATTTCCTCTTGTTCTTTCTGATTATCAAAGTACAAAACTATCCGAAAATCGGTTTCTAGTTTCCAAAAATGTCTGCGAGAAGTCTGCGAGAAGACAAAGTTGAAAGCTGGCCTCCACAGATCAGAATGATTCATTCATCCATTCTCTCTCTCTCGGAAAAAGGCGATCAGATCGTCTGAAACTGCCCAAATCCTGGCTTTTCTGCAAGTTTCCCCCTCTTTTTTTCCGGAATAACTGCTCCTTGTGAAGAACATAAACTACGGGCATCAGGATCGTTTTTTGATCGGCTGCTGCTGGGGAAATTCTGCTGAAATCATTCAATGATTTCCCGCTGCAACCAAAAAGAACACAATTAGTCACGAACGTCGAATGTTCCATCTCTTAACACCCCCCTAATGGCCAGTGTTAAGTCCTCCCATGAGTGTTCACTTTTTCTCTCTTAAACTCTATCCCTTCCTGCCACACAGCGTTCGCTCCCACTGAACACTGTCTTCGTTTCGAACTCTCTGTTACCACCTCATCTCATAAACCCAATCAGTGTGCAATCGATTGCAATCACTTCAAAATCAGTCCATTCTGACGCTTCCCATATCGATATTATCACTCTTGCTATCTGACGTGCTGTGTTGTCTTCTTCTTCTTCTTGGCCGGACGCCGTCCTCCTAATCCTCCACCCTCAATCTCTCCCACTTCATCCGCCCCTCTCGCAGGTCTTCTCTGATCCAATGTTCGTTTCTCCCCCCTCGCTTTCCAACAACTGAACAATGTTGCTCCTTTTTCTCTCTTTCTTTCTTGTTAGTCACTCCTGATTTATGACTGTTATCCGCGCCTTTTGCCTTGTTTTTCATCTACGTTCCAAGTCAAATTTGTCTCGTTTTTCAGCGGAGATGATCTCTCCCTACTTTGCCGGTTTCCTCTACTTAGCCACAGTCGTCACCGGCCTCTTTGGTAATATATGGGTCGTGTGTTCAGTAGCGAGGAGTCGGAAGCCAAAGTGAGCCAATTGTGCCCCCAGACACCCGTCTCGAACCGTCCGTTTCAGATCACTCATGTCCAGAAGTTCGCCTTCAGATCGGTTACGAGCCTACATTTCAGTACTAGCAGTCATTGATTTGACAGTTTTAATGGCTCTTTTAGTCAGAGCGCTTTATCATTTTCTACCTCATTTCATGCTCGGTACGTTCCTTCCCTTCCTCCCTCCAATCCATCGCTTCTTCCAGATGCCAACAGCTGTCGAGCAATGTTCGTGTTGGAGAACAGTGTGAAGATCACCTCGCTCACTGTCCTCTCCTGTATCTCCATCGAGAGATACATCACAATACGCAAACCGTTCTGCAGTGAGGTAGTCCCTCTGCCCACTCACCCGATCAACCTTCCCCCCACTTTCAGGTCCGTCGGCAGTTCGTCAACGCCACTCCGATCGGCGCCTCGATCTTCGTCGGTCTCGTCGTCGGGGCCATCATCGTGCAGATCAACTCGGTGACAGTCTCCACGGACGGAATGAACTGTGTTCGGTTGTATCGAGGGAGAGCGATTCCACGGGTGGCCGCCTATCTGACGGCAGTCGCCTTCCTCGTCGATCTCACAATCATCTCTCTCAACTATTCGCAAATCGTCAGACACGTCAGAAGGAAATTCACGAAGCGAAGAGCGAGACGTGAGTTATCCGGCCGCCGCGACAGTTTCTCATTCCGGACCGTTTTCAGTGCAGGCCAACTCGCGAGTCCGCGAATCGCTGGTCAACGAGCCGCGATACATGCGCGAGATGACGGCCGCAATCGTCCGCGTCGGCGTATTCCACGTCGTCTGCTGGCTGCCGATGTCTCTTATGCAGGTGAGATTATCTATTCGGTTTTCGAAACTTTCCCATTCTTCGCCCTCTTTCTCTCGTAATTAGTGATCGCACTTTCATACGAGCGCCTGCTAATCTGCACTTTTGATCTGTCTGAATGATTTTCAAAGAATAGACGAAAGAGTCTGAAAATGGACGAGATGAGAAGCTCTAATAAAGGAGCAAAGTTCTTCTCTTTTTCAGTTCATCCCCGACAATTCGATTCAGTCGGAGTTGACTGCTGGCATTCGCCTGTTCACCAATTTCAACGACTTCAGGCACCCCCTCTCTCCCTCTTTTTCTCCCCAAATCTCTCTTTCAGTTTCACCCGATGGCTCATATTCATCGCCACGTGGCTCACATCGACGAACGCCGCCGGCGACTGGATCTTCTACGCGGTCATGAACCGAGACCTTCGGAATCTCATCAGGTAACTATCATGACCTCACCGCTAATCTCTGCGTTTTGTTTGTTTACAAAATCATATGAACACCCTCTAATCCCTTAATTTGATAGTCATTCATTATTCGAAACGCCGCGATTAATCTCATTAGCCAACAAAAAGACACCGGGAAATGAGGATCTCGTGATGAGAGGAGCACTTTGTGATAACATGTCCTATCATCAGGCAGACGCGTGTGGAACGGCTTCTAGAACTTTGATGCGTTTTGAAGCTGATCATTGGGGCTCTTTGTGTTCTGAACTGACGCTCTTCTGATTCCAGATTCGCCACCGAACGACGCAAACGATCGACCATGTCTCATGCGGCGTCTCCGTCCACCAACCGAAGTCTCCGTCAACAAGTGCCTCCGTCCATGAAGGTCCTCCACTCGATCTCCTATCGAAGTTCCGTCGGCGGATCGATGGACGATGCGGCGGGAGCGTCGTTCCTGCAGAGCTCTCCGAAAGAGTCGACGGTGTCGCAGGAGCCGAACAGTCCGTACGGAGTGCGAGCGAAGATAAGCATTCTGACGAGGAAGGGCTCCGACGGAGGCGACATGGTCTGACTGTTACTGTACACATTCACTTTTTATCTGTTACTTTCTCATTACGGGTTCCTTTTCCACCGGTTGCTCTCGACGGGTTCATTCGTGTTTTCAGTTTACATGCAAAGAATAAAACTTGTGTTTCTTTCCCTCGCCCCCACAACTCCACATTCCCATCTTCACATTCCATTGACGACCGGAGAATCGACTGCACAGTCACTGCGAATGCACATCATTCGTTATGTCTGCCTCAACTTCTCCCTTCGTTTCCGAAATCAGCCGGCTCCGACGTCTTCCGGGCAAGCCATCCGCCTTCTTGCAGTCGGTCATTCGTCTCCGTCTCCCTCCTCTTGGAGCGGAATCAGTCATTGAGAACTGCTGGAAGCAGAATGCGATCATGGTTATGGGGCAACAGCAAGAAGAAGAAGAACGGCGGATTCGACTGCCTGTCCTGAGAAAAACTCCCGATATTGAGTACTTGCCGTTCATCGCCATCCCGACTCCTCAGCTCATTGCTCCAAGACCACCTCCAAAGAAGTTGACGATCAAGTGGCGAACTGACAAGTGTTGGTTTTTTCTTTTTGTTTCCGAGAATAAGATTATCGTTTTCAGAATGAATCAGATTTCTACGGATGCCATCGTGAACTTGTTTTCCGATCAAAACTGCCGAACTTCTCTCAGCGGAGTACATTCACCAGGAAGCGGACTATCATTTAATGCATATTTTTCAACATTTTGTGTTTAAACCGTTTATAAATATTCTTTTTCTGCAATAGTTATTATTAATCGAGAGGGAATATGTATGTATACATTCGACATCGAATGTGTTTTTGAAACATTAATTCTCGTGAAACCCCTGTTTGAATCCGCGCGGAAAGCGTCCTTTGCAATAGTGCAAACGTGCTCCGTTGCCAATATCGACCGCGACGTCGTTCGAGCGACGCGTGCGCGAGCAGATGTGTTTCCGTTCAAACGCCCTATCCCCCTTCTCTCCTCTTTCCTCTCTCCTTTCCAATTTCCGCGATTATCGTTATTCTATTGAATTTTTAAACAGATTTTTTTGAATTTTAGGTGACGTAAAGTGTACAAGGAATCTCAACTTGAAAGAAATTATGGGTAGGACACATTCCCTTTTGATCCATATTGGTTATTTCACGTGTATCGATTTTAGGGTCGTACGAGCAAGGTCAACCTGACTACAATACGCCAGAAGGGCAAGCGTACTACGCGTACTACCAACAAATGCAACAACAACAACCTACTCCTGGAGCGCAACCTGATGTGAGTCTTGAATTTTTCGAAATTAGTTATTGCTATGTGGTTATTCTAGCCGTACGCAGCCTATAGTAATCCTGGCGCTCAGGCTGTTGCTGCTGGAGCACACGCACACGACCCGTACGCGAAAAGTCAACAAGATCCGTATGCGTCTGGATATGGAAGCACGGAACATCAGCAACCGCATCCGCAAAATCCGTATGCCGCAGCACCGGGCGCCGATCCTTACGGACAAGGAGCCGGAGGTCAAGCTGGAGCTGATCCATACGGTCAAAACGCTTCGAGAGGAGGCAGTCGTGGTGGATTCCGTGGAGGTTATGACGGCGGACGTGGCGGCAGTAGGGGCGGTTTTGATGGAGGAAGAGGGGGAAGTTATGGAGGTGATCGTGGTGGACGTGGAGGATTCGGAGGAGACCGCGGCGGAAGAGGCGGATTTGGAGGAGATCGCGGAGGTAGATGCAGAAGAGAACAAGAAAATTTAACAAGTTTCAAATTTCCAGGTGGATTTGACTCGGATCGCCGTGGCGGTAGCCGCTGGGACGATGGAAACTCGAGCGATAGGTATGTTGTCAAAAATCTCATGATTCATGTCAGAGTTATCTAATATGTGGTTTCAAACTTGAACTCGAAAACAGCTGAAAATGTTGTGTTGTGTTGAAAATCGAAACTGCTACAGAGTTCAGAGTGTGTTGAAAGGTCTCATACGCAAAATGTATTTCAAGGTGTAAAACTATATGATTCGTATCCTATGCGACATGGTGAGTTTTCGGAGAGGTCAGTCATACGTGTTCTGGTAAAGTTTCCGAGCATCATGGGCCCACGAGCCCGGTTTCTCTCAAAATGATATGTGGTTCAGCTATTATTGCGTGTCTTTGGTATCAAAACGAGTGAACAACAACAAAAGAAGAAGTCGACCAAACGGCTTCATATGTGAAAGAGACGCTCCTGTCTGAAATCTCTCATGCTGAAAGTGTTTGAAAATACGTGTTCGGGTCTCAGTATATATATACTTATATTGGTCGAAAAGAGTTTTATTATTGAAAAAGGAATGAAAATCGTAAAAATCGTTGAGTGCGCGGCGATACTCTGTAACTTGTGAAAACATATTTTTGGCGTGTGTTCGCATGAGAGAAGAAGACAGGAGGCTCTACTGAAGATTGAAGTATTGCAGGCAGGGAGGACCTCCAGGAAGAGGAGGTTATCAAGGTACAGAATATGTCATTTGTTTTCTCTTTATGTCCACAAGTTCATAAAAAAATAAAAGGAATAAAAGCGTAAACCGCTGTTCTATGCATGTATTTCCACCTATTCCTTAAGATGAGTCTGTTTCGTTTTATAATCATTGTTTTGCAGACAGAGGGCCACGGCGTGATGGACCACCAGGCGGTGGCGGCGGATACGGAGGAGGTGCCGGTGGTGGAAGCCGCGAGTTCGGCTCCGACGGACGTGTCGAATTGAAGGAAACCATTTTCGTTCAAGGAATATCGACCCAGTATGTGAACGGAATGACGATTACCATCAATTTCGTGATTTCAGAGCCAATGAAGCCTACATTGCTGACGTGTTCAACACCTGTGGAGACATTGCCAAGAACGATCGTGGACCGCGTATCAAGATCTACACCGATCGCAACACTGGAGAACCGAAGGGAGAATGCATGATCACATTCGCTGATGCTTCTTCAGCTCAGCAGGCAATCACTATGTACAACGGACAACCGTTCCCGGGAAGTACCAATCCGATGATCATCTCTCTGGCGAAATTTAGAGTAAGGACTTTGACAAAGTTGTTAGTATTAATGTGTTATGTTCAGGCTGATGGTGGTGATCGTGGTGGTCGCGGAGGATTCCGTGGCCGTGGAGGCTTCGACGGTGGACGTGGTGGCTCGATGGGCGGCCGTGGTGGCTTCGGAGGAGATCGCTTTGGTGGTGACCGCGGAGGTTTCGGTGGTGGTGGTCGTGGCGGATACGACGGAGGACGTGGAGGCGGTGGCGGTTTCCGTGGTGGAGACCGTGGAGGATTCCGTGGTGGTGATCGTGGAGGCTTCCGCGGAGGAGATCGTGGTGGAGACCGTGGAGGTTTCCGTGGTGGAGACCGTGGCGGTGATCGTGGAGGATTCCGTGGAGGTCGTGGCGGTGGCGCTAACGCTAACATGGAGCAAAGAAAGAATGATTGGCCATGCGACCAGTGCGGAAACGTCAACTTCGGCTTCAGAAGAGTAAGCTTATTTATTAACTGTGATTTCATTCAATAACTATCCGTTTAGGAATGCAACCAATGCCAAGCTCCGCGTTCGGATGGTGGCGGCAGCCGTGGAGGACCACCAGGAGGGGATCGCTTCAGACCATACTAAACTGCTCTCCTTACTCTCCCTACTCTCATTTCTAACTTTAATTCAATTCAAGGGAACAACTTCCATTCTCTGTTTTTTTGCGATCTCTTCTTCGTGAAAAGATCCACCCGTTAAACATTCTACTCCCCTATTCTCATGTTATTTTTTCCTCTTCTCCTAAACTCAAAGACGATAATAAAATATGTTGGCACACATCCATGTGTTTGTGTTTTTGCGGCCCGTCCCGTCGTCCCCGCCCTCCTCCCTTCATCAGCTGTGCGTGTCACTGTCTGTCTCTCGGCGCCTCCTCCTCCTCCGTCACTATCGGTTCCTCCATCTCCTCGCCCTTTTCCCCCTCGGCGCCCGCTCATTTCCCCTCCATTTACTCGGAGACTGTTCGTCCCGGGCGACCGAACCGACTATGAGCAGTATTACAGGGCTACAAGGTGAGAGCATTCCCCCTGATTCACATAACTTTTGATCTACTTCCTCTAAACGAACACGGTGTGACGTTTTGTCTTTGTTTCCACTTATCCTTCCCGAGAAATGAGCTTATACGGCCATGTCCTTCTCTGCGTCTCTCGGCTCACAGTGCTCTCTCGCCTGTTTGCTCAGTGATCTGAGAATCGTGTTTCGAATCAAAAAATGTCTTTTGCACGTGTTTGCCTAGGTTTGTTGCCCCCATCATCTCATCAATCTCTACCGTAACATCACTGATATCTAATCAAACAGGGGCCAAACACAAGAGGTGCAGGTGGTATCGGATACTTTCGAGTGCGTCTGTTTACAGTTAAATCTCTACGAATCGGAGTGGAATGCGTCGACGTGGAAGTAGACGAGGACGACGGAATCTTGTGGACGTCGTTGCAGACTGCGTTTCCAGGTTAGCACACGTTCGATAGAGATCCCCGAAGACGTTGTCGTTTTCTCATGGAGCACTTCTCGCAGAGAACAGCTTGAATGAGAGAGTATTCTGGGGAGTCTGTTCATTCTCTCGAATGCTCAACAATCAATGTCCACGTGAATTCCTGATGCTGATCATTATCACGATATACTATCGTTTCGTTCCGGCAACCAAACACAATACGTGTTATTTCTGTCCCCACACCCCGATGTAGGCATCAAACACGCCACCCAAAACGTCAGCAGCAACAGACGTTTCGTTCTCTTTCTCTCTCTTCTTTCTGCTGACCGTTTCCTTTTTTCAATGTAATCAAATCAGACATTGGTATGCAAATAATGAGGGAAAATGTGAATTCGAGGTGGTGAAAGGCAATCGACGGCGCGGGAGAAGCTTATCTCTGTGCGTCTGCGTCTCTCCGATTCCCGCACTGTCTCTGGCTCTTAGTGATGATGAAAGGGAAATTGATAGCATTAGAAGGGTGTGTGTGTGGGGGAACTGATTGAGAAGTGTTGCAGGATGTTCGGGAATGTACTACCGCGACACGGGGGACACGTGCAAGAAGTCCGTTCGTTTCGACGGAAAGAAGTTCTTGGCTCCCGGAGGAGCGTGGAACGATCGAGAGTACTATGTGACTCTGAGTAGGCACCGCCCACTGCGATCCCTTGCGTGACGGAGCCGTTTTCAGGTCAGAGATGCCACGCGGCCGCTGGAAACGCGGGCGGCAATACGGCGTCGTACAGTGAGGCGACGAAACAATTCGAGAAGAGCGTGCAGGCGGTACAGAAGATGATGATGGCGTCTGGAATGAAGATTGGTAGGAGAAGAAGACGAATTGTGTGTGGAGAAAGAGTTTCAGATATGAGTCATCTGACGAAGAAAAGAAACCACACTTCGTCACGGGAAACGGCGTCGTCAACGTCTTCATCGACTGTTACATTGGATCCGATTCAAGCGATTCAGGTACATTCACTCACCTTCATTTGGGACAGTTGACATTTCTGTAGGAACGATCGGAAATATTGAAAAACGCCGGGAGAGATTTGAGTCCGTTGGAGCAACAGTTCCTCGATTTGTGCAGAATCTCGACGGCCAAGGATCAGATAATCGACGCGAATCGGCAGGAAATCTCAAAGTTGAATGAGTCATTGAGGGCAGTGGAGAAGGATTTGAAGGAGAGCGAGACTAACCTCGCGGAGGCGACGGCGATGGTCGAGTGCAAGAATCAGGAGCTGGAAATGGTGAGAGAGGCAATGAAGAGACTGGAAGAGTCGAGGCACACAGTGAGTGTTGGTTATCGATTCTGAAGAGAAGAGAGGCTTCGTTTAGATCAGTGAGCTGAGTCAGAAGTCTGGAAATTTGGAGGAGAGCGTTACGGAATTGCAACTGAAACTGATGAGTGTGGAGGAGGAGAATCAGGGATTGAGGGCGCAGTTGGAGACGAGTCAGAACAGAGTGAAAGAGATGAGTGACAGCATTTCGATGCTCACTTCTTCGAAAGACATTCTGGCGAAGGAACTGGATCAGTTGAGACCGTTCGCAGAGGCAGCCGGAATCGAGGACTACGAGAACATTCCGACGTTCATCCACGCGATCCAAGAGAACAAGGAACTGCAGAAGGAGAACGGAAAGATGAAGGTGGAGACGGAGGAGTCGAAGGAGAATCACAGACAGATGCAGTCGATTCACACGGAGGTATTCGAGGAAAACGCAAAGTTGAGGAACAGAAACGAGGATTTGGAGAGAAGATTTGCACATGTGGACGAAGAGTTGACGTGTGTCAATGAGAATTGGGCAAAGGAACTGAAGGAGAAACAACAGGATTGGGACAAAATGGTGGGTGCTTTTCGGGGGGATGACACTATATGTTCTGTGCTTCAGAAGTATGCAATCGAATCGGAAGTGGTCTCTCTTCGCGAACAACTCGGCCACCTTCAAGCGATCCTCGAATCGGCGACCCGCGAAGCAGCAGAGAACGCGAGAAGGTCAGCCGATCCTCTACTCGAATATTCCCTTTACTAGCGATCACTTTCCTCTTTTCTATTCTTCAGAAACGTCATCTGGGACTGGTAGAGGCCTTCTTCCTACGGTAATAGACATAATAGTACTTAGTTACTCTCCATAATACGCTCTCGAAAATAACCTCAAACTTCCCCCCAGAAAGCTCTGAAAATGCAGCAATTTTCGTGTTCTGATCGTGCCTGGAACGTTCCAAAGCCATATTCCTCGACTCTCTCTCTCACTTTCCCCCCACTTCCCGGTTCCCTCCGTTTAACGGTTTCCCCTCGGTTATGCGCAATTTTAATCAGTTTTCGGAGAGGATACATGTACAGATACAATAAATGATTTTCCAAACGTCTCCAGTGTTTTGAGAGAGGAAACCGTTGAAGGAGAAGGAGACACAGATGTAATGGGGTATCCATCCAATCCATCCTCATCCTGACTCTCTCTTCAGAGTATCCGAGTTGGAGCACGAACGTCACGAAGTGCGGCGTCTCTCGGATGCGGTGCACATAAAAGCGCAGGTGAGCGGCAGTCCCGTCCATCGTCTCTCGTCGTCCATCCGCTTCTAACGCTTTCTCACTTTCACTTCACTTTTCGGTTCAATAAATGATTTGTTTCTCTCGCTGATGTGGTGTGTGATTTCTATGTTTGCATGCACTCATTCTCACACTCAATGCGCCTTTTCCAGGAAGACCTGAGTCGTGAGGTGCGAATTCTGAAGGCAAGACTCGCCGAATCGGACAGCCAAGTGGCCGAATTGAACGTTCTCGTGTCTTCTCTGGCGGCAGACGCCACCGCCTCGCGGAGGGAAATCACCGATCTGCTGTAAATTTCTCTCAAAGAAGAAGAACCAAATTGCTGATAATTGATGATAATAATGATTCCCATTTAACGGAGTAGTGTCAGAGCCAGTAAGAATACTCGTTGCCAATAAAACATAATTTTCGCTAACTCCTACATTCGTATCGCCGAAAATTCAGATGCACTCCGCTGTACATTGAACTGTCACTACGTGTAGTCTGATATCTTGCGAGTAGTTCCCAAAAGCGAGAATATTGTCATTTGAATTGAGATCAGAATTCAGCGGTTAGCAATCAGTCGTCGCCCAAGTGGCCCGTCTTTCCCTTCACGTGTCGTCGCCAGTATTGATCGATTGCCACGAAGATCGACTCTCCGATGGCACAGATGGCCGGGAAGATGGCGAGAGCGAG
The DNA here is from genome assembly GCA_963932285.1 of Caenorhabditis macrosperma. NCBI lineage: Eukaryota > Metazoa > Nematoda > Chromadorea > Rhabditida > Rhabditidae > Caenorhabditis > Caenorhabditis macrosperma. The sequence goes on along the minus strand of OZ010621.1, from coordinate 9,001,890 downwards.
GAACATCCACTGGTTGTAGTTGGTGCACTCGGCAGCTGTCGGGAATCTGGAAGACATCTTGAACAAGACGGAATGGGAACACTCTGCGTACCCGGGTGTGGTTGACTCGAGGGCAGTTGAATTGAGGGCTGTCGAGTTGAGGAAGGAGTCTCCGAAGTCTTGGCAAGGCACTGTCAGTTCTGGATAACCGCCTCTTTCGAGGAACAACGAGAGGACGAGCACTGGAGCGAGTTGATCCGCCGGCTTGTTGAAGAGTGCCTTCAGAGTGAAGATGATCGTGGAGAAGGGCGTTCTGAAGAGAAAGATCGGTGTGTGCATGCAATCAGTCCAGTCTCACTTTCTGTTGTTCGTCTTCATGTCGGTGTCAACGACTTCACCGGCCACGACGATGTAGAATCCTTGCCATCCGCAACGGGAAATCGCACTGAAATGTTTTAGAAATGAATGAAGAATGCGACGTCTCCTGACTTTTCGATGATTATGAAGACGGCGACAGCAGTGACGTTGTCCATTCCAGCGTACAAAACGAACAGAACATTGAAGATGGAGAGGAAGTTGAGTGCTTGAATGACTGCTTGCGTACCGAACCGGTTGGTTGGCAGCCACAGGAGCAGGAAGAGAATCTGGAAAAGGAAAGGGGTCCTCGTGATTCGAAAGAGGAGATCTCACACTTCCGCAAGATCTGGCGAGGATGTAGAAGAGACCCAGAGATCCCGAGTTCTTCTCGAAGAAACCGTTCGCGACGAGCAAGCTCTCGGTGAAGACGATCAGGAAGTTCTCGTTGGCCATGAATCGGAGGATTCGGAAGAACTGAGCACCCACGAGGCAGATGAATCGGGGCTCTTTGGCCACTTGCCAAGAGACTTTCATTGCGTTTTTCCAGCCGTCCTCCTTCTTTTCCTTCACCACATCTCCCTGGAAAACGTTTCATTCGGATTATCTAAGAGGCAGTCGAATGAACCTCTTGGAACTTTTCCAATTGATGATCCTGGTTGATCGGTCTGGTTACTTTCAGATTGTACCCGGAGTAAGCCATGAGACCAGCCGAAACACAAGCCACGACGACACAACAAGTCTGGAACAGCCAGTAGTGCTCCTTCGTGTGGGGCATTGTCTCCAGAGGATAGATGAGGAATCCGGCGACGATGGTGAAGATCTCTCCGTAGACGATGACTCGGACGCGGTCCTCATGATTCTGCGAGTTCTCGACGCACAGTCCGCAGTAGGCGGAGAGGACGAGCGTGAGCAGGGTGTCGTAGATGAAGAGGGAGACGAGCAGGTGCAGGGCAGTTATCCATCCCACTGATCTGAAAAACCAACTGAACCGAGAAGAAGATGGAGTGTGAGCAGACACCGACCGACAGTTGACTTTTGATGCATAATCGCCGAACACTTTGCCTACTCAATTCTATGATTCCTGACTTGTGTTTTACACCCCGGTTTATGATTCTTCCGTGTGTCTGAGTACTTTGTCCCTCATCATATGAGTTAACTCACGTAGACCACGGGAACCAGAAGAGGAGGAAAGAGGCGGCGAAGACGGGACCCGCGTAGAGGATCACCTTCCGCCGGTCCATGATCCACTTCATTCCGCAGCATCCGAGGTCCTGAGAGACTCATCTTTACGTTTCATGAATGGGGACTACCTGCATGTAGCCCATCATCGGATCGTTCACGGCGTTCCATACCAGAAACAGAACTTGCACGATTTTGAGATAGGACGGCGGAAGATGGTACTCATCGAAGAAGACCTGAAATTAAGAGAACTCGACACACTGTCTCGCCGTCTGCGTCTATTTGATGTTATTGATCTATCGTCTAATTGAACCGGTGATAACTGATAAGGAAAAGAAGAAGAAGAAGAAGATGGAGAAGAACAAAAGTCATGCGATGTAACCTGGATATATTTGGAAGTGAATACATAGTTGATGGAGTCGGCGGCGAAAGAGACGAGTCCGATGAGGAGGGCGGTGAAGCTGAGGAGAGAACTGAACGAACGGAGGAGGGAAACCATGGTGTTCTTTCTCTGGCCCAGTATCACACAGAACGAAATAAACAGTCACAACAGAGAGAGAGAGAGACACCCCGTCGGTTCTCTCTCTCTCTCTTCTCCTCCCACTCTCATGTCTCTTTTCGAACTGTACACGTTGGATTCTGTCGTTTTGTGCGGCGGCGCCACAGCGATTTTTCACATGCATTATTATGATGTTTCGTGTTGAACGACGGAAAGGAATTCCTCACTTTTATGTAGTAGAGACTCGAGATGGAGAGAATGAAGCCGGCTCCGACGACTGTGAGCACCAAGTTGAGGGTTGGTTTGTGGATGAAGCCCATGTTCTGAAAGAGTATCAGAGAGATGAGAAGAACAAGAGAAGAGGTACCGAAGCGAAGGGGATCATGACGGACAGCGACAGAGGGAGAGGGAATGAGGATGAGGTTCACACTCGAGATCGAATAGAACCCAAACCGATCTAAAGGGGAGGACTGGATTCGGATGATTGACAAAGTTCATGCCTGTAGACGAGACAGAGAGGACAGTTTCATTGTTTGCCCGGAGGAGGAGGACAAAAACGGCTGATTATCGAAATGAACCGTCTGAAAAGTCACAAATTTCGGTCTCTTATCGGTTTGTGTGTCAAGAATTAACACCCCCACAGAGACAAACCAAAAACTCCTCTTGTCGGTTTCGAATTGGGGTTTCAGCGAAATGGTACTGTATTTCCGACCGGTTTTGTGCACACCGGTCACAATGTTCATTGTGACTTCCAGAGTGTAGTCTGGTAAGCACCGTGTAGGCTAGTGTGACAGTGGAAACTGAGATAGTTCTAGAATTGAGATTTCGGGTCAAAATGAGTGTGTTACGAGAGAGAAAGAGGAAGAACGGCGTTCTGACGATGAGAAACGATAATCCTGATTTGAATTGTTTTCGGTTGATTGCAAATTAGAGATAGTGGTGACGGACGGGGGCAGTGGTCGTTCTGTAAACCTTCGGATATCCACTAAACCCGTTGTCCTTCGTCTCGCAACAACTACAGACTATAATATGAGACTGTCGCTTTGTTTTTGTGTCAATTGATGATCACCCCTACAATTGAATCGGTTTTCGAGCGAGCATTTATTTGAGTCGAGCTGGGTTGAGTCGTCAGCCAAACAACAAAGAGAAACGAAGGTTATGATTGAATAATTGGTTGGTTATAGGTGATGGAACGAAGAACAGCATACAGCAAAAGCACCGTGGCGGAGTCACGGCGAGACCGGCGCGGGGTCTAATAGCCTGGTGGAGTGCGTGGCTCTGGGCAGTGATCGCACGATCCCTCGTCTCCTGGTGGTCCTTGTGGTCCCTGTGGTCCTGGTGGTCCTTGTCCTCCGATCGGTCCTGGGCCTCCGGCGTCTCCTGGTGGTCCCTGTCCTCCGGCCTCAGTGAGTCCCGAGATTCCTGGAAGTCCCTTCGGTCCTTGCGGTCCCTTTGGTCCACGTGGTCCGGCTGGTCCTGCTGGTCCGTTGACCTGGATAACTCTTCCTGGCTGTCCGGCTGGTCCTGGTGGTCCTGGCTCTCCGACACCTCCTGGTGGTCCTGGGGGTCCGATCATTCCTGGCTCTCCGTTCTTTCCGTCGCCGGCTCTCTCTTGCGATTTGCCCTTTGGTCCTGGTGGTCCCTTCGGTCCTTGCTGTCCAACGGCTCCTTGTGGTCCTGGTGGGCAGATGATGCATGGCTCAGATGGTGGGAGAGCAGAGCTGAGGATGGATCCCTCCTTTCCTGGAACTCCTGGCGCTCCGTGGTGTCCGTCGTTTCCGTTCGGTCCGACGTCTCCTGGTGGTCCTGGTGGTCCGGCCGGTCCCTGTTGGCAAGGGCAGCAGGTCGGGCCGATGTCGGCTCCTGCTCCGGTCGGTCCTCCGTATCCGCCGCTTCCGGAACCGCCTCCGGCACCCTCTTTGTATCCGGCGTTTCTGCGGCTACGGGTGACTCCCGACTTGTGCAGGACCTGCATCTCGACCCACATGTCGCGAGCACGAGATTTGCAGAACTCGGTCTCCATGATGAGATGAGATTGGAAGGATTGCACGTACGAGTAGATCATCGGGAGTGTCACGATGCTGAAACCGAAACACAGTGAAAGAGGAAGAGAGAGAGAGAACGAATACCTCGAGATGACTGCTGCGGTGGAGACGGCGACCGCGAAGAACGCGACGCGGCGCATCTGTTGCTGCTGATCGTCCTCTTTGTCAATCTTCATGTTCAGCTGACGACTGAATAATCTGTGTCGCAGTGATCCTTTTATACCGAACGACGCCAACTTTGTTCGCCTGATAAGCTGGTTTTCTCGTAGGCCGACAACAACTGGTAACCGGGTAAATGGGTCAAGAGAACGGAACTGATAAACGAGTTTATTGGATATTAAGAGACACATTATGCGAGTCTGCCCACTTCTGAATCGTCGACATTAGGAATTCGCAGTTCGGGTGGTAGTTGTCTTTCAGCAACTGCATCACTTTTGCCATTTGGTCGACGTACTTTCTGAAAAAAGAGCAACTGAAATGAACCGAGTGATTGCTCCCTACGAGTCGCTCTTGTGTTGGTTCGCCATCTGACGGAACAGTCCGGCACACGCTCCTCGCTTTCCGGTCCAGTTTTCCGGAGACGGATCCTGCTTCTCGAGCTCATTGAACGCCAGCGCGGCATCGTAGAACTCGCAACACTGCAAAGGAAGTGTGAGAAAGAATGCTCATTCGGGGGGCTCTCACCGCGTACGCCTCGTTAGCGAGCAGCCGGAGAAGAGTGATTCTGTCAGTGGGATGGAACGGTTTTTCGATGATGCCCCACGCATTCTCCAGTTTCTTGTTGCGAACATCTGAAAATGAGTGTGGAAAGGAAGTGTTGAGAAGTAACTGACAGCATCGGAGGAGCATCAGATTGAACACGAGTTTGTCTCTTTCCGGACCGGAGACTTTGACAAAGTTTGCTTCTGCTAAATTGTAGTTTTTGTACATGAAGAACGCCTGCGCCAGATTCAGAAGGAATCCGTCGTCATTGACGAAGTAGTCCTGAAGAGAAGGGAGAAGTGAGGCACGAAAGGGACGAACTGACAGAGATGGACTGGAGATAGGTGATGACGTCATCGAACTTGAAAGCGAGGAACATGTAGGCAGCAGTCGCCTGCCTACCGATAACTGTATCTGGAAGTCTCTGACCCTCAGTATCATTGTCATGACACTTTTTACCTTGAACGAGCTTAGAATCTCCGACCGTCTGAAAATAGCCTTCGGCCATTTTCAGATGATCTCTTGAGTTATTCTTTTTCCCCCATTTGAGATAAGTGAGCGCTTTGACGAGGAACTCATAAGGGCTCTGTGGTTCAAAATCTTTGACCAGACTCATCGCGTCGTTCAGATTATCTGAAACTGGACTTGTTAAGCTGAAAAGTCTCTGGAAACTACCTCTGTTCAAATGGTAAAGGGCCAGGTTCAGTCTCGCTTCCGGAACATGTTTGAGTAACGACGGAAGCACCTGGAGTGCGTTGTCGCAGTTGCGCAGAAGAACCAAGTTGTGTCTGGCGAGATGCTCGACCTCTGGGTACAGCTTCTGTTTCAGAAGGTTCTCGCTTTCGGCCACCAATGAGTGCCACTCTTGGTCGACGTTCTTCGCCAAATCAGAGGCCTCTTCGACGGTTGTCTTCGAAGTGACCGTCCGGTAAACGATAGCGATCAAGAGATTCTTTGCGAACGGACTGGTGGGGAATGAACGTAGATAGTTCTTGACGAGGTTGTAGGCCACCGAAGTGAAGTCCATCTTCGCGTAGCAGACTGCCAACGGGATGTTCAATGCGGTGAGAGTCCTGAAATAAAACCTCAGATGTGCTAAACGGAACAGGCGACTGACGGGTTTTTGGTAAGACATTCTGTATAGACATCGATAGCTTCTCTGTAGTGCATTCTGGCGAAATGAACTCCGGCCAATGCCAATTGATCTTCTAGGCTGGGCTGAAAGATGTGAAGAGATAACGTTGGAAATGAATCTCCCAACTCACTCCGAGGCTCCCGTGGTAGTTGAGAATGCCCTTCTCGTCGTTCAGACGCAGTGACACATTCATCATGAGACGGATGAAGAGCGGCGTCTTCGGACACTTCTCCGCTATTTTCTTCGCTTCCGCGTACTGCTTCAAATGAAATTTGCAGCTCGCCAGATAAATACGAATCTCCGAGGGAGCATTGTCTCTGGAAACGGGGCAGGTGAAAACGGAACCTCTTCTCTACCACTTCTCAAGCATCACATTGTAAACACTCGCCGCCTCCTCAAACTTCCGAAGTCTAAAGTAGCAGAGAGCAAGCCACAACTGAAGTGACTCTTCTTGATCTCCATCCAGCTCAGCTTTCAGTTTGTGCTGAATACAAACGGGATTACATATTCTGAAAATGTACCCGTCGGATTACATTGAGCAGAGAAATGGCTCCTTCGTAGTCTTGGTTAGCCAGAAAGTCGTCCAACTCGGGCATCTTCTGCACCTTCTTGACCGCTGTCACATTCTTCCTGCCACGTCGCAGGTAGTTCAGCTGAAACTCGCATTCGGGATGCGCAGAAGATAACGAACCCACCATTTCGGAAGAGGAGAGAGAGCAGCACACCGTGTTGAATGGGATTAGTAGGCGAGAAGAGAATGAGCACAATCGGCTGCCAACACGTTGCTATGGAGATCCGAATGCAACAAATTGGGGGGAGCACGGAGAGGCGGATAAGCAGAGAGAATGGCGGCGGGAGACGCTAATTAGCAGCTGCTGGAATGTCATGCGGCACGCTCTTGTTTCGGGCCGACCGGAGCAGAGATTCCTTCGATTTCACATCACATGTGCTCTTTGAAAGACAATTTGAGGCAGAAAATGGAAAATACTTCATAATAAAATCGACACTTTGAGTAACCCGCAAGAGAATCGCAACAAAAAGAGTTAGTTCATTGGATGAGTCGGAATCACAAATCAAGTATTGCATGGCTGAGAAAGCGCTGTGTGTGTGTGTGTTGTTTGTTCGGTTGGCTCACGACTCGTCCGGATCCTCTTCTTCGAGGTAGATGCTCCAGTAGGCGAAGTTGAAGAGAATGAATGCGATCGGGAATATTATTCTGAAAACGATTCGGTTGATCGATCCAAGAGGGCGGGGGCTCCTCACCTCGCGATGATATCAATCCGTTCGGCTCGGCCGCGGGAGGAGAGCACACTGCACCAGCGGACGAGTTCGACCCGTTTTCTCTGTCCGATGTACACCAGATCGGTGGTGTCGTGGAACGTCCAGCCCTCCTCCATGAGTCCCGCACTTCGCGGAGGACCCCGTTCCGTCATTTCTATCGCTTCGAAGTCCCCTTCCAGCATCTCCATTGACTTCTTTGGACGTCGTCTGATCAAACGCTGAACTCGTGAACTCTGTTGACTTTGAGTCCTTTTCTCTCTCCACTCACCTTCTTCTCCTGAGGACTGAAAGTGAGCGATTGAAGAGACTCTCCAAAGTTTTCATTGTCGATGACATTCGAAAGACGAGATCGGTTGCACGCCGCCTTTCTCATTTGCCTGCAACCATTCGGGATGTTCGGATTCTCGAGGGCATCGCTCACCTGTGTTCATCCAGTATTCCCATGTAGTTGACGACGGCATACTCGATGAGCGAGAAGAAGATGAAGACTGAAAGTGCAGAATGAGAGCTTTTCGAGTGCAAAACGAACTCACCGACACACGCTCCTACCCAGATGTCGATGGACTTGGCATAGCTGACGGGCGGGAGATTCGAATTGATGGCATGAGAAGTGGTGATCATGGTGAGGAGGGTGACGATGGCGAGAGGAACACGGGCGGCGGTGGACTTCCAGTCGATCCAATAGGAAACCCACGCGACGCCGACGAGCATAGAAGACGGGATGTAGAGTTGGAGGAGGAAGAACGAGAAGACACGGTTCAGCCGGATCTCGACTTTGAGGCAGGAGTACGTGCCCGTGTTTGTCTTCGAAGTGCACGACGCGTTCTTGAACGAAGCGATCTCAAAGTTGGGCAATGCCCCATTCGCGCCCTCGTGGATCTGGATGGCCGGAACGTCCCAGATGTACTCGATGTCGGCGGTCGTGTATGCATCTGCAAGGTCTCTCTGTTGTTCCATGTGAACATGATATAAACTCACAAGAAGCGAAGGCGATTTCGCAGTTCTGATGGTCCATCGGGTACCGGGAAAGGTGCATTGAGCATGCCAAATGGAGCGTCAGTCGTCGATCGTAGATGAGTTTTCCGTCGGACCGGATCTTCAGAAAGCGGTTTTCCTGGTTCAGCATGTGGTACCATCCGTTCTTTTCGTTTTGGAAGAAGGTGTCGGGGATCCAAAGTGACTGATCTCTCGCCACGTGGATGAACTCAAAGTTGCGGTAGTCCGATGAGAGAAGTCCCTGGTGCTCGATGAATCTGAGCCTGTCGTCGTACCATTCCTGTCGAAAACGGAACTGGGCGACGAATTCCTGAAAAAAGGGGAATTGGGATGTTTGTTTCGGAAGAAATAGTACCATATTCTTCTCGGAGACCGCCGATATGGATCTGATGTTGAGGCTAGTCGTCACCATGACGGCTCCCCTCGTGTCGTTGTACGGGGTCCTCCCCGACGGTCTGACAGCCGCGTCGTAGTCCTGAAGCAGATCGCAGACGGTCATCTGCTCTCGCCACGCCTGGTAGTTGGTTGTGTGCCGACTGAACGCCGTTCTCTTGCTGAAAACACGAATGTTTGGAAGGAAGGGAGATTGCTCTAGAGTTACCATGATTTTGGTTTCGCCTTCTTCGCAGAAGACGTGACAATGAGAGATAGTGTGAGGAGCAGAGAAACGCAGAGCGGAGTTTTCATCACGAAGAATAGTGGACGGACGACGGTTTCCTTCGCATTTCGAGCGGTTCCCTCCGAGATGGTACGCGAGGGAGCAACAGATGGAGGGAGAGCTGAAAAGAAGAATACGTTGATCGAGGGAAAGAAATGAGGAGAAGAAGGTGAAAAGTAGTTTCAGCAAGGAGTTCCAGAAGCGTTTGCACACCTCCTCCCCCACTCTCTCTCTCTCTGGTTCTCTCTCTTTCTCTCTCTTCGAGAGAGAGAGGGGACCTGCAACAAAGGCGATAACCGTGGTGGAGGTGCAACAAGGGGCAGACACAGAGAAAAAGCATACCTAGTGCTCGGGGGGCCGTGCCGAAAACCACTTCATTTTAGTGGCCATTTTGCGGATAGAGGGAGAGAGAGAGAAAGAGCGACAGCGAGTCAACCGACGCACGCGTGCACATGCCACATTCGGGGCCTCCCTGCCGGTCACCCGCCTAATACACCTGCCCGCTTTGCATATTTCTTCGCTTTCTCGAACGACTGAGGTCTCTGGAGAAGGAGGAGGCTCGAACACAGAGAACAATTCCATTCGCACTCCCGAAACGACTCGAGGCATACGGTAGGTCTAGGGTTTCGTTTCGGCCAGACTGATCTACGATTTCATTAGAGGGCCATTGAGAAGGAGTTGTGTGTGTCTATTCTTAAGAAAGAGAGAAAGACTTCTCGAAGAGGACGTCGCAACGACAATGGGGCCGCCTGTTACGTGCCCTTTCAACTTTCTCCCTTCAGATTATATTCAAATGTGACGTCGAATTGAGTTACGACGAGAGAGTGTGCCAGATCGAGAGACGCAGGTGGTTCGAGAATTCAGTGCAAAAAGTTCACGAAAACAAGAAAAAGTCGAAAAGAAAGGGAGAGTGGCGACGAAATTCTTCTTTTTTTGGGGCGCCGCTCTCACCCGCCACGGATTTGTGTATATATGGAAATTGGCAATTTTATAGAGGTGAAGCAATTATGGCGGAAGAGCAACAGACTTGAGACGCAGAGAGAGAGGCACGATGTTAGATCAGTTAGCAGCGGGAGCAGCGGGTGAGCAGGAATGAGCCGAAGGAGCAGTGGGATCCGATCGAAATCCGAGGAGAAGAAGTTTCGAGTTGCGAGTGAAGGAGAAGAGGTTGCAACTTGTAATGGGATGAAAGGGAGGAAGGAGGCGGCGGCGGCGTGCGTCGTCGTTTCCTCTTCTGTGTTGTGCTTCACTTCTCAGATTCATCTCGAATCGGAACAAAACGAGGCAGAGAGGGGGCACGAGAGAGGCGCGGGAGAGGGGGGAAGAAGAATGTATCTGTGCTTCAGAGGGCACGACGAGGCGTCCGATAAGTGCTCGTTGAAACTTCTTTTTCTTGAATATTCAACGAAGGACGACGACGAAGCAATTGATGGAGTCGGCGGAGGAGGAGGAGAAGCAGATTAGTACAAGAGGAGAGAGTTGTGTGTGTCAGTGCAAAGGAGATGATAACAGCTGATGTTCCCGTGAGAGAGAGTTCCCGGGACACGGAGAATAAGTAATTCAAAAGGGTATTCATGGAGTTTCTGCAGTGTCGAAGACGAGCGAAAACTGAAAACATGCGTGACTTTTATAGTGATTCTGCTCTCGGAGCTTATCCGATTTCAGCACAACATCAACAATGAATAACGAGAGTGCTTCTCGGAATTCTCGAGAAAACTGATCTACACCTAAGGGTAAGAGCTCTTGACCGTGAAGTGTCAAATTAGACTAATTAGAGAGCGTGCTAATGAGTCAGAAACCTTAGGGCTGAAAGGCATTGGAGCAAAGGGAGCCGGGGGGACACGAGCAATGACAGGTTATGATGGGCGAGGAGGAAGAGAAAGACGTATTACAACGAAGAAGAAGAAGAAGATGGGAAGGGGGGAAGAGTCTTCGAGATTAGCCGCTCTGGCTCATCATATTGTGCTTCTTGTGCTCCTCCTCCTCCGAGACTCTCGCTCTTTCCCTCCGAAAAGACGTCATTGACAAAGGTGAATCCGATTTTCGACTGAGACAGAGGCATCGGGTATTCAGTGAGAAACAAAGTTCAGAATACCCGAGTAACCCATGAGAAGAGAGACCCGGTTGTTCCCGAGCATCAATGAGCAACAAAACATACGGAGCGAGGTGGGGCGAACTTTGCGGATTATCCGAAAACAGAAGAGATAGTGCATTCGGATGGGAAGGAGAGTCCCCACATGATCATTGTTGCAGATGATCAGGATATGGCAGCATTTGGGAAACGGGGGGTTCCCAAATGTGGGGGAACGAAAGTTCAGAAGAAGCGGCTGATAGGGGGCGGAAGGGGAGAGTGTTCGGTTGCAAGTCTATGCATGTGTACGAGGCGAGATCTCACTCTCAGGGATTTGCAGCAGGGCGTCAAAAGTATCGAATGACCGCCTGCGGCACATCCCTTCGTCGTCTGCTCCCTACCGTAATCCGTGCACTATTTCACTTGCTCAAACATTTTTATGAATTTATTATTATTATTACTACTACTTCTACACTTCCCCTCCTCCTCCTCCTCCTCCTTCTTCTTCCGTTTTTCCATCCCCTTCTACTTCTACATACTTACTTCTGCACACACACACAAAAACGAAGAGGTGATGAAAATGAAAATGGTGCAAAATGAAGATATGAGGAAGCAGAAGAAGCGGACGATGACGGCGGTTACGATGGTGGTGGGAGGAAGAGAAGCGTCGTTTCGGGGTGTGAAGACGGAAGAAGTAGGATGGAGACAATGGGATTTGGCGAACAAAACAATGCGAATTGTGAATAATTGAGGTGTTTTTAAAAGATGGCCGACACGGAGGGGAAGATGAGGAAAACGCTGGAAAAGACGCGCGACGAGCAAAGAGCACGGGTTACTGTAGTTTTCGAGGAACGGAAGACTTCTGAAACTCAGCAGCAGCAGCAGCAGCAACAGAATCATTTTTAGTCTTTGAAAACTGACGAAACGAAGGAGAAGGAGGAGGAGGAGATAGGCGTGAAATTCGGTTTGAGGCAGTGCCGTTTCCTGTCTTCTCGAATCTCTTTTGTGCCCCTTCTTTCGCTCCGATTATATCATTTTCGGTCGAAGAAAAAAGAGAGAAAGGAGAGGAAGAAAACAAGGTGCACTGATGGAAAATGGGGGGGGGGCAGGGGGGAAGAACAAAAGAGGGACGAAATGAGGAGGATGAGGAGAGAATTGGCCGGTGGCTAACGCAAAGTGGCCGCAGGAGAGCCTCGGAGTAATCGTGTTTTTGAAGCGCATCTCTCGGCCCATAATTAGTCACGGAAGACAGAGGAGAGGAGCGGCCGGAAATAGGGCCAAGTAGTGGAGAGGAGGGCCTCCGATTTCACGAGAGCACCGCCTTAATTCGGTTAAACCGGAGATGATGATGACTGTGAAAACACGGGCGGCACAGAACAACAACGGATAACTTTTGGGCCCATCTTCGGGCGACGACGACTGGTTTACGACTCGCTCGTCTCGCCACGAACACAACGTTATAGTGTTCCGAGGAAACGGAGAGAGAGAGAACAAATCAGATTGATGAGTTCAATGACAATGTTCAGTTTTTGGACGACGTGTTTTCGTCTCCCGTACAACATTCGGAAGAACAATACTCTCTTTCATCTCCCACTGCCATTGTTCGTCTGTTTTGGTGCCTTCGTTCCGTGAAACAGCACTTCCTGGAATTACGGAGATGTTTCTCAAGTGTTCCAATGGAACAATTGAGCACAATCGAGTGAAGGATCTTTTTTATTTTCGAACATTTCCAGAGATGCTCCGAGAATACATCTGAAACGGATTCAAACATCACTCTCTCCTTCACATAACGAGATTTGTGATCACTGTCCGTTTATTTTCGAATTCTTCTTCTTTCTCCGCGAGAATCGTTGATTAAACCGCTTTCCCACATCGTGTCTCGGGGTCTAGACGCAATCACTCTCGAATTAAAAAAGTTCCGTCGAGTGTTGAGGTGGCATCGGAAACGGGGCTGATCATTGTGTTATGCTCTTCGGGAGGTGTCACCGAACGGATCGGAACTGCCTGTTGACGTCATTCCGGCGAATTTCACAATCGATTCGATATCGACCATAATCGAAAAGTGGATGTTTTTGGAAGGATGTTTCTTTTCGAATCACGAACCGAAATGATATGCGATGACGATGATTCAGCTGGAAATGTTCCTGTTGGACTCTGCTTCCTCTTCACAAATCGAAATTTCTTCAGAAAGGGGAATTTGCGTTCGGCGAAGCGAGAAGAGCGGCTCTCCCCAACTGAGAATCTCTGCTCTCCCACCAATTATTTTCTGAAAAACCAGCGTGTTATCCCACTCATTTCCTTTGCCCCGATCCCCCCAATTTCCTCTGCTCCGCGTCAAGCACACGAGTCACGAGAGCGCGAATGAGGCAGTCTAATCGCATCTTCCCGTTGCCCCGGCTACTGCCAATCGGGAATGCGCACACTTTCGCACGCGACCCGCCACACCGCCCGCTCTCGTTTCGTCCCCTACGACTACGTTTATTTTGTAGAGGATTTCGAGTTGAATACATTTAAAAAACGAAACAGTCGGTGCGGATTAACGGCGAGAAGCGGGTCGCAGCGGGTGCACTCAGCACTCATCGATTCGCATTTTGGAGTCTTTGCGCGACAATTTCAGTCTGAAAGAGCCGTAATCCGTTGGTTCCCTAATCTTAACAATCCGTTTTGTTTCGGCCGGAGGGATTCCCCTAGGGCCTCGGATGGGCGCAGAAAACAAAAAGGGCAGCGTCGGAAAACAATGAACACCGGCTTCCGGAGAGCCGCAGACACTGTGATAAATAATTAGTTTCTTCTCGTGTTCGGCCGCTCGTTCCCGTTCTCTCACCCTTTTCTCTCCTTTTTCACTTGTTTGTTATATCTTTTTTCAGAGGGAAAGCGGCATGTTACTTGACAAAGTTGGTGTGTTTGACAGATGGGAGGGAGTTTTGTTTCGAAAAAAGACAGAGAGCACTGCAAAAAACATACTAAAAGCAGAACGTACCGGGGGACGATGTGCCGACAAACAATTTGCTGTTTGCTTGCTTTTCTGCACAACAGTCAACCTCGAAGGCTTTCCACAACCAAATTTCAAAATGTTCCCCCCGTTCTATTTCCATCGAATTTCCATCGAATTTCCATCGAATTTGTCTTCAAGAGTCCAAACTAAACACTCTCGTCGGAGTTCTCTGGAATTTGTATTCTTCCGAATTTGGACTCTGATTTGTGTCTCGACTATGCCCACAAACTTGCCATTGCAATCAGAGCTGCTGTCCAGTGATTCATCTCCTCCTCCTTCCGAGACTCCGCCCCTTTGCTCCTCACCTGTTCCCATCGACTGCCGCCGCCGCCTCCTCCATTCGCTCTTCCGTCCCTTCTTTTCCTTATTTCTTCTTCTCCTCCTCAGCTCCCTTCTTCAGCTTTCACTTCTTTTCGAGGCAAAACGAGGAAAGGCTCTTTCCCTCTCTTCGCCTCTCCTCCTTCCCTCTCCGCTTCCCTTCTCCCTCCCTCTCTCCCTCTCTTTTTTCTCTTCGCGACGCGCTCTTTTCGGTTAATTTGGAGGCGCCTCCGTCGAGAGTGAGCCCCTACGACCCCCTTTGGAAAACAGCCATCCTCTCTCCTCCGAAATGGTGAAACTTCTTCCGTTTTGCTTTCCAAATCGAAACGACGTGTGCTCGTTTCTCCAGACACTAACCAACCAACCCAAAACCCAATAACACGGCCCACTTCCTCCGAATCGGTTCGTTTCTCTCCGCCGCTCGTCTTCCTCGTATTAATAAGTGCCACTTCTGACACGAATCGACTCGAATGGCTCCTCCTCGTCCACGTGTTCCATCCTGTCCACTCGTGGATTCCCTTTTCCGGCCCTCGTCACTTCTCGTCAATATTGACATTTCCTTGTTCCTGAGATGACCGGTTCTCTCTCTTTTTCTTCATTTCCTCTGTCGTCATTCTCTCGAAAACAACTCATTCCAGGGAGCACACCTCGAGCCATGACTACTACTGCGACCCGTCTTCAGGATGCCAAAACTAACGATCGTGCGGATAGCATTCTTGCTGGATTCAAACTCAACTGGATGAACCTGCGCGATGCTGAGACTGGCAAAGTTCTCTGGCAGAGCACGGAGGATATGGCTGATCCAAAAAAGGAGCATAACGGTTAGTGACATGAATTCAAAAAAGTCTCGGAAATAACCAATCATCACAAACATTATGCCTGGGGCGGTAATATAGTATCGTCATAGACAAACGCGCGCGGGTTTCAAACACGAGCGTACCCCAACCCCGCTCGCGCGCACAACCACTGCGCCATGCTGCCGCATTTCGCCCTCTACCCGCCGGCTATACACATACTACCACCGCTTGCTTGTGGCAGGCAAGGCACGAGAAAAATGTGATGTTATTGCAGCGCACGTCCCGAAGAATCTTCTGAAGTGTCGCACGGTGTCCCGTGAGATAAACTTCACATCGTCAGTCAAAATAGAGAAATTTCGTCTCGAGCAACGCGTCTATCTGAAGGGAACCATCATCGAAGGTACGCGAATCGCCTAGAATATTCATCGTGTTATCGCACGCGACGACGAATGAATACGGCATTTGACGTATTCCGACTTCAGAGTGGTTCTTCGACTTTGGATTCGTCATTCCCGATTCAACGAACACGTGGCAGAACATGATTGAGGCGGCGCCCGAATCACAAATGTTTCCGCCGTCTGTTTTGAGGTATTACGATCGAAAACTTCAAATCGAGAAATGGAAAAAGACGAATTGACAAACTTTTACATGCTCTGTCAAATTCAACACATAATTTTGTGTTAAACCGAGAAACTGTCCAGTTAGCAAGTTTGTTCGTAATTACGGTTTCTCCGAAGATCGCAGTGCCGGAACCATTGTCTGATTCTGGAATTCTGTATTTGAATTTGCAGTGGCAACGTGATCGTGGAGACTCTGTTCTATGACGGCGACCTTCTCGTGAGCACTTCTCGCGTTCGTCTCTACTACGACTGAACGCTCTTTTCCATATCTTCTTCCCTTTATTCTTCAAGGATCTCGACGCTTTTTCCACCTTTAATCGAATAAAATTTCTCTGTAAATTGGTAAAATGCAAGTTTTCAAATATTGATGCTTTATTTATTGAGAAGAGGTGAAACGAAACAAGAAATACACACAGAGAGAGATAGAGAGAGAGAGAGAGAGAGAGAGAGAGAGAGAGAGAGAGAGAGAGAGAGAGAGAGAGAGAGAGAGAGAGAGAGAGAGAGCTCCTGCGTGTTCGTGTCCCGTCACAAGGCGGTGTGGACGAACGAAACGTTGACACGTGACAGCTTCTGACGGCTCATTTCGTTCGACTGAAAAGAAGAAGCGACTGGGAACGAGTGCAAATGAACGGAATGGCAGCGGTCTCACCACGACTGTGTTCGACCCGTTCTTTCGGAAGCGCAGCAGTTCGTGACAACGACGACGGAATTCGAGGCGGAAGAAGTAGAAGATGGGCAGGTTGAAGCACGATTGGAAGCCGTAGAGCAAGTAGGCGACACCTGGAAACTCGGACGTCTTCCGCTCCCGACACCCGCTCCACTCACCGACTAAGAGCACATCGAACTTCTTGCTGTACCACTCGTCGGCGACCAAAACAAAGTTCGGCACACTGACCATGACGACGTTGATGCCCGACAGAATGAGAATGGCCATCTGTTTGCGTTTCTCGGTGAGATTGAGGAACTGAAACACATGCCATCTCTCGGAGACCACGTGCTTTTGTTTTCTCTTCTCTACACCAAACTATGCGCATGAAACATACGTACAAACCTTGGAGCCGTGAGATCGGAGGAAAAGATTAAGAGTCACTGCGAACGCGATCATATAGGAGCAGGCGATCCAACAGTAGTGGACGGTTCCGTAGATGATACCAGTGGAGTCCATTACGGCACATATTCGATTGCGATTGAGAGAGGGATAGACGAACGAAACGATGAGAGCGATGAGACTCAGAGACTGAAAACGGATCTCCGTTCGGAGAGCAGTTGCTCAATGGACCCACCACACAGAGGAAGACTCCGAAGAAAGAGAGATAGAATCTGTGGCGCCACGTCCACCGGCTGCGGTACCAACTGACTCTGTTCACTGCGAGGACCCGTTCGACGGTCAGAAGACAGTGGAATGTGGCAGGGAGTTGGCCTCCGAAGAGCAGGAACACTGGCCACAGGTAACCAGTCATGCATTGGGAGCTCGTCGTTTCGAAGTGGTATTTGTTGGTCAAAATGAGATCGAGTCGTCCTGCTCCTGACATTATGAACGAGATTCCGTTGATCTGGAAAGTGGATGTATCAGTTGGGAAGCACACGAGAGGGTTGACTACCATATCAGATACTGATAAGAGAGTGAAGAAGACAAATCGCTGTCGGAAGTCTTTGCTCGAATTGAATACAACCAGACAGATAGTGTTGGGAATGAGGACGATGATGCCGCAGATGACGTAGAGCCGACTGCGGAGAAGGATCTCTCCGTCGCCGGGGAACATGTTCTGGAACAGCATGACGACGTCTCCGAAGGTCACACAACGCGAATCCGACTGATGACGGAGGGGAGTCGGCGGGGCGGGTCAACATGCACGGGTCACCATGTGCTTGGCACGTTTTAATTAAACACCGCTGTTTTGGGAATCCGAGTAGCTCGGATCGGGAGGAGAAGTGAGTTTTCAGAGAATTCGGCACGAGCAAACACTTGCACACAAAACAATGTGCACAGTGATCGGTGACGCGCGATTCCGATTTCATGGTTCAGAGAACGAGTGGGAAAGAGACCACCGGGACGGATCTATGATGGAGGCGATTTGTTTTCGGGAGTTTCCGAAGAAGAAATTAATGTGGGAATACGCGGAAATCGCTGTGCGGAAGTGGTATTTCGGCAACAAAAGAGTTAACAAGAACTGGTGTGACTTTCAGAATTCAGAACTGGAAGAGACAACTTTGAGATGATGGCAACAGTCACAGACGTCAATTGGCTTCCGCGGAAGCATAGACTCACGATACTGTAGAACACTGTAACAAGAGACGAGCATAGATGCTCTCGGAGACTGACCACGTTGGTCACAGACTCGCGTCCGAAAGCGAATCGCAAACTCGTCAACCATGTGTGACCGCCTCGTGCGTGCCCCACGTTGGTCAAGGTTTCGGGCGGGAACCTGTGTGTGAAAATGAGCTTCTGCTCTCGTCTCATCGTTCTCTGACGGCGTGGCCCGATGCCCGAAATGGATTCGAACATCAGGTGCTACGTGAGGATCTCGTGAGAATTCGCCTCATTTGCAACATCTTCTCTTGGAGAATACAGAGAATGAGCAGTGTTTTGGGCGGAGACGACGGCTCGAACGGGTCGATCAGAGAACGCCCGATGGGCAAGGATGGGCATCTGACACGATAACAACGTGGTGTTTGGAGCAAGAGTCACCGGATCGAGACTGCAGAAGTGAGCTCTTTGAGCTCTCTCCGGCGCAAGCGTTTGACGCAAAAACTTTGAAAATCAAGTGATAGACGGTGGGTGATGAGGGTGGACTCCCACAAGTAACCATTGAAACATTCGATCCTTTTCCACTAGAGTCTTTCTTTGAGCACTCGACGGAAACCCACAAAAACGTCTCCTGCCCAAACGCCTTCAATTGTCCATCAGAAGACATCAGTTGCATAGCACTAACCCAATGTCCCTCCACCCACCTACAGATCAATAGTTACCCTCGACAGAGTGAATCATTCAATCGGCTCATGCAAATGCGAACCCCCCGTGTCCACTCGACGACGTCTCTCCGCCACTCGCCACAAACATGTCGGTGGCGTCCGAACTGCCGACGCTCGTCTCGAAACCGCCCAAGACTCGCACCAAACTTCCCATCTACGCCGTCGCGGCCATCGTCGTCGCTCTTGTCGTCGCCGTCGTCGTCATTAATATTGTTCACCGACTTCCCGATGATCCAGATGACTCGAATGAATCGTGGAGGAGAACCACTCCTTTGCCCCCAACTCTTTCTTCTGAATCTCCCTTTTCGACGTCTCCAACAGAATCCACAGATCTCCCAACAACTACAGAAGTGTTGGTGACAGGTACAGTCGGCAGCTCATCGACATCGGAAAGCGACTCTTCTTCGAGCAATTCCGATGAGAACCACCTGGACTCTGGGAACAGCACGTTGGTTCAAGTGACGACTACACAGGTCCCGTCGGAGAGCCAAGGAACCACAACAGACTCCCAATCAACCACGACAGCTGCGCAGAGCAGCACGGAATCAGGTGAGCACACACACTTCTCGATCTCTCCTCAAGTGACAGTTCAGAACCTTCCCCATCGTCGGAATCTGGAGCACCCACTACAGTAATCCCGCAACCGACACCGGTCGAATGCGGCAAAACATGCAGGTTCGTCGAGTGGATCAAAGACACCGTTCACATCATTTCAAGCTATTTCGACAACATAGTAGATCACTGATTTGCATAATAAACCGGTTGTTTCGTTTCTATTTGGTTTCTCTGAAAACGCGACGAAAAACAACAACAACTCGATGTTTTTCAGTGTTTCCGTCGTCGAATCGATTCCACGTGGCGTCTGGTTCGCGGATCGAGTCCACACGAAGAACGCCTACGAGTCGTGGGCAGAACTGCTGGGAACGGCCGAAACGTGAGTGAAGGGGGGATGATGAATGAGAGTGAGAATGACAGAGAGATCAACATATTCGCCTACAAAATGAATCTGCGGGGCCGAGAACTGAGATACGATGTGGACAATTCGACGTTCGAAGGACGACAACTGTACGCGATCCTCGAGAATCGGGCGAGATCGGGTGTTCAGATCAAACTAATCGACTGCCAGCCGCCGACGAATCCAGCCAACGACTACGATGCGAACGAGTTGGAGAGACTCGGTGAGAGATGAGAATCAATGGAGGACGGAAGGAGGTTGCAGGACTGATCCGGAGACAGGGACTCGATATGAACAGTTTGAACGGCGGCGGAGGCGGTGTGCAGCACAGCAAGACGTTCATTGTCGACGATCGGCATCTGTTCGTCGGATCGATGAACTTCGAGTGGAAATCTTTCTCTCAAGTGACGTAGATCATCGGAAAATCGTGCAATGGCTGTTTCAGAAACTGGAAATCGGACTGGAGTTCCACGAGTGTCCGTGCATTGCCTCCGATGCTTCCCGTCTCTTCGATCAGGTGTTCAATTCACTTTCTGGACACGAGAAACTCGAACAAATCGACTTCCCGAAGCACACGATCGGCAATTCGACGTTCCAGTTCCTGGTCAGTTCCTTCTCTTCGTTCCTCCTTCTTCTTCCAACCATTCCAGGCGTCTCCTTCATTTCTTCTGTCTTCTTCTCAAAGTTGGGACCTCGAAGCACTTCTGAATTTGATCTACGAAGCCGATGAATTCGTCGACGTCTCCGTCATGCAGTACTTTCCCTCGTGGATCTACTTCAAGAATCGAGAGTTGGAAGACGTCGACGACTCCGCTGATTCTCTCTTCATTCCAGATTCTTCTCTCAAATTGACAACGCCATCCGAATGAGTCTCTCGCGTGGAATCCGATTCAGAATCCTCGTTTCTGGAGATGACAAAGAAGAGCAGAAGCTGATGTTCTCCTACCTGAACAGTCTTTCCGTTTTGCATTCTCCCGCCGAAAAGCGTTCCATTCAAGTGGTCAGTTGTCTTTCTCTCTCTTAAAAATAACTATTTCTCGAATTGAAGAAGTTCATTCTCATACCCCAAACAGCCCAAGAGGCCTACAAGGACAGGAAAATGCACGCCAAGTTCATGCTATCCGAGTCGCGAACTTTCATCGGTTCCTCGAATTATGCTCCCGAATACTTTTACAAGTCCTCCGGAACAGCCATTGTCGTCGACGAAGAGCCACATAACGGAGAGATAAATCGACAGTTGAAAGCAGTTTTCGAGAGGTCAAACGGTCGATGACGTCATCAGATTCTCATTTTCCAAAATTCCAGATACTGGCATAGTTCATACACACAGACGCTACAGAAATTCGGAGAGTCCAAGGGATTCTTGCCGAAAACTTCGAAACCGTCGAACCCATTTTCCGGTTGGTTCGGATTTGATCAGATCGGCATCTTCAACGAGAAATACTCTGCCTCCGGATTCATCTACGAGAAAGAGGAACAAGAAGGAGAGGATCTTATTCTTGATCCGATTATTTATATCTGAGCTTATGTTTTATCATTCATGTCCAAAATTTGAGCCTCATTATTCACTTTTTAATAAATTTCTTTCAATCTCCCATGTTTTCAAATATGCTAGGAAATTTTAGTGGAAATTTATGGTGTATAGCACATGAATAAAAGACCCGAAAATCGAAAAGGGCAATTAAATAAAATCTAGATACATACAAGTAGGGCCGCTGAAGATGGAAAAACACGAATGAAACGAGTGATGAAATACTACAATTTACAGCTCAACTGGGTGCTGGAGAGTGAGACCTCCGTTGCCACACACTTCCTTCGCCAATGATTCGATGGTGGCGACCTTGGTAGCGTTTTCGACTCCACTGCTGGCATCTTTCAGGGATCTGTTGGCAGAACGCAATGCCTGGAAGATCATCGTTAATTTATGTTCTTATCTTTGAATTACCTTGTCGACATAATAAGAAGCCACCTTGCGTTCGAATTCCGCACTCGACGACTTATTCTTGATGGCATATGTGGCGCGGGAGAGGACGACAATGGAGCTGTAGATGTCGATGGCAGCGTTGGCAACACGGATCAATTCGTACTGACGATCTTTAAAAAGCAAGAAAACTGTTGCAACTCGATAGAAAATTAGTACCAATTATTCCCTTCTTATGCTTCATCAACAATCCTTGGACAGTTTGGCCAAAGAACGCAATTTGCTGGTCGAGGGTCTTGGCGGAATCCTGAAGGCTAGCGTCGACAACAGAACCGAAATCGGCTCCCGTGTTTCCTCTGATAATGAATGATTGTTGAAAAATATATGAAACATGACTTACCCGGTAACTCTTTGCACAGCCAGTCCGATAAGACCTCCAACTCCGGAAGCTTGTTGAGTGAGATGTTTTCCAGCATGCTGAGCTCCAGTCAGCGCGATGAAAAGACGAAGGACGTCATTGGCTCCTTCGAAGATACGGAAAATACGAAGATCGCGAAGCACTCTCTCCAGTCCCGTCTCGCGCATGAATCCCATTCCTCCGTGCAGTTGAATAGATTCATCGCACACTTGCCACGCGTTTTCAGAAGCAAACACTTTGCCGATAGCGGCCTCCAGCTGATACTCCTTGATTCCACGATCCATATTAGCGGACAGCATGTAAACAATGGATTCGGTGGCGTACAATCTCGAGACCATGTCAACAAGCTTCTCTTGGACATTTCCGAACTCTTCCAGTTTCTTGCCGAACTGAACACGAGTAGTGATGTGATCAACCGTTTTCTGAATGCAATGCTTCATGGCTCCAGTGCAAGCGGCAGGGATTCCGAAACGTCCGTTGTTGAGGATGTTCATGGCAACTTTGAAACCTTCGCCTTCTTTTCCGAGCAAGTTCTCAACAGGGATCTTCACATTATCGAAATGAACCTCAGTGGTGTTCGATCCCTTGATACCCATTTTCTTTTCCTGTGGTCCGCTGGTGATTCCTCCAAACGCTCTCTCGACGATAAATGCCGACATTTTGTCTTTCGTGGATCCATCGGCCTGCTTTATAGGAGTCTAAAACATCAAAGTTAGTTTGGAAGTCCTTACTTTTACGATACCTGGGCAAAGACAGTGAAAACGTCGGCGAATCCTCCGTTCGAGATCCAGATTTTTCCTCCGTTCAAAACGTAGTGCTTTCCGTCAGCAGACAGCTCTGCTCTAGTTCTGACAGACTGTAATATGTAATTTTGAACTCGTATACGATAGTTTGCGGTATCACTTACACTAGCGTCCGATCCGGTAGTCGGCTCGGTAAGAGCGAATGCAGCAAACTTTCGTCCAGTGGCCAGGTCAGGCAGATACTTCTCCTTCTGAGCATCTGTTCCCTCGAGAAGAATTCCTTTGTAACCGATTGACTGATGCGCGCCCATAACGACTCCAAAACCGAGATCATAAGCTCCAACAATCTCAGCAACTCTGGCAAGCTGCGAGTTGTTGAATCCAGATCCCTCGTACTCTGGAGGGACGAGGGTACCGAATGTGCCGAGCTCAGCAAACTTATCGAGAACCTCTTTCGGAATGTCGGCGGTTTCATCGTTCCTAAACATCCATAGTCTACGCGTTCAACTCAAAGATTGCTCACTTAACAACGTCGTTCACTTCAATGAGCATCTTTTCGAGCGGGGACATCACCATTCCGAGCGTTTCCTTTTGTTCATCGGTCAACTTCAGTGGATATGGGAAAACCTAAAAGACACGAATTCATTTCGTTAGTTCAGCACATTATGTGTACCTGCTCACTGACAGCTTTTCCACGGAAAAGATTCATCACAAAAGATGGACTGTCGACAGCAGCGGACGTTTTCTTCTCCGGCTTAGCATCTTTCGCTGCAGCCGAATGCGAAAGACGGAGGAATCTGGTTTGTGAGAGCCGCGCACCTTTGCTCAACGTGGACAGCATCTTCTCTTCTGAAAATAACAGTTGTATAGTAGATTGATTAGAAAGAAAACGTAGAGAAGAGGAAAATGAGTGATGAAAACAACTTTGGTTGGGTCGAACGGCGGGCGATAAACGCGATACGCAGACATAGAAAGGGGACAAAGAACAGCACACGCGGCCGTGTGGCTAGCACTACGTCCTATGACGTGTTTAGAAACGAAGAAAGAACGCGTATATCCATGGATTTGATAGCTGAATGTCACGCTGGATTTTCACTTAGTTTTAATTTCGGGAACGGTCCTACAGACATTTAAAAGAACTCCTGTCCTAAACAGTTGAAAACCTATCAGAATAAAAAAGATTTATATTTGAGAAAATAAAAGAATTCGAGAAAAATTTGAAACCAACTTATTTGATGAGAAAACATTAACAGAGAGGAGTAACTATCACTACCACCTCCGAATTTTCTCTCTGTGACACTGACCGAGCGCCGAATACAAAAGATAAGTGAGGACACGTGGAGCGGTTGCCGCTATCTCTCGTCCCAAATGCACTTTGTACTTTGGACTGACCTGACTACGCACTAAGACACCGACTACGCGGACGGGATGACCGAGAGTTGAAAGTAAAATACAGAGGAAAGGAAACGGGGGACATAACGGCACCATCGCATAGAACTGCTCTTGATGTTCAAAAAATTGGCTCCAATTAGACAATTTTTCGTTGAAAAACGTAACGGTTACTTGCATTTTGATTTCGGATGAGAGATTGAGTTGATTGTCTGCGCGCGAGTGTGACATCGTGATCAGCAAGATATGGGGAACACATACGACTACGGGAAAACTCGATAACAATTCTGAAGCGGTTTCCATTTTTTTTTTTCAAATCGACAACATCATTTTTAAAGTCTTGAAAATCGAAAACCAAGCGAAACCAAGAGCGAAAAAAAAGAGAAACTCGAAAAGTATGAATGATCTTCATTCAGTACTGAATAAATAAAATGAAGTAAGCGGGATTTTCATATTTCGCGTCGAGACCAAACGGAATTTCATGTTGCGTCTTTGATGTTACCGTAACCGGATTAATACGTTCGTGCATCACGATCGTGATCACAAAAAATAATCTTGTTCGGTAATTGCATTATAATGTATTCGCAGAAAAAAGGGAGAAGCATTACAGAAAACACAGGTAGAACACTAAACATAATTCACCGAGCGAGTTTCACAGGGCAACAAAAAAAACAAATTTCCCGGCGTTCCGTGTTCGCATTCATTCCAACGTTTTCAACATGAGAGCAATCAGATGTATTAAAAAACAATAGAGAGCATTCTAGACTACTTGTGAACTCTCATAAACCAGATGCTCATAGCAGTTTCCGCCACATCAGATGTTCAGTTCGTGTCTTCCGAATCCATTCCGATTGGTTTTTGATTCTTCAATGCTTCCAATTGGCACGTTGCTTGTGAAAACTTATCGATCGTGCCCTTCGTGTAGTCCGCAGCGTTGTGTTATCAACGAGCGGGTCATCAACAACTCGACTACACTGTACCTCCGTTCCCGTCGTCGCCTTATTTGGCCTTGTTTCCTTATGTTGCATTCTCGTTTTTTTTGCAGAACACAACGATGGATAAGAAGACGGCGTGTGCTCATATTCCCCCGCCGACTTACTTCGACTACACGAGCAGAGATGCTATTATTTATGCTCTTGGAGGTAACATTTCAAATTATTCGTTTCGTTCACATTTTAGACAGAAGTAATTTTGAAAAAAACAATAATTTTCAGTTGGAGCCCGTGCGAAGGAGGATCTAAGCTACATTTATGAGCTGAACGACGACTTCAAAGTGCTCCCGTCGTACATTGTGGCTCCGGGATTCGCGGCCAACTCGGTTTTGGACTGGCCTGGAATTGAGTTCGATCTTCAAAGAGTGCTCCACGGAGAGCAGTACATCGAAGTGTACCAGCCGCTGCCGGCCGACGGAAGACTCCGATCGGAAGCTCGCGTCGTCGATCTTCTCGATAAGGGATCGGGTGCTCTGATTCTGTGCGACAGTGAGACACACGGAACAGGAACAATGACCGTCTTCTGATTTCAGTTACGACTTACGACGAGGCGACTGGAAAGAAGATCGCAATGCAGCAGTTCAGCACTTTCCAGACCGGATCCGGAAACTTCGGAGGAGACCGTACTTCTCCGTTCGAAAGGAAGGCAGCTACCGTTCCAAACAGAGC
Source organism: Caenorhabditis macrosperma (assembly GCA_963932285.1). Lineage (NCBI taxonomy): Eukaryota > Metazoa > Nematoda > Chromadorea > Rhabditida > Rhabditidae > Caenorhabditis > Caenorhabditis macrosperma. Next base: position 8,976,198 of record OZ010621.1, on the reverse strand, counting down.
CCCAGATGCTGTCATTGAGCAGAAGACGTCGGTCGACCAGGCGGCGCTCTATCGACAGGGATCAGGAGACTTCAATCCACTGCACGTCGATCCGATGTTCGCGAAGATGTCCGGATTCAAGACGCCCATCCTCCACGGACTGTGCACCCTCGGATTCGCCCTCCGTCACGTCATCGCCGCGTGGGCAGACAACGATTCGGATAAGTTCAAGGCGATCAAGGTAATGAGAAGAGGCGAATCAAATGAAAACGAGAGGTTCAGGTTCGGTTCTCGTCTCCGGTTCTTCCGGGACAGACTCTGCTGACGGAGACGTGGAAGGACGGAAACCGGATCATCTTCCAAGTGAAGGTCAAGGAAACCGGAAAGACGGTGATCTCGAGTGCCTACGTCGACCTGCACACCGCCTCCGAGAAGCCGACGGTGCCAGAGAGCCTCGCCTCGAAACTCTGAAGAGACCGCGAAGAAACGATTCATTTTGCAGCGCATATTGGCACCTTTCATTATGTAGATCATTAGTATGTTTCATGTCAATTTCTGTTCTATTCTGTGATAAGACCAGCCCTGATTGATATCGTTGACTCTCTCTCTCTCTTTCCGTCCGTCACTTCCTCTTCTTCTTTCCAAGAATGTCGTTGACTCCCGGGAAAGAGACACCCACTCCCGTGTTCACTCCGACTCCTGCCATCGGAACTCCGACTCCAAAGTTCGTGCCGACTTGTCCGTTCAGATAGTCCACTCCGACGTGTTGGTTCTGCTGGTAGTACGGACCGACGCCGCCTCCGACGTCCACTCCGATCGGTTTACCCGCTTCTCCTGGTTTGAGAGGGACGCTGACCTGCGGAGAAGAGAGTTGATTTGAGAAACAGAAGAGCATTGCGACTCACGACGGCATGAGTGTCTCCTTCGATTCCGAGCGACTGGACCAGCGGAACGCTCCATCCCGACTTGTATCCGTACTTTCCCTCGTACCAGTTGGCACCGATCTCCTGATACTGGGACCAGTAGTCCCTGACGCCAATATGGTCCGAATAGCCTCCTCCCCACGATCCGAACGGAATGTTCATCTGGCGACCTGCGCCGATGGCTCCTTCCTCGTTAATCGGATAGTAGGGGATTCCTTTGACACTCCATGTACCCAGATTCAATCCGACGTTCGAGTCGAATGCGTAGGCGATGTTGTAGAGAGGATCGGACTTTGGGAGGAACCGTTGGCAGTCCTGGAACACGAACTGAATGGAGCGGAGCATTAAGAACTCACATGGAAGTAGCCCTTGCACTTGCTCCCGTACTTCTCCTCTGTCTTGTTTCCTCCGAAGCAATGCTTCCGAACGGTGGGCAGGAATCGATTGCAGAGGGCCTCCAGATGGAGTGCCTTCCGATGAACATCGATGTCTTCCGGACGGGGTTCCACTGCAGACGGCGGTCTTTTCACCATCATTCCCCTCACATCGGCTGCTTTTGCCTTCTGTTCCAACTGCGATTTGTCGGTTATTCCTCCGAACGGAGAGCTGAATCAGCACATGGGGCATAGATAAAGGGGCATATCCGACTACTCTGGTCTCCGTGGCGCCTCATCGACGTCCGCTTTATCGACTCCCAATGCGGAACTTCTCAGTCCGAACTCTTCCATGTTCTTCGCAAAGCGCACCTTCTCGTTCTCCTGCTGTAGAAGAAGTTGATTGTATCTGCAATTGGTCATGTGCCATCGTCGCCCCCCATCAGCAGAAACTCACCGGTTGACGTGAACATTCACTGCATACTGTCGCATTCTGTCGAAGTACTGCTGATAGTACTGATCGTACTGTGCCTTCCGTGCCTTATCAGCCTCTCTTCTCTGCGATCTCCACTGCTCCATTTGCTTCTCATACGCATCGTCGTAACTCGGCTGTCGGTGTCTGTCAACTGTCTCCGTGTCCCCGCGTCTGCCACTCTTTCCACCCACCTGTGTCGTCTCCGTGGCTTCTGAGTCGTCTGTTCCACTTGTCCCCTTGCGAAATCACTCGGCGTGTGCTTGTAGACTGGCCTTCCTGGAGCCGCATCTCTGTTTCTGCCCTGATTACGTGCATTCTACAACTGACTCACTTGCTGATTGGAACCGGTTGAGCATCCTGCGGCCTTGCGTCACCCATCCATAGCATCAATAGGAGAATTGGCAACAGATGCCGAATCATCGTCAACGGAAGCGAAGAAGGCGATTCTGATGAAGCGGCCGGGTGGACTGATAACGTTTGAAAGCAACAAGACGATGATTACTGCAACCTTCGCGAGGTCCTCTCTGCGTCTCTCCCAATGCGACACTGTTTCCAACAGGCCGCCCGTATGACCTTGCTGACAACTGACCGGTAGAAACGATTCAAGGTGTAGTTAGTCTAGCCGCCCATTGTCTTCGGCTTGACGAAGAAATGTGTGTTTTGTGATGAAGAGAATGTGCGGAATTATGTGAACCCGCGGATACGTGCGGGGAAACAGGATCAACTGGGAATCAGATGTTCGTCCGTTCGTGTTCGTCGGAATCTTTAACGAACTGTCCGACTAATGGGATATTGTAGGCCTCTTCTGATTAGATCCATTTGGATGAAATTGAAATTGACGGCTTATTTTTTGATTTTTCCGGAGTGCTTTCTGACAATTTTCCGTCTCAACACCGTGTTTAAAAAGTGATTAATGCGAAGAATAATGGTGGAATAAACAAAACTAAGTAGAAGCTGTCCAATGGATTTTTAATCTCTGCAGACTCATTTATCTTGAAGATTTTTTTTGATCTCTATGGAACGAAAATCTATGAAAACAGGGAAATTTTGGATTTTTTTCGAATATTCCGTGAAAAATCCGTAGCTTTCCGTCAATCCACCGGAGATTCCCCCCTCGCCCCGCTGCTGCCAAGTGTGCTGTCAAATGGGCGGTGCTTAGCCAACGCAAGAGATGGACACGGGCGGAACCCGCGAGACGTCGGCTGCTTGCCTGCGGGTCGCTATACAAGAGCGCAGAGAGAGAGACGCCGGCTGCATGACGACAAGACGAGTACTCGCAGACACGAAACGTTCCTCGTTGAGCGCACCAACTGTGAGCGAAAGTCCCTGGACCCCGGGCAGAAAGTGCCACCCTCTAGGATGGGTACTCTTTGGAGGTTTAGTCATAGCACAGAGACGCTCCCAAGAACAGCATAGGGCCTACTCTGTTCGTCATGTTTTTGCTCCTTCTCTCTTTCCATCGGGTCGCGGGGGTTTACCGGAAGCACTGCTCACGGTACCATGAAATGCGCCATTTCCCTTCCTGCCCACCCGAAAGTCGATTCACGCGATGCCCACGCGTACACTTGCAATATTCGTGTCGCTCCACTCGTGAGGCTTCTCTAAAATTCCGTCGTCCGTCTCTCTAATCCTAGTGATATTACAATCTTCACGGCTCACGCCGAAATGGCGAAAATTCATCGAGAATGCCGAGAGAAGTCTTTGCCTGCAATCAGATTAACGTTAGTTGTCGACGCATTCCGACCGTCTTCTCTCGCTCTTTTCCAGAAGACCCATCGACTATTTCTCTGACATCTCCGAGTGGACCACTTCCAAAAGGTATTACGTCAAGAATCGGGACATTGTCAGAGAGAACATCCGCACTGTCAAGTCGAGTCTCCCGCGACTTCCGGCAGTCAGGAAGGTATTCCAGAATAATGTACGGATGAGCGCCGGATCCTCTCGATTACAGGTTCCCCCGTTCTGTCCGCAGTCTTATCAGCAGAACACAAGCGTCGTTCCCCTTCCCATGATTGCTCCCAGTCGATCCCGGAGCGTCGATTCGAACGTCAGTGATCGGTAACGAGATTTCGATTCAAAGATCATTGCAGGTATCCGATGACTGCAGTCAGTTCAGAGCGTTGTTCTCTCGAGGAGACCTTCACGTCCGGATTATTCATTCGGGAGGTCCCGGAGAGAAGTAGGTGATAGGGGAGGTTTTCCCCTCGCAGAAGTGAGACATTTGCAGACCACGAGAGCTCCAATGGGCCAAGGATCCGTCGCAGATGAAGAACGAGACGGTTTGCAGTCTCCTGGCCAAGTTCTCCACCGGAATGTCTCTTCTGGACCACGTGAGATCCCGCCGTTTTCTGTCCAATCCTTCTGATTCCAGCCGTATCGTTTTGTCGCCGAAACGGGCATCACCGATCTCCTCATCGCCCTCCGCAACCACCAGTCGATAGTCTCTGTGCTGCCTCAGCTGGTGAGAGGAATCCGGGCAGGATTGTACTCATTTGACACCGAAAAGAAGAAGTTCTGCCTCAAAACACTCTCCAGAATCACTGCGATGCAAGGAATCGGGCCACAACTCGTTCCGTTCTACAGACAACTTCTGCCGCCACTCAGTGAGTAGTCCCTCCTCTCAACTTCTCTCAACTTCTGATGTTCAGGAACAGTTCGTCAGTCGAGAAGTAGATCGGATCGAGTGCATTACGACAAGGGGAGGCAGATTGAAGAGATCATCACCTCGACACTGAACGATCTGGAACGGACGGGCGGTCCGAATGCGCTGATCAACATCAAGTACCTTCTGCCGCACTACGAATCGTGTCGATATCTGTGAGTGTTCGAGACAACAACGGGTTCTTTGAGAACGTTTCCGAACGGAGAACTCATTCTTTTGCCAAATAATCAATTGTTCCAAAAGTCAATGAAGAAGTAAATCGTCACCAAATTTCACGTGAGAACTGGATAATTGTGAGAACGAAACGCTAGTTGAGGCCAGAAGTCGAGCTCTGCGACATTGTGAAAATGAGTTGAGACTGGCGTTTCGGCAGAATGACGTCGAGGATTGCCTGGCGGTAGGGGACGATGAAATAGAAGGAGATGAACGGATCGATGAGACCAGGGAACGAGGAGGAGACGAGGATCAGGTGCTCTGCGACACATCACTGTGCTTCGTTATCAGAGATCATATTCTCACCGAGCAGCAGAAGTTCGTTTCCGGTTGATTGAACGTAGATGTAGCCGGAGAATGTGGGGATGTAGGAGATGATGGGAAGCAGCGACTGGACGATGAGTCCGTGGATGAGCGTCTGCGCTTGTCGCTTCGTCCTCTCCGACATGTGCTGATGGTATTTGATGAGAGTGAGCACTTTTCGAGTGAGGAACACGCAGCCCATCGAGATTCCGTAGACTCCGATCGAGAGAAGAAGGGTTGCGGACAGGAATTGGGCATTCGACACGTCTGCGAATCCGGGATATGGGAAGTAGATGGACAAGTTGTAGGATGGATGTTCAGCGGCCGTCGCGATCTGTACGTTGGTGAAGTCCCAGGGGACGGTGAAAGGGAGGATCTGGAAGGTAGGGAAGTTAGCGATTGCCGCTTGTTTCGAAGATACCAGGACGACGAGGGGGGCGATGTAGGAGAGGGCGACCATGATGTATGTCTGGTTTTCGGTGACTTGGTTCTGAACGAGAACCAGAAATCGGAAGAGGACTGTGATGGAAATCGCGGAGCCCGCCGCCAGACTGATCGCCTGAAGAGCTGATTGTACGTACGGAATGGACTTCTCCTCACCATGTAAATGTGATAAAGTACGAAACAGAACGTGGGTCCGACCAATCGGCATGGTCCAAGAACGAGAACAGCGAGAGAAGTTCGATTGGAGAGTGTTCTGTGCTGGAGGCAGACAGCGAAGACGATGAGAGCCACTTGGCTGAATGCAGTGTTGTAGAGGAAACACTTGAGGTTGTCAAGGGTTGCTGGCGACTTTCGAGCTATCAAATAGATGAGAACACTCTGGAAAGTGATTCCGCAGATGCCGTAGAAGAGCCAGTAGGCGTTGAAGAACGACACGTAGCAGTCAGAAGAGCACATTTGGATGAATGAGCTCTCGGAGGGGGAATTCACGTTCGAGAAGTTGCGCTCTCACGGCATTTCGATAATTTCGAAAGAGACTTGAAGAAGTGTGACCAGAGTTTGGTTTGAGTTTTGGTGCGACTGGAATTCAGAAGACAAACATCTTTCACGAATATCTGCATTCAGACGTGAAAATCATCGTCGAATGTTGTGGGCACAAATCTTCTGTGTGAACCGAAGATTACGGGGGCACAAACGAATAGGACCAATGAAACGGTAATTGTTTGCTGAGTATGTTTATGAGAGTAAAATATGGACAAAAGATCCAATGCGATTAGCAGAGAAGAGCATTGTGACAGGCGGTGTCGGCGGAGACTCCGTTGATGATGTCGTTCTTGAGCTCGTCTTTCACCTGGAATACACCTCCATCTTTCACGGATTCCTCTGATACTTTCGGTTACCTCCTCGAGCTGTTCGATGCACTTCTTGTGGGTGGGAAGCATGATTGTGTAGCAGAGAGATCCGATGCTCACGTCCAGATACACTCCGAGAGCATCAGCTCCCAGTCCTTTTCCTCCGTCGACGAGGGCCTTGCACACTTTGCACACTCCGCTTTCGTTGGCTTTCTTGATCTCGATTGGAGACGCGAAAAGACAGTTGATGGTGAGGAGGGCGACGAAGAGCACGGCGGCAGAGCGACTCATTCTGAAAATTGGTAGATCAGAAGGAATGGGAGAAGATGGCTGGAGAATCATGTTCCATCCTCTACTTTTATAGTATTCGATGAAGCTCACTGATAAGTTCATCAACTGATAGCGTTTGTTACTTCGGTCACAGAGCATTCACGAGTGATGCAGTCCAAAATGTGCCGCCTACACTCCCAATGGAATTTGATCTTCATGATTCTCGATGGATAGACCATCTGACGTCTGTTCTTTCCCTCAGTCTGACCTGACATTTGAGTCTACATCGACTGATAAGACTGGAATACACGGAGAGAGTGGCTGGCACAAATCACGAGCTCCGGCACAACCGCCGGACAATCGATACAGTCTTCGAAAGATCAAACAAACCAAAAATGGGTCGTGGGCGGAATATTTTGGGAATCGTCATCGAAACAGACGTTTTGAGCCAAATAACAAACGTTATCAGTTGATGAACTTATCAGTGAGCTTCATCGAATACTATAAAAGTAGAGGATGGAACATGATTCTCCAGCCATCTTCTCCCATTCCTTCTGATCTACCAATTTTCAGAATGAGTCGCTCTGTCGCCGTGCTCTTCGTCGCCCTCCTCACCATCAACTGTCTTTTCGCGTCTCCAATCGAGATCAAGAAAGAAAACGAAAGCGGAGTGTGCAAAGTGTGCAAGGCCCTCGTCGACGGAGGAAAAGGACTGGGAGCTGATGCTCTCGGAGTGTATCTGGACGTGAGCATCGGATCTCTCTGCTACACAATCATGCTTCCCACCCACAAGAAGTGCATCGAACAGCTCGAGAAGGTAACCGAAAGAATCAGAGGAATCCGTGAAAGATGGAGGTGTATTCCAGGTGAAAGACGAGCTCAAGAACGACATCATCAACGGAGTCTCCGCCGACACCGCCTGTCACAATGCTCTTCTCTGCTAATTTGACAACAACAATGTCTCTATGAATAAAGTTTATTCAGCATTCGAAAAGACAGCTATCCTTCTTCTTCTTCTCCCCCATCAACTCCTCCAGTAGCTCTTCCGAGTGCTTCCACAGAGCGTCCTGAAGGTGTTCGTCCCTCGCAACGCTCTTCTGCAGCGTCTTCTCATCGTCCCAGCACGACTCCCAATACTTTCCCGACACCTTCTCCACCTCGGGGCTCCCAGCACAGAACACAGTCGTAGCCGCTCCTTGACTGACGTTCTTCGTGAATGGAGTCGATAGGAAGCTGGCGATTCTGACGATCCACGAGTCTCGGAAGATGTTGGTTCTGACTCCGTTGCCCGGGTGGACAGAGTACGTGCTTATCTCGTTCTCGTACTCGTCTCTGTGCAGTTTGAACGCAGTCAGCATGTTGCACATCTTCGACCGGGCGTACAGTCGGAACCAACTCGTCTCTTCGGGACTCTTCGGACACAATGTTCGCAGTTTCTCTTCGGAAGACATCTCCGTAGTTATTCCAGTATTCGAGTGAACGGAGGACGAAACGATTATGATCCTCGAGGGAGCAGATCGTCGGATGATTGGAAGAAGTTCTCGAAGCAGCTGAAACTCAATTAATCAAAGGGAGGGGGCGTGTGACTCACAAGGAAATGAGCCAGATGATTGATTCCGAAATGAGACTCCAAACCGTCGGAAGTGGTCTTCGAAGCGGTCCCGAACACTCCGGCGTTCAGAATCAGACAGTCAATCGGCCTGGAAACGGACGGTTCAGTCAGCCACGACACTACCATCCACTTACCACTCCTTCGCGAGGAACTCTCCCGCAGCGCTCTTCACCGATTTCAGAGAGTTCAGATCGCACTCGATGATGTCTATCTCTGCGTCATACATCTCCGCCACGATCTTCTTCTTCAGTTTCCTCGATTCCTCGACGTTCCTATTGAGCATGACGACGTGTGCTCCATTGAGAGCCAGTGATCGGGCGGTTTCCGTTCCGATTCCGGAAGTCGTTCCGGTTATCACAAACGTTTTTCCAGCTAGGTTGACTCCTTTTATAGTCTGTACGAACGTTTCTTTCTGAATGAATTGCTTCAAAAACTTACATCAAGAGCATTGGTTCTGGAGTAGAACTTTCGAGTACGAAACTCTTCGACAGGCATCACAGTAGTAGGAGAATAGCGTTATCAGTTGGGAATAAGAGTGATTATTCGGAAAACGGAGAGAGGTGCATATCAGAAGAGCCAGGTGGCGGCAGAAACGAGAGAGTGTGTGTAGTCAAGAGACGCAGACCGTCCGAGTAATTTCTTTTCGAAGAAAAAGCAGTCACACTTTATTCATTATCACAGAAAGTTCACAAATGGATTGTTTTATCAGTGGGTCTCTTCGTCTTTTCCCAGGTGTCAATCAGTTGTTCAGTGTGTCTCCACAGCGCGTCCTGCAACTTCTCGTCCCTCGCCACCGCCTTGTCGAGTATCTTCTCATCGTCCCAACACGATTCCCAGTACTTTCCAGACACTTCTGCCACTTCTGGGTGCGTTGCAAGGTAGACACTCGTCGCTGCTCCTTGACTGGGTGTTTTCGTGAAGGGAATCGAAACGAAGTTCAGCACTTTCCCCACGCAACTCTCCCTCATGAGATCCGTTTGAACTCCAGATCCCGGGTGGATAGAGTAAGTGCTGATTCCATTCGAAAACTCATTTCGGTGCAGTTTGAACGAGGTCAACATGTTGCACATCTTAGAAGAAGCGTACAGTTTGTAGTCGGACCTCGAACTGTCCTCACTGTCAGGGCACAACACTTTCAGTTTCTCTTCCACACTTGATTTCGGCTTTACACCAGTGAAACTGCTCATACCAGAAGACAATATCACAATTCGAGAAGGAGCGGACTCTCTGAGAACGGGCAAAAGTTCGCGAATCAACTGAAACAGAGCACTAATTAATGTCACTAAGCCATTCAGAACTGACTAAGAAGTGAGCCACGTGGTTGACTCCGAAGTGGGCTTCGAAACCATCAACCGTTTTCTTCATGGGTGGTCCAAATACTCCCGCGTTGAGAATCAGACCATGGAGAGGCCTGAAACCAGGATATTCAGCTGTTTTTAAGCACAATATGAAAGTAAAATACGAATATGATTTACACATTCACTCACCATTTCTTCGCCAAAAACTCGTCAGCCGCATTCTGAACAGACTGAAGAGAGCTCAGATCGCACGCGATGATATCCACAAGAGCGCCCGGTTTCTCCTCCGAAAACTTTGTTCTCAACTTCTCCGATTCGGTCACATTCCTGTTCATCATCACCACATGGGCTCCTTTCAGAACAAGTGCTCTCGCTGTTTCTATTCCGATTCCAGATGTCGTTCCGGTTATGGCGAACGTTTTCCCCGTAATGTCGACGCCTTCCAATGTCTGAAAACTGTGAAAACTGCATTCCAAACACTCCAAAACTCCCATTGATCAAGAAAAAGTGAGGAGAAGTCTTCTATTCGATAGAGAATTAGAAGTGAGAAAGATTTCAAGTATTCACACTTTTCCTACCGTTCTTTCTTCTTCATAATTTAGTCTCATTCTAATTTTCACCCAGTTTTTGTGACACATTCAGTTGTAAAGATGTTTAGAAATTAAGTATTCTTCTAGAAAATTAAAAATAAAAACTCACTCGAAGTGCATCAGTTCTCGAATGGAACTGCCGTTTCCTCTGGCCAGTTGTCATGATTTCGAAATGAAAAAATCGACTCAATCCAGGTTGGCACTTGCTTTTATAACAGGCGAAATACACAGCGCCGGACACAAAGTGACGCAGAGGATGACACGCTTTTGATCACGGTTTTGAGAGTGGAAAGCGGGCCGAATGGCACAACAACCTCCGCGCACTTCTAGGTATGTACTGGAGTTGGAGTCGTGCACGAGAGAGAGACTGGAAATGACAAGGTTTCTCAGCTTGTATTGGATGTCCCAAACTATTAATACTACTGGAAAAATGTTTAAAAAAAGTTTCCCTCGAGTGTTTAGTAAGTCATTTTCGGTTGAATCCATTCGAGTTTCGGTTGAATCCAGTTGAGCAAGCGAACATCTGTAATCCCAGAGGAACGAAAGAAGAAATGATCGCTCTCCATTTGTTCTCATTCGGTTGCGTCGATGTGTTATTGGAGGAGAGCAAACAGTTGGTGATAGAGACAAAGGGTTATTTTTGATGATTCCGTAGACTGTGGTGGACAGAGCAAGTTCTAGAAGACTTTTCCTCGAAGAAATGACTGAATGCATCGAATTGTTCCGATTCGAGACCTTTTTTTTATGAATGTTCCCTTGCTCACATATATATCCGATATCTTTATAATCTGATTTGAATGCTTAGTTTATTTGTTAAATAGTTAACATTGAACATGTGAGATCTCAAGTGTACATTGTCCTGATTAGGAATGAGCGTAGAAATAGTGTAATCAGGTGAGTATAAGAAACGAAAAAGGTTGAGTAAACAATAGACAATTGAGTTATTTCCGAAGAACAAACGCTTCCATCGCCGCAAAAGATTCACAAATGGATTGTTTTATCAGTGGGTCTCTTCGTCTTTTCCCAGGTGTCAATCAGTTGTTCAGTGTGTCTCCACAGCGCGTCCTGCAACTTCTCGTCCCTCGCCACCGCCTTGTCGAGTGTCTTCTCATCGTCCCAACACGATTCCCAGTACTTTCCAGACACTTCTGCCACTTCTGGGTGCGTTGCACAGTACACAGTGGTCGCTGCTCCCTGACTTGCGTCTTTCGTGAAGGGAATCGAGAGGAAGTTCATCACTTTCCCCACGCCAAAGTCTCTGTATATATCAGTTCGAACTCCGGATCCCGGATGAACAGAGTAAGTGCTGATTCCGTTCGCATATTCCTCTCTATGCAGTTTGAATGCAGTCAGCATATTGCACATCTTCGACTGGGAGTACAAACGGAACGACCACTTTGAGTCGTCTTCCGGACACAGCACTTTCAGTTTCTCCTCCATTGGCGAGTTCGGTTTCACACCGCTGTTCTTGCTGAGCGTCGAAGACAATATCACAATTCGAGAAGGAGCGGACTCTCTGAGAACGGGCAGAAGTTCACGAATCAACTGAAACAGAGCACTAATTCAACTTAGAAAGCCATTCAGAACTGACCAGGAAATGAGCGACGTGGTTGACTCCGAAGTGAGCTTCGAAGCCATCAGACGTTCTTTTCGTTGCTGGACCAAGCACTCCCGCATTCAGAATAAGTCCATCGAGAGGCCTGAAACCAGCTATTCCACTATTCACCCGACATGTTCACTCACCATTTCTTCGCCAAAAACTCGTCAGCCGCATTCTGAACAGACTGAAGAGAGCTCAGATCGCACGCGATGATATCCACAAGAGCGCCCGGTTTCTCCTCCGAAAACTTTGTTCTCAACTTCTCCGATTCGGTCACATTCCTGTTCATCATCACCACGTGGGCTCCTTTCAGAACAAGTGCTCTCGCTGTTTCTATTCCGATCCCAGATGTCGTTCCGGTTATGGCGAACGTCTTCCCCGCAATGTCGACGCCTTCCAATGTCTGAACCGAAATGATATTTGCACTTAATTCTTTCAAAAAACTCACTCGAAGCGCATGAGTTCTCGAATGAAACTGTCGTTTTCGTTTGTCGCCAGCTACCATGATGACGGAAGAGAAAATATACCAATAGTAACTGTTTGGCAGCCGCTTTTATAAGAGAGAAAACGCACAATATCGGCCACAGAAAGTCACAAAGTGGACACAGCACATACCACAACTCTACGTAGATTCGCACGCGAGACGATGATTAGCAGCGTGGCGAAACGGCTTCTGAGCAATTGGAAAGAGCGAAAACTCCATTGGCTGTGGATCTGTGAGGGGTGTGCATTCTGCAGTTTTGATGCCAAGTTGGTAACTGGTAGCCGAGAACAATTCCGTTTTCTCTTTGTTTGCGTTTCTTTTTCTATGCGACACATGTAGTTTGACCCGGGCGACGACAAGTTGAACGATCATTGGCACGAGTGTAGCCATCATTCGGGTAGAAAACTTCAAGAACAAGTCAATTATGTTTATTAGGAGGAGAAAAACGATTATTTAGAGTCAATTTATGCGCTTCTTTCGTGCATTCCGCTTATTCAGACAAGAAAAGGTTGTAGGTTGGTCCTGGAACGGCGGAGACGGATCCGTCGGCGTGCTTGGTCTCGATGTTCTTCTGAAAGAAACCACATGGATCGCCACCTCTTCCCTCGGTTTCACTTACAGCTGGGTGCTCGGAGTAGGATCCGACGTCGGCCTTCGAGAACTTCTTGATGATGAGCACTCCGTTCTTGGACTCGTAGTTCGACGACTCGACCTTCTTTCCCTTTCCGTCGACGAACGATCCCTTGAACTGTCCGTCGAAGTGGAAGATCTGCTCTCCGCCCGGAACGGTTCTCTTTATCGCCTTGGCTCCCTTGAAGAAGTCAACCTCAACACGCTCTCCGTCCTGAATGAATGAAGGTTGTGAATGTGGGGGAGGATTGGGAGAGACTGACCTTGACTGCCTGTTGAGCAACAGAAGCCTCTCCGTACAGAGCGAAGAGAGCGACGAAGAGGAAGGAAGCGATGAGGATGCGGTTCATTTTCTGAAAGTGATCACACTCGGAAGGGGTATTTATAGGTGCCGCGGAATCAGGAACAAATGGCCCGGAATGTATAGAAGTGACGACATTTCTTGAACAACAACAATAAGACGAAGGGGGAGGAGAGATAGGAAGCGCCGGTGAAACTAGGTTAGTCACCAGTTTGTTAAACTGAAGGCCGGCGCCCATTTTGCCATCAATCACCTTGTTTTTTAGTGTTTGTTTGTGTGCGAGAGTGGCGATTTTGTCTCGGGCGAAGGAGAAGAAGAAGAGATCGGCGGGCGAACCGCACGTTTCAAGACGATTGAACTAGGCGATGGGGATGATAAGAACAACAAGGACAGCAGCAGGGGATTCTAGTTCCTGGTGTGGAATGCACTCGTTGGCGGTGCACGAGAAGGAGGAAGTCATCGTTTGATCTGAGAGCGCGGGGGTGTCTATTAGCATTGGAGGTCAAGGTGAGAACGGGTTGCCGAGAACCAGATATCGTCGTGACGTGGGGAGGAGGTGTGTTCTCTTCAATGCACAATGTTCTAAAGAGAGAGGCGAACACTGGCTGATTTCCACAGATCCGCCTATTTATACTGCTTCTCCAGCTCGTCGCGATAACACATTTCCCAACCTTTGGACCAGTTTCCGTCACAACACTGATGAATCAGACGGAACAGTTGGCTGTTCTCAACGATCCGTTGTTTTTCGATCGTCCGTCTGAAATTCTTGATGACTAGACGACGGAGAACATTTCGAAATCGACCCGACTCTTTCGTGTGTGTAAAGTTCCTCCGCCGGATCGTGGCCCCCTCTAGAACCCCCCAATACTTGGTGTCACTGCTCCTCCATCATGGGGGGATTAGTGTGCTCTGTTGCTCGGCGAGCCCATGTAACCATCACTCTTCCCGGCTTCCCGCTTTTTTGCTTTCCTTCCTCCCCACTTCAGAACCATCACCATCTATCATCAGTCGTCTTCTTTTTGGCTTTCAGGGCCCACAAGAAGCAACAATTTATTATTACCAAAAAGGATTGGATGCAAGAAACATTTATGTAAAAGAGAGAAGGGAAAAATGACAAATTGTGGTGGAAGGGGAAAAGGGGAAAGGATTACGGTAGAAGAGGAAAAAGACGATGGGACTATGCGGGAATAACGGAATGAGCCCGTAAACGAGGAGAGGATAGAGAGAGAAAACACTAGAGTCTTTTGATGACCAGCATCGAGTCTTCGCTAATTGTTCGATCGATGGTCGGGATGGAGGAATAGGAATGAGACCGACGGGGAGCTAGAATGGGCGTAGAAATCGAGAGAGTCGGAGACGAGTTTCGCCAGTTTGAAGGCGTCAACGGGGGATCTTCGTCTTCTGAAGTGTCGCCTTCAGAAGCGGAGACGTCATCTCGGAACGAATACGTGGGTGCAGGTGAAACCGGGAATTGCAAAAACGTTGAAGGACCTGAAACATACGCACAACTGTTTCAACAAAACTATTCAGAGATTTCCGCCCGAGAGTTTCGACTATTCACTTTTTGAGTTTTTTTCTTCGAAAACGTTTTAGTGTCTTTTCAAAATATGCGGCATGGAATCGTATGGCGCACGTCTAATGCAAACGCGCTTCTCCGCTTCATCCATTGGTGGCCGCGTCTACTTTGTCTACACAGATTGAATTGGTTTTTTGAACGCAGACGTGGATCTCGTAGTTAAGTTTGAATCAAATGAAGCGCGATTGCATTGGATGTGCGCACTGTATGCTTTCGTGTATATTCATGCAGATCACTTCCAGCCAAGTTTTATTCAAATAAAGTACACACATTTTTGTGCCCTGCTGTACGTAACCTTGCATTCTAGACACTCGTTCTCAAACAATTTCAATACGCACATCTCAAGCATCCCCCCACATAACTCGTGAGTACCTGATACAAGTGATGGAACCGACTCGGCCCTTCCCGTCGTATTCGTCGTCTCCGGCGGCTCCCCGATCGGCTCATAACCGCTACGTGATGGGATTCTTGTTGAGTTTCTGATGGGCTGCCTGAGCGACCGGCACGCGACCAGACGGACCGCGTTCGAATCGGTGCTCCAGCTCGTACTCTCCCCGTTGTCGTTGGTTTTGAAAAAACCGAATGCACATGAAGATGGCTCCTCCCTGAAACGAGAGGCAATTAATTGGGTGGCGTGGCGCGCAGCTTATTGGTAATCTCTCTTCTTGATTGATGGCGGGCGGGCACCCGCGAGTGATTAATCGGGCTCCGGCGAGAGCATCTCTAATGTGCCCGACACCTGTTATACGTTATACAATAAGCGGAGATGATGCGGGCGGCAAAAAGTGTCAAACGGCCCGACCACGAAATGATTAATCGTCAGCTGATACTCACCAGTTGATGCATACAATTCGATTGTTTGACGCGGTTTTCGAGGAGGGAAGAGGAGGCTGTTTTTGCAGAGATTACGAGTGCTCGAAGGAATTCGAAAAAGCGGTCCTTCAGACATGTCAAAATGCTTCTCTGTCGCTAGTAAAATACGAAATTCAGTCCCGCGGCCCCACAAATCAAACTGCTCTCACCTGCGCGACGGACCCATTTCCGTCCATCCGTCAACATTTTAACGACCGTTTTTTATGGTTTCCCTCCCTCTCCTTCTCTCTTTCTTCATCTTTCTCGGCTCAAATCCAAGAATGAGTTGGCGTCAACCAAATCCCGTCGTTTTCGAATGGCTAATGTTTTCTAGTCGAGTGCGCACCGTCATCAAAGTGCGCAACTTCTTCTTCTTCTTCTCCTAATGCAGCACCGCTTTCTCCGGATGCTTTCTAACTAGGTGGTCCAGCGATTCTTCTCTCCCCTCGGACACACGGACTATACTAGTGCTCTGTGTGAGTGAGTGATAGCAACGAGCCCCGGGGTGGGCCGTAATTAACATCTCCATGGTGTCAAGTCAAGGAGGTCTGTGAACGTGCCAATTATCGCTCACGAGACCTTCTTGATCCTTTTAGTACGTATTTCGAATTCTTTCTTCTCCTTTCCTCCTTCTTTTCCCTCCACCTACGAGCGAAAACCTTATATCTTCATGGAGGGAGCATATTCGCGAACATGTTGAGAATATAAGAAAGAGAGCATTGAGAACGGAGAGGAATAGAGAAGTTGAATGACAAAGAAACAGATGTTATTGTGTGGCTGCGAGAGGGAACAACTCCGAAAGCGTGAGAATGGAGGGGCGGCTGGATCGGTGGCGGAAGCGCGCATTTCCGCAATCGGACCAATTCTATTATATCTCTATTTTCAGCCCCAGGTGCACTATTGAAGAGGGCATTCTATTCGGGGAGGAAGAGCTCATGAGCTCCCCAGACACTGTAGTGCAAAACGTGCGAAATGTGAAAGTGATCACGAGATCTCGATTGACATTTGCCTAATTGGCTTCATTTCGGAGATACTAACTCACCACAAGAGCCACGAGAACCTGACACACCATTATGATCATGTACTTTTCGAGACGTCCCATTGACTCCTGAAGAGAGAGTTTCAGAAGTTTCCGACGTCTTCTCCACTCACTTTCATTGAGACGATGTCGTCGAAAAGTTGAACTATGCGGGCGTACTCCTCCATGAACGCCTTCAGGCGCAGTTCACGTTCCATAGCGAGCGGGTGAATTTTGTGGGTTTTCTGCAAACGGAGCATTGTCAAAACGACTGCTAATTGGGAATTCAGACGTAACCTGGTCCTTCGGATGGACACGAACGAACACGAAAAAACAGAAGGAGGAGGAGGAGGAGAAGATGCAGAAAAAGGAAGAGTAGACCAGGGGAAAATAAGCGTCGTCGTCGTCGTCGACGGCGGCAGTGGCAGCGGAGAGGCAGCCGATGGACGTGGCGTGAAAGAGCAAGCGCCGCCCACTTTGTGTTGCTCTTTGGAGACGGAGAGAACGCGCGCGCGTAACTTCGGAAGGTGTAACACACTCGAATATTGCTTTATATACATTCAAACGAAGTGGGCTGCGGTACCCGGAAGACTGTTCATCCTCTCGAGACCGCCCCCAAACCCGAGAATCGTGCTCATTTGGGATTCATCGCCAAAAATTAGTCCACACCAAAAACAACAACAATCATCTGGAATTCTCGCCTTTTTTTTCCAGCTGGCGCTTTTTTTTGCCTAGTCACATCCATAATAACAACAATAAAATTTTTCTCTCACATTGACTAACTTTACTTATATAAATACAACGGGGTAAAAAAAAGAAGGAACACCGAGACAGGCAATACAAAATTATTATGACTAGGAGGGAGGCCACTCAAATCTAAAAAGGGAAAAACTGAAATGAGATAAAATAGAAGAAAAGGAGGAGTCCGCAAAAAGGGCGGCAAAATGTATCCTCTTACATGCATACTTTTACACGTCGGAAAGTGCACAGAAGACCCGATTCGAAAAAAAAAGATGAAAAAATGGGAAAATGACAAAGTTTGAGGGAACAAGTGAGTCTTAACAAAATACCCGTAATATTTGTAAGAATAGATTCAATCTAGTATGCAGTATATAAGATTATGAAGGGAACAAGGGGCGGAGTTGGAAAGGCGGAGCGGTCGCTCAGAACTTCTCGACATGGATGTCGTCGTCAGGCAAATTAATTTGAACGTGTCGTTGGTTCCGCCGATTCAGTCTGGATAAAGAACCATCAATGTTTTTGAAAAGTATCTTCACAGCTCACTCATTAGCCGATTGTGCCCTGATAGGAAGAGTTGGCACATTTAATAAAACGCCGTCGATACTTCCCGTTTCAGATCTTGTCGTGTCCAATGGGGACAGGTCTATGCTAACACATGAAGAACTGGTTGCTGGAGAGCTGATTTGGAAATGCGGAAAGTCGGAAACAGTGCGCACGAGCTCGTTCCTGCGGAGATGTTCTGCTTTGTTCGGAGTCAGAGCACCTCGTCGTAGAACTTCTAGGGGTGGCTATAAAGAACTGAATAACAAAGAGTTTCTCAATTCATAGATCCTACGTGAATGTAGTCGTCGTGGGCGTCTTCTTCCCCATTATCGGTCACAAAGGCTGGATTATGTGCATCCATTCCAGCCTCTAATCTGCCACTGTTGGTTCCTAGTGAACTGTTGCTGGGAGACTCTTGTGGATCATTCTCGAAAATGTTGACTCCAGGAAACAGCACTTTTCCGGATTGAAGGAATTCGACGGCCCTCCGCAGCTGCAATAAAAATGGATCTTCTCAGTTTACTGCACCGGCCGTGCAAACACCAAATGTGGCTGGTTTAGCAGTTGGTGGGCGATTAGAAACAACGCTACTCCCACCGCCTCGCATTCGAAATTCGACACCGCTCATGGTGAATCCAAACGGATTCTGGTGGGCGCTTCAAAAATAGGCAAAAGATGAGAAAGCAAACCTCTTTGAGTGCGACGACCCCAATCAATTGTCCTTTTTTCGTCACGTACGCACGATTCAAACCGAGGAGGGAAAACAGAGAGTGTGTCTGGAAGGAGTAGATGAAATGCATTGTTTGGGAGCGATTTCTCACTTTGAACAGTGTAGTGAACTCGCTGAGTTGGAACGGCGTCGAGTCGACTTCCAACTGAGTCAAATCAATTTTCTCGTTAAGTGCCGCATTCTCCCATTCGAAACGCTGAAAAAATTTTAGAAACGGTCCAAAATATTATGTTATCTTATGTTTAGAAAGCATCAAAAAGCATTAAAATAACTAAACACTGGCGAATTGAAAATATTAGTTGTACATTATTAACTTATGCTCTTACATTTATCAGAAACTCTTCATAAACAGATTTGTGACTCTGTAACCTAGTGGAGTTTATAGAGAATTCGAAACAAAAAGCTACCTCTCCCCCATACAAATCGAACTCATTTTGAGAGCTTTTCGACCGCTGATTCTGCCGTCCGAAGCTGAGATGAGTGATGGAACGGAAGATGTCTGAAAGGCTACTGATACAAAATGTTATATTTGTTTGAAGTTCACCTCCGATAGTGTGATGCGACTCGCTAGATTTAGTATTCAAAGTTTTTCCGCTCATTCCCTTTTTCGATGAGGTCTGTGCGACTGAATCGAACAGAGCTTGCTTCTCTTCAATTGACAGGATCTTCCGTGCATTTTCTTCACTCAATCCGCTCAGATTTTCGTTTCGTGTCACTTGCGGTCCGTTCTGAGAAACAGGGACAACGAGGAATCTGAAAGAAGCACGTGGAAGAGAACCGGAAATGAGCCTGGAAATGGGATTACCTGCTCGCTCTCCGCTCCCCAGCTCCCTTCGACTCCAGACTGTCGTCTGGTACTTCCGATTTGCTCTCTTCCTTCCGCTTTCTCTCATTCTCTTCATCATCTAGTCGCTGTTTCATGCGACGGGTCGCTTCTGCGTATCGCGCTTTTGTGCCAACTCGTGAGTCTACGTATCGCTGCAATTGAGCTCTGCTCACCGATCCGACGAGTGCGAGTGATTCTGAAGGTTTCCATGCGAGTTTGAGTTTAAACAAAGCGGATACCGATGTTTTCTACCAATGGAAAAGCGCGAACTTTCTTTTTTGATTCCAGTGCTCGTTTGACGTCTCCCACTGTCGAGTCTTTTCCGATGAAAACCACGGGACTGATCATGAACTGTTCGATGAGCATTAGATGATATTGAGATGTAGTATGCGGAATATCAGGCAAGTACGGCAAGTTTTTGATCCGGATTATGCTGTCGTAGATGGATGGTTGAAAGTACGAAGCGGTCGCATTGGCAATCAACACGGCAATCTAAACCCGGAAATGACACTCGTAGGCATTTAGAAACAACGCACCATGACGGGAAGTAAATGACATAGCTGACCGGTAAGCTCGAAAACAATAACAGCCACAGATACGGTGTGCGTGACAGCTCCACAGAATGCTGCTGCTCCGACCACAGCATAAACTCCCGGTCGAATGAAGAACTCTATGTTGTCCACCAAATAAACGCCTGAGGACAAACTTGATACGCCTTCGCCAACAAGTCTGCCAAACGCGGCGCCGAGGACGAAAACTGGCATGAAAATACCGGAGGGAACAGGAAGTGTGGAAGCCAAAATAGCCAGGAAAAACTGAACATGTGATGAGAGTGACAGGGAACAGTTTTCAGAAAACTCACGTAAACCACTTGAAAGAGCGAGAGGGTGATGAACGGTGAGTACGTTAAATTTTCCCCTTTCCAGTGATGCATATCGATAGAACTCGAGTTCATCGAGGAGCAAGCGTACGGGGTACCATTTTCAGCAGTCCAGGCGCAGTTCACAAAGAACTCTTCCATCGTATGACTGAATCTCTCCTAAAATCGGAACAATATGTTGAGTTTCATATCTATTCTTACCTCTCCTCCCATATACTTTCCTGTGCCCATGGGGAACGATAGAGACGAAATAAGTGTAGCGATGACAACAGGATAGACCAGCCAGCTAAAAGGTTACTCTCAAAAGGTGATAATCCTGTTGATAACACACTATTTTTGGAAAACCATTTTCGCTATCGCATTCCTTCTTAAAAACAGAATTGTTCTCCTGTGAAGGTACACGAACAGAGCACCGGCAAGACCGCATACGAGTCTGAATAATGAGTTTTGAACTGTAACTATGAGGTTACTGACCCAATGATTGCGAACAAAGGAAGTTCTTGCACAAGGAATGCGTTCTGTGGTGGAAAGTTTGTCTGATAATGAGCTTCCAAAGTGACTTGCTGGGATATCGAAAACATTCTCAATATACGAAAGAGAGTCGCAGAGCAAGTTGCAGCGAAGAATCCTCGCCAGTAGTTGCGAACAGCAAAGTAAACGGAAGTGACCTCGATCGAGAAGAGAACTCCGCCGATCGGTGCAGAGAAGGTACACGCGACTCCGACGGCACATCCCGCGGCGAGCATTTCAGCATTTCGCGATTCGTTTTCGAACAGCCCATCGGAGAATCCGTGAACGACGCGACTGAGTAAAGATGCGACGACAGAAGCGACATGAACGAATGGACCCTACAATACTAGTTTTGTTTTATTCGGAATCAACTACACTTCAAATGACTCACTTCCTTCCCCATAGGCAGACCGCTTCCCAGAGACAGAGTGAGACCGATCATTTTAGAAACGAGTGTTTGGCAAGTTAGATACTCTTTTAGAACCACTCCACGCAAAATGGTCTTCATCTCCGGGATGCCTGATCCGATGGCCTGTGGAGCTATGTAGTGTGCACATACTGCGGAAGTGATGATTAGAATGACGACGTAACCGACCCAAACGAGCATAGCCAAAGTGAAATGGTACTTTTTCACTGTATCGTACAGACTCATTTGACCTGAAAAGCATAGTTCGAATCGTCCATTCCGCTAGTTTTCCCAGTCAGTTATTGTGAGTGGGTTATGGTGATCAATTCTACTTCTTATCAGAAGTGACGTTCTTAAGAGTTTATTCTTGATAAAACGATTCAGACAGCTGCTCTGCTGATATTTACTTTTCGACAATGATGACGTACCATTCTGCAAATGGAGTATAGCAAAGTCCATTGAGAATGAGAGACCAGCCATGATGAACCCGAGGAGGGCCAGGAAGATCCAGTCCCGGATGACTGTCAGGAACACATTTCTGATATTGGCTGTAACAAACGTTCATAGACTATAGACTAATCGTCGATTTACCTAAAGAAAACCGGCTGGGAGGCTGTAACGTGGGTGTCAGGGGGATAGTGAGACCATCTGAAGTTTTGTTCTGAAAACAGAAGAAATCAACAATGTACCTCAGCCCGGGACTCATGACGATCTCGTACCCCGTACTCATCAAATATGGCCACTCGAAGCATTCTGGGTCTGATGGAAAACTAATCATGAGAGTTTATCAAAGGAAAGGAGGTACCGCAGACTGGATTATGGAGAAGCCGTCATGCTCCCACTCTTCTGATAACACTTGATGTTTCCCACCCTCCCGTTTTGTTTGTTCTTCATTACCTCATCACCAAACGTTAATGAAAATAGACACCCCCGCTTACTCACGTTTTTGATTGACGATAGTATTTTTGTTCCGATGCCCATGGCAGAATCTCCGGTCAGTGTTGCAGTGGGCACCTCGCGGACTGTTTTGTAGACACCAAGGTACTGAAATGCAAACAATTATAGAACGTGTGAAGTACTTCTGATCATTCACTATTTATTTTTCACCTAGACTAGAAAAATGATGGAAAGGATAATCAAATATTTTTTCTGGCGTTGTGGAAAGGCCGAAAGGAAAGTGATTAGAAACGGGAGGAGACAAAGATTGATGGGGGAAGATGTTCATGACCAAAGAAGCAAAGGAGTCAGATGATGTGTGAAGTATAGTGGACAGCTGAACGAATCAGTTACTGTAGTTGGAGAGTATGACGTGTTGCAGACGTTGCGACCTAATCGCTTAAGTTAAGGGTGTTAAAGAAGTACTTAGAGGGAATTCAAGACTTTTTGAGGTTTGATCGTGAGGAAGGTTCCGTTTAAATAGTCGAATTACTTTCTGAGAGACATTTCTGAAGCACAACCCCTATGACGTTGAACTAAACTGTTCACTCTCTGATCCGATTTTAAGCCCCGCCCCTCACTGAAAACAACAACGGGAAACGGACGGACTGTGTGAGGAAGAAGACCAGAAAGATCGGCTTCGGAGAAGTTTGGTGCGAAAATGGAGATGATTGATAAGCGAACAACAAATATTTGAAGACCACTAAAAACGGTGAAAAGTTCGAAGATGTAATGTGAATGAGACCAGTTCGCAACACACACTTACAGCTGTTTCGATGCTAAAAAAGCATTATCACTGGTCGGAAAAGCAAACAGCACATGGGTACGACAAGGTCACCGCTTCTCGTTTCCCGGGTCTTCTTTCAGACGAAGTGATCAATAAATCAGATGCACCGCCGCATTTCGCCTCGAGACACTTATGAATTATTCAAAATAATTGACCGCAATTCAATAGAAAAACAACGAAAAGAGCCTGCTTGGAATTTGAAAAACTGGTTGGAACTGGGCGAACCGCCAAAGAATGACGGATATGACGTCACATCGGACGGTTGCTCGACTGACTGGAAAACGGCGACGGATCATGGAAATGAACGGTCAGTAGTGCGGAAAGAAACAAATACAGGTGGGAATGAAAAGAGCAGAAAACGAAAGGGTTTTTAGCATAAGTCGAATGAATGGGACGATGACTAATTGGAGCGTTTTCAATTGAAATTCAGCACATGCATTCACGAAGAACCGATACGGCCAACGCAGAAAAAAGTACTGACGCAAGTTCGATTCTTTGTTCTTCTCATCCCATTCACTGACAAAAGAACCGTCAGTTCGCTCTGACCACTGTTCTTTCTCGAAAGTACCCTAACCCTTCGAAGTTTATGTAACCCGTGAATCATTCGACGGTAACACGAATCAATTCTAGAAACACTCACCGGACCAGTCAGCAATTCGTATTCCTTGCCTCCCGCCATTCGATTCGCCTCGTCCTCGTTTTCGTCGACTTTCGGCGTATCATCCTCCGACTTTTCTGAAAAATCTAATCATTACTCACATTAAGTTCTTGGGTACAATCGAACCAACCAACAGACAACGAGAATTTTAGTTTATATCGCATTTCAACGAAGAGGTCAATTCTATGAGAACATTGACCGCGACTAGACACGAAACTAAGACACTTGATAAGATGATCAATCACGGGGACAATTCGCACTTTGCATTCAACTTTCACGGGGAGAAAACACACGGATCAACTTCTCGATCACTGCTCATCGAAAATTTGATACAGTTTCACAGTGCTTTTCTAGTTCTTATTCAACAAAAATCAATGACTCACCTGGAGGTAGAGGTAACAACTTTTGCCATTCAATCTTCGCGAGAGGTGTCCGGCTGGGCATGATCGAGTTCTGGAAGTGTCGATGAAACGTGGGAAACGACACGTAAACGAGAAAAGCAATGTGTAGGCGAGCTGCGAAACAACCAACAAACTGTCAAGTGTCGGCTGTGCTTGTTACAAGTACCGACTAATGTACAGAATCTCATACCTCTCGAACTGCTAGCCGGCAAGAGAACAGCTCGAAAACGGGCTTTTTGTTGTCGAATCCAGAGAAGAAAAAATAAACTCTCTTTTTCTCGAGGAGCGACTACTGTAGGTACGGTGTATACAGACTAAACACTGAAAATCACGACAAACGAGCATACTGTAGTGAATTGCGAAATCACCAGTTTGTCAGGCATTCGAAGCTTTTGATACCACTTGAGTACACGCGGGAGCGAGGTCGACAGGGCTAACGGTGGGAAGGAGGCGAAGAAGTAATCCCTGCTAGCCCCTGCGATATCCATTTGGGTACAAAGGGTCGGATAGAACACGACGGCAAAACTCCCCTTTCATAAAAAAAGCTCCAAACGTTTGCAATAAACAAATTATAAGAAATTTCGAGAAAAGCCCGCCACTAGTCTCATTTCTAGTAAGTTATTTGTTATCTATTTCGCGGTACCGGTCATCAAGCCGTCGATAGCGTCATTTTGGATAATGTCAATAGTATGTGAGTCAAAAATACCAAAAAAAAAAACAAATAGAATACGAAACGCTTTATTGAATGACACGATGGGTCGTACTCCCTATGGGTTGTACTCGATGGGCAAGTTCTTGCGACGAACCATACCGTCTCCCTGGAACCACTCGCGACGGAACTGCTTGGCGGCACCGTCTGGGGTGTTGGTCCACTCGATGGTGATACGGTCGTTGTTGGTGTCCTCCTGTCCGTAGGCGAACGCATCGCAAGAGACGGCGAGAAGGACGGCCTCCTTGGGGTCGAGGACTCCGCATGGTGGGTCGACTCCGAGACGCTTCATGTTGGTCGTCTTGATTCCGTATCCGATACGACGGGCCGACGAGTTGATCACCTTGATGTGGTAGGTGTGCTTGTCGTCGTACGGCGCGTTGAAGACGATCTTCGCGTTCGGCTGGGTCTGGATGTCTCCTGGTGGGACGGATTGGGCCATGTTGATTGGATGGAGTTGGTTGAACTCTATGGAGACACTGAGCACAAGACACCCTTTTATAGCATTCTTATCGCGCTCTAGATCTCGATTTCAATCTGATAACGGAGTTCACGTGGAAAATGATGACAGTTAGGAGAAGCTTCCATTTGCCGAGAAGGCTTTCTCGATCATCTCAAGTTCTATTCGATAACAGACAGTTCACGGTTAAATACCGCAAAGTCTCTAATAGAAGGGCCCCGGTGACCAAGACCATTTAGCGAAAATTAGTGTCATTCAGTTTGCTTTTTCGAAAAAAAATGTGATTATTGAGATGTCTTCCTTGAACATCAATTTTCGTTACACCAGTTTTTAGAAACAGTTGACGAAAGAGTCCCCTTAGCTTTGCAAAGCGGGGGTCCTTCTATTAAGGTGTTTCAGAAGTGTCTCTTCTGGAACTGTTCATACATTTTAACTGTAATTCTAGAAAAAAAACAGTGATTTTCGGGGGCGCGTACCTGATGAGAAATGTCAAAAGCCGACTTTTCGTTGTGCTTACTGTCCCCCGTGTCCCCCGGCGGCGGCTCCTTCGCTCTATATAATCATCTCGGATTCTGTGCAGAAAGTGCACAAACCGCCTGACTCATCGTAGTTGTGCACGGTTTTGTGACTGCCATTGTTTATCCAGCCACACACGAAATACTGATGTAACTGAAATAAGTTGGCAGCCGCCCCGATGTTTGCTCTTTTCGAAGAGATCTGTGCTTACTTCTGTTCCAATGCTCGATGTTCCCCCACTGCAGATGTTCTCGTGATGGCCGCCGCCTCGTTCTCAATCTGGTTCCATGTATCAACAGTATCAACAGCTTTACGAGATATATCATGTTTTCGTCCTTCCGCGCATCGCATGCGGGAGAGAAGACTGTTGGTGACAGGAACACATCAGGTCGCAAACGACACTGGGTCAGAGTGTTTGGACATCTGCGTGCGGACAAGCTGAAAATAACGCTGTGCAAACGGAATGAGGTCAACTGGAAGTCAGAATAAAAGGAGACCGATGAACTCGCAGAACTCGTCACAGCTGTTTGCTTTCTCGAGGACCTCGCCTTCTTGTTTCAGAAGTCGTTGAGTTACCACTTTGTTCCCACTTGAATCCAGTTCAGGTGTCCGATTTCCTATCCCGGATCGGTCTCTCGTCCCCCCTCCTGCCGACCGCCCGTGTTTGCGCAAAAACTTTCGTTTTCGTCCTTCCCAAGTCACCCTTAACCTTCATGATCACATATTTTGTTTGATTTTACCTTACTGCCAACCGACCGACTTCTCGCAAAATATTGACTCAATTGTCACACGGATTCGAGAAAAAGGAGGGTTTGTAGGGAGGAATGGGTTTCCCGAGAGAACCGTTGAGAGAGAGAGAGTGAGTTTTGTGTGGAACTGAACAGCTGTTGGGGTGGAATGAGAGTGTTTACGTGTGAATGAAGTGTAAAAAGATTCAAAAATCGAGATGATTCACTCTGTTTTGGAGGATGAGGAGACAAACAGATGACGAAGGGAAAGAACTGGACTGTCGAGGACGAACGACGCTATCACTCGACCTCGATTCCACATGGATCTCACTCTTCCAATTAGACCCTTCTCCGCTCCTCTCGGTCACAGTTCTCTTCTCATTCATCCACTCGTGTCTCTTGTTTCCATTTGTTTTCCAGCAAACCTCCGTGACTCACAATCCTTCCAGACGTTTCCATCTGATTCCTTCCCTCCCCCCGTCTCGCCGTTTGTTCGTCCCGCCCATTCTCTCGCGTTGCGTCCTCGCTCGCTTCTTTATAAAAGTGGTCGGGTGGGGGTTGGGTCTGCGCACCCATCCTCCAATTTACTCCTCTCTCTCTCTGTCCGGATTAACCCGGATCGTCGTGCACTTCACGCTTCGCGCATCCGTATCTCTCCCGCTGGTTACCGTTCTCTCCCCATAAATAGACCGTGTCTGTTCGATTCAGCTGCATGTCCTGTCGAATTACCAATTCAATTCGCTCTCAGCTTTTTCGCATTCCCTCATTTGCAATTCCACCTCGATTCCATTCCTATTCATTGTGTTCCAGAATGAAACTTCTCGCCCTCTGCGCCCTCTGTGCCGTCGCCGTCGCCTCTCCTCGTCACAAGCGTCAGCTCTCCATCGGAACCATCTCGGTCTCCGGAGCTGGAGGATCCACCGGATGCGTCGTCACCGGAAACGTTCTCTACGCCAACGGAATCCGTCTCCGCAACCTGACTTCTGCCGAGCAGACTGAACTCTCCAACTACCAAACCGAAGTGGAGCAGTACAAGACTGTAAGCGATTCCTGCCGCTCTTCCGAGATCACAAGCAAACGTTTCAGCAACTCCGCGACATCCTCAACCAACGCCGCGATAACCTCCGCAGCAGACTCATGAATCAGGGTCGTCAGCAGCAGCAGCAGCAGAGCAATGACGTCAGCAGCCAATCTGGATCCGACGATAGCACCCTGCCGAAGGCCCCCGAGAAGCCGTCGTTCTGTACTGCCGAGGAGACCACCCAGTACTATTTCGACGGATGCATGGTGCAGGTACGAGTATTCAGAGAGTATTTTAAGAAGATTACTCAGCGAGAGCGACCTTCTTATTTACGGACCCCCCATAATCCTCTTTCCAGAACAACAAAGTCTACGTCGGCGGACAGTTCGCTCGTGATCTGTCGACCGACGAGCAGTCCGAACTGCAGACGTTCGACGAACAACAGACCGCCTACCAGAATGCCGTCCAGGCGCAGATGCAGAGCGTGAGTGATTTCTGATGCGGACCGATTCAAAGAACACGTCCATTTCAGCAGGTTCGCGGACTCTTCGGAGGATCCGACTTCCTGTCCGCCCTGTTCGGAGGAGACGACTCTGTCCCGCGCAGACAACAGACCACCTCGACGACTCCCGCTTCGACCAGCTCGACGACTCTGCCGCCGAAGCCGACTGTTCCACAGTTCTGCACGGCCATCTTCTAAATGCGCTTTACTTCTTCTCGTTCCTCCCGCCCCCCCCCCCCCCCCACATCTCACAGTTAGCAATACGACACGTGCATATATTAACACCTACGGTCTTCTTCTTCTTCGATTCCCACCCAAAACTTGTACATTGTTTATCGAAATGAAACACTTTTAATTATAAAATCGAAAATCACCGCAACAGGAGGCCCAGAATGTTCACCGAAACACTGTCATTCTGTTTATTCGCGCCCCGTTCCTGCCCCTTTCGAGATTACCTCCAGCGCTCGATGTCAACATTGTCGGTGTTTTACGACTGGAATGCCCGATTTCAATCTGTACTTTGGCAACATTTCCTGCACCACAAAACTGCTCCATAAAAATGGTGACTTCAAAAAGAGGCGCTTCGAAACGATAAGACACTTGTCCACCTGTTATCAGTTGCAAAGCTCGTAATCATGCTCCCCCAACACAGTCGTTTAGTCCTCTTTATGTTTTTATAGTTTCAAGAATGTTTCCTTCCAAAGTTTCCCTCACTCTCATTTGTCCTTTTTCCAGGAATGAGCCGTTCCCTTCTTGGCCTCTTGCTCCTGGCAGTCGGCGTTTTCTCTCAGGGAGAGAAGGATTTGATCAACGATCTCCCGGGTCTTCTCTTCAAACCAAACTTCAAGTCCTATTCCGGATACGTGGATGCGAATGCCGGCGGAACGTGGAAGATGCACTACATGTACGTTTAGTGAATGAGTACGGGACAAGTTGTCCCTTGTTTCATCGTTTCCGCGTTTACAAATTTGACTGTTTTTGTGTGTGTTCAACAAGTTCTACTTCAACAAACTTGATTTCGGGCGATTCGAAGATAGCCGATTCATCACCAGAGCCTCTAACACATTCATCTCTATTCACATTCAAAATTCCGCCCATTGCCCTCTGCTCAATCCAACGTTTCTATCGTTTCCAATTTGTTTCCAATCAGTGTCTCTTTGCCAACTGTCCACCTCAACAGAAAGAAAGAAGTCATCCAGTGGAGTCATAATTCTTATGTAATACTTTCCAAATCGAGTCAGCGACCGAACTGATAACGCTTTTCTAATCATTCTTGTCACAAAAAAGGAATGATTTTATGCTTGCAGGCTGACAGAATCTCGTTCCAACCCAGACACGGATCCTCTTCTGGTCTGGTTCAACGGAGGTCCCGGATGCTCTTCTCTCGGCGGTCTCTTCGAGGAACTCGGCCCGTTCTATGTGAACTTCGATGGAGCGACCCTTTACGAGAACCCGTACGCGTGGAATGCGGTAACCACTGCATGCACTTCAATCAGCCCGCCATGTTTTCAGAAGGCCAACGTTCTGTACTTGGAATCTCCAATCGGCGTCGGGTATTCGTACGACACAACGACTCCAAACTACTTCAAGGCGAACGACGATCAATCGGCCGCTCAGAACTTGCTCGCTCTCACCAACTTCTTCAATGTGTTAGTTGTAGCCGTGTCTCCGGAAGTTTAAATTTCTCGATTCCAGGGCTCAAACAAAATACGCGAACCGTACATTCTACCTCTCCGGAGAGTCGTACGCGGGAATCTACATTCCAATGCTCACTGATCTCATCGTTCAGGGAATCAACGCAGGAACGTTCCCGAACAAGAACTTCCAGGTTTCCAAAGGTTTATACCAACTCTTTCATTCGTCGTTTCAGGGATCAGCCATCGGAAACGGATTCATGAATGTGAGAGGACTGCTGAATGCTCTCGCTCTGTGGAGTGCCTACCATGGACGTGTCTCCATGCAGTTCGTTTTCTCTCCTCTCGGACTATTTTCCCCGTTTCAATGATTCAGAGACTGGCAGAAAATCAAGACCAACTGTGCGAAGGGAGCCGATATGGACAACTTCGACTTCGCCCAGTTCACCAAGTCCGATAACAAAATCGACTTCGTTGGAGACGGATCCGAATGCGGAAATCTCATTCAGCCGCTCATCTCGCAGAACGCAGACGGCACTGAAGGGTGAGAAGCTCTTTCGGATAGAGAAAGCGACCGTCTGTTTTCCAGATTCGACCAGTACAACTTCTATCAAGAGTGCTACGACAAGTCGGTATTCCAAGCACCCGCACCGCCATCCGGCAGAAGACACAAGAGGAGTGTCAGTGCCATTCAGGGAGTGTCTTCCGTCCGAAACAACTTCTACCAACAGTTGGGATCTTTCAAGGGAACTTCCGACTTGGCCAAGAACACTGCTGTTCGTTAATGGCGACGTTCGCATTCTCCAAATCAATTCCTCTTTGCAGACGCTCGTCAACCGTTTCTCGAACGACAACCAGTGGGGATACTTCTGCTGGAATGAGGACGCCGTCTCGAACTATTTGAACAACGACACTGTCCAGAACGCTCTGAACATCCCGCAGGCGTGGAAGGATCAGAAGAACACGTGGGCCGACTGCAGAGACTCCATCTACAACAACTACGTTCTCACCTACAACACGACCAATCAGTTCTTCACCAGAATCATCCAGAACTTGAAGACCGACTTCCGTTTTCTGATCTACAACGGAGACGTCGACACCGTCTGCAACTACCTCGGAGACGCCAAACACATTCTGCAAGTGGCCACCGAGAACAACCTCGAAGTAAGCCGATGATCCCCCACGCGTAGTTCTCACCCGTTTCAGAGTGGTCCCCGCACTCCGTGGTACTACAGTGACAACAATCAGCTGGCCGGATACGTTCAAACGTACTCGGGAAAGAACGCCAACGGAGCCAAGATCATGATCGACCTGCTGACCGTGAAGGGGGCCGGACACATGGTGCCGTACGATCGAGCGGGTCCTTCTGTCCAGATGATCTCCAACTTCGTGTGGGCCGAGACGAGTGCTTCGATCAACTACACGAGTCAGGCGAACTTCAACCCGAACATCCAGTTGTCGGACATGGTCGAGAGCACCACGAGCACACTCATCACCACGACCCGATCCTCCTTCGCCGTTTCGCTCTTCTTCTCGCTCATTTCCGTATTGCTCAACGCTATTCTCTAAATCAGATGTAATTTATTTTTTTGTAAAACTACAGATAGACATTGGAAATTCAATAAAAATGTACATATTCTGGATTAGATCTAATCTAGGCGTCGAGCAATTTCTTTTGCTCGGGAGATTGTGGTGGTTGTTGAACGGCGTCGGTCTCCTCAATGTCCGGATTGTGCATTCCGAGCGAGAATTGGTAGAACCATCCGCCGACGAGGGCTCCGACGAACGGAGCAAGTGCGGGGGCAAGCCAGTAGTTGGGGTACGGGGAGCTGAAATGCATCGATTGAAAGAGAACTGAACCATTGGATGCTCACTGAAAGACGCCTGGGCCGTAGATGAAGTAGCTGAAGAGACGAGGGCCGAGATCTCTGGCCGGGTTGATCGGGTATCCGATGTTCATTCCGAATCCAGTTCCGATCATCATCACGAGGAATCCGAAGAACATCGGATGCCACACCTTTGGAATCTGATTCCGCTCATCGATCACAACGCAGAGGAAGTAGGCGAGGACTCCCGTTCCGACGCACTGATCGATGTATGGACCCCAGACGCTGAGGTTCGGGGACGGGTAGCTGGCGAAGCAGCCGGCGGTTCCGATCGCTCCGAGGACTGTACGGTTTCCACCGTCGAAGGCATCGAATTGCTCTAAAATGAGAATTCGACGAATTCGAGAGAAATTTCAGTACCGTAGTAGTAAGAATACATTCCGAGAGAGGCGACGAAGGCTCCGGCGGTCTGGGCGATGGCGTAGAGCGGAACCCAGGCAAGTTTGAGATGACCGAGAGACCAGAGAAGTAGAGAAACGGCTGGATTGAGATGACCACCTGGAAGAGCGCAACTGGAACGGCGGGTGCTGTATCAAGTGCTCACCTGACATCCTAGCCGTCGCCATAACCGAGAACATGATAGCGAATCCCCAGCCGATGTTGACTCCGATCCATTCGGTTGTCTTTCCAGCGCCGACGTGGAATTGGAAGACGATGGAGAGACCGATGAACTGAAAACAGGAAGGTGTCAGAGGATAAAACACTGCGAGGACGTACACAGAGGAGGAAGGTTCCGAAGAACTCGGCGATGAGATTCCTCCAGAGAATGTTGTCGTGCACTCCGTGGAATCGCAATCTTTCCGGCAGAGTGTCCTCTTTGGCCGTCATTATTTTCTGAAAAACTTCGATTGATAGGTGCAGACGGCACGCAATGATGGCATAGGGTGGCTTATCAAAAAAGTTTGTACAGAAACATTTTTGTTTTAAAGTTGGGAGGAGGCACGAGAGTGAAATTGATAATGGGCGGAGGCGGGGCGCGGAGGACACAAGCTTCTTTCGAGTGTTAATCCGAAAGGAGCCAAAGCCGACAAGTACACTTTGGCAGTTCTTTGGACGAAAACTGTGTTGTGGGAAGAGAAAGCACCGGTGGCAAACAGTTTCGGCTGCTGCCGCCGATGTACTTTCCCTCTTGTTAGCATTCGCAAGTGTCTGGGAACGGCGCGAAGCTGTGTGTGTGTGTTTGACGGCGGCTCTACAGTATACCTTTGGGGGAACATCTACATTGATAGCACAGCGGGAATACATGTTTTGATGCACAAATGATGGTGGGGCGAGAAGGGAAACACGTGGAGCCCGCGCTGTTTACACGTCGGTTTAATATTAACCACGTGAGCTTGATCACTACAGTAATCAAACCGCGAGATTCGAAAAGCGCCTCCGAGTGAAGGTGCAAAACTCAAAAAAGTGTCTCTCACGGGTCTGGGAGCGATCCGATTTGATGTGCACACTACACTATTCTCATCAGAATGTGACAAACATTTTTAAACAAAAGCCAACAACCATTGACTGTTCCTAATCCGTGAATAAGCCGTCTTCCGACGCACACCGATACGAACATCACACTCCACACCACTCACCCGGATCAATTTGAGGAGCATCCGCCGTCGAATATCGGAACGAGCTCTCTCTCGGAGGAGCGGCTCCTTTTAAAGAAGCCGAGCAGAGAACTGCTGAAACACGTGAGCGATAAGGTGTTGGTGGCTTACGAAAAGTGTTCATTGATAACACGGCGGGTGCTCTCTGAGCACACTTTGAGGTCTCCGTTGAACTCTGTTTGTCAACAAAAGAATCAGCCGACTGGAAGATTACAAGCAGAAAACGTGGAACGAGCGTGACTCGGAAGGAAGAAAAGGCTTCGTGTGCAGAAAGTCGTCAGCAAACTGTCAACACGATGAATACGGAGTCATCTCTGAAAATGTGAGGAACTGTTTCAGAAGTTGATCATTCTTCGTTCAGAGATCATCCTCCCCGAATGTGTTCGTTCATCCGTCCTGTGCATTCGCTCAGCTTAAACCAATTGTCCTCAGATTGAAAAAATCATAATTTGAGACCACCTGTCAATTTCAAAAGCTTCTAAGTTCCGAGTAATTCTGACACATTTTGAATCAAGAACTGATTTTCCAACTTTATTTTAAAGCAAAAGTGCGTTTCTCAAAAGTGTGAAAAAAGGAGAGGAGACCATGTTCTGTTCACCATCCAGACGAGAGATCAGTCGTCACGGCTCTGCTCTCACGATGACCTCATCCGCGCGTAGATCAGTAAGACCAAAGCGAATCCAATTCATTTGCATTTTCCGAATCGTCGCCATACCCCGGTCGTCCTATCCGTCCTATACGACCATTTTTCAATCTCGTCTCCGCCACGCTTGATCCCTCTAATGAGTGCCAGAACGTTCATAATTGCAGGTATTCGATGAATTCTCCTATTCCAACAATTCAAGGTTGTTGTTTTTTGCCGTCGTGTCGGGAGGGAGGGCCACCGAAAGAATCTCTTCACGCTGACAAGAACTTTTCGATTGCTGATCTCGATAACAGGTGTCGATTGTCGGGAAGAGGCTCTTCTTCTCGTGAAGAAGAAGAAGAAGAAGAAAGAGAAGATGCTATCGGAGGCCCCCAGATGCTAATCGGCGCCAAAACGGTAAACGTGATAGCGGCCGGTCAACAGAGAGATGCGAGTAGAACAAACAGCTTTTTGCCAACGCTCTTCTTCTCTTCAGGTGTCGTTTTGATTTAAAGCGTCTGCGGGGCGAGGGAGAAACTGGAAACGAGAAGGAGAGTTGGGAAGAAGCGTTCATACACCGTCCCAAGACTGTAATCCCAGTCTGTGTCGATCCTTTGTTTCCAATGTAACATCATCATCGTCACGTGTTCCAGCCCATTCGCTCGCCCGTTTCCAGGCATGACCTTGTCATCTGCCACGTCGTTCAGTCGCCTTCGCCTTCTGAATTTGCATCTGAATCGGGGTGTGTCTCCCGAATGACGATAGGCATCAGCAGCAGCAGCAGGAGGTGGTGTACTTTTCAGCACGTGTACTTTCATGCTAATTTGCTTCGTGCCCGCCGCTGTCGTGTGGGCACGGAGGAGGCGTCGATGAAGCGAGGCAGTGCTGTGATCCATTCTATTCACACATTCTGTTTTTTGTCCATTTCAAGGAGACGATGGGAAGTTGAAAAGCCGCAGCGAGGAGGCGTTCGTGTTCATTCCTGTGCCAGAAGTTCCGTTCCTTATCTCCTGTTTGTTAATCGAGAAGAAGACGTCTCGAAGATCAACTTTCTCTCTCTCTCTCCGTCTGTCTCGCTTATCAAATAACCTTTCGTTTCCAGTGTAACAGTTCTCGTTTTTATTTTCAAAATGCGCGCTTCTCCTTTCAGTCAATCAGCGCAACAAATTACCGTATTACCGTTTCGAACTTTATTGCCAATTAGTGGACAAACACGTTTCGCGTTCGACCGCGACGGGACTACAAAGCGACTCGTCCCGGGGGGGGGGGGGGGGGGGGGAAGGGTTAAGTTGCTTTTCTGGAAACCTCTTTCGACGGACCGCACGATCCAATTGATGAGGTTTTTCGAAAGACAAAGAGAGTGTATTTGGAGTCGAAGGGGACTCGGAGAGAGAAGAAGAAAGGGAGGAGGGGGCGACGGTGCCGAGGTCATTTCGAAAGTGGGCGGAGTCTGTGGTGAGGTAAGAAAGAGAAGGTAATGGT
Source organism: Caenorhabditis macrosperma (assembly GCA_963932285.1). Classification (NCBI taxonomy): domain Eukaryota; kingdom Metazoa; phylum Nematoda; class Chromadorea; order Rhabditida; family Rhabditidae; genus Caenorhabditis; species Caenorhabditis macrosperma. The sequence continues at coordinate 8,941,167 of OZ010621.1, read as the reverse complement.
CAGTTTTAAGTGACCGACTGCTGCTGATAAAACACACGACAGGAGACCTCAAATCGTAATTTATTGCAGGTCAGTTGCCCCCCAGGGAGACATTTTCTCTTAAGTTCTGAGCCACCTGAAGTAGATCACCCAATTGATCCCCCAGCCGTTCAGCCTTCCACTCGCTTCTTCTTCTGTCTCTTGTAACTCCCGAATGCGTTTGACACCCCCCTTAATAAGTGTTCTTGACGGTGGTTTGCCACTTTTGACATTATACACAGTCATGACCTTACCGCAGCCGTGTCTTCTCCGTCTTCGCTTCTCCTTTTTTGCTTCCATTCAAGATAACTTGTCGCTTTATTTTACACAAAAGAATCGAAATGTGCGCGCTTTTTCCCAATTTGGCAGCAGCAGCAGAGGCATCGGCGGAGGCAGTCAGCGCGCGAGACGGGAATCGAAACCAATTCCGTATTGTAGTACGGAAGCGTTGGAATGGGGTGGAAAATGGGGGGCTGAAAGAGGAGGAGGCGGAACGGAAAGAAGGCGACGGCTGAAAGAAGAAGTCTGGATGACGTGGCGAAGAGAGATTCCCAGGTGACCAGGAGGTCGTAAAGCCACCCATCCTGCTAATGACGCCACTTTCTCCTTGATCCGACTGTTTGTTCACTATCAGACAACTTGGTATGTATCCTCTTCTTATTACTATTAGTCTTGTTGTTTCGATTACGCCATCTCTCTCCTCCTCTGCAAACCGTCGTCGTTTCAAGTGGTCAAGTACTTTTTGAGACTTTTCCCCTTCATCTTCTCTTTCTCTCGTCGTTGTTTATTCGGTTTTTGCCAACTGATCCGAACCTCTTCAAACACACACATCGGCAGCAGTCGTTCGTTATCACTATCAGATCAACTTTCTTTTTCTCTCGATTCACCAATTCGTCAAATCATGCTACCGAAGCCAAGTGATAATTGATGTGATTCGAGTACACATCTCTCTCTCTCCGCTTCTTTAAACAGTTACAAGTTTTCTGATGATGCTGATCGAGGTTTAGAGGGGAGTGTGACGTGGTCATCTTCTGATGCAATCAGCGGAAGATACCTTCGGGGAGGGCACTTCCTGTGGTGCCCCCGCCTCCTCTTCAGGTTCACCTACACTTTGTTCTTGAACAACAATCCAATTACCAAGTGTTTTTTACCTCCCACCTACTCAATTTCGCATCTCTATCTGACCCACCAACGCGTTCGTTTTCTTTTCCAGTGACGTCTCCCCCCCCCCTTTCCTCCAATCTTCCTCTGATAATCGAAAAAGAAGTAGCCCGACGTCTTCATCAATGTCAACTTCTCTTTGTTTGCGTTCACTTCTCGGAAATCTTTACACTCGTGCCCCACCGTCTCTCGACCGTTTTTTCGGCGTCATCAACAAGTCGTTTCATAGTTTCCTTATTGTTTTTATCAGTGAGATGGATTACTGACCGTGACCAAATTGAAGAGAGAGAATGACGGTGGGAGTGGACAGAGAGTAGCCGGTGGAGGTTGGCAAACAGTTCAGCGTCAGATCAGATCACTTTTGATGTGATTTGATTGCCCAGTAATTCGAGGTATTTCGACATTTTCCACACGGCCTCACTGCAAAATGTTTCGTTCGTTTTGTAGCAGAACCGTTCAGAGAGTCTTCGGTCGAATAGTTCGTCCATTCTTTGACCGATTCTCTCGTATCAGAAGACTATCAGTCCGTTTTGGCACACCGTAAAATGCCCTTTCTCCCCCGTCGATTACAACCACTTGAACCGCTAATAAAAGCACGACCGTCTCGATCTTCGCCTCAATTTGCCGCCTTCCGGGTGTGCTTTGATCTGTTTCTTTCCTCTTTTTTGTCTTTCTGGAAAGCAGTGAGACGGCGGGGTGCAGAAAGAAACGGGCGCCTCTTGAAATGTTGCCAAAAGGCGGCACTGGGGACACTTGATGATAAAAGCCGAGGAAGAGAGACTTCAATTGTCGGAAACTGTCTGCTGCTGCTGATGTTGCTGCGGAAGACGTCGTCTGCCATTCTCACTTTCGAGTTCAAATGAGAGTGAGTTCACGGTTCACTGCTTCCGAAGCCTCCTCCTCTCGCCGGACAGTCGCTTTCCAGTCAACCTCTGACCTCTCTTTCAGTCACTTCTCCATCAGCTTCATTCCCAAAACGTCGCCCACTCATTCCCGTTCTGACTCATCGTTTCCCTCTTTACTCTACGCGTTCCTCCGATTTTTGATCGTCTTCCTCTTCCCAATTTGTCGCGTTTTTCCCCTTCCCTCCCCGCATCCGCTTGTAACCCATTGACATTGAATTCGAAACCAATTGACGCCTGCCCTCCGAAATCTCGCCACGCAATTTGAATAATAGGTGCGAATCGGCACAATTAGATGATGATGAGAATTCAGAGAATGTGGTGGCCAAAACCGTTGGCGGCGTGCGGCCTTCTACTTCTATTATGGATGCCGCAAGTTTGTGGTGAGTGATGTGAGAAGGAAGGGGGGAACGTCTTCAGGAGGAATTTCAGATGCCGACGACGACAATCCTGTGACGACAAAGTTCCACTGTCTGAAGAATGGATGCTGTGATCACCACGAATGGTGCAGGTTCTGGGCGTCAGTGGGAGAGTGCAAGGTGAGTCAGGCATTGGCTACGGTACCTAGGTGTGATGACAGACGAACGCCGACTGGATGGTCGACAACTGCCAACTCGCATGCAACACTTGCACGAGGAAGAACATCATCCGACCAACGACCCGGTCTCCCAACCGTCCGAGAAGACCTCCTCCGAGAAAGGCGACGACGAGACCTGCTCCAGTGCCAACGACCGCCGCTCCTCCTCCGCTTCCTCCACAGACGCGTCCCCCTCCCGTCACCCGTCGACCCAATTTCACCACCGCCGTGACTATTCCCAAGTAAGCTTTGAGACAGGCACTCGCACCCGCTTTCCCACCACCGAACAGTTGTATTGTCATTGTGTCGTTCGTTTTTCTTGTGACCCAAGTGCGGGGAGAAAATGCAAAAACTAGTTGGGTAAGATGGCATGAGAAGGCTATTTTTAAACATCCAGAAGAAGTAGGTAGAGTGAGATAATCTCTCCGTGTGTCCCCTGTTACCGCTTCTTGTAGACTCAGCAGCAGCAGCACCACGCACGCGCCTGTCCTCCATCAGTCCGCACGGCCTCCGATCCGAGTGGCCAGTTCGTTCGCTTCCAAGTCGAAGAAAGTGACCCGCAAGTTCTTCTTCTTCTTCAACAACACCAAGACAGTTCCCATGACTTCCACCACCCCTCTCCCCACCACAACTACCACCACCACCACCACCCTTCCCCCCACAACGACTACTTCCCCGACGACGACGACGACGACGAGAAGAACCACGACGACTACCACGACAACTCCAAGACCCACGACGACTACCACACAGCCAACGACGACAACGACGATGACGACTACAACAACGACGACTTCTACCACTACCACTCAGCCTCCACCGCAGTTCATTCCGTCTTTCTCAGACGACGCTTCTGATGCTTCTGAGCCTTTCCTAGCCTTTGAGGGGACTACAATTGACTTTGAGACTACGTAAGTCCGTGTTCAATGAGTTCCTCTCTGTTCCGTGTGCCATTCTCAGTTCGCTTAACCAACAGATGACCGATCTACCCCTCTGAAACAGTTCCAGAAGGCTTCCAGTCCAGACGGTCACCCGTCGTCCTTCGTTCGTCAATCGCCGCCCTCCGCCTCCGCGTCAACGCCCAAACAGTTTCCGTTCGACTATCCGTCCGACTCCTCGTGTGTTCACCATTGTAACCCCGATCCCGACGTTCTCTTCTGTTCCTGACCTCGCCCCAGTCACCAGATTCTTCGTCCAGAGACCGGCGACCACACGAAGACCCCTGCCACCATTCTTCTTCACCACGAGAAAGACGTTCCCTCCACCACCGCCGCCGACGACAACGACGACTCAAGCAACGACGACTACTGTCACGACTCCAGCCCCGGCGACGACCCAGTTCACCAGGGAGTTCACGTATGACTTTATCAGTTATTTTCTTTTCGGGAAGTTCTCTATCATGGTGTCAGACAGAACTTATCAACCAAATGAGTCGACTCATCAACATTCCACTGGGTTCACTAACCTCTCCTCATGTATTCCCTCACTTTCAGACAACCACCAACGACGAGATCGTTCATCAACACTGCCCAGAACTCGAGATGCCGAGAGATTATCAACGATCCGATCGTTGCGGCGGAGGACATGTGGAGAGAGAGACTCGTTGTCCCCACAGAAGGTGCACTATTCCCTTGACACTCCGGGAGAAAGAAAGAGTTCTTCGCAGATAACACCCGCCGGCAGACTGTCGACCTAGACCAAGTCATCCGTTCCAACACCGCCAACGCGTGTACTCCTCGTCTCGACGAAGCCGACTGCGAAGCCAACATCTGCTACAATGCGCTCTTCCGAACTCTCGACGGAACCTGCAACAACATGAAGGGGGAGCCACTGAGAGGAGCATCGTACCGTCCGTACACAAGACTTCTGCCGACTATTTACGATAATGAGGTTTCAGAGCCAGTTGGTAAGGGCTCCAGGTTCCGTCTGATAGGAGACAATGCCGTTTTCAGGATCTCTGTTCACTGACGCGCGTCCGTCTCCCCGCGAGATCACCCGCAAACTGACATCCTCGCAGGCGTCCGTCGAGTCCCCCGACTACAACGCGCTCATCATGCAATTCGGTCAGTTCATCTCTCACGACATGGCAAAGACGACTCTCGTGCCTTCGTCCAAGTGCAATGTGTGCCAGAACATCACCAGTCGTTGCATGGCCGTTCCAATCACTTTCGACGACGCCAATGCCAAGTGAGTAACCCCCGAAAGTCTTCCCGTTCTTTCACGTTTCTTTCAGTTTCCGTCAAGCGCAGTGCATCCGTGTCTCCCGATCTTCGCCAATCTGCGGATCCGGAAACCTGAAGCCCCGTCAGCAGCTGAACGAGAACACCGGATACATCGACGCCTCTCCCATCTACGGATCTTCGGTTCATGACTCGAAAAAGTTCAGAGACGGAAACAGCGGATTCTTGAAATTGCCAATGTTCAACGGAAACACATGTGAGCATCGAAATAGAAGATGTTCTACTATTTGGTTCTGTTTCAGTCTTGCCATTCGATCAATCGAAATGCAGAAACCGTGCTCAGTGCTCTGTCATTTTCACTGCCGGAGACAGTCGAGTCAACCTTTTCGTCGGACTCTCTGCATGGCATACCATTTTCACGAAAGAGCACAACCGCCTCGTCACCAATTTCAAGCGACTCAATCCCCACTGGGACGGAGAACGGCTCTATCAAGAAGCGAGAAAGGTCATCGGAGCTCAGGTTCAAGCGATTGTCTACCGCGAATGGCTTCCGAAAGTTCTCGGCGCTTCGTTCGCAACAGTCGTCGGAGACTACCGCGGATACGATTCGGACGTCGATTCGACGGTCGCCAACGAGTTCACTTCGGCCGCTTTCCGATTCGGACACGGAATGATCCAAGAGTTCTATCAACGCCTCGACACTTCCTTCCGCAACATCACTTTCGGAGCGCTGCCGTTCCAGAAAGGAACCCTCCATTCGGACGTTCTTGTCAATGAGGGCGGAGTGGATCCATTGATCAGAGGAATGTTCTCGCAGAATGTGAAGAGACCGCAGCGAGTGACGACGACGGTGACAGAGAACATGTTCGGATCGACGGATCTGTCGACGATCAACATTCAGAGGGGAAGGGATCATGGACATCCGGCTTACGTGAAGTACAGAGAGCTGTGCGGAATGGGCACTGCATCGAATTTCGAGCACTTGTCGAGAGAGATTCTGAACACCGGAACGAGGAATAAGCTTCAAGAGATCTACGGATCGGTGGAGAAGATCGATTTGTGGGTGGGTGCCCTTCTCGAGGATCCGATCATCAGAGGACTCGTCGGACCGACTGTCGCCTGCATAATCGGTCCCCAGTTCAAGAGAACGAGAGACGGAGACAGATTCTACTACGAGAACCCGGGAGTGTTCACCCGTCGCCAGTTAGTCGAGATCCGCAAGAGCTCTTTGAGCAGAATCATTTGCGACAACACGAACACTATCACGGTGAGCGCTGCCCGTTTTCTCGCATCCACTCTCGATTTTCAGATGATTCCACGGGAGGCGTTCCGAGTGGGTCACATGGTTCCGTGCAGTCAGATTCCACAGATGGATCTGAACCAGTGGCGCGAATTCTAATCATACGACGATTTCTTTTATTATTTTCCTATTTGTTTTCGATTTTTCACATTCCTTTGTCACCAATGCGGGATATGGGCGACCGGCTCACTGAAACTGTCTCTCTCACGCTACAACTAGGTTCGTTTGTATTTCCAATCTCTTTTCCGAAAGCTTTTCCTGATATAGTGCGAGATAAAACGTTTATGAAACATGGATGCAACCCGTTCAGAAGTACACAACAGCAAGAAATGAGAGAAAAGGAAACGTTACTGGAAGTTCGAGTTCAGATCTCTCGATGGAAACGAGTTGACGAATGTGTCCAGGTTACTTGGCTGTGTCAACGGAGGAGACTGTGACTGTTTTCCGACGATCCGCACGTAGTTGATGGGCACGAGTCCGATGCGACTGCCATCAGAAGAACTAGAGAAAAAGAGTGAATACGGTAACGTCTTCTGTGATTCTCACCTCGCCAACAGCCAACCTCTCACTCTCGGCTGCTCTTCTTTCGGAGCGACTCTCAATGTCTCTCCGTTCATGAAGCTCAGTTCTTGTTCATTCGATGCTTGGAAGTCGAACAAGGCTTGTGCCGTGTAGTGTGCTGCCGATCCAGTGGCCCACTTTCTTTTCTCTTCAGCCGCTTGGACCATTTGAGCAACACACTTGTAGATGAGCCAAGGACCTCCGATCGCCACGACCCAGAAGAGTGCTGCTGGCCAATTGACACTGGCAGGGTTTCTTGTGGCGCCAAGAATGTCGGTGGCTGGAAATAGAGAAATGTTAGAGGGAGCAAGTGAGAAAAGAACTACCATATGGCTGTGCAGCAACTCCCCATGCCATCTCTGCGGAACTTGCGTAGTTAGCAGGTTTCAGTCGGAGCATCACAAGCAGCCATCTCCAGAAGCGGTAGACCCAGCGGAAGAGTGCCAGAGAAACAACAACTGACGACAACTGAAATTGGTTTTTAGTTGAAAAGGCAAAAATTTCGCGAACCTGTGTTTTTAGTCTTCCGAACTGTTCGACAACTCCTATAACTGCTCGGAAAGAGCTATAAACTGCATTGTGCGTTGAGTTGAGCATGTTGGCGACGGAAGAGACTGCGTTGACAACCGACTCGATCGACTGGAATGCTCCGCGCGACTGCTCCTCGGCGAGTCGGGCGAAGTTGCTCTCCGGAGACTGCCCGTATCCCATGTGGTTGAAGCCTCCTCCGTATCCACCGTAGCCCATTCCTCCGTACATTCCCCCTGCACCGTACCTAGACAACAAATGAGTACTCGATCAATGAGACAAATGAAAAGATCGCTTACATTCCAGAACCAGGAAACGTGTTCATTCCGTATCCACCATAACCGAATCCTGTGTTTAACATTGGGTTACCCATCGGAGCGCTCTTATAATGTTTTTGGGTGATTTATTGATTATTTCATGTTTCCTTACGTCGAAAGGCCGTGGTGGGAGTGGAGGCGGCTGATTTGTTGGCGGAGCAGACATCTTGTTAAGTATCTGGAAAACTTATCGAGAAGTTCAAGAAAATAATGAAAAAAACGATGTAATGCGAAAATTGTCTGTTGACGGTCACACTGCCGACTACAATCGATGAAGAAGTGGTTGATAAGGTCACACTACATTGTAGTCTAGTAGAAGGCGGTACGCGCCCTCTACAGTCGAGTGTACCGAAACGAAGATGAATATGGTTGTTGCTATTTATTGACATTTTGGAAGATGTTGAAGCAACCCGACTAAGGGAAGATCAGAAACGAGAAAACATTGTTTGGGAAAGTGTGAAGATATAAATTATATAAGGTAAAAAGTGTGAAGCGCGGAAATTTCTTATCAGCTGCCAAACGATGTGTCGACAAGTTTATCGTGCTCCTCCACGTCCGCCTCGGTTTCCTCCACCGCGGTGTCCTCCACGTCCGCCGCGGCCACCACCTCGTCCACGAGACTGCTCTCTCTGCTGCTGACGACGAACTTCATTGACCTCGGTTTTGACGAGGTCAACAACCTGCAATCATGGGTAACGCTGCCATGTTAATTCTAAGAGAAGGTACTTACGGCTTCCGGAATTCTCAGGTATTTGATTGTCGAGCCACGAATGTAAGCTTCCGACATTTTGAAAAACTTGTCTCCGTCCTGGAATGAATTGTTTAAAAATTTAGATAATTCACTTTTAATAAGATAATTAAAATTCGATTGAAAGAAACCTCCGATTTGGCAGCTTTTTGAAATAACTGAAGCTTCAATCGGTCTTTTTAAGTAAAGACTATCTTCACGAGCGAAAAATTACCTTTGAAGTGAAAATGACATCCATGAGATGGATGTTCATCCAGGCATCACAGGCTTTCAAGTGTCCGTTGTACGTTTCGCCATTTTTCAATTCGACTAGCATGGGATGATTTTGAGCGGTTTTCAGAAGAGAGAGTGGGAGCTGAATAACGTCTTATGCTTAATCTTTTTGAAAAAAAACTTACCACCATGTTCAGTTGATGTTCTGATTAACTTTTGATATCTAAAAATGATAATCAAAGTGAGAACTAAAAAAGTCTGGAAACGAAATTATAGCCTCGACTCGGTGTCGATTTACGATAAACATGGCGCGTGGTGGAGTGTCGTTAAACGCGCACGTGCTCAAACAAGGCGTCAGTAACCACTCACTAAAAATCCTTGCGTATTTCGCGATCTTGCATATCGATTACTATATGGTTGCTTTTTGCGTGTGAAATCCAATAAAAGCGTCTGGCATACGTCAACTGCTGTAAGGAAATATTTGAGAAATAAAATTGTTTATGATTTTTTTCATTGCAGACAAAATGGCTGACGATTCAGAAGAACCCATTTGCTTCAATTGTATACGGAAAGTCACAAACATAGTCCATGTAAACTGCTGCGAGTGTAACGTACGCGTCTGCGTGCTGGTAATTTTTAAAAATTTTTCGAACGCAAGTTTCTGAGTTCAGTGTTTCCAATGCGGCGCCGAATCTCCACCTCATCGCCGCGGTCACAATTACGAATTCATTCAACCGGCCGGCGAAACAGAAATATCTAAGTGGACCCACGATGACGAGTTCGAACTTCTTAAAGCAGCACACAAATTCAAGATGGGTAACTGGGGAGAGATAGCTGTAAGCATGGGACGCCCGAGAACCGATGGACCAAAGTGCAAGGACTATTTCGAGAAACATTTTGTTCGTGGCTGGATCGGTCAGTTTTCAATAAAAAGCGCCCACTGGGATCGAATTCGATATGGAATGTACATTAATCAGTCACTGGAAAGCGTGCTTCACAAAAACTGTCTTGAATCAACTGAGCGAATGTTGCTGATTCGAGACGCAATTCGTGCCTCCGGTGAACAAATTGACGAGAATGACCCGAAACTGGCTGTCAAAATACAACAGCTTCTGGAGCAGTACGTTCAAAAGTGAGTAGCTCCCGAATTTCAAAAAAAAAACTGCTTCTGCTCAGGTGCGTCGACGGTGATATTGAAATCAAGTACGAACGTTCAAAGAAAGTGACAAATCAGTATGAAACGCAGTTGAGCGCCGACGAATGTGATCCAGAATTAAGTACTGATTTCAAAAGATTGTCTGTGAAGCAGGAAAACACATCCGAAAATAGCGAAGTTGATACACCGGGACCGTCGTGCAGTTACCGTAGAAGCGGACCATCGGCAAAACGGAAGAAGATGTCAAGAATCGTTAGAGAGTCGAGCAGTGAATCAGATGATGACACAGTAAGTTTGATTTCTATTTGAATAACCTTGATTACAAAAGTTTTAGAAAAGTATGCCATCGGACAACGACAACTACCATGGCTTGGAAAGAGAAACTGAAGACGAAGATCCAAACGAGAGTGCTCTCGACACTGCACATGAATTTGATTCAGACGCAGATGAACCGGAGAAAAAACAGAAGAAAAATCCTTCGATAGTCGTAGCCACTTCCACAAACAGAAGAAGAAAGAGAAAACGAATGTTCGCGTCCAAAAAAGAGAGACGTCTTCACGAATTCAGAAAAAGAATGAATCGAGAGCAGAAGCGCGCAGAGAAGGTTAGAAAGTGTTTTCGTTAAAATATCAATCTAACAAATATAAAGCTTCAGAAAATCTCGGATCGTCTATGCTCTGCGGAAGAAATCAACGAAAATCGGTTTTCCTACCCAAGATTGCTCTTTGAAAATAGTCCGAAAATAGAAAAATCAAAAATTCGACCGCCCAGAAGTGGCGATGACTTGAGCATGCTAGGTTATAACGTCGATCGGGAGGAGTTCGAAACGGAATGGTTCAATGACGCCGAGCAATTGATAAGCAGATTGACTATTTGTGCCGGTCCAGCTGAGAAAGATAAGAAACTCGACATCGAAAATGACATCAAATTTGCTCGTCTTCGACAGTACATTAGAGTTTTGGGAATTCGTAGAGCAAAAAGGAACACAATCCTCGAACACGACAAGATCAACGAATTTTTCAAATTTTACAAAGAAATGACCTATGACAAGTCGTTGGTTGCTTCCGATGTTCTGGAAAGTCGACCTGTGAAAGAAAAAACACTGGCAATGGCACAGCAATTTCTCACCCGAGACGAGTACCAATCTCTCCGCGGCGTTATTGAACGAATGGACGGTTTCACAGAACGGATCGAGGTTCTTCAAAACTTGCAGCAGAATGGTATATTCAAAAAAATCTACTAGATTAACATCTGGAAACTATTATTTCAGGCGAAACTACTCTTAAAAACGCTCCACCAGTTGAACGAAAAACGAAGAAAAAGCTGAAAAAGACGGAATGCGAGCAGAGGAAGAAAATGGCGAGCGAGTGGACCAGATATAAGAAGCGGCACACAGCCGGCTGGGAGTGACTAACCGCAAGTTAATAAACAAATAACAGCATTACAAGTATCCACGTACAAGTAACCTTTACCCATCATACACCTCATTTGTATCCCTAATTTATTGCATTCCTGCCGCGTAATATACCGTATTCAATTTATACATAATGTACAATACCGCACTCTCTCTAATATTCAAATATTCTGTTTATTAAAAAAATAATAAAAATGTGCGAAGCAGCAACAGTGTTGAGTCACAAGGTGGCGAAAGCATGAAACAAATTGTTTGCTCTTGCAGCGGAGACGCAGAGACGCGGCGGCGGGACGGTCGCAAGGACACTCGGAAGACGCCTATCGACCATTCTCCCTTTCTCATTCTCATTCCGTCCGTTGTTTTCGAGGAAACAGTCCCGTTTCTCCTAAAATAGATGTCCTCGCTGAGTGAAAAATTAGCAATTGGGCGGAGAATACTGAAATTGATGAGGTGAACAGATACCGGTCGTCGTTGTTTCTTTCTCTCTCTGGAAACTGATTCATTCTGCAATTTGCCTTCTTCCAAATGACCTCTCCCGATATTATTGGCGCTTCTGTCGCCGACTTTTTCGGTTTGTCTCCGTCCTCTCTTTCCCCTCTCTATCTCACAATGTCTCACAGAGAAACCGCGTCGCGGCTCTTTCCTCGTAACCAACGTGGCGAGCGACGGATTGACGGCGGTGGCGGTCACAAATCCACATCGGAGGTGACTCACCGGATGCCTCTTTCGACAGAAACCCACGTTTCGTCACTCTTCCCATAGGTGTTCTGCTTTCAGATTTCAAATAATGGACGACGAATTGGCGGCGGCGAAGGGAGAGAATTCGGGAAGAAAGCGGGAATTCCACTCGAGAAGCAGTGCCCTCGATGTGAGTTTATTTGGAGAGTCAGTAACAGCTGATTGCGTTTTATGAAATGCCAGAAGAAGAAGAAGAGATTCTGGAGATTTCAATTGCTTTCGAGAAATATGGAATTGTTTGAAAGCGTTTCAGACTCTAAAAGAGTTGGATCTGAGTGGAAAGACGTTCGCAATCACTGGAACAACCTCTGGAATCGGAATCGAAACCGCCCGTGCGCTTGCTCTCAAAGGGGCCCATGTCGTCATGTTCAATCGGAATATTGTCGAATCGGAGAAGCTGAAAAAGCGAATTGAGGAGGAGAAGCCGGATGCGAAGATAGACTTCATCTCGTGCGATCTGAACTCGCTGCAGTCTGCGAAGGCGGCCGCCGAGGAGTTTCTGTCGAAACATTGGCCACTTCACGGACTCATTCTCAATGCCGGCGTGTTCGCTCCGACTGCCAAACTCACTTTCGACAACTTCGAATCGCACTTCGGAGTCAACCATCTGGCTCATTTCGTCATTGCGAAAGAGCTCATTCCGGCTCTTCGTCAATCGGCTCCCGCGAGAATAGTGTTCGTTTCCTCTATATCCAGCAGTCACACTGGACTCAAGGAGGAGATGTCGAGGAGCGAGAAAGTGAAGAGATTGTGTCCTGAGAACGCGACCGAGTTCTACTACAAGTGGGTCATCGTTTCCCTCTCTTTCTCGTTCAATCACTGCTTCAGACTGTATGCCTACTCGAAGATGTGCAATGTGCTCACCGCATTCAAAATTCACAGAGACGAGTTCGTGAGCCACGGCATCAGCACCTACGCAGTTCACCCAGGAACTATGATCGGAACAGGCGAGAGACCCTTGTAGTTGGAAGAGAGTTCATCGACTGGCGTTTCAGATATCGCCCGCGGCTTTGGTTTTCTGGGAAAGTTCTGGAACGTGATCTCGAAACCGTTCACGAAAAGTCTCGCCCAGGGAGCCGCCACGAGTGTTTACTGTGTTGCCCATCCCGATGTGGCGGAGGTTTCGGGAAAGTTCTGGGAGTCTTGCTGGGACGACGAGAAGAGTTTGGACGGCGACATCGCGAGAGACATCGGACTGCAAGACGAGCTGTGGGAGCACTCGGAGATGCTCATCGAAGAGTGGCTCAAGACGCAGAGACCCATTTCCACGATTGAGGAGAATGCGGCGATCAGTGAGACTGCGGGCTCTTCGGATGACAATGCCTAACTGATGCCTCTGCCTCATTGAAAAATACTATATGCAACTGAAAATCAATAAATAATGTACATGTCAGAATCAGTTTCACACAGATTTATGCACGAACTGCTTGATCTCACGTTTGAATATCAATTCGGTGAATGTTCGAATCGGCGGTTGATTTGTGCTGAAACTCAAAGAACAAGAGGGGTTAGGTGCGGATGCACGTGGAGAGATCGTTGTTATTTGTGGTGACAACTTCCTGGTATTATCACTTATCCGCCTCCCGATTCGACGAAAGATGACATTGATTTTGGTATAAAAGATCGGAGAAAAGTGGAGAAAACATCGACAATGTGGTCGTTTGCCGCTGTTCTTGTCCTTCTCCTCGCCGTCGTCGGCTATTCGAATGCGACTTCCATTCAAGAAGCGCTCGTTTTGGCCGGCGGACAGTACGAGCACAGTCTCAGTTTCGACGGAGCCAAGGATTCGGAAGGAATCAAGAGACAGTTGGAATCCTCTGACAAGTGGCAGTTCTTCTACTTCTGCGAGACCGGAAAGAATAAGAAGACGTGCGGATCGTGGGTTGATGAGGTTCGTTTGGATGTTGTTCGATGACACTGAATATCAACATTTCAGAAGGGAAACAAAATCAAGAAAGCCAACAACAATGTGAAGAGAACTAAGGACGGAGCGACCATTTCGAAGATGACAACTGACGATTCTGGAGCCTACACGAGGGTTCCTGAGAACAAAGACGAGACTCAGGCGTATCTGGAGAGGGTTCGCGTTCACGTCCAGTCGCCGCCTCCACCACCACCAAAGATCAACTGAACACGAAGTGCGATGATAATAAGATAATTGTTCTAATGTTATAAAAGTTTGAATATACAGATCTTTCAACGTTTTGAAATTGTTAATAATAGGGCACTTCGATAAAAAAGAGAGGGTGGATGGCTCCGAGGGTTTATCTCTTTCTTGTTTCCACGTATCCAGCTTTCCTGATCTACGCAGCCAACAGGAACGCATTAGGGATGGCAATGGGGCGAGATGGGGCGCCCCGGCGCCTCAGTTGCGGGGCGGGGGCGGCCCCCGCGCCCCGCTGCCGGGGCTGGGGCGACCCCGCCGCCCCGCTACTTTGGGGCGGGGCGGCCCCCGCCCCAGCACTGGGGCGGCGGGGTCGCCCCATCTCGCCCCTCACTGCTTCGTTTTCTGTCGTTTTTTCCGATTTTTTCGATAGTTTTTGGAGTGAATGAGTGAATTCTTTACATATTCATTCTATAATTGTAATATGATGCGCAATTATACGTTTCTACGAAGAAAACAGCATGAAAATATGAAAAATACAGATAAAAGGTTGTATCTGGCGATAAATTGAAATTGGAAGTTCAAAGCAGCCTCAATTAACATTGTATGAGCCGCAATTTCGATTTATCGATGCAGTTTTCAAATTTGGCAAAATTTTGTTTTTATCAAACTTGTTGTTGTGAAATTTTGATAAAATGTCATTTTTCAGGCACATTTGAGTGTTTTCGACTGAGAATTTTCGATTCCGTATAGATCTATCAATATCAGTGTATTGACATCTCGTGTTTTCCATCAAAATTTCGTTAAAATGATGTTGAAAATCTAAATTTCGCAACAAAAAAAAATTTAATAATTTTTTTTTTCAATTAAATTTTTTCAAAGCAAAATCATGTTTTTTGGCTAACAAAATAAATATTGCGGCGTTTTTGAGCTTCTGATTACAATTCATAGTTATAAACGGCCATTCATCTGTATTTTTCACATTTTCATGCTGTTTCCCTCTTAGAAACACATAATTATGCATCATATTGCCCCGCCCCACAACCGGGGCGCCCCCAAGAATGGGGGGCCCCACGTGCCATCCCTAGAACGCATATGCACTGGTGAAATGCGGCGGATCCGATTCGGGTTGAAAATTGAAATGCGCGGAGAAGGAGACACGCCCGATATGGGTCCGAATCGGGTCCGCGCACATTTGTCCGAATCAGACCCATGAAGATCGAGCCCGGGTCCGCCGCATTTCAGACTCGGCGAGTCGCCGAAAGCGACGGCTATAGCCGTATTTGCCTCGCCCGCATCTGTCCGAATCGGGTCTGCGCGTCTCTTGCAGACCCATATCGTACCCGATTCGGCATATTCGCCTCGGAATCGGATCCGCCGCATGTGTATGTAGCCGCTTGTTCCAACCGCTTGTCTATTTTCTATCACTTTTCGGACGTGTTCCTTCGTTTTCTTGAACCCAATTGGTACAGTGGGCACAGTATCATTTGCCCCTGGAGACTAGAATCTGTCAGTGTTTCTCTTATTACGTTGTCATGATCATTCTCGGAATCAAACTACATCTCCACTGACTGTATCAATATACACTTCCCATCTGCAATTTGGGAAAAAGGTTGCTTTTTACTTGAGCGTAAGCATACAAACTCTGTTCTAAATTCAGAAATGCAACAAGTATTCATTTCTTGTCTGAAATTCAATAAGTGGGTGGCTTCGCAGTCGGCGGTTTGGGAACCACGAACAGGAAGTTGATCTGCGCGTAGGCAGTTTCCTTGTTCGCCGGCAGTGGGTACTTGATGTACTCTCCGTCCTCTCCGAGGTGGAAGTTCTTCAACGCGGCCACCGTCAACACAGCCTTCTCCTTCCTCTCCACTGTAACACTGTTCTTGCCATCGCCAATCTTTTTGCCATTCTGAAATCGAAAACCAAACAATCTTTGAAGATGTGAGACTGATTCAGTTTACACTCCGACCTCGTCACTCCAGTAACCGCATTTCTTGTCGCTTTTCGACTTGCAAAAGTGCCAGATTTGAACCGTTTCGTTGCTGATTTTGGTGAGTTTGCGTTGAACTCCGGTCGAGTTGGGCAGCAGTTCGATTGAGTGATCCTCGTTTTCCTGAATTCTCTCGCTCAACCGAAACGAAATTATCGAGAATTGACTCACGACGACAGAGAAAATCAGTTGGGTAGAGGCGAAAACAGAGGCGAGAATGCCGAGAAAAAACAGAAACTGTCGCATTTCTGCCGATCACTGTTCTCGTTTCCATGCACAAGCATCCTCTTATATCAACACTTTTGAGGTCAGCCACTGATAAGACAAGGAAGATTTGTATCAGTTTATCAAACTTCAGTTCATAGAAAACACAGAATACACAGTTATATACACACAAGTTCCGCGTTGAGCCGTGCGGTCGATTACTCGATGATGAGCTTCTTGTCGCCCTTTTCCTCGGGAATCTTGACGTAGTCTCCGAGAATCTTGATGTCCATCTTCTCAATGATGAAGTTCTCGCCGACCAATCTGTCCAAAGTACTCGTGTCGGCGATCGGTTCATTGTTCTGAAAAGGGAGACGTTGTTTCACACTTTCGATTGTTTCTGTCTTCAACGACAGTCGAGACATATGAAGTACACGTGTACGCATATCACCCAAACGGTATGTACTTCTCCTTATTTCACATATTTCCTCTTTTTACCCTCTCTCTCTCTCTCTCTCTCTCTCTCTCTCTCTCTCTCTCTCTCTCTCTCTCTCTCTCTCTCTCTCAAATAATATTACTAATATTAGCTTCAGATGGGTATGATGGTCTCAACAAGAAACATTGGATTCGTGAAAGAACTCTGATCGGTTAACTTTCCTATCAAATCATCGTATCTTTTCACTCCAAAAACGGCAAGTGCATTCACCGATTCGCATCTCACCTCGTCTATCCAAACTCCGCACTTCTCCGTCCTGTTTCCCTTGCAGAAGTAATAGAATTGGATTGTCGGCTTTCCGGCGTCCAGTTCTCTTCGAACACCTTCAGCACTGTTCCAGTTTTGCTTCCATTCGCATTTCGTCTGAAATATTCCACTTGAAAGGACAAAAAGGAGTGATTACTTACGTTCTGCAAAATACTGCATAGCACTTTATCCGTGGCTATTCGGAAATCGGAGAACTGCTCCGATAAGCACACGAAAGCGACGAGAATCAACGTGAACTTCCACATGATTTCAGAGAGAGAGTGGGAGATCAGAAGAATGTCTTCTAGAATGTACTGGTGAAGAAAACGAAAGAGGACAGATAGAATGAGAGGCAGTGAGGAGGAGGTGGAAAAGGTGATAAAAGAGAGAGAGAAAAGAGGACGAGATCGACGTTGTAATGCGTGTAGTACTGTCTAAAAATACCACTTCATTCGCCAAGAAATGGGCAGATTAAAAAGAAGAAAACGGCGCGAGTGCCGGGAGAGAAAGAGACACATTCGTCACCGACCGACTGATCAGTGTCCACTTTCTTTCACGAATTCCACTGCCTACTGAGTTCTTGAAAGTGGTAGTCGGTCTGTGTTCGGATGGAAGCCGTCGTCATTTCGTATCCAGAGATCTCATTCAGATTCCTCGGTCTGACTGCGTAACTATTCCAGCCGAATGATCGACGGAGGCGTCGGATCAGGTTGGGATGGCATTTGAAGGCGCAGATTGGAAAACAGATTGTGTAGATGGCGGTGATGATGTCGAAGAGTTGCGCTGCCTCGGCGCCTGCAAACCTTTCATAGTCAGCAGGAGAACCGATCCTTCCCATCACCTCTTCCGAACCACTTGACGACTTCTTCGAATCTCGACGGTTCCTTCGTCATGATAGCCACCCAGTAGGAGCCATAAACAAGAACAGAAACGGAGAGCGTCGAGAAAATGAGCATGAGAGTGAGGAGGGGAAACAGAAGATGCGTCGAGCGAATGTTCTCCGATATCTGGTAGCGTTCACTCAGATTCACATTCGTGAACCAGATTTCTCTCTTTGTGTACTTTTTGATGTTATTCTTGTAGATCATTGACATGCCCTCAAGACACTGATGTGTGATGGATGTTCAACAGAGCGCACTCACTACTACACTCGCTATGAAGCCAGCAAAGATGACGCCCATCGTAACGACGAACATTGTCGGTGTGAGGTACTCGATCTGGCAGGGGAGGTGCGGGTAGTCGAGGAAGACTTGCATCCGATTCGCACGGTCCAGGAAGTTTCCGAGGATCATGGACATCGGAATAAGCCACTGAAAAGACCGAAGATGTGTCGCACGCTTGATTCGGTTACTTGCAAGAGAGCGAAGACGAACGAGAAGATGTGGATCTTGGTCTTCTCGTAGTCCTTCGACCAAATCGTGCCCGCAGTCCGTTCGAGCATAATGAAAACGAATGAGAGACAGACCGAATCGGCCGAGGAGTGATGCACAGCGTTGGCCACGTAGCACCACGTGTGACCTGCAATGGGCAGATTCTGCGGAGAGTCAGTGAGAGGACACTCACTCGACACGTCGACGTTTTTGAGGTGGGCGATACACAGTGGAATGGCGATCATTGATCTTCCGACTGCCATCAGAATGAATCCTATGCAACAATTACAGAGCAGAATTCGGAGGTTCTGAAATTCGAACGAAGTCAAGAGATCAGCTGAAACAACTAACCAAGTGGAGACAACTCGTTGAAAGAACAGCCCCAATGAGTGCCAAGTTCCCGAGAACACCGACCACCAGAAGGATCAGTTCGACGAGGTAGATGTTGAAGTTTCCGTCGGTGACCATCTCGGCCGGTGTGAAATTGCCAAGTACATACCGCATGTATGGCCGGCCAGGAGCCACGTCGTTAGACATGCAGGATTAGCGGAACTAACGGGAGAGTCATCTGATAGGTAGCTGAAGGATTGTTTCTTTCGCGGATTAGGAGCCGCATTTTCAGAGGCTAAGTTGGAGAGAGAACGAGAGAGAGAGCAGGGGCACGCATCACAGAGAAGACGAGGATCATCGGTATTCTTTTGGAGAGGAAGTACACTTACGCTCAAGAGTAAACGAGCTGTATGTCAGTGACATACTTGAAACCAGAACATAACTCCGAAGGCAACAAACTGCCGAATGAACACCGTGTGTAGTTTGGTGGATCTCAGCGCCAGGTGAAATCAATGTTGTACTATGTGGGTGATAGAGGTGGAATGAATGCGTTACGTTTGGAAACCCCCTTCTCATCGTAAATTTAAACATAGTTCAGGAGAGTTCAAGTGAGCGACGTTTCCCATTTGTGTCTTCCAAAGAGCTGGGTTTGCAGCGTCAGAGACACAACGAAAAAAGATTTATAACCTCCAAAGATTGTTCTCAGAAATTGAATAAAACTACTCTCTCGGACGGGATTTCTGAGAAAACCGCCGAAACAGACGCCAATCGCTATCACACAAGCGTTTTTAGTCGACGAAACTGCCAATTTTCAGAGTACTCTTGGTCACAAGTCAGTGGGAAAATTGGGAGAATTCGAGGGGATTTCGTGATAACGAAAGAGCTGATAAGAGGTGGAGAAGACGAAAAACAAGCGATCCGGAACGATGATTTCGTGTCGTCGGAGGGGGAAACTTTGAAAATTTTCTCATTAAATAATTCGATAATTAGTCCCAGTTTTGCTTGTTTTCCAACCGCGAAAACTTGAAAAACGTGTCGAGAAACAAGAGGAAAGACGGTAGTTTTATGGGGAGAAAGAAGAAAAGAACTCGGAATGGAAGAAGGGGGCGGGGAAGGGGCACGACCGCCGTGGCAGCTGCTTGCTGCCTTCTTCTGCTCCTTCGGCTGCTGCTGTCGTCGTCAACTTCATTTCCACAACTGCGCGAGAGAGTCGAAGTGGTGTTGTGTTTCTTCCTGGAAGAGGCGTTAATCGGGAATTCAGAACGTTTCGAGTATGACTCATTTTCAGTGAAAACACGGAATGAAGGGGGTGCTTTTCGTCTGTTTACACGTAATTTGTTGGGCGGTGACAAATGTGTCGATTCGTTTCCGGTTTTCCGGAGGTTCCTGACTGCAAAACAGCCTCGCTTTGTGCTCAAATGTATGGAACTTCAAACGGGGTTCCCACTACTCCAAACGCATTTCCAGCAAAAAAGCTTCCTGTTCTAAATTGACTAGTTCTCCGAAAATGATATAGTTATCGCGTGTCGATTACGGAACCAAAAGACCAAAGTTTCGAATGAACGAATCATTCGGAGACGAGGATCGAACGGAAACTCACAATGACAGTGAAGGTGAGCTTCCTGCCGTCCAATCCGGTCACATCGTGCTCTTCGCCACTCTTCGGATTCACTTTCACATTGCAAAACATCGTGTACCACTTCTTGTAGAGCGACGGATGCGTTTTTATCGCGTAGCAGAACGCGATTTTGGTGAGAATTGCACAGATGTCGTAGGATTGGGAGATTTCGTTTCCTGCAAAAAAGACGTTCGTTTTGGAGGGGATGTCCCTTGAACTCACCCCTTCCGACGATATTCGTCATTATCGCTACCCGTTCGTTTTCCGGAGTCTCCCTCACGGCGATGTAGACGACGGCGTTGATCGAAATGAGGATTATTGAGATGACGTTGCCGATGAGCATCGTGATGAGGACAGGAATCAGCAAACTGATCGATTTCACGTTCTCAGCGATTTGGTACGTTTCAGAGAGATTCTTCAGTTTCCAACTCCGCTGTCGAAACAGTGTTCTATTGAATTTGATCATTTTGAAGAACATCTGAGAGAGCACTTTTGAACTCTTCGTTGTTCGAAGGACACTTACGATAAGAGAAATGATGTTGAAAATGATGGCCAGAACGATGAAGAATCCGATGCATCTGCCTGTTGTGTACTCGATTTGGCAAGGGAGTCTCGGGTAGGGACGGGGAGTTCCTGCCACATCGACCTGATTGGCTATGACCAGAATGAAGGCGTAGGTCCATTGGAAGCCCGTGAGCATCAGACCGTAGTGGTAGCAGCTCTGCGTCTCGTAGGAAGTGTAGAGGTAGGAGGCGAGACTTCGCTCAATCACTATCACGAGGAGGGTCACTCCGGGCGCCGCGACGACGACGTGGTGCAGGGATTTGGCGAACCAACAGTAGCCGACACCTGGAAGATACAGAGATCAGAAAGTGATGTACATGGAGACAGAACACAGCGGTTTCGGAAAACAACGATCAGGGATAATTGTGGGTTGAGAAATTCCGAAAGACATGTTCAGATTTCGAGGAAAGATCTGCGACGATTCCCAAAAACTCACTTGATATCTCAATGTTGTACAAATGGGCGACAAGAAGCGGAACTAGGACCATGTATCTGGAAATTGCATACAAGACATCAGATAAGCAAGTGCTGATAAGAAGCATTCGGAGATTCTGGAAAGGGGTGGATGAGGGGCGGAATGGGGAGAGAGCGACTTGCTCTGTGGATGCACGAAGTGTTCGAGAGAACGGCGATGAACATGACGTTGAAGGGAACGGATATGAAGCAGAGGATGAGCTCGACGATGTAGATCACGAAGTTGGCTGCAATGTGTATGTAGTCTTGACCAAATCGACATGCTTCATTGGATTCAGACTCCATGGAGTGCCATTCGAAAGAACGTGGAAGTGATTCGAGAGACTGATCTAAGCCAAATAGCAGTGTCCACTACATCAATCAAGGGCACTGAACACCTGTCTCGAACCTTTTCCTCCTCCAGAAACTACCCGAAATGCCGCATTCTCACCTGTCGTGACGTGTTCTTGAATCGAAAAGTTTCCGGCTATGAATCGATTGTATTCCACGTGGCCACTGCCAGCTTCCATTCAGCGTCTGAAAAGAGTGGAAAGTCAGCAACGGAGAAGAGATTGAATGCGATCGGAAAACAAATTTCGAGCCGAGAAGACGGCAAATTGGCGGTTTTCTGGGCTCCGCAAGACATGTTTAATGTGAAAACGGAAACTGCTGCACACTTGATTATGTTTGTGTTTGGGTTTGATGGGAGAAGTGTCTTTCGGTGGTCAGGCGTGGGAGCGAAGAGAGCGAGTGAGGGTGGAGAAAATGAAGAAGATCGGAAGGAAGAAAGAGCATGAGATCACGAGTTTCACTTCTTTTGCTCTCGCCCCATGCGTGCCCAGGTGAATAATGAGGGAAACAAGTAAAAGATCAGAGGGAGTTGTCAAGGTCTCTGAAGACGTGGGAGCAGGATGAACACCGTCCAGAGAGCTTGAAACCGAGTTGTTCCGGGTGCTCAATGTGAATGTCCAGATGTTGTTTTGCTTCAAATTTCAGTGAAAACAGACAAAGATCACGTCTGGAATGAGTGGAATCGTCATCTGTATAAAACACGAATTCACTCATTCGGAAGTGAGGAGTGCACTGCTCAAGAGTCCTCCAGAACTTCTCCTCGACACTGCCAATTAGGAGTCGAAACGATCGAAACGAGATTCAGATGAGCAGTGTTGAAGAGTAATTGCACGGCGGCGGGGGTGAATGAGAGTGATTCAAATGAACAACCCAGTAGTCGGAACTCCGGTGGTTTCAGCGGATTCCGGCGCTCGGCTTACTATAAAAATCTATTTACGAGAGGAGAGTTTGTTGCGAAACAATACGATTATCACGTACGCACACGTGTCACTTCTTTCTGATCTACTCGAGGAAACGTTGGACCACATACTGGGAGAGCAGGACACGATCGACCTGTCGAGGGCAGAGTACTGTACGCGAGTGCTGTGGGGGGTGTCTGTCTGGTTTCTACTGAGAGCACAATGACAATTCGAGTTGCTCGGTGAGCACAGAACGATTTGTGTTTTCAAATAGCATGTTGAACTATAAAAACACGACGCAGCCTGAAGAACTTCTGATGTCGTGACGTCACAGGGGAATGCTGCTCAATCGAAATTCGAGCCATTTGAGCGGAGCATTGTCTGATTGGAGCATAATTTCTCTCACTGACTCGAATTTTGTTGCAGTAAAAAAAGATTGTGCACAAGAAGGACACGAGAGTTTTCAGGTGATTTCTTCCAATTTGATACTCGAGAGGTCGGAAACGGAAGGACGGACGGAGGAGACGAAAACACACTGGCAGACAGCCGTTTCTCTCTTTTTTCTTCGTTTCCCACGAACCGATGAAAAATGAAAAAAAGTCTTCTGATTTCCGATGTTCCACCGAAAACTTTTCGTTTTCAAGCTAATTGAGAACACGAGAAAACAGAGAAACTGGGCAGTCGGAAGGAATTCTGAACAGTGACAAATTCCATTCGGCTCTCCGGTTTTCCGCGATTCTTGTCTTCCGGCGTTCTCGGTTTTTCAAAGTTAGCACTGCGTGTCGGCGTGTAATTGAGTTTGTGCAAATCGAATGAGTTACGTTAACCCCCGTAGTTGGTCTTTAGAAGAAACGTTTGGGCGACAAAGTTCGCGATGAAAAGTGGAAATGGAGCTATTCAGGGAAATGAATGTACACGACGCTTCCACATTGACTTCATGGTCCGTCTGTAATGAATGAGCACAGATGTTGCAGAGCCCCCCCCCCCCACTCGCTACGGTTACCATCTTGCCGAGAATCAAACTAAACGATTCATCTATGAGAACAATTTTCCAGACGGATTGACGAAAGAAATGGGTTGTTTCTTTCTATTTTTGAGACCATTGTGGATGATCTGCTTGAATTCCTTTATTCTCTTTTACCACAGAGTTCGCACCCAACACTGAAAATTCACAGGACTCCGTATGAACTTGGATCTTTCCCGAATGAAATTCACTTGTTCGAGCATTTGCATCTGTTTTTGAAAATCAAAAGAGCGCTATTTCTTGCAAGGGGCGCGGAGGGGGCGCGTCGCCCTTTCCGTGAGCAGTCTCCCATGACCACCCTCATTTCATTCGGCTCACGAACAAAACTTTGTGCTGCAGTTGTGACAACGTCTCCGTGTCGCCTCCTACTAGAGAATTCACTTTTTAAAACAAAGATGTGTTCTGAAAAAGACAAAGTGTACAACTCAAGCCCAACTCTCTTTCGGCGATTTTCATATTTATTGCTGTGGCGACGTTCGTTCGTTTTCTCTTTCTTCTTTTACGCGATGAAAAAGACAAAATAATTAAGAATGGAGGGGGATGAAGTAGACGAGGTGGGAGACGATAGAATCAGCGATGAGGATGGAGGGAGGAATGGAGATTGGAGGGGCAATACAAATATATAGAGAGAGAGAGATCAAAATACGTGGAAGTTGGAGGAGGAGGAGAAGAGACCAGTGAAGGAGCCAACTAAACCCGTCGATTTCGACAAATAAAATGCGATTTCTAGCGGAATGCTTCGGAAGAGGCGGCAACGCAAGTGCGCTCCATTGGATTAGTCCGCTTCACAACTTAACCTATCTGAAACTAGGAGAACGAGGGAGATCGAGAAGGGGGGAAGAGGGGGATTACTGTATCCTGTACTCGTATGGATGTCTGATTAGTGGACGGAAATCGAAGACACCGTTCCGGATGAACCGATCGTACTTTTCTGTGGTTGGTGTCACGTACATCTTCTCGTATATCCGATTCTGAGATGAAAGGAAGAGTTCGAGAACGAAGGGCTTCTGGTGTTGTACCTGGACATTGGGAAGGGCGGCAATCGACGGATCGTTGTGGTAGTTGTTTGTGGAAGCGAGACGGAGGAATTGGCTCAGTGGGATGGAGAAGGCTGCAAAAACTGAGGAGTTGAGGAGGAACTGGAAGCAATTTGTAGCCGACTGGTGGCAGCCAGACTACTTTCGAATTCAGAATGTTTTAGAACTAGAACGTTTTTGATGAGTTCAGAAAGAGCACGAGACCGATGGACTCACCACTCATGAAGACGTAGAACAAGCAGAAGATGAGTCTGTGCAATCGCATTTCGAAGTCAACCTGCAAACGGACACTGTCTTGTCTGGAGGGCTCCGACCGAAGAGAAGAGAACAGAAAGTGACTCAGAAACGGAACGACTTCATTTTCGAGTGCATTCTCTCCCCCCAACCGACCACGCCCCCTTCTGGAAGGAGGACCCCGGAAAAGAAAAAAGAGATAGAGGGGGGGGGGGGGGGGGGGGATAAAGAGAAAGGGGGGATGACGGGCAGAAGAAAGTGGGGTGCGGGGGCGAAGAAGGCGAAGCAGAAGGAGAATGTTCCGGCAGGCCCACCGCCCTTGTGTTTCTCGTCTTGATTGAATTATCAGGTTTGCATGGCCAACGGAAACATTAGTTTCGGAGGAGGAGAAGAGAAGATTTGGTGCGTGGACCGAGGGTGGGAAAGTGCCAATTGCGTGGTGTTGTTGTGGAGGTAAACGAGAAAGGACTCAGTAGTATACACGGGCGGAAACAGGAGAAGAAAGCCAAACGAACCGCTACTACAGGTGATCGACGGTTGTTTTCGTCTGAATCGCGCCTGAATTTCTATTTTTGAAAGTCCAAAGCGAGATCATGAAAGGTAAATGGTTCTGACCCGAAATGGCCGAGCAGTTGGAAACGAATGAGATCTGGTTTTCTGCGGCCAGTAGTTCAGTTTCGAGTATTCAGGTCAATTGTGTTATCGAGGGTGTGAGTTGATTATCGCTGAGCTCAACTGTTATCAGTGACCAGATTAAGGCGATACTCGGAACCACCTACTGAACAGTCGGAAGTGCTCACGGAACCTGCCACTAATCAAACTAAACACGAAATGCTTCGTCATAAGCGATCTGCGTGGAGGAAAATCATCTGGAAAACGACGCCCTCGCGTCGTCTCCTCTCTCATTTATCGCGCTACGAAATGTGCCTCCAATCGGGCGATTACGTCAACAAAGGCAGAACAAGTACCGAGTGGACAATAAATATTTGTCAACTCAGCTGGAATAGAATGAATCCGAAATCCAGGGGGGAGTAGGCGTCCAGGGGAACTGTTCACAATGGGAAACTCTCGATGCTTGATCTCATTCGCCTTAGAGCAGCAGGTGGTTAGAAATCCAAGATCGCCCCGCTAATCTACGTAATAGACATTGAACCGAGACACCTGGAGGCGAGAAGTTAAAGATCTTCTGGCGGGTAATTGGGAATTCTGTCGAAGACCGCCTACCAGAAGGAGAGTGTCTGTGACATTTTCAAAGTAATTCCACTAATTGTCTCTCTCTTTCGAAAAGAAGCGAATGAGATATCAAAGGTTCACGAAACGTCGTTTGCCGCCGTAAATGTGCGAGTGACAATCCATGACAAGCCTGGGAGAGAGTGCCTGGTACCCGCCCCACCGTCCCGAAATACTTGTGCCAGACGTTTTCCCATGCAAGTTCCTCGTTGACCGCCACGTCACAGGGCCGCCGACAATTAGAAACGCTCTTTTCTCCGAAATATCCATCTATTTGCAGACATAATTGTGACTGTGAGAAGAGAGGAAAAGAGCAAGTTTAGGGGAGAAGAAGAGGCTGCAGAAAGAGACTTTGGTCGGAGTGACGGGGTGATTCAGACTACAAATGATGTAGGTTCCGACTGGAATCCAGTGAAATTCAAGTGGACTCGAGGGCCGGGAAAAGTGCCAGAATTACACGTCACGGTAACCTAATTAACGTCTCCTCGCTCGAACTTTCCGGGAAGACAAAGTTCGCGGAGGGGCCACGAGTAGCGACATTTCTCACAAATGGCAATGAGGAATTGGAGTCGTCTGCAGGGTTTGAAGAGCACAATTTGTGATCTACTGATGGATTCGAAGAACGAAAGAAAGGTTTGCACGTGGTCTGAGGATGAGAACCGAAAGTGCTACATAAAGGTTGTTGGATTTGCAGATGAGGTCATAGACGGGAAACATGACAGTCGTTCTCTTGAATACAGAACTACAGTATTCACTTGAGAAGAAATCGACGAGTTTCTACCGTGGGCTACAGTAGTAATGCAGAGGACGCGAATCCCGTGTTTCTGAAGAAGAGGCACCTTCTTTATATACTGGCTCCGTGATGTCTGAGTCTAGACACTGTCACGATGGATCTGAAATAGGCAGACTGATGCGTCTGGTTTTTGTTCGTTTCCCTCCAGAAGCCACTCCGGGAATCAGTGTGACAACCTGCAGAGAAACGGCCAAACGCGCGGACCAAATGCCAAAATCTCTCCCTCTATCGCGGAATTTTGCACTGAAAAAGCGAGGGCGGCGATAAATATTCGATGAAATTTGGCGGATGTCCCTCGGAGACAAGGTGGAAAACGGGAGGAAACGGAAAAGGAAGAGCATCGGAATACTGTGATTGGGAGGGGGGGGGGATATTGGGGATGCACGGGGGATCACATGGAAGTTTTCGGGGGGCAACATGACGATTGGATGATGAGGAGAAGGAGGAGGATGACCACCCGCTAACTGCATCAAAGAGCGGCGGAATAGTTGAGTGGAAGGATGAATGAATGTACACTTTGAATTCAAATGAAGAGACAGAAAACAAGAAGAAAGAGATAGCGGAAAGGATAAACAGACTGGTGGTGTGTGTGTGTCGTAATAGGTACATTTGCCATTTCAAAGTCAGAGTTATTCTGGGACGACTCGCACTCATAATTCATCAAGTATTTTGCCCCGAGTTTTCAACCACACGACTACTCGAGACGCGACGGCTTCTCCTTACTCATTAGGGCGTGGGTGGTGGTGGCGGCGGCTGGACGAGGGCACATATGACAAGAGAGGTCAGGCTGCGAGTGGATAATGATGATGATGATGAAGTCGGGAGGAGGGGGAGGAGAGTGTTCCCGGATGGAATGCTCATCTCACTGACAACTGTCAACATAGTTCTAAAACTGGCGTCAGTGTACTCTAGAACCCACTGATCTCATCTTTCTGCTCGTTAGTTTGGATGCTTCTAATCGGGCATTTTTCAGAGAATACTTGTTCGTGAAACTGGATTGCGAAGCTGCCTGTCCGCTTCAAAATTTGAATCACGAGAACCTGGGAAACGAAGTGATTACAGCCACAGGTTCAAGAGCAGACTCAAGTTGGGCGTTGTTTATTTGGTAGATCATTTGAGATCAGTGAATGAGTCATTTGCATGATGATCCATTCCATTGGGGTTTGAAAAGTGATCACATGCAACTTATCAAATGATTCTCAACCGAGGAGCACTGAATGATTGGGTCTCTTGGTCTAAATGTGCAGAAAAGAGACAAGAAACAACTGAAAGACACGTTGATAGTTCCTGAAAAGGCGAGGAACAGATATGTGTTGGGATGTGTGATGAAGTATTAAGAGTTTACAGTACGAGTCTCTATGGCGAACTGAGAACCTTGAATAGTGGGACTTCGCAGTAGTCGTCGGCCCATCACAGAAAGTGCGAACGCTGACGAAGGAAACAAACGAAGACGGCAGACGAAGTGAGCGAGAGAGGGAGACGCGGCTCTAGATCAGCCGCTGAAATCGTAAAATCAAAGAACTCCTCCTCGTCGAAACCGACGTCATGCTCCTCGTCCGGAGCAACAATCGTATTTTGCGGAGGGAGGAAGCGGGTGTGAAATGAGGAATCAGTGCAACGCATCTCCTCTCCTCGCGCTCTCCTTTTTTGCTGTCATCCAATTTTCATTGTGTTCTCGCCTCCTGGCCGTTTTCTGCTGGAAATAGAATCCTATTTTGGTTTTTGCAGCTCTCGGGGTGCCTTCTCCTCTGTTAATCCCTCTCGGGACCCCGCCGTTAGGTAATGAGACGAGACAGTGTGCAAGTCAGAGAGACGCAGTGTGCGAAACGGACGAAACGATGACGACACGGCCAACACAATCTGGATTGCAGGAGGAGAAGCAAGACGAGAAACACGTCATCCGATGTGGAAATCGAATGAAAACATTTGGCAAGTTGCAGAATCTCCACGTGGCAGTGGAAAACGAAACGTTTCGAAGGGAAAAAGTGTGTGTGTGTGTGGAACCATGTCGCACCTCGCTTTCCAACCCTTTTAAATGCGTGGGAAACGTTTCACTGCAGACCAAAAACCAAGAGAAGTGTCTGTCTGCTGGAAGGGTGGACTGGAAGTGGGGGAATTCGTGGAGAACGGGGTCCCTCGGGAACATTCGATGCGAGTGGGACTACAGAGAATGGACTGTCAGTGGAGCACTTCGAGAGCATCTACAGTAACCCACGTGAGCCTAGAGTGAAGGGCTGCTGTCTGAGTAAGAACGCGGGTCGTGTTAATTCGGAAGTCTCTCTCTCGATGAAATCATCGCAAACAAGACGCCGTCTCCTTCCTCCCATTGACGATGCCAATTAAGCGGAGTTTACATGTGTCACTCATCACCTCACATCATCATCATCATCATCAGAATGAGCACATCACAGTCGTAGTATTTTTAACTTTTTTTTGAAAAAAAGATTCGTCATGCATCCTGGAGAGATGAAGAATGCAACGGATTGTCGTATATTTTGTGTCTTTTTCGGACGGAAATTAAGGTGGCATTGGGGCGGATGTGGGGGGAGTGCGGGGCGGATGAAGTGGCGGCAACAACGATCGAATGGGAATCAGTTTATTTTCAACACACACAAGAGAAGTTAGCACTGTCACCACTGATTGGCGATCACCATGTAGGCGGGAAGACGTTCCGAGTACGGAACCACCTGGATCACTCCGTACGCGTTCTCGTTCGTCGCGATTTCTGAAAACATACATTTTCTGGAGTCCTGAATTCTTCAATGAAGTACGGAAACGGGTCACCACTTGAAGTTGGTCGCAAAAGCATAACTTCAACAGTTATCCAAGTGTCACAAAACCCCGTTCGAAAGAGATTCCATCAAAACCGCATGGTTACTCTCTCTCCTTATGACTATCTCTGCTAGTGTTCATTGCTCCGAAACAGCTCTCAACCGTTCTTGATCTACTCGTGATCAGTCAGTGACCATCAAAGTGCATTTAGCCGAGCACAAAGATATGCACACTAATTCGTTTGTTATCTCTACTCTACGTCATTTTGTTACTTGTTGCCACGTATTAATGACGCATCTGACACGTCGTTCGATCTCAGAATGTGTGAGTTGAAGGGGTGAGGAGGGGGTGAAAGAAAGCGAGTTGCAGTACAATTCAGCAGTTGTCTATTATTTCAAAAGCAACGGAATCTAGGAAATTGGGAAACCAAGATTCGTGGAAGTGATAAACTCTTTGTGTTGTCGGTTCCGAAGACGTTTCCCATCTTCGAAAGCTCTCTTTCCCCCGTCCTACTTCCGTGTCTGGCCGAGAAACGTACGCAAAAACAAGCACACCGTTACCTCGGAATATTCTCTTGAGATCCGTTTGACTTGGAGCCGGCATCGCTGAGCACACTGCCAACGACAGCATTGCCACCATAAGCACTTTGAATATTCTGAAGAACTGCGGATGATGAGGGAGAGGGATCGAAACTCACAAAGCGTTCATCATGCGGTTGCCCAAAAGTTTGGTCGCCGAGTCAGCCTCAAAGGCAACGCGAGGCTAATCTGGAAATTGAATTGGAATGAAATCGGGAGGGGACGACGACGACGGAGAAGAAGAAACGAATTAGAGAGAAGATGTTTGCGATTCATCGAGAAGAGACTGATTTGTGATAGAGAAACCGAGAGCAGGGAGAGCATTGGGGGGAATGAGAAAAGAGTCGGAGGAGTGGTTCAATTGGACACTTTATCGGTTTGAAACGACCGAGTTAATAGGAATTGGGCACGTGACGATGGTCATCAAACTGACACATATGGGTCCGAAGTGTTGTGCTTTGACCGCAGAGGGTGCACTTCACCGGAAATTGGGAAACGGAGAGGAGTCCGTCTTCTGAAGTCTCTGGGGAGGTGAGATCGGAATCATGATGGGAACGAAGGTACAGCTTCAAAAGACCCAGTTGATAGATACAAATGGAGATCGTAGAGTTTCAATGAAGCCCCGTATCTGTGACTTTATACCATCGTGTGTTGTTCTTTCTCGTTTTAAACGGGAACAATCAGGAACTAAAAGAAGGGCTTCCCCCCGAGAGAACACAACATTTCTGTTGTGTGATTCCAGTTTCTGGTTGCTCGCGGGGCTTCGAGAGTGTTCCAGAACAGAGCATTCGGGAGTGTCGGCCGGCGAGCAACCTAAAATAACGAAACATGGATAAATGGGATGACGAGGATAAGTGCAAACAAGTAGATACTCGGAACGGAAACAAGCACACAACAATTTGCGTCTTTTTCTGGAGTCTTTCGTCTAGAAAAGCCGCCCAACCACCGCCTCCGTCGTCTAAAAAAGAGATGGCGTCGAACCGATTTATATAGTAGTTGGGGGTTATTAGTAACACGAATATACGTTTTCAGTACACTTTCTAGTACAAAACGAGTTTCGAAACGGCAATTGCGAGAGTGTTCAGAAAACAAACAACTGCGTGTGGTACCTTCACCTGCCCACGGGGCACTCGAAAGAGCATTACTCTGATAAGGACTGATAACAGAAGAGTCACATGAGGAGATCAGAAACCTTCTCCGGAATGAATGCCAAACTCTCTCTCTCTCTTTTTCCGCTTTCGAATGCGGATTCTTTGAATTGGATACTGAAAAATGTTGACATCTGACATGTGAAACGGCGCCGAATTGCGAGAGCCAGCCCCCCAGATGGACATCGAAATGATGAGGAGCTGCGGCTGCTCGCGTAGAGTGCACACACGCAATCGGTGGTGACGTCACGACGGCCGGGTACTGTAGCTGGCTCTCTTGCTCCAATGTGCAAGTTTTCTCTAGAGTGTGCAAGAGAAAATCGAGTTTCATCAAGAAATAGAGCCAAAATTGCGTGTTCTTTTTTCAGTTCGAAGGAGATTACCGAGTTTGCGATTGGTGTTCAAGGTTCATTGCAAGCTCTTTTCGGTGCTTTTTTCAGGGAATGGACAATTTGTGAAGGGGGCCACAGACGACACTGAGCGGAATGGCACATACACTGAAGAACTGATCTACCACCGATGAACGGGGGAAAGTTCGTGGCGGAATACATGAAAACGGGGACAAACCGCTGTCTGGAACTGCGTCATATATATATAGCAGAACGTCTGGTGAATGCCAAGTATACGTGCGTCTCCGGAGAACTGTCTAGCCGATTCGGGGCGGCGGCGTGCGATTCGGGGAACCCGAGTGTCGGATGTCAGAATCGCGTGCAGAGATCTTCGGGAGCAACGGCGGAGTGAGGAGTCACATGTTTTCGTGCTCGCGGAGCTCGTAATTTGTAGTTTCCGATTCAATTAAATGATTTTGTCGGTGGGAGAGGAGGAGGAAGAAGACTCGAGAAGACTCTGGAAAACAGAAAACAAGAAGAGGACGTTCTTTTTGTTAGATTGACTTTATTCATTAACTGCAGATTGCGATCGAAACGATTTTCAAAAGTTGGTTTTGTTTTCAAAGAGAGAGGGTTCGGGAGATCAACACTGCCCGGGCGGTCCCTTCCAGATCACGTACAGTACGTCGAATCCGACGACACTGGTGACGTGGAAGAGGTCCGGGCATTCGGGAGAGAGTGGACTAGAGTTACTGGGGAATTGGGATTTTCAGATTCTAAGGTTCAAAGATTAGGTGTTTGATGACGAAAACACTGTGATTACACTCTGATTAGACACCTGCGATTAGCATTTGGTCGATGATAAAGCTGAGGTATAGTTAAAGTTTTCGGGAGAAATGGATTGAAAACAAACGGAATGATAACTGGTTGGACAGGTGAATACGAACGGAATACGAAGAGAATCGAGCACAACCGAATAATAAGAGAGAGAAGGAGAGTTCAGTGAGAGAAGGGAAACGAGATCAGTCAGAGAGCAATGATTGTCTACCAGATAACACATTTATCTGTGGGATTCATGAAACTGTCCGTCGGGCACTTCCACGCATCCGCGAATTCTCGAGAGTTCTGCAGGGAGCCGAGCATTCTGAAAGAGTCGTGCGTTCGAGTGCTCACTGCGCCGCCTAACTCACCGTATTCTCTCCTCCATGTGTGGCTGTAAGTTGTAGCTCTTCGACCGCAGAGCACACCATCCTTGCGCGTAGGCGAGGAAGAACAGCTGGTCCTGGCTGTACTTCTCGAGTCCCGGCATCCGGGTGGAAGTCTGTCTTCCGTTCGCCTTCCATGCCTGAAACCCTTCCCGTACTCTCTTTCGTCACTTGATTCCGATACCTCGTAGGCTACTTTGAGTCCAACGTGATCCGCAATGTTCTCGTAAAGTCCTTCTTTGGCGGCGGTCATCTGAAAATGCTCATTTCGAGGACCGAACGAGTATCTCTGAGTACATCGTGTGTTTCCATGAGTCCTGCGTACTGTTTTATGAAGCATTGCTCTCGGCTCTTGAAGCGACGAACTGATTCAGTGCTCCACCAAGTTCCCAGATTTCCAGTTGGTCCGTGAAGTTTTCCTGAACACCAGATGAATCATCTTTTGATCCTTTTCCCTGTCAGAATCTACATGTCCCACTGCCACGTCATCTTCTGACACCTTCTGCCCACAGACGCTGTCAACACGTCCACTTCCTCGTGTCTCTCACGCCCTCACGTCACCATTTACTTTCATTTCCAGCCAGAGCCAACAAACAAAACCTCTAAACTATACTAGTTTTCTCTCGCCTTTGCGTGGGATGCCGCTGATGAGTCTTGCCAAAAATAGGCGAAATTAGGAGGAGCCGGGGGGGGGGTGTCTAATTAGAGCTCGCGTGTGCGTGTGTGTTATGTGCCTCTCCCCGCCCCTATTTTCGGAATATTCAAGCTTCTCCGCCGCTTTTTAGTCGTCCTCGCAAACGATTCAGATGACCAGCGAAAGAGAAGAAAGGCCGCGGAGGAGTCGAGGAGAAGCGGGAAGAAGGGGAGGCAGAGTTAATTGGAACTGCCCATGGGACAGCTTCAGTGGTCATTACGAGAGGAAGCCGGGATCGTTTAGAGTAGTGGAGAGAGCATCGAGCAACTCCTCGTCGAAAGGAAGGAAGTGCGGGGGACTGACGGCTGACAACGTACCTTGTCCATCGAAAGCGTGCGTAATCTCGTGACCGATGATTGTTCCGACGCCTGCGTAGTTGGCGAAACTGAAAATGAACTTGAGTTGACGGAAGCAAAAAGAGTCGAAACTCACTCAGTCTGTCGTTCATCGGCGTAGGGAAATCGGAGGGAATCGAACGGAATCTGGACCACGTTCCTCTCGTAATTGTGAGCTGGCACCGAGAGAGCAGGCCGAGTGTCGACCCAGTCCCTCGGGTTGACTGACACACGGAGACGTTGCACACGTTCTTTGTACACGGCAGCACTTCCGCGGATCATCGACCAGAAGAAGTTGTCTTGCAGGCGAACCGTCTCCTTCTCCATCTCAGTGTCACTGCGCATCGCATCCGGGAAGCCGATGAACGTTGTCATGTTGGTCACCTTGTCGACGACATTGTTGCGGGTCGTCGGGTCGGAGAAGATGTCGCTCGTCTCGACCATCGACTTGTACTCTTCGGTTATCCGATCGGCAATGTTCGCGACTATCTTCACATTCTGAAAACACGAGAACTCATTCAGCTTCTGCAAGAACGGTCTCTTACCGTTTCGGTGTGCTCGATTCCGTCAATTTTCCTCAAAATAGACGGCAAGGAAAGGGGAAAGAATCCGGAGATCCGGAGAACACAGAACTCTTTCCGCTGGCTGGGCGCTCCGGAATACAGAGCAACGGCCATCCAGAGGAGACCCTCTCTGCACTTGGGAGTGACGTAGGCGAGGTGGAACACGATGGTCTTCCACTTGACGTAGTTCTTCAGAATCGCCACTCCGCCCCTCGTCTGCTTCAGTCTGTCGATGATCGCCGAGAGGATCGGAATCCATTCAGTACCCGTTTTCAGAGCAATCGGCTCGTCGTACGAAAGGTTCTCGCCGACGAGTCGAGATAGAAAATAGTGCCAGTTGATCTGAAAACGGCGGACATGACGGAGGAGACAACCAGTGAGAACTCACGGCTGGGGCGATTTCCTGAAGATCTCGCAGTTTCAGAACAGTGTACCGCTCCTTCTTCTCTTTGTAGAACTGAAAACACGGCGGTTGAAAGCCGTGAACACCCACAAAGGCCACTTACAGTCGATCCGGCAATGGTGATTTGATACTCGAGGAATATCATGTTGGCGATCATCATCCGCACCTTCTCGTCCTTCGAATCGAAGCCGAGCAAAGCGGCAAGCTCCTCTCCGACCTGCTGCAGAGCCCTCGCCACCGGGGGTCCTTCCACCTTTCCGTAGATCATTTCGGGAGTCAGTTCCTTGTGGTAATGGTACTTTTCCGGGGCCAGCAGAATCGGAAGTTGTTCGTAGATCTGAAGAAAATGGGGGTTTGCTGAGAGTGTTTCCAGTGTCTCTCACCGTTATCAGATGCTCCTTCGAGTCCAGGTAATTGACCTCAACTCCTGCCCAGAACAACGGAAACACGGTGTAGTTGAAGGCGCTGAGGATGATGTCCTCTATCTCGAATCTCCGCTTCTTCTTCGTCTCCTCATCCGGCTCAATCTCGAATCGTTCTTCTCGTTCCAGGTATCCCTTCTTCAATTCGGGCATCCATCCTCCCAACTCTTCCACGAATCGGCTCCAGATAGTGAGTCCTGTCTGTTCCAAAGTGTCCATGTCCATGCACTGCTCGTACATTCTCGCCGCCGCCCGTTCTCCGGAATTCCATGACAGAGAGTATGAGCCATCGTTGACTACAAACTGATTTCAAAAGAGGGAACGACGCCCGTGGTCACTCACTCTTCTGCATCGCTTGCACCATCTGGTCATGGGCGGTTCGTTGTGTCTCGTACAGTGTGTTCCATGAGTCGTACTTCAGATTCACCGTCTCGTTTATCCATCCGCCGCACGCGAACTGATAGAAGTTGTCGCACGGTTCGGCGTTCGTGTCGGCACGTTTCAGAAGACGTGCCGCCGTCATGACGCACGCTTCAGAAGTGCACGCTGAAGACGTCGAGATGAGAGAACGATGAATGATGATGATAGGAGAGTAACTCACGTAACGTCCGATAGTAGAGAACAGTGGCGATGGCGAAGCTGATGGTCACGAATAGAAAAATGAGAAATGTGGTGAGAACGAGGCAGGGTTTCGAAGAAGAGGAACCAACCGCCCCGTTGGACCGGCTGTTTTGACCTGTATCACGGAGCAATGAAGACGATGCTTGTTTTCCCTCTTCGAGAGATACGCCATTCTGAAACAAGGGAGAGTTGTGGAAGAGCGGGGAGGAGCACTGGGAGGGACCGTTGGGGGTACTGTACTCACTTCCGACCTTGTGGAAATGGCCACCGAGAGCTGCGAATCTCGGTTTTTGAGGATTTTATA
Organism: Caenorhabditis macrosperma; assembly: GCA_963932285.1. Taxonomy (NCBI): domain Eukaryota; kingdom Metazoa; phylum Nematoda; class Chromadorea; order Rhabditida; family Rhabditidae; genus Caenorhabditis; species Caenorhabditis macrosperma. The sequence continues at coordinate 8,905,037 of OZ010621.1, read as the reverse complement.
GATGTGTCGCCGACTTTGGTTCGGGATCATGTTACCAAAGAACAGCGGAAGGGGAAGGAATGAAGTGGGGGGAGATCAGACGGAGGACTCCGTGGATACAAATGAAATTGTCTTTTCGTCTCCTCCGGGTACAAAGGAGAGATCACATCGACTGCTCCCCCCGGAGAATACGGTAGTTTCTTACCGAAAACGACTGAATCGACGTGTCTTCTGAGGCAGTCAACAGCGGATTCAGAGAGCTGTAGGAGCGCATCTCGTGCGACAGACTCCTTTGTAATTTCTCCAATAACCTCGTCATTATTTTCCCTCTCTCTCTGTATTGTCTGAAACGGCGGAGAAAGTGAAAGTGATAAGAGATATGAGGAGAGGAGGAAGAGGAGGCATCAAGTGATGACGACACAGGCCTGCAGCAGCAGCAGAAGAAGAAGAAGAAGCGGGGGAAAAGTTGCAAGGGAGTGTGTAACAACAAGCGAGGCAAATGTGTCAGATTCTTGAGGGTGGAGGTGGTGGGGGAATCATTGAGAGGCGATTTCGAAAGTGACACACGTGCCCAAGTGATTCACTCAGCTGATTGTCAGCCACTGATCGGATGGGCGTTCTGAATCGCAGAATAGGTCAACGAAACATTCTGAGCTAGGTGGATACGGTAGCTGACTGAAGCACTCCGATTTCGGCACTTCCCTCTCTGGACTGCCGAGGGAACGTCAAACGCTTTTACTAAAATAATGTCGAAATAGTTCAATTTCTCGACATTGTGCGACAGTGAAAAAGGCTTCTGGGTAGGTACTCACGAGAGAACGCTGCGAGGCCCTCTGTCGAAATGTCACTATTCTCTTCTGTTTCAGTGTTACGGTATAAACTTCCGAACTCTTGACTAGCAGAACGGTGTTACTGTAATTGGCTTCGAACACTCAGATTCCTATTCAATGAAACACTGACTGACTCATAACTAATCCACTCAGAAACACGGAATGATCCATCCGATTTGAACTACATCCACTACATCAGGTTCAGTGACTCATTCGCCAAACTGGGTGGGGGGCTGAAGAGGCATTGTACCAGAAGGCATAATCAACCGAATGATATGAGACGAAAGGAAGCTGGAAGTGTGATGTCACTCCAAAACACAGCCACCGGAGACTACCCAAATCGCCATAATTACACGTCCGTCTCCAGAATCACATCACTCGCTTTGCCTCTTCTCTCCGCTCTCTCTCTCCCACACTCCTCGCATCGCATTTTGTTATTTTTCGATTCGACTGGCCCAATTCAATTAATTCTCATCATGGGAAATGTGAAAATCGGAACAAAATACGTGAGAATTGAGGAACACGAGTGACGGGATCCTGATATGATCTGTGATAGAAACGGACGGGAATAGAGGCGAGAGACGGATCACAAAGTGTCCGAAATAGCACATCGTGACGGAGATAACCTCATTCGCCTCCTGATTTCTGATATTTTATGGGTGAGCTGGCATGGCGGAGGGATAGAGGTGGTTTGTTTGGCATGGCTCGTCGATCACTGAGTCATCAAAGTGGACACTACAGTTGGGAAGCACGGCTTATGAGCAAGAACATTTGGAGTCTAGTCCGTATTCCTGAGCAACTGAAAGAACGTCTTCTGGAGAGACCTGCTGGTGCGGTTCCTACGAAAAACGAAATGAGACACTTGGATCCCATTTTGAGTGTGTCGAAAATGGGCCCAAAAACATATTAATATGCAAAGAAAGACGAACGAAAAGATGAGAAATTAGCATAAAGCGGACGATGGAGTAGTCCTACGGAGAATACGGATGGTGCGGAAGGGGAGAAGAACCGAGCATTCATTCGGTGAGAGCTCAGGCGGCGGGAAAGAATCCCTGCGTTGGTACAGCAACTGTACCGTTCCCGGGAACAATTGTTCAGCATCCCGGGGGATTTTTTCCGGTACCTGATCGCCTGAGAGGAAGTGTCGTCCAATCGGGTGCACAGTACGCAATCATCCGGATGGAACTACAGTAGTCGTCTTCTCGTGATTTCTATTTACATTGGATTCGAACAGATTGTGGAGTTTCATGGGGGTGTCTAGCCCTGCTGACCACCACGGTCTTCCGTGAAACAGAGCCGCAAATCGGCACGTCATCCGGATGAAAAATAGAAAAACCGGCGCCATTTTCCGAGAATCTGCTCAATTTCGAAAACAAATGGGAAACTCATGAATTGAAAATTTGTCCTTCTCCTCCTCTTCAGCGGCAAACTTATTCGGAAATCTGGATGTGGCAGGAGGAGAAGACGAGTGGCCGAGTTTTGCAAAATTAATAAATTGAAGAGGCAGCGAAAAAAGAAAGAAAAAATGAGTGTGGAAGAAGGAAATGAATGGAGGGAAAGCTCATGGAGCAGTTGAGGAGTGGCACAAAAACAAGCGACGAATCATTCGAAGGGGGCACACGGGGGAAAGGAGCCGGGGGGGAATCGAATTTCGGCGGCCAATTGGTGAATTTGATAAATGGGGGGTTAATATCAATTGGCTGGTTAGTTAGTGAGTGAGTGAAACCGATTAAGACATGACGTATCGGGGGGGAGAGCCAAACTACATGGATGGAAAGATCGCCGAATGGATTCTGAATGGGTTGACGTCAAGGACTTGAGATCAATTGGGAGTTGTCTCAGGAGCCTCTCCGGAGAGCGCCCTACCGATTGGGAGCCGTCGAGCCGGAACGACACAATCGAATTGGGCCCATTTCCGACGCCTGTCCGTCTAAAATAGTGTTCGAGAAAACGCAGCACGTGCATGTTTTCGGGGGCGGAAAGTGATGGGTACTCACTCATAAAACGCCTCGACTCCAGATTTGTGGAATTCCCCCCTCAAAAAAAGGGACTGACGGATGGAAGAGAGTGAGTGAAATGGAGAAGAACATGACACTCTGTGCTGCCAATAAATTGGACATTTCATTTATTTTGCGGGTGGAAGAGGGGACGAAACGAGAGCTTTTCCGCCACCCGGGCGGCTCCCACAAATTGCTTTCTTTCACTTTTATTCGTCTCCACGGAGGAGATCTGGAAATGAGGTCTCTTCCAATTAGATGACGTCATTCTGAGCAATATGTTATTTTGTAGCGGTTTATGAACTAATTCAAGGGGGAGAAGAAGAGAAGCGATGGAATCTCAAGGACAGTCGGGGGGAGGGTTACTGTAGATGACGCAAATTGACTTACATCTGAGCAAACGAGTTGAATGAGGAAGATGATGAATCTGTTTTCATATTTTATGAAATTCGATACTGTGGAGGCGTGAGAACTTTGTCTATTTCTATCGCAGTTTCGACTGTGGGCGGTATGAAATGAGACCCATCAAAAGAGAATCTTCCGGTTTTTCGAGAATCAAAGAGCTCTGCAGATGATGTTCAAATGAGCATGGAGGCATCGAAAATCAACGACATTCTCCACAATCTCCTTTGGTTCTTGGGGAGAGAAGTCACTAATGTCCACTCTGAAGAGCTTGCGTGGAGTTTGCGAATCGGTCACAGCAGGTGTCGGAAACCATTGAACAAGGGGTAGAAGGTGTCTTCCAGAGTGGTCACTCTGACTCCAGGAGTAACGTCAGAGACAGAGGAAGGGGAAAGAGTATCGGTTTGCAGGACAAGAAGAAGCGGATTTCGTTACACAAGGAAGTCTTTTTTTGGATTCCCCCCGTCTATGTACAGTAACCCGTGGAGTTCAAGTGGAGAACACGGACTGGCAACATTCGAACAGGAACACAACTTTTTTTGAATGGGCACGGATTACCGGAAGATTATGACACTGATGACGAGGGGGACAGGGGGAGAACTGTGTACGAAAATACAACAAATCACGTTTTGGGTGAGAAGAAGGGGTCTCTGTGGTCTCGAAATGTGTCCCCTTCGGCTGCTGAAAACTGCCCCCCCCCCCCCTTCCGTTTCTCTCTCTCTCTCTCTCTCTCTCTCTCTCTCTCTCTCTCTCTCTCTCTCTCTCTCTCTCTCTCTCTCTCTCTCTTCTATCAGTGTCACCGTCTTCGTTTTCTTTGTTTTGACAATTTGAAACGGTGAGAAGCGGTGAGAAGGGCAGCATTGGAATGATGAGAGGGAACTGGTTCAGAGGCAAACAGAAGCTTCCCAAGTGGACACGCGCCGCTGATAGGTGTGGTCGGTGGCGTTTTTTCGAGAAATTCAAAGATGATAATGGGTGGAACCGATCGGGAAATAACTGATTTCTGATTGTACTCTCATGACTCGGTGATCTAGACGGGCGGTCTGGAAGTGGAGGTAGCAGCCAGAGAGCAACGGAACTGGAAGACTACGTCCACTTGGCTCAGAGCATGAGCAACTATTGTTCTGCACTTGGCACCGGGCCAACTACTGCAGAATTCATTAATCAAAATGGCAGCTGATCAGAATAGAATTGCAGGAAAGTTCAAAAGAGCGCGCTTGGAAAGCCGTCGAACTTTGAAAGTGCACGCTTTGCATCACGACCACGTGCCAGCTGATCACGTGCCGACGATTCTGTTCGGTTCCCTCCGTACCGCCCGATTTGTCGACGACGTCATCGATGAGAGATTGCGGCGGATGGCCGATTGGAAAGCGAACAATAACTCAGCAACGAGAGAGAAAAAGGAAGAAGGAGAAGATGTTGATTGATAGGACCATTCTGATAAAGGCAATGTTTGATATTGATGAGCGGTGCGGAGACAAATTTAGCGTATCGTTAGAAGACACATTCGGTATTCTTCTGACCATATTTTGTAGTCTTGGCGCGGGGCCAAGTGTCGTCAGCACGGGAGGGAAGGGAGGTCTCCCCTCCGGTTCAGTTCGGTTGCAAGATGGTCTACAAACCACTTGACTCTCGTAATTGATGACGTGGCACCACCGCACGTGACGTAGTAGATTGGGAGAAGGGGAACCTTGAGTGAACCTGCGTCTCTTGCAGCCGTTTTGCAAGGAATCGGGAGAACGATCGGAGGGCAGATGACGTCTCTCTCTCTCTCTCTCTCTCTCTCTCTCTCTCTCTCTCTCTCTCTCTCTCTCTCTCTCTCTCTCTTTCACTCACCATAATCCTTGAAATATCCGCATCCGTAACAGAATTCCGTCGACTGATCGCATCTGCTTCGCCACCGCCACTGCAGCGCCGCCCTTCTTCGCAACGGCTCGTCTGCAACAAATCACTGTTTCGATGGGGAGAGAAGACGGCTCCGAAGAGCAAGACAGTTTAGTTACAGCCGCGAAGGAAACTGTCAAAACGAGTATTGGGTGGTGGAGGAATTCAAAAACGGATAAGTATGTGCGGGTGCGCGTGCGTGTTGTTGCCTCGTCGCCCCGAGGACACCCCAGGGACAGTTCCATCATCGTGCCGATTTGGTGGCACCCGACGAGAGGACACCCCACTTTTTGTCGGCGGAAACGCAAGAGAGGCGCAAGAGATTTCCGCGCGCGCGCCCCGGGCCTTCTTTGGGTTGTGATGGACTCGCGAGTTGAGCAAAAAGAGGAAAGTGAGGGAGGGAGAGGGCGGGGAAGGGGCGAGTGGTTCAGTTCCGGGTGCATCCTCTTTTGATTGACGTGGCATTTCGGGGACTTCTGAAGGAGAAGAAGGAGATGATTCAGGAGTGGACGAATCAAAGTAATACGAGCAGGTTGCATCGCACAGCTCAAGTGTCTGGTCCGTTCATGTAAGTGGTTCAGATGTCTCTTCAAGTTCTCTTCGGAAGAAAACAAAAGTTCCCTCACTTCCAATCGTTTCTCATTCGGGCCCATCGCAACTGTTCTCATACATCTCCCCCACTAGAACACAGATTACTGTAGGCGTCGGTGTGTGGTTCCTTGGAAACTCCCCCCGAATACGGGGAGCTCTCAATCCAACAAACAAGTGGGAGAATCCCAAAAATATTCGCCCACCATCTCCTTCTTCTTCTTCTTTTTCTTTTCGTCTCATTCTGATGACGTGGCATCGACCACTAGGTAAATATAAATAAAGACCGAAAGAGGGCGGAAGATGCGAAATGGAATGAAAATTTGAAGAATGAGGGTGGAGATGAGGAGATGTTGATGACGTGGCACCCCGAAAAGAGCACGTTTCGAGAATGCACCAACAAGAAGAAAGACAAAGGAATTGAGTTATGAGTTGTCGAAGAGGAGTGACGTGCTCTTCTGGAAACGAGACGGACGACAATGGATACTGTAGCGGCGACGACGAGGACGACGGAGGAGGATTCAAAGGATTTGCCATCGAAATGTCACTCATTCGGCGCCCGGAGAGAAATGATTAGTCTAGACGGAGCGAATAAAAACGAATAAATTCATATTGCTCTCCTAGAGATTTCCGAATAAAAAACGGCGGCGGAGAGCGAAAGAATGAGCAACATTTTATGTGTCTGTCTCTGGAAAACGCGAGAATTCCTTCGTTTCGTTCGCTTTTCCACTTCCGATTCGCCGCTGTTTGTGCACCTGTACACACACTTTTTCACAGGAATTCCAGAGAAAAAACGAAAGAAAAAGGAGACGAGTGGGGGGGAGAAAAGTTGCGAAAGGAATTAAATGCCAAGGTCCGAGAGGAGGAGGCGAGGAGGCGGCGAATTAAAAAAGGGGCGTGGCCGACGAGTGGACAACAATTATCCGCGCGAAAGAGCCGTGATCAGGAGCAGCAGCCGAGAGCAATTAGGAGACAGCGGTGCTGCTGCTGCTGCTGGATAACACTCGGATGCGTTTAGGTGACGTCGTCAGAGACTTCTGGAGGAGGCGACGTCGAGGAATTTGGGAAGGATCGGAGATGAAAAGATCACCGACACTCTCGACGAGAGAGGACTGTTTCCGTGTCAGCGAGTCTCGAAGGGAGTCAGTTGCCAAGCGATAGACATCGTGCATTCGGGCCCTGAAGCTGTCAGTGGCGTCATCGTCGTGATCATCAGAAGTGCCCCAGCAGACGACTAATCGCGCGGAGGAATGTCTAATGAACCATCAAAGTTCCCCCGAACACGTTGACGGATCTCACACAAACAAACTAAACTGGGGGGGGGGGGCTATTATGACGAGTGTCGCATATCATTTCCATTTTCAGAATTCTCCCCTTCTTCTCATCAGAATTCAGAAACGAACGGGGGAAAAAGAGAGAGAGAGAAATGAAAATAGGGGAGAAAGAAAGGAAGACACCAATTGACACGTCAAACTCTCCCCGGCTTAGTCACTGGAATTCGGAAGGGAAAAGGTGCCAAAATGTGTAGTTGCAGAAGAAGAAAAAGGAGAAAAAGGAGAAGAAGAAGAGGAGGGGCCGCAAGTGGTGATGAGGTAGTAACACTTTTAATATGCAATTGCTCTGGAGGAGCATCATCAATGAAAACACTTCATTCGCCCCGAGAAGATGAGCGAAAACGAAGAAGAAGAAGACGGAGGAGGAGGATGAGGAGAAGGACTTGAGGGTGGAACTGGAAAACGACGGACACGTGAGTAGCTGATCTTCTTCTTCTTCTTTCACGTCAACCCACGTCACTTTCCGTGTCACCAGATCAAGTGCTACACGTCTTCTGAAAGTCTTCTGAAGCACGAAGAGCACTCGAATCACGGTAGCAGCGGTGCGGAACAGTGGAAAAGGTGAGGGAGGAGGAAGTGATGTCAGTACGACTACGGTAGGCGAATGATCTGTGTGATCACTCGGTGAGGCTTCGAGAAAGCAAGTTCGCTCTATCAGACACCTCCCGTAGAGCGAATTTGTTGCACACTCCGCAATCAAACAAAAAACTCTTGCGCACTTTGCAGAAAAAGAAAAACTTAGTGACAGTCACGCGACAAAGACAAAGTTTTTCACTAAAAATTCCACGTAAATCGTATCAATTTTGTCTCTTCGTTACGGGACCCGCCGAGCTTTTTCTTTTTCTGTCAGGTTGTGCGCCGAAGATTCGATCAGAATCGAAATTTAAATGGAACCGAAGCAATGAGGTTGCAAATAGGAACTGCCAACAATCGAACGTACGAAACTTTCCGACTAAGCTATGCGGTGATAGTCAATTCGAACAACTTCACAAACATTTCTTCTCGACCATCTGGTTAATATATTCTCCAAATCACCTCTCTACTCACCTGTCGTTTTTTGAATATTCTCAGTTTGGAGACAATCAGTAATATCAAAGTCCTCATTATCAATGATAATCTCCGTTCATTGGCCTCGTTCCACCGGTTTCCCCCGGCTCCGCCCACTTCAAACGGAACTAATCTACGCAAATGAGGGCCTAATCCTCCGTGAAGATAAAAACAAACGAGGTGTGGATTACCGCTTCAAAGTGTTTCGTTTTCCGAGAATCCAGTCGAGGGGCACGTCACTTTGGTGCTGGATGAGAATTATCACAAGGTTATCACAAATCAGAACGAAAACAATAGAGGACAATCGGCGATGGAGAAGGGTGTGCAGAACAAAAAAAAGAAACATGAGAGGGGATCCAGCTTGATCTCAACAACCGGCAGGACCCTCAAGGTCCGCCCCACTTTTTTGCCACCTACCAATTAGCAGGATGACAAATTACACATGACGTCACACGGGAGTCACGTCACATTCCTCCACGACAAGTGTGTCCTCCTGCGGGAGCCAGTGTGACGTAGCGGGGGACGAGAGAGCGAGAGGAATGATGAGACGCAGTGGTGGTGAGGGATGAGCCGACGTTGCAAAATATCACGTAGAACACCCCAGATTTCTGGTTTTTGGATAAATAATCGACAAAGAATCGAAACGAGTTTAATATGCATGCTTACAGTGTGATAAAACCCATGGCTAAGTAAATACGAACAATTATGGACTAGTTTAGTCGGAAGGCATCGATCCGGAATGTGTTTCGATCTTGTCCACCAAGCCGAATTTGAGCGCTTCCTGAGCACTCATGAAACGATCACGATCCAGCGTTTTCTCGATTTCCTACAAAATATTATGTTGTTTTTTAAAATTTTCTTTTTTCCTAGAAATCAATCAAAAGTGCGATTGACACTCACATCGTAGCTCATTCCCGTGTGATGAACATAAATTTCATTGAGTCTTCTTTTCAGCCGAGTGATTTCTTCCGCCCGAATAACAATGTCGGAGCAGGTACCCTGAAAAATGCATATTGAACACGCGCTCTTTTGAAGTCTGCATTTGCGCGTCGTGGTGTTCACTGTCACGTCAAATTGCAGACTGCAGTTAATAGAATTTGTTCTGCAAGTTGTTTTTTTGTTTCTTCGTGATATTCACTTCTTCCTAGTATAGAAATGTCCGGCGTGCAAGGAGGAACATCGAAAAAGAGCAGCAGTAAATCCGTAGCTACGAAGAAACTCATTATCAATGTAAGTGTTTCCCTACAATTACGTTTTCTTAAACATTTGTTTCAGGAATTCAAAAAGCGACTCAGGGACAACGTCAAATCACTCAATGATAATTTCTATCACATTGTTCAAGCTGCAAAGGTAAAGTAGCACAAGCATACTGCTGATTTTAACCCTAGAAAAGCTCCAGGTGAATACTGACGATAACGCGTACAAGAATCAAACGGGAAAAATGACCGAATTCTACACAACAAAGAACGAGATGGCGGTCCGTGCCCAACTTATGGTACTGCTGATTTTTTTAAAAGCTTAATCTATTCAAAATCAGGTACGCGCTTCTGATGAGCTTTTGAAACTGACGACGGATCTCAAAGAATTTCTGATTCTTCACGATTTTCATTTCCTCACACACAACATAAAACAGTAAGTTTTTTAGTTTTTTGGTTTCGATCAAAACCATGGTTTCAGAGCAGAGACTCAGTGCGAAGAAACTCTCAGGCAGCAAACGCAAATGCACAACTGCCTCGACTCCGATGTACAGAACTTGCTCTGCGATTTGGAGCGCGAAATCGGAGAAAATTTTTATCTGCGTCACACTTGATAAATTGTATATTTTGTAAACCCTGGTTTTTAAAAAGAGACATTCTGGGTACCTGCGCTCCTCCACTTGGCTGGTGCACCATGATCCGAGCATTCGGTAGAGCACTGCGCATTCCTTTCTCCCCTGCCGAGAGCAATAGAGAACCCATGGAAGACGCTTGTCCAATAACCCAAGTAGCAACAGGAGCACTGATCATTTGCATCGTATCGTAGATAGCGAGACCAGCAGTTACGCTGCCGCCTAAACAGTTTTGAGATGATGAGAGGTCCAAAAGAAATGGGCCGAACCGGGGATTGAACCCGGGACCTCTCGCACCCAAAGCGAGAATCATACCACTAGACCATTCGGCCGCGGAAACGGCAGATTTGATTTCAATTGACACCATTGTGTTTCATTTCGTTCCGCGCGGCGCAACGCGGAAAGAAACTTGCAAGACGAGTGTGAAATTCCGCGCGGAAAGCTTTTCGGTGTGGGTGAAAAGCAATGTGAATGCAAACATGGCCTGACTGCCGATCCGATGCTTCCGCGGCCGAATGGTCTAGTGGTATGATTCTCGCTTTGGGTGCGAGAGGTCCCGGGTTCAATCCCCGGTTCGGCCCATTCATTTTTGTGTTGATACCAGGGCTGTTGATGTACATGTGGATTGGTTTCTTTCCACTTTCACTTTGCAGGAAGAGCAGTTGAGCGATGAGAGCCGAGGCGATGAAGTCGTCAACCTAGAAAGCAAAGGTAACCGGTTGTTCTTTTTTGTTCAAAACTGGAAATGGTTCTATATAGCAAAATTAGTATAGCTACTGTTCTGTACTCAAGATTCTGGTTTGGCTTTTTTGTGAGAGTAACTTTGAACATTTCTCACCGGAGTCATAAGGCACACGATGCGATCACGAAGGAGCCTTGAATAGATGTCGTACGTCCTTTCTCCTTTGCCTTCGTTGTCGATAACGAACGGTATTCCGACGCGAGATTGTACCGTCGATGACAGATTTCTGACAGCCGGAGTCACTGATGACGTGATCAAACGGCGCAACATGTTCTGAATGAAACAGATGCCACGACAGACACGAACTGGGGCGAAATTCCGAAAGAAACAGAAACGTGGGAAACTGTGCGAGGTATCGACGAAAAGAGACGCAGATAATGTGAAAACTTTACGCGAATCAATACTTTTGGTGATTTCTGTTCTAATCAATCGTTCATTAGTAGAGCTAGAGTTACGAATAACATCTTGGTATAAATCATGTACATTCCATAAAATTTTGTCGAAAATTCTGAAGAAGCGGTAAAACTTGTGGAAAAATGGGGAAAGGGACGAATTGGATCTGATCACAGAACAGAGCAGGGCATTAAGGGGAATGTCGAAGAAGGGCGGCGGCAATCGAAACGTGGACGTGTAAAAGTGGGCATTTATCGGAAATCCTCCGGGTTGAACAATCCACGAGCTCTGTGCAAGATGCTGTCCTGAAAACCAAAAGTAATCAAAGAATCTATATGGTTATTGTCACCTTCGATGGATCGTATGGCGCCTCCTTCGATGGAATTTCGAGAACAGCCGGAATCGATTGAGTGTGTTGATCAACCTGCAGTAAACTTGTTTTTGACATCAGAACGAATATGACTCACAGCATAACGGATCATTTCCGCGATGTGCTGGTTGATAAGAATGATGGCAATGTCATCACGGGCGCAGAATCCCTTGAAAGCCTCCTCGATCTCTTGGACAGCCGTCTGCTTATCGACGATCAAGTAGTTTGGCTTGCGAGCCTGAAAAGTAATTTTTTAAATAAAATTCCTAACATAATTTTTTTAAAAAACATACCTTGTTGAGTTCTCCTACTCCTCCGAGCAAGAATCCGACGACGGTGTCCTCATCTCCGATGACAGCCAGAATCTTTCCCTTCGCAGCGGCGGCCATTTCCTGAAAACAGCAGAAAATAAGCAAAACAAGTCTAGAAAAGAGTGAAAATATGTAAAATAACGACAAAAATGCATAAAATTGGAAATTTCACGAAAATCGATGCGTCGCGGTTGAAAACCAACGGCGAAAACGAGAGACGAAAAATCAGGATGGGCGTGGTCAGTCGGCAAGCCTGGCACGTAGTTTCGCAACAGCGCCGCACACAATTTTTTCCGCATGTTTTTTTGCGTTTTGGCAAATTCTGACCAAATTTTTCAAATTATGCGAAGTTCACATCAACATTGAACAATTCACTCAGTACAAAAGAACAGTATTTATTGACCAGTTTTTTTTTCAAAATTCAAACAACTTTCATCATTTCTCGACGGAACTCTATCCTCATCTTTTCCTCATCGTCACTCGCATTCTCAACGTACGGACTGACAGAACGAATGTGCTCATCGTACGGTGAATCCGAATAACTGTTTATCTTTCGTGGTTTCCAATTGCTATTCGACACCGGAGGAGTCGATCGATTGCTGATGCTCTCGTGCACTTCTTCAGCCGTTCCCAGCACCCAGACACGGCGAACCACGATCGACGTCTAGTAGTAAATTTTTGCAACATTTTTTCGGGTTCGGCCACCTATCAGAAATCCTGAAACGTGGGCCACGCCCCTTTCGCAACCGCCGCGTGAAATTTTGCAACTCCGCCGCACGCAGGTCCGATTGGCGGAGTCCTCCCAAAAACGCATTTTGAACGCCCTCTTCCCCCTATTTTTCGGGCGAAGGACCTAAATTTATGACATGAATTTTTTTTTAAACCGTTCGAAAATTAATTTTGATGGTTTTGTTTAAAAAAAATTTGCAACTTTTAAGAAGTTTTTCGAGAAAAATGCGAAAAACCCTCGGGGACTAGGAAACGGTGTCTGGAGGCGGAGATTAAAAACGCAAATATGGCCTAGATTTTCCTCTAACACGTCGATCGTGGTTCGCCGTGCCAGAACGTCTCCATGACACCCTTTCCCTTTATAATCACTTCCCCTCTCGAATTCGTTTCGTATTGCCTCGGGTAATGTGTTGTGAGCAATGTGTGAGCTGCTTCCGACATGTGGATCAGAGACTGTTTTCCGTTGCTTTCCATCCGAGACGCAGTGTTTACAGTGTCTCCGAACAGGCAGTAACGGGGCATCGAGAGACCGACTACACCGGCTACACAAGGTCCTGAAAAGAGAAAGTGATCATTTACAACTGACCAATCAACTATTTATACTCACCACTGTTGATGCCAATCCTCAGCTCGACTTGTTCTTTAGGAAGATGTGGTATTTTAAATTTCTGACAAAAGTCCATGAACTGAAGTGACATGTCAACGATGTGCCTGAATCGCTCATTATACCGATTCCGATGAAATTCCAAAAACGAATGGGCCGAACCGGGGATTGAACCCGGGACCTCTCGCACCCAAAGCGAGAATCATACCACTAGACCATTCGGCCGCGGAAACGGCAGATTTGATTTCAATTGACACCATTGTGTTTCATTTCGTTCCGCGCGGCGCAATGCGGAAAGAAACTTGCAAGACGAGTGTGAAATTCCGCGCAGAAAGCTTTTCGGTGGGGGTGATGAAAAGCAGTGTGAATGCAAACATGGTCTGACTGCCGATCGGACGTTTCCGCGGCCGACACAGCTGACCCGCTGCGGATCCGTGTAGACACCCGCGATGCATGGCCCACGCTCCGGAAAACGCATACTCCGTGCGTCCATTATGGATCGGACAGTAGTTTTTCGCTCGCGCGTCCAGCTTGCAGTCTCATCGGATATGCGTCCATTATGCGCATGGAACGTCCCGCGGCCGGGCTGCTCCTCTCTGCTCCCGCTCCCCCGGTTCCTGCTCGCTTCGGGTCAAAAAACAAATATTCAATAGTAAAACAGTTTATTGAGAAGATAATACACACAAACAGTATACAATACAAAGTTGGTGGTAACATAAGACAACTTGCACGAGAAAAAATCTCTAGAAACTATCACTTTTTGGACTTGGTTTTTTTTTAGTTACTTGCCGAAATTTTGTCACTTTTCCAGAAAGTTTAAAAGCGAAATGTTGTATTTTTGCCAGGAAATATGTGAAAATTTCTCGTGCAAATGTACCTTTTACAATAAACAGAAGTTTAGAGAAACCTGACGATTTCCTTGACTTGTCCGTTCGGCGATCCGTTCGGCGACAGCCGCTGATTTGTCACAATCCGTGTTCGTCCTCCTCAGCATAGGTCTCGCTCTCTGAAAAGATAATAAATTAGTACTCAAAAACATGAGACAATAATTTACATACCTTGCAAGCGAGTCCGACGAATTTCAGCTGCGTTCCGGCGTTTCGTGTGAAGTTCTCTGAAAAATTCAATCAACAGTAGGAAATTACGACGAGATACACGATAAATCGGAAGAATTACACTAACGTTCAGTTTTTGCACACTTTTAAACAAAATATTCAAGCGAAAAGTCGAAAAATTCAAGAAAAAACCTCAAAAAACGTTAAAAATGGAGAAAAAAACTTGACGAAAAAAATGAGAAAGTGTCGGGGGACTAGATTTCCCGCCGGTAACTTTCTAGTCCTCCGATGCTTGTCGGCGGCCACCGCCGCGACTGTCGACACGACCGAGTGAGATCGCCGGATATGCGCGCATTATGCTTCCACAGTGCGTGCAAGTCCTGCGAGACGAGCGCTCAGTCAAGAGAGACAATCTGCTTCTCCCTCAACAGAGGCGACCTCGCCATTCTCGTAGGATATGCACGCATTATGCTTCCGCAATGCGCGTTTGTCCAGTGAGAACGGTGTTTGCTGGAAAGAAAGAAACAGATCTCCTAGCAAGTTCTGATATTCAACGAACGCGCATGTTGACAGTCTCCTCGGAAATGGATGCATTATGCTCTCATACAGGAAGGTATGCTTGATATACCACGGAGCGAATGATTCTCATAAAGAAGACAGGAGCACGGCTGGCTTCCAGTATTCAGCAACCGCTAATTTAGTCATTATTCACACCGATTCACAACTAGAGGACAATTCGCAAGTCCTTCACTGATATTAGAACTCAAAACGAGGTGCACTGTTGTTCCGCCTTCTCATAGAGTAAATGTGCCGAAAATGGTAACATTCAGTGTCCAGAAAACCGAAACTTACCTCATTAGCCGTCCCAAGAGATTCTTCTATCTTTTGGAATCCCTTTTCCGTAATTCGTTGATGGGTTACAAGTTTTGTTAGCTCATAAGGTGTATCAGAGTGATTGTG
This sequence comes from Caenorhabditis macrosperma, assembly GCA_963932285.1. NCBI lineage: Eukaryota > Metazoa > Nematoda > Chromadorea > Rhabditida > Rhabditidae > Caenorhabditis > Caenorhabditis macrosperma. The sequence continues at coordinate 8,889,984 of OZ010621.1, read as the reverse complement.
AGAGCAACATCCGCACATATCCGGGGAGACTATTCACATGTGCAGTTCGTTGAAACTCTCTCCTATGTCTCACTTTACATACGCGCACTGTGGAAGCATGATGCGTGCATATCCTACGAGACACTGAGTTTGCATCTGTGAAGAGAGTTCGCATCGTCTTGTTTCAGCTAACACCGTTCTCGCTGGACAAAAGCGCATCGCGGAAGCATAATGCGTGCGTATCCTACGAGAATGGTGAGGTCGCCTCTGTTGAAGGAGCAGCAGATTGGGCCTCTTAAGTGAACGCTCGTCTCACTGGACAGACGCGCACTGTGGGAGCATAATGCGTGAATTTCCAGTGAGACGACAAGCATGCGGCTGAACGAGGAGATACTAGCAAAACTCGCTTCTTTGCCGTCGCCGGCGGACAGTTTCGGAAAGAAATGGCCCGCGATGCGCGCATACAGATGGCATATATGGTCCATCAGGAGATTTTGCACTTTTTCGTGTGGCGCACGCATCATCCACGCATAACGCACGCACATCCGGTGAGACGCGTTGGTCGACGAGTGAAAACATGCCACCGCCGCCGACCATCTCGGCCGAACGCATATATGGAATGTTTGCGGGTCCATTTTTGAAATATGCGTCCATAATGCATCCATAATCATGCCCGGACCAGGAATGCGTCCATAATGGATCGGACGCGGTTCAGCTGTGGAATGGTCTAGTGGTATGATTCTCGCTTTGGGTGCGAGAGGTCCCGGGTTCAATCCCCGGTTCGGCCCATTCGTTTTTCTTTTCCTACTTGATATGGGCGAATCCATTCCGAATAGGTAACCCGGAAACGCAGAGGAAACCATCTCCTATTGACTCCACCTGGAACAGAGATCGTGTCAGCGGAATTGGACATGTGATTGGCACCTTGTAAACATCGTGTTTTTCAATAATAGCATCGAAGTTACTGAAGAGATCGTTGAGCAGATTCACTGTTTGGAACGGAGAACACTTGGCAGCCAAATGGGTGAATTTGACGAGATCCGAGAAGAAGACAGTCACCGAGTCGAAGCTCTCCGGTTCCACCGCTTGTCCCGCTTTCAGACGCTCGGCCACTTGTCTGAAAGTGAGCATTGTGTGCAGGAACACGAGGCCATACTCCTACTTGGGGAGCATTCTGCCCAACAGGATATCCGATTTCCTCTTCTCGAGCGCCAATTCCTTAGTCCTCGTCTCGACCTCGAGTTCCAATGTGGAGGTGTACTCCTCTAGCATCTTGAATACGTGATCCATCAAATTGTTCTGAGTTCTGAAGGAAACATTCTCATTCTGGCACCACTTCTATCTCACTTCGGAGTCCATTCGAACAGCAGCTTGCAAATCTCCTCGGCCACCGGCCTGTCCTCTGGACTCTCGGCCCAGCAGTCCTTGACCAATGCGACCAAAGTGGGATTGACTTCCGAATCGACGGACAGATCGGGACGGAGCACCGGATCCGTTCCCTTCTTCACAGTGTACAGGATCTCTGAAATGGATCTCTCTCCAGAAGCGTCTCCCCCTGCCTTCTCACCTTCGAACCCTTCCTTCCGTTCCGACAGATTCCATGCTTCTCTCTTCGTCAAAATCTCCGAAGCGATGATTGCGAACGAGTACACATCCGCAGACGACTTCATGTTTTTCGGTGTCAGGGAGTCCCTCGAAACCTCCGGAGCCGCCCACAGCAGTCGTTTCTTGTTGGACGTTCCCTCCTCATCGGAGAGCATTTCGAGACCGTAATCTGCCAGCTTCACTTGCCAACTGTCATTCACGAGACATGCAGCCGAACGGAGGTTCCCGTGGACCCGCAGGAAACTGTGATGGAGGTAGTTCATTCCCTGTGAAACATCCGATCTCTAGAATCCTCTCCCTCCCTCACCTCTGCCACGTCACGAATCATACAGAACATGAAGAAGTAGTCCATTGAAAAGTTGCCCTTCGAAATGATATCCTGGAGGGATCCACGGGAGCACAGTTTCCAAACGGCGATGAATTGAGGTCCGTCGATCGAGAGACCAATGAACTTGTTCAGATTCTCGTGCTCCAGTTCTCTCAGTTTCACAAGAGCCTCCATTTCCGACTTCAGCAGCTCCTGGCTCTGGTGCTTCGTCGTGAGAACCACGTCGTTCTCGAAGAACTGCACAGTGTAGTTCTTGTTGAACTCGCTGAGCACCGTGTCTTTCGTTCGCTGCGTGTCGTCCGATTGCACCGAAAGCACCGACTTCCGATGGTCTTCCGTCGACCGCCTCCTCTCCGGAAGTCTCAGTTTGACAATTGGGATCTGCCACGCGGAGTTCACTCTCGCTTGTTCCGCTCTCCGATTCCTTATCAATGATAACAAACAGATAACAACTGAGAAAACGATCAGAACGGAGACGAGAACGGACACGAATATCAAAATCTGGTACTGTTCGTAGAGAGTCAGAGGGCAGGATTTGCCGAGGAACCCGCAGAGGGGCACCTTCAACGGACGGGATCCTCCCCAGAAGTGCCACACACCCGCCGATTCGTCTCTGTAGCCGAGGGTTACTTTCTGAAAGAATCATTCAATTGAGGAGTCTCCTGAAAGCATACCGTAGTCCCATTGATTAGACTGATATTGATAAGAGAAATCTGATCATAGTCGTCATTGAGACCGTACACTTGGTACAAGGGCGTCCGGGAGAGCTCATCATTCAGCTGCACTTCTCCAGTCATCCCTGAAAACATCTTCGTGTATTTAATGTGTCGACTCCGAAACCCTCGAAAGTTGTCTCGAACTGTGGGGTGAGTCTGCTCCAATTCCGATAAACGTTGGCATCAGTCGAATTCAACCTCGAGAGCGCCAGTCCGTAGAGGTAGAATATGTCGAAGAGGTGTCTCGCATAGGCTCCCATTCCCTTGAAAAAGCACATTTCCATTGAGGAGACACCTCTCAATTACCGTCGCACTCGCACTCAAACACTCCGAAGCGGTGCAGTTGAGAGGAGGAGCCCTGACTGCGTGCACGATGTTCTTGGCCATGTACTGTAGGTACTCTTTGTCCTGCACTTCACTGCTCAGATCCAACTGAAAACAATGCCTTATCACTGCTTCTTATACGTATCTCACTCACGACCAACATTTTCGAGGCGCCACTCCGGGCGGTGATTTCCATTCCGTCGGAGGCCTCCGTGAATGATTCCCACACAGGGACGAGTCCCGAGTGCGAGACTGAAACATCGTGTCCTTCTACTCCAACTCCCCCACTTCCCCCTCACATGTTTTCTTTCCGACCGAAGTCTGAACTCCGTATCCGACGCTTCGCATCGACAACATCACGTGCACGTACTCGTTCGTGTTGAGACCCAATTGGGCGATCTTTATCAGGTAATCTCGTTTTTCGTTTCCAGTTTGAGCACAGAAGAGAACGACTGGAGAATAATCAGGGAATCGGATAACAGTTCCCCTGGAATCACTCACTTCTCGCTCTGCTCTTGATCGACTGCAGAACTGAAACGGTGCTGTCGTTTCTGGCCACGTCCAGCGCTTCCTTCATCACTATTTTCACTGCATAACTCTCCGGATCATTCAGAACTGATTCCACGTCATCGATCACAGAGTCACAGTAGTTGAGCTCATTCGTATAGTACAAAAGAGCCACTTGGTCCCAATCGTAGAGTTCCAGAAGTTTCGAAGTTGCGATGCCAAGGCTGAAACCAACAATTGAGAGAGTGAGTTCCATTTGGACCTACGTTTGAGAATTGGGAAGGACCGAAGCGACGTAAGGGAATCTGTTCATATCGGACAGATCCGACTCGCTCACGAATCCCCACCCGAGCACTGGCTTCGCGTAGATGTTCGCCAGTGTTCCCATCAGTTTGAGGGCTTGAGCACACGGAGGTCCGATGATGACGTCATAGTCGAGGGTTTTCATGAATTTGATTCCCGCACTGACAGTACTCGACAAATCGCATTCCGTGTATTCCACGTGGAATCTGGAATTCCAAACTAGAAATGAATCGGAAAATCGAGGGAGACGGACTCGAAATTGAAGTTATTGAGGTGTCCATGGGACTGTAAATACTGGAGAGCGAGGGGAACTGCACCGCCGGAATACGCCCAGCCGACCGATAACGGCTGGGTTTGCAGTGCGGCCGCGATGCCAACTCGGATCTGAAATCAGAAAACATATTGAAGATACAAGGAAAAGAGGACTCACAGTTGGATTAGGTATCGATTGACCGATTACTAGAGAGAATAACCCGAGAAGAGAGAATGTATTCAGGCACATTGAGCATCAAAACAACGAAGACGCGGAACAATTGAGACGAGTCGGGAGGGAGAATTCGTGGGCGCACCGCCGATTGAAGGGCTTCTCGTAGTGACGAAATACTTCGCGAAATGTTGAGAAGACGTAGATCCGTTCTCGTTTTAGACACCCCGGAATGTTGCCTGTGGCAGGGAAACCCCCTCTCTGTTGTAGCCATTGTTTTTCTGATTTCCTTCACAAATGTTTTTCGACGAAGATTGATATGCTTTTGTTTGGAAGGCAGTTCCTTCAGATAAGGGAAAACGGTTCCTCAAGGTGCACTAGTTTTGGAGAAATTTCGTTCAAAGTATCCTATGGTTCAACCTGAAAATTCCCTAATTTCACACTCGCACACGACTCCTTCGGCAATTAATGAACTGTTCGGCAATTAATGAACAAGTTTTACATGGAGTTACACAAGTTTTTCCCAAGCACCGGTAAAACTTGTGTAACTCCATGTAAAACTTGTTCAATAATTGCCGAGTATATATATTCTCCTCGAGAAGCCAGGAGTATCCCTGCCTAATTTTGATGAAAATCTCGACCTTCGTTTGAAAAAACGCTTCCCTTGTCAAATCGCACAGTATCTTCACCGTTGTTCAGTGGTTTTCTTACTGTAGGGACACTTTCCAAGAGTGCAGACGAGCACTTTCGATTGAAATCTTCGAACCACTGCTGAATACAACTGAAACGATGCTCCTCTATCTCTCTCGTGTATCCAGAAAACAAGCACGTTTTTTGGCATGCCGTTCCCACGCCGATGACACCATTTGACCCGTTATCAGTGATAGTGGGGCCATGGGAATGTGGGTGTTTGTGATAAGGGTGCACAGATGAAAAATATCGCGTTCATTAATAATTACAGATAGAAATTATATATAGACTTTGTAAACTACTAAAGGAATAACAACAAAAGATCAATATAGCACATTGAGAGAGAGAGACAGAGAGAGAGAGAGAGAAAACGGACAGAGGAGGAGAAGGAGTGGAGGAACCCTACCGGTTGAGGAGAAACAGAAGCCCGCTTGAGTTTGAAACTAGATTGTGTGGAACTGGATGATGAGAGAAGGAGGGACATGTACAGAAGAAGTCACTCCCACGGACGGAAGACTTTCGATGATTTCCGGAAACCGGAAGCCGAGTTTTCGTTGGGGGTCGAGGAGGGTTCGATGGAAGAGGAAGAGGTGTCAGAGGACGGAGGGGGAGATTCGAGGGAGTAGGCAGGAGACTGCTGCGACGACCGAGGGGTTCCTTGGGCCGGAGTCATGAGGGGGAAGAAGGGGAATGAGCGGAATGGGTAGATGGAGCACATCGGGAACGGAGGCAGCACTGGAAGTGTCGGAGGAGAGATCGGAGGGAGACGGGCGCTCGGAAAGCCGACTAGTGGCTTCGGGTTGAACGACATCTCGCAGTACTTCTCGAGGGTGGCGCAGTGGACGACGAGGTGTCTGTCGCTCTTGAAGAAGCCGAAGGCAACGTCCTTGGCAGTCTTCTGTCCCTCGGCGAGTGCGTGAGTGTACAGTGTCTGTTCCTGTCCGTTGCGGCTCACGAAGTTGTTCTTCTTGTTGCGGATGTAGCTGATGATGATGTCAAGCGTGTTGAGTCTCTGCATTTTTTCCCTGGAAGAACTGTCGAGATTGAATTGTGATTGAAGAGAGAGACAACTTACACTTGGTGAGAGGTCATCAGTTTATTGGCGATGATGAAGTGCTTCAGTGCCTCGAACGCCTCTCCCTGTCGGTCCCTTCTATCCTGCTCTCTGTTCTTCTTCACTTCTTTCCTATCCATCGATCCTCCTGCTTCAGACATCGCCGGAGAGCTCGCCGTGGAAGCAGTCGACATGTCGTGATCCTCGCGCTTCACCCTTCCAGAAGGCGACAGGTGATTGACTCCGGAGAGCAAAAGGGACGTTCGTTCACGATCGAAGCACTCTTTGGCCCTTGAAATGTACTCCTGACACATTTCTGTGCTGACGCCGAGGTTGCGAATGAATGAGAATGTGAGCTGTTCAACAGAAGCGAATCCATCGAAGAACCCCTTCCGGTTCGGGTTGGTCGATGGGCCAGGGGTCTCGGATTCCATCCGATTCACTACTTCGACCGCCCGATTCAGAACGTCTCCTTGTCTGAAATCAGATGAATTGTTTTCAAAGGGACCTCAATGCACTTACGTCATTTTCTCGTGGTCCGAGTCGTGCTGGATGAGCACCTGAAGCTCCTTGATCTTCGCATTTATCTCGTCTCGTCGCTTCTTCTCCTGCGTCGTCTTTCGATTTGCACCGTAAACTGGAGGCGGCGTGTTCAACAGAACCATTGTGACGTCTGGAAATGGAAAGTGTGTCGTGATGTGGATTCGCACGATTCAGACGGAGAGGGGCGGTAGAAGAGGAGGGGCAGAGACGGCGGAGGGAGACGGCGCAAAGTCATAAACCATTCGGAAGAGGGGGAGCGTGGCTGGAGAGGCCTACAGTAACCCTCGATTTCCGTTTGAGAGAGATTCTAATCTTTTTGGGTTTGCAGTTTGAAAATGAGTCAAAATTCGGGAGGTTCCCCCATAAATCAAACAGTACTATCAAAAAGGAACATGGTTATCAGTATGGGAACGGCGTGATAAGGAAGAGAAGTGCGCCTTCTCATGGGAAAGTGTGCGGCGGCCACGAGAGAGAGCTCTTGTCACGGGGGAGGAGACATTCCCACGGCTCTTGACCATATTGGATGATAACCTGTACCGACAAGACACTCTTCTCGGCGGGTAATCCCATAATGGAAAGAAGGAGAGGTGAGAACGGGACAAGCGAAAGTGGGTGGTGGTGGCGGACCGGAAGAGCCGAGCAAAGGGATCGACAAACATGACAACGGATTAGCAGAATTACCGACTCGTGGGGGGATCTCAGAGTAAACTGAGCACGATGGGAACGGAAATGGCTGTTTTGAAGGAGAGGAATACGATGTTTTGGGGAGACATAAACGTGAGAAGTCGACGGAGAAGCGACGAGAAGACACGTCTTTCTTCCCTTCTCTCGGCTCTCTTTTCGACAGTTTCGTTCGCAGTGGAGCGCATTTGAGAGGGTGTAGATCAAAAGGGAACACCGATTGTGAGGTGAATTGGAAAAACAAACAGGTGGGAGCAAAACATGGAAAAGTGAATGATGAGCGGATGCGATTAGAGTTACTAATTGCGAGCGGATGTGCTGGACGAGTGGGCGGAGTCTCTCTCGGAGGCCCCGCCCCCTTCCCACGCATCGGCGATGGGAAAGGAAGAGGTGGCGATGGGGGTGCGGTGGGAATTACGAGGGGGGCACAGGAGAAAGGGGAGGGGTGTCTAGGAACAGCTATCAGTGATTAGGTGATAAGAGGAAAAGAGAGGAATCAAGATTTCCTATGACGAATGGCTTCAAGAGTCATCAGCAAAGCTATGAAAACCCAGAAACGAAAACAGATATTCAGTGATCTACTAATCAGTCTCCAGAGAGTGGAAACGGGGGCAACTCTAGTCTACTCTGAATCCTACTTTCCAGACGCAACTCGTGGGAGTTCCCACGTTTCCTCCGTTTTCAGCACAGTTTTCAGCTACAAATTACACATTTTTGTGTTCAATTCGTTCGAAGTTCAGTGAGAAAGCGATTCGAGAGTGACGTTTTAGAGAAAGTTCTGCGAACTCCGGCGTTCTCTTGACATTTTCCGTTGGCGGTTGATGAACTTTCGTCGACATTTCCGTTCGAAATCCCTCGGGGACTCATGGTACGGTGCGACGACATTTGAATTTCAAGAATAACACAAGTCCGAGAGGACTATATTTACAGCCGATATGTCGCTTATGACGGGTTGTAAATCGGGGGAGACAAGGGCGTTTACAATGTGCCCAGCGACTGTTTATGACCATTTTCAAATGTGATCTCGAACGAAAACATGCTCTTTCCCATGCTAATCCCCTTGTCGCGTTACACCAACTTTGCATCCAGTTAGCACCAATTACGATGAGGATCTAGGGCACAATTAGGAGTTTCTCTCCGCGATGATATGCGTGGGTCAATCAGATAATGCACCCGGAAGGTACACTTTCCCATGAGCACATCAACAATAGCAGCCACTTGAACGAAGACGTTCCCATGTTGTTGCGAGAGAGAGGGATGCCGACGTCAGAGATAAGACGGTTCGAGGAGAGATTCGAGGGGGTCCAGAGGAGATGTTCACTTCTTGAACTGCCGATCTGCACAGACATTCGCACTGTTTTCTGTTCCGGAAGTGTCAGATTCCCACGCAGTCGTCCTTCCATTTCGCACCCAAGTGCTATTTCCCTTCTGCAACTGACGCCGACTTCCGGTATGCGTTCCCACGACCAGAAGGTGCGAGTTTCAGACCCAGCTGACGGAATATTCGTTCGCACCACCCGTCCTCTTCTCCCGAATCAACGGAGCATCCAGTAGCAGTAGTAAAAGCGATTCTTCTTAATTCTTGCTGTTTTGTCGGCGAGATCAGAGCAACTAGTGCGCGAGATCACTCGGCGACTCTGTTCCGTCTGCGTCTCTCGCAATCACTCGCTCTCTCGCCGCTTTTCGTGTCGGCGTCTCGCGGCGCGCGACACACGGACAATGATAAATCGGTATGGGAACACAGAAATAGCGATGACAAGTCGACCGCTACGAGCAAATTGACGGGCGGGAACAACATTTTATATGATGTCGTCGCGTGGCGGCAGTGATTGCCGCGCGCGCAGGCACGACGCGGAACACACGCGGAACCGAGTGCTGTGGGAACTGGAACGCGGATTGTCAGTACAGTATCCTGAAGAGTGTCAAGGGGCTCGTCACTCAAAAGAGAACCCGCCGGTCGTTTCCGTTATCATTATCACTGCGCCCATCATCACTATCAAAACGGTACACTCGTCTTCATCTCCTCATCAATCCCGTCACTCAATTGCCAGCCGGATGCACCTCTTCTTCTCTCCTCACAGGCAAAGGGCGCGAGGAGGGCGGCGGTGCCTCTTTTGATGTTACATTTTTGAATTGGATGACGGTGGGAAATTGGAAGAGGGGGATTTTGGGAGGAAACCGAGGGAACGGATAGGCTCAGCCCAAAGAGTAGATGTGGGAAACTGTAGAGACAGAGAGACACCTGCTGTTTCAATTTCACAGTTGTGGGAAAGAGATGATTCAACGCCTCCAATTACGAACTCAATTCAGGGACACACACCACTGGGACACGTCAGCTGAGCATCAAATTAGACGTCTCGAACGGAAATCCACGAACTGTCACGGGAGGTCGGGGCAGTATAATGTCTGGGAGTCTCTCACACGTGCACAGTCCGGGTGACACGTATCAATTGGATCTCCCCGTTACTAATTGACCGCCGGCTGTCTGCAACCGTTTCGGATAGCTCTCTGGGCGTACTGTAGATTTGTCAAAAGAGACAAAGTTCGCAGAAAACAAGGTCATAATGGTGCTACATTAAAGTGTAACAACCCGTACTTATGCGGCCATGTATGTTTTCCCACCGTCCCCATCATCATCATCTGCGAGTTTTTTCTCCTCCGCCGCAGCCGATTGATGCTTCCTTTTCGCTTTTCACCCACCGGCCACAGGTGAAAATTCTCATTAATTATGCACACATCATTTGTCGAAGGTGGTTACGCGCGGGCGCGGTCAGCGGGCGCCATCAAAGCGTCCATCCGGCTGATGGCAAATGTGGGTCGATCCATAAAAAACGGCTGCGTTCCTTCGACAATGAGCTCTTTGTCGGCAAGGCACACGTGCTGCGTAGAACAAGCTTATGGGATGACTTTGGTACTAATTGCAGGATGACGGATGGCCTTCTGATGCCGACAACTCGAAGGAAGAGAAGCAAAAAGTCAACGCAGACAGCAGGATTCGAACCTACGCGGGCAGAGCCCAATTGATTTCGAGTCAATCTCCTTAACCACTCGGACATGTCTGCCACGAGAGAAATGCATCTGCAGCAGCGTTCATCTGGCCGGGTTGAGAATCGAGACGGCGAGAGGGAGGGGAGGGGGGCGAGTGAGGGGGCGCCGGGGGGCCTCCGCCTGGTCGACCAGCTTGTGAGTTGTGAATATGGGTGAGTGGGGAGAGAGAAAAAGCACGAAATCAGTGAGAAAAGGGAGCCATAAGGGCATCGGAATGAGAATAAAAATCGAAGAAAAAGAAGGAGAAGAAGGACGATAAAATGTTATTGCCCCGTTTGAGAAGCGATACTATTCGTCGTTTTTTTTCACGGCGAGACGAGAAAGTGTTCTCTCTCTCTCTCCACAAACACACTTTTTAAGTGAGCACACAGTTTCAGACCGGTTACTGTAGTCTATTATAAATTTCTCGAATCTGGGAACCTCGTTCAAACAGGCCACTCTGATCTTGTTATTCTTTTCCAAGGCGCGAACAAATTTTTTGAAACTTTGGAGGCATTGAAGTTGATTTAAAAACAGATACCGTTGGAAATTGCCTCCTTCACCTACGTCGATTTTTCAGAAAATTTTGATGAAAAATCGAAAAAATTACCTCCGAATTGAAAAAAAAAATCATTACGCGCGGGCGCGGAAGTGGTAACGACGCGACGAGACCAATAAGATCTCCGGTTTGAACGAGGTTTTAAGATTGTATAATACTGCTGCCACGTCATCTGCTGTCATCCATCCGTCATGTTCTACGCGTATCGCAACTTCCGACGGCTTGTCGTTCCGTCCGATGACACGGTTAATGAGAGGACGACGCAACGGTTTCCGTGTCTTTTTATCAACGGAAGGTCGATTCCGACTTGGAGATAGATGGACCGCCCGCCGACGGGTTACTGGTAATAAGCGTATCGGCGGAAAGACTTCCGACCTGATTACAGGTGCCAAAGTGCTGGATTAGAGGCCAGTCGGACAGTGGGAGGAAGTGTGTCCTTGGCCAAGTTCCAGTGATGTTCCGAAGGGAACGACAGTTCGTGCAGATTCGTTCCTCGGCTCAAAAAACACCTTGAAACCATCGTTAAAACCTGTGACATTGTGCAGATCTGTATCACCAAGACGGCTATAAACACCTCCTCCGCCCTTCCCACCCCAATCTATCTCGATCGCTTCTCCTCTCTGTCTCTCCCGAATTACCAGTTACGCCATTAGATCGTACCAATTTGTATGACCGGCGGAGAGAGAGAGAAAGACGGCGGAAGAGGGAGAAACGGTAATTGTTTTAGAGGGTTCTCAGATACTTATCTATTCGACACATCAGCGGCAAGATGGCAACATTCGCAAGAATACGAGAACACCTTCGTGCGCGCCCCCTTTCATAAAGATCGTATATCAGGAGGGTACTGTAGAAGGGGGAAGGGATATGCTATCAAAGAAGGGAGAAGTCACCTGGAGAGGGCGAAACGTCGAGAGTTGCAGAGCCGAGTGCACGGGAGATTTATGCTTCCAAAACTTAAAAGTGACGCTGCGGCTGCTGCTGCTGCCCTGACGTTTTTCGTCCTCTTCCGTCGTCTTGACGAGACAGAAAAATGAAATATTGTCTGGCGGCCCTTTTCCGTCTTTTCGAATTTTGGAACCGAAATTCAGAACTTTTCCATTTCTTTGATCCGAGCGAAAACACTTCAGATGTCATCACCAACCGCTCATAGTTCCCACGGACCAATTGCTCCAGATCTCCCTCTCCTGTGTCACTTCACACTTCAGTGTTTCCGGTTTGTCTTCATTCTTCTGGTTGACATCACCAGAGCCATTCGAACTTCTTCCCACACTCTATCAGTCGTTCCGTGTGAAGTCCGGATGATTCTCTCACACCGAGTTCTCCTTTCATTCTCGCCGCAAACATGTCACCTTCCCTCGCGGGACCCCCATCCAAGCCGTTCGCACGTGTGTGCTATTTCCCGTTTCCCACAGGATTCCCGTTTCCCACAACACATTGTTTCCCTCGCACTTTGGTGCTATCTCCAACCGGATTTCCGGTTTGTTCTTCCGGTTTGAGGTGAATAACGGAATTCCGGAGGATGAGGGAATTTATGGAATTCAGCAAACGCAACTTTCATGTGATGTTCATTCCAAAAGTATGGAAAAATCCATGAGACCGATATCAAAATAATGAAATCAAACCACAATCAATGTGTTTTCAATCAATCTTATCATCTTATCAGTCACCAGAAACCATCCGAATTCGAATTGTCTTCAAAAAACCAACTACCGTATCCCCCCGTCGGGCAGACATCGTAAAGCGTGTCCTCCGTCGATGTGTCTCTGCGTCTCTCGCATCAGCACGCTCTCTCCTCTCTTTTCGCAACATCATCTACAAATTGGCGATCAAATCTTGAGTGCGGGTGCCTCTTCGCCACGCACGAACACACCATAAATCTGAACGTGTGTCCCTTTGAAATACGCCGACGCGCTCGCGCCGCGCTCATAAATTTGAGCGATTCGCCAACGTTTTTATAGACACGGACACCTCCGTTTCGGGCGACACCGACTGACTAAGTGACCTCGGGCATGTTGCCAATTGATGGGGACGAGGGGGAATGATAGCTTTATTTCAGTGAATTCGAGCGAAATTTACAGAATACATACAATGACTTGAGAATAACTAATAGAAGCTGAAGAAGACGTCAACAGATCACCTTCTGGATACACGAATCACGGAGACACTGGAGGGCAGCGTCGGAGAATTTGGGACGACCCGAGTAGTCGGCGTACGAGATCCATTCGAGTTCCGGACAGAACTGCGCCAGCGTGTAGATCGATTTGTCGGTGCACGCGGTTCCACGAATACGGACTTCTCGCAGGGGACAGCGTCTGGAAGGCGCCGATCGGTTTCTGAAGACACCCTTTTCGGACTCACTTGGCGAGAACAGCGAGTCCTTTGTCACTGACAAGTCTGCATCCGTTGATGTTCAGGCATCTTAATTGACGACAGTTGCCTCCCAGAAGACACATGAATCTGTCGTCGACAGAGGACATGTGCGATGTTTCCAGGTCTGTCAGGTTGCGTGCTCCACGAGCAATCGCGAAAAGAACTCGGTACGTCATCCTCATGCGACAGATCTTCAGGCATCTCAACTTGGAGGCACTCGATTTCGAACCTCCGGCGAAGTATTTCTGGAGGATGTTCGTGTTCAAATGGTTGACTTCGAGGGAGAGATGCGTGAGGTTCGGAAGGCATTCGGTGACCAAATGCAGAGCTTCATCGAAGAGACGGGGCACTGAGATTTGAAGTTTCGTGATCTTCGGACCCAAAAGAGGAATGATGGCGCAGATGAGTGCATTCGCATTGTCAACGGCTTGCTGGAATTGGGCAGTAGGCTCAAGAGTTCACACCTGGCATGACTCACAATGTTCGCTTCTCTGACGGAGACGATGAGATTGATGCTGCTGAGGAACGGCTGATCCATGAGGGATCCCACCAACTGTTGCGACTCTTCCTCTCCCGAAACGGACAATCTGATCGACTGAACTGTCGGTGGCAACTGTGGCATCAGCGAGAAGAAGTTCCCGTATAGATCGAGTGTCTTCAGGTTCCCTCCGTCGATCACGTATCTCTCGTTGTTTTCGACGTCGAGATTCTGAATGTTCTTTGCGACGACACATGATAGGGGCAGTCACACGAATACCTCGTGGAAGAAGCGAGCCACGGACAGCTGCGAAAGGTTAGGACACTGGGAGGACAAGTAGTGCAGCGCGGCTGCTGGATCGGCTAGCGACGTGGGGAAATCGAGTTCAAGGATCTGGAAATGGGTTACGGTAGATGGGTGGAAGTGGGGGAGAACTCACGTGGAGACGATCTCCGACGTAGTGGGCAATGTCGTAGAGAACCTGGTCATCGAGCGATCTGCAGTGGTTCAAGTACAAGCATCCGATCGTTGGGTTCTTCGTGAGGAGGGTTCGGATGCCACGGCTCGTGATCTTTCCGCATCCTGACAAGTCGACAGAGTACAGATACGGACTGTACACATTCTCAAGACACTCGTCCGTCAACTGGTGCATGGCTCGCAGTTCCAGTTGTCTCAGAAGAATCTGTCCCGTCGTGACTGCCTGTGCGCCCAAATCGCTGACATTCGGACAATCGACCAGTGTGATCTTTTCCACGTATTTGTTGTTGGTGGTCAGTTGATTGAGCATGTCGTCGGTGAGCTCCGACGACAAATAGAATGTGAGGGAAGGAATATTGCAGCCAAAGTATTTGGAGCAAACGAGATTCGAGCAGTCGGAAGCGGATAGCTGAAAGCGGAGAGACGGTGCAAACAAGTGTGAACGAGGACAAGAACACTTGTGAAGTCTCGTTGGAAAACCAGCAATACGGCTGGACTAGTAAGCGAACGAAACGACTGACTCACCTGGTCATGACTGCAGAAGAATTCGAGCAATTTCTGTCTGCACTCGACTGGAATGAAGCTGAGCTCACTGTTGAGCTCGTGTTGGCACACTGCCGACAGGCACAGATTCAGAAGAGACTTCACCATTCTTCAGGTTATTGGCTCATTTTGGAAGATCTCTCTTCTGAAAGGACAGTGATGGAATCAACGATGAAAAACCGTTTCGTCTGGTGGAGAAGAAGGAAAAACAAACTTTGAGTCTCACAAAAAAGTTGGATGATGGGCGGGAGAAAAGAGAGAAAAGCGGTGAGAGGGAGTGCAACGCAGACGAGAGAGCGAGATTACATTCCCGCGAGAGCTCCCGAGAGCACCAGATGCACACGGGATGAAGAGAGAGAGAGAGCAAGAGAGAGCGAGCAAGAGAGACGACAGAGAGTCGAAGGGCATGACGGTGTTTTGAAGTAGCGGGCGCCCGCGAGGGGTTATTGCTCACAGAGGGGCTATTCGACGCGAGTTTCGAATGGGAAAACGGGCGGGAGCAAAGGTTGGAGAGCAGCTGGCGAGGAGGAAAGTGATACGGGAAGACGTCTGGAAGCAGTTCCTGATTGACAGATCTTGCAGCATGGAAAAGAGGTTGTTATGGTCAGATCAGGTGGAACGAGATGCGTTTACGAGGAACGACTCAATTCTCATGGAACCGTGCTCATTGATGACACAGCTCGAGCAAAGTTTTGAGCAGATTAAAACAATATTTTTTCCATTTTTCAATTCAGGTTTTCTTCAAGCAGCCGTCACAATCCGAAAGCAAAACGACTCTCAAATACATTCACAACTTTTCCTGTTTTCATCCTCGTCGCTCCTGTGTTCTTCACTTTAGGGGAAAAAATGATAGCGAATCAACCACGCGTTTTGTGCATTCAATTCGAATTTCGTTGCAATACTCCTGTCCGCGTCTAAACTACCTCTAATTGTTTCAAACGGGTTAAAAATGAATCGTAGACACCAGCGGAGGAGCGCGTTTGCTGAATGAAGATGCCCAAAAGACACACCAACTGTAACTTCTTCCAGACCACATCGAACTATGTTTTTCTAGTTGCGTTTTACTGAAAGAGAAGAAGAACAGTTTCAGAATACCTCTTAGCACAGATACCACTCGAAACGAAAAGCAGTTCGTGAGGTGTATTCCCTCCCTGTTTGCATATTTTCCACAGCCCTCTCTTTCTCTTTTTTTTTCTCTTGCTTCGCGTCATTTCCATTCCCTTTTTCTCTTTTTTTCGTTTCCCAAAACAACAACACAATTCGTATATATCTGCGCCGCTTCGTTCTCCCATTTTGCAGTGGTTGTTGTTGTTATTATTGTCCCGTTTTGCTGCTTCCCCTGCCTTCTGTTTACCATCTTCTCCACGACCACTTGCCCCCCTTCTATTTCATCCACTCATCCACTGGATGATGGAATCCAAGAGCATCTCATTCGACGGCTCTCGGAAGCCAAAGGGATTCACATGTGCCAGTTCATGATTCCAGATGTGACGATGAGAAGTTCGAAGAGAGTCATCCAACCGAACATGTGAGACTATCAGAATCCCACTTCGGAAGCACCGTCGGATTCTTCGGATTCTCCACAATATACGATTCGGCGGCTGCCTCGGACACACTGTTTCATTCTTTCCCTCCCCCACAGTGCTGCTTCAATCGCATTTGCCTGATCAAACAAAGCCAGTCGTCGGGTGGGTGGCGCAGCGAGAGACCGCGGCGATCGGAGAGACGCAGACACGCAAGCGTGCAAACTCTCGATTTCGATGCAAATTTCGTCGTCTCGCACGGCTTCGCATTGTTCATGAACGAACGAGTATTATGTGTATTATGCTTGGCCACGGCCAGTCTGGGCGAGTCGCTCCATTATTATTATTATTATTCGGTTTCTTGTTTTCTATGCGTTTTTCGTTGCGCAAATTGCTTCCCTCCCATTGAAGAAATTCAAGAAGTGTGTGAATTCGTCGCGTGTCTGCAGACTTTTGAAGCACTTCGAGAAGACCTTCCCGTTTCAATAGAGCGCAGTTGCATCGCGCTTGTCTCAAACTTCCACAGGTTCTGAAAATGCGCTCTAGTGAACTTTCACATGCGAGCGCACATCTTTCACCTTTGTTTCCGGTGCCATCACATGTCGATCCCTCACAAAAAGCCATAAATCGCAGGGGTCCCCGCTGAGGCATATTCTCCCCGTTTCGCCCACGAATCTTTGTCTCCAACCCGTTTCTCTCTCGGCTTCTCCCTCACCTTTCGGACGTCCAGACGGCTTTTCTTCTACACAATTTCTTTCCGTCAGGCCAATTTCAATTTGTCTTCTCCCGCCGTCCTCCCGCCCCTCTCCTGCCCGGGGTTTCATTTCGAATGTGTATAATGAGACTGCTTGTCCCCCCCTCCCTCACTCCCTCCTCCTCTCGTTGTCTTTACGCTCTCTTTCTCTCGCAGGCACACTATTTTTGCACGATTTTGTGTGAGTTGCGCAACACTCCACGCCCCTAGACACTACAACGCGCGAGTCTCTCAGCTGACCGGCGGTCCGCGTCTCTGCCTCCTCCCGCACACTCTCGGCTCTTCCGTCGCCGCCGCGGGCTCCAGACAGACGAAGCGCACATGCGGACGACGGACGGCGGCGGCGGCAAGTCTCCCGACACCCCTCCCCGCCCAAAAACTTTTATTTAGTATAGCAAGCGGCAGACCTTCTTCTGCTTCTCTTGTTTTTTGGCCTCGTCTCTCTCTGTTGTTTACTCCCTCGCAACACCTGATGTTTCTGTATTTCCAGATGTAAAACACTTCTCATCTTGGTGTGATTCACTTCTGGGCATCCCCATCGAAATCGGACACAAGTGTCTTGGATGGATGACCAAATGAACAGTCATCTTGAAGTTAACCAATCGAAACGAAGAGATATCAGTTGAAAATGGAGCAACGAGAGACGATCACAGAGCCGTTCCATCAGAAGAGTCTTCCTTTTAATCATCATTTAACCAACCCAAAAACACCCGAAAACAACAAAAATTCCATTGGCGATTTTGAGGTGAGTATAAATACTGTAAATGTATAGTATACCTGTGGGACGTGCATCGAAAGAAATCGCGCTTTTTGGCTACGAAGCACTGCGTCTCCACATTCCTCTAACTGTTTCAAGCTGCTCAGCCGAAATAGCGTGCAAACAAGTGAGACGCACGCATCAATAGAGCAGAGGAGCACGATTGCAGCGGACGCGTGCTCTTCTGATACCGGTTCTCTTGCAAACTGGTCATCAACTGAGGCTGGTTATAGGGTAGATCTGTTAAAGTCCAGACAAGAAGTCTCATTAGAAAACGGAATGAATGTCGCATTTGCAGGTAATCACCGTCGTCATTCGCTGCGAGTGCCCCCGGTGACAGTTGTACAGCCCCCCACGCCCCACCCCCGCCCCCTCTCGTATGTCCCACCTGTCCCACAATTCCTCCAGTGTAACCCGGTCTTTGAATCGTCTCAACGTGCCCGCCCGCACGGCCACCTACCCACCCCCAAGAAGTCTTTCAGTGAGTGCGTTCTTCGGATCCCTCACACCTTCTTTTCTGTTCCTTGTGTCATTCTGAACCTCTTCTCTCTCTCTCTCTCTCTCTCTCTATCCGTTCGATTCCTGATTTCTCTTCGTTCTCGTTGTTTCTCTCCCTTTTGATCTGTTCCATTTGGCTCGTTCCAACTATAACACTTTCAGTGTAATCCTAATCGATTGGATGTCCTCGACTCTTAATTGTACAATAGCACCCGTCAGTCTTTCAGATTTTTTAATTAGACACCAGCCAAAATTAAAAAAAAACCCCCCTATTCGAATAATCCCCATCCTCTTCTAGTGTCCTTTTGACATTTCACTGAATAAATCGCTTCGTACAATTATCTCATGCTGTTTATTTCTCAATCGTGATCTGTTCACTACAAACATAAATGAAAAAAATGGAGTAAAACTTAGAAAAGTGTTCATTGGGATCTTAGTAATAATAAAAAATTAGTCGACATCGAGTAAAAAGGGTGGAAAATAAAGTGTCAAGTGAGCGAGTATGTTTGTGTGTCTCAATTGCTTTATGGCACAGGTTATTTTACAATCCAGTTCGGGATAGTGAGGAGAGATCAATTAATACGAGTAGAACTAGTGAGACATGCTTCATGTGCCCAGCGTTTCTCATTGTTGTTGGCAATTCGAACGATTCGCCTTCTTCTTTGACGGTGTCTCCGCAGCCAACGAAGTGTCCGCCATGTCGTCCGGGTGCATTGTTGTCGATGCTCTCGCAGTGGAAATGTTGGTCGTTACGTTGGGTGACTCCGAGTGACGAGCGGTTAGGTTCATGGTGACCGACTGTTTCGGCATGAACGAGTCACTCGCATCCTCAAAATCGTCTTTCTCCGGCTGCTCTTCGACGCGGGAGCTTTCGCGACTCAATGGTTTGATTCTGAAATGAGCAAAAACAACTAGAATCATTAGCAACATGAACATACCCAAGCCGAGCTTGTTGCAACAGGCCCATAGCAGGAGCTGCTGGCTGAACACCCTTCAACTTCTTGATCTGGTCCTCGAGATCGTAGACCTTCTGCTTCAGTTTCGCCTCGTCCTCGTCAAATTCGTCGCACACTTCTTCGAGACGCTTGATCTCCTTTTCGGCCTTGGCGAGTTTTTCTTCAAGTTCAGCAATGCGAGCACGAGCCATCTCCAGTTCGGCAACATGCCCGTCCACCTCCTCGCGCATCAGTGTCACATCGTGTTGTGCCGTCTCTTCAACCTCAACAACACGACGGTTCGAAGCTTCCAACCGTGCGGACATCTCCTTCAATTGGCTAGCCATCTGCGCGACGGTCGTGTTGAGAGCCTCCATTCCCATTGCTTGCGTCTTCCAAGCTCCGGCTTCAGTCAGTCGTTGCTCAAACTGTATACTCAGCGTTTCGATGCGACTTTCCAGAATGACGACAGCATTCTCCTTCTCGGAGACGGCCTGCTCCGCAACTTCCAACTTCTCGGTTAATTCGGCAACGACTTGGCGAGATTCGTCAAGCATCTCTTTCTGTTTTTGGTTCATAGCCAATTCTGCTTGGAGAGCGTCATTCTGAAACAAATTAGTTTGGAAGATCCCAAATTTCTTCTAACCTTCACTCTCAAATCTCCAACCGTCTCTTCAATTTGGTTTTTCTGCGACTCAACTTCAACAACTTTTTGTCGCATGTTGTTCAATTCGGCCTCTTTGGCAACTCTAATCTGATCTACTTCTGCGAGTTCGGCCTTCGTCGCGGCAATCGACGTCTCCAGCTCAATGAGCCTTACATTAAGTGCCTCAATGTCTTTGTCGTCGGCGCGAATTTCGAGAACTTCCTTCTGCGCGCTGGAGAGTTGCGATTGAAGTTCGGAAATTTCAACAGAAAGTGCTTCTTTCTCGGTCGCTAACTCGGTAAGTTGCTCAGAGTGACTTGTGGCTTGGGCAGCCAGCTGAAAACGAGAAACTATTGGAACGTTAAATGAGAAAGTCAAATTACCATAGATTCTAACTGCACTTTGCCTTCTTCGATTTCTGCGGCAAACTGTTTTTGAATGTCGTGAGCAGTAGCCAATTCAACAGCTGAACTCTGCTGAACTTCGTTGAGCTCTTCACGAACAGTTTGAACCTCTGCGGTGGCATCACTAATCGCCTGTTGCAGCTCGCTGATCCGTTCGTCCGACGTGATTCGGAAACTTTTCGCTTCATCGCGCAACGTCTCAATCGTCATGGTCTGTTGCTGGATCGTCTCTCCGAGTTCGCGGATTTTTGCCTCCGCCACAACAAGCTCATCCTTGTTGCTTGTATCAGATTGCAGAGCTTCGGTCGTGGCGGATAACTCCTGAACGTGAGCATGAGCTTTCTCCAGCTCCTGTTTCACATCAACGACATTTGCGAGAGTTTCACGAAGTTGAGCCTCGAGATCCGCAATCTTGGAAGTTTGCTCCTCCGAGTCAAACTGGGCCTGCTCGTTCGACTTTTGAAGATCTTCCGTGGCTTGACGGGCAACGTCCAGCTGCAACTGAACTTCTCGAACCTTCTCTTCTGCAGCTTCAAGCTCAGTTTCCTTTTGTTTTTCGATGACTTCATTGTCAGCGATTGCAGCGTCTCTTTGAGTCTGCATCTCATCGGCCTTCGTCTCCGAGAGCGCCAACTTCTCCTGAAGCTCCTGGATTTTTGCTTCGACCTCTTCGTTCTGTTTCAATCCGGCATTGACCAAGTCTTCGCGAAGTCCATCAACAACCACTTGAACCTCCAGTTTGGCAGCTTCAGTGTCTTGTATGAGAGCCTCCAGTTGAGAAATCTTGGTGACTGATTCTGCCTGGGCTTGTTGAATATTTTCGAATGTCTTTAGAGCAATCTCTAGTTCGGTCTGAAGCTCTTGGCACTTGACCTCTGTTGCTTCCGCATCGACTACCTTCTGCTTCTGAATCTCAGTCTCCTGTCGTGAAACCTCCAGCTGGACAGCCATCTCTTGAATCTTGCTCTCTGCAATCTCCAACGCCTTTTGTGCATCTTCAACCTTCGCAGTGTTTTCTGCCTGCACTTTCAATTCGGCAACCTGCTTCTCTGCTTCATCTAACGCTTCCATCATGATCTTGCGGACTGTTTCCAGCTCCTCCTCGCTCTCCTTCTTCACCTTTTCAGTGTTCTCTCGAGCCTCTAATAATTCTGTCTCGGTAGATTTCAACTGATTCCGAACGCTCTCTAGAAGTTGCGCATCGACGAGCGAGTCGACAGACGGCTCTGCATGAAGTTGTTGACGTGCAGCTTCGAGTTCCGTGCGCAAACTAGCGATGATATTCGACAAATCGAAGATCTCCGTTTCGTATTTCATCTCCATCGTCTTCTGCAGATCGGCCGACTCTTGGCGAGTATGCATTATTTCGGCATTTAACTCTTGAACCTTCGTCTCGGAGTCTTTTTGAGTCTCAAGAAGAGCGGTTGTCAGCTCGTCTATGGTCTTCTCGAGTTCCTCCGTGTTAACGGCGTCGAGTTGTGTCTTGAGTGCAGCAATTTCGGCTTCCATCTTTTTCTGGAGTTCTTCAAGTTCTTGAGTGTGCTCGGCTTCAGCGGCGAGGACATTCTGGGCAGATGAGGAGCTCATAGTGGCAATCTGAAAAGAATTGGGTTTGGAAAGTTTAAAGTAAAAGGTTGAAAAGTATGTAAAATCACCTCCTCCTTCAGCTTTTCAACCTCTTTTTCTTTCTCCGTGGTATCCGCTTCAACAGACTCTGTCTTCTTCGCCGCCTCTTCCAGCTGCACTTTGAGCTCTTCCATCTGTTGCGATCTTGTCTGCAGAGAGTCTTCAAGCTGAGCAACCTGGTCTCTGAGCTTCTGAACTTCCTCATTTTCTTCGGATGGCTTTTGAGACAAATGTTCTAACTGGTCCTCCAGGTTCTTCATGTCATTGAGCATCATTTTGCGCATCTCTTCGGATTCGCTCTTTTGTTCCTCCGTTTGCGACAAAACTTTCTGAAGCTCGGCTTCGAGTGCTTCGAGCGCTTGCCTGTTCGCGAGTTTCTCGTCTTGCAGTGCCTGAATCCGCTCCTCGTATACGGCAATTCCTTTTTGCATTTCTTCCACGCTCAACGCTTTCATTGTAAGCTCCTCGATCTGAGCAGTCAGTTGAGCTAGCTGCTGTTCAAGCTGCGCTTTCTCGTCTCCCTTCTCAAGATCGTTTGATGAGTGCTCTCCCAGTTTTGCTCGTAACTCCGCAATTTCGGTCTCAAGCTGTTCCTCTCTCTGTTTCGCTGCTGCTCTATCAGCTTTTGCTTTTTTCGTAACCGAATCTGTCTGCTGCATTAGTGCCTGTTCCTCGAAAACGCGAGATTCGTTGATCTCTTTGATTTTGCGCTCGAATTCGATGACTTGAGCACGGAGCTCGCGAACATCGCAGCTGTGCTCGACTTCTCTCTCGAGGAGCATGAACTCGTGTCTGAAAACATGAAATAGCTATCGATGTTTTCAAACGACTTACAACGACTGATCGATTTGTGCCTTCTGCTGGTAAACAGGCGATGCGTAAGAATCGTCGGCCCACGAATCGATCCCCTTATGAATCTGAGAGACGACTGAAGTTGGAGCTGACACTACACTTGAAGTTGAGAGGTCATTCGTTGGACCAGAAGACGATTTGGTCGGAGTTTTCTCTACGTCGATCTGCACCTTCTCCTCGAAAGTGTCCGCAAGAGTGACATCAGCTTCCGTCTCATCGCCTTCTGATACCATACTCAGGTCTTTCGCCGTGAATGTGTTCGAAATATCGTCCTCACTGATCAGCTCCGTCTGCTCCAGATTCGGATCTACACAATCGGACATCTCGGACGGAACCGCAGAGCACGGGCGCGATTCGATTGCCGTTTCATCAAGATTTGGATCGGCAGCATTGACGAAGTTAGTCAACGGCGATGGACCGAACAACCGTTTCGGCTCCTTACCGATTCGAGATTTCGGTGTTGCCGCAGTGTATGGCGATTGCGTCTGCTGACGCTTCTGAAAGTTTATGAGATGCTAAGGCTGACATTCTTTGTACAAACCTTTCCAATAATCGAGTTCTCATCGTTATGTGGTTGATTCTCCATTTCGAGTAGTTTTCCTCGCTATTAGTAGTCTGCAAACGGTGAGAGAACCAATAATGAATTTAGAAAGTGCCAGAAATCCTTTAAAATGTCAAAAAAACAAAACAAAATCACGCAAAATTGTTTTTAAAAAAGAAATGACTTGAAGAATTATGAAAAATGGCGCCAATGATTTGAAATTCCGTTTTTCGCGCCTTTGCTTTAGACTGCAGCGTAGCGCGTTTGCTGACCTCACAACAAGAAAAAAGCGCAGAAAATAGTCACTTTTTTGGCAATCGACGACAATTCTTCTCGATATTCAAGTTTTCACAGTGAAAAATGTGGAGAACACGTTATAAAAATCAACCAATGTCTACAACTAATAAAGAAAAAGAAGAATATGCGTGTATAAATTGTCAAACACTGTCGCCAACTCTGTACAAAAAGTATTCCGAAGGAGTTATTCGCTTAACAGAATGTGTGAGTGTATTTTCTACATAAAGCTTGATTTGTATTTAAAAATATCAATAGGTCGAATGAAATTTTCCAGGAAAAATGCAGTGAAGTCGTAGACAAGTACATCGAGTATGATGTAGTTCTAGTGGTGATTGATCTGATGCTTCAGTACGTTCAAGCCTATCGACACCTCCTGATGAATGTTAAAATACAGCGACCCGAGCGTCTTTTTGTGATTTTTTGGTTGAGTCACGCATCAGAAGTGTGGATTCGTGAGAAAGGAAGCACCGATTCGTCGTTCTTCGCAGGACAGGAATGGATGTGGGTGCATCGAGAACCTTTTCGAGACTGTCACCTGAACAACTTTCAGTTTCTATCGATGTCTCCTGTTATCTGCAATAGAAATCTGCTCTTTTGTCACAATAATCATTCTGTATGCTGCGTTCAAAGGCAAAAGAACTGGTTTCCGTCATCTCATCGGGTCAACTCTTCTCGGGTACTACGGTGAGAATAATGCGAACTGCGTCGAGAATCTCACATTTTCCTAATTCAGGCAATGTGGCTGTCGTTCTCTCGTTCGTTTTCGCCCTCTCCAATCGGATATCATACCAAATTGTGATGCAAATCTTCCTCCTTGTATCTCATCTTCAAGTGCAACGAGTCCTCTTCTCCGCAGAATCCGACGTCGATAACCTCATCGTCGTGCTGATCGCCAAAACGTTCTCTTCATACACGGGTTCCCTTCTCACGTCCTCGGTTCTTTAAGTTTCATTTCTGATTGATGACTTGTTAATAAATATCGACGTGGTTTTTTAACCCGTTGCTAATTTCTTGATAAAACCATTATTTACCGATTATTGATCGCATTTTCCTCGAAGTAAACTAACAAACAAAAACAAACATGGCGAGCAAGGAAAATAAGTTGAAGATGGATTCGGAGAATTGGGTGAATAGAGAAATGTGCTTTCAGAGTTCCGGAAGAAGATCTGAACCTTCCTTACTTTCACGGAGCACTCATGATCCAAGACGCCGATCAGTTGCTCGTCAACGACGGCGACTTCATGGTGACGATGAAGCTTCAGGCGGACATCAACAAACTGGTCTGACTCTTCGATTGGAACACGTTTTCAGCCGTTTTCAGCAACTGTTTCTGGGTGTTCGTCTGCGAAAAGGAATCCGACGCTACGAAATCAAACGAACGCCGACTGCGGCCAAGTTGGGGGTGATTTGAAGGTGTGAGAACACGAGAGAAACGGCTGAAATTCAGGCAAGATCTGCAGCCAACATAGGAAAGTTGATCGAGTCGCTCAAAGCGGAAAGCATTGAGATGAAGGGAGAGAAGGTGGTTTTGAAGAGAGCCATCGCCAAGGGAAAGTTCCAGTTGATGCACAAAGATGTCATTTTCAAAAAGAAGGTAATAAGAGTGTCGACGTGCTCGTTCGAATCTCAACTCAGATCGGTGCCGGTGCCTACGGAACAGTTTATCGTGGACGACTCGTCAAGACCGATCAGATTATCGCCGTCAAGAAGTTGGACCCCGAGGGCGCCGACGAGGACGGACTGGCGGAGATGATGAAGGAGGCGAGAGTTATGCAACTCTACGACCATCCGAACATTGTCAAATTCCACGGATTCATCCTCGACGATCTGCCCTATCTTCTGGTCCTCGAGTTCTGCAACGGCGGCGCTGTTGAAGACAAACTTCGCGATAGAGGATCGGTGAGGTTCAGAATTCGCAGACGAAGTGGTCTTTGAGTTTCAGAGGATCCCAGCTGACGAACGCGTTCGATACACCTACATGGCGGCATGTGGAATAGACTACTTGCACAAGAAAAAGTAACTTGTTCCTGCCTTCTCTCCCCTCACTACGGCGTCTTTCAGCTGCATCCACCGTGACATCGCCTCTCGGAACTGTCTCATTCACAAAGGAGTCGTGAAAATAGCCGATTTCGGAATGTGCAGAGCACAGTCCGTCTACAAGATCGACGTCAGCAAACCGTGCAATGTGCGTTGGTTGGCGCCAGAAGTCTGGGACATTGGCGAAACTCGCTTCAACACGGACATCTACGCCTTCGGCATTATGATGTGGGAGTTCTTCGAAATCCCGTATAAGACGCCCTACTCTGACATGAAGGCTGTTCAAGTGAAGGTGAGCACTTGGAGCGTGTCCATGGAGCCAATCGATATGTGTTTCAGCGCAAGACGAAGGCCGGCTACCGAATGCCGCCGCCCGCTGCCATGCCGAAACAAGTGGCAGAAATCATGAAGGAGTGCTGCTGCGGAGAGGCGGACAAGCGGCCGAATGCAGAGCAACTGAAAGAAATGTTGGAAGACGTTGTCAAGAACATGGAGTCGGGGGTCAGCAGCTCCGGTGCAATGCCTACGAACGTGGAGAAATCAAAGTCGAAATCTGCTGAACCCCAAGGGAAAAAATAAAACATTTTCTTTTTTTTTTTAATATTTTATTCGTTTCAAACAGAATGTTGGAGAGAAACTCTTTTATTCGACGAAGAATCATTAATCGATTCATGCCCCGGGCGCCCTGATGTTCGCGGAGTTCCACACGTCGAGAATGGCCTGTTCGTGCTTCTGAGCTCCCTCGAAACCACTGTACACCATGGCCACTTCGGCACCTACTTTGGCGACTTTCAGGTTCTGGAGGTGTTCGAGAATGAGACACGCGAGCAATCCGATGAGCAGGTTGTACGTGGGTATCGTCTGAATGACTGGGCGTTTGATTTCTTGGACACTATGAGTGTGATCTCACGATGTATACGCCTCGCATCGCCATCAAGTCGACGGGACTCGTGAGAAAGTGAGGCCCGATAAGGCGGATGAAAAGGGTGAAGACCAAGTAGAGCATGAAGAAAAACACGTGGAGGAAGGCGATGTATGTTGAGAATCTGGTCGTGACGATGTTTTCCTCCATCTGGAATCGCGTCGACAGATTCGAGCGCCATCTGAAAGAGCGATGACGTCAGTGGAAGAGGTGGAGAAGAAGTCATACTTCTCCTTGAGAATCGTGCTGATCTTGACGAGGATCTGGTTGAATATCAGGTTTATCACGTTGAGGCCGAGCAGAGAATAGCACAAGAAATTCATCTGCAAAACAAAATTGCCAGGTTGTTCTCGTTTGCTTTTTGGACTCGTCTTCGTTCGGAAACCCGCCGGTTCACTCACTCCTTTTCCGGAAGATTCCGGGATCATGAAGTAGGACATCATCGGTTTGTCGAACTTTTCATCGCGGAACAAGAGAAAAATGATGAGGATGTCGACGGCCACCTGCATGATAACCTCATTTTGAGCTACACTCGACCGGAATTCACCGCAATGACGCCAATCAAAACGCCAATGTGCAGCCGAATGTTTTCGTAGCAACGGGCGAAGATGAGTGCGAGGAGACGTTCGACTGTAATGCCGAGGATCGTGAGCATCGGAGACGACATTCCGAAGACACCGATGTATTGGAATACGCGTAGTTTCAATGGATCAACAATGAGATCACAGGGCGAGGTGAAGATGAACGGAATGATCACGTGGTGGGCCTGAATTGCATGGTGGATGCGTTTGTACTTGTGACATTCGGGCGGGGGAGTCACTGGCCGGAAGAAATTCATGAAAGATGGGGGAATGAGCCCAGAAGCCAAAACTCACAAAAACAGCGACACTGTTGACAACGGAAATGAGAATTTGGGAGAAGTAGAGCATGTAGAGACACTGGAAATATACAGTTCGGAAGAAATTATGAATCTGAGATGGAATCTTCTGGTGAACGTCAGCCGTGCATGACGTTGTTTTTGTTTCAGAAGAAGTTCAAAAGAACAGCACGGCGGGTGCTCTTCCAGAATCGTTTCCTAGAAGTTCCACAAGAATTCGTCGAATTTCCCTTTGGATACAAATTGAAAACAGCAGGAAACACTTGTTTCAGTGCTCTGATTAGTGGTTCAGGACAGCATCGACATTCGTTCCGAGACCCACCTTGACGTTGCTGTTGAATGTGGTCTTTTGAATTTTGTAGAAAATGAGATAGAACAATGGGATGATGGCGCCGACGGAGGCGAAGAAAGTATAGAACTGAGAGACCCGGTAGACCGGATCGAAGGATATCGTGTGGACCTGAATGCGTTCGAAGGTCTTCTGATCTGAGAGGGAACTCACGATCTCACAGCCGTCCATACTTCCGAAGACTAGACTTGAGCAGGGAGACGAAGTTGTCAGACGAGAGTGATTGAGTACTTCTGAAATAAGAAATACGTCTATCGGTAGGTTGGTGTGAGAAAAAAACGACAAGATTCATGTTTTCCCAGAGGCGGGATTGTCGGAGGTTGTCGTACGGCTTTGTCTCTTGTGGCTCAAAGTCGAGGTTTATTGAGCTGCTCAAAGTATATGAGACATTCCAGAGGAAAGTGCAAGAACAGCTGAGAGATGGGGCGGATGAATGCACTTTATTGCGGCAAAACAAGTAAACAAATCTACACGGTTGTTAGTGTCGTTGGGAGGGGAAGTGTGTGTTGTTCACCTGCGTGACGGGGGGTGAATTCTCAAATGCCGACGGAGGCGACTCGTATTCTGTGCTAACTCTTAAGCTGCCGGAAAATATAAATAAACACGTATCACTGCTTCACATATACATAAACTCGAGGGGGCAGAGGGCATTCTGCCACTTTCTATGGCAAGATGTTTCAGCCTATCGCACACACACATTATAGCCGCACTGCGTCGGACAGCACAACGACGGCGACTTTTGGATGCTGTCGAGGAGGGCGGCGTCGTTGAAAAAGAAGAGGTTGTGGCGGGGAGCAAGGTGCGGAGCACACTCCGAGTTCGAGTCACACCAGTTGACTTGGCGGCGACGGAATGCACAGTGGGCCACGAGGGTGTCCGGGGCGGGGCATTCGGTGATCACTCTGCAACGAATCAGCTCTGTTGCATAATTTGGTTTCTCGGCGGGAGCTCCGTCGAGAGTTCGTTTTCTCAGAAACTTGCGGTTGAAAACGCTCGAAAAGCAACGCGATAACATGCCATTTGCAAGAAAAAAGTCCCGAACTTTCTGATTACAGTGTAATTGATTACAATTATCACAATTATACCATGAGATGTCTCTCAAAACACGTCAGCAGTCCAAAACGCCCACCTCTCGACTCCACAGCAGTAGCCGTTGCTGTCGATGCACAACTGTCCGGAAGCGCATTGATTCGACCGTTGGCAGTTAGTGTTCACGGCTCGGCACTCGCCTGAAACTCGTGTTCCGCTAACCTATTTATCGGGGGATCACCCACCGAATCGGTTGTCGTTGTTGAATAGAATCGAGTTCGTTTGAACGTAGGAACTGAATTTGGGCACGGGTCTCGCGGGAGTCCACGGGACACTCGACACCGCCGGTGTCACTCGCACTCCGTGATCATGCGCTGAATCGTCTTCTCTTCTACACGTCTCGATTCGAACTCACCTTTGTGCTTCGCGAATCTGAGACGATAGACTCCGTTGCATTCGGGTCTGAATTGATCTTTGTTGAGGTATCTCCAGTAGAGACACCAGTCGATGTGGGGGGTCGGCGCCAGACTGAGGGCGATTTCGAAAGAGAGAAACAGAAGGAAGAGGGTTCGCATGGCTCTGAAAGTGATTCCGGGATGGAACGTGTGAATGCGGAAAGATGGCCGCGGAGACGGAGAAGTGCAAAAAAGAGTGGAAAGAAGTGGCAGGACACACACAGCACAGCGGTCATTGAATGCCATCACATAGACTGTTTATTTGCACTAATCGAGGAAGAAGAAGACAAGACGCAATTGTTTCTTTATTGCTCCGCCGAATGGCTCAGGATATATGGCGGCTCTTTTTCATATTTATTCTCAATGAGTGGGGGGTGGATGGACGAAATGAATGAAAGGGAGAGAGAGCGAGAGCTGAATGTTCAGTGTCGGATGTCGACTGTGCGTCTGCAGACAGAATCGAATGCTCCGCCCATGTTCATGATATGTTTACACGTGGAAGCACGTGGAGACTGGAACAATGGACGATGATGCCGGAAGGAGAAGGAAAAAGAGATGGGCACGGGGGGCCACTAAGGCGATTTTGATTCTGTTAAGAAGATGGACGGGTGCGAGCAAACATGTTGAAACGACGCAGGTGGCACGCGCATGGAACCAGAATGATCAAAAGACACGATGATCAGTTACTGTGACGACAAGATAACTGGGCTGATGTCACAACTCCGACTCTTCAAGACAACTGTTGGAAGACTCGCATGTTGATCCCGAGAGCGCACAGAATCCCCAATACACTCACAGAATTATCAGAGAAACACAGATTTTTGAAGAAAGGCAGTGCGGTGGACCACATTTAGAGCCAAACGAAACAAAGTTGGAAAGTACTGTAGTTTGTGGTTATTTCCCTAAAACAGTGCTTCCATTTTCGAATGAAAAATGAATGAAAAGAAGAAATTATGCAAAAACAAGTTGGATGAGGGTAATGGGCAGCTTGCTCCAGAATACTTTTCAACGAGAAAGATCAGACAGTCAAGTGGCGATCGGAGAGTCATAATGACGGGCGCCACCCATCAAAACAGTCGCCTTTTTCCCTTTTTCTGCCTTCTTCTTCTTCCCTTCTTCATGATGTTTGCTCCCGTGGAGATGAGCTCATGATCTCACACTTGAGCCGACTTTTTTGCCCAGGAAGCGGGAAGCGATCGGCGGTTCGCTGGCGGTGGCCGGGCGGCCAATTCAAACAGACAATGCAAAAATTCGATATGGTCAGATGTTCATATCAAAAAGATGGTGCGATTGGGTGGCGAGAATGACAAAAACGTGTGTGTGTGTGTTCGGCAGGCGTTCTTTCCGCGCGGAAAACTTCCGAAAATGCGCGGAACAAAACGCGACGAACACGTCACGTGGGAACCGAAAACTTGTTGGAGGGATGTTGTTTTGGAGTGAGAACTGGAAGTAGAGGAGAGGGGGGCGAGTACAAAAGTGAATGCGTGATGAGAGGAGGCGGCTGCTCCGGGTGGTCAAGCTGAGAAACGAATGAATGGGGGGAGGCGGGGAAGGTAAACAGAAGAGGGAGTGTGAATGCTCAAATATTATGCACAGAGTAATGCGAGAACAACAAAGCACTCGTCTCCCAAGAGAACACATTACTTTTTTGTTTCGAATATCGACGTCGCCGCGAATGACCTCCCCCCCGGATGGCTTCCTTTCTCTCATTATTCATTTCTTTCGATGAAATGACACTAGAGGTGAACGATTGCTTATCGAAAAGTGATAATTTGCACGGGAACAGGTCAATTCGAGAATCAACGATCAACACCTTCTA
Organism: Caenorhabditis macrosperma; assembly: GCA_963932285.1. NCBI lineage: Eukaryota > Metazoa > Nematoda > Chromadorea > Rhabditida > Rhabditidae > Caenorhabditis > Caenorhabditis macrosperma. The sequence continues at coordinate 8,859,055 of OZ010621.1, read as the reverse complement.
CTCATTTTCAGACTTTCCCGATTTCTAATAGAACGCAAGGATGAGGGCCCATCGACGAGTGTCAAGACCCCGGTTGTCGTGAGTCGTCTGAGCATCCGGGGGTTACTGTAGTGGAGCTCTTGCAGCGTTACTCGTTGCCCATCGTAGACAGTCCGCAGAGGGAATCGTCGACGTTTCGCAGCATCTCGGCCACTTGTCTCGCATCCCTTCTCCGCGACCGTGCTCGTGTTCTCCAGCTGATCATCTTCGACTGCCGTTACCCTTTCGAGTACTTTGGCGGTCACATCAAGGTATTCTCCATCTCTGTTTTCATTCGTTCTCTTGACCACAGACACGTTCAGGGAGCCGTCAATATATACTCCCTTGACGAGCTTGAAAAGTACCTGTTCGACGAGTACGGCGTCAAGAGTACGCTAGTCGGTCTGCTGCCCATCTTCTACTGCGAATACAGCCAAGTCCGAGGCCCTGCCATGTAGGTCAGAATGTTTTTGAAGGGGGAACGATGAGCGATTACAGGGCTCGACGTCTCCGAAAAATAGACACCCATCGCAACAACCACAAGGCGGCTGCGTTGGACTTCCCGGAGATCTACCTACTCGACAAGGGATACTTGAACTTTTGGTCGGATGCGACTCTTCGAGTGAGCAGCTGTTCGTGCCATCTCTCGAATGCTCAACTGTTTCAGGATCTCTGTGAGCCACGTCAGTACATCTCGATGCACGCGAAGCCCTACAAACACGCCCTTCGACAGTACACCCAGCACAGATCGAGGAGCACTGCGGACGGTCGGAAAGCCAAGAAGAACCATCTACACGTGTTCAGCTCCGAGCAACTTCTGGAGCCGACGGAGGAGGAGAAGGAGGAGGTGCCCCGGCTGTCGAGAGTTCGCACCCCGAGGACTCGTCTATTCTTTGAATAATCTCTCGATCATCCGCAATATATAATGTATAAAGTCTAGACCTTGATTAGATCAGAAAAGCACAATTCCGAATGGCAATTCATCATCGGATTCTGGTCCCCGATTGTAGCTGCTCTTGCTCGTTTCTCGATTCTCGCTTGTTTTTCTTCGCATCCAACAACGTCAATCTCCGTAGAGACGTACTGTTGATTGGAAAGAGAGAATCTGTTTTGTCGGTCTGTGCTCATTAAATTTAAACCCCCTAATCAACTCTCCCATCGTCTGGAATCATTCTACTCCGTGAGCATGTCGCAACCCCTCACAACTGCCGCCGCGTTCTCCGAGTACCTCAACTACGTGTTCCTGCTCGACAGAATCACCGAGTACGTTTCCGCCTCGATTTGTATCCCAGGTAACGAAACGGCGCCTCCTCTCCCAAAGTGACCGAGTGCTCCCAGGTGCCCTGTTCAACGCCCTTCTGATCCATCTGATCCTCAGCCGGACACCACCACAAATGCGTTCCTACGCCGTCTACCTTCTGAACTTTGCTGTCTTCGACTTTGCCACATGCATCATCTCGTTCTTCTCGTGTCAGAAGTCGGTTGTCTGACCGAGGGAACCGTATCCGATGGATGTTTGATCTTACAGAGTGATCTTCTCCGGATTCTCCCTCATCTACGTCTTCCATGGACCATGCAAACGATTCTCCCCGTGGTTCTGCTACTTTTGTCACTGTTTCGAGTGCCACACCCTCGCCCATTCCCAGTGGATTCTGCTCGGATCGTTCATCTACCGATACAAAGTGCTCCTCGGCGAGACTCCGACCGTCAAGAACATGCTCTCCAATTCGGCCCTCTTCTACTCCATGTCCCTGTGTTTCCTGCTCGCCTACGTGTTCGCGATGAGTGACTCCGAAGAGCTGCTGGCGATAATGGCGCGTCTTCATCCGGAGTATCACTACGACGATCCGTTTATTTGGAAGAGTGGGAGGTGTCTCTCAACTCAGAGTTCAACTAGATTCCAGATCTGACCCTCAGTGGCAACATCTCCATGTTCTCCCCGATCACCGCCCTCTCCATTATGTACATGACGTTGCCGTGCGTCCCCATCTACTGCGCCATCCTCTACTACCGTCATAATGTTCGTTATCTCTTCTTCTCTTTTTGTAGCGTCGCCTATGATTCCAGACCCTTGTAATCCTCAGCAATCCAACCATCAGTTTGTCGCCAACCGCAAAAATCAGTCATCAGAAGCTGGTTACGGTAGGAGACATCATCATCATCATCGGAAGATCATTGGATTCAGTTCCAGGCGCTGACGATTCAGGCGGGAATTCCGATCATTTGGCTAGTGGCGTCTGGAATTTACACGGCGGCGCAGTTCGGTCTGATCCAGGGACCAATTCCCGAAAACATAACGTTTCGGCTGATGGACTGCATTCCGATGATCAGTCCCATCGTCACCATCGTCTACATTCAGGCGTATCGGTGATCGAATTCCTCTCGGACATGGGAAACTCATCTGAATTTTCAGAAAGGGCCTCGCCAAACTGTTCATGAAAGCCACCGGAGCCAACATCTTCGTTCCGAACGCCATCGGCAGCAGTGTTGTGGATGTGAGCACTTGTGAACGAAAGAGCACAGAAAACGAATTGTTTCAGGCGACCGTGACAACGCCTTCCGCTGGAGCCAACCAACCGACCTACATAATAACTCAACTATAATTTCTTCTGACTCGGTCATCTGAACTCTTAGATTCGAGATCCGCCTCAGTGACCACTGACACGTCGGAAAAGAGTTGGTGTCTGGTGAAATGAACTGAAAAGTTCTGCGCTTTCAGAGTCTAATATAAGCCCAATTGGGGAGGTCAAACAACGCGCCTCCGTCTCTTTGTCTCCTTTCTTGCACTTTCCAATTCGTCTTGTTTCTCACGTCATCTGTGTTCTAGACCTCCCAGTCTCCCAATTGCATAGTTCCAGACGATAATAACAGGCGATTCCCATTCTCATTATCAGTGTTCATTGGTTTATTAGATGCCGTTTTCTTCTAAATGTCGAATAAACTTTTTTATTTTCCCACTGGAGCCGTATTGTTTTCCCATTTACCTGACGGAACTCTCCGCCTCTTCTCGTCGTAACAACTTAAAGAGATAGTTTTCCCGTTTCGTCATCGGTCCGTTCCTTTCGTTTCTTCGTTTCCTCCCACTTCATCTGCATATTTTCGACCACCCATACCGCTTGCAGACACACAGACGAACAATATAATCTCGTGATTCTTTTCTATCAACAGACCTTCCTTTGACCGGATATAACGTCCGTTCCGGTATCAGTTTTCAGTCGTTCTATAGTCGTTTTGGTCGATTTGGGCTCTGACGTTTTCAAGTATGAAGTGATCTCTTCATTATGTCCACATTGTTATCCAGAGAACTGTGTTCGTTCCATTCGTTGCCGGACTGATTGGTGACTAATCCCGGAGGTGTTTCACTGGGAGAATAACAAACTTCACGGAACTTCGAAACACGATCATTTTCAAAGATCACCCATTCATCAGGGATGTCTCCGGGATAACATTAACGTCATCCGCCCAGGAGGCTTGCTGTGTCCATCGGAATGTCCTCCTCTTTGTCTCCTGTGATCTCTTTCTCAAGAACCCCTTCCCACTCGTTCGTTTCTGTAGAATCCCACCGAAGAACTTCGATCTCTTCTGCGCCGTACAATAAGTGCTCAAAAACCGAGTGAAACTACGTTCTCAGTGCATTCCAGACAACTGCTATTGTAGCTTCGGCTCCTCTTGTTTTCCCCGTTTCTCTCGTGTCTCCGGGGAATCGGGCAATCAGAAGGATGGGCGGGGCCTCTCGGAGGCAGTTTTGCTTCTTTCGTCCCTCTTTGTCTCTCGTTCCCTTCAATCGGAACCCCTCCCAGATTCATTATCCTCAGTGTCTCCTGCAGCGATGACCGCCATCGGCTCTCCGACTGAGAATGCCGTCTTCGACCGAGAGCAACTCATCGACGATCTTCAGTTCACGTTCTTCATGGATGAACTCGGCAAACACCTTTCGGAGGCTATCTGCGGAGCCGGTGAGTGTCTTCTCCTACTGTTTCCCCATGTTTCGATTGCGTAGGAATCCTCCTGAACACCCTCCTCATCTACGTCATCTTCCAACGCACCCCGACCCACATGAAAAGCTACGCCGTGTTGCTCTTCAACTTCGCCATCTTCGACCTGCTCACTTGCATCGCTTCCCTCCTCGCTTGCCAAAAGACCATCTTCTCCGGATTCTCGCTCACCTACATCTTCCACGGACCGTGCAAGTACGTGGCCCCGTGGCTGTGTTACTTCTGCCACTGCTTCGTCTGCCACTCGATGGCTCACTCCCAATGGATGCTCTTGGTACTCGTAGTCTGCAATTGTCGTCACTCGTCTCGTTTCTCAGATCTCCTTCATCTACCGCTACCGTATCCTTCTCGACGATGCTCCGTCCGTCAAAAAGATGACTCTCATCGTGGTCGCCTTCTACTCAATGTCCTTCATTGTCTTCGTAGGCACCCTTGTCCTCTATTCCCCGACAGTTCATACTTCCAGCTCTTCTACTATCTCGACATTGGGGACACCGACGAGCTGATGAAGATCATGATCAACCTCCACCCCCAGTATCACTATGACGACGTGTCCATCTGGGGAAGTGAGTGATTGCCTCCGTTGGCTCTCTGTACTCCCCTCCTCTTCCAGATCTTACCGTCAGCGGCAACACGACCATCTTCACGATTCCCTCGCTGGCGGCCATCATCTACATGACCCTCACCTGTGTTCCCATCTACGTTCTCATCCACTACTTCCGCAGCAGAGTGAGTCTCCTCTGATCAACTGACCATGTGAACCTCTTTCAGACCCTGACCATCCTCGAAAGCACCGCCCTCAACATGTCGGAGGTCACCAAGGCGTCGCATGCTAAACTCATTCTGGCGAGTGCTTTCCGGTGGTCGAACGGCTTCTCAGAATGCATTTTCAGGCGCTGTCCGTCCAGGCGACCATCCCGTGTTTCTGGCTCGTCGCCTCCGGAATCTTCACCCTCGCCGAGTTCGGAGTGCTTTCCGGTCCGGTTCCGGAGAATATAACGTTTCGTCTGATGGATTGCATCCCGACCGCCAGCCCCCTCGTCGCCTTCATCTTCATCGCCCCCTACAGGTCTCCCCCGCGGACTCTCCCCTCTACAATCACTTTTGCAGAGAAGGACTCCTGCGTCTCATCTCGAAAACAGGCATCTACCGTCCACCGAACCGCGTCTCCAGCACCGTCGAGGTATCGGGACGGTCGGGGGGGGGGGGGGGGGGGGGGTGTCTTGATGATTGCTCTCGGTTCTCTTTCCTTTCCGCTCGCTCCTTCGTTCACTTTCTCTTTCTTATCAGTTTATCAGTTTATGGGAGAATGAGTCTTGACACTCCCTGGCCCGCTGCCTGAACTTTTCGTTAAACTCCGCCCGTTCCTAAATTATTCAGAAATTCAGCCAACCCAAGCAACTACAGCTCAATCCGATCAACTCCAGAACGAGATGAGATATATCGCGTGATGAAACCGGAACTGATAATGACTGATAATGATGACTGATACCGATTGTTGAATAAATATATCTTGTGATTGTAGTGTGACGCTTGAGTAATAAGCCGACTCACGCGGATATCATAGGATCCAATTAGCTGAGAAAGACGCGAGAGGCTCATTGAACGAGCAGAGCACAATAGACGATTGATAACACGGCAAATTCATTCTGAAACCACTTTTCGCAAAAGAAGTGAACAGGAAAATTCAATAAAGGGTGGAAAAAACGGATAAGATGCGGGAAAAGAACAGTTGAATCTGCAAATGGATATCAAGTTGGTGTTTGTTTTAAAGCCTTGACAATTGTCGGCTGGAATCATAAATTTGACGGGTAAATTTCCATAGAAAGAAACATGGCTAAAACGATGAAAATTTGGATTACTGTTGATCAGAGTATTCTTCGACGTACTCCTCGGCGAACTCGAGAAACTCTCCGCGAGCCTGCGCTTCTTGAATTTCTTCTTCGGTCAAATAACGGACAGTCTGAAACATGTTTCTTTTAAATGAAGTGAATAGTTATTGTTTACTCTGTTGTCTTCGTCCATCTCCTGATACTCGCCTTCTTGAATCATTTCATAGTTGTCACCATTCTGAAAAAATGAATTTTTGTATGGGAATAGATCACAGAATGATAATACCATCATATCGCCCTCCTCGAGAAGAACGTGATCTGGATTGTTGGCATCGTATTCTGGCATGTACTGTGTACCAGCCGGCATTCCCATCTCCTCCGTCTCTTCCCCCACAATCTGCTCAGGGAAGTCGAGCACCATTCTCTGAGCCTTGTTCTCCTGCCGGAAGAGCGTAGTTCCACTTGGTTGGGAAGTTGATTCGTAGTCCTGGTCCTCCACAACTTGCATCTCGCCATCGTCATCTCCCAGCAATTGTCCGAAGCGTTCATGACCTTCTCCATCTCCTGCGTCCTTCTCAGCCATTTCCTGTGCGATTTTCAGGTCCATCTTCTCATTTTCCATAAGAAGAATGTACGCCGGCTCGTTGTTCTTCTTGATTCCGTACACAATTTGAACTTTGTCGAATTGCTGATCGAAGTTGTCCTTTCGGAAACGCTCCAGCTCAATCGGATCGGTGATCATATCTCCGAATCGGATTTCTGGTTTGTTTGCTGGCTTTTGTAAATCGGTTGTTTCAGCGATTTCAGCGCCACTGATTGGTTTTCCGGCTGTTTCGGGCATAACTTCCGGATGTTTGAGACGGAGATGACGAATTGCACGGCAAATGTTGAACGGTTTGTGAAGAGCGTATGTCAGATTGCAAATGAGACACTCGACAAGTTGCGGATGGACAAACTCCATAGAACCATCACCGATGCGTTCAAGACGCGCTTTGACTAGTTCGTACTGCATGTTGTCGATTTCAGACGGATGGAACTCCTTGTAATGTTTGATGGCTCCCGCAGAAATGACAGCTCCGTAAACTTTCCGATGACAAAGTTTGCATTTCCATTCGCAGGCAGACTTGGCTTCGAAGAACTGTGAGTTGGTTGGGCAGATTTGACGGAAGCACGGCTTGACGAATTTCCTCTTCAAGCGATTCCGCCTTCCGAACGATTGCTGGCTGTTTGTTGTACAAATCTGAAAACAGTAGCATATAAAGCGTTTCTTATTATTAAAAACACTTACAGCTTCAGAATCATCGTGAGCCTCCTCGTCATCGTTGTCGTTACCTGCCTTTACTCTCTTCAAATGCTTATCAATCGCCTTATCCAATGATTTTTCTGAGCTGAACTTGGCATCCAACTTCGAACTTTGGAGATGGAATTCGTCAGGAAGACTTATCCCAAAATCTTCTCCGTACTTCTCCATCAATCTCGCAGTCATAACCATCTCTTGGAGACACAATGAGCAGTTGGGCACAATCACTTGTTGAGCGTGAACTTCTGTGAAATGCATTCCGAGTGCCGCTCGATCCATAAACATTCCGCACCAAATACACTGCAGGTTGTTCTGGTCAGTGTCGGTGCTGACGACGGCGAAATCGTGAAGAGAAAGGGGACGACGGTTCGCGGGATTGGGAACAGGAGGAGTATCTTTCCATTCTTGAGTACATCGATGTTCGGCAGGATGCCATGCGTTGAAGTGACGGACGAGGTGGACAACTTCGAACTTCTTGTTGAGCGAAACGACTGCTTGGCAGATATCGCACCGAGCATGAAGACGGTCGACCAGCGACACCGGAACCTTTCGACCCATTTTCTCGATCAACTTCCGCTTGAGAGCAACTTCTAGTTGTGACATGGTCATCTCGTTCACGTTCACACGAATTTGGCTGACTTTTCTCAACTGACGGAGGCCCTTTGAGTACAGTCTGACTGCTCCTCCGAATCCGGCTCCTTCGTGTTCATCGTAGTGACGGAATCCGTTTTGCATTGATTTCATCTCTTGTTTGAGTCTTGTCTTCAGCCAGTTATCGTAAGGAACTTCTTCGAGTTCGACACCGGGAGACAGGAATTCCGGGTGAGCAGTGGGAAGATGCTCGGTGACTAGCTTTTCATAAAGGACAATTTCCCCGCAGAGGCCACAACAGATGTTGTTCGTGTCGAGGAAACTGAACTCGAGATTGGCACGTTCGCCTTGTATCGTACCTGGAAATAAATCTGATCGAACATATGGAATTTTGTGCGTAAAAACATACCCATCTGCCCGGATGAACCTTCTCCATTCCCAACTAACACTTGTGGCTGTATCAACTGTTTCTTTTTGTCCTGCTCTTGCGGCTCCTCAATCATCTCTTGCTGCTCCTGATCTACCATATTGTTCGTCTCTACCATTGCTCCAGTGTCCGTCACCAACTCCACAAAGTTTCCATGCTCGTCGACGAACAACGCGTTTCCATGCTGGTCTCGTGTCAATCGGACAACATGAGAATGACCACCGGGAGAGCTCAGCCGAATCGTCTCTCCTTCCTCCATCATATTGATATCCAAATTACCGTCAGCATCGATAGGAAGATCTTTGTCTTCTGAGTTTTGGATGTTGTTCTCGTTGCAGACTTCTTCTTCTGCGACGCCTTCGGCAACCAATTGCGGCGGCAGATCGTCGTCATCGTCATCCACCATCTCCACTTGCTTCTGCATCTGATGCCTTCCCATTACATACTCATCTTCTTGACTAACATTTCCGACGTTCGGATCTTCCATCTCAACTTGCTCTTCTCCTTCGATCACATCATTCGGATCAACTGCATACATCACATTCACACCGTCTTCTTCCACCTGGATATACTGCTGTGGCTGCATAGTCTTTATCATTTTCATTTCTTCGTCTTCCATCAGATCAGCGCGGCCGATGCGATCTTCAATGAAGCTCCCGCCTTGAAGGGTTAGCACTCTTTGCTGTGCGCCTCCGCTTTCTTCTTCCTGTACCATATCATCTGCATGCAGTAAAACTTGATCGTACGGAAGAATTGACGATTTGTTGGAGTCGAATGGTATGAGTCCACGGGTGGAGACATGTCTGGCCTTCTCTTTCGGGAAATGTTCAGATGGCAAATCCTTTCCGGCCTCTCGTTCTCTCTTCTTTCCGCTGTCTGCCGGGTGTGTGATGTGTCCACTGACGACAATAGGCGCTGAAGAACCTGGTGCCGATGACTGCTGTTGGAGATGTTGCTGGAGAATCGGAGGCATCGGCGGAGGCCCATCACCTTCAGATATCGCAACTTCTTTCACTGGCTCTGGTGGTTCCAGTTTTATTTCCATCGGTGGCACAGTCATTGGTGTTGGGTTGGGCATCGATAGAATCTGCTTCGGAGCTGGAGCTTTTTGAAGCTGTTGAGGCAACTGCTGAGCTTTCAGCACTGGTGCACTCGACGATGAAGAAGACGACGGAGCTGTCGACGATGGCTCCTCCTCGTTCATGTTTGACTTTGGGTCAATCATCTTCTCGATAGGTGTCATGTCCTTGGCTCTTTTAGGAACTGGTGGGTCCTTCATGAGACTGGCTCTTTTTAAAGTTCCCGGCGGCACAAGATCCTTGGGAATCGGGCGACGGTGAGGTGGAATAACATTAGCAGGACGTCCTCTTCCGTTTTGCTTATTAATCAAGTGACGCGGAGGTGGCGGAGGTCCACGAAGTATTTGCTCTTCGGGTTTTTGGAGCGTCGGTCTCTTACCTTCTTCTGTAGGTGCTGATATATTAGTCATCTTCTTCTCTTTCTGTGAGCTATTCTGCGTGCTCTCAACCTCTTCTTCGTGACTATCGTTAGGGACGAGTGGTCCAATCATTTCTTTTCTGGTGGATGAAGAGGTGGGCGCAGACGCGAATTGAGCATCATCCTCCGCCGGTTCCAATTTCGGCTGTACAGTCGCTCTCGGAACGGTCGGTTTAGGCTGTACTACGAAGTCCCCGAGTCTTTTGGGTTGCTGTCGGCTACGAGAAGTTCTTTGGAAAACAACTGGTATATGTTTCCGCTCGGACGGTCCTTCCAAAGGTCCGGACTCTTCGATGTTGTCGTTTGGGGGAACATCCGTCATCGCAGTCTCCTCCTCTACCAGCTCCTCTTCCATTTGTGGCTGATTACTCGTACTTTGCCGTGTTGGTCTTCCACGAGTGCGCTTCTGAGCCATTGGAGTCACTATCATCATTTTTTGATGTTGAATTTGTCTGCAGTGTGAGCGTTCAGGTTGTCTCTGACAGAGTAAACTCACTTGATCTTCTCCAGATCCAGCCTCTCGTCATCTCCATCGAAAAACGTGCCGTCTTCTCCATCTCTGAACTCTTCTCCCATCCGCTGTTCCGTTTCGGCCGGCAGATGGAGCGGCGTCGAGAGCGGAAACTTTCGTGGGCGACCTCTTCCGCGTCTGCTATTGTCTATTACGAATTCATTCATGCGACCACCACCTGAAATGCTTTCTGAGCATGAATCCAAAACTTTTTTGAACGGTTTGAAAATAAATTTTTTCTCGTTTATTCTATTCTAAAAATTTGGATTTTTTATGTTTATACAGAATTTGATAACATGAAACTTCAGCCGTTATCTTTTTCGTTCGTATTTTAGTCACATTTTCTTTTCGAAACTTCTTGCGAAATGAGCATTTTATTCAATTTTTCACAGAAACCCGACGAACCTCGGGTGGGGTGACCTCGTCCAGTCATTTGAAGTCGTTTGATTCTATTATATCTGTAAGAAATTTGAATTTTTAAGAGAAACGGTAAAATGAAATGAGCGCTGCGAGACCCAATCGATCGTGGCGAGACACATGGCCGAGGGAGGCGACTGCCTGCGTCTCTCATCACAAACACACTCTCTCGCTGCGACCGGCCAGTCTATCTGCGTCTCTTGGTTTACGGCCTGCTTGCGGCGTTTTTGTGACAGGATTCCTTTATAAAATAGGCACAAGAACGAATAACTTTTCGGAATCGAAAATAATTTTCAATTCAAACCATTTTATTAAGCAGGAAGAAAACACAAGAAATGTGAATACTCGTATTTAAATAAGACCTTCTAATTCTTTCATGAAATCGTTGTACGCCTCGTCTGTATTCTTCGCCTGCTTTTGAGCTTCTGGCCGTCTTTGCACTGGCACAGCTGGACGTGAAGTCGCTTTGGTGTCCGGCCTCCGGAGCAACTGAGCAGGAACGAGTTTTACAGTTTCTCGCCGTAAATTTCGGAGCTCTGGAGCAGCGGAAAGTGTGGCTGGAGCTGCAGGTTCTTGATTGCGGTTAATTTGCGGAGCTGATGAAATAATAGCTTCTTCGTGGTGATTTTGGAATCCCATCGGGTTGTACGAGTGCGGATGAGGATGGTAATTGGGCATCCGAGGAGGCATCGAGTGATACGAAGATGGAGGACCATCTGAAAAACAGAACGGTTGATAATTTAACGGATTTTATAATTCATTCAGACCACTAGCAAACGGAATGGACAAAAATTATGTTTAAAATGAACTTACAGTTTCTGTGCATATGGTGGGGTGGATACGAATTGTCAAAGTCGGGTACTGGAAAAAAAAACATTGAAGGTGTTATTTTGGTTTTATTCTTACTTGGAACAGGAGCAAGATCTCCGTCGTCATAATGTTCTTCGTTGTTATCTTCTTCCTCGCTGTCACTGAAATCTGGAGCCAATCCGCACGGCGGTCCGGGCGGCTTCAACCCAGCCCGTGGTGGTCGCGGTGGCAGCTGGAACTCGACCTTTCGCCTGAATAGTAATTCGGACAGCTGGTAACTATAAAATTGGATACTCACTTGATCATTGGCGGTGCTAGTAGCTGACTGTGTCTTTCTGGTCCCACAGCTGACATGTCGCCCATTGGGAGTGGAATGGAATCCGGATCAGCCTCTCGAGCTAGGCGTGCTTGTTCTGAGAGCATATTTCAGTTTACAAAAGCGGAATTTGTTCAAGAAACTCACGAGCGAGCACAGCAAGTTTTTGGCAATCAGACTGATAAATTTGAATTTTGTCGTTGAATTTTTTCAGCTCCCCTTCGTCTTTCGACTGTTGTAGCGTTAACCGTCTTTTGTTGATGGAATCCGTCAAAACTTTCTGTTTCTTTTTTAAAACGTCGATGTGAAATGGTTGAGGATCTAATCCCAGAACTGGAACAACATTTTGAAAAGTATCTATTTTGTAAATTCTTACTTTGTCGTTCCAAGACTAAAAGTTTGCTTGTTGTTTCTTCCAGATTGCAGTACTTGGCCATAGCCTGCCGAATTTGCTGCCTATCGCGCTTATTCCTCTTGTTCTCTTTTTTGCGATCCATTTTACGAGCCTGGAAGTCATTCATTGTATGTTGTTTGAAAGAGAAAAGATGAAGCTTACCTGATCGGTGGGAGCTCGAAAGCGCTCGCCGCTCTTGGTCTTGTTAATCGACGGCATATCTGTAAAAATTCTTAAAATTCGAAACAATTTTTGATGGGAAATGTGAAGATAAAAACCCAGTAAAATCGAGAGGAGAAGCAGGAAAATGGATTTTTAATACATGTATAGTCATACGTATGTGTAGAAGTATTCACATTTGAATGTTTAAAAGACGAAATAATTTTTCAAATTTTCTTCAAAAAATGAAACTATGTTTAACTGTTATTTATTCCTGAAAAGAGTGGATTTACACGTTTTGTGTCTGAAAAAAACAAAAATATTGCGGAAGATTTCATACAACAACAATCTGTATTGAAATTCAGTCTGAAAATGTTTTTAAAAATACAATTTCAGTTTTCAAAAATTGCGAATGAATGCTTTCGAGTGCGCTGCGTGTCCGGCCGCAACGCGCTCTCTCGGGTTCGCATTGGTCCACGTTTGCATTGTCGTTTAGCTCATCGGGGCATGGCAACGCAGTTATTCATAGTGACAGACGATGGGATGTGTCGGAATTGTGGAATTGCAGGAGTTGGGAAGAATCTGAACAATCTGAAATATTGGGAGAATGCTCGTGTGTGTTGAATCTTGATGCTGGCGAAATGTGACGTTGTTGGGCTGAAGATGAGCATGCGCATTTTCATGATAACCAGGGGAGAAGCAGGCAAGGGACCACACTCTCGTGTTCCATTGTTGCCTTGAGGGGCCATAGACACACACACACAGCCACCCCCCCCCCCCCCCACACATCTCTCTCTCTCTTTTCCTCCCTAGCTTCCCCTTCCCAACACATACACAGACACACACTCACTCACGTACACTCCCCCGGCAACGAGGAGACACACCCCGCCGCCGCACATATTTTATCGACGCAGCAACTTAGTTTCGTTCCCCTCGCTTCCCCCTCGGCCACTCTCCACCTTCTCTCTATCTCTCTCTCTCTCTCCCTCTTTCTTCCTTTCTCCCTGTGTGTCCCATCCGGCCCTAGTCTCGGCCACTCTCTGCTTCCTTTCCCGCACTACTCTTTCGGTTCCCATGGATACCTCGCTGGTTCCCTCCCTCAAAAATGCAACACCGTCTGGAGTCTCTTCTCTAATATCTCGTTTCCAGGTAGCCACCGCAGCCCCCCGCCCATAAGGAATGACGAATGAGGAGCCGGTGCCGTCGACGAGCAGTGTGCTCAGTGCGGCTGAGAAGAATGTGACGATGTGAGTGGGAAGTCTGAAAGAGAAGACCTCCTGGTTGGTCTGCTGCGGGCAGGCAGCGGCAACTGATAAACTTGTATCTCTTCTTTTTTGCGATAAAAAGAAGACGGCGTCGCTTTCTCTGCTGCCAGATGACCTTCGTTTTTGTTCGCTTCGAGGTGGTCGAACAGAAAAAAGAGAGAAATAATGATAGTGATCAGAGGAGGAAATGAAACGTTTATTTGATGAGTGAAAACAAGAATACGGCAGCCGCTTCACAAAGCCCTCGTACTTCCTCACAAACTTTTCGACAACTTGAGACAGCGGCTGAAGGCGCATTCTCAAATGAGGCTAATCAGCAAGACGTGTGTGTATGCCACCCTCCGATAATGATACGCAGCCAGTGAATGGGCACGGAGCAATAGTTTGCTCAAATGCCAAGTGGCCGCAATACTGCACAGTTCGTGGAACATGGGAGCCGATTGTCGTGTATTTCAGAGCCAATGGATCCAAAAAACGGAAAGGACTCGATATCGATGCCTTGTGGAGGAAGAAATTCAAAGACGTTGAGAACGCGAAGTCGCCTGAAAAACCTCCAGAAGAGCCCGAGAAGTCGGTGAAAGAGGAGCCTGTGGTGGTGGAGAAGCCGAAGGAGCCAACGGAGCCAACGGAGTTCAAAGAGCCGAAGGAGCCGAAGAAGCCGAAAGAGCCTGTAGAAGAAGTGAAGAAACCCAAGGAGGAAGTGAAGAAGGAACCGTATGTTTTGTTGTTTTCCTCCGCGACGGGACCCTTGCAAACTTTCGCACAGCCGTGTGTAACTAAGGCGTCTGTCTCTGCGTCTCTCCCTCTCTCCCCCGTTCTCGGGACGCATCCCTCTCTCTCTCTCCCTCTGTTTCCCTCTCCTGCGCCTCGTTTCCCTCGAGAATTGGCGAGGGCATAAATTAGCGCAGAGTGGTCGGATTGTCTATGCTATACTCGCGGAGACTCTCTTCGGATGGCGAGAGTAAGCGGGAGGACATGGCGCATCGGAGCCACGAGAATCTCTCCGAATTATGGAGTGGTGAGAAGAAAGGTGCCGTCCGTGACCGAACATTTCGGATGGAAACGCGCGTGCGCGAGCAACAGAGAGAGGGAGAGAGTTATTGAAATGGGGCCGAAAAGGAGTGATGGATGTGTATAAAACACTTTCGCAAGCCAGTTGTTGTGGCTCCGTCGAGAAGATGGTCAATGCAGATAAACGTTTTTCGTCGACGTTGTTTCCTGAAAAAGCGAAGTGTGTGGTTAGAAAGGAAGACGGGAGAGTTGAAGAAGAAGACGGAGAACGTGAGAGATTCAGACGGATGCAGCACTCAAATATAGCATCGGAGGTATTTTGGGAACCTAATTCTCTAGATAAGAGATCGAAAAGAAGGTCGTTTGAGTGAATTAAAGATGAATTAAACTGTTAGTGGTGTTTGAAGACTACAGTAATACAGAAATACGAAAAATGGGTTCGGGGATCACTGATGACAATTGTAAAGAGCCGTTTTGACTCAAGATCAACGTGGGCGCTCACTTTTCTGACTAACAAGGTACCGTAAAGTCTCTAATAGAAGGGCACCCCAAACGATGCAGGAGAACCAATAAATCTCGAGATTGATATGAGATATCAAAAAGTTGTCAACATCAAACTTGTAGTCCTAGTTATGATCTACAAGTTTGCTGTTGACAACTTTTTGATATCTCATATCAATCTCGAGTTGTATTAATTCTCCTGCAGCGTTTGGGGTGCCCTTCTATTAGAGACTTTACGGTGATTCGTTTTTTGGAACGTCCAAGGCAAAGGCTACCTTATGAAAGTGAGTCGAAATGTGAAGATGTGGCCGTTTTCATTAACTATGGAGACAGACGCCTCCACTGGCAAAGCGTGTTTGGGCCGATGTGCTATATGGGTCTCACAATGCCCTGGAGTCTGCCACTGATTTGAGTACTGATGTCTCTATCACAAGGGCACCCAGGAATGTCCGCTAAAAATGAGAAAACCTGTGGTATATATGGAAGATACAAAACATTTTGATATCGTTCAGAAATGCATGAAATGATATACCGTGTTTCCTCGAATAGACCGGCACCCCAAACGCTGCCGGAGAATAATTATATCTCGAGATTGATAACAGATATCACAAAGTTCATAACAAAAAACGTGTACTCCTACTTATGATCTACAAGTTTGCTGTTGACAATTGTTTGATATCTCTGATATGATATCTCTGATCGAGGAAATTCGGTAGTTTGTTTTCTGAACAATCTCAAAAACAGTTGATCGGACCAATTTGAAGTCTCATATATGATGTGTCGTATCTCGAAAAACAGAGGAGAATGCCCTCACTTGAGGCGGTCATCAAATCGCTTCACAACATCCCTTCTCAACACATTCATCGTGATCGACTACAGTTCTAAACGGCCTTTGAGCTCGATTCCCGAGCTGATCATTGTGAAACCTTTCCGCACTTGCACACTAAACTTGGGTTGTGCCACAAAACAACCGACCGATTGAAACATTCAAAAAACAGTGTAGGAATGTTTTGTTGACCCGTATTTCCAACTCAGGTGAAAAATATCCGGGAAATATCCCAGGGACATTACGGGGTGCTGCGGCCGACGTGGTCAGCAAGTGCGCTCCACTAACGGTATACGGTACCTCGTTTTGGGAGGTCCTAAACGGCTTTGAAAACACGGTTTAGCGGACGATTTTTTAAATTTCGACTGTTTTTGAAATTGCCCTCCGACGATTACTTTGCGAAAATGAATTGTCGTGTTTTCTACACCAAACAGTCTCGGAGAAAATTGAGTTAGACACGCATATTTTGAATTCGTCCCGCGAAAAATGAACATTCAAATTAGGTTTTCCTCAGCACGCCGTGGGGACAGCCTGGACACTCCCCGGACGCCGGAAAAATACCTCAAGCCACTTGAAATAATTTTTGATTTTTCTATTATGATTTTTCAGAAAATTCCGACCTTTCGGAAGAGAGATTGTCGGATTACTGTATTTTTTGGCCTGCTTCCCATGGCCCATGGCGCCGGGTGTAGCGTAAATATGTTCATTCACCATCTCAACGGTTCTTTTTTCTCAAAAATCCCGGCGAATATTTTTTGTCCTGAAGGATATTTCTGGATATTTTTCACCTGAGAAGGTAAAGTATTTTCAAATTTTTCAATAATTTTCTCAAAAAATAGAAACTGGCATGGGGAGACCAAAATAACGAGTGTTAACTGTTCAACAGAAAGGAGCAGTCGAACTGTTGCTAGGGAGAATTGCCAACAAATGAAAAATGAGAACAGAGTATTTCATTGTGACTAGTGGGAAGTAGGAGCAAAAGAAAACTAGGAAACTGACAGAGACCGATTGGAAATGCGTCTCCTCTCGGTCAGCTCAATGGGAACGTTTAGAGTCAAACACACAGATTAATAGCGTCGGAAAGAGTGAAGAAACTCGCAAGAATAAATGTTCTGATTCTAATGGAAATGTCTGGATCCTTTTTGCCAAATCTCTGTGTGCAATGGATGAATTATCTCGAAAGTGATTGTTTTCGAAAAGAAGTAGGTGTGGAAAGATCAGTGTGACGATGATAAGAGCTCTTCGAAAGAAGAAAAACAGAGAGTTGAACTGTTTCTAGAACTATTAGTCGTCAATGAAAATACAAAATGCATCTTCTTTCACTGTGGTGGCTTCTGTGAATTATCTATGATAGGAAACCGAATACAGTAATAACTCTTTTTCAACGGCACCCCCAAACGCTGCCGGAGAATCATTATATCTCGATATTGATAAGAGATATCAAAAAGTTGTCGACGCCAAACTTGTAGATCATAACTAGGACTACAATTTTACTGTTGACAACTTTCTGATATATCTTATCAATCTCGAGATATGATGATTCTCCGGTTTCGAGTGTCGTTGAAATAGAGTTTTTACGGTAGTAGAGAACTGAGAAAGATCGGTTGAAAATTGGAGTTTTTTTTAACTTTCGGTCATTCTGGACTCTGTACATAACTCCGTTGCGATGATCTTCCTTACCAGTCGGTTCGCACCGGCTGTGCCCCTGGGAAAGACGCGGACGGAATGAACGAATGAATGAAAAATTCACTCCTCGAGGAGATATAAGAAAGGGAAATATTCTCCTAGAGGAGTCGGTGTTTCCCTTTTTCACTCATTCCGCCCACATGTGTCTCAGAGGAAAAATACTGTCGGGCACCTTCTCGGTAAAGTTCTGGCAAGTTTCCTCCAGACTTTGGAAACTCTCTGGCAAACTCATAGGAAAGTTTTCTAACTCTGCCAGAGAGTTTCCTAAGTCTGGCAGAGAGTTTCCAGAAATTTACCCAGTTCCCAGAGGCACGTCCAACCGGAGTGGCGGCGTTATCCGATGCGAACAGGCTACAGTAGACGGATATATCTGCCAAGAAAATGTACACAAAGATCTGGGGGGAGGTTTAAAACAAGCTGTTTAGAAATGTAAACGCATATCAGCGCAATTTATCGTTCATGAGATGATTTGCGAGTTCAAATGAAATGTTAAGCATTCATTCAATTTCAGACCCAAAATCTTAGACCCGATTAGATTGAGAAAATGGTCAATACGCGGTGTAAATTTATACCTGTTTGTGAAAGTGTTTCCCCCGGGAAAGATTCATGAACATGTTCTCGAAAAACGGACGGAACGTGTTTTTTGGAAGTGGATTCACTCTCTTCTATGAAACGAATTGAAGTTTGGCCGGCAGGTCAGAAAAAAAAACGATCAAATTTTAAAAAAATTCGTAAGATTATTGAAAAGAAAAGGAAAAACGTTAGTTTCATCTGAATATCATGCAAGTTAGAGAGAGATATGTGAAAAGGGAGACTGACAAAACGAACACAATACAACGCATTGTATGGGTTTACAAAAAGAGAAGAAACGTTCTCCTCAGAAAAACACACAATGAATTGTGGGGAGTAACTGTATGCACAAGAGAGAATAGAGAAAGAGAGAGAGATGTGTTCAAGGAAAGCTGGCAGTTGGTCACACAACATAAATGGAGAGAGAGATAGTGTGAGAGGGAGGAGAGAAAGAGAGATGTTTTCTTGAGTAATGCCGGAAGTGGAGGACGAAAGGGCAGAGGGAACCGAATGATTCGTCGGTGAGAACAGACGGATTAGAAGGTTGTGCGACCGAAAGATAATCATAGGGGCAGGCCAATGGGAGACATGGGGCGTGTCTTGTTGAGATTAAGAGCAACTCATCGAAGGATCGCTTCAGAGAGAGTGCACATTGGGAAGCGGAGAAACAAAGACGGCTTACCGCGCAGAGCTTCCTCCAATTATGAGAGCGGCGACTGCGTGATAACAGAAGCCCGAGTTGGGAGCCCTCGACCGGGGGCTCTGAGTCTCCATGGCAACCGAAAATAATAATGAAAACCCGCAAGAAAGCGAGACGAGAGTGAGGGGGAGGGAGAGAATCGACACACGGAGGCACCCGTTATCACAATCCACCAGCCACCCATATTCAGCTGCGCAGTCGATATATATTGCGTCTTTCAGAGCAGCCCCTCCGCCGCCGCCGCCAGAGGAGCCACAGGTGACGACGAGGAGTACCCGATCACTGCGGAAAAAACAAGAGAAGAAGGCGGAAATGGACGGACACAAGAAGGAAATTGAGGAGCAGGAGGACGTGAAGCCGAACATAAAGCTGCTGAAAAAGGTGAGAAACTGGTCTGAAACACCTGCCGACTCATGAGAGTGTCTCTGGTTTTCCAGGCCGTCCCCGTCTCTTTTCAATGTTCCAACCTGGACGATGGAGTCGTCGGAGAGGGTGAGTGACGCGTTATTCTCGAATGAAGATGGTCGGATCCATCACGCACCTGGCGACACTCTGGGGGTTTCTGTCGAAGTGAAGCGACAGAGCGGTGACTAATTATACACGACATGCACCGTTGGACTCTCTCCCCTCTCTCTCTCGATGATTCTCTACGGCGCAAGCCGACCGGATGGAGACATCGAGCCGAGGAGGAGAACCCGTCTAATCAGCGGAGCGGGTCGCGCGTGAGAGCCAGTGATAATAGGGGGGCTGTGAAGAGTGCGCGAACCATAAGGGGGAAAAGAGAAAGGAGCGGTGAGAAGAGAGTCGACGACTAGTGGCGTGAGTGTAGCTCGCGCTGACTTCTATACTCTTATCAGTCCCTACTATGTCTGCTTTTGTTCATTTCGAAGAGCCTCTTGTTGAGGTCGAGTTCGAGGAAGATGATCTCGAGATCGAAGGTGAGTTGTTGAGGAAATAGAAGAGACGCAGAGAAAGAAGTCAGAGGTTTTTGGTTTTGTGATAGCTGAAATTGATAAGAGACTATACGACTGAAATCTCTTCTCTATTCGTTTCTCGGCAATAACACTGCTGGACGCAGTGGTCAATATCTCATTTCTGTTGGCTTTTCGAAACGTTTCCTATCAATGGGTGAGGACCCAGTGATAAAGTGATAATTATAGCTCAGTTATGTACGTAAACATGTCTGGCGACGAGAGAGTGAGAGACCAGTTAGCATGAGTTCTTTCTTATTTCAAGGCGAAGCCCATCGGCAAAGGTTTTCTTTCGAGGTCTGCGTTCCGAAAGTTCAGGATAATAGGAGAAATGTGAGATGAAGTAGAGGAAGTAGAAGAGAGAAAGCCTTCGAGGTTCAGAAAAAGGCTGGATTATTTCGGAGAATGGTCTGGACACGAACGAATGAGAGAGTGGACAACTGCCGATTAGGTCTCCGAGATTAATAAGAATAAATGGTTTAGAGCGGGGAGGGAGAGAGGCGGAAAGGTTCCTAGATTAGTGCGGGGCCACCTGCACCTGCCTCCGAATGAAATTCAGAAGTGAGTATAGAGCCGATGATTGCTCCCCTCAGGTTGGCGTAATGGCCTTTCAGGGGGCACATACACACACCTGCCTGCCGCCACTGACTCCTCTTTCCGGCCTCCTTCTCCATTTCACAAAATCTCCGATTGAAGAAAAAGAAGGAGGATAAATTGAAATGGGGAAGGAGGAGAGATGGATGTGGGAGGAGACAAATTCATAATCGTTCGGAGGGCTCCTCTTCCCCCTTACACCTGCCCCCCACATCCATCGTTCGTCCCCCTTCTCTTCCGCCGGTAGCCACTGCCGCCCATTTAGGTACGGGCGGGCGGAGCCAACACGAGGCTTCACTACCTTAAATCAGCCATAAGCTCCTGTCTAATTGGTGCGTGTGCGTGCGTGTTTGACCCCCCTCACTGTCTTCGTACTCACCCCTCCCCCTCCCTGTCTTCATCAGCATAAGCTTCCGTCGTCTGCATGACCATATTCTATTCAGCTAGAAGCAGAAGAAGTGTTCGAACTACCGAGATGCTCGACCCGAACAAGATATCGCTTCACAACGCCGACTACGGCGAGGAGTCGCAAGACGGTAAGTGTAACCCAATCGCAAAGAGCAGCTCTCCGGCTAACAACATCAACACAATGTTTTATGTGGTTTCATGTATGGGTTTCGAAAATGATAGGGTGTGCTTGTTCGAGACCCGAGAGCCGGCTTTCATTTCCCCTCTGCCGCCTGCCGAATCGATACGCTTCGCTCTTCGTCTAGACCCCCGGCTTCTCCCCCCAATTACAGTCCCAATTTCCCCCCGTGTCCGCGTGTCCGTGTGCTCCTAATCCATCGGCTCGCCGCGAGCCTCTCGTGTGCATATCGATCTCTCTCGCGCACCTTCTGCTAACTCTTATCACTGCCGAGCGTGTCTGCGTTCTCTGCTTTCTTCTATTCTCCAGCGTTTTTTGATATTCTCTCTTGTTCAAAGATTCAGCCCCTTCGCGGCTCTCATACAAATTCGATTAACACCGGAACCATGTTGATGCTAGGTGAGTAGCGCCGTCCGAAGACAATTAGAAGGGGGGCTTCTCGTGCGTGCTCTTTGTGCATTTACCTCATTTATGGCTGCCGGGCCCGCCGCTATTCATCCGGCCAAGCGGCTGTCTCTTATGAAATCTGCACTAATTATCAGAGGTAATTACGGGGGACCAAAAGACAGCCGGCCGCAGCCAGCCACCTTCCGAGATCAGATTCTAGCGGACAGGGCGAATATCGAAAACAATGAGCGCGTCGCATAAATATTCAATTGGTGCACTTAGGGTTTTTGAAAAGAGATGGGGACAGCGGACGCGACGGTTTTGACAATGCTCTTCTCATTGCAGAAATGGAATCGATCCAAGGTTCTGCCGACGGTCACGACTCGTCGTCAAGGGATGGCGCTCAGTACGAATTCGCGACTATGGAGTATCCGAGGTGAGGAAATGGGAGAGAAGGGCATGGGAAGGGCATGGGAGAAGCAACTTCGCAATCGGAGAGACAGAAGCTACAGTAGCATTACAATGGGGAGATCTAGACTCTATTGCCCCCATCATTGTATTCTTTCAAAATGGCTCATCCACATTTGACTAAGTACCCGAGTCCTCATCCCATGAATCCAATCCCCCCTCCCCACTCACCGATGAGAAATGGAGCCATTGGCGATGCCATTGTGCCTCCATGGCTACCGAAAGTCAAAAGAGTTTCTTGATGGAAGGCAATAAAACGAAGTGGAGGGAGAGCGAAATGACTCTGGGAGTCTCGAGTTGAAGTGTGTGGCGACGCGGAGGAGGAGGAAACGACCATCTCCAAGGTGACACGAGATGGCCATGCCAGAAGAGACAGCGACAACGGTTCCTAGGGGTTACGGGACGGGCGGGAGATGATGATGACGATGGAGAGCTAATGTACCAGTCACACTGCCATGGATACCTCTCCGGGCGGCGGCGGCGGCGGCGGTGACATGGAAACGAGAGCCTCATCTGATAATCAGTTTAAGTGAGCGCTAAAAAATGAGAGCGAGGCCGGCACACGCTCATGGCAACGGTGACGATGGAAACCGCGCCGAGATGACGGCGACTCTGGAAGCAGTAGTAGAAGGAGGAGAAAGTTGGCATGTGCGTCCCGATTAGTCATGGAAACGGGAGAGTTAGAAGCTAAACGAAATGAAATCATATGGAATCGAAAAGGAAATGAGAAGATGGCCTTGGTGTAGGGCCTTGAAGTGTCAATTAGGGATTAGCTGTGTAGTGACGAGTTATCGAATGAATTGAGAATTTAGACGTTGAATCCGGTCGGGTGAGGAGAAAAATGAAACACGAGCGGGATCCGAAGATCCGAATCTCGCTCGGAATGCGAAACTCGTAGAGCTCGTCGAGCCGGCGTATGAGCGGCAGCTCTCGCGAAGGAGTAGGCGCTTATCTCTCCGGGCAACCGTGTCTTTGAGCTCTACCCGAGCACATATGCTTAATTGTCTTGGTAACCGTCCGATCGTCTTGGTAACACAACACGGGCTGCCAAGAACGAGACGAGCGCCAGGTGTATGTATGTGGCCGCCCTGAAGGGAAATGGCTGAAATTGAGATGACTGGAAGAGCACAAATCACAGTTCCTGTATCCATGGACCCCCGAAAAGCCCTCCGAGATGCCGTTTTCTCTCCATTCGAAAAGTAGTCGTAAAGTCGAGAGCCGTCATAAATCCACGGCAGAAGAGGCCCATTTGAAACGTCGGGGAGCTCTCGGGCGGGCTCCTCTCCGAGTCCCGAGTCGCCCTGTAACCATGGTCGCCCATAGTTTCAACAAAAGGGGCGGACAAGTGTCCTTTCAACAACGGGCCGTCGGGACGGGAAGAGTGTACGAAACGAGGAGCATCCCTGCATAGTTAATGGCCTTTTTTGGCGTTTTGCGCGTATTATACGAAGGAAGAGACTCGCTCTGATTCTTGCCGCAGCAGCCACCTCCAACTCATTCTTCTCCTTCTCCCGCGCCCTTCGACTGCCCAAATGTACTTACCACAGTGCAACTCCATGTACAGGTATGCTCCAATCGAGCGAACGAAGACATGCGAATGAATGAATAAGTGATTGAGCTGGCAGCGCAGCGGGGCTTCCATTGGTTACTGTTGCCCCGGGCGGGGGGAGCTCCTATTGTCATGTTACGTGGCGACAAGAAGCCCTCCCAAAGACGTCCTTCCTTATACTAAGACATTACATTAACGATTCTACTATGGAAACAGGTCGTGTCCTGGTTTGGCCGATGAATTTCTCATCAAGGTGATGTGAGAGAGACGGGGGCGACGACTCGACTGGAATCGTCAACGATGTTTGTTTGTGTGCCAGAGTCATTAGAGCATTTAGCGAGGTCGCATTCACCTCTCAGCGTTAACCGGAAACCTCATATAAATCCGAGAAGGCGTAAACACGCAGATGGTGCCAAATGCGCGTTTCTTAGAATTAGGAAGAAACGTCCCGTAATTATAAATCCTGTACACACCTGTGCGCACGGGGCCCCCCTTCCGCTCCCTCCCTGCCACCGTAATGCAATGTTCGTTTGCAGTGCCGTCACTCCCAACTCGTACACTCTCTACACTGGCGACTCTTCCGGCAACTATGCGCCGTACTATCAAGTAAGCCAAACGGATCGAGATTTCAAAGAAATCTTCAGAGCTTTCAGTACACTCCGAACAACCTCCAGTCGAGCCCTCAGGAGGCCGGCTCCTACCTCGTCGTCCACGGGGCCGCTCAACCAGCCGCCGCTCAGTCTCCCGTCTCGATCGAGGACTGTGACGCGGCAGGAATTGGGCACACTGCCCGCGCGTCGCCAGCAACGGTAAGGATAAGGGGAATGAGAACCTAATCAGAGTAATGAGGCTGGCCACATGATGGACAGACGATAATCCGCTCGTGAAGGAGAAGCGTGGCCAAAACATGCTGTATCCGCTCTCCCTCTCTATCTTGTCTCTTGACTCCTCCACAACTCGTCTCGTTTTCGAAAATCGTAAAGTACTTGTTGTCATGGAGACAGGAGGCAGAGAGCGAAAAAATCTCTAGGATGTCACTCATTTTGATACGTAAATGAGCGCGCATTATTCGTTGCGAAAGCTTGAGAGACTATTTGAAAATCGGCACAAAGTAGAGAAGGTGAGCGAAAGAGGAGAAAGTTGTGAGGGATCTGCGGGTGCTGCTGTGCATTCAACTGAGCCATAACGACCGGAAGCCGTTTGTCGAGCAATTTTGAGGCAGTTGAGGGGGCTGGAGGGACCACTTTCTTCTTTACCTGAACACAGGGGCACTTTGTGTTTATTCCGAGATTCTTTCCAAACGCCAGCCAGCCAGCGCCGTCCTTCTCCTCCTCCCTCCTTCTCTTCCTACTTCTTCTCCTTCGGCCTCATCATTATCCATGCAAAAAAGCGTCGTCTTCTTCCCGGACTCTCTCCGCTGCCTATAGCAACCATCATCCACCACCACACAGCCGCCTCGATCCTCATCATCTTCTTCATCCGGAGTGGCGAGGAGGATGAGAAGATAATTTTCGGGCGGGCGACGCGCGCGCGCACATACCTCGTTCACTCTGGCACCATGACACTAATGAGCTCGTCGCTCGACGGCCTGATTTCAGATTCAAAACTACATGTGAGTACGTGCCCCCGGGGGAGAAGAGGAGCGGGAGAGAGAGAGAGAGAGAGTGAGAGAGAGATAGAGAACCCACTAATGAAGCCACGCCTCGCATACCCACCTATTATCAATCCCTCCACTTTTCAGATTCAGTGGTTGCTAGAGAACTACGAGACGTGTGACGGCACATCGCTGCCCCGTTGCCAGCTATACGACCACTACAGAAAGTGAGTTTCCCCCTTATATTCGAGGCTCCCGAACTCATCCCCGTCGTTTCAGACACTGCTCTGAGCACCGTCTGGACCCTGTCAACGCTGCGTCGTTCGGTAAACTCATCCGATCGGTGTTCATCGGACTGAAGACTCGGAGACTCGGAACTCGTGGCAACTCGAAGTATCACTACTACGGAATCCGAATCAAAGCCACTTCGTCTCTCACAACCGAAGTCGCAAATCCTGCTCACATCCATTTGGGCTACGCGTGCACTCCTCCAATGCAACAAAGAGACGCCTACGCGGACACCGTCAACTCGGTGGCTGCGATCAAGTACGCCGACTCGGAGCCACCGGCAAAGCGCGTGTGCAAGGACAACTCATCGTCGTCTTCGTCGTGCAGAGAGTAAGAGATTCGATTGATAATCCCCCAGTAATCTCTCCGTTTTCAGTAGCGCCTCGCCGAACATGGAGCTTCCGATGCAATCATCTCTGCATCAGACGACCACTTCTGCAATCGGAGTCATCCCGCAGCCTCCGCCATCATCCAACTCGGCTAACCAGGGGGTCTACAAGTTCACTGAGGCTGACAAGGCGAACTTGGGCAAACTCGAGATGCCGGTTGTCCCGTTCCAAAACCAGGAGGCGTTCATCGACTTCGTCGGGTAAGAATACAAATGAGCTTCAGAATCATAACTGTATCTCTCAGATTTCGCAAGTTGGGTCTAGGACAGGACGCCCTGAAGTCGTTGATCGACGCCTATCACTTCATGTGCAAGGACGTCCTGGACCTGGTCAAGGAGGTCGAATTCGCCGCCGTCGAAGACGTGTGGGTCAAGTTCTGGTCGGGATGCTCATCCGTCGATCAGGATCTCCTGCTGGCTCTGTGCAGTCTCGAGAGAGTCCAAGAGTACATTATCGAGGTGGACTTGGCTCTGTACCAGACGATCGTCGATTGCCTCATTCCGAATGTTCTGCTCTCTGAGCTCACCGTCGGAATGACTCAGTCCTGCCGTACCTTCGCAAAGAACATCGACGTCTATCTGAGAAAGGCTCTGATGACTGCCAAGTTGTCTGATTCGTTCATCAAGAAGAAGATCCAAGCGATCAAGTACATGCAGCAAGGCCTCAAGAGATACACTTCTCTCAATCATCTCGCTCACGCCGCCCGCGGAGTGCTCCAGAAGGAGGAGCAGGTCGTGCAGATGTACCAGGACTACATCCGCGTCGACATCAACACCGTCCACCAACAAGCCGGATGGATCTGTGGCTGTGATAGCGTGATGGTCAACCACGTGAACAACGCGTTCAAGAACAACCTGCAAAAGATGAGTCCGATGGAGGACTGGGCCGAGTGGCTCGAGAGCATCGTCGACCAGGTGCTCGCCAAGTACCACGACAAACCGGCGAAGGAAGTATCGAACGTCGGCAAGCAGTTCCTCCTCAACTGGAGCTTCTACACTTCGATGATCATCCGAGACCTGACTCTCCGTTCCGCCATGTCGTTTGGCTCGTTCACTCTGATTCGCCTTCTCGCCGACGACTACATGTATTACTTGATCGAGTCCAAAATCGCCAAGGTGAGTGTGCGGATTAGGCGCTTGAAGTCGTCGTACCCGTGTTGTCTGGGCAACGCCGCCAGATTAACTCCAAATCTTCTAATGGCATGCGGATTCGCTGAGCCAGATGAGTAGAGAAAACCGCGATGAATACGAAACTGAGATCGTCGGAACAAAGAACAATTACGCATTGCAGGCGGGCAAGCAGCAACTGATCACTGTGATCCGACAAGAGAAAGACTGGCCGTTGACCCAAGACGCCCAGGACTACATAGTGCCATCGAACGACGAGGACCTGGAACTCGAACAGAACGGTCTTCTGTAACTACGTCTTCTTCTTCTTCTTCTTCCTCTAATGATCTCCTGAATACTTCTAGTCATCTCTCACCCCTCTCTATGTCCCTCTCTCTCTCTAGATCCCCAACACACCGCTCTTGCCCGGATACCAACTGTGACATAATTCGCCAACTAGCATAGATGTTTCCCTCCTGAGAACACTCTTCTCTGTTTTGACCCGATCTCATCCCAAAGTCTCCTAGTGATATACTTGCGTCTAATCAATCTGTCCCTCTACTTCTTTCTCTCGTCTCTATCTCTCGTCTCTATCTCTCGTCTCTCGTCTCTATCTCTCTCTATGTCTATAATCTCACTATCCCCCTCCCGACTCTATCTCTCTCTGTCCAACTGTTCAGGAGCTGTCCCACTGACGACCATTTGTGATTTGCATTCTCTCTCACTCCACTTTTGGTTTTTCTCTCATAAATGTTTCCTCTTTCCAGTACAAAATGTTTTTGTGTAGGCGGGGGAGAAAAGTCAATTAGAGGCGACTTCTCGGGACGGCAGACAATGGAAATCGAGTTTGGAAACGGAAAGATGAGCTGTTCCTTTCTGGGAAAACGATGAAAACATGGGAAACCGGAAGATGATGTGCATTGGTCTACAAATTTGTAGGCGAACAGTTTCAGATGCAAATGTTACTGAATTTCAAATAAAAGTTCTTCTCGGAAAACATGGGAAAGTCTTTCTATTTGAACCAAAAGACACAAAAATTCATTTTTCTTTTTGTGTTTCCAATATCAGTTAAAAGGAAATTAATCTATTGACCGGATTCCAATCGTTGGTTGTAAATCTGCTGTGAAAGCACTCTTGTTCGAAATCATGCGATGATGGGAATGTTGAAGGCCAGTGTCATCACTCTTTGGAGATCCGTGTCGTAATTTGAACTCCAAAATTATTTGATGACATTATTCGTAGTTTCACGTTGTTTTGGTACTGTTTCGAAAGAAAGAGCTCCTAATGTTATCAAGTCACAGTTCGGGAAGTTTCTCGCAGTACTTCTTCGTTTGAAGCTTTCCATAACTTCCCCCCGTACAACTTCCAGAAGAAGCAACATCACTTCCTTTTCTGCAAACATCTCTACGTCAGACTCCCATGATTCCAGCTTCTTTTCCTCATCTTCTTCGAAACAATCTGTGCGAAAAACAGCAAGAATAGCAATTCGAGCTAAACAATGCAAGCGAAACTAGTCGTCAGAGGAAAAGACAAGAGACCAAAATGTGTTCAAGAATAAATAGAGCGTTTGGCTCTGCAAATGGAATTACCGTAGACGTCATCGGAGGAAGTGGCTTGTTTACGGGGAGGTTTCTGTAGCGAAGTTGTGATCGAATCTCAATTATTCGGTAGGTTGAGAACGACTAATGTATTCATGTGGAATGAAAAGTACAATCGAGATGCAGAGATTCGATGAGATTTCTTTCGCATCCTTCCGTTCCTTCCTCAGGTCCCTGGAGAAACGAACGGCTCTCTCGGAGCATGATCACACAGTGTTCAGGCGGTAGACCATCCTTCATCGACCACAGAACATCTCGCCGAAATCTGATTGCCCTGTGTGCTTTTCGAATTCATTCAAATCCACGACGTTTCTCCCCGAAATAGGGCTCCACTTGCGTCAGCCGAGTGTTCCATTTGACGTGGAGACAACAAGCTGCCGTGCATATTCTCAGCACCTGCTCGTTTATAATTGTTTGCAAACTGATTTTTTTGCTCGTTAATCTGTTTTGTCACTGGAAAATAAGCGATGAAGTATCCGGACTGGACTACAATCGAGTGGAACGGAACGAGGAGCAATTCGTGGCGATGAAGCCGTTGAGTGAGCAGAGGAGCGTTTCCTTCCGCAATTTCCGCTGTGTGACCTTCTGTTTTGGTTCCGTGTGCATCCCCACACAACGGTACTTTGAGGGGGTGACGTCTTCTCGAATGTTCCCGGTATTGCTTGTTTTCTCTGATTGTTACAACATGTCATCTATTTTTGGAAGTACACGGCAAAGTACAGTGTCTGATTCCCCGATCTTATTCTTCTTTCTCCCCTTCTTTTCCTCCATGTTTTCATAGTAACATGACGGCGAATGTTTTCGTCAACGACGGATAATAGTGGACTTGGAGCAGTGACTAACTGCAAAACATGGTCTCCACCTGTCTACAACAGTCCATAAAACACAGAGTTAACAGCACAGACGGTTTATTCGACGATCTATCGGAAGGAGGGGGAAACCGAAACCCGTGGAAGGGGGAGCTCGGAGAGCACAAAGAGAGGGACAAATAACTGCAATGGAAGAGAGAGAGAGGGGGCGACCGTCCACACACGCAACACCAAAACGTCCTTCTCTGCAGGGTCACCAGAACTTTCTGGAGAAGATTTGGCGTCGGACGTGATTGTTGTTGATCTGCTCGATGCTCTGCACGCGCATTATCTCGTTGACCATGTTCTCGAGCACTCCTTGCTGCGGGAACCGACGCGCGTTTCCGTCGTCAGTCATCGCCGAAGAGGCCTGCAAATGTCGAGATGGAGCAGCTGATTTACGCCGATTTTTTGACATTTTCTATTCGAAATCAAACAATTATATGGTGGGGGTGGGTGTGCTTTGTGGCAAAAAGATCATAAATTGGATTGAAGTGATCAATTGTAGAATGAGAATGGGAATGGAGGGTGCTCGACTTACATAGAACGGCACGGCCGATGAGACGGCGACAAGGGCCAAGCAGATCAGCACACACACGAGCATTGGTGATTGCATCTGAAGAAGAGCCATTATTCGAACCTTTCTCTTTCGCGGCAATAACAAGGAGCGGCGGAAAACAACGCCGTCTGTGGAACTCCGAATCAGTGAATCAAAGCGGCGAAATTACAAGTGTCCGGGGAGGATGTGTTTTTGAAATGGAAGGAAGAAAAGGAATGAGGGGTGGGAGGAGGAGGAGGAGTTGGTCGAGTGGATGAAAATAAAAATAAGCGCAGCGGCGGGGGGAAGACGTCAAACGTACTGAAGCCCTAATTCGAAAATGACCTATTCAGAACAATAAAAATTGAATTGGTCGAAGGAAGAGGAAGGTCGTGAGGGGGAGCCATGCGGAGAAACTCTTGCTCTCCGCCGAGTTTTTATTCGTTTTCAACTGGGCAGGTGGAATCTCAGAATAGCTCCGCTGCCATCGACACCCTCACTCCGACGACGTCGACGACGGAACTCCTCCCCCTTTCTGAAGGGCTCTCCCACCTGGAATGTGTTGCGTCGGAGAAGAAGGAGGAGAGAAGACCGCCCCGCCTGTTTTCTGATCTCCACAAACTAATGGAAGCAAACTTCGTTTCTGACACGACGTCATTTTGGGATGAGGAGGACGACAAATCGGTTCGGTTTGCGAGAGATGAGCACTTACGAGAGAATGTGTCTAAATAGGGACGACGACACCAATTAATGGATGAGATGAAAGATGCATCTATCTGCTCTTTGAGCTCGCAATCCCAAAATGGGAAGGAGCCAAGCTCGTTTCCATTCTGGAGAATGGCAGAACTTCCAGACACCTATTTGCACTTCGAATCCTTTCCAGAGACCACGTTCTGAGGAATCATCGGCATCTCACCTGTCGTAGCATCAGAAGAAACTGTCATCCACGACATTCTTGCTCTATTAAGCGTTTATTTTCCAGCGTTTTGATCGGTCATTAACTCATAAAAGGGACATCAAACATCAGCCGAAAACAAAAACAACGTTTGTCGATCTGATCTGTCTCATTGCTGAGTCGGAACCCGAACGACATCACTTCTCATTTTGTTATGATTTGTGAATGAACACACAAAGAAGAGGCTTCTCCTCGAGTTCCGTCTTCACGTCTCCCCCTCCGTTCTACGGTAAAAAACAAACGACAACAGCGTCTAAAAAGAACCTGAAGCTGACCGCATCGGACCCAGAGGGGGATTGTTTTCGTTTGATGGCCGGCGAGTGATCTTCCGTTGAGAAAAGAGTTTCGTCGCTGAATTAATCTCCTCCCTCGTCGTTCACACCATGTTCTTTGACCGGGGAGGAATAATTAGTGAATATTTATTTTTTCTTCTTCGTTTCACAGACTCTCTTGAGTCGAAAGAAACATGAATACAAATGGGGAGAAACTCGTACATCGGAGACACAATTATAAACGTTGATTTCATGTGTACAGCTGGGAATGAACACGAAACTAGACAGTGACCGTAATTTTTAAAACCAAAGGCATGAGAAAGATTTGTTGATTGTTTTGATTTGTGGGAGAAGTTGGGAGAAGTTGGGGGAGGCTAACTCGAAGGAGGACTCGATTCGCTGGACGGAGGGCTCGATTGGAGGACGTGGGGGAAGAAGAGCGGATTGATGTGCGGACTCGTCGTGTACGAAGGAAGGAACATCATCGGAGAGGCCATCAGGGTTGGGTAGGGAGTCTGGAACGGGCGCATTTCAGATCGGAGCTCTTTCGATTGGCTCACCGGTGCAGCGGTCGCATTTCCAAAGCTGTAGTGCTGGTACATTGGGATGTTCTTTCGGCATCTCGCCCTTCTATTCGAGAACCACGTCATCACTTTCTCTTCGCTGAGCCCTGTCTCCTTGGAGATGTTCTCTCGAACATTCGGCGGCGGGTAGGTGTCTGCTCTGAATGCATTCTCGAGAACATCCAGTTGCTCGGCAGTGAAAGACGTCCGGTTGCGTCGCGACGATGCGTCGTTCGGGGGAGACGTCGCTTCATCGTCATCAGAAGACGACTTTCCGTACTCGTCTGAAAACAGAGACAATTGAGATTTCGGTCCCTTGCCGGAAGAAGGGCGAAGACGATGAGTCAATCAGAAGAGACGACCTCCCACCCAAGTACTAATATATCATGTTGCGCCACAGGGGTGGTCGTCTCCAGATCGTACGTCTTCTCTCTCGCGCGCGCCTGTGAACGAGTACGACACCTAATCGATAAGATCGTCGCGCGTGCCCTATTGCGGTCTGATTTATAGACTCTTACTCGCTTGACACCTTCGCTCATCCATCCACGGACCGCATTAATTTGTTTTTATCATCATCCTCATCATCCGACCGATTCACCTTCGCCCACATTTTATGAGCTGTGCGCTAATCGTTGTGTCACGTCGGACACGATGGATCACCAGGAAGCAACACGTTTCCTGTTATCTCGAACTCAGAATCGACAATGAAACCTTTAGAACGCAAAGTTCGTGGAGCCGCCGGAGCCGGGAGCTCGTCCAGGAAGCGCCCATTCCACCTGCCACCGTTGCAAATGTCAGAAACGCGTCACCTGAAGACGTTGACAGAAGAATGTGCACGGATCTATTTTCGTTTAACACGCTTCAAACACGTCTCGTGCGTGTTTAATAACAGCACTGACCGGGGCGAGAGTGCCAATTAGGCGCCCACGACGACCCCTGAACCATTTGTAGACTACCGTAATCTTTGTGTCAAACTTGGTGTCATCATTGTATTCCGCGAACAACAAATGTATGGGGGCAGGCAGGATGTGGCGTTTTTTCGCGCATCGACCCTCCTCCACCAAGTGCGCCCTCCTCGTGCCCATCCTGATCAATTGGCCGCGAAAATATGGAATTTATGGGGGGAGAGGAAAAGTGTCTAACCCTATTTGAATAGGCACCTATCAAGTGCGCAAATCTCTATCTTAATTGCTATGTGAGATGGGTGGCGAAGAAGTTAAATGTTCACACTTTGGAGAATGAATGTTGGAGACAAGATTGACGACAAGTTGGTGCGCACGGCACGGGACGGAGTAATGGGGGGAAGGAATGGGAGGGGGAACAGCGGGGAGTGACCCGACAATGTTGCAAACTTATCGGGTCGGACTAGTATTTTTCGAAAGAGTCGAGCGAAAGTGAGAAATTGAATTCTTGAGGCGTACATCGATTTTTTGGGTTACGGGTTCACGAACAGTCACTGTGAGTTTTCAGTTGGAAAGAAGGATACGAGTGTATGTTATGGAAGATCCGGAGAATACTCGAATTCAGTTAAAGTGGGGTTGAGTCTACAATGAAAGCCACCGGAAACAACATTGAATTCGACAGTGAAAAGAGTTACTGTAAGCAAAAATCCAAGTTCCGTACAGTATAACAACCCGCTACCCAGCTACATTCCCTTGCCCATATCTCGTTCCTTGTGTCTTCTTTTCTAGTATTACCCTTCTCCCACGATCTTTTGAAGACGTAATAAATAATAATACTAACAACTAGCACATGTCATACACTTCCACATGGAGCATAGGAGAGAAGTGTTGCCTGGAACATCCGAAAAGCCGCCCGTTCGTTCTGTTTCAAAACCTCCGTTACTTCCGAACACCCCTGCGCAAAGTTCTCATGTCCTTTTGGCATCTTCACACTCGAAAGCAAACACTTCGCGACTGCCCATCTGACACAACGTACCGTACTCCGTGGCTGATTGAATTAGTCATGCTTCTCTCTTTCTCTCTCTCTCGCTGTGCCCCCACTTCTCCTCTTTCCGAACAAATAATCAAATCAGTGTGGAATCTTCATCATCTCACCGCCGTTATCGGGTGTCAATTTTCTTCCCATTTCGCGACCGATTCACATCATTCTTCTTCGCCCCTCTCCTCGCCGCACACCTCGTCGTCCTTTCCTTTCAACCCCAGCCACCAACGTCTTCTTCTCTCCATCGGTTTTATCGTCTTATCACACCGTTAACACACACACACAGTCAGTCAGACAGCCACACACCCCCATCTCATCTACACTAATCAAAGTGTTAATGACCGTTATTATATGAAGAGAGAGAGAGAGAAGAGGCAAAAGTACCGTATGCCCTCTGGCCCAAAGGTACCGTATCCGAAAGATGGGAACGTTTGCGGACGAACGGACGGATAGATGAAATTGGAATTGGACGGTCGGTGGGCGAGTTGCAAAAAGAAGCGGCCAAATTGGACAGGAAATGGAGGACAGACAGACGGAACCGAATTATAAATGTGTGAAATGCAGAAGGAAGCCTCCCCCCTGGACCCCTCCGCTTACCGATTGAAATGCCGAGAATGCTTTCGATGCTGTAGCTCAGGCGCTTTCTCTCCATCTTCTTCTCGCGCACTTGGCCTGAAAAACGGACGGATTGAGAGAAGAAAAGTGCAAAAGGGAAGGCGTGAAAAGTAATGATTGATTGGGGCTGGATGAACTGATAAGAGGCCCAGAAGACAACGGTCAGAGGGGTTGATAGGAATGACTTCAAATTGAACAGTTCAGGGATTGAACAGTTTAGGAACAGAACAAACAAACGTCACAGGTATCAGTAGCGGAACATGCCATCTCCCTGTTCTGTTTGCTTTCAATCCCTTCCATTTCACAAACATTTCTCTTCTCTCGTGTCTCACCTTTCGTCCCGATCAGCCGCTTGATTGCTGGGACTGTTGGCGCGTTGGCGCGGGTGCAGATCTCCTTCTGAATCAGCAAATCGCGGAGTTCGGTGGCGCTGAGCTCCGGATTCTCTTCGAATGCGATGATGATCTCCTTCTCGACGGCCTGCACAGTCAGCCTGGCACGGGGACTTCCACCGATCTGAAACCGACGGATTACTGTAGGTGTCGTCTCGGAAATGAGTCGGGAGGAAGACAATAAACAACTGAGTGACACGCTCTCCGAGACACTGCCTCGTTCCCGGAGACGCAGCGATCGGCATTTTCGAAAAAGGCTGCCACCCGTGGCGCCGTCGCACCTGCGCAACCCTTCACCTCAGCCGCCTGTCAGGCATACTGTAGGTGGGGGCAGCAAATTTGAATTCGAGAAGACGGGCGGCACGTGTAGTGTGCAAACATTAGCCTAATTAACGCGGGACTATCTTATCACGGACCCCGATGCAACGTACCTGTCCGGGAGATATCGAGCCCGTTTCGGCGTAGCGATTCAAGATTTTCGAGACGGCTCCGTGCGACACTTTGAGAGAGCGGCTGATGTGACACGGTCTGGAAATGCATCGTGTATTGAGGAAAAGAGGAAATTCCAGATGATGGAATTATGGGGGGAGAGGGGGGAGTTGAAGAGGAAGTTGGAACGGAAAACTCAAAACCCACTTGGTGCCGCTTTTGGCCATTTCGATGATTGCGTGGCGAATTTGGAGGGGAAGGGGACGGCCGTTGATGAAGACACCTCCCAGTTGGTTAACTCGTCCCTGGAACACATTATGCTCATTCATGAGTTGGAGTACTGTAAGGCTACAAACTAGAATTGAACTGAAAACTGAAATTGTCAGAGGCGTCTGGATCAGCGGACAACAATTAGGTTTCAAGATTAGGATTAAACAACTGAACCAGAGACAAAAGAAGATCAGTTAACACTGAAAAGCGACGAAAAGCGGCGTCTTACCTGTCCGAGAATGTGATTAAATGTTATCGAGTCGGTAGTCATGGCGAGTCTTCTGGATTCGGGGGGATTATGAGGGGAACGGAGAACGACGAACGAATGAGATGAGGAGGAGGAGGAGAGCGTGAAAAGTTGAGGGGCGAGCAGACACGCCTTGTCGAACTGTGAATGGGCGGCTGATGCGTGCGAGACTCCGCCCCTGTCGTCTCGCGCAACGTTCTCGAATACGGTAAGGGAAGGAAAGAGAGGGCGACGCATTGCGGTTCTCATCAAAGGACGCCACTACTAGTATCCATCCTGCCACCGGGCGCGTGCGTTATCACAATACCCTTTCGGAGGGAACCTGCGAGATTTATGGGCTCCACTCACAGCCACCCCTGCGAAAAAGGTTAATATTTTCACATTTGCGGCGGAGAAGAGAGTGGGAGAATGAATGGGATTCGATTTTGAGGTGAGAAATGGAATAGGAGATTGTTCTCTCTCCGGCACTCGCATTGGCAACTTTCCGTTACTGAGGAAGCTGAGGGCAAACAAATGGAATTGATGAGTGACGGAACGAATTGGTCACTGACTCTTTGAGGAGAATGGGAACTTCTTTCGAGAGAATACTCTCAAAGGAACACTATCCGAATAATGGGCACCTGCACGAATTGCAATCCTCATCGTTTTTCGCATTGTCATATTGACGTTTTCCGGCCATTTTTTGCAACGAGTCCATGAGCGAAACAGATTCATTTGTGCGTTGGAGACATGAGATCCCATTTGTTTCGAATGAAATCCGCCAACGGTTTCTTCGACGACACACACCGAGACTTCAAATTGAATTCGCATTTTCATTTCGAAATAAATGCAAGTATGTTCCAGAAACACTTGAATTATCAATACTCAATTCTGTTTCACCGTTTCGGAACTGACAAATAGAGCTGATATTTTTGACGAACTCACTTTTCCCGCAGCATGTTAACAGTTCTCTCTCTGGCTCAGACCGATGTTAATTTGCTTCCGGTGTCTAATCAACCCCTGCTACCTACCGAAAGGACTCGATCTCTTCTGCTGCTCTCTTTGTCGGCTCTCCTTCCATCTCTTATCTCATCATCTCATCTACAACTCATTTGTCGACCAAAACAAGTTCATCAGAAAACTGTCATGTGCCATCAAAAAGGCACTTGCCGACTCCAATTAGCAAGTCGGTGCAGGCTACGAAACGGTCGTCTCTTTCGGCGAGTTGTCTGCAAACATGATGAATGGAAATGGGTTCTCTTTCAGAGATACACATCTGGAATTCTGAAAGTAAGCATCTGAAAGGGAAAGAGCCCCATATGGAATCCACCGACTCGTTCAAAAGTGCTGATCCGACGACACTTGAACACGTGTTGTGTGGTTGCACAAGAACACTCAAAAACTCTCGAATGCAACAAGTAGTGTTCCTTTCGGCACGTGTTTTCCTGCCCGTTGCGCAATGTGTTCGCTGATAAGTGGGCCCCCCGTGTTATCAGCACGGGCGGTCTCCTTTGAAGGTGCCGTTAATTAAGGTCCACGCGTCGTCGTCGGCTGTCAGACGAGTTGACGTCTTCGCACCTATCCAGCACTGATATCTCCATCTTCCGTGCGGGTTTCACTTATCTCCAAAGGGCATCGATGTTCGACAGTTTAGTGTGAGGTCTTTGGAGGACAAGAAGACAGAGAGGGGGAAGGATGGGTTGGGTACAGAAGCTCTCTGTGATAAGAGACCGGTTCAACGAGGAATGTGTGTGTGTGGGGAGAATGGAAATAGAAAAAGAACAATATCCAATACCATTATTCGAAGAAGAAGAAGAAGTCCATCTGGTTGCTGACAGCAAAGAAAGACAAGGAGATGATAGGAAGGCAACACATGGGCACCTATTTATCAACCCCTTTTAATTAGAAAATTAACGACGCGCACAGTTAAGACGACAGTCGACAAAGGCTTCTAGGTGACGAGATAATATCCGCTTGTCACGCGCGCACACCTCGGGTGAAACACTTCCGCTCAAGACAAGTGGCAGATTGTTCGGATTAGGAGGTGTTCTCGGCACTGGCAAAGGGAACGTGGCTGCGGTGCGGGTAATCCAGTGTGCACGCAATATGCTCTTCCCCAATTATTGCCCCTCGCGCACCGACCAAACCAGGGCAAACTGGTGACGCAACAGGATTGTTTTCTCCTCGGGGGAAGTTTAAATTGGGTTACTGAAAGACTGTAATCAACTGATAAGGGGAGTGATTGGACGTGACCCTCGGCACTTGTCCCTTTGGATTGTCAGTATCACGTGTTTTGCCCTGGACACGGGTGATATCTTTTCCCGTTATCATTACACGTTTTGCTTTCAGATGAGCGGAAAATATTCGGGTGAGTACTGAAGAGGCACAGTTCCAGGTTCATCCCGATCATTTCAGAAAACAGATTCTTCTTAGCCCACTACGGATGCTGCATTCCGACCGAATCGTACGCCTGGATCCTCGTCGTTCTCTTCATCACCACTATTCTGGTTCTTCTGTTCTGCATGCTGTCTACGGCCACAATCAGATGGGTAGGATCGGGAGAATTGAATGACGGTGGACGCATTGTTTCAGATGTACAAGAGACGAATGCGAAAGCGGTTGCAGGATCTCAAGCGCAAGTTCCAGCAGGATCAGCTCAAGGCGCAGGAGTTCGAGGCGAAGCTCAGTTTCATGGCTCAGAAGAACAAGAGTGGGTGCCACGTGGCATACAGCAATCAATCGATATCATTTCAGATAACAAACCAGTTCCGATTAACGATTCGAAGGAGGGCAAAATGGATAAACTCACAATTCTCGTCGATCCCGCTCAGAACAAGGCCCCGGGAACACCGGTGAATCCAATCAAGGTCGTCAAGTGAGTTTGCACTTTCCAGATTAATAAGCACCTCGTTTCCAGTGACACTGGACCCAACCCAACTAATAAACAACAAATAGTGCCAACGGTAAATGTCTTCGGTTACCTGTTATACAATTTTATTCCCGTTTAAGCCCGCCGTTTACGACGCAGATGACACTCCGATAGCGCAAAGCACGCTGGCGAGTAAATCAAAAAGTGAGTGCTGGGAAGAGATGGAGGGAAGGTCGGTGTTGTTTTCAGCTAAAGCTCCATACGAAAACAAATGGTTCATGCCTCCGCAACAGAAAACTCCGATTCGACCGCTGATGAGAGAGTCTCCGATCTCGTCTCCTGGTCTCTGGACTCCAGTTGCCTCGGTTATGTCACCGCTAAAGAGAGATTCCACTCGGAAAGCGCCGACGGAGGCGTCGACTCAGACGATTCCAGAAAGCGTCGCGAGCTCTTTGGTCAAGGTTCCGATCAAGAGAAACAGCAAGGAACTCGCCCAGCCATCGACTATTTCGACGTCCGGAACGTCCGATTTCACAACAGCGGGAACCACCCCAATGACGACAGCTCCGATCACGACCATTGTGACGACGATTCCGACGACGCCGTCAACTGGAAGTCCGTTCGCAACAACTGCGGCGACGAGTGTGACGACTACTCCACCGACGGATATGACTGGAACCACAGGGATCGCAGGAACGACTGGAGGGTCGGGAATGACCGCAACGACCGGAGCAACCGGAGCAATCGGTGCATATGGAGCACCGGTAGCAATCGGAACAAGCGGAACAGCTGGAGTAGCGGGTATTGCTGACTCGACGGGCACCACCACGAATCCCACAGCAGTCAGCGGTCCTCCTCTTCTCCCATCGACCGTTTCGAACTATTCGTCGAACGCTCCTGTTCAGAGCGCCGTGCCTGTCAGTTTGAGTGACGAAAAGGAAGGATCGTCGAACGGAGACGATGTGAAAGCCAACATTCAGTACGGACAGGAGGACATCGTGAGTCCGCGACAATCGGATAAAACGGAAGACCGAAAGGAGGGAGCCGGAGGGAGGAACGAGTGGAAGTACTACTACATGAACACGAGTGCATCCGATGGAATCAGACATCAGTCGAGCAGCGTCACAAAGTCTTCAGCGTAAGTTTATCGTCTTCTGGCGGTTCGATCTCAATCGGTGTTCTCTGTCGGCGGCGATCTAGCAATGGTCAAAACAAGTTCATCTAAAACTGTCATATCCCATTCATTTCCATTAGACTGCTCCCGCCGCAGCAATTAGCGGTCTCGTGTTGCTGGGCAAGGTGTGCCTCTGGGAAGTTGCCAGACGAGAGAGAGAGAGAGTGACCGTTTGAACCGTTTGTGTTGTTTTCCAGCAGCTACCGCCCCTCTTCCCGCTCGTGGCTCTTCGACTCGACCGGTTCGAGCCGTTTCGATGTGGCGAAAGAAGGCAGTTCCACGTCGAGTTCCATCATCAAAACGGACTCCACTCACTACAAAACGGCGTCTGTCAAGAGTTTCCCGCACGGAGCATTCGCCTTCGAGCAGTAGCCAAACCAACCAATTGTTCTCGTGCTTTCGCTTCCTCTTTTTTGTTGTTTTCTTCTAGAAATAGGCTTTTGTGCAGAAGCTCGTTCATTTTTTGTTGTTAATAAAATAGTTTTTGGTTTTGTTATCTCTAGAACGCCCAACACGGATTGGGACATTTTTGGATGAACGTCTCGAAGTATCCCTTGGTGACGGACATGATGACGGTGTGGACGGTGGTCTTATTGAGTGTTGGTTTGGAAGAGAGCACCTGAAGAAGAGGGGGATTAGTGTGCGTCTGGAGGGGACACACCGTGTAGATTCCCTTCATCGACACCTGCGAACGGCCCAGTTTCTTCATACACGCGTTTCCAGGGTCACGGCGGTTGTCAATAAACAGTGGTTGCTGGAAGTATCAACATTCCCTCTCTCTCTCTCTCGCAGGCTTTGGAACCTTGTCCGGATCGTAGTTCGTCTGCAGAAGGTACCAATCGTTGTCTCCGTCGAACAGCTTTCTCTCGAACTGCACCGACGTGGTGTTCCTCACGAGCACACTTCCCTCGCCCGGATTGACCCCGCCGAGGATGAAATAGGCGCCTGTCAACAGTTTGACACCGGCGATCTTTTCGCGCGCACACTGAAAAGTGAACAACAACAGTTTGTGAGCAATGTTTGTTTGCTCCTCTCCCTCCCGAGAGAGAGAGAGTGGACTGACCTGGAAGTCATCGCAGTTCTCGAAGAGCCACCGTTCAAAGTACATGACGAACTGGAGATCGGTGTTCTCGTAGGCTCCCATGTACCACTTGGCGACGTTTATCAGATCTGGCTGCACCTTTGCGTTCATGGAAAGCGAGAACTTTTGGGGTTTCATGGCTGGAAAACGGCTGATAATAGAGAAAGGAGAGAGATTAGACCAACCGGTGAGCACTCCGACGTGTCCGGCGAGAGTGGATCCTTTGAAGAGGAGCTTTCCGTTTTTGAAGAAGTTGATGTTCACACTGACCTTCTTGAGTGCGTCCGTCAGTCCCCACGACTGTGCGGCAATGTCCCACACGAACAACTGTCCAAAGTCGAGGTTCCTCGCGTGGTAGAGGTCCTTGTTGTCTTCGGTCTGCGCGACGATGGAGGTGCAGAAACGGGACATTTCGTAGAAGATGTTCAGGAAGACGAGGTTTCCGATAGGCACTTCGAGCACTTCGGCGATTCCGAGCACCTCGTCTTTGTAGGGGTTCATGATCATTCCCTTGTCGAGGGCACTGGCGGTGACGTTTCCGATGAGTTCCCACGCGTTGACTCCCGGAATGATCGTCAGGAAATACTGAAGAAAAGGACAATGACTGAATCAGAGAACAGTGTGAGGGACTGACGTTCAAGACATCGAAGACGGCTCTGATCTCATTCTTGTACGCTTTCGCGATCTGTTGGAATCGTTGACGAGGCGGCAAATCGAGATTCACATCGAACCAGAGAACCTGAAAGAGCTGATTAATGGAGTGATAAGCGTATCAGTAACCTTCTCAGCCTGAGTGGGATCATAAATGTCCGGTCCGCCGACGAGACAGTTCGGCTTAAAGTCGGGGTTCTCGACGTTACGCTGCTCCGAACCAGGAACTAACTGAAATGATAACACCAGAGGTTCAGAGGGATTGACACTTGTCAGGACAAGGAAGTGACACTGACCAGTACGAGAACGGAAAGGGCGACAGAGACGGCGATCGGTTTCATGATTACCCCGCTGGAAAGTGACTGAAATTAGTGAAGGAAAGAACGATGAAACGGGAGAAAAGAATCAGATAGAGAATATGAACATGGAGTGTCTCTGGAATTGATAAAACCGGATGACACGGGCCATGCGGTGATAAAGAACCAAACTAAACATTCTGTTCAAACCGAGTGCCAACCATAAATCAACGGAATTTGTGCGTGTGCTGACAGTGGAATTGAAGAATGATTCTGACGCACTCCCACTGATAACCGACCTCTTTTATCAGCATTTCTCGGTCACTAATCAGCCAACAAATCAAAAACTTCTCTAGTCAGACCTTCTACTTTCGCTCTCTGGTTTATAATCAATTTATTCAGCCGCAATGTGCGGGAGACAACAAAGATTTGGATGAAGAGGAACACGTGTTTGAATAAGTTATGAAAGAGAGAAGGAGAAGTACATAGATGTATATATCACAGAGCAAATGAATCACTGGGTGAACAAACGGAAGGCACGATTCAGAAGAAGAAAACGGTGAGCAAGTAGATGGAGACGGCGGAGAGCACGTGGAACGGCGAACGGACCGCCGAGTCGGCCAGGTCGTTTCCACCCGGAGCATCGGTGATCGAGTTGTCCGACGGGGAAAGAGTCGCACCGCCGGAGGTGTTCTGGAAGTTCAAGGAAATGTAGAAGAACGAGAGTGTTATTGATGAACTAGTGATTCGATAGAAATGAAGTGCTCTAGAGAGCCACCTATCTAGTTTCCTACTCATGACTCATCTCTCACCTTCAAACAGACTCCCAACAGGTTGTCCTTCAAATTGGTACATAGCTGATCGTCTCTCGTCGTGCAGGTACAGTTCGAGAAGATGCTTCCGACGGACGTCTCGATCGTCTGGTTCAGCAAGTTCTTGCACTTCTCACTGCAGGCGCCTGAACGAAAGACAAATGACGTAAGAGATCGAAAGATCACATACCTCTGGCGGCATCCGCCTCGCACTCGGACATGAAAACGCCGAACTTGGAGTTGCACTGGAGATCTCCCTCGCAGGCGAGCTTTCCGAGGCTGCAGTGGACGGTCGCCTCGGCTGGCAGGAAGTTGCACGTGCGCAATTCGTCTCTTCCCGGAATACACGTGGCATCGGAACGGAGCAGAATTCTGCCGAGTTTGTTCTGGTAGACGTTGAGAAC
Organism: Caenorhabditis macrosperma; assembly: GCA_963932285.1. Lineage (NCBI taxonomy): Eukaryota > Metazoa > Nematoda > Chromadorea > Rhabditida > Rhabditidae > Caenorhabditis > Caenorhabditis macrosperma. The sequence goes on along the minus strand of OZ010621.1, from coordinate 8,816,360 downwards.
GGCGCTTCTGCACTGCGGCTGACAGGTGCCGGTGGTGCTGAAAGAGAGAGAGAAGGGTTCCGAATGGGGAAAGGAAACGTCACTCACCAGGCAGCCATGAGGGGAGCTAACCGATTCTGGCATTCCAAGTCGTTCTCACAGTCAGTCAACGCTTTCGTGCACGCTTCAGAAGGAGCCTCCTGGGCGATACCCAGTGATACGACAATCACCAACGGGAGAAGTAACCTCCGCATTCGGACGTTTTTGAACTGAAAACACGAGGGAGATGCAACGGAACGAGTGGACGAAAAGAGACGGAACAAAAGGGAAGAGGTCATCATAAACTGTCAACGGATAGGTAATCGAGTGCACTTTTGACAGGCTTTTCATCCCGTCCGCACCGTTTCCTTTCTCTCTCCGCCCGGATGATGCCTCAACGAGCGGCGCGGCTCTCCGCACTGTCCGACAGTCAAGACAGGTCCAGGCAAACACGCGCGCCGAGCAGAGAGTTCCATCACGCCCCTCTCGTCCAGCTGCTGGTGCTGCTCCTGCTCTGGTGCTGCTGCTGTCCGCTTTTGTTTGTCCGCATCGTCGTCGCCGTCGCCGCCGCCGATCACTTGCCCTCCTCTTCAGTTTTCGCGTTTTACGGTTTTACGGGGTGAAAAGTCGTGTACATAGGTGCGGAGTGAGCACTGGAGGCCGAGAGATGCCAGACACGCTGATCTGGTGCTCACAAGATGCTCGGAAGAATCGCCAGTGTGTCCGGACAGAGCCGCCGGAGGGGGGAGGGGAAGGAAGAAGACAAAACAACACATTGCGAAACATTAGTTCCCTCTCTCTCTCTCTCTATGCCCGAATGACTGAATCACCGAATGAATCTGAGCGGTTTGCCACTACCAGCACTCGATTCCGGTTCCCGCACACACACCTCTTTGGAACCATTTGAGGAATCGGAAGAAAGGAAAATGGGAAGCGGGTTTGGGTTCTGGAGAGGTGGAGATGGGGCTAATTACAAAGTGGATCAATCTGAAACAGGGGAACAAGTTGTTCAGTTGGAAAGTCATCTGCGAGAGGATGAAGAGACCTTCTCCACACACACACAGTTAATTAGACCCCTCGTAAGTAACGGGAATCATCGAGACAACATGACATTCTTGACCCAGAATAATAACAATCGCAAACAAAACGGAGAGGAAAAACGTGGCGACATGGGTGTCGGAATGAGGAAATTCATTGCGATTTCAAATGAACACATTCGGAAACCATTTCGGGAAATCGATGAACTTCTTCATATTCGTTGTTATCAGCCTTTTCGTGTTCGTTCGCTCTTCCAGCATCTCCGTGTGTCCCATTCCCGCCCATTCTCCCCCCGAATTACGTTGTTTCAGCTATGCGACAACGTCACTTCCACATGGCTCAAACTGCCGATCAATCCGTCGATCGTTCTTTTGCGAGAGAAGAATTCGACAGATCCGCGGATGGTGGCAGCGATGAACGACGTGGATTGCTGGCTCTCCACGAACTTCAACATCACTCGATCGTACACTCTGTCGACGAGAGGGGACGCTGAGATGATGTGCTTCAAAATAGCGACTGTGCCGATAAAAGTGGGGCAGCTGATGGTGGTGGTCACTGAGGGATCTTCGGCGGAGAAGTGCTCGACGTCACTCTACGGACCGATTCCGAACATTATGAACATCAAGATGTTCGTGGACGGAACCAAAAAACAGTCTGCAAAGCGGATGGAACTCTCGTTGAGAAACACGGGCGGCCGATTCGGTGTGCAATTCGAGCTGCACCGTCCGGATGTGATAACGAAGATCCAGAAGACGGTCGTTTTCATTCTGCAACTGTCAGAGAAGACTGCCGATTACTCGAGACTGATTCCCTTCTGGGAACCGACTATAGAGGTCCCTTCGGACAGTTATCAGTACAGAATGGTGGCCGAGGAACGGAAGACACTCACTGACAACCACACTTCCATTTCGTGGGTTCTCCTCATCTCCGTGCTTCCGATGCTCATCTTCGGAACTGTCGTCTCTTGTTATATCGTCATACATCCGGTCAGTCCTCCCCAAACCACCTCAACTCGTAGCCTATGATTTCAGCGTGGCGGTCTGACTTACACCGACGAAGAAGTTGACTTCACGATCCAAGAAGTCGACAGCAACAGCAAAGTGAACACTGCCATAGACAAAAGTGTCGAGATTCCGCTTCCGATGATACTCGGCGAGCCGTTAGCCGTCACTGAAACTCACACAGCCAAGGAGCCAGATGTGCACACCGCCAAGGAGTCAGATGTGCACACCGCCATTCCGTCGGATGACGTCCGCACCGATAAAACTGTTCTATCGGAGAAGAAATCGACGGAAACCATCAGGATGGCGATTCTGGTTGATCGAAATACGGAACCTTCTCTGAAAACTGGGAGGGAGTAAATGGGTGTTCAAAAAATCGAGGTTAATTTATACGGTTATCACAACATGTTTTGTATAGGCATAATAAAAGAAGAGTTGAATGAATAAATATATCATAAATCAAACTGAGCGAACTTGTTTGCGAAAATACGAAGAAAATATAGTAAATACGATGGTACCCAAGCGACTTTGGCAAGTCAATTAGTTGATTCCTGAAGTACTTCCCGAACGATGCGTCGGACACAACTGTCTTCCCATGGCGTGGGAACAGTGTCCGTCCCGTACTTTGCCATATTGTTTATCAGACGACGTCGCTGTCGGCTCTCGAACTCGTCGATGAACGCGCGATCTTCAGTGGGAGGCCACAGCTCGCCATCGCCAACATCATCCATATGAACTCGGAGCTTGATGGATGGAACAACACGAGAACAGAACCGTCCGCCGGATGAGTCGGTGAGAATACCCGTTAGTTCAATTATCGTCACTGGAACACTCTGAAAATAAGAATGCTTTTGTAAAAATGCGAGAGAATTTGTTTCACCGTTTTGTATAGATAAGTATCACGGATTTCGCAGATAGCATCTTCAAATGGCGTTCCCGCATATCTTCTGTTCGTTATTGCATCCGGCTGCAAATAATCAATTGAGACTAAACTGATAGTTGCTCTCTTTTCACCTCCATTGTAATGTGCACCTGTCCGTTCTCATCCGTCATATCATCCAGAAGCATTTTACTTTGCTGTCTCGTCAGGTTGAAGTATCCTTAAACAAAACGTCAGAAGAGTTACTTCAGTTCTTCTCACTTATGGCAACCAGGTTTTTCGATAGAATGAGATCGTGTTGATAGTAGTCGAGGAGTCTTTCAATTAAATGGAAAACGTTCATGCTCGTGCCGAAAACACACGTCTTCTGACTGATTTTCGCCTCCAGGTACGTAGCGACCGCCCGAAGGTGGTAGTCAAAGTTGAAATTCATGAAGCAGATACTGTCCTGTAACTAGCTCAAGACATTAGCATTCTCTTCTGTTATCGAACTTTACCTTCATTTGGTTAGCAGCTGTGTGTAGCTCAATCGATTCTTTTTTGTACAAAGCTTCCATTTGATCGATCATGTAGTAGTCTGCTGACGACATTTTCGCTCTCTCGTACATGTGGAAGCAAACGACAAACTCAGGCATTTCGTACTTGAGATCAGCAAAGATTACTCCTCCATCATAAGGTTTGTAGAACACGAGATATGGCAGATCAAGGAATATCGTGCTGGCCGTCGTATATCGGTTGAGAGCTTTCGATCGCCGGTGCAAGTGTTCAACGTTGAACTGGATGAATCCGTACTTGCGCGTGAAATATCGTGCGAATTCTTCCGCGTGTTTGTACATGATCGGGGAAGTTGGAGGATCTGAGGCACACTCCCCAGCAGTGTCCAACATTTCGTTTGAGAGCGAGAACTTCGGGTCTTGCGGGAAACTGTCTGCTTTATCGAAGGAAGACTCTCTACAAAACGCATAGTTACAGTAAGACTTGTTCCGGTCTCTAACTTTTCTGGTTGCTTTCTTCCAAGGCGTTTGGTGATGAAGCTAAACATTTTCTCAATGGTTCCAGACTCAGAAGGCCTGAAAACTTGTGATGACGAAGAAATCGAATTGTGCCGAGACTCGAGAGGGGCGGGAGATGTGGGCGGGTTTGATCTCCAAGATCTACGAACTTTTCCGTACTGAAAAAAGTGAATAGTTGATATTAAAACCACTGTAATCTCACCGTTCTTTGGAAGTTCTCGTCTCCCGCAATGTATGGTCCGGTTTTTGACTCCGAATTGCTGCGAGAAGATCCTGCGCACTCTTCATTGCTGAAGCCGTCATACCCTTCACCAACGTCGGAGTCAGAATCATTCTCAGACCACTCGGAATCGTCGCCAACGTCTTCTTCTTCCTCGTCATCTTCTCCTTCAATCCTCGTTACAATGACATCCGAAACGCTAACTGGTTCCATGTTTTTCTCCGAGTATTTCCTTTTCATTAGTTGTTTGTGAGACTTCACTTTCTGCACTTCGTAGATTTCTTGGAATTCTTTCAGCGAGTCTTCTAGAATTAGCCGGATATCCGTCTCTCTGACAACTTCATCGAATAGTAAGCCAGTGCGTCTAGGTGCGTTTCTGTTCCAGTTGGAGCGCAAAAAGAAAGGTGTCCGAATTTCGTGAAATTTAGTCGCCGCCAAATCCAACTTCAGTTCAGTCTTCTTGAGGAATTCTCCTTTTCCTTTGAAAATTTCCGATTCAGGGACAACTTGAGATTTCAGTGATTCTCCGTACATCGATGCTCGTTTCGAAGTTCTTTCAGTCAACGAATTATTGTCTTCTGTGTGATCATCATCCAAATGTCGATGTCTGATTGAAGATGCGGAAGACGTGTTGGTTGGCGGAGGTCCGAGCTTTTTGGCGACCTTTGGCGGGCGAAGGAAGAGAAGAAGGTCTTGTTCGTATATGACCGGGTTCTTCTTCATCATCTCGACGTGAGCTTTTGTGACTTTTTGAATGAAATCAAGTTTGGTTTTGAGTCCGGATCGCCAACGAAGCATTTGTTCGTAATGCATCGTCTTCACACAATCACTCTTGAACAAAGTCTTCGACCTCCCCATCGTCACTTGCAAATCAGGTTGTCTATACATCCGGAAGAAGATGTTCGAGCATTGAGGTTCTCGCATGTAAGCTGGAGGAGGTTTGTGATCACCAGGAAACTCTTTCGAGATCAAAGCAGCTGGATCAGTCCAGATGAGCACTTCATAGTCGTATTCATTAAGAGGTTCTGTATGGAACGGTGATAAGTGAGTGATTCCCATTTTGTGCAGTCCAATCTCTCGAAGGAGACGGGATTTGGCGTTGTGGAATCCAACAATTTTGTTCGCACAATCGACAGCTTCTTTGTGTATGACAGAGTGGTAATTGTAGAAATAAATCGTCATAAAATCTCCCTTCAAATAGGCTATCATGAGACGTTGACGAGGGCTATACATGTGAGTTTGAACCAATGGGCTGTACTTTCCGTCTGCAATGATTTTTATAAAAATAGTTCAATTACGACTTGGACATACGTAAATGGTTTCGGAACATCTGCTTCATGTCGTCCACTTGCGTCTTCGTTCTGATCATATTTTCACCGAAGCCTTCAAACACATTCCGAATGCAACTGATCAGAACGTACTCCTCTTGATTTTGTGACTCGTCAACTCCACAGTCTTCTTTCATAGCATGGAACGGATCTGTCGTGAGCACTTCGAAGCGTGGCTCATGAGAAGAAAGCCCATAAATCGAGACAGATGATTCTCGAAGTGAGTTGCCGCACACGAACGGATCGACTTCTGTTGGTTTACGAAGAGCGCAAAGATATACTCTCTCTCGAATATCTGATTCGTGCATTCCTCCAAGACTTACTTCCAAACGATTACGTATCTCAAATAGGGCCGGAAGACTGGCATGCTGGAATTCGAACCGTATCCTTTGCTTCGTAACACTGTTAGTATCGCCCTGTTTGGATGCGACGTGGTCGAGCCATTTGATGATACTGTACGTGTTTTTTCGATTCATGAAATCTTGACGGCGGAGGCTGGAACGTTTTGATCTGGCGAGGGTGCGCGTTTTCTGTTCTTTCTGGCTTACCTCATGTCATTCGCAGCGAGTGAATGCTCGATGTCTCTTGCTATAGAGGGCATTCGAGAAACTTTGCTGGTGTTGACTGGGTGCAGTGTGGTGTCGATGCTACTGGTATACTGCAATAAAAACAGGTGATATTTGAATACTTGAAACTCCTACTCACCACCAAACTTCTTCGTATTTCTCCCGAATGGCTTGGTCCCGCATGATGCCTGGTATCCACTGACGTTGTCACACTGCTCGACGATCCTTGTTTTTTGATTTGATGAGCGTCGATAGAGTCTGGAGGAGCGACGAACACCTCCGAGTTTCGGTTCGATACTCCGACGGTCACTGGCATCAAGGCTCCCTCTTCAACAATTGTCGTGTTCAAATATCCGAATTCCGTGATGACATCAAACATGCTCATCTCGATCAAATCGTGCATAATCTTTTCGACAGTCTCTCTGACAACGTCTCCTTTCGTCCAAGCAATCATTTCCACGTATCCACATAACGATTTTTCGCAATTCGGCTCGGAATACGCTTGCGACTTGATGATGTCTCGGTAGACCGTAGCCTTGTCGTCGAGAACGTTCGGTACGAGCAGCTTATGACTCATCTCATTCATACTCGGCTGGTCGAACTGCGTGAAAACTTGTCCGTCCGGTTTCACGATTCTGAATTCGATGAGAGCGATTCCTGTGTTTGTAACTCCTTTCGCAGGGATGACATGGTAGATGAAAAATGATGAAAGAGAGTATCCAGAAGGCAGAGTTCCAGCAAACGGCTCGTGCGATCGGAAGCAGTTCACCATCTCGGGGAAGTCGGGCGTTTTCGGTGTTTCTTTTTCTTCCTCGAGTGAGAACCCTCGAAGAATTCCTTCCTTTGCCTCTACTCCCTGGTCGACTCCTTCTTCAAGCACCATCACCGGCTCCACTCTTCTCCTCATTTTCTTCGGATCGAATTGAAAAGTGATCGGGTCTCTCATGAAAGCGGCACCGTTGTAGAACACACCATTCTCCTTTACTTTGGCTGGCGATATACTGGAAATGGCCTCAATGTGCTGTCCGATGTAGAAGAGGAGAGATGGCAGAAATTCGTGGAATATGAACGGTATGGAAAAGAACGATCGGATCGGTGGAACCTGTTCTACGGGCTGTAGGAATGCGACTTCACTGGAAATGAGCGTCTGTTCCCGGTTCTGCGCGTATCCTCTCATGATTTCAATTAGTAGATGGGCGTTTATCCGCTCATTGAGTTCATCCCAAATTCCTTTGACGACACCCGGATCGGGGGGCGAGATTCCGCACAGCGTAAGACAGATTTTCGTTTTCAGTTTACTGTCGACAAGTTGGCGTTGCTTTTTCGGTAGTCTCGCTTTTCTTCCCATGACTGCTAGTGCATAAGAATCACGATCCATGTGCAATTGGAAATAGAAAATCTGGTTTCGCTCTTCATCTCTGAAAAGTAACTAATCGGATGAATAAAAGAAACAAGAAAGACTCACTTGTAGACAAAAACATTTTGACGATTGTGGACACTGTGCTTGTGTAAAGGCGCTTTCATGATTTCAAACGCTGACGTCAATGGATTTCCGCTTCTGTGAAGTTTGAGACTAGACTCCAGTAGACGTTGTGGAATTGAAATCCAAAGTTCTGTTTGGAGTTGACATGCGAAATAACCCTCGGAAAAATAGAAGTAGAGATCTGCTGGGAGCTCCGGCCATCCGTCCGTGTTTGTTTCGACCGGCTTTTGAGGTCCTGGTCTTGGCGATCCCGGTTGTGCAGGTGGTCGGGCTGGAGCTGGGGGCAATGCTGCCCAGTCATCCGGTGAGACTGTTGTCGGTGTACTTTTCAAAAGACTCAATTCGCTTTCATCGAAATATGACATTTTCTCGTACTCTGGCACCATCAACTTCTCACACTTCCGTGTGGCAAGCATTCTCTCCAGCAGACTTTCCTGGTTGATGACACGAAGTTCTTGTCGAATTCCGGCCCACAATTGATCAACCATTAGTGTGTGTTGATCGGCATATCTTTGACAGAAGTGAAGAGAAATGTTGTTCGTGATCTTGTCAACAGTCAAAACGATCCAAAAGTCGAAACAAGTGTCAGATCCACGCAGTTCTTCCGGATCCACTTCGTCGTCGTCTTCTTCGACTTCCTGTTTCATGGAATCGTATATATCCTGGTCTTCAATACTGCGACAGAAGAACATGCCGGTACCACCGACGCGACGAAGTTTCACGTACCCACATTTTCGATTGTCCATCAAATCCAAGAACTTCTGTATTTTCGCGGTGGAACTATCAACTAACAAGAAAGGTTTCCATCTTGTTTCCGCATGTCTTTCTTTTCCTGTGGTCATGCACGCTTGATCGATGTACTTCTTCACATTTTCCAGTAGATCTTTGTTGACATATTGGGCTCGCGAATCTAACAGAATCTTCTCCAACTTCAAAATCACTCCAACGTTTTTGATCAGATCATTCATAACTTTTCGTTCTTTAGAAGGCAAATCGAACAATACATCCTTCTTGCTCTTTATCTCATCTTCCTCTCTTTGAACCTCCTCTCCATCACTGTCCTCGTCTTCTCTTCGGAAACTTTCCCTTCGTTGCCGTTCAAATTCGTAGGGATTGTTGATTCTGCTACTCGCCATTCGCAGCATTCTCGTTTGAATCTGTCTAATAGCGACTGTTGGCTTAAGCCTCTGTGTCGTCAGCACGAGTAGTTCTAGCACAATCTCGACGTTCTGAATGTCTTCTGCATTTGTTGGAGGATCGTCGACGAGAGTTAACAACTCATGAACACATGTTGGCAAGAAGTTTATCGGGAACGAATTGACTCTTCCGTTGAAGTTGACCGAGCAGTTGAATTGGATGAACATTGGCTGCGTATTGATGTTGTACTCTCGGTAATTCTCTCCATCTTGCTTTGTTGAGCTGAACGTTCTTGCACCATTCTCCCTTTCCGCTGACTTTGGCGGTTCTTCTCCTTCCTCTCTCGTTTCCGTTTTCGAGTGATGAACGAGTCCACCTGGACTTGGGTTTGGATTATTCATGTCGTCCGAAATGGGAAGAGAATCATCCGATTCGTTGCCGGCTTCTGACCCATCAGAGTTTAGTCGCTCTTCGTCTTCGTATTCATCATCTACGTCGCTGTCATCTTCTTCGTCCTCGTAAGAGCCATCTTCTGACGAACTGTCATTCGAATCGACGTACATCATTCCATTGTTTCCTTGGATTCTCGATCTTGTTCTTTTCTTTTTCTTCTTCTTCGTGGTCGTCTCCAATATCTTCTCTGGACTCAAGTAGAACATCGTCTGAGTTCCAACCACTTTATCGAAATTCTTGGCCAACATTTTGTTGAACATGTGCTCGATGTTGGAATCTTTGCAGCAGATAGATGTTTTGGGAGGTGCTTTCTCTCCTTCGTCCAAATGCTTGCAGACTTTACGAAGAGCTGACGGGATGGATGGTAATTCGAACTCCAAAAAGTCTACTTCTCCTGACATGTCGATGAGGCTGTCTTCGTTGAGTGGAATCTTCTTAAGCGCCGCCTCGTACATTGCTCTCATCCGAATGCGTGGCAAAATCTCTTCTTCGAAATGCCTCGTGAAGGAGGAGAATGTCGTGATTTCTTCAGGGAACACGTTTCGATTGTTCGGAGTCCATCCGAATCGCGCGCGCGAGTCCCATTCTTCTTTTACTCTCGACATCGGTGCATTGACAATGTTGTTTTTATCGAAAGCGTTGTATGCATAGCAATGAGCGATTTGAGCTTCGTGGACTGTCAGTAGGAAGATTGGAATGATCTTGGAGTGCGGATCGAATGTTTTCTCCATTGGCACAAAGACAAGGGCAGCTAGTCGAGCAGCTAGAGCTTTCACATAAACTCGAAGATGCGTTAGCGGCGGTCTGTCAGCTTCAGGCACTGTCTTCACAAGATCGGCAAACACGATATCAATTTCAGTGTCGTGTACAATCCATGTCAAATCGGAAATCTCGCTGAGTTGGCAATGAAGAGCATTCAGTTGGAATTCGTTACACGTTCGAATGTGTTCGACGTCTTCTCCGAGAGTGAAGTGAGGCATCGGCACGTATTTCCTCTGAGCATGGAACACCAAGTTGGTCAAATTGAACAGATTGCTGTAGGCGGTGACAAATTGGGAGACGGCATCCGCATGAATATCAGTGACGGTTGGAAGCGGCGGCATCAGTTTACGTTTCTCACTCTCCTTCAGGTACGGGAAGACTTCATCCAACTCGTCCAAGGGATCTTCTTCTGCGAGTGGATCTTTTTCCAGAAGCCGAATAGGGAATATTCCCGGCGTTGGTGGTTTTGGAGTGTATCGGACCAGTGGCGGAAGTGGCGGCTCTGTTATGACGACTCCTTGTCCGGTGTATTCGACAGACTCCACCTCCAGCAGCTCGCGTCTTCGGCTAATTTTCTTCCGTTTCAACTTCTCACGCATCTCCTCATCTGGTGATAAAGTGCTGTTTCCTTTTGGAATACCGGTCAGCTCGTAGAGATTGGTGCATCGACAACGATCACCGTACGGGAACATGTAATCAATGCAGTCACCTTCTTTGATTCCTTGCGCATTGTCGTTTGCACCTTCCTCTTCGCAACTACCACTAAGTCGGAAAATTTTGTCAAGTGTGAAGAGAATCGAAATGAAACGCAGATCTTCTAGGAGTCGTCTCTCCTGAAACAAGAATGTGTGTTCAGTTTCTCACGATGCTTTAATAACTCACCGCACTCATATTGGCTAACTGATCGTCAGCTTTTCCTCCTTCCGGCTCGTTCCACATCTCGCAAACAATCGCCAACGTTTCGACGGCTGTTTTTGAAGGCATCGGATTGGTTTGTTCTTCATCATAATCGTCATCTTCAACTCTCGACTTTCGCTTCAGAATCGGTTTGTTCATGATATCCTGTTGAACAGTTAGTGCTGGGAACATGATGAACTGCTCCAGAGAAGCGCCTGATGAATCATAAACTTGACGTACTAACGAGACCGCATTGTTGACAGTCCACGCTGGACGGAAGTTCTCTTCATTCAAACGTTTGTGCATGATAACGTTTTGGCAAAAATCGGCTAGGAGGCGGACGATGAAAGCACCTCCCTGCTCGAAGACATTGAGGAGAATGATACTTCGTCGGCAAGATAAATTTTTGGCAAGTGTGTTATGTAGAGTGAGCAAGATGACTTCATCTTCGTCGTTCGTATTTTCTTCTGCTCTCACAATCGCGGTCAAATCAGCTGGAGGTCGATTATATCTAACAACCAGTCGTTCCAGAGGTCGTCGAATAACCGTGCAAGCTGGTTCATATCGTCTCTCGTATATTCGCACAGGGTCCATATAACTTTTCGCAGCTTCCGGTTCGTAGCTGTACCGACGCGCTTCCTTGGAAAGATCTTCCTCCTTCAACGTAGATCCATACGTCACATTGATGAGCCTTTGGCGAAGTGCTTCCACCGCTCTACGTCTTTCTATCGAAGTGACTCCTCCCAAGAACGCCGTTTTGATGATGACAACAGGCCCCACGGAAATTATTTTCCGAATGAAGAAGTAGAGTGGTTTGGGAGAGTTCTCATTCTCATATGCCAGCGTAACGTAGGTTTGATTTTCGACAAGGCAGAACGAAGCGCGCACTTTGACAGAGTACAGAACAGCGTTCAGAGGATATCTGCAGTCGAATTGGAGAATCCGGTTGGTTGAGAACATTTCGAATGGTACCGTCATCAGATTAAGAATCCCTCGTTCCGTTTGAGTGTGAACCCATTTCTGCCAATTTCGGTCGTCTACTTCCAGCATTTTTCTCCAGAAATTGACGAATCCGCGCGTTTTGTCACCGTCAGGACGCCTGGATAGCAATGCTTTCTTTACAAAATCGGCTTTCAATAAACTCACACAATGCACAGCTGAGGACAAATTCGTCGAGCGGGAACACCTCGTTGGAACAGAGCGTACTCTTTCGTGACCCCGGGTGGAATAGTGAAATAGGAGGATTTTGTGTCGAAGGCGTGAATGTGAAGAAGAAGTCGATCTGCGTCGATGATGCCGTCAATGACAGACTTCATGAGATTCATTCGGATCGGATTGACGTAGTTACTCTCCGTGAGCAAATCCTTGAGCTCATTGTATGGAGCTTCGAGAACAAGCTCGACGTTGACCATTTGATGAACATTTTTATGGACTGGCCACGCAGAAGTGATGATGTAATCGATGAAAACAAGAGGACGGAATGCAAGTCGGAGTGTTAGAATCACTTTCGTTTTGTTGTTCACAAATAGTGCTGCAAAAAGAAGGGCGTTCTCGAGATGATTTCGGTGAACTTACTCGACTTGAGTGTGAATCCCTCCCTGAGCCGTACATACATCATGCGATTCAATGTTGCTTCGTAGCACGCAACAAACCTTCGATGTCGATCTACGTGGCTCTGTTGCAACTCAAGGAAATCACGATTGATCTGAGCGAACGTCTCCAGCAAATAATCATTGTCTTTGAGCGCCTTTTGAAATGACCAACAAATCAGGGCTCTGTGAAATTGATTCAGATTTTCGGTGCTCTCATCCAGCATTTCGTCTCGTTCGATGGTGCGTTTGATCTGAAGCACGTTTTCCTTGTTGCGCGAAAACTCTAGCGGTGGTGGTGACGGAGGTGGCATCTGACGTGGCAGATAGGTTCCGAAGGTGGCCAGTGTCATGAAATGGAAAAGTGAACTCGAGCCGACATGGCCGAAAACGGGCTCATTGCAAGCTCTCTTCTGAAGTTGGATGAACGAGAAGGCGACGGTGTAGCTTCGCAGTTGAGTGAGCACTTTTTGGAGAGCGTCTTCATCTGGCATTCCGCACACCGAGTCAGAAATGATAACGAGGTCTACAAAAAATGGCTTGAATTTTCATTAATACCTCGAGCCTGCTTACTAGATTGGGTGTTTTCCGGGAGCATTTGAATTTGAAGAAGACCGGTTCGAAGCATGAATATAAGCGACCAGTCTGGCGTCACATAACTCTTGTCACTCGCAAATGGCAGTTGTCTTTGATCTTCGGGTTTCTCAGTAGCCACCCAGATGCCTCTCTGGATAGACATGATATTCCCCCTTTCATCGCTTTTCATGTATTTTTCGTCGATGCTCGGAGCAGGGGCTTCCGTAACTTGAACTTCAGGTAACCGTGTCGTGCTCTTCCTTAGGCTCTCATCACTCATTGATTCGCTTTCACATAGAGAATCGAACTTGTTGTTTTTGTGTCGTCTCCTTAGTTTTCCCCACTGTTCGAGGATCGGACGCGAGAAAGTGAATAGTCGCTTGAACAATTCGTGGAATTGAACCTCGACTGATTTGATGACAATGTCTACATTCACTTCGGTGACAAAAACACCTTGTACAAGAGTCTGAAACGATAAATAAACATGATTCGTGTTCTCTTTCACTGTCACTTGCCATTTTTTCCTCAAATTTGAGAAACGGACTGAAAACGCAGACGGAGGTGAACACTTGCGGTTGAAATCGACGATCGGTTCCAGGAATAACAAAAGATTTGACCGAGGAGCGGAGGGAGTTTCGGAAGCTTGGAACGAGCCGATCCACGAGACAACAGTTCGATTCGTCGTCGGCCACAACAACCGATGGACTCAGATCGAGGACGTACACAATGCGGTAGTAGCGTGACAGGTATGTACACTTCGTTCGAACAGTCACCAGGAACTCTTCGTCGCCAACAACCTCCGTTCCGTCGCCGCCTTCCGGGACGATTCCGACGACGGTCATCTCTTCTTCGTACTCGTCGGGCTCCTCATCTGACGGCGGTCGTGTCGAGACCTGCGGAACTTCCTTGATACTAATCGATTTGTCCAGATGATCAATGTACCAATGAGCACGTAAGTTGCGGGATGCACGAAAAATTCTGAACTTTTTGTTGTGCGCTGGGTTGATTGACAAATCGATTTCTCACCTGTGCATGAAAATGAAGACCTCTTCGGCCTCCCGCATTTTCTTCGTCTCCCCTTCCATTTTCAGACCATCTCCTGCCAGTTTCACAAATTTCTAGAATTATTAGCCGATTAACAACCAATAACTGAAACGAGAACTGAAAAATATAAGATTTGTACAGAAACAAAATTATTAGACCTGATGAATTGAGTTTTTTTTTTTTTTTTTAATTTTTTTTTCATTATTTAAGGTGTTCAAACAAAACAAAGAAAAACAGCGACAATAGAAAACCGTCAAAAACAAAAATAAACTCTAAACTGTCTTGAATCTACAACTAGTGAAAAACGGTTAAAGAACGCCTATAAAAGAAAAAAAAGACCTAATCAAACATCAGTGAAGAATTTCTTACCGGAGAAGAGGAAAATGAACCAACAAACAAAGAGGAGTATCATTATGATATGGAATTGAGGAATTAAACAGCCGTTTCTCTCTTCAGAGTCGTTCCGAACTTGACTTCTTGGTTACGAGCCTTCAGCTGCTCTTTCTCGAGCCATTCCATCTTATGCTCGTGCTGAACCATCGCATCAGCCGTATTTCGATCCACGATGGCTTCCGTGAGGACTCCAGTCTCAGAAGCGTACGCAGAAGCTTGCCAACCGATCACAAGTTTGCTGAGTTCTCTTCCACTCATTCCTGCGGTCTTCTTGGCAATCTCGTGGCACTTGTCGGCGAAATTGAAGTTATCGAGCTTCAAACGCTGCGAACGGGATCCGCTAGTGGCCGGAACGACAATGTGCTCATTGAAGTACTGCAGTAGGATGCGTTCACGTTCCTCCATTCCAGGAAGGGTGAACTCGACGAGCTGATCGAGACTGAAAATGCATGTTCGTCCAAAAACCTGTCTTTGTCATGCTTACCGATCGTTGACCGCCCAATCGAACTGCTCTGGCTGGTTGGATGCAACAACTAGCATGAACTTCCGGGACTGCTCTCCGGTTCTGAAGAGGAAGGCGTTGAGTGCAGCACGGGTGTCTTCGGACATTCCGTCTTTGGAACGTTTTTGCAAGAAAGCATCAGCCTCATCAATAAACACAATAAGTCCTTTGCGACTTTTCGAAGCCCAGTCGAACACTTTGTGAATGGCAGAAACACCATCGCGGCCTAATGGAGCGATGTCTCCTCCTGTTAGTACAGCGTAGTCAAGACCACTGTGTTGAGCAAGGCTTTTGGCAAATAGAGTCTTTCCAGTTCCGGGCGGTCCGTAAAACATAACGTTACGGAAAAGTCCGTTGTTCCTTTTGGTGTTCGACGTCGTGATAGCGATATCGCGAAGACGTCGCTCGAGCGCGGGAGACAAGATAACTCCATCAAGGGGATCTTTCTTTTGACGAGTGATCATTTGAACAGTCTTGATTGGATGCTTCGCCACCTCGAGTGGAGTGATTCGAGACGTCTCTCTAACCAAACTGGGTTTTCCCAATCTAGACTCGATGTAACGAGCAGCGACTCCAGTTCCACGCTTGGCAGTGTACCATCCAACCGCAAGAGCAGTCAAACCTCCAACTGCCGCTGCGATTTTAGTTTTGTCATTCAAGAATTGGTTTAGACCCGTTCCAATAAGCTCTCCACTCGTCTTGATCTTCTCGATCACTGTTTTTCTGTTCTCCTCCTCGTGCAACTTCATCTGTTCCAGGTTGACATCTCTGTTTTCCCTGGCAGCCTTGGCTCTCGCCTTCGTCTCCGCTTCAATCTTCTCGAGCTCGTACTTGTGCTTCAGTGCCAACTCGTGCTCGATTGTCTGCTTTCTGAGTGCCTCCTGCTTTTTGACCGATTCTTCCTGCTTTCTGAGACTTTCCTCCTGCATTCTAGCCTTCATCGCCAATTCTTCCTCGTTTCTCTTTCTTGCCAATTGATCTTGATAATCGGCACGCTGGAAATCAACATTTAAAAAATAGATACTACAGAAAACTCACCGATCTAGCATGTTTCGTTTCTTCACCCAACGTTTTCCGCCGTTCCTCTTCGGCTACACGAATATGTTCTGACTTCATGTTTGCCAACTGGGCCTCGACCTTCTTCGTCTCGTTTTCTACTTCCTTCTGGCGAGTGACTTCTTGCATGCGAGACAGTTCCAGAGCTTCCTTCGCATTCGGAAACCTCTCAAGATCCCTGGCTGCTTTCGCAGCCCGCTCGAGAGCCGTCGAATCAAAAGAGTAGGCCATCTTGCTGTTACCTTCGGATTTTGGAGCTTGACCGCCAGGCTGCTGGGGTGCTCCTGGTGGACCACCTGCTTGGAAATCGTCCGGAATCTGCGGAGCAGCATTCTTCTGCACACCAAACAACCAAGACATTTCTGAAATGAGTTGAAACATAGGTGACGCATTAAAATAGGAGAATGATGCAACAGGAGAACATATCGCAAGATTTCGCAGAAAAAGAGTTGTATCAGGGAAGCAAGAGTTTAATAAACGAATCATTCGTCTTTTCTAGGAGGGAATAAGAATTTTCTAGAAATTAGAAAAACGCATTCATGAAGCAATAATTTATGTTTGCTAAAGAGCAAAGAAGAAGATTCCGTGTGCAAACTTCAATTTTTTAAAATGATTAATTGGAATATCGTTTTTTGAATGAAACATAAAAAATCATAAAGTTAGTATCAAGACAGGTCGTACAGAAACAACGACAACGTTTGTTTTTCTTTTTCACATTTTGCGAGAAGCAACATTTTCGGCGCCAAGCGGTGACTGACGCATAACTCGATTTGCTGTGCCAAAAAGTGCGCCAGAAAAAGTTACAAGGTGACAAATAAAATTGAATTCCCTCCAACACGATTACATTAGAGCGCACTTGTTCTTAGCGTTCCAACACTTTTTCAACATAAAGCTGCCATGTGACAGTTTTCTTACCGAACGAATTATCCTTTATTCTCTAGTTTTTACGCAATTCAAATCCGAATTCCAGAAAAAAAATGTTTCGTGCTTATTCCGGGGGCTCCGGAGGTTCGAAAAGGAACGAACAAGATCAACGACGAGGGCATGGTAGAATTCTATTCCCTTAATCAACAAATTCGATTATTCCAGAGGCTATAGCAGAAGATGAACGACGACGCACCGGTTGGGCAATTCAAACAGTAGCGGTATAGTGTTTTCAATCTGAAAAGAAGCTTAATCAGTATAACTATTTCAGAGGCGCAATTACGAAAAAGAGCAGGCGGAGGTAGAAGCTGAAAAAGAGAGTAAAGTCCATATGCAAGTCGGGTACGGCGAATCAGATTCAGACGACGACACCGGTGGCGTTAAAGTGAGCTTTCGTGAAAGAAAAAATCCAAACACAGTGTTTCAGATTGCTCTTCCCGTTGAACAGCAACTTGATGAAGATGATGTTTTCGTCCTCCCCGAAAAACGCAAACAGATGGAAGCGTGAGTACATAAATTATCTTTTTTTTAAATTATGAACATTATTAGAAAGAGAAGAATTGCTGAAGAGAGAGAAAAAATGCAAAAACCAAATCCATACTGCTCATTCCCGACGGGGTCACAAACGATTAAAAATATGAACTATCGCGAGATGAGGCCAATGAGCAGTTCGGGTAGAGAATCATCGAGCCAGCTGGACTATGATGGAAGATCGGAGAGAAGCAGAGATGATCGTCGCCGTCGTAGTCGTGATCGTAGCCGAGATCGCAGTCGTCGCCGTGACCGCAGTCGTGACAGAAGTCGGGACCGAAGTCGAGGAAGAAGGGAGCGAAAGAAAAGAAAGAAGCACAGGAGACGATCCAGCAGTTCCTCATCTTCGAGTGGTTACAGCCGATCGAGTCGCGGACGGTCTCCTCCTCCGAAAAAACCTTCTCGACAAAAAATTAAGTACGAGTTCCTAAACGATTTGGAGTACAGATCACGCGACGAGATGTCCAGTCGAATTCTTTGTGAGTTTAATACAAGTTTTTAGAATCGTTTTTTTTTGAGAGCAACGACTTTCAGATCGTGATGCGATGTTTGATCATGAAAACTTCACTTTAGGACAACCCCCCGGAGAGGTTGCAAAATGTCGACTAGACGTACGCTTTATCGACGGAATCGAATGCAATGAAACGTTTTTCAAAGTTTGTTTGAAAATCTCTATCCAAATTAGTTTTTGCTTCAGAATATCTACAAAAACGATATACACGAGAAACATGACATGTATAGATTCCACGAAATGCTTGCCGCCGTAGCGAAACACGTTCCTAGTGAAACCTACTTCCGACGTGCGAATATCATCGACGGCTATTGGAAAGTAGTTCAACAGAAAGATATCCTGAATGAGTTAGAGGAGGTGCTCGAATCTACTTCGATTTCTCATCAACTCACCAATTTTCAGAACAATTACGAAGGTAAACTGGACGATTTCATTCTCGCCAAACGTGCGCGTCTTAGCAAAGGTTTCCGAGATAACAATCACGATATTGAAACATTGATCGAGTGGCTTGAACTCGAGGACGAGATTTTCCGATCCAACAGAGGGAGTTTCGTGAATTCCGACGAACGAGCACATATCGATCGAAAGTTGTCCATCATTGATAAGGCGATCAAAAACAATCCGAGAAATGTGCTCGTACATCTGATGGAAATCGAATGTCTCATCCAGTTGGATGCGCACTCCGGAGATGTTATCCCAAAGTACCGTGCCTTAGTCCACAAGTTCCCTCACGAACCGATGGCCTGGATTCGCTTCTTGGACTATTTGCAGTACGACAGGAACGCCTACGATTACGATTTGCTGAAGCATACGTTTGTTGACTGCATGACGAAAATCAAGGGTCTCGTGGAGGGAACGCTCGTTTCGCATATTCGTTTTGTCTCCGATATGCCACAGATGCACGTATTTCAACTCACTATTTTCATGCGATACTTAAAATGGTTGATCTCGTGTGGAATGGTGGCTGTTGCTATCGCCAATATCCAGACAACTTTCGAGTTGAATTTCGGGTCCCAGAGTCATTACCCGTATGAGAGAAAGTTCGATAACTTTTTCTCAATGTGGCATCTCGAGCTGCCGAGGATCGGAGACGAGAGAGCTCTCGGAGCAGAAGTTACCCTGGAAACACTGAACGAGAGTGAGCAGGATGCCGAAGCCCTCGAAACGGCTAGCTATGATATATTCTTACACAATTTTTCCGAAGGAAAAAGGGAAGCGTTTCGGAATGCAGACCACATGGACGGAGCATGGGTTACATTCGAAAGGAAAATGCTAGATCTGGAAGCTCGCGTCAAGAGAACGAATGTGGAAAGGAGCACAGTGTATAACGAAAACTACGCGCAGGAAATGGAAAACCTGACGATCTCGGGAGCTGTCCAATACAGAGAGACATACCCTTATTATATTCCGGAAGACGCCAAATTGGACATTGTTCAACCACTTCTGGAGCTTTTGGGTATCGTTTTTCATTCAACCGTAAGTTTCTTGCAGAGAATACTACAATTGAAGTGAATTTGTTTTTCTAGACTGGCTACTTCTCACTGACAGAGCAAGTAATCGAAGACTGGAGAGTCCAAAAATTGTCTTTAGAAGAGGAGCCTCGTTTCCAAGCAGTACCCACTTATTCCGAGAATACAATGTCTGATGTCGGCGATAGAATTCTCACTTTCATGATGTACAGGAGACATGATATAGTGAAAACCGACCCGAAGACTCTCGACAGAGAACTAGTGAGGTACGCAATGGCGATTTTGATGACGGAGGCAAGGAACATGGAGAAAACACTGGAACCGTTTCGTCTTAGCAGCAGACAACTCACCAACTTGGTTGAGACTTCGTGGGAAAGTAAAAATACGAAGATTTTGGAACACTATCCACTCTTGAAAAACGTCGTCAGACTTGTGGCATCCGAACGGTTCGTTTCATGGATCGAACAAGGATTCGCTGAGATCGACTGGTTTATGAGAGAACTCGAAAAAAGACGAGAAAAGCTGTCGAAAGTGCAACAGAAGCTGACAAAAGACCAAGAAGAACTGAAAAAAAGAAAAGAAGACTTGAAGAAGACAAAAACGAGGGCACTCAAGTTCCTTAACCAGTGTTCGCCGATTTCAGGCGTTGGACGGTGTCTTCAAAGCGACACAAGTCCTATCCATACTCTCCAAATGCATCTTTATGCGAACATTCTGCGTGCCAGACTTGGATTCTACACTGATGACCAGAAAATTTTCCGTGCAACGCTTGCTATGATGATTCTTGAAAAAGATTACAATTACGTCCAGGAGCTAGAGGAGCTCAGTGAGTATTCCGACACAGTGAGATTGGGAATGCAGCAGGTGTTAGAACTCATGAAGATGAGAGACACCGACATGAGTCACAAGTTCATCCCAGAGTACCCAAGGCCAGGAACTCTAGCTCAAGCTCTTCAGTTCATTGTCGACGTTGCTTTCCGTGAGTTTGTAAAGTCATCAGTGTAATTTCTTCTTCTTTTATTACAGTGGAACACGGAGTGAACATGCGACTGACCGTCAAAAACTCTGTAGACAAAATTATGGAATATTGCAGTCATTTTGAAACTCGCGCGAAAGACTTCACACTGCGAGAAGTGGATCGCGAGCAAGACACATTGGACCTGAAGTTCCTGCTTGATACAGTCATCGGACTGTTCATTACTAGAAAAATGACCGTTCCATACCACGAATACTTTAAACGAATAATTAACAGAGCAGCGGAATTGTTCCCATGTGAAACGAAATACGTGAAGATGTTCGCCGAAATGAACTCTGGATCCATATTACAGTCGATCAAGCTCGACCGGCTACTTGACGAAAATAGAAAGCGGTTGCTAAAGAGACGGCTCGAAAGATTCGATCCCACTTTGGAGAGAAAACTCTTGTTCAACTCTCTGTCCGCAATGCTTAGCATGCTGCGTGTGAGCTACAAACGAGATAATGGTGAGCGAATGGTATTCCGGAAGTTCAAGCAGGAGGCGTTGACCCTACACGACCCGGCGATCTGGAGATTAGTGCTCAAATCGGCCGCCAGACTTGGAAGGAAAGAGCTCGAGCAAGACGTAAGTTCCACCTGTCACGAGAATCTATATACGCACACTTTTCCAGGCATACGTGCGTGCACAAGGCCAATGTCTTTGGGCATTCAACATTCATGTCGATTTTGTTGAAGGAATGGGAGCTCCGGAGACTGAAGAGGACCATCCAGCGAGAAAGACAATGTAAGTTGCTTGGTTCATGCATCTCGAATGAACTTGCTCATACGTATTGGCGGCTTTTCAGAACGCATTTGTACAACTCTGTTGTTTCCGCACGTGTGCCTGTCATTGATGACGTACAAGTTCTCGCGACTCTCTGGGATATTGAAATGAAAAATCGACATGACAGGCAAATGGATACTTCACAGATAAATTAAATCAGAAACAGTTTATTTTTCCAAACATCTCTAAACTTTAAAGTTTAATCATATAGCTTTATGTTATCTCTTTTTATCTTTATCAAATAGTCACTTATAGTTGACACTTCCGTTTCGAACTGGTCTTACCGATTTCATTCATTCCTATGTTACTTTCTAAATTTGTTCCAAGAATTCCGTTCACAATTCGTGTTTCATTCCGAGGTCTTCTCCCTCTTTCGTGGAATATCTGATTGCCTCATGCGTAAATAATCGAGTTAAAATGTGTATGTGCGCAGATGTTGAGAGCCCTACGTGGAGCTGCGGATCTTCTGTCAACCGCTCTCTACAAAAATGAGTTTACAATGAGCAGACGGTAAGAATTTGTTTGTGAAGCTGTTTAAAATGTGCCAACTTCAGTTTCCTGTCCACCCCAGCTCCTGAAGTCAAAGTAATCGATACTCCCGTCGAAAATAAAGAAGCAGAAGAGTCCGGTGAACCAACGAAAGAACAGAGACTGACTCAGCCGTACTCTCGAGAATGCATGGAGAAACTGAAACTTGATCAGTACCCGATGTAAGTTTCTCAAGTCATGTCTTGCCGACGCACTTTTCCTCTAGGTACGTCGAGAGAGAATGGTGGAAAACCGGAAAGCGAATGACATTCTGGGCGAGTTGGCGTCAGTTGAGAGACGTCAAGCGACGACAGCAGGTGCAGGTGAGACGGCGCTTTACCTTTTATTTGGCGTTTTCTATACATGATCTCTAAACGTTCCTTCATTCCCATCCAAATCAACGTCACCTATTCATCGAATTTTCAGGAAGTAGGAGCTGACCGAATGCGTCTGAAAGCAATCAAGTTCAATACAATCCTGCCACAGGCGATTCGCGACGAGGCAGCGGAGAAGATGCAGAAAGCGAGAAAGTACGATCATCCTCGACTCATCCTCAACATGTGCCAATTCACCGGACGACAGCGTGGAAAGATCAAGCCCTACCGTCTCAGCAGACACCTTTTCCGCCGATTTGCTGATCGATCTTCTCTCAGTGGTGTTCAAAGAGCCATGTGGTGATTGTATTTCAACTGTCTAGAAGTAGCTTCTCATTTTTAGCGTATTTTTCTTTTTGTTCTCTTTTTGTTGACTTTCGACTGATTTCATAAACTATTTTCGATCTATCGTTCCTTCTGCTATGTTCCCATATAATGGGCCCATTGGTCCACTTGGTCCATTCACCTATATCTTCTATTTTTCTTATGTACCGTTTACTATTTTTGTTTAATTACAGCTTCTTGATGACAGATGAAGAAAGACAAAAAGAGCTCCTGTCGCTCCCTTCGGAGCTGCTCTGGTACTTGTTCACATGGCTCCCGCCTCGTCAGCTGATCACTGAGATCCCACTCGTATGCCGTCAGTTCGATACCATTCTGAAGAGCAACAAGTTTTGGAATGGAAGAATTGTGAGTTGTTTGAACAAAGTCTTGCGACGATGTGTTTCACCTTAAAATGTTACTCTTTCAGAGAACAGAACACCAAGTTCGTCTACCCGAATGTGAGCTGAAACACGCCGACTACGAACCGCAGAAGACGTTCTACGCACTGCATCGTGAAGGACAGCGATGGAATGAATGGGAGAAACAGACGGTTATCACAGCACCCGGGCACTCGGCTACAGTGGACAGTGTGATGCTTTTCAAACACAACGACCAGCAATTCTGTCTTTCCGGCTCGCGAGACCGCACTATTCGTCTTTGGAACGTGGAGAATGTTCGCAGTGGAGAAGACACTCCGGACAACAAATGGACGGTCGCGACGGATGAAACTGCTCATTCCGGGTGGATCTGGAACATGTCTCGAGATGATACTACTCGCAACTTCTACACCACTTCCTGGGATTCTACTGTCAAAAGTTGGTGCATTACAGACGATGGACGTCTTCAGAGCCTCAGCTCTGTGCACGTCGGGTCCGCGGCACAATGCATTTCCTGCAGTGGAAATGAAAATGAACTCGTATGCACGACATTTGCGAAGCGAGTGGCCGTCATCGATTCGAGGTCTTTCGAAGTAGTCGCTGAACACAAATTGCATAAAAGAGCAGTGATTGCTCTAGCCGTGCAGGGAAATCGTGTCTACACAAGCGGCGAAGATCGGCTCATGATGATGGTAGATCGAAGAATGTTCAATAAAGCAGTTCTTTTCGTAAGTGAATACACTCTCTACCCAGTTCCGAAGTTCTCACTTTTCAGGAATACTCTCCGACTGCCTACAAATCGTGTCTCTCTCTCCAGCGAAACCAACTGCTAACCTCTACTTCCGACGGAAAAGTAAAATTGTATGATGCTTCTAATTTCAACGTTCTCCAAACTTATTCGGTGAGCAGTTCACTTGTTTCATATTCAAATAATCGTTCTCTTTGTCCAGGTCGGCTCTTTCACTCGACAAGTGATTCTAACACATGGAGCGCATTTGGTGATGGCGCGGAGTTTGAAGCGAAACTTCAAGTTCGGTGTAAGTTCAAAGGTCCCCTGAGAACAGAAAAAAGAGATAGAAGTTTCGCGAAAAACGACGTCCTATTCTCTATTCGATTTGTCATGTTTTTTGGTTGACACAATTTGCCAAAAAACTGAACGGAGCAATTTTGTTGTTTGTTTGTATACCAAAAAAGTAAACCGAAAGAAGAAGAAAAACAGCTGAAAAAAGCACGAGTAGGAAAGAACATTATCTTTTTTTTAGGTACACAGTCCAGGAACTCGCAGTCAGCAATTATGTATTTCGCATGAGTTCGCGGCCGAACCCGCCAAATTCGATTACTCGTAAGTGTTTTGGTTTTCGCGAAGTTTCTCACTTCTAAAAGCGAAGATAGCTTGAATAAACATGATGATTGCACGCAAACATCATCAAAACTGTAAAGACTTCTTACTTTTTGCAGGCCCTCATCGCAAACACTGGCTATTGGGAACGGCGACAGCTCCATTCTCTTCTGTCTTCCTGGAGCCAATGATGCCTAGATTTTGAAAAATGATACAAAGCTAAAAAAGCACATAATCCGAAAATGTAAATACAGCTCACTATTTCCGCATATTACACTGCTTTCCGAGTTACTTGAGATCTCCGTCTCCTCGTTTAAACGGAGACGATGTAGAATATCATGTTGTATCAGTATTTCTTCCCTATATTGTGCATAAACGATCCCTCTGGTGGTGCGAAAAAGCGGGGCAAAGGGTGAATCCTATTACCTCGCCATGAGCTCGTCTCGAGCCCTCCACTCTTCGTGTGTTTGTCCTTTTGGCACACACAGTCTGCGCGTGCTCCTCGGGTCGGGAAGCTCATTTGCGTATGAGACGCGAGTTATGCATGGAACGCTCGGAACGAAGCACCGGGGCTCAATGTCTCGCCCACTCATCCCGACGAAGTGTGGCATAAGAGAGACGGTCACAATACGCACTGATCATTTCCGATTTTGTGCTCTCTGCTCACGGAAAAGAGCTAGTGCGAGAGAGACAAAGAGAAAAGTTATTAACAGTGCCGTTTTGACAAGTACTTTGTTTGGCTTCGAGATAATATTTAGCATGTTGCGTGGATTACCAAATTTCCCTCCCCTCACTATGTGTGTTTCGCGGGTTAGCATAACCCGGAATTCCGTCGGAAGAAGAAGAGATTATCTGTAGAGCGCAGTTACGAATTCAACTGAAACTCCACTAAATCCCCTTTTTGAGAAGTATTGTGTCGACATATTTTGGCGGGAAACTCGAAAAACATAATTGCCCTTTTCGTGCACTTTTTTGCATCTTTTTGCGCATTCACCGTCGTCCTATTGTGAAGTGAACAGAACAAACTTCGGCTCGGCCCAAAATCTATTTATTTATTACTTCTTTTTTGGAAGAAGAAGCGGAAAAACGAAGGAAACGCGAATATTCACGACGGAGAGAGAAGAGAAAAAGAGCATGATTTGATTGACAGACGTTTTTTTTTTGGGGGGGGGGGGGTGGGAGGAATTTGAATAAATGTTGAGAGAAGAAGAAGAAGGCAAGTATTCTAGAAGGAGAATAAAAACGAGGGAATTATTCTAAAATACGGACGGAAACCGGGTCGGAACTGGAAAAAGGATTGCCTAGTTGACAGAGAGGTTGTACCGGATGGAAAAGACCAAAGGGAGAGGGAGGGAGGGATCTATCGTGGAGGAAAGCTAGATGAGATAATGAAGAGACAGTTATGTTCAAACAAAGACACGCACTCGCGGAGCCCTAGTACTCGAGGCGGTGTGCTCTTCCTCTGTGGAATGTTCCGTCGGCCTTGGATCCCAACTTGACGTCTCCTTCGTTTCCGCACACTTTCGTGCACGGCACCACTCCGTAGAGAATCAGCTCGCCGACCGTCTCCGTGCTCATCTCCCTCTTCGACGACGTCTGCCGCTTGACCTTCAACAACTTCTGACGTTCCTGGTACGCTTTTCCATACTTTCGCGGGCGACGCTCGAGAACAAAGTAGAACGACCAGCTGGAAAATGTGTAATTACAGGGTTTGATATGTAATGACAGGCGCGAGAGAAAGTTTCCCACTTACGTGTCGACTTTATGACTCCACGGACGCAGATAGGTGCATCCCTCGCGGTCCAACGGGAACGAGAATTTGTCGAGAGTGCAGAATCCGCCTTCGCTGACGAGACACGTGTACGCGTGAAGTCTGCAACAGTGAACTGTGTGTGTGTGTGTTGACGAGTACTCATTTCTACTTGTCACACTCGTCTTTCTCTCTCTCGCACTCTCATTAACTATGCCCGACGGTAAAGAGAAAATAGCCGAAGACCGTGCGCTTCTGAGCCAGCAGGTGGGTGACTGGAAGAGCCATTAGTGTTGAGGAGGGAGGATTCAGAACAAGGAGTACGCGGAGAGTCTCGCAAAGGACTTGGCGAAGAAGGAAGAGAAAGAGAAGGTGCGAGTGGAAGGGGAGAAGAAGGAGCAGCGGAAGAAGACGATCCACGAGTACCGGCAGAAGCTCCAGGGATCCGAGTTCCGGGGTCCCCTCCGAGTCCTCGTCCGCTATCCCACTGGTGCCCGTGCCGTCCTCGGATTCTCTCCCTCCGACGGCCTCGCTCGCCTCTTCGACGCCGTCATCTCGAATCCGGCGTGTCCCGACTACTTTTCTGTGCGGAGTGTCTACCCGAGAGCCGAAATTCGCTGTTATCCCTCGTGGTATCGAGACGTTTTCAACGCCGAAGTCGACGAGGAGAACCGCGTGCCGGGGGAGCCGAAAGAGCCAGAAGACGTTCACTTCGAGCACTCGATCGTCGCCAATAACTCGATTCTTTTCATAAACATGATACACTAATGTTTGCACTTTCTCATCTTTATGGGCCCCCTTCGTCAAATATGATGGATGGGAGGGGGGAAGCATAAGCGTTTGAAATTCGAAACAATTTTGTCCTGTTTGTTCTTGTTCGCTTGGCACTGCGGTGTGTTGCGCAACATGTACATATGGCACCTTCCGCAGTACGAAGCAGGGCTTGGCTGCGCTCCATGCACAGGTGCAGCTTCTACGGAAGTGCGCTCTATGGAGACTTTCAGACAAGGGGAAGTTAGCGTTCCCTCGTTAGCAACTTCTATTCCGGCGCATCGAACAATATTTTCGGTCGGTTGGAGCGTGCGCCCAGCACCGACTGATACCTGATAACGGGAGTGACATGTTTTACGACCGCCGTTCTGATGGATCACTCTCTCGCACACGGATCTACGAGCACTCGGTCGCGCTCGGCTGATAATGACTTTTGGCAACATTGAGACCACTTCTCGCCCTCTCGCCGCTTATGATAAAGAAGTGTGATAAGTGCGTTTAGGGAAAGTGTTTAGGCGGTAAACAATATGTGTACAGCGGAATACGATTCGTTTTCTCTCTGAGTCTTTCCGGCAGAAAGCGCCCCCTTATGTTTTTGGTTTTCGAGTGAAAACGAATCGAAACCCCTCTCATGCTGACTCATCATTGTTCTTTTTGCACAGGAATTGGGCACAATTATCACGCGAAGATAAGGGAAAAGGGTTGTTGCGAAACGGAAAACTCACTTGACTCTACGTTCACGCAGTCTGAACGAGAACTGAACACAAGACGTCGAGTTGAGTTCGAAGTCGGAGGTGCGAACGAACGTCTTCGCGGAGAACGGGGAGACGATGTAAGTTGAGTTCATCGAAGTGGCGGCCGGGATCTCATAGAGCTTCTTCTTCTCGGCAGATGACGTGCCGATGATCAGAAGAATAGGGAGAATCGAGAGGATGGACTTCATCGGAAACAATGGAGCCGCCATGAGACGGCAAGACGAAAACTAGTGGGGCGAAGGGGGCGGAGTTGCCGGAGGGAGGCGACACGATGACGGCCGGGCGCGAACGAACACTGACTCCGCCCACAAAATTTGTGGAAATGGAGAGAGAGCGCAGAGAGACGAGAGACGCAGGGAGTCAGAAGACAAAGATTTTTCACATATTTGAGAGAAACAGCTGTGAGCAACACGGAATTCGAGGAATTCCGTTGTTCCCCCGGGAGGGACTATCTGCTCTATCAGCTGATATGTCGAGGAGAACAGACTATATTTCACAATCACTCTGATAAGGAGTTGAAGATTTTCTTCTTAGTCATCATTCCCCCGTTTCGACGAAACACGTGCATTACTTTCAGAAACAGTGGTATATGAGTTCTAGAAGGTTATGGGATACTGTACCATCCGATCCGAAGACGAGATGAGCCATTACGGTAGTGAATTGTACCGACGCTCATTTATAATGAATTTTGCTTTTTTCCGTGGTCCCAAGTCGAATTTGGCCCGACGTAACTGTGACCCCACTTCCCCCTTCGGCAACTCAAAGATGGCATTTGGGAGCCATTTGACCCCTCATAAACCAAACGATCTCTCTTACGCTCTTTCGCATTCTCTAATGGGATTGGTGCCTGGTACGGGGCACTTTGTACAGTTCACCGCCTCGATGGACGGTGCGAAGAGCAAATGTAATGGGATAATGGGATGAGTTGAAGGGGCTCATTGCCATTTGCTCTCCTTTGTTCATTTGAATCTGCAGCCAGAAAAGGGCGAATTGCAGATTCGGCCGTCGGTCTCTCGGTTTCAAAGTACACGCAACGTCTTCCGATTCTCGTTACCGAACACATTCAATTAGAAGAGAAGTGAGAAAGAGAAATGAGTTTCCGTTGATTGACTCTTCTAGAGAAGGATCCCTACCGATTTCTGATCGAAGACCGTGCGTAGGACATTTCTAGTGACGCAACGGATTCTTTCCATTTCAGCCCCCTCATTTTCCAATTTCCCTGTCTCTCCACGAGCACATAAACTATTTCCTCCGCACAGTTGCACCGAAAAAAACAAGGAAAACGCTCTTGTTTCGAAGAGGAATTTGTGCTCTATCGAACTCAAGAACACACTTTGGTTCCATGAGCTCTTTCTGTAGAGGGATCGGATTTTGGTGGAGGACGGATTGAGGAAACCGCGGAAAACAAGAGGCAAATGCTTCCAATACACATTGTTGTTTTCAATATGTTGTTCTTCTGCTGATTCATCGTACTTTTCGGGCTGTACAGAAAAGAAAGCGAGACGAGGAGAAGGGGAAAGAGTTCACTGGATCACCGTTGCTGCAGACAGAGTTCGAACCGATAACGCTTTATGCGTTTTTCATTACTTTTCACGCACCTCTCTGGGAAACGGACGGTTATGGGAAACCGGCGACAGGTGCACTTTTGCGGCTCTGGGAAACAAAATCTAAGGGAAACGAAGGGATTACCGTGTAACTGAACAGTACTGCCACGTGATAGCGTGTGTTATTAAAATGTGATTAGGTGATCATTTGAATTCTGGACATTTCATCGACTGTCCGTCTTTAGCTTGTTTACATTTACAAAATGGTCAAGGAATCCTCCACACACTGTCAAATTCGATGGGATTGGAGGACGGTGTTCGGAATAAGAGGAACAGAAACAGAACAAGACGGATAATGTTGAATATGAACATTTTCTGAATGGTTCTGAAAGAGTAATGTCACGACTGAATCCAATCTCCAAGTTCCCATATTTCATATCAAATACTATCAAACGCATCCGAAATGACGATTCTGGTGAGAATACAGTGCGTTTGGAAAGTATACATGTGGCCTGAATGGATGAATATCGAGAAGGTTTTAACCCAAACCAAGTTGAAAAACGGATAGAACTCGTGAAACGAGACACACACGATGAACAACTAAGCAAATTCTCGAGGCAAGTTGAAAACTGTTGATTTTCAACCGTTTCAAGTAGTACAAGACTTATTCATTTGGCAGCCGTCGGTCTCGTTGGTTGGTTTAATTAGAAAATCTTTATTTCTTTCAATTTACAAGCAAAACTGAATGAATTGAATGCATTTGCTCATTGAAGAATTGGATGGACTCTACAGCATTTCTGTGAACTGTATACAGCATGTCTCCGCTCCGAGGCATTCGATTAGTGCGCATGGTGCCACCGAGGCATGAATGCTTCTGGCAAGACGCATTCATGCCTTGGTGGCTGGCATTCATGCCAATCGAATGCCGATCTTCAGCTGGGAACTTATTGAAAAAATGATCTTACAAGGGAACTGTCTGAACTGGCCAGAACCGTTTGGAATCAGATATAAGCACGGTGTCGGCAAGCGGCCGACATCCTCGAAACTTTGAGCCGCTTTTTCTCGGCTCACGGAGCCCAATAGCAGAATTTGAAAATTGATTCGGGGGTCTCAAACCTACCTCTTTCCATCCCGCAAGGTCTCATTCCAAACGGTTCTGGCCAGTTCAGACAGTTCCCTTGTTAGTTACTTAGTCGATCCGTAGTTTGCCGTGGTGGCGCGGATCACAGTTGTATACGTTGGACGGTCTCTGGCCAGGGTCGTCCAGTTTGTTTTCAGTTGATTGTCTTTGTCCCAGATAGACAGATCTTTCTTTATCATGTCGACCCAAAGCGCTTTCAGTCTCTCGGGTACGAACTGAAAGTGCTCGTGGTGATCCAATGCGTTGAGAAATCAAAAAATGCTCCATGTTTGACAGTCCTGTCTCAATTGTTGGCATCTAGTCTGTAATGTTTCACTTGGCGATTTGTTCAGCCGCACAATTAGTACTCCATTCTGTGCAGAAACTCTCGATTGCTTTTGGCTCTGAACTGTAAACGGAAAAACAAGATCTCAGCAATGCCCGAAAGTCACGCTCTTCATATCAATTCCTGCGGACTCCCCCTGGCATGATCATGGAATGAGTCTACGGTCGGACTACATGCACCCAGTGCCTGCGCAACCGCATCAAGATTCCAACTTTCACGAGCAAATAGATCAATTTTGAAGAAAGGAAAGGAATGAGGAGTGACACGCAAAATAAGTGTGAATTGAAGAAAACACTGCGAAGCTCAGCAAAAATGTGTAACTTTCTGATATTGTCTTCTGGTGTCATTTGTTTTGTGAGCTAATCAGCAAAACTTTGAATACGTGCCTCATTTCTTTTCCCAGCTCTACTTTACGTTCCCGGAAAAGTTGAAACCTACGCGCGCGCGACCCGGTCAGATTGTGTTGCCAAGAAAATGCGTTCTCTACCGTAATATTTGAAACGAGACCATCCTCGCGCGGCTGCGTCGCGTACGGCACCGAGATTTTGGCATTTTCTCGGACCGATAATAGCGGGAGATTCCGACTGAAACTATAAGAGAAGAAAGAATGCAAACACAGCAAGAATGCTCGGGCTGCGAAACTCGGGCATTTTTCATAAAATGCACAATTGGGAAGGTGGGCGGTGATAACATCTCAACAATAAATACAATAAATACAAGACGAACAGGAAGAAACTGTGCAGAAACGTGGTCGCCTGGAAACATGGAACCCGCCCCACCGTCCTGTTCATTTCGCCACAGGAGGAGTTTCTGCGATTTAATCTGTTTCCGCCGCCAAGTTCACCTGAATTCCGCTCGATCTTTGAATCCTCAACCCCCCTCTACACAATTGTCATCGTCCGATTATTCTCCCCCGTTCAGAAGGAACAGTACACTTTACCCCCACTTTGTCATCTTTTCATCACTCTCTGGAAACCGCCGCTTTTTAAGACGGCGACTCTTCGAAGCTGGAGCACAAAAAGTTGCTCACTTCTCATGGTTTTTGTTTCTATTGATATTCTGCTAGGGCCAATCTGCAACTGAACTGTGTTTGATTTACAAATCAAAAGTGCGTAAAAAGGTAGTGAGCGTGAGGGAGAAACAGAGAAAAAGTGTGTTCCGACCGGGTCGGGGCGATTGTCTCGAAGTTGTGGCGAACCGGTCCGCTTTGTTTGTTTCTCGAATTCTCCGCATTTCGCGCGTTCTCTCGCCGCTTTCTCTCTTCATTTTACCTATCTATTCACCCCCTTTCCCATCATATTTATTTTCTATTCACGTCCATTGATGGTCACATTTACATATCTATTTTTCGAGAACAACCCCAGAAGACGAGAAGAAGCGCCATCGGAGACGAGACGACGATGAAAGTCTGCGGGCAAATATTGCCATTCGTCCCCGTCCCGTTTCCCCCCACCATCTGAATAAGAAGAGAGCGAGAGATGGGGTGGAAACGTTTCGAATCCAATAAAAACGCGGCAGAAATCCTCATTTGCTCTCCGGTTGGTGGAAAACAAATTGTGTGCCGCCTCTCGCCTCTCCTGAAGCGCATTCCCATGTCTTCAATCATCCAAAGCGATTTTTGTTGCCTTTGCCTCTCTGAAACATCACAATATTTCGCATCTCTTCTTCATTCCTTCCAACTCTTTCCATTGTGCTCCTTCTTTCCTTCTCCCGCGAAAAATTCTTCACCTTTCCGCCGGAGGAGAGCACTGTGTGTTTCGCTTTTATCAGTTATTCTTTCTCTTATCGGCTTTCGACTCGCACCGGTGTGTGCTATGTGCTGTTGATAAGGTCACACATATAATATATTTCACTTTTTTGCTTTATTTGGCTTCTTCCACGTCACTCATTCGCTGTGCAAAACGTCGCCTCTTTCAGCTGGTCCGAGAATGCAACACAGCTCGGTGGGGCCTTCGTCATCGCGCAAAACGACGATGACGAGCACCGCCGGAGGGTCTGTGCATCTGCATCACCGCTCGTCTAACGGATTCTCGACGACATCTCGTGCTCCACTGACACGGCACAACGAGATGGACTTCCAGAAGATGTTCTCCGCAATGGAGAAGGGGCACAAAGTGTGCAAGATTGCAGTGCTCAAGAAGTGGGATCCCGCGTACAAACAACTCACGCTCGATCGGAATTCCAGACAAATATTCCTGACGAAGCTGGAGTTGTCGGCGGTGAGGTGAGAGATCTTCCGAGAGGGAGTCCGTTCTGGAACAGTCACTTTCAGAAACAAACCGACGATACTGGATATCCGACAGATCCGCGAAGTTCACACTCTCAACTACAAGCTGAACTCGATAAAAGTGGACGACAAATGGAAAAAAGACCGGGAGATAATCAATTTCGAGGCGAAGACGATTCTGATCATTTCGTACGGAATGGCCTTCTCCCTCTCCTACTGGATCCTTTTGTGTGAGTCATTCGATTCTCTCTTCCCCCATTGGCACTTTCAGTTGAGAGCGAGGATGCATGCAAGTTGTGGTCGCACGGATTGCACAACCTGATGGTCGAGACGAGGGACAGGGACTCTTCTCCGCATCCACTGAGAATCGAACGCTTTCTCCACAAGCACTTCATCAGTTTGATGTCACCGGCAACCGATGCGTGAGTTCCCTCCCACCCCCGGATTCCTTCCCATCGTCGCCTTCTCAGAGTGGCTCGGAAACACATGAAACCATTCGTGCAGACGTCCCTTCAGTTCAAAGTACAGTCTGATCAACTGCAACAAGTGACCGAGGATCAAATGAACTTCGATCAGTTCAGCTACGCCAGTCGTCAGCTGATCCACGTTCCCGAGCTCTTCTCTTCTCGATTTGCCGACCTCGCCGAGAAACACGACAGGAAGGGACTCGTCGTCTCTTTCCAGAATTTTCTCCGGTTTCTCGACGGAAAACAGTTCGATGAGTTGGCATCGAATAGGACGAGAGCCCTAGACTTCCTCAATCGATACTTCCATCAGGATCAGGCGTATTTCGGAGATCGCAATGAGCCAGTTATGACTGTTCTCGAGTTCTGCGATTTCCTCTTCTCCCGTGAGAACTCACTGTGGGATCCTTCGAACGAGAAGGTGACTCATGACATGAGCAGACCCCTCTCTCACTATTGGATTGCGAGCAGTCACAACACGTGAGCTTTCGTTGAGATGCTCTTCCGATCTTCCTGTTTCAGATACCTCACCGGAGATCAACTTCGTTCCGAATCCTCACTGGACTGCTATGCACAGGCACTGCTAATGGGCTGCCGTTGCATTGAATGTAAGCATTCTGTTGCCTTTTCTCTTCACGTATTAAACTTCAGTGGATTGTTGGGACGGTCAGAAGAAGCCGGGATGCAATGAGTTCTACGACATTGTCATCTATCATGGTTACACGATGACGTCGAAGATTCTGCTCCGAGACGTGCTCCACGTCATCCGACACTACGCATTCATCACGAGCGAGTACCCAGTGATTCTGTCGATTGAGGACAACTGCTCGGTGCCTGCTCAACGGCTGCTGGCTCAAGAGCTCAAGGATATTCTGGGAGACTATCTGCTGACACAGCCGGCGAATCGAGAAGAGAAGCAGTTGCCTTCGCCCGCAGCACTCAAGAAGAAGATCATCGTTAAACACAAGAAGCTGCCGGTGGAGAGTGAGGACCTCGCGGCGGTTGTGAAGACTGACGAATGTGAGTTTCCATTCAGAGAATGATGCAAATGTCGCACATTTTCAGTCCAAGACACCGAAATCATAGCGAGGGAGTGCGTTAAGAAGGGGATTCTGATGCTGAAGAACAACAACAGCAGCCACGAGTGGACGTCGCACGTGTTCATCCTCTTCCCCGACCGCCTCTGCTATTTAACTCAAACCGCCGACGATTGTTCGAAAGACGACACAGTCAGTGTGAGTGGAGACGAGGAGCGAGAGGAGGAGACGCCTTCTGGCTTCGGAGTGCGACCGGAGGAGATGCACGTGACGGAGGAGTGGTTCCACGGACGGTGCGAGAGAGACGAGGCGAAGAAGCGGATTATGGAACACGAGGAGAAAGGAAACGGACTGTTCATGATCCGAGATTCGAATCTGTTCATCGGCGACTTCTCCCTGTCCATCCTCCACGACGGAAGAGTTCACCATGTCAGAATCAAGAGCAAAATCATCGACAGTAAGTGTTCGCTCTCTTCAGCCAATGAGATGTTCGTTTCAGAAGAGAAAAAGTACTACTTCATGGACAACAAAGTGTGCGATACTCTGTACGAACTCGTCTCCTACTACACCCGCCACTACCTGACCACTGCCTCGTTCAAAATGGTTCTGACCATTCCGTGCCCTCAACCACAGCCTCATCTCAATCAGCCGTGGTTCTCGGCGACAGCGGACAAGGAGAAGGCGGAGGAGTTGCTGAGTCTGGTGCCCGAAGACGGTGCATTCCTTATCCGAACGTCTTCCACCGATCCTTCCGTTTACGTGCTCTCTCTGAAAGTCGACGGCGAGTTCTGGCACTACCGGTTGAAGAGAGACGGCCGAATCTTCGTGGTTAATCAGAAAGTGTTCGAGAATCTGAATCAGATCGTCGAGTTCTACGCGAATCGGGAGTTCGTTCGAGGAATAAGTCTCCGTTTTCCGGTCAACGAGAAGGATATCAGCCACCTGACTGCCGAATTGGCCGAAGCGAGAACTCCCGGATGCTACATGGATCTGAAGGATTTGGACAAGGAGGTCCAAGCACGCGCACTGCGACCGTACCGCGGAACCGCCGACGACGAGCTCTCGTTCCCGGCCAATGTGATAATCACTGTGCTCCGGAAGGAAGAGGGACTGTGGAGAGGGCGATATGGATCACAGACGGGATGGTTCCCGTCGGCACACGTACAGGAGATCCTGCCGGAGAAAGTGTCCACTTCTGGTGAGCATTTTATTATGAGAAACACTTCAAACGGTGATTACATGGAGGGGAATCTGGGCTGTATTTCCACTGCTGCGCGAGATTATTTTCTGGGCGTTGAGAAGACGAAGAGTAGCATCCCGGTAGGGTTTGTGGACGATCAGCATGACGACAGTAGACAAGAGACCATGAACAGAGACTGCGCCAACCGAGACGTTGTTCAGAGCTGCAAGAGGGAATGTTGTTGGACCGAAGAGTTGTTGTACCTTGGTTATGATACCCCAATGGTATTCCCAGACAGATATAGAGAAACGGAATAAACATTAGAAATATGGGAACTGTGACCTGGATGCAAATGGCGAAGAACAGTCTCTTCTGAAGGTTTCTCGTCCGTTGTGATCGGTGAAAATCTTTAATTCTCAGTTGAATGAGCAACCGAACAACGAAGAACGCGATTTGAGCCTCGATTATGAGACTGGTTGCTGTTGTGAAAAAGTGGGTGACGGTGATGTCGAGGGCGACTACGAAGAAGCGATCTGGTTCGAATTGGCAAGGGTACTCAGCAAGGAGAACTGTTTTAGCGCGTTCTTGGTCCGGAATGAGTAGTATAGTTGGAATAGTGAAGGAGAGGGCAAGAGTGTAGTTGAGAAGGAAGTAGAGGAAACGATGGGCATTCCGGGGGCGGGAAGACTCGAAAATCATCTTGTGATGGCGATTCTCGAAGATGTGAAGTATTGCGACTCCGGTTACTGTAGTTGAAAGATGGGTGTGGATGTGGGAGAAGAATCACTCACATGCAATCACTGTGAGCACGAGATACACTTGAACGGGCACTCCGACTCCAAGGAAGCTGAGAATTCCCAAAGGAACACCGGACATGGAGGGCAGGAGGACGAACGGAGCAGTGAGCACACTTATGAACACGTCCATGGTGGTGCTCCAGAAGTGCAAATTGAACATTGACTTCTTGACAGACGTCATTTGATCCGGGGTCTTGAAGAGAATACAGTAGCCACCGAGAATGTAGAATGGGATTCCGAGAACGAAGGCGGTGTGAAGGACGGTTTTTAGAAACTCCTGAGAATGGAAGAACGAGAGGGCAGGGCACTGCATTTCCTCTTTCCGCAAATGAATGAGTACTCCAAAAGATTCGAAATCACGAGACGTTACGCTTGAGAGGCTCACAAATCAAACATCTCGATTTGCAGAAGCCAGCAACTACAGCACAATTGAACTCGCCGGCACTCTGATCGAACGGATCCACGACGCGGATCGCCCGAACGTCATCAAGATATCGCAGTCGAATCAGCATTGGATGAACAAACAGTACTACATGTTGTCTGCTCCATGTGAGTTCTCTGATACACATTGCTCATCCGACCGAATACAATTTCAGCGTCCGAAGAAGCCGACGGTTGGCATAATAATCTGTTGGAGTTGACGCGGTCAGTGAACAATAAGATGAACATTCTGAGAACGAAGGAGAAAGAGAAGCGGATCGCCGCAGAGCTCTCGAATCTCGTCGTCTACTGCCAAGCGGTTCCCTTCGATCCCGCCCACATTTACAACGACGCCTTCTACGAAATGTGCTCTTTTGTGGAGGGAAAACTGGACAAACTCGTCGAGAAGGGCCTCCTGCCGTTCAACTCTCGGAAACTGTCACGAGTGTATCCGAACGGAAGTCGTATCACTTCGAACAACTACAGTCCGGTGCCAATGTGGAACTCTGGATGTCACATGGTCGCATTGAATTATCAAACAGGAGACAAACCGATGCAACTGAACCAGGGAAAGTTCCTGGCGAATGGGCGATGTGGTTACGTTCTGAAGCCGGACTACATGCTGACGGATGAGTTCGATCCGATGACCGCGGAGAAGTGCACAACGGCGTATCCGATTCGACTGAATGTGCAAGTGATCGGAGGAAGACATCTGTCGAGAAGGGACAAGAACAAGGGAATATGCTCTCCTTTCGTCGAGATCGAGGTCATCGGAATGCCGTGCGATGCGAGAATTTATCAGACAAAAACCATCGGTCGGTCTTGCGACAGTTCGCCAATATCCTCTTTTTTCAGCTTCGAACGGTCTCAATCCGATCTGGAACCAGACATTCACCTTCGAGATTCAGTGCCCAGAAGTGGCTCTCATCCGATTCCACGTGGAAGACGGCGACTTCGTCGGTCCGAAAACCGATCCTTTCATTGGGCAGGCCGTGTTCCCGGTCGACTCGATCCGGTGCGGATTCAGATCCGTTCCACTCAAGAACCAGTACAGCGAAGAATTGGAGCTCTCCGCTCTCCTCGTTGATGTCCAGATGTGCTCGAGAGAGGGAACTCAGCTCATTCGCTCGTCTTCCCACTTCTTACAGGTTAGTGAAAACGGAGGAGAAGTAACCGATGGTATGTTGTTGCAGGCGAGTCGTCTGGCACCTGTCTTTGCTCACCGCAAAATCACCAACGGAGACAGCATTCCACGCGAAATGGCTCCGAGACTCCGTGGCTCAGCCACAGATCGTTCATTGGACTCTCCGACGAGCTCCGAGTCAAGAGCCACTCTCCTCGGGAGCCATCAACGAGGAAGTCAAGATTCGGTTGACAGTGCTGCAGAGTAAGTGGTCAAAAGTGAGAGAAAAGGGATGATTCAACCTTTCAGAACGTCTTCAATAGCCTCCGGAACGATAAGTTCTCGCGACGGGAAGAAGAAACAGAACTGGCTGAAGAAGTTCTCGTTCGGAAAAAGT
Organism: Caenorhabditis macrosperma; assembly: GCA_963932285.1. Taxonomy (NCBI): domain Eukaryota; kingdom Metazoa; phylum Nematoda; class Chromadorea; order Rhabditida; family Rhabditidae; genus Caenorhabditis; species Caenorhabditis macrosperma. The sequence continues at coordinate 8,778,297 of OZ010621.1, read as the reverse complement.
AGCAAATCGTAGTTCTCGCTGATAATCGACATAGTCATCATGTTCTACTACTTCATATTCATTTCCTCATGTTTCATGTCATTCCTCGTCCATTTCCGATTCATTCCCAATTCCCCCGTAAACTCTCTCTCTTTCTTTTCTCTCTCTCTCTCTCTCTCTTCATCGCTCTCAAGTTCAAACGTCTTCCCACATCATCCCGGATTCTGCTTTAACTCACTACTCAATTGTTTTAAAATCGACTAATAACTCATGGAAACTGTGATAATTTATATCTTCATTCTTTTTATATCTTCATTTTCCTTACGACATGAATATATCTCCACCAGTCTCGAATATTCTCTCCGTCACAAGGCGAGACGACAGAGAAAATTGAATCGGTAATCGAATAATGATTCACTCTCAGCTCCACATTCTGTTTATCTGATCGATGTGTTCGTCCTGTGTCTGCCGAGTACTCGTGATGTCATTGATCTTCTGCGTTCGGTACGCTTTCGTCGCTCTGATCCGCGAGATGAGAATGAGGGGCAGGAGAAGGGCACTGTAGGGGAGCGTCTGCGTGAGGAAACGATACTCGGGACTATCGAAAGAGGGGATACTCACATAGACCCAGACTATGAGATTCTTGAACATAGCATAGGACATCTGGGTCCTGTACGTCCGGAGAATGAGTGCTCCGAGGGAATATATGAAAATGGTGACGAACTGAGACATCGAGAGAACACATATCGTGTGCGTCGAGTCGATTGTCTCCCGCTTCTGGAACCTCTGCTTCACGTTGTAGCGGATTCTGAAGGCAACCGTCAGTGTCATTTGGAAGGATCGCCCACTCACTCGTACTCCAATCGCTTGTTATAGTACATGACAGCCATCGAAGCACCCAGATTGACGAGAGTGAGAAAAACGCAAATGAGGAGGAATCGGTTTGTCCGGATGGCACTCTGTGGCGGAGGAATGAAGCAAGTGAGGGTGTGTCCGTCGACTGGGTCGTCCCAAAGAATGATTCTGAAGGTGAGTGCGCTGCAGATGAAGACGACGAAGGAGACGGAGACTCCGGTGCAACGGCTCACTGACGACGTGTAGTTCCTGTAGAAAGTGGCGAATGCTCTGAAATGAAATGGATTGTCTGGTTCCCGAATCTTTTGAGGGCACTGGGAAGCAGGAAATAAACAAGAGACGGTGGGAGATGAACTATTGCCACTGCCTGCTCGAGGAGCTCTGCTGATCAAAAACTATCCGCATTCGACAACAAAGAGAGCCCATGATCACCTCTCTATCAGGAGCCCTGTCTGGGAGTAGATCATGCCGCCGATTCCGATGAACAGAGCATAAGTGAACGGGACGCAGTGCTCATTCGTCTGCAGCCATTCGCAAGGCTCGTCTGCGAGAAACAAGCCCTTGTACACCATTCCGATCTGAAAGTTTTCGGTTTCCCATCGTCTGTGAGAATGTTTCACCGCTTCGATGGCGTAGAATATCTGATGAATGTTTGCGTAGAGGATGTTGAAGAGGAGGATGATTCGTGTGGACGACTGGAAGATGGACTTCTTTCGGACCATCTGAACGGCGACGACGGAAACGAAGAAAGTGGCCGAGATGGAGCTGAGGGCACACGCCACCGAGAGACGGTAGTTGATGCTCTGAAGGTGTCTGACGTCTTCTTCTGTTGCACAACTTGAGTTTGACATTCTGAAAGTTATTTACAGAATACTGGAAGAAAACTGAAACTGTGACGTAGTGGGAAATCAGAAAATCAACTCGAGAGGGAAAGAAGGCGTTTGTTCCAGTTGCTGCGGGGGGAGTGTTCGCAGTGAAATGAGCCGAAAACAATCGAGTTTTCCCCTTTCTGTCCACATGTGATTAGGGGAGAAAAGAGGAAAAGAGCGAGTTATCAGAAAGTATTTCGACCTATGCTCACAAGAAAACAATTCGATTTCCCCCCGTTCATGACACAAATGTCCGTGATCACTCAGACACTGAATTGACGGTTAATTGGAAGGGGGTTTGAATAGAGATCAAAGGAGCATTGCCTCATCAACATTCAACTTCAAACTCATCTGATCAGCGGCTCTTTCGTGTGCTCCAATCACTTTGGATTCATTTTAGAGCGTATTATTCGTGTTTTCATGCTCTTTTGTAGGTTCAAAAATAGAAAAGTTATCGAATAATGCAAACAGGTGGATTTTTGGTCTGGCGACAGTAGTCCTTAAGAGATCGGAAAACTGAATGAAAATGAGCTGAAAAACAACGAAAAGTGAGACTAATGGGTGTCAATGTTGAATATGTTCATGAGTTTTCAATGAGGTTTTGATAGTTGATGATAGCAATAAGATAGAAATAAGTTCACGAATGTCATTGGAGAAATATAATTCTGGAGCAGATACTCAGGGGTCTGGAGTCATCAAAATAGAGACTCCTTCAGGGATTCGAGTGGCTGGGGGTCCCCAGATTGAGAACATGTTGGATGTTGTCATTCAGGGTCCCCTTTTGGGATATGTCATGGGTGAAAGAAGGGCGACGGATGGTTGGAAAGGCAACAATTCTTATAGTTTTCAAGCATATTCCTGGTAGAATGAGAGGATAATCCATCTCGTTATCCTGTTTCAAACTATGAATGGCCGATCTTTGAACACACCCAATCACACTTCCAATCGTTCTATCACCGCCTCAAGAAGAACAAAGACACTCGAATCATAATCATCTCGTCATTCATTTCTCATTCTTCAATTCGATTCCAACTCATAATCCTGTTCCATTTCTTAGAAGAACACACTTCATTGATATCATCAGAGCAAGCGGCTGTAGAGCAAAAGTGCCATAAATCATGAACAAATCAGAAGATATTGGGCAGAGGTGGACAACAATGATAACGAAATAGAACGCGATTGCTGAAGGGGTCTCTGGAACTGAGCAAGAGTGACATGGCTCAGGAATTGAGAAGTTGAAGAGATCTTGGGTGCCTTTTTATGGAGATAGAGTTCATCGTTATGTTCGTGCGGTGCATTCGTAACTATTCCAGCGTTATTTCCCCGGTGATAAACGAGTTTGTTCCCTTTTCACAGTCAACACAGCAAACAAGAAAGAAAGCAAATCTTCATTTCTGAATGTCCTTAAAGGTCAACTCAACATTTTGTTGATATCTCTGATGTGGTCGTCTTGAGTTTGTTTCGTGTGCGTTATTTCGGCGATTGTCTGCACCCTCTGAACACGTGTCGATCGGATACGGTAGATCAAAAGTAGAGGGAAGAGGAGTGCGATGAATGGAACCGTCTGGAAGATGAGAAGATTAGAAGGAAGGTGGAACACAACTCACGTAAACCCAGACGATGAAGAAGAGAAACTGCTCCATGGTCAGTAAGGAGAGCATGTTCCGCAGAAGAAACACTCCGAACGAGTAGACGAACATAGCGACGAACTGGGCTAGAGTAAGGAAGCATATGGTCTCCGTCGATTCGATGGCCTCTCGCTTCCGGAAACGGGCCCCGATCTCGCATCGATTTCTGAGATGAAAAGAGAATGAAAGGGGAGGATATCGGCAACGCACGAGTATTCGAGCCGTTTGTTGTGGCGCATGATGAGCAGAGAAGCGAGCAAGTTGAGCAGTGTCAGAGTGGTGCAAACGATAAAGTACCTGTTGGATCTTTTCGCACTGTGCTCTGGGAACACGAAGCAGCCGGTCACGAATTCCTCCAGCGGATCGTCCCAAAGGAGGAGTGTTCCGCAGAACGCACTGCACACGAACACGATTGCGGAGATGGAGAACCCCACGAATCGGCTCTTCTCGTTTGAATACCTTGCCGAGAACGTGGCGAACGCTCTTTCGAGAATGAGACCTGACTGTCCGAATATCATTCCGCTGATGCCGGTCAGAAGGTATCTGAGGTACGGAGCACATTGCACTTCTGACTGCATTAGGCTGCATGTTTCACTCCTCATGAAGAAGCTCTTGTAGAGCAGAAGAACAGCCTCCCGGCCGTAGGAGACTTGGTGAAGGTTCGCATAGCAGAGGACTTGCAACAGAAGTATCTTCGTCGACGTTTGGAAGATTGTCTTGTTGAGAACTGTTCTCACCGCCAGGAATGTTGCGAAGAACGTGATGATGATGGCGACGAGATCGACGGTCTGGGAGAGGATGAAGTTGACGCTCGCGAGCTGATCGAGAAAATGTTGAGGAGCACAGCTGGCATTGGATGACATTCGGAAGTCGGGGAGACTGGATTGGAGGAATCAAGAGAACGGAAGAAAACAGAAAATGCAGGTGAGGAGAGTGTCTCGGGCGAAAAACAATGTGGAATGGGGCTGTTTTCCTGGAAAAGGAAATCAATGTGCACTTAATTAATGTTAAACACAAGGATCGAGGCTCATGGAGTTTGATGTTCAGAGTGTGATCAGCCGTCTGCTGCACATGTTAATTAATATTCGTTTCATCTACATTCCCTCGCTAATGAGAGGGTTTCACGTGATCAGGCAAACTTTTTCGTGTTTTCCTTGCACAACAACACCTGTTCTTCCGTTTCCATTCCCATGGAAGAAGGGCGATAAACTTTGATTCGATTATGCCCCTCTTCCCCCGTAAAGTCTCCATCCTCCGCTCCGATGTTCCATTCGTTGTCCCAATGCCTTCCCAATTCCTCCTTCTCCTCTTCTTCTCTCCATTTCTCATCTGCCACGTGGCAGCAGGAGCCACCGAAGAAGCAGACCGTCTGATGAACCTGCTCAAGTCGGCCATCGAATTGAACAACATCCATTCCCTCCGCGGATTCATTGCCCCCGAGTTCACTTACAACACTTGCCATGGAGTCTTGACTTTCGGTGGGCTCAAAGAGTTCCGCGTTTTCCAGTGCTCACTCTTACTTTCAGATCAGTTTCAGCAGAATCTGGAAGTCCTCTCAGTCCCTCCGAAAGCCGTCTCTACGGACGTAAGGGACTGTCGATCTATCAGCATCATTCATACTTGTTTCAGTGGTCAACTCGTGATGCTCGAATCGTGAACGGCGTCCTCCAGTTCGTGCTCCATTACAATGATCAGTTCCCGGTGGCATATGCGGATATAGAATACGAGGCCAAGCAGGTGAGTCTGTTATTCGTTTTCGTTGATGTTTGGACCACGCGTTTACTCCTTTCAATCCGGAACCAACGTTCAAAACGCTCTGTTTTCAGTTCGGAAACAATGACTTCATGCTGACGAAAGGAAAATCGATGACTTGTTGATAATGATACACGCTTCATTGACCCATCATAAAACAGTTAATAAGCGACTCTTTGTTATCCCCAAATGGCTTTCAACTCGTCCATTCGGTTCTCCTGACTCTCCTTCTGCGTAGTTATGTTATGAATGGTCCGTTGGCGGTGACGACGGACGTATTTGATGCAGAAGATGATGAGCAGAGGAAGGGTTACTGTAGCATACGAAAGGGCCTGGAATGCGAGACTGATGATGGTGATTCGGAGACGCTTACATAGACCCAAATGACGAGATTGTTGTACAAAGAGACGGGAATGTGCTCTCTGGCCGATCGGAACAGGTAACTGCCGCCCGAGTAGATGCCCAGTGCACTGATCTGGGCGATAACGAGCAGTGAGATCGACTTGGAGGTGATCATCGCCTCGTTGCGCTGGTATCGGAACTGGACGTCGAATTTGGTTCTGTACGAGTTGGCATTGAAATCGGACATGTACTCAACGAAAGCGGCGTGGTAGTCAGCCTTAGTGTCGAGCCTATAGGGTACGGCCAATTGGTATACGAAAGCGGTTTGATTTGGATAGAGAGAACGACGAAAGAGTTGGGCACGGAAAGGGATGGGTTCAGGCACGGAAAGGATCACAAATCACGCAAGCAAAAGCAGGAAAATCACGAGAAAACGGCAGGCGTTTGGCATGACAAATGGCACACACGCAGGTGCTCTGTCAGCTGATGACATTCCGGAAACTCACGTCCTGGAACGGATTTGGTTGACACGAAGGAGTATGAGGTTGATGACCAAATTGACGATTGTCACCAAGAGGCTGCTCAACAGGAACACGTTGGCTCTGTTGGCCAGGTACTTGGGGAAGAACTGACAACTCGGGACGTAGTCCTTCTCTTCCGACCCAAACGGCAGCACAATCGCTTGAATTGAAAAGTTGAAGCAGAGCTGGAAATGAGATCATTGCGGGAGACCAACGGAATCAATAGGGACACCATGAGAATCGCTAGAATAGCACCTGGAATGTAATTCTTTTTGTAGTATATCCGTGGCAGAAAAGTGGCGAGGAACCTGAAATTTTGAATGTTTGAACTCGAGACTCTGGAACGAGTACCCGTCGAGTGTCAAGGCGGAGTGGATGTAGATGAGACCGCAGATGCCGAATATCAACGGACGGGAGAACGGGAGACAGTCGTTGAAGTCGAAGAACAGATTGCACGGATCGTCGGAATAGTAGAAGCTTCGGTACATCATGACCCACTGGAAGAATCCGACGTCTTCTCTCCGTTTTGGAGCGACTCCTCCTCCTCTCCTCGGAGCCCCTCAATTATCTCTCACCTGCAAACAAACATGCGAAACGTCATGGATCACTGCGAACAAGAGCGACAGGTACAGTAGGATCTGGGTGGATTCGTTGAATATCGGATGCTTCCGCATGTACTTGATGCAGTAGACGATGCCAGTGAAGGTGCCGATGGAGAGGAACGTGCAGTAGATGATGTTGATGCGAAGGATCCACGAGGTTTGAAGAATGATCTGATCCTCCGACGCACGGAAAGGACATGTCGGATCACCGGTCAATCCGACTACTGACATTCTGAAAGCGGAACGAGAGGGAAGTGGAGAGAGAGTGAATGAACGAGTGATCTTTCTCTCGCAGAGAGCATGTGTATTTCAATTGGATCGTGGGAAGCGGTTGTACGTTTGCTCTTGTTTCACTGATTTGGTACAAGGCATTGAGACACTCCAATAGAATCATTTCTGTTATGCCTGCAGAGGTTAGGCCACTCGAATAGACATACTACAGTACACTAGAAGGGAAGTGCTTCCAGTGAAAGCACAAAAGACAAAAGACCCCTTTGGAAATGATGCAAGGGGTCAAAATAGGAACGAAAAGAAAATTGCGGCAATCAGGGTGGGAAACTCTCTCACGATCTTTTGTGTTTTGCGGAAGTAACCTCTGACCGAAAGGTTTGGGAATGAAATCAAAATGAAATTGAGTTCGTGCAGTTTGCGAACAACACACCCGATCTCTTGCTCCAAAGCACGAAATGGAATGTGGTAAATGACAGCTGAGATGGCAGAGAAAACAAGTTGGAGAGAGCTTGGAGGCGACAAACATACAGGTGGAAAACGAATCCGCACACGGGAGGGAAATGGAGAAATTGCACGGGAAGGGGCAGGAATAGATTCAGCGACTCCGCGTGCAATTACTCACAATGAAGCACGATTCTTTCGAAGGTCGTGGATGAAGAAGGGCAAGTTCAGGACGATGTTCCGATGATGTTCCGATGCTGTTCAAACGAGAAAATGAGCCGGATCTCTCGAAAGGTCTCTCCCAAAAGTTAATTCCCAGAATACACAAGTCGTTCTCTCAAAAAAAGCCACATCGGAATGAGTTACGACAGTTGGAAAGAGAATTTTGTTGGAACGGGAAGAAAGAGTTCAACTGTTGATTGCCAAGGAGACACTAGTTTGGATAAGTGGAAAATTGGAAATTGTTTTCACTGTTTGACATGCAACAACTCATTCGGAGAAACAATTCTCGTGGTTATGGCAGTCGTTGAGAACACGATTCCGTCGAATGCAACACGAGACTGGCAGGAATTAGCACGCCTTTCAAAAGGCTTTCGAGAACATTTTGAGCATTCGGAAGCGCCGGGGAAAAAGTTCTCATCTCAGAGGGAAAGAAGCTAATTTTAGCGGTGGAAGGCTCCTTCTACGTAGAACAATGCACTTGCGGTACAGTATTCATCAACTGCTCTGGCCGCTGTAAACAGGTGAATTCAAAAGACTAAGAAACCGAGAGAAAGGGCTTATATATGTACTCTCGAAGCAATAAATAATGAATTCTCTCGTTCAATTCATTCATCTCTTTTTCGAAGAATAATGAGTTCTGCAGAACGAAAAGTTCTCTCGAAAAGTTCCCAAAAGTGACGTTTGTCTGAGTGATGTGGAGACATGAAAACAATTGGAAACGAGTCTGTTTAACAAGGGAAATGCGAGTTTAATCAACTTTTATTCGGAACCAAGTGGCACCCGAAACGACAATTAATCAGACTTTCATTTGTGAGAAAAGAAGAAGAAAGTGCAAATGGAAGACGGGGCGGGGAAGGGGCATGCGTGCCCAGATGAGAGTTGAAATGTGGGAAATTGAGGGTGTGGTGCACTGGCAAGAACCAGCTAATTGGCGGCTGAAAAAAGTTGGAGGGGCAATGGTTTTCCCTTCATGTTGAAGATGAAACAGAAATAGAGGAAATGAAATGAAGATAAAAACGGATATATCCAGGTGCAATGTGTGTGACGACGGAGGAAGCGGCGGAGAATGCCGAGACACATTTGCGACCTCGGAGTCAAATAGCAACATCGCGGCGCGAAGGTGTTGACGGCAGCACTGCAATTCGATTAGTTTAGGAACCGAAATGTGCTTTTATATGGGTTGGTGCAGTTGTTTGGAGGGTAAACAACCAATCAAACTCATGGGAAAGTTTCCGGAATTCACGCTGAGATTTCAGATGATCTGTGGCACTATAGAATGTCATCGAAATGACCTCACAACCGAGGAGAGCTGTGCCGGAGGATCATTTTATCTCAATGTATATTTGCTTTCTGTGGTCCATTTCATACGAAGCGTCTCAAAATTGTGTTTTCCTCATTCCGATTGTGTTGGAAATATCTTTAGGTCTCGGTTCGAAACCGCACGGACACCTCAAACGTTTCCCTTATCAGCCAATTAGTGAAAAGAATAGGCTCGATTCAATGGGTCTTTTTTCTTTTGCTGACTCCCACTCTCTCCGACAACTCGTCGACTTCCCCACCCGTGGATTTCCAAAAAGCATTCGATCGAGTTCCCCATTCTCTCCTTCTATCTAAACTCGCCAGTTTCGGCATCCCTTCACCTTTCATTTCCTGGTTTCGTAATTTTCTTACTTCCCGCTCATTTTCTATTAAAGTCAACAACTTCATTGATTCCCGCCGCTTTCCCATCCCCTCCGGGGTCCCCCAGGGCTCCGTCTCGGGGCCCCTCCTCTTCCTCTTCTTTATTAATGATTTACTTGTTTCTTTAACCCCTCTCACCGCCTTCACTGCTTACGCTGACGACCTTAAAGTCTTTTCCCCCTCCCCATCCACCCTTCAAGCTGCCATTAATCTCATTTATAATTGGTCTGTCATTAACCACCTTCCTCTAGCTCTCAACAAAACCATGCTCATCCATTTAGGCTCAGCCAACTCTCGCCACCTCTACCACATTCACAATCTACCTATCTCCCCATCTTCTACTGTAAGGGACCTTGGTCTCCTCCTCGATACCTCCCTCACATTTAAACCTCATATCGCCAAAATTTCTGCCCTTGCCCTCCTAAGATCTCGCCAACTTCTCAACTCATTCAAATCCTCTTCTCCCTCGTTTTATTCATTTCTTTTCAAATCGTATGTTCTTCCTCTTCTTGAATATGCCTCACCCGTCTTCTCTCCCCCTCCATCCTCTCTATTGTCAGCTCTCCTGGAGAAACCTCTCCGACTCTATTCCCGCCTTGCTCTTCAACGCTGTAACATTAAATACTCCTCATATCCTCACCGTCTCTCCTTACTTAACATCTCATCTGTTCGCCTCCGTCGGCTCAAATCGCAACTTTCCCTTCTCTACAAAATTATTACAGGTCTCTCCCACTTTCCCGATGTTCATCTCTATCTTCGCCACTCTTCTTCACCCCGCCGTCCCATGCTACTCATCTGCCATTCCCCCCACACTAATGACTTTATCTCTGTTATAATTCCGATATGGAACAACCTCTTCCGTAACCAACCCTCTTTTCTTACTCCCCATCAATTCTCATCCTTTCTTGAAACTTCCCCCGTCGATTATTAACCCCCTCTCCCCCTCTCACTCATTCTTTTTTTCTTTCTGCTCACCCTTTCCTGGTCTCCTTCTTTTCTCTGGTTCTCGCTTCTTGCGGGGCTGAGCCAGTCTGCTTAACATTTTATCCCCAATAAATGTTCATATATATATAAATGGGTCTTGAAGCGATCAAATGTACCCAAGCAGGGCCCCAAATGAACAAAAACTCCTTGAAATGAAGTCGTGGGTGCTGTGATGAGAATGTCAGCGTTAAAAATAGCCATAGAATTCCATTACAAAGAATGTTCCCGATTTATATGAATCTTGAAGAACAAGGAGTCAATAAAGATATCCGGCAGCAAAGAACGCTTATCACCTGCGCCGTCTCAATGGATTGGCTACCATTCGAAGGAACACTTTCCCCTTGTCACTCACTTCTGATTAATACTTTGTTCCCTGCTTCGAGGCGATATTGCCCGCATTCCAGACGTCTTTCAGTGCCGAAATCCTCGCGTCCAAGTTCTCGTTTTTGTTCGTCCGCGTCATCTCGGTTATTTTGATTTTGCGTTGGCCAGAGATCCACCGGACGCAGTAGATGACACTGACTGGTAGACACAGAGCCGCATAGGGAATTGTCTGGAATCGGAAGTCTTCGGACTCTTCTGACAGACCAGAGTGCTTACGTAGAAACACAGAATGACGTTGCCAAAGTACTCTGAAGAGACGGTGTCTTGGAGTAGGAACAGAAGATAACTGCCAGTTACGTAGATGGTCATGGTGACGAACTGGGACACGGACACGGCACACACGGCCAACGACGAGTTCTTGACTTCTTGAAGACCGAAGCGGACTGTCAAATCGAAACTTTGTTTCGCGGGTCGTCTGAGGGTGTAGATGATGATTAAGTTGAGAATTAGACAGACGAGGGCGACGACGAAATAGAGGACGAGGATGTTTCTGAAGAGAGGATGATGTTGATGGGAAGAGAATCGACACTCACAGAACTCTGAGGAGGGGAATGTCCCTCTGCATGAGACACGAAGGCACCTGGTTGTTGGTCGGTCCTTCCGAGTAGCTGTACACGTTGACACTGATTGCCAGCGCAGCGACGAATATATTGAAAATGGCTCCTTGGTTCCAAAGCGGTTTTGATGAACCGATCAACGAGAGGATCCTGGCAAGAAATCTGATGGAAAGGTTGAGACCTAGCTATCGTGCACTGGCAATGGATACCTTTCGAGAGTGAGGGCGGCCTGAACGAAGATCATGGACATCTTGGCGGCGCCAGTGATCCAGGTGATGGCGAAACACTCGAGACCAGTGAACATGACACGACAAGGATCATCCGAGTAGACGATGGAACGGTAGAGAGACCACGACTGGAAGATCACTGACTACACGAGAGTCTCTCCCTCCCACCAGAGATCTCCTTCTATTCGTAATTAGAGAAGTCACAAACAAGAGGACATTATCATCCCGTTAGTCATAAGTACCGAGAGCACCCACGCACGCACCTGAAGGATCCCGAAAGCGATGGAATGAAGGTCCGCGTAGACGATGCTCATGAACAGAAGCTGGCGGGTGGAGTTCTTGAAGACATTCCGACGGTAGAGCATTTGAAACGCCTCAAATTCTTCCGATTAATTGGGAAGACGAACATACGAAATGTACCGGGAAAGAGATGCAAACAGTCAGTATGCACACGGCGATTTGAACGAGAGAGTTGACTCTGTAGAAGAGAGAGGTCCTCGAGTGGAGGATCACTTCGGAGGCGCACTGCATCGACAATGATTCGAAGCGGTTACTCACTTCTGAATAAATACTATGATTACGAAGGGGGAGGTCCCTTGGGGGGAACGCGTGCCTTCTGACTAGATAACTCGCCGATTGAAGTATTCGGCGTACACCACCTGATTTCCAGGTAAACACTTCTGATTGAAACCGACACAATGGAGTGGCTTGAATGAAGACGAAACGACTGGAATGGGGGGAGTGAGAAGGGCGAATGAGTGCGTTTCGAAGAGGATCAGATCAACAATGACAAGAGCAAGTTTCAGAGATTCAATGGACTCTTGCGAGCGAGACCCGTTGGAAGTTATTTGTGGAACAAGACTGTTTAGGACGTCTCGTGCGATGTTACTTCTGCTGCTGGTCGTACACAGTAAATAGGAAGATGTTCGGTACTTTTCGAGACGTGGAAGTCCCCCAAGTCTTTCAGATAATACTCCAAGTAGAAACGTTTTAAACAATGACCGCAGACAATAACAAAAATTGAATCGAGCCCTTCTTGTCTGGGTGTCCGAACTCTTTGATTCGTGTTTGTTAACCTTTTGACGTCAAAACGAGCTGACATTGAGGGCACCATTCCCCCCCACTCAACTGCTCTGTTTTCGCGAATTGTTTTCTCTTTCGCTTATCGTTTTCCTGCTGAATGGAATTGGATTTCGGGTGTAAAAATCAGGAAATGTTCATAAACACACATTTACACACAATCAAAATAACAAGAGCTGGGGGGAAACGTGGCGGTCTAGCCGACGGCGGACGGAGTCTTCCAAGCGCTGTACAGCTGGCTGAAGTAGCTCTCCTGAGTGACCGATTCCCTCGTGACCATCTTGATTTGCTTCTTACGTCGACGGCCGATCCAATAGATAAACAGAGACAGTTGGATGGGAACGAGAATCGTAGTGTAGGGGGTGGTCTGGAATATGGGAATGGGTGAGTGGCTCTTCGGAAGAACTCACGTATAGCCATCGAACCAGATTTGCGTTCCCTAGTTCGGGATCTCGAAGAGACAACTGGGCCAGTACGTACATACTTATCGTGTAGATGGAGGTCACGAACATCTGGACGAGTGAGTTGAGGGAGACGGCGAGCAGCGAGTAGTGCTGCTCCACCCTCAGGTACTTTGACTTCAAGTCGTAGCTGCCCTTCTTCCTGTCGTTCCACGTGTACCACATCATCAGGAAATCGAGAAATGCGCAAGTGACGGCGAGAATCGTGTACGAAGTGAGGTTCGTTCTGGAAGTTGTGTGGACTGATCGGGCACTTCGGACTGGTTTGTTCTCACGAGCAGAGGTTGATAGTGATGTCTGTCTCTCTGAAACAGCTCGTGGTCATCACTCCCGGGTGAGGTCCGTTCAGGTGCAAAAGCCAGCCAAGCGCGAAAGAAAGAATGACCTGCAAAACAGGGTGTTGACGTAAATAGAAAAAGAGAGAGAAAGAAAGAGAGAGATTGCTTACTGCGAGAAAGTTGAGCGTTTCTCCACGGACCGAGGGATAGCATTGGGAGAAGCGACGGAACAGAATGACGATTATTCTGAAAAGAAGACGATTGGATTGTGTGCTTTGAACCGGGGTGGTATCTGTGGGGATTAAAGACAAAAGGAACGAAACATTCATTCGAAACATTCACCTGTCGATGTTGAGAGCAAGTTCGATCGCGATGAAAAGGAAGCGAACGCAAGAGTTGATGACGTGTTGGAAGAAGCACTCCTCGCTGCTGAACATGATCAGCGTCGCGTTGTTCGAGTAGACGATCGACCGGTACAAGGACCATGTCTGCAAGATATCTCGAGTGTTTTAGCGTCAATTCTTGTTGTTTTTGCTCAAGGTTGCCAGCAAAAAGCGTCAAAATTGAGAAAACAGCAACAAGATTGGCTGCTGATTTCGGGCATGTTTCCGCAAAACACTGAAATCTCGCCGGCTGCTGCCACAATATTGCACTCAATCGACGGAGATATTTCCAAATGATACATGACGATTTCAGTGAGATGGTCTTTGATTTGACTGTGTTTCTCTATGCTTTCTGACCCCATCATCAAGATAGTTTTGAAAGATGTCTGATGCTCATCTCGTTCCATCCTCACCTCGATGGTCGTGTAGGACAAATTATGGACGGTTCCGTAGACGAGGCTGGCGATGAGAAGGTGTGTGATCGATCTGCTGAACACTTGTTTGGTGACCAACTGGTGAGTCGTCTGAAAATTAGCAGTGTTCTGGTCGAGGAAAACGACGGAGAACGAAAGGAAACGACTTACGAAGATGGAAACCAGCAGTGCGGCGATGGAAAGACAGTCGATGTAGATGACGTAGACACGGAAAGAAGTGGCGGTTCGGAGACGGAGGATGTACTCGGTGGAGGTGGGAACGGGACTGAACGCAGTGTCCGAGTAGTCTTCCATCTTCGAGTAGTCACACACTCGAGTGGAAGCGGTGCGGAGGAAGGTTCTGGAAACAGAATGAGGAGGAGTCGAAAGGAAGCGGACTGTGGTGTTTCGAGTATTCCCAGGAGCTCCGAATTCAAAGAACGATAGGGGGTGGAAAGTGTACAGCACTCGTCGTGCGAGAGATTTCGAAACGCACGTATATCTATTCTTTTGTCATTGTTTTTTTGAGAGGAGCAGCAGAACTTCAGAACCAAGAGACCGAAAAATTTGAGTTAATGCCAGATGCAAATCTCCGAGCGAGGGGAGAGGGGAAAACCGAAATTGGAGGTTTGTGGCGAGAGGTGCTGCGAGCGGCTCAGTGATGTTCTCGCGAATCTGTGAACATTTGGGGGAACTATTAGAGCATTGGAAACACGACATCTTCGAGAATGGAACACATCTGTGAGATGAACTAGACCATCTTCCAAATCGTCCAATTCAAAAGTTCAGAAACCGATAGACCGTGTATGAGATGCGGAACTCTCGAACATTCGCTTACTCAACGTCTACAAAATACGAAGGAAGAATGGGAAAGAAGGAAGATCAATCGGAACTCTTTCCTGGAATAAGTTAGCAGGAGAGGGTTAAACGTATATAAACTCAATCGCAACGCGAGAGCAAAGATCTGCACCTAAATAATCGGTCACATTGGTTAGTGCGGAGGCTTTTGAAGGTTCGTGACGAGCAAGACACACCAGACGATAACTGCCAATTAAGGTATCCTCGTGTTTTACACGTCACAACTGACTATGGGGAAATGCTGAATCAACGGCTTGTTTTCGGAGTCACCACGTGGATCGTGTCTAGAGCTCTTCTCATCCTGCGTTTGCACGAAATGAGGAGCACACGCGATATGAATGAGATCTAAATCAGTCTCCAAACCCTCTTGGGCTCCCATTCTCGAGATGAATGGATGATCTTTTGTGCGCGTGTATCATGACGTTAAATACCGGAAGACGCAGGCCTTTCTATCGAGAAAACACGTGGAGAATTGAGGAAGCAAAGCCGAATCCACCTGGTCAGTTCCAGGAAGTGTGCGTATGAAAGGTGCGAGAGTGGAAACAGAGAGTAATACTTGTTATTGGCCCGACTGAAACCTTTTTGCGTTTCCGCCGTCTTCTGCGCCGAGAAGGCGTCAACTCGACACTCGAGACCCTGGAATTAAATCGGAATTACCGGGTTGGGTCCGCCATTCGCCTCGAGTGCTTGGTGCTTCGATCTCGCTCTGAAATGCTCGATTGGAGGAGAAACGGGATACGTTTGCACGGGGGAACAGAAACTTCGAAAAGAACTGAAACGGAAAGGGGATGCAATGGGCGGAATGCAGAAATGAGCAACTTCAGGTGCATTTTCAGAGTTGCTCTTTTGAAAAGAACCAACGGAAATTCGATTCTGACCTGTTTGATCAACTTCTTTCTCATTCCAGAACATTTGGTGAAAACGAGAAGGGATGGAATTGCGAATGAATCGGAGGGTCTGGGAAAACAAAAGAACATGTATTTATGGTTCAGAGAATGAATTTGTTTGTGCTCACGAGTGCACGTTCTCTGTGATAGTGGGGTACAGATAACAGCAATCACTGCTGCCTCTCAAAAATGGAGATCAACGCTAATTCGTGGTTTCTCCCACATCCCTCTGAAACTTGTTTCCTTCTTCTGGTAAACATGTTTCTGTTTTCATTTATATGTGTGTGTTGGTTTGTCTCGCCATCGTTTGGAGTTTAGTTCGACGATAAGGGACGACTTTCGCATGTTTTCAGCAGTTTTTTTGAAAGAGCATCCTTCATTAGAAGGAAAACTAATTACAGACTTCCCAGAGCGGAGAAAATCGAAAAGAAAGGAGAACTCGAAATTGTGAATGAGTACATATTTTATAATTGGAAAAACGTTCATTGATTGAAAAAAACGATACGAATATAGTCATCGATCATCATAATGTCTACTTCCTCGAACTCGCACCTCTCATCGTTCTTTAATTGCGTTATCTTCTCAACAATCGAGTCAGCTTTCAGGACGTCATCTGAAATGGAGAACAATTTGAAAACCGGAATTCTTTCAAAAACTCACTATGAACCTGGAAAGTAACACGTTCCGGGGCTCTCTTGAAGATTACCAACAACAGCTCGATAATCTTTTCGATCGGGACCTCGTTCCTCGGATAGTTCTTCTTCAAGAAGCGATCCTCGGAAAAGGCAATCAGCGTTCTCTCGGGCTGCACAGCGATGATCCCGACGGTAGCTCTATCAATTATGAACTCGCCGATCTCGGGGCAATCAGAGAAGGCGAGCGGCGAAAAGTCCATGGTTATGGCTGAAAGAAACGAATAAGAAAGGGAAAAGAAGAGAGGGAACTCACTTGAGTCGAGGATCATCCTCAGCTCCTCCGCTTTCTGAGGGCTGGTGATGGCCATTTTAATCAGGTTCTGCACAGACAGCTTCTCGAGCGTCTGCACTCCGGACTCTTTGTCAGACAGCAACGAATCCATCATTCCAAAGATTCGGGGCACTCCAACTAGCTCCGGGAATGGTACGCAGGCGGCCACGAACTCGTAGCAAGCAGAGAGGACCATGGTGATCACAGAATGAGAAAGGGGGTGAATGAGTTGGTAGTTCTGAAATGAGAAGGACGATGAAAAGGGGGATATGGAAAGGAGGAAAATGCGGTAAATACATTAGCAGGAGCAATAGGAATGAGATGAAAGAGCAAACAAAACAGCCACCCGAGGCAGAGCAAAATGGTAAGAATGAGAAATGGACAAGAAGATGGGTCTCGTTAGGCGGAGAACGGATGTGGAGAACGGATGTGAAGAAGGAATGCTGAGAAGAGGGAGACGACCAGAAGGCGACTGACTGTATTGGGGCTCGAACACTGAAGGGGGTGAAGACACTGTGTCCCACCACACCGTTCTTGACGGTGAGATGTTACAAGTTGTAAGATAGAGAATGTCAGCTACGGAACTATCGATTTTGTCGGAGAGGGCCAGGGATTATGACTGCATGGAAAAATAGTCGGAAGGAGGAAGACAATATGAATGAGAGATTGAGAATTCAAGTTTCAATATAGTTGAATCAGAGAAGCAGCTGAAAAAGAGATCCGTGTTTCGTAAAAGTGAAAGTTTCGAAATTTAGAAGGATAACATGACAGTTGATGAAAGAGAACTTGCCAGTTTTCCTGCAGTAGGTATTGGCTGGCACGCGGTGTGAAAAGGACGGGAAACGGCTCCAACTGGATAGTTGGAAAGAAATCAACAAGAAGGTTGAAAAAGGGACTAACCACAGCGGAAGGAATTGAGCGACGAAGGAAGAAGAAAAGGGAAAGGAGGCGACCATCCCAGACGGGACCAAATGGGAAACAACTCTGGTGGTGTCCGAGGAGACAGGTCGATGTGGAGATCCCCGCCCCTATCCAGTCCCCCTGTCCTAGAGACTGTTATAGTCCGAGAGGAAGAGGACACTCCGGGTGTAGGAGATGGTGCTCCGTCTCTTCCCGTCCATTTCTTTGCCATATACTCATTCTGTCGTCTTCTTTTCTCGACTGGCATTCGAAGAGAGAAGACCTCGATAGCCATTTCAACGGATGCGGATCCATCGTCCGTGTGACGATTCCAAAGGACAAGTTCACGATAAAAAGAAGGAGTGAGTAGTTCATCACTCATCCTCTTCATTCCGACCCATTTTTAGCTTTGCCTACATGTGTTGTGTTCTTTATTGGACGTCAACAGCAGAGGGGGGAGATAGAACTAACTTGTAAAGGAGAGTCATCCTTGCAAGAGGGGAGAAAGAGACACGGTGGTCACCGTGGCACGTCGATAGTGCTGGCATGACGGCGCGATGCAACAAGAAGTGATTAGTGGTATTTATATATGGAATAAATCCTTCCTTTTCAAAAAATAAACCCGTCTTCTTTACGAAGAAACAGCAGTCGATGAAGGTGAGAACCACGGACGCAGATATTTAAATTCATAGAAAGAGCCACCGGATTGGAAGCCGCTTGCTCATCTTTTTGCCTCCTGCACCACATTCGTTTAATTTACATTGGCCGGGCACATATCGTAAGTCAATCGAGTTTTCCTCTCTTTTCTTTTGTGTTTTTGTGTTTAGGCTTCAACGTTAGCATGACACTCTTTCCAGAAATGAAAGTCCCGCTTATCTTATTCGGGAAAAGAGACCAACATTTGAACGATGTGTGTTTTATTATTCTGGAGATTCTTTCAACAGATCCCTCAAGTTAATCGAGTAATTTGGATTTCCTTCCACCTGCTCCCACCGATCTGCTCTCTTCATTTCCATCATCAGATAGTTGAGAATCTTCTCATTTTTTTGCGCTTTTCGGAACATATAACAGCTCAACTGTCCATCTAGTCTGTCCATTGGATCCGTCAACTGCCTCTTGAACCGTTCCCAAGTCATTTCCAGCGGTGGCTGAATCCTCTTGTCTCCTGAATCCCCGAACTCTGTTCCACGTTCTGTCCAATGCTGGTCATGTCGAGTTTGAAGATGACCGATTCCACCGTACGCTGACCAACTGTCTGATACAATCAGAGAACCTGAATCATATGATAAAAGAAACAAAAACAGTCGGAAATACCGGGAAAGACGTATTTATCGATGATGGTCAGTAGATTGGGAACGGTTCGCTGATCAATTTCCTCTATCGCCACCTGAAAAAGAACGTTTCTCTGATAAGCGACAAGTGATCAAACCTGATAAGATCCGTGTTCAATCAGTCCAACCACCAGTGCTTGAGATCTCTGCGAAGCGGGCCCTCGACTGTACCGTCCTTTCGATATCTGACCTTCGCATAGTTCCACGACCATTCCTGGAACCAAGGATGTCGGTTTCTGGACACTATTTAATGAAATTGATTTTGAATAAGAGATACAAAGACGACCGGCACAAATCCGGTTTTGATGTCTCTTCTGGATCATTATGGATCTTCGCATTCTACCGGATTTTAAAGACAGCAAACATGAAAATCGATCACAGTGGTTTTCAATGATTTGTCAACGTATCTAGTATTCGCGGAGTGTTTCTGTTCATGACAACAATGAATCTCATGAAAACCAGGGAATGATACAGACTCTGTTCAAAAACGGCTCCATTTCTTCACGTACCTGGTCCTCCGAGTGTCTGTCTTCTCGTAACGGCACTTCTCTCCCACCATTGTTGTGTCAGATCCCGGAACCAATGGTGCAAGTGTCCGATGAGATCTTCTGACACTGAGTGCTCCACAGACACCTCTCCGATCTTCCTTCCTGGGTTCTCGACCCAATCGGCAGCGAGTAGAAGCACTTTTCGAATGCTCAGATGCATTTTTTCGAAGAATGAGCCGTCTCTGAACGACCGCAATCCTTCGGTTCCAACTGAATTCGAACCTACCGAACCCTGACTTTCTTCGTAATCTTCTTCGCTTTACACGGCGGACAGTGCCATACCAACCCGTGGTGCTTGTCAGCAGTGTCCTTGACAATTGTCATTTGATTCCCACAATTTGGGCATTCCTTCTGATTGTGCACTATTCCGTATCTGTATGATAGATAGAGATTGAGCATTGAAAATAGGGGCAACCCACCTGGCCAGAAACTCCAGAGCTCTCCTCAACGATGCCGGTGACTCATCGTACCCAATGTGATCCTTCAATGTCTCCGTGTTAAGCTCCTCGAGATCCGCGAGACGTTCCACAGGAAGTGTCCCTTTGGGATCCACAATATGCATGATCTGCGGACGACCTCTTCTTCCCCTGAAGCCATGAATGAGAGGAGAAAAGAAGCAGAAGTTCACACTTGAGGAACGTTTCTATTCCGATGTGTTCAGCATTTCCACGGACAGCTGTAGACATGATTGACAAAAAGATCTGAAAATCAAATTCAAAAAGAAGACAGTGGTCAGAGATACGCAGGCGAGAGAATTCAGATCGACAAGTGCTTTCAACCAATCAGGCTCATGGCCGTTGTGAAAGCAAGAAACACGCAAAGCAACAAGTGAACACTTTCATTATTTTTTAAAGTTTTCGTAATGGAAATGATATTGTCGACAATCTCGAAATTGCTCGCCGACATTCTGAAAATATCCCGGAGTATCCTGGAGATACGGCCGGGGCATCCCGGCGGATGTTTTTCTCTATCCCGGAGGATATCACTGAATAAAAATCACTTGAGTCCGTTCAAAACTTCAAGTGAATACTACATTGAATATTTCCGTAATGTGAGAAAAAATACATTCTTCAAGAATCATCTAGAAACTTAGAAAATATCGAAAAATGTTCGAGAGAAAAGGCAAAAACGTTACGGGTGAACAGAAAGAAAGGGCCTTCGCAGCCGGCCTCAGCCATCCATTTAATCCCTCTTCTCGCTCTAAATCCCCCTTTTTTCGTCTATTCCCTCCATTTCCTTTTCATCCCTCTTTCCTCCTCTAATCCCTTTTCTCTCTTTCTCTCTCTCTCTTTCTCTCTCTTTTTCATTTGCCTTATGAGAGAAAAAGAAAACATGTTCTATTGGTCATGTTCATCTTTATTATCTATGGATGATTTCTTTTTCAAATTTCCTGAACCAGTGATCAAATTCTCATCATTATGTTAATCACTGAACAATCAGTGCTGAAGCAGGAAAATACTGTAGTTGAAGTATAATTGAATACACCGTATTATAGAAGTTCAGAACTGAATAAACTGAATTAAAATTGATTCCAAAACTGTCCGAGATGTTGAAAATAGTCGGCGTGGCTGAGTTTGTGTTTCGTCAACGACCTGATGTCTCTTTTCCGATTTCGTTTGATGATGAGCACGTAGAAGAGGACTGCCGACGGAGTTGCGATCGCATTGAACGGCCCCGTCTGGAATTTCAGTGATGGAAGGGGGAACTTTGACTACAGAAGGTTCAGTTATCGAAGTTAGACCTCGTCCTCTGCTCTTTCTGCATCATTTGTTCCATTGAAACTTTGAAATTTGCTTCAAGGCGCCATCGTTCATCAGGTTCACATGAGAATTAGTGAAAGAGAGGGCTACCTGGCAGTTTCTCAACTCACATATAGCCATCCAATGACATTTGTGTCGTGTTCACTGGGATTTCGTTCGGAGAAATAAAAGAAGACTGTCAGGAGGCAATCATAGAATGCGAATGTGGCGAGTTGAATGAGTCCGATGATGACGACGGCGATCGTGGAGACCATGCACTCTCTGCGCATGTACTGCGAGGAGACGTCGTAGATTCTTCTGAAAAATGCTGATGTTCGATTCGAAGTTTCATCTCACTCACTTCTTCTGAGCAGCTTTCACATAGGAGATGAGGAGCAAAGAGCATGAAATTGTGATGGTGCAAATGGCAATGTTCGGGCCGATGTGCTCTCTGAAATGGGGGAACATTTGGGGAAAGCGGCAGTTGGGAATGGCTGACGTGCGGAGTTCGACGGTCACATCTGACTCTCGGAAGCAACTCGTCGTTCTCTTGCCTAGAAGAGGTCCTCTCGCATGCTCATTCAAAGTGTAGATTGCACTGGCGAGAAGCTGAAAAAGCGAGTGGTTCTGGTGTTTGGAAAGAAGTTCTCACAGTGGCCATAATGAGTACACCGGCATACTTTGGTTTAGAGAACCTTCTCGGTTGGAGAGTGACTGTGATTCTGTTGATGATGAAGGCAAATTGGACGAAGAGAGTGACTGTTTTAGTGTACTCATTGGCCACGTGATGAGGCCAGCACTCTTCGCTCCGAAACATTATCTCATTTGGGTCAGTGCTCCAGTAGAAGGAGCGAAACAGCGACCAGTTCTGAAGAAGAATTAGACTAGAAACGAAAGCGAACGGATGATACCTGGATGAACACGTATGAGAGATTGTGGGTGTTGACGATGAAAAAGTCGAAAATCAAGAGATAGTTTGTGGAAGGAGTGAAGATTTTCCGAGTCTGCAGCTGATAAACTGCCTGAAAACAGATATCAACCTCACAGAAAACCCAAGTGGACTCACTAATAACGTAGTTCCCAATGCCAAAATGAAAACGCAGTCGATGAAATAGACACTCGATCGGAACACTTCCGAAGTTCGAATCGACAGAATCAGCTCATCCGAGAAGCCGTACATCTTCGTGTCTGAGCGGAAAGTCGTCGAAACCTCTTGTTTTCGTTTGGATAGCGAACTCCGAAGAGAAGGCGAAATTAGTTCTCCGAACGAGACGAAAGAAGGACAACGTCTGGGACGGAGGGAAATCGCGAGGTATGGAAGACAGACAACAAGCGGAGAGTTCCCGAATGAATCACAGACGGGAACAGTTAGTCATGATGAATGGATGATAACAAGTGGGAGGAAAACATGGCCATCCTAATGGAGGGTTTATCCCTCGAGCGGTGGGAACATTTTGACCAACTGGGAAACGACACAAAACACGAGAGCTCTGCCTAATTTTGAAAAGGAAGTCATTCCAAATCAGAAATTTCAGAAATGTTCGTTCCTTTTGAAAATGAAAATACCGCTGAGATCAGGTTGATGCTATTCTGTGACAAACGAAACGCTCTGTGTGCTTCATGTAATTTTGGGGTTTTTGATAAAAACAGCCGACTGAGCTCTTTAGATGCATTCGGCCTTTCTGTGCGAAACATATTGCTCATGGATGCGAATCGGAATCATTGACCGAAGGGGGACTAATGAGTCATTTCTGTCTGGGTGGAGGGAGATCGGTCCGAGTTTTCCCCCTGTCATCGTGGAGAATGATGTGTGCTCGGGGGGATTTTCTGATATATTATACTGATCAACAGAAGTTCTTTCTCCCTTGTCCGCAACTAGTAGTACGTGGGAATACGGACGAAATAGATCATGGAAGTGATCAACACTCGCAAGAGCTTCACATTCTCTTCCTTGTTTGTTTTCTCGAAGAATTCCCGTGTGTAACCGTCAAAGTGATTTCTGAATAGAGAAGAAAGAACACTGACCGAGTGAACGCGGAGAAAAGATATATATTAAAAGAACGGAATTGCTAATGAGTTCATTCGGCAACGAATCGTCACAATATTTTGCAGCGGCGAACTGTTATTTTTTGACGTTCCATGAGATGGCCAAGTCCCTGAAGTACGCCTCCTGGGTGTAGTTGGCTGTTGTCGACTGCAACACGGCGATCTTGTTCTTCTTCTTCAGAGTCACACCGGTGAACGAGAGGACGATCGAGCAGGGCAATGCGAGGCCGGCGAGGGGATACGTCTGAAAACGGGCGATTCGAAGAAGGGAAAGGATGCGCTCGACGCCTACATAGCACCAGAGAGCGTAGTCGTTTCCGTAGAAGAGGCCGTCTTCGTTGGAATAAAAGTGGAAGATGAGAGAAACGCCGACGATGTAGACGGTGTAGAGGAGTGTCTGGACGAGTGAGATGATCGACACGATCATCGCAGAGTACATGTTGTTCTTGAACAGATAACGGGACTTCAGATCGTAGCCGTTCCTGGAATTCAGCTGGTTAGACGTTTTTCCATAAACTTTCCGGTCTTTTCAAAATCAAAACAGTCAGTTTTCCATTCTACCCAACTCTTTCATTCACCCAAACTACCAATTCAGTGAGATGTAATTTCTGAACAATGTGTCTTGAACTCGGAAATTAGAGTGTTGTTTATGTGTATTGCACTGCTCTCCTCAGCTCTATCCCACATACTCACGTGCTCTTAAACGTGCGGAACTTCTTCCGATACCACAGAGTGACGGCGCAATTGAGAGGGAAGCAGACGACTGCGAAGGCGATCATCACCCAGATGAGGCTTCTGAAAAGCGGGGGCTCGTTTCAGAGAAACCGAGTGCTACCCGAGAACCTTATTGTGTGCATTCCGACGAAGAGCTGCTGGAAACAATTGGGACTGTTGTAAACAGAAGGATCGCTCGGTCGCAAGAGGCTCGTCGTGATCACTGACATGAGGAAGGTGAGGACGTTGAGAGTGGCGGAGTTGATGAGGTCAGAGTTGGGGAAGAACGTCATCACGATTCTGAGGGATTCAAGTGTCCTCCCGGGTCCTGCTCAACACGTACCTTTCGATGGTGACAGCGCACTGAGCATAGAGCAAAATGATGCGGAGGAAGATGCCGAAGATGTACAGAGAGAAGCACTCGCCGCCGTTAAACATGATTTTGCACGTGTCGTTGCTGGCTGTTATCGATCGATAGAATGACCAATTCTGAAAATGACGTCATCAGACGGGAAGGGAATGACTGATTACCAGTGTCCATGCAAAGTAGACGTCGTGAATAATGTAGTAGAACATACAGAAGAAGAACAGATTCCGCGTCGTCTTCCCGAACATCTTCTTGTTTCTCATCTTCCTCACTGCCTGAATGGTTCTCTAATTGAGTTCTGTCGCAGAAGACGTTCCTCACCTTATACGTCATCACAACTGTCAGCGCCATGATCACATTGTTCAGATACACGTTGGCTCTGAACCACGGAGACGTTCTCCACATCATCTCGTACTCGGTGGCACACGAATTTGCGAAACTTATCAGCTGTTGAGAAGGATGCATTGGGACAATTGTCTGAAAAGAGTGAGTGAGAAAGAGTCGATTGACGAGCTGGAAGAGTGATAACAAGTGGGAGGGGCTCTGATGGTCCTCTGGGATTCGATGAGACTTCGGGCTAATTGACAACAATGTGTGAGGAATTCGAATGAATCCACACAACTCGTGGGCAGGCAAAGAGACTGAACATCGGACGAACTCTGACGGAGGAGATGATGGTTCAAAGACTGTCATCCTCAATTGCAAATGTCAACTGGGATTACTCATTGCAGACGTTGATTCCGGTGATCTTCCTCGAGAAGAACAACTGGTGGACACAGTCAAGCACTGAGTTTCGAAGGGACGTAGCCGTCGGTCGTTGGTGGAGTATCGTAGGGACGGATGTGTGTTGATCAGGTGGAATTCTCGAGGGGCAACATGATCCGGACACTACAACTTTCTATGGGAACGACGCTGATTGGATGACTCGGCAGCATCGATTCAGAAGACGTTCTCTTGAAGATCCAACCGACAAGGAGACAATTTCGGTGACTTTTTTCTAACTGAACACAGAAAGGAAGAGATAGACAAACGGACGAAACAGAGTTTTTATTTATTAAATACGATTGAAGTATTCCGTAAAAACTCCATTTTAACTCCAAAACGCTGTCGGAGAACCAATATATCTCGAGATTGATAAGAGTTATCAGAAAGTTGTCAACAGTAAAATTGTAGTCCTAGTTATGATCTACAAGATTACTGTTGACAATTTGGTGATATCTCACACCAATATCGAGATATAATGATTCTCCGGCAGCATTTGCGGTGCCGTTAAAATAGAGTTTTTACGGTGATCATTCCCTCTGATCCCCATCTGACGTTGTTCTTCCCAATTGAAAGTCGCTGCGACATTTGATTAACAGTTAATCGTTTTGATTTCTCAATGACGTTTATCGTTCATTGCTCATCAACGTCGTCAGTGGGATTCGGAAGACGTCATGCGGCGGGATTCACTGGGGAGCCCAATTTGTTTGCTGTCTCACTGCCCCACGTCTGATTGAGCTTGATGAAGTAGGATAGTTGGTTTTCGTTCTTATTCTCCGTCGTCATGACGTCAATCTGTTGTCTTCTCCGGAACGTAATGCATCTCGTCGACACAATTATTCCGGCCGGAAGAGACAATGCTGCCCACGGATACGTCTGCAAATCGGAAGTTGCGGACGGTAGAGAGAGAGAGAATCGTCGCTTACGTAGAACCAGAGAACGAGATTAGTCATGACGATCTGATCGACCATCTCGTAGATCTCCAAGACGTAGACAATCGAGAGCGAATAGAAGCCGAGGGCGACGGTTTGGAAGACGAGGATGAGCGAGATGACGATCGCAGAGTTCATGTTCTCGCGCTTCGAGTATTGCTCCCGGAGAATGAACTTTTTTCTGAAAACACGAAGGGATGATATCCATCTGATAGTTCTCGCGTACTTTCGGAGTGCTTTCCAGTTGAAGATCCACGTGAGAATGTTGAGAATGAGACACGCGACGCACACTTTGAAATAGAACAGCACTTGGCTCTTGAGCTCATCCAGATTCCGGTTCATCCGCTGAAAACAGTTGCTCTGCAGACTCCCATTCGGTCCATCGCTCGTCAACATTATGCAGAAGACGACAGACGAACTCAGCTGAAAAATGTCATTGTCTCCCCAAGGACGCAACCTTATTCCAACCGAAAGCAGAAATAGGATTATTCCGCGAAAGTAGGAGGACGAGACGCACGGAACGATCAACGTCAGCAGTCTGAAAAAACACAAAACATAATGGGCGACTATCGAAGAAAAAAGAAGAGAAAGAGGAAGTACCTGTCGATAGTGAGAGCACAATTAGTGAAGAGAAGGAGAAGACGGACGAAGATGTTGGCGGTGTAGAGAGGGAAGCATTCGTATTCGGTGAACATGATGCTGCACGGCTCGGAGGAGTAGACGAACGAACGGTACAGGGACCAGTTCTGAAAGTGTTGGGTAGACTTCCATTTCCGATTGCAGTTGACTGCAGTGGTTGCCAAGGGAAGTGTTTTAACACCAAAAAGTTCTGTAATTTTCTATAAATGAGCAAAAGTATAGTTTTTGATACTGGGAATGAATCCCACATAGTGGATAGCTGCACAAACTTCTAGTTTCCCAGATATTTCCTCTCAAAGTGGCCAAAAATGCCCGATTTTGTGAAAACAGGGAAATTCGGTCACTTTGAGACAAGATATCCGGCGGAACAAGAAGTCTGCACAGTCAACCACCATGTGGGATCGATTCCCAGTATCAGAAACTATACTCTTGCACACTTATAGAGAAGTACAAAACTTTGTCTAAAACCATTTTCCTTATGAGTTTCACCAACTCCCGGCTGATAATAATCTGTTTCATCAACTATTTATGGTTGATTCAGTGAGCCTCAATTGAGTTCAAAAAGTTCGTCTTACAAGGATAGACTTGAATCCAATTTTTGCCGTTTTTTTCGTCTGTTTAACTCAATTTCGAGTAATTTGATTCTGGGGCTAACTATGTTTCCCGCCGGAACTCTCGTATTCTGTCTACAAATGTTTCGAAAATCCCTGAATCAGCTTTAATTCCGCAGCGTCTGTCACTCACCTGGATGTAACCGTAGACCCACTCGTGGAGATTTATGATAAGGAGACTGGTCCAGATGAGAACGTGTGTCGAGTTGGAGAAGTACGACTTCTTCTTCAGCTTCTGCATCACCTGGAACGGGGGATTTCGCTTTGATTCAGAGGGAATTCGACTAGCCTTAACGGTCAGATAGAGCGTGAGAACGGCAATCAGATCATTCACGTAGACATTCGATCGGAACAGGAACGCCGTTCTCGTGACCATCTGAATCTCGGTCGCACATTGCTGCAGGGCAGTCGGGGCAGTTGAGGAGTTCATGGACAGACGGATGAGCGTAGTCGGGAATGGATAAGTATAGGGAACGAGGCTAGAGATATATCAGTCCGCGACGTCGTCTGCGTGGTTCTAATCTGCTTCGAGTGAGCCGTTTCTCTCTGTCTCTCACTAGAAAAAGTTGGCGCTTATCTCTCATAATTGCAGTTTGTCATGCGGTAGCGTGGTTGGGAATACGCCGGGGACGTTTTCTGACTTGGTTTGTGCTGTCTTCTTCATCTGAGGACGGTACCAATTGACACGGATCTCTGTCGAAGGAACTGGATTGATTGCTAGTGCTGTCGGGTGGGTATGACTTGAAAGTACTGATTCAGGTACCCGTTACCCCATTTCGTTGGTCACAATGACTACGTACATCCGTGGGGTAGAAGGTTCAGAAGTAGTTTCTGATCGATTATGTGATGGAATCATCGAAACAAGACTCCACGAGATGTCCTCAAATGTGGTCTTTCTAATCTCGCACATTTGAAAATAACACGAATAGTTCTAATTGAAACGAACAGATGATTAACAATGAGAACTTGTTGTGCCGATTCGTGACTGATCATTTTGTTTTGGGTAGCATTCGTTCCCAAGTCATCTTCATATAAGATCTGAATATGAGTTCTGAATAGAAGGGTCCTTCTAGAACCAAGAAGAGTTCAAAACACGGAACATAGCCGATTGTTGATCTCACCGTCGCATAGATCTTCTGCCTCCGATTGCCGGCAACGCCTCTGATTTCTCGAACTTTTGATA
The DNA here is from genome assembly GCA_963932285.1 of Caenorhabditis macrosperma. Classification (NCBI taxonomy): domain Eukaryota; kingdom Metazoa; phylum Nematoda; class Chromadorea; order Rhabditida; family Rhabditidae; genus Caenorhabditis; species Caenorhabditis macrosperma. The sequence continues at coordinate 8,749,925 of OZ010621.1, read as the reverse complement.
AGCAACCGGCATGACCCCTCCCCAGATCGGTCCCGCTGTGTTTTGAACGATCAGCCGGTCGGGAAATGGGTCCGATCTTTGATTGCAGATGTCTGAAATTCGTCTGAAAGAGAACACATGTGATTCAGGAGAAAACGACCTTCGCTTCTTCAATTCGGCCACTTGAAACTGAGAATTGTTGGTTTTCCACCACCTGCGAGAAAATACACATTTCGTTCTTCTTCTTCTTCTGCATATATCTATCCTGTTTTTCCCTCTCTGCCATCCCCTCCTCTTTCCGTTTTCAATTCAAAAACTTCTATCAACTTTTGATACTACAACCACTCGTCTTATTCGCCAATTTCGACCATCTCGTGCGTCTCTCTCTCTCTCTCTCTCTGTTAGTGAGTGTGTAAACTTTGACGACGACCAAAAACGACGGAAAGCATTAAAATTAACCAGAAGAAGTCGGGCCGTCTCGACTGATTCCATTCGTTTTATTTTACAACGAAGCGAAGCAAAAGAGTAATTGCGGTGACAACGTGCTGCTGTCGGCAGTCAAAGTTCAGCGGAGAGGTGACAAAACAAAAAGAGTGCGGTTTCTTTTGCGAACGGAAGTTTGAACACTGGTAGGAAGTGGCAGGGCGCTTTTGAGAATTAGTCAGTTGAGGGTGGTCAAAAGAAGCATCGGGGCCTTTTCCTCAGAGTTTCATGACGATTCCGGTCAAAATTCAGACTCAGTGAGCTCAATTGTTATCCTCATCTATGATTCAATAAGACAGAATAATTGTAGAATTGAACAAGAACGCTATCAAGCATTCTGAATTCAAACATGACATTTACAGTTGAAAACGTAGAGAACACTTCCTTGCGAGTGCAAACTAGACGATACGAGTCTACTGATTAATTGTGTGTAGTTGTGCACTTTTGGATCATTATTCCCCAAACAGAATAGAGATCTCTCTCATGTCATTTTGCTCGTTTGGGGGATCTAGCGCTTCATCTGATAAACTGAGAAATGCCATTTTAGAACTGCGTGAGGGTTTTCGGTTAGGCCAGAAACGAGCTCTCAAAGTTCAACACTGACGAAGTGATTTGGACTGAACACAAAGAAGAACTGCGTCTCAGCTCGAGAAACTGAGATGAGTTTCCCATCTTGACGCATCATTCGATGAGGAAGTGATGCTGGGAGAACTCTCGAATGAGGGAAACCAATGGACATGTTCAGCATTCGAAGTGTGTGCCGTCAGAGACACTCATGCTCATGCTCTGCAGGTCACTCTGACTGTCGCCGTTTCCAACTTCCTCAATGTGTTAACAGTGTTGTTGACTTACCACCCCGTCTTCATTCGCACAACAGCGCTTTGGCGGAAATGAGAAATGGCACGATCGTTTCGAACGACAGTCATTGACCAACTCGTTGGAGTCTCTCAGTTAACACACAGTCCCCAGACGACCTTCAAACCGTCCGTCAGTCGAGCTGTAGTTTTGTAGACTAGATCAACTTTGATGTGTTAACGGCGCCCAAATGACCCCATAGGGGTTTCAAGGGACAATGGGCTTCATTATCACCGACTACTGTACAACTGACGTCGCGAGTGAATGGGGGAGCGTGGGTGTGTGTGTGTGTAATTTCCATTGTCCTTCCAACTTCTGATAGACCTCAATTTTTGTATGTTTTTGACAGTGGACCGAGGAGGCGGGCAAGCAGGTTTCAATCGTTCTAATTGTGTATAAAACGGCCTGACGAACGCTTCTTTTTTGACACTGATATTATTTAACTCCTCTCCTGATTTTCGATCTCGTCGTGTTTTTGGAAACGACCGTCACCGTCGTCATCTTCTTCTTCGCCGACGTCGTCGTCAGGAGGAAGAGTATCTAATCTAATCAGTGATTGACTGACTGTGATTTTTCGAATTTGAGAGAACAATATGCCGGATGACGTAGGCACAAAATCGGCCGAATAGCCGATTGCCTTGTGCGGGTAGAACTCAATCATCAAGTGCTGCGTCTCTTCGTCTCGCCTTATCTCTCCGAGGGGACGAGTGTTTGTGGCGCGCGAGAAGTGTTGATAAACGGAGAGAGTCGTCGGCCCCTATCTCCTCTAACAGGTTTGCCATTCGAGAAAGAAGGAAGGTCGAGAAAAAAGAGAAAAAAGGGGCGGGCGACGGGCACCCACGACCGTCTCAACTAGTAGAATTCATTTCATGCGGTCGCTGACCCCACGCTTCTCGTATTGTTTTCCTCCTCTTGTGTAAACGCCCTCTCTCCCTCTTCCTCATAAGCCTACAGGTTTCCTTTTTTGTCCATTGTGTGTTCCAATTCTCTCTCTCGTTCCGTCGTCAATCTTAAACTCGACAGCAGCTTCTCTTTCCCTCCCACAAACAGTCTTATTCCAGAGAAAAGATGGTTCAAATCTGGCAGATGGAGCCGTATCCGTGCGGAGACCCGAGACTTCCACACCACGTCTTCCCGCCGAAGAAGATCACTCCGGACGAGTTGAGCAAGAGAACCGGAACCCTCTACTGGAAACTCGACACTCTCGACCAGGTGGCTCTCGCCAAGAGACTGACCACTCTGAAATTGGAGCACAACTTCAAGAAGGAGGACATCTTCACTCTGGACGCCGAGACGACCGCCAACTTCGACGACAAGATCGAGGAGCTGTTCGAGGAGTCGAGTGTTCCGTTCGTCCAGGCTCGCATGATCATCGAGGGAAGCGCCTATTACGATGTGGAGGACAAGAACGGACAGTGGGTCCGCATCTTCTGCGAGTACGGGGATCTCATTCTCATTCCGGCCAACACTTGCTTCAGATTCACTACCACTCCAAAGGTGAGACGAACGTCATCAGCCCACGTTTATGTTGCTCTTTTGCAGAATTTCGTCAAGATGCGTCGTTTCTACAAGGAGGACGCTTCCGATTAGACGGTGCCTCCGCTCTTCTTCGCCGGCTCTTCCGGCAGTATGTACAAATCGGAAACCGACCACATTACCACCAACATTAGACACTCCCCCGGTAACAATACAACTCGTCCGATTCTTTGTTGTATATAGAGCCTCCCTCTCTTTCTCCTTCTCTCTCTCTCTTTCTCTACGTCTCTCTCTTATCCATACTCTCTCTCTCTCTATTGGTATCCTTCTAAATCTGAAACGACGTATTTTCCTCTGAAATAAACAGTCTTTTTTGGTCTTTGCACCGATTCAACTTGCTATTTCATCTTTCAACTTCGTCCGAGCGCATTGATAAAGAGATCAGTAGCAGAAGGGCTCATCGATGAACTCACTGATAAGAGGCGACGAGACAGTGTGCGGAGCATGAGAGACGCAGACACGATGATGTACAGTTTTACTCGAAAAGTTGGAAATTGCACGAAGGCACGTTGATAAGGACCACTGCATAAAAGAGTCAGATGAGGCAATCGGCGGGTATCGGATGGTTTCTGTCGCCAGACGAAACACTTCCAGAACTCTCCATTCCAGTTTGAATTCAGTTCCCAACGATCCAACATTCGAGAATTTGTGTTGATCAGATGCAGCCAACTCTCTATCTAATCTCCCATCGTCTCACTCGAAACAGCTCTCTCAATTTCTCTAATTACCTCCCAGTTCAAACTACATACGTCGCCCCTTTTTTTGGCGTTTCTCCTCTTCGTCATTCGCACTCCGTTCTACCCCATCAGGACAAACTCCTCGCGAAATACGAATTCAGGCAACGAAATGCGTTGTTTATCGGGAATGGATGAGTAGAACTGTTACGTGATGAAGTGGCCGAAGAAGGAAGTTTTCCTTGCGCGATCTGGCGAACTTCGATGCTCGATCTTCGATTTTAGGGACTTTTCGAGAACATCGAGCCATTGTCCATTCGAAGACAGAAATGATATCATAACAAGTTGGTGTTATCAGTTGACGGAAACAACGGAAGGACAACTAAAATGTCTGTTTTCTTTGTCTGACCGCTGTGTGCTCCGCACTTCCGGCTCTCTCCCACAAACGGTTTCTTCCGTTTCCAATCCGTATATAAATCACAACCACCAAATGAGAAACACACTCGAATCTGTTTTCTCTTTCTCATTTTCGGATCGAAGAGTGAACTGATACATCATAAATAACCGTCATCAGCAGTTGGCCACTTGTAAGTCCTTCTCCTTCTCCTTCTCCTTCTTCTTCTTTTTCTTTCTCATCTACACGTGATGTGTAATTTGAACTGTCACGTTTGATTGTGTTTTAGTTAGGTTGGCAGAAGGAAAAAAGGAAACGGAAAAGAAGAAGAAGAAGAAGAAGACCACAATAATATTTAGTAGCATAAATAATTGAAAATGCAAGGGATCGCGTGTAGTTCGTGCACTCCGACTGGGTCCGATGAGGCTTATGTTGAACCTCGTTGCAGTTCGTGATGATCCTAGTCTTCAAAGTTCGGATCACTTGAGAAAGCCTACAGAAAACGTTCCACTACCACGAAACGATCCATTGGGAGTAACTATGAAGGCTTAGAAGAGTAGATGATCCCTGCCGGTCTACATGCTCACTGTAAATACAAAGTAGAAGGAAAATAGTTCCATTGTCCAGTAGACGTTTCGATCTTGTAGAACAGAGAGCAACTCACCCCGTATACCACGAAAGGTTACAGTTGTCGAGGTATTAGTCCTTCGTAATATTGAAAACATGCTTCATTGAACAGACAGAAAACGTTCTGTGATGCGTACTTTCCAGGGAGTATCCATGAAATCCAAAGAATGAATGAGATCCCGGGAATGAAATGAGTGACACCCTCGAATAACAAGTACACTATGTCAGTTTGTAGGCTGTCACAATCCTCTCAACCAATTCTTGATCTCTTCAATGACGTCTTCCCAATACTCTATAAATAGGCTCTTTTCCGAGCTCATTGTCTCCTGAAGAGCACCCGTCGAGGAGCCGGTCAAAACGGCAAACGACGAAAATTGCACAGAGAGGGGGTCCGTTTTAATTAGATTCCCTCTCGTCTCGTGCCCATTTTTCGTCACCGCCGTCGCCGCCGCATCCCGAATGTTTCTCCTCTCCGTTCAATGATCTGCCTCTTCTGCTGCCCCGTATCTTCTACTCGTCGTCTCTCTTCTGTCCTTTCTCTCTTTCTCTTTTCTCTTCCTTTTATACCGACATAATCGAAACGATACGTCCATCTTCCTGTCTGCGTCTCTCCGCTTCACGCGCTCTCTCGCCGGCTAATTGCGTTTTTTGCGAACTTTGTCTTCGACGATGATGTCGTTTTCGCCCTTCCCCTTAGCCCACTTTTGTTGTTTTAAACGATAGTTGACACCCAGTTTGCACAACTGTGATATGTTTGTCCGCTGATAAGATCACTATCAAAACTTGACTCACTCGAGTTTATTTTCATTCGGCCGCTTGATACTAGACTCTTTTTCCGGAAGCGTTCTGTTCCGTTATTGTTTGTTTACTCTCGAAATCAGTACATATAGAGTTCCAGCGTGACGAGTGTTTTCATTTGCAGCATGCTCTTCGCCGTGGCTCTTCTTGCGCTCGTCGCGAGCTCGCTGGCTGCTGTTCCGCGGTGTGAGCCCAACAGCTTCTGCTACTGGCCCGACACCTATACAAGTTTCACGATCACAAGAGCTGGCGAATACCTGAACATAAAGATATGGGACCAGAAGTCGATTTTGAGAAACGTCAGCTTGGTTACGCGAAAAGTGAGTTGTCTGGTTAGCGTTCTCCAGGAACGAGAGTGTTTCAGGGACAGAAAGTGGTCATCGGATGTGGAACTGATCCTCAGGTGACTACGAAGTTAGACGACGGCACCTCGTGCCGAGCACAGCTCAATGTGGATCAGTTTGAAAAGGTTAGAGGAGTGTCGACTCGTGCATCATCGCTTGCTTTCAGGACGATTTCATCACTGTCAAACTCACCGATTCCTACGTCTCCACCTCATTTTCTCTCGAGGGTCTCCTTCCGCCACGTCAAGAAGGACTCACGAAGCAACAAAGGAGACAATTTTCGAAAGCTCACGCAATTCTCATGATCATCGGATGGCTCTTCTTCGTACCCACTGGATTCCTGTTCGCTCGCCTTGGAAAGGAATTCTTCAAGGGACAACTTCTCTTCGGCACCGCCGTCTGGTTCCAGGTCCACAGAGCTGCCAATTTCATGGGAGTCGTGTGCATTTGCACCTCGATGATCTGCATTTTCATCTCCACCCAATGGACGTGGAAGGGAACCGGATCGCAGTCCAAGTACTGGACAGAAGTGCACACTGACCTCGGAGTCATTTCGACTGTTCTCGCTGTCGCCCAGCCACTAAACAGTTTGTTAAGGTACCGAGAGTCGTCTACACAACAGTCTGCTCCCAATGTTCTCTTCCAGATGCGGACCCAGCCACTCTAAGCGATACCTCTTCAACTGGGCCCACAGAATCGTCGGCGTCGTCGCCTACACGCTCGCCCTCACCACCATTATCATCGCAGCCGTCCAGTTCAAGAGAATTTGGAACGAGCCACTCCTCGAACTTGTCCTCGTTTGCCTTCCCATCGTCATTTGTTTGGTGGCCTCCATCGTGTTTTCGATCCTCGATTCGGAGCGATTCCGCAGCAAACCGTCATATGGGGTAATGTATTTTCTGATTTATTGATAATGAGACTGATAGACGACTGATGATGAGACGATTAATGAGACGATTAATGAGATGATTGAAACGTTCAGGTGATCAGAACACGAAAGAAACTATTGAGATTCAAGCGCGCGAGAGTCGATTCGGTATCTTTCTTGTCCACTAAGCCTTCTAACTCTTCTAACCGCCTAATGTAACAGTTTCCCACTAACGAACAGTGTCTCTGTGTGAGAGAGAGAAGTAACGTATCGATGAGAGTAACCATTTTGGTCTCTGTAGGCGGAGGACTCCCTGGTGACTCCACTCATTACTGACGTCGACTTTGACGAGAATGCGAAGCCCGTCTGCGCATCAACGGTACTGTAGCCTGTGTACGTGTGTCCGTCGTCCGTAGATGCCCTGTGCAGCATCTGAACGGATTGTCTCTGTCCACCCCGATCGTCTGTTTGTGAACGTTCCCCTCAATGAAGAACTTCAGGAGCACATCCTTCGTCTGCCAGTCGTCTTCTGGGCCACCGGAGTGTTCTTCTGCATCGCTGTCGCCCTCTCGCTGCTCGTCGTCAACGGATACAAGAACGTCTGATCTTCTGAGAATCTCCAACAACTCCCTTCCATAATCCTTCGACCTTAAACACTACGGGCGACTTTCCCCATCTTGTCTGAATGAATAAATCTGTACTTTCGCGTTCCCTAAATCAGGCAGTCATCCCCTCCGATTTGCCACTGATGTTGCCCTCACGGTCAACCACTGATGATGACAATTCAAGGCTATTTATGTGGTTGTTGCAAACGTAGATGACCAAAATGTTTCCCCTCATTCTGCCTCTGCTGCTGTCGTTATCCACGACGTCGGCTGCTCCGAAATGCGATTCCAACTCGATTTGTCTCTCACCCGACCCGACGACAAGCATAACCGTCTCCTGCAGGAAGGAAGAGAACTTGATAAACTTGAAATGGAAGACACCCAGAACGTCTTCTTCCGTGCTTCTGCATAACGGGGTCAGTGGTTGTTTCTCAAAGTTGACAGATAGATGATTGAGTCTAGAACGTCACCTTCGAGTTCACATGCGACCCATCGAGAGACAACTTGAGGAGAGGTCCGGAAGTGAAACAGAAACAATTCAAAATGTCGAAGGGAGAGGTCTCCTGTGAAGTGGAGTTCTATCGGAATTCTTCTATCAACCAGGTGGGTGTCTTGACAATCACTCCAGCAGTCTCAGTTTGCAGAACCATCTCTCCTACCTCTCATTCGACACTTCAAACTCTGATCCATTCCTTTTCGACACCATTTGCAATCCGAAAATTGAGGGATTCAGCAGAGAATTCAAACAACTACTAGTGAAAACGCATGGTGAGTGTGCCCCATTGCTCTCTCTCCCTCTCTCTAGCTATTCCCGACCCTCCTCCAGCCATTCTCATGCTCATCGGCTGGTTGTTCTTCGTGCCCACTGGATTCCTCTTCGCAAGATTCGGAAAAGAAGTCTTCAAAGGCAAAACGCTCATCGGACTTCCAGTTTGGTTCCAAGTCCACCGGACCTCCACCTTCATCGGCGTCTCGTGTGTCTGCGTCTCCATGCTCTGCATACTCTTTTCCACCGAATGGACCTGGAAGGGAACTGGCTCCGGTGCTTGGTACTGGACTCAGTGGCACACCGATCTCGGCACAATTTCCACCATTCTCGCAGTCTCGCAGCCACTGAATAGTCTCTTGCGGTTCGAAACTGAGCCAATCGGTTTCAATGACAGAGTCAATTTCAGCTGCTCTCCCGTCGATTCGAACCGTTACATTTTCAATTGGGCTCATCGAGTCGTCGGAATCGCCGCGTATTCATTCGCAGGTTTGACTCTCCCGAAATGAGCGAATAGATCGAAGAGAACTGTTAAGTGGCCGCCATCTACGTCGCCGCCGCCAACTATCGCAAGACTTGGTCGGAGCCTTTCATGGAAATTGCGCTCGTCACTGTGCCGACGATTCTATGTTTGGCTGGGAGCATCCTGGTACCGTACTTAGAGAGTAGAAATAAAAAAGAGTACGAGAGAGTGGAGATGGTAAGGGAAGAAACGGGAGAGGAGGGGGCACACGTGTCGGTTCCCTGAAAACATTCAAACTTACAGATCGAGAGAGTCAACGTTTCGAAGGCGGAAGGAGCACAGAGTCCCCGTGCCCCCCTCCAGCTGTGCTTCATCTTCCTCGTCGTCGGTGTCTGCTTCGGAGTGGCCACGTCACTGTGTCTTTTGGTGGCCAACGGCTTCAAGAATGGATGAATAATCCTTTCCGGGTCTCTCTCTCGCTCGATGACCACGCTATAAACTTTCTCCAGTTGACCTGCAAACATTTATAATAAAGTGTGTTCTCCTTCTCCTTCTTCTCCTTCTCTCTCTCCTTCTTTCCGTCGCCCATTTCCGATATCACGCCGTATCTTCTCTCGCGACCGAGCCTACATCACCGCAAATCAAGGCGCGCATCCAAAAAACCCGATAAAAGTACGGGTGGGAGGGGTGATCGGCCAGTCGACATGTCCTAGTGTTTGGGCCATATGGATTGTTATGATAGCGAGTGATATCTCTCTTTCTCTCTCTCCGTTTTATCTTCTTATCACAGCCTGACCTCGATCCGGGAGGAGGAGTCTCAGAATCGCCTTTAAATAGGCCGCCCAGACGAGAACACTATCACTTTCCCGATCCGCTCCGCTTCTTTTTCCCATCCACCCTCGCTGACGATCGGTTTGCAGGAGTTATGCACCGCTACGCCCTCGTCCTCGCTCTGCCACTCATCGCCTTCGCCGCCACTCCAAACGAGAAGCTGAAGGAGTGCTGCTCGACGCTGAAGGACGCCGACCAGGAGTGCGTCAGCAGATTCTGTGACTTCAACGCCATCTCGCAGGCCAACGTACGTCCCGTTTCCCCAAAACCTGAACACAGAAGTGGTTTCAGATCCTCAACTTCCTGTCCACTTGCTCCGACCGCGGACCGACCGTCGGACAGATGTGGGACTGCGCCTCCCTCCGTCACAACCACAAGGAGTGCTGCGAGAAGAAGGGAGTGAAGGGAAAGTGTCTCGAGTACTGTACCGCCCAAGACGGAGTGCCAACCAAGTACCTCGACTACGTGTTCTGCACCGAGAACTTCAACGAGATCCGCGACTGCTTCCACGAGCACCTCGACAAGAACCCACCGTTCCACAAGAAGCAGTAAACGCCTCCTCCCGCATCTAATAACTTCCCCTTCGGACTATATTAAAACGTGTAAACCAAATAAAGAAATTCTCAAAAATCTGCTGAATTGTCTCGTGAACGACGCAATCTCGGATTCATTTTTTTGGTCTAACAGGAGGATCATATCAGTTTTCAATTCTCAAAGAGTAAATTTTTAAAAAAGCGCAGTAAACAGGGAATGTCTTCGTTGACGAGTTTATCATTCTATCACGGAACCATCGACACGTAAGCTGGTCTAGAATCCCTGAGAAACAACAGAACGTCTCAGGAGAGAATGCCGTGAATTGCTACTGAGTGCCGGAAGCTTTCTCATCCGGAACGGCGTCAAAGAGATGGATCTCGATTCTACTGCTCCGGCGGAATGCATTCTGACGGTCGCTTTCCGTCCGGATGAGGGTACTGACAATAAACTGGAGTATTCGTATAAAATGCACACGTTCACGAGACTCAAGTCGTATGCGGTGCTCAAAGAAAGCGGCTCCTACATGGTGCAGGGAACCAAGAAGAAGTTCCTGACGATCAAGGCGATGTGCGACTACTTCGTCGATTCTAAATCGGTCCTTCCGGCAGGGGGAGTGCTCGTGAACTCGGTGGACCGGCAGCCGTGGCAGCTGATGCTCAGAGACATCGAGATCCCGGCGACGGAGGTCCTTCTGGGAAAGGGATCGTATGGGAAGGTGGTGAAGGCGAAGCTCCTGCAGAAAAAAGGCGGAACGATAAGCATTGCACTGAAGAGTACCAAAGAGGGGGCCGATGAGACTACGGTGAGTGCTCTCTTTCGTAATACTGAGTCTCCATTCCGATGACAGTTCACTGAAATGTATTCGGAGGCGAGAGCGATGCGCAGTATCAAACACCATCACATCATCAACCTGGAGGGAGTCATCGTCGAAAAACTTCCGATTCTGCTGGCGATGGAATACTTTGACGGACGGAGTCTCATCAATGCTCTAACCGAGAAGAAGGTCTCGAACACCATGCGGTTCCCGGTCATCTACGGAATCATGCGCGGTCTCTGCTACATGCACGCCTCCAACTACATCCATCGAGACATTGCCGCCCGCAACGTGATGGTTTCGAACGATTGCCGAAAAGTCAAAATCATCGATTTTGGTCTTGCGAAACACGGAAAAATGTTCAGTGTGAGTTGTTGGTGACTCTGAATGAATGCTCAGTCGATGTTTCAGTTGGAAATTCCCCAAAAGATTCCCGTCAACTGGCTCGCTCCTGAAGTCATCGAGTCGTGGGTGTTCTCGGAGAAGAGTGACGTGTGGGCACTCGCAGTCACCTGTTGGGAAGTTTTCCACGACGGACTAGTACCATATACACTGGACGCGGATGGGAACAAGATTAGTGAGCAGGTGAAAGCGAAGAAGGCGTCGGTGACGAGAAAGAAGGCGAAATCGAAGAGCGAAAAGAACGAGCTTCCGCTCTCGAAGAAGGCTCACTTCGTGCCACGTGGATTCAGGGCCATTTACAAGGATATGATGTCGAGGCACTTCCGGAAGAGACCAGGCTTGGAGCGTATCATCAAAGAGGTCGAGAAGAATGTCATTCCGTTTTTGCCGGTGAAAGTGGCTATGGAGATGCGCAGAATGGCCGAGGTGATGGTTGAGAGGCAACACGCACAGAGAGAACTGTTTCATTTTCAGCAAGGCCCGTATACAGTGGAAAATAAGACGGATTCGCCAAAGTCGGATGCATCCACTACCAAATCTTCAACGTCGTCCGTCAAGTCGGCGAATCAAGAGTCAGAGGGCGAGGAGGCGGAAGGTGTACCAGCAGCACAGTCGGAACCCGATGAATAAACACCCGATTTGTTTCATCCCTCTTTGAATTTCTTCTTCGTTCCCGCCGCCGTTCCTCCTCTTTCATCCGATGCTCACTCGCTCGCGCGCGCATTGTTTTGACAATTGGGAAAGCTGTTGAGTCGAGTGTTTGCCGCCAGCAGTACAATACGGCTTCACATGCGTACAGAGGTAATCGCCCACTCGAAAGTTGCTCACGGCTCGTGTTTGATCTCGATAACTATGCAGTGGTCAAGAGTCGTCTGAGCCCCCTCTCTGCCTGAAAGACACGTTTCCACTTTCGGTGATCCCCCATTCTTGGACCTTCATCTTGGACGAATATTTCAAATTAAACGGGCACGCACGCCTTCATCACCGTCCTCCTCCTCTTCGTTTTATGACCAGTTCTGCTCGCATATGTTACAAGTTGTGCAGATGTGTTGGCCCCCAGTAAACCGGTCGTAAAATTGGGAGCAGACCGGACGGGAGGAAGCGGGCCCGATGACGTGGCGAGTGCTTCTTTAATTTACAATTTATTTACAGCCACCACGACGATATGTTTGTGTGCTCAGTGGGGGGCGCGGAGCCGACATGTTTGACGAGAGTTTGCGCGTCCTTTTACCCCATAATCGTCAAAACGTTATTGTTGTTTTTTGAAGCAGCAGCAGACGGAACTGACGGACACCCGGTTGGCTAACCGAGACGGCCGTCTAATCCCAAGTAAACCATGCATGTTTCGCCCTCAGGAGTAACCCTAATCGCTCGATTCTCCTCTACTGCTGCGCGAAATCAACGTGGCTATTATACGATTAGACGGGTCAATCATTGTTTCTTTACCACAATTAGGCAATCCGGTGCACAGGGAAGGTTGCATATATCCATTGTCCGGGTCGAGGTGTTGTTTTATGAGGAAGGTGTAAATCTGAATTGCGAAAGAGAGCTGGCTGCCAGAGGTCGTGTTATGGGAAGCCGCTCGTTAAACATTCCGTGAAGCGCGGTTATCGACAGACATATGGCCCCCGGTAGACATAACTTTTACTAGAGTCCGGAACGGAAACGCAGTAATCGAAGGGCGCCTCCCATAGGCTCGTTTGTCTTGCAACTTTCGGAACTTTGAATGGGCTTCTGTTGGTAGACTAGTAAAGCCTTTTTCTAAATGTTGAGTGATATTCTTTGAAGCATAGCTGAAATTTGTGTATTTGAAATTGAATGAGCGCAAATTTTTATGAAAAATTCTCGTGAAAAAGGCACCGTACTTCCTTAGAATCTACAGTACCTTAAAGGCACATGTCTGATTTTTTTCGCGGGTCTCGAGGCCTCGCGAGGCTAATTAAATATCTTGTTTGATGTTTTTCAAGGTTTTTTTTTGTTTTTGTTCCGCCTCTTTTCCATCCGAGGTCCGCAGCTCCGAGAGCTTTAATAACTTTGTACCCTTTGTTTTCAGTCAATTTAAAATCGCATTTTCAACAAATATACTTACTACTTTCCTTCTTCAGAATTTCCAATACATGTAATTCTTCTTGTTTTTATTTAATTTTTAAGGAAATCGGTACTCTAAATTGTATTACAAACCACTCCCTAATTATATTAGGTCTCATACATTTTTTTCAAATCGTGTTCATTTTTTTTTCGCAATTCTTCGTTGCCATGTGTTCCCCCTTCCAGAAACTTGCGTTCCAACAACTTGTCTCTCCAATAATTGTGAAATTGGCGCTCTTGAAACACCCGCCAGTAGTCATCATGGTCAGTGTATAACCCATAAATGTAACAAGCCAATTGCGTCTCTTTCAGAGTTCTTATTTTTCCACTCCTCCAGGGGAAACAAACATGAACTTTTTTCTCTTCGTCCTTCGCTTCCTCGTCTCTCCGCACTTCTTAACTTCTGGTTTATCCTATCCATCCCTCTGGAGAGAACATACTGCGTTATGCATGTTTTCCACACTCGATTCCTCGTAAACGGTTAATTGGCTTGAAAACGGGGCTGCCAGGCAGCTTTCCTTTGACCCACTCGTCGTCTGCCTACCGTCCCTCCGTTCGCGTTTCTTTGGCATCTCAACCGAATAATCACGTCGTCGGCAGCTAGCATTGTCTCTCCGGATACGAGCGGATATCATGAATTTATTGTTCTCCCTCTTGTTTTCTCCGCTGTGTTTCTCAGGCGGCCAGCTCCCTTTCGTCGTCTTTATCCAAACAATGCTCCAAAGGAAACTGATCTGGCTCACGCAGAGAAGAAGAAACAACGGCCGTGGGAGAAAGGAGGCGAGATGGTAGGGCAATTAGCACGGATGGGGTGCTGACACGGAGCACAATGATACTTGCCGGTTCTCACCCTCTTCGTTTCCACGATTATTAGCGCGAGATGAACCTTCCCGCAGGACAGGTCGTCGTCTTGCCGCGCACGTAATTCACTCCTCCAGCCATTTCTTACTCCTATTGTTTGTTTCATTACTCATTCATTCGCTGCCGTTTGTCATAATCGAACTGGAATGCCTTTTATTTGGCTTTCTTCTCCCGTTTTTCCGATTTTAAGTTCTCGAGTTCAATGTTTAGGGCATTTGTAGTTGATTAAGGGTTATGCCAAATGTGTTATTCACCAATTTCTTCTCGCGATACCCAGACACCTGATGCGTCATTTGTCTTTGAATCGCGCGAATAGAGCCGTAAACTTTTTGTAATTAGGTTTCTGTGCTCTGTCTTGTTTGCGGAATCGATAGGAACCTAATCATAGCGATGACTGGGTATGCCGCACAGCTATAAATTAGGTTCATGTTCTCGATCGGCCCCGGTGCCAATTGCGTAAAAGATCAAAGCAACGGGACCGCCAATGCACACAAACTTATCACTTTATACAACATTTTTGATCATTCCAACCGTCCCTTCCCAATTTTGTATAGTCATGCATCCGTGGGTATCAAGTGGTCAATCGGTGAAAAGAGGGACGAGGTGTCTGTTTTTCGCACGCTCGATCGTCAAGAGAGAAGTATCTATTTTTGTGATCGGTTCTTCCCCCAACCAGTTGTAAGTGTTCCGTTCGCCCGTCTCCACTTGTCGGCCGCAAATCACCGTCCCTTCTGTGGTTATTCATCACGGAGTTGCGTAACACTTGGAGGGCCATGGCGCTGATAATCTTATCCGGAAAGGTACGCATAGGATGGCCGAACGAAGAGTGTTTCCACACCGAGGTTCACAGAATTACGACCCCGTCGCGCGTTGGTTGCCCCCGTAATAAATCTGTTGTTATCCAGGTAGATTTCGTTCGCATCGTGGTATGGTTATCATTATAAATCATGTTTATCGCAATACAACTCTGTGGAGGAGAGATCTAACAAGATTTAGGTGTGGATTTTTTGATGAAAGGTCACCATCACACCACCAAATTAAAGAAGGACAATAAAATGTGCTCGGGTAGATCGCTTATCTTATCAGGCACCTACTTGGAAAACAGAAGGGTGGTGATCTGCTGCAGAGACTTTTTAAAACAGTACCTTCTTTCTCTATAAAAAAGTTTACATTATTATTATTACACTTGTATTATATATTTCAAAAATCTTGGAACCTCCATTTTCCACGTGAACTGAAGAGCTTGCTGGTCTCGCCGTTAATAAAAAGGGTCACCCGTTCCTACGGAATACACGTACCCTTTATTCATGACGAGACCCGCAAGCTCTCCAGTTCACGTGAAAAATGGAGGTTCCAAGATTTTTGAAATATATAATATGTTTTCCCGATTTCTGGGAACTTTCATATTGAAGAAAAGCAAAACGAATCTTAATTGGACCAGATTAGCCGTCTGAATGTCGCACAGTTTGTCTTTTGTCTCTTCGTTCGCACCGTCAACACTAATAATCAAATCATTTGTTGGTGGATTCAAGCCCCTAAGTGGATTCTCGCTCTTTGGAACGGACAGTCTCTGTGTGTCTCTCTGTCTTCTTCGCGCACTTCCCCCCACCCCCGATCGTCCCGCTCTCGCATATGTTTTGCCCTCTCCGCGGGGCGGGGCCGTCTTCCCTCCCAGCCGACCACCTGCCCCGCCCCCTCCGGCCTATCTTTCTTGCTGGTTTCGGTGCTGCCGGCATGCGTCCGTCTCTTCCTCTTTCTCCGTCTCTCTCCCTCTCTATCTCTCTTCTGCTCCAAGTCCTCCAAAAAACTTTCCTTGCTCAATTTGGTCCGTTTTCAGATCGAAACGACACAACAAATGCAGAAAACGTCTTGCCACTAAACACTAACCCCCTACTGCCACTTCCATAACATTGTGTGCATTTCGTTCAAGATGCGCTTATATTATTCACGGACTCTAAGTCCACTTTTCCTACTCTTCTTTGCCAGCACCGTCACATCACATCAAGGTAAGTCGTATGGGACACTCTTTTGCACACCTAGACGGAAAAAGACGTGTTTCGTGTTTGTTTGCGCAGTCAGTCTCTTCTTCTTCTTCCCTTCTTTTTCGTGAATAGATTAACACATTGTTTTGTCGTCATCGTTGTCGATTGAGACCATGAGAACGTGCTCTCCGTAGATGTCCTTGGTGCCTCCTCCGAACCGGTTCATGTAGTAAAGAGCAGTTCGGGCGACCGCGGGGCTAAATTAGGCAAGTGGAATGTGTCACTGTATTAGGCAGTTTCCATTCTTTCTATCATCCACTCCAGTTCGCTCTCCGCCTCTTTGAATTGCGTTTCGAATTGGCTTCGATTACTACTGTGCGCCAGCAGTCTAGTGACTTTCTGGCGCCTGACCCATTCTGGCGCCTATCTGGTGTGTGCCACGCCAATTAGGCTTCGAAAAGGTGGAGTTGAGAGTGACCACCCGAGTGAAGCCTCGTCCTCGACTAATTGTCAGTGTGAAAGTGTCCTTGCTGCTGGCGCGAGAATAATAGATCATTTTGCGAGCGAAAGGTGTGATAAGAAGACACAGGATATGCTCAATGAGCAACTGTTGAGAAAGAACGGATGAAATTGAGAGAGAGAGAGAGACGAAGCGGCGGCAACACTCGCACCTTTGGCCCTCGGGCACAAGATAAATGAGTGTTCTCGGGAGCCCTTTGTGAGAAATTGTGAATTGAAATTTCGATTCACCACTCGAGCCCTCTTCCCTTTGGTTCGGACTCAGTGGCAATGAATTATTGAAGAAGACCCTTTTTCGAGTCTTGTCATCTGAGAACACCGCACGGAAGCAACTGCCTTCCCGACGGCACGGAGCACCGGCGGGACCAATTTGTTTATGGAGGAAGGTGTGGGGTGTGAGAGGTTTTTGAGTGGCACGCCACCCGACCGGCTCGGGTTACCACTGTTCTGATTGACAGCCAGTATCATCCTCCGACTTTTGACGGATGGTTGTAGGTAGTAGTCCTCCTAACAAGAGGAGACATGGAGGTTTCAAAATTCCCTAACAGAGAACTTGCGGGAATATAGACGACTTGTAAGACGCCCCGACAAGAAAAGATAACAATCTTCTGTAAAACTTCCAAAAAGAGGCGCCGGGCGCCCGACCCTCTTCCCGATCTTTATCGAGCCCCACCGGCATTTAGTCACCCTACACCGCCGCTTTTAACACAATAAATCACGGGAAACACGCTTGCGCTCCTTTTGAAACCCCGTGGAAACTGGCATCTGACGCATGGAGGACCCTTTTCCGGCGATTAGGGGAACAGAGAAAGTGCAGTCATTCTTGTCGTCCCTCTCCATTTGTGCCTATTGAATTAGGACCATAGGTCCGAGTTCAAACCACTTTTCAAAGTGTGAGTCGGTCTCGTGCGAATTACGCCGTCTATCACACATACCAGGGGACGTGAGTGGGTGATGAATAAAAAGTGAGCCCAGTGGTGCGCGGGAGCTTCTTCTTCCCTTCTCTCCTTCCCGACAGACATAGATTATTCGGAATTATTTCTTCCGTTGGTTCTACTGATAAATTGTCACGAACTTTTCTCCTGAAGAAAGCGAGGCGAGAATTAAGCGGATTTTGGTCGCAGCGCTCCACCGGGCGACGGTGCGAAAAAAAGCATAACGACGAAAAAAGAGCAAATAGTAAATAATTGCGTTTTTGCCTCTTCCCCTCTCTTATCACCTCGTCCTTTGTGCGGGCGGCGGCTCGGGTCGCCGCGGATATTTTTACAACTTATCAAGAGCGGAGGAGTGTCGGAAACTGCTCTAGTTTGTCGAAAAAACAGCTATTTATCCGGGCGAATGATGGACATTGCATGAATGCAGTGTCAAGTGGTCACTATTCATTTCCGAACATCTTGAGAGGGAAGGAGAGAAGTTTTTGAGCGCCTGTGGCCTTCGCGCAGGCAGGCAGGCTGCCCCGGGGGCCAGTCGTGTTTGTATTATTCCTTGAGACATCACATATCCCCTCTCTCCGGAAAGGATCGGAATCCACAAAGTGTGCACAGAAGAAATGCGAGAAGAGTGGGAAGAATGAGTTCTTTTTTCTTGCAGAAGTACTGTTCGACTTGTCCAAAGTGGGATCGGATCTGAAATGGGACCAAGTTTCGCTACGACACGATCGCGACGATGTGGTGAGTATTTCTTTTACTGCGGGGGGCAGCTTCCAATCTTCTAGAGTACACTTGAATTGGTTTGAAATTGAAAAGATGGACGAGGGAGGGATGGATGGGGGTCGCCGCAAAGAAACAACTTGTTGTGTTTCCTCCTCCATCTCTCTATCGTAGTGAGTGAGTGACCCATGGGAATTCTGAATTTGGTGGCGGCACAGCGGCTTTTTGTGTATGTATTTGGAGCCGACATGCATATGTACATCTGATGAGGGTGAAACGAGAGCCATATTGGTTTAGGCAACTTTTGGGACTTTTCTGAGACCTCATCGAAAAATTTTTCTCTCTTGTGACTGCTGAGAAATATGAGCCCTCAACAAAACAGTGTAGAAGGAAGGTCAATCCTTCCGTCCTCGCGAGTAGTCAATGGTAATTGTGACTTTGTACAGTTATTAGTTGACATTAACAATGTGTTCCCCTCTTCTGCTGGGCTATTACAAGTCGCAGACACATTCATGAATTCCGCCACTAGTTCTTCTGTTATCAACAGGGGCAATTCTCAATTCGAAAGTCATCGAAAATAATCCCATTAACGTTGGCCTGAATTGCATTTTTGCTGCCCGCCCAAGCTACATCCTCTCCTCGCCGCTTTACTAGGCGAAGGAGAAGACACGGACACATATTCAATTAGTCTCGGGACGGTGTTGATATTGGTGTAGAATGAGGGAGGGAGAGAGAGAGCAAAAGTCTATTAAGAACATGCGTCCTCTCGCCCATATGTTTCGCTGTGTCTGTGAAGATGTGCTCTTTCGAAAGGCAACCACTAATTTGTACACGAGTCAGAAAAGGAATGAGTCGAAGTCGGCCCGGGGCTCAATTTTGATGAGAATCGCCTCGACTGGACACTCGATAACACTTTTTTCTCTCTCCCATCGGGACTCTTTGGCGGCAAATTCTCTTCTTTTCACACATTTCTCAAAGTGTAACGCATCGTGAAAGAAGGTAATAGGGTTTTGGTTACATTAGCCGTTTGCACTATGTGTGACCAGCCGGATGTCATACGGTCGAGAGAGAGCGGAAGACACCCTCGTCGGGGACCCTTCAAAAAGAAGATGAAACATTCGAGCGATTCGAATCCATTTCGATTCCATCACCTCGAGTGTTGTTTGAAGAAGACGACGGCAACCGTACGCCCAGTGAAGCGGTAAATTGCAACAGACATTAGGGCATGTGAAACTTGAGCGCGTTTATTTGCATTCGAACGGGTGACCTTGTGCCCCTCGGGTGGATCTCTCCTCATTTGTCGGCGGCTCCTCGAAGTGATAATGACCGTCGTTGGCGAGTAACGGACAGAGGCCTGTCATTTGACGCATCCATTAGAGGAATGTGTTCCGGAGTAGCCTGTAATTTAGCCCGGAACGGACCAGTATATCTTTTCTGAGTCGCGCCTCTCTCCAGAAAGCTTGCGTGGCCACTCATGTGAGAACGAATGTGTGCTCTAATTAACAATATAGAATCAATTCATGCGCGAGTTATGATGGGACAACAGGTGTGAGACGGCCAATAATCGTGCTTCTAGAGAACGGGAGAGACATTTGAAATGCAAATTTTTCCGCCACAAGATATGGGAGATCTGCTTCGCTTCTGCTACATTTGTTATTGTTGTTGTGTTGTTACTGCTGCTGCTGCTCTCCAGTTGACTCGACCCCAAAGAGTGACAAACGCGCGTAGTCCGGGTTGCTGCTGCGGCGTTGAATAATGGATGGTATGTGTCACAGAATCGTATTAATGGGTAAGTGACCCACGGCGCCTGAATGGTAGCCAGGTGCGAGCTGCCAGAGACACCCTTGAAGAAATCGGTTCCCCTATCACATAACTGGCTATAACAAGCAGGTGTATACGGTCACAGAGACATCATCCTCCCCTGCCTCTCCAGATGACACAAGACACCTGCCGAAACTTGTTCCGTTGGACGTCCTAAAAAATGAGCGCAGTGTTGTCCCGCTAGCTTCTGGATGCGTACTATTATTATGATTATGTGGCGTTATGTGTGTGTGTTGAAACACTGACAACTGGTTCTTCTCGTCAATGACACGGTGTACTTTGTACGAAATACGAAGCAATGTGCGGTTTTGCTTCCAAGTGGTCATAAAATTCGATCTCAAGCGGAAGAAGTGATGAAGCCAAGCAGCGGCCAGTGGCGGTGACAAATTAGAGGGCATAAATCAAGCCGCGAACTCTTTTATGAGCTTCTTCCCTGCCTGCGGACGGAACTGATGATGATGAGCTGACAAGTGGCGCTTTTTCTCATGATCATCGTACGGGAGAGGACCTTCTGCCCGGCGAGCCAAGCAAACATCATGGAAGAAAATGGCTACGAGAATGCGCGAAGGCATTGGCACTTTGTCTTATGCTAATCTGCGCGGCAAACTATGCAAACGGACGATATGCGATGTCTCCGAGTTGGCTTGTTTCCCCACGCTGCGTAGGCATCTGAGAACTGCTCATTCTGTGACACCACTTGAGTAGAAGAGGGAGAAGAGGTGTCCTAATCTTCTTCTTGCCGCCGAAGACGACACTCGCTGTCATTTTCCCGTTGTTCTTCTTCTCGTTTACAACGCAAAAGAGGGGGGCAAATGCGCAACTCCGTCGTCCATCGTTGAATGGTTTTTTGAGAGGGAGAGACAGCAAACGACGACCCGGTCACACCCTGGTATTGTATATGCGTTCGAGAGAGAGAAAGGGGGAGGAGGTGGTCGTGAGGGACTGTGTTCTAATGCATGCGTGTATAACAGGAAGATGTGCATCATCAGAGGTGTCCGGCGCGATGTCGGTCCACCACGCAACTTTGCGCCACTGCCTTCCGGATAGCCATTTTCTCGTACACTCCAAGGACTTTATGAGGGAAAAGAGGAGGTCATCTCGAAATGCAAAGTATTTCTTGATCATTTCCCGGCCCTCCGTCGAAGATGAAGAAGATGTTTCGTTTTCCCGCCGCTCGGAAGAAGCGGGACACCAAGTACACGGGGATTATTTTGGTCGACAAATGTGTGGGGGACCCGTCCGTCCGTCCCAATCCAGCGATCGAAAGACGTCGTCGACGAAAAAGTTGTACACAAGATGTTTATCAAGAAGGCGTTGCGTGTGCGTGTGTGTATGGGGCCAAGCTTCTTCTAGATGGGGAAGAGTGGATATAATGAAAAGTTGGGCGAAGGCAGGCCCAGGCATTGTTCCAAGTGGAGCCGACTCGCGTGTTATTGCGCAATAATGGACGACGAAACGGCAGTGCAGATTGGTTTTCCTGAATCCATTTGTGCCTGCTTGAAACTGCTTAAGGGGTCTTTTCGAAATCACTATTCGAGCACAGTAACATGATTTTACACCTAGACGGCATTTGGATGTTTGGTTCTGCTGTATGGCTATGACGTAATCTGATACGGATGTGTATGAGCGCAGTGTGCGCACTGTTTATCGGGTCATTACGCCATCGGCTTCCGGCCGTCCCGTCAGTTCCGTCTGTTGCTCCACACTGACCATATGTTTAGATGACTCGAGAAGAAGGACTGTCTCTTGACATTTGACACTTTCTCTCGCCCTGCTTGACCTATACATCAGTTAGTACAACTGTGTGTGACTCGATTAGTCACTACACACTTTTTGCAAATGACATTGGTTATGCATTCCATGGGAAGAGCGAGAGGAAAATGCAAATGTTTCCCGTATTGTTGCTGCATGAACGACTCCGAGGAATTGATTGTTTTATTCATTTTCTAGCGCCCAGCGAAGGGGCCAGCAGAAGCACTGACGGGGGTAAAGTGGTTTCTGCCTCTTCTCTCGGCTGTTGGCACTAGTACTAATAGAGATGGATTAGATGGGTAGGAGGCGATCGAAAAGGGTAGATAAGACAGAGCGGGAAACACGGGATACACTGGCTGTTTGCACTTGTAAATACCATCTTAATCCCACAGTGACATGACACATGAGGGACCACAAAGGGGGATCAAGATTAGAGACACAATATCATCTCTATTTTTGCAGTGGATGGAAGAGACGTGGAGGAATCCGGCAGCCACCGATGAGAAACATGCCAACCAGAGAGCCTACGTCACGTGTAACTACGACATGATAAACCCGAGTAACTGGCTCTTCAGTCATCACATACCGACGAAAACGGCCAGAAGGTTTCCGATTTCAGTCCGAAGCTCGTGTTTACGGAATTTTATTTTACAGAGTATACATTGAATTGCTCTTCAACACTCGTGATTGTGATGCCTACACGAATCCCAAGTCGTGCAAGGAAACCTTCTCGGTCTACCTGAAACAGTTCAAATCTTCCATTCCCGGCTCCACTCGGATCGAGAAGGAACAGTTTGCCAAAGACATCGATAATTGGAAGAACATTGGGCGGCTTGCCCGGAGCAACTCGAACATGACCACTGAGACGCTTGGGGTAGAGATCGATCCGGAGACGAAACTGATCCGAATCGCGTTCGAAGAGCAAGGAATCTGTCTGTCGCTTCTTAATGTCAAGGTTCGTTTCTATGCATCTTGTCTCTGTTCGCATTGAGAGGGTTATGCAATCAACTATGCATAGTCATTATGATTCGCAAGATGATGTCCTCTTCTTCCCCTCCTCAACTAATTTCGGGGTGTCCGGAGGGATACGCATACCAAAATGAGCGGGTTCCTCCCCATGTCCATATGATTAGCGCGTACATTGTTGTTGTAACCTTGTCAAAGTAGCGTGTTTGGTAGACGTGGGGCGATCAGTCAAAAGTGAAACAGAATGAGCCCCCGGGGAGCGATTGAAGACGTCGCCGCTGTGTGTCCGAATTTGCATATGATTTTTGATGGAAAGACACGTGCGGCTGTTGTCACTCGAGAATCCTTCGGTCTATAAGGATTGCATCGCTTTTTGAAATGGTGTCCATATAGAGGGTGTGAAGTGCGATTGTTCGCGCGCGCGCTCGTCTCTCGAGTGGTTTTTGAGACAGTTGTCATCATCGAGCGAGCGATCGAGAGAGAGAGTGAGAAGATTGGTGAATTGGCTGTTCGAAACGGGCGATCCGTGGAGGAGCCAAAGGTGTCATTGTCAACACCTCTTGATTGTTTTGGCACCTCAAGAAGTCCGCAAATAGCGCAGCAGCACGTGTACTCTTTCGTTCCTCAAATAGGTGTCAAATGAGTTGGCAAACTGAGTGTGACTCAGTGTCAATGTCCAGAGGTCCCACCGAAGATCAAATGTTTACTTGTTGCTCGGAGGGCCTTCTGGTGACCCATCATCATTCCTGACACGTTGGGGAGAATGAGGACAACAGAAGAAGAAGTTGCGCAATTCTGTGAGCAAGCAACAGGTGAGCAGTTGGCTGACGGGCTGTCTGCCGACCTGTCACAATGTTGCGATTGCTGCAGCTAAAATTGTGTAATAGGGGTGTTTTTCCTCGTATGATATGCGTTACCTAACATAGATGAAGGGAAGTTATGTACATGTGAAGTGTCAACATATGGAAATGTCCTGAATACATATCTCGTCATACTATCTAGATACAACTTTATTAGTTATTTGTTCCAATTTCAGTTTTTGTTTTCCTCGCCACCAGATCCAAGATCTTTCCTCTCGGCATCGTAAAAATGTAACCGTTCCCTCTCGCGCATTCTTCATAAATGTGCGCATTTGATAAATTGTGACAGCCGGCGCAACACAACGAGAAACAGTAGTTTCGCCTAGGAGGACACATTGTAATTGCATGATAAAGGTGTTGGAGGCAAAGGGATCCATTAGAGACCACGACGACGCATGTCCCGCCGGCAAACCGTCTAATTCGATAATACCTTTGTGTTGTATTACGGTTTTCGGTATACGAGACACGCGCACACAAGGGGGACGTCTTGAATTTCGTGCATTCTAATGGACGGTGCATGACCTTTGTGTGTCGGGATATTCAAAAGAGCAGCACCTCCCGGAAGGTTTACAATGTTTACCGTCTCGAGAAGAAGAGGTATAATAGTATAATGAGTAATGGTACAGTAAGCCATATCGGCGGCAACCTAAACATGTATTGTGGTCTGATGGGGTCATTCCGGCACAATATTGCGGAATCCGGAGGGATTTATGACTGACAGACGACACCTCAAATTTGTCGTGGTCGTTGGTATTGCAAGCAGTTGTCGTCTCACACCTGGTATGACTTGCGGTGTGGCTTCGCATCTGCTAGAGGTGGCCAAGCGGCGGCATGGCGGCACCTTCTTTTTGTCTCTCCTTCCGCTGGCGGCTTCAAAGAAAATGATGTGGAAAAGTGAAAGTGGTGGAGACATAACATAGGGGTTAATTCGCCATTCGCCTTCAAAAACCATCAGCATGAACATGTATACAACCATACGCATGTTTGAAAGAAAGGGGTCTATCGAGAAGAAAGTGATTCTGATTCCCGACCTCGTTCACCTCCCTGTCATTCCATCGGGAGAAAAGGAACTGCGGAAAGGGAGAGAAACAGTTAGATTTGCAATTCAATTCAATTCATCCCATCGGCCGGGTTTCTCTCCCTACTAGGCGTCGGCGTCCATTCAACTTTTTCAGAATTCGACCTTGTTTGTGTTGCGAAAATGATCAGGGGCGAAATGGAATGCATTCGGATCCCTGGGGTTATGGGAAAATGCAAAAAAAACGTCAAAGGGGAACCGCGGAAGTCATCAATCTCTCCGCTGCTTCCCCTCCCTCACACACCACAACTAATATAATGGGTTCCGGAACTTATTGAAGTTGATGATATTTGGGTTGTAGCATTGGAGCTCGGACTAGAGAATGCACTTCATTTAAGGTTTTATGACTTGCGATTCAATTTTTCGTTTTCAGATCTATTATCGAGTATGCGATGAGTTCACCGACCAGCTTGTTCACTTCCGACCACAAGTTACTGGGCCCAAAGAGACCGATATTGTGCGAATGAACGGATCGTGTATTCCGAATGCGTCGAAAAAGATTCAAGGAGTTGACCTCGTCGGATTGTGTATGTCGACTGGCAGTGCCATCAAGACCTCTGGAGAATGCCAATGCGACAGTGGTTTCTCACAAATCGCTGATTCGAATGGAGTCCGTTGTGAAAGTGAGTTTTGTTTGTAAATCAGGGGCACGCTCGAATAACTGACAACCTTTTGTCTCTTCTCCTTCTCTTCTTTCCTCCAATTTCTGGTGAGGTCGATGTGTACATCTTCTCCGGAGGGGACCACTAATTGCCTGTTTTTCGGAGCGGTCGAAACCATCGGACCGTGATAGACAACGGCGTTGTTTGCGAACGATCCGAACGCCAAGTTATTGTAATTAATGTGGACAATGAAAAAGGCATTAGAGGGATCTTCCGGGAACGCGCGTGCACACGCAAATATTTGGATCTGTTCGCCACTCCGGAACCGCGTCCCGCTAGAAGCCATAAGTTGCCGTGTGTAATCTGTAATTATCCTCGGTGCGCGCCTCCTAATTGGTTTTTACGACAACCACCCACGAAGGCGATTGACTGCGTAATCAGGCTGGCGGCTTGGAATAAAGAAAGAGGCGATATGAGCAGCAGCGGGGAGCATACGGTACAATGCATATTGAACCATCACCATCTCCTTCTGGCCGCTCACAAAAGCATTGGGTAATTGGAGCAAGTCGTTAAAATTGCGCTGAAACATATGGCCCGTTTCCATTCCATCCGATGGTTTTTATGGGATTCTGTCGCTCGGTTTGAATTATTTGTTACCAACATCCAAAACGAGCGAAGACGAGACGCCAGGTGGTCCTTCTTCACTCTTCACGGAAACACGACGCGCATATCGAATGCAATCGCGCTTTTTGGTTCTAATGCATTAAATTCAAATTTTGCTGCGTACGTCTCTCCATTTCTCTCACTATTTCCAGCTGCGTTGCCGAAATAGCGGGAAAACAGGCGAGACGCAGACCACTGTGGAGCGGAGGAGCACGATTGCATTGCATGCGCACTTTATGATTCCGTGCTCTTCAAATGGCGCCGCCTCGAATCTCGAAATGAGACAATCTCCATCTTGAGGGAGTAATCCACAGCCGATACATCATGTTTTCGATTCGCCTCTCTTTACACTAACTAATTACCAAGAAGTATTTAGTGTCACTCATAATTGTTCATGCGTTAGATACACATATACGATATGAAGGCTAATCGACTAATCGGGGGAGCTTCGGTCAAAGAGAGGCTGAACGATAGGGATCTACGTTGGTTTGACGACGATAACTTCTTTCTTCTGGTTGCTGTTCCCATGAAAGATTCTATCTGAAATCCTCTCGCCGCCAGTCTCTTTTTGTGTCACCTCGAGTTATCGTTATCCATGAAATGAGAAAGGACAGTTTGACACAGCGACAGATGGATATTTCTGCTGAGATTCACTTGAAGTCGGTGTCAATTGGCGGCTCTCGAAACAGAAGAAGCCCTTCGCCCTGTTGGCTCACCTGCACCACCGGGCTGCACCCATGCGCATCCGTCACCGATACCACCAATTGCCTTTAGCTTTTGGCGGTACATTCATAATAATATTGACGTGACACCAGCACTGATGAGCACAGAGGGACCATCGTTTCACCACTTGCACACCGAAGTTTCATCTGCTGCCTAATAATGCATTGTGTTGTCGTCGGCGCTTATTCATCCAGTTACCCAAGGGATATGGCCGCTTCTTCTACGAGAGCTAATTTTCAATTTGGAAATGGTCCGCCAACACGAGTGCTAATCCAATTCACTCGGTTCTCTTAGTCTCTCTTTCTCTCCTTAAAATCGAATGGAGAAAGGACAAGTGACCTTCGCACGGGGGACTCCGGAACAAATGAGGTTGCGCAAAACTGCAGCTCGCTAGTCGCTGATATGACACTGATAAAGGCGGAAACATCAAAAAGAGACGCGCAATCTCGTCTCCTTTTGGTCTGATGTTTATGATGATGAGGGGAGAAGACGATCATTACTCATTATCCGGAAGGAAAATGAGAAGATATACGATCTCTTCAGGGATTTTTTTCGTTAGAGTATGAGGGGTTTTCGGTGGAAGAAACGTTCTCAAATGTCCTTCATTTTTAGCGCTCGCGAAAATAATTAGCCACATTGATTGTTGTTTTTGTTCTGCTCGATAGGTCCTTCATCATCATATCATCAACAGACGTATTCTTTTCCCACATTAAAGTGGCTATTGTTCGACCCTTTGCGGCACCCCGAGACGGCACATGCACACAAAAAAGGAATGCCGCCGCCACCGCGCGAGCCGCTTCTTCCTTTCGTTCTCACATGGCATGTGTACCAAGAGAACGGGTGATAATCCCATTTAGCAGCCAGTCAAGTGGGTGTTGTTTGTGTGCGTGAAAGGAGGAAAAGAGAGACGGAAGGGCAGACGGATGACGACAGGTGCACAATTTGAAAACGACGACCGCCCGTGAAAGCGAGCGAATGAAAGAGAAGGGGTCGTAAAATGCAACCGGGTCATCATGCCCCATGTTCATGATGATGATCCAAATCAAATACACCTGGTCGCCGAGAAAGGGATCATACGTGTCGGAATTCCTTTGGCACAGTGACACTTTATTGAGCAATCAAAGGGGATTAAGAGAATTGTCAAAGAATCTATTGTTTGTTTCAGGTTGTCCGCAGAACACGTACAAACCGAAGGGACAAACATCGTGCAAACCGTGTCCGCCGAATTCAATTTCATCTGAAGCCGCGAGTTCGTGTCGATGTGTTAATGGGTTCTTCCGCGCCGAAGATGAGCTGGTCTCCATACCTTGCACTCGTGAGTTTCATATCGCATACCAACAATTTCTCTAAACATCCGAGTTTCCAGAGCAACCGTCCCGACCAGTGAAACTCGTGGCAAACGCCATTTCGGCAACCTCAACTCGTCTCTCATGGAGCGAACCGAGTAGTTTGGGTGGAAGACCCGAAATTTGGTACGAAGTCCAATGCTCCGGACGATCGGAATGCGGATCTGTTGTAATGATTCCATCCGATAAACGCCTCTCTACTCGATCCGTCCAAATCAGTGGGCTTCGACCTTCTTCGGACTACACGTTCTTGGTTTACGCCAAAAACAAGGTCTCTTCACAATTCCCAGAGTTCGCCGAGAAGAGCGCAGTGATAGACATTAGAACTCGTTCTGAAGAGGAAGACGTCCCACCGGTGTCGCATCTCCGTGTCGACGCTGCTCAAAACGATGGCATCACCATTGCGTGGAGTGTCGCTGATTCGGACCTTTCTGACTTCGAAGTCGAAGTCCGTCCGGCAGTCATCAAGAAACGCGCCTTTGAAACACGTCACGTCAATCTGACCTACACGACGTTCATCGGCCTTCGCCACGACACTGTCTATCAGTTCCGTGTTAGAGTTCGTGATGATCTCCGCTGGAGTGCGCCGATTAGTTATCAACTTGGCAAAGGTCTCATAAGCTCTCAAAGTTCGATGGATGGAGTCGACGCTGGAGAATCACAGTTTCTGAATCAAACTGGATCCGCTCTTCTCATAATCATAGCTTTGATACTCGTCGTCATCGCAGTTGCCCTTTGTATGATTGTGGTACAAAAACGCTCCAAGAACCGCAAGCAAATGAGCGATTTGGATGTGCTGGACACTTACAAACAAGGTAAGCAGGCTTCCTGATTTCTAATCTGTGGTGGTGGTGGTGGTTGATACTGACTGACATTCTTGAACCCTCTAGCTTTTTTGTGGGTTTTTGTGGTCGACAGGTCCCTTTTGTGCTAGTAGTTCAGCGACGACATGAGACGGGTTTGCAGATTCGATGACTCCCGACTATCACACCGCTTCCCGTCATCACCAAGGAAACCTTCCGGCCAATTTGCACGAACAGCTTAGGTCGACGACCAAGTGTAAGGGTTTTTATCGGATTTTGTTGACTGTTTCGTTTCTCTTTTTGGTAGTGATTACTGGCCCCTTCTAGCTTTCCCTCTCTTCGGGTTGTGCTCACTTCCTGAATTGCGGTTGAATGTTAACGATGCTTCACTTTATTTTGCATCATTCAATCATTCTGTTTTTTTTTCAGTGAACGCTCCATTGATTCCATCGTTCGGAAGTCCAATTTCACAGCCGCCTCCATACTACGGAGGAGTGCACACGAACAGCGGAAAGTACAAGACATACGTCGATCCTACGACTTACGAAGATCCCTATCAAGCTCTGATCGAGTTCACCTACGACATTTCACCCAATGATGTCTTCATCACACAAGTCATAGGAGGCGGCGAGTTCGGTGATGTCTGCCTCGGCGGTCTTTCCCGGAATTCGCCTGCTGCTGCAAAATGGAGTACAGCCAACACGATGAGCAGAATGTTCGAAAACGAGCAGTTTGAAACCGTCGCCATAAAGACGCTGAAAGCTGGAAGCAGTGCGAAGGCTAAAGCTGAGTTCCTGACGGAAGCCACGATTATGGGACAGTTCTCTCATCCGAATGTCATTCGTCTCATCGGAGTCGTCACTTCGGCTGAACCGGTTATGATTGTCGCCGAGTATATGTCGAACGGCTCTTTGGATCAGTACTTGAGAAATGCCGATCAGAGAGGAGACAAGGTACACTGGGAGAAGATTAGCGAGATGTTGTACGGAATCGCATCTGGAATGAAGTATCTCACTGACATGGGATATGTCCACAGGGTATGTTGTCGTTTCAATATCAGAAAGTAAACGTTGCTCTTTTCAGGATCTTGCTGCACGGAACGTTCTGGTCGACAGCGAGCTCCGATGCAAAATAGCTGATTTCGGATTATCCCGAGGAGTTCGAAGCGAAGGATCTATTGAGCCGGAATACACGACGAACGGCGGAAAGATACCGGTCAGGTGGACTGCTCCGGAAGCCATAACACACCGAAAATTCACTCCTTCTTCGGATGTCTGGTCGTTTGGAGTCGTCATTTGGGAGGTTTGTTCGTTCGGCGAGCGACCCTACTGGGATTGGACGAACCAGAAAGTGATCAGCGAAGTAATGATCGGTTACCGACTGCCACCACCGATGGACTGTCCTATGGGACTCTACCGCATAGCTCAATGGTGCTGGAAGATGGAGAGACACGAGAGACCGACGTTCACTCAACTGCTCGCCATGTTCCACAAGTACATTCTCCAACCAACTCTCATAGAACAAGATCCCGGAGAATTGCCGAGAAGAGCCCAGAGTCAAGGAGCACTGAACACGTACGGAGCCATTGGAGTGCCAACACCACCATCTACGGCACCCCCGATGCCCAGCTTGGACGACTTTCTTCGTCAGATTGGCCTGAACCACGTTTACGGTCAATTGGTCTCCAACAACATCCACTCGGTCGCCGATTTGGCAAACACTTCTCACCTGGATCTGCTCGCCTACGGGCTCATCCATCAAGAGTGTTCTGTCATTCGAGATGGGCTCAACGGACGCATCTCCATGCCCACTCCCGGAACCCTCCACGCGACGACTCGCGGAACCAGGACAAGGCCTCGCGAGGAAGGGTTCTTCGTCTGATGGCCTCCACGTCTTCTCCCCCTCTGTATGTGTAAATTTGTTCCTTCCCAACTCCATCCGATGTGCATTTTCTTTCATTATGGGTACCTGATTCGATGATTTGTCTTTAACTAATTGCTACCATTTTCTTTCACTTTGTCACCTTGTCCCAATTGCATTTGTCCCGAACCTTCCCCCGATGATCTTTCCAAGTATTCTACACTTTCTAATCTTCATTGACATTGCTTTTTAAAAGTATCAACATTCTGTACTGGTAGTAGCGCCTCCCTTTTTGTTACTTCTTGAGTTATTACCCCCTGTCTCTGTGTTTTCTGTGATACCAACCCTCGCCTCCTCCAATTTACTGCTCACTCATCGGGAGATTTTCCCAGATTGACTCTGAAATAAACGTTATTTCAAACATTGACTTTTTATCGATACTTTATTCACTAATACAAAGGGATGGGTCACTGAATGCGGTATAATTACATATGACTTAGAAGAAACTTGCTCGAGAAAAAACGAGAGGATAAAACAAAGAAAGGAAAAAAGAGGAAATGTCTAGTTAGTGGCATAAAACCGGATGGAAGAGAAATGGGAGGAAACTTTTATAAAGAACGGGACGATTGGCGGGGATTTTAAAACCGGAAATTGGAAGAGAGAGAGTGACTGTAACTATCACAAGTAGAGGAGGAGCTCCCACCCCAGAGAAAGGCTATACAAATTATACAGAAACTATATGATAGAAAAGCGGAGAAACTCATTCGAGAAGCAGAAGCGGCTGGGATGGAAACGGAGACACAGAATACTGATTCAGTAAAACATGATGTGATTGCTCATTTTCAGACAAATCCACCATCGTGTACCTATGGAGGAAACTAGGGGGTTTAAGCCCAGGTAGGCTTGGCCTCTTCTGGTTTAGCCGGCTTACAGTATAGAACGTTGGCCAAGAAGAGGGCGAGGTCGGCGTTGGTCCAGTAGGCGAAATGCGATTTCAACACAGACCAATAACTTTTCTCGGTTAGAGCAGGCTGAAAATCGAATATTTAATAAAATAAGTGTTATTCTAACGCTCACCTGAAGTTGGAAATCAATGCGATGTGGCACTCTGACACCTGCTCCGAGAATTCTCTCTGCCAGAGGCAGCTCGGCTTCTGCCTCTTTCGCCACCTCGATGTTTTCTGTGGATGTAGCAGCGACGGATCCATTCAAACTCGCAGAGCTTTGAGTTTTCTTCGGATTACTGTTCGAAGAGCCAAACGAGAACCAGCCTTTCTTGACGGCCTTTGGCTCTTTGTTGGCAGCGATGATAGAAGACTCGCCCGGTGGCGGTGTCATCGAACGTGGCGAAGAGCAACCGCTTCGAGCATCTTCCTCGGAATCGCACTCGTCTTCTTCGTCAATCTCCTCGTCTCCGCCGCTTCTCGCGTCTTTGTCGTCTTTGTTCTTCTTGTTCTTATTCTGATTCTTCAGCTTCTTCAGATAATGTTTGTATACGTCAAGGGGTAGGTTCTCGTAAGAAGCACGGCCGCGGATATCAGTGTTGGAAAACAGTTTGATCGGACGTATGTGCTTGTACTCCGGTGCGAAAAATGGCTCGAGACGATAAGCGACAGGGTCATACGGATGGAATATGTTGAAGACCCGCTCGACGTTGGTTGCCCCCGACAGAAGATCGGTTGAGGAACCTCCGCGCATTGTCAGAAACACTCCGAGTGGGGATCCCACGGCGAACAGATACTTCACTTTGAAGTCCAGCTGTTCTTCTTTGGTTACCAGCAATTTCTGAATTCCGCCTTCCATGTTGTCCCTGAGTTGCTCTCTTGCCAACTTCATCGCTTCCATGGCTTGTGTGGCCTCTTCGGTATTGTTTGCGTCACTTCGCTTCAGATACTCATCTATCGACTTTGTCACGTATTTGTCATAGAGCATGAGTGGCGAGTACTGTGTTAGAATGTCATAGCAAATCACTGATCCGAGTGAGTGACCAAAAACGGACACGTGACCCGAAAACTGTGGATTGTTCGATTTGAACAGTTTGTAGGTGCGGTTCAATTGGGAAACAACTCCACGGACAATCTGAAAGTTTGAAATGAGTTAAATTGTTAAAACGATACAAGATACCTCTGTTCTGAAAAGTGGGCTCTGATAGTACATCACATCCATGGCCGTGCTGTTCAATGAGGCTCTCATACTGCTCATCTTTGGAATTGTTATGTTATCAGTGAGTCCGTTATCCAAAACAAGAGAAGATCTCCACTCCACAGGCAAAAACATCGGCCGCGATTTTTCATCTGGGAACGATCTTTCCATGGCGGCGACGACTCCGTCACGAACTCTGAAATTTAAGAATTTAATCGTTGCGCAATGTGTTATCCTACTGGTTCGCATTGATTGCAATCAGATTCTCATATCCTTTCTGGCCAATTCCGTGAACAACAAGGATCAGATGAGAAATTTCAGCAGCTGCGTCATTCCAATCCGCCTCTTTGTCGTACCCTCTTCTCAGCGGTGTTGACTTTGCCCACAGATATCTGAGGATGGCATTTCCTCTTTGATGGAGAGAAATGTCAATGACGGAACTCCACCGAATGTCGCAGCTGTCTGTGTGAAGCTCAGCGAGGACTGGAAATCACA
Organism: Caenorhabditis macrosperma; assembly: GCA_963932285.1. NCBI lineage: Eukaryota > Metazoa > Nematoda > Chromadorea > Rhabditida > Rhabditidae > Caenorhabditis > Caenorhabditis macrosperma. The sequence goes on along the minus strand of OZ010621.1, from coordinate 8,716,742 downwards.
CGATGTACGTCATCAAACATCGAACAACTCACTTGGCTTATTGCTCGTCTCGGACTTGGAGAACACTGTAGTTCCTTCGGGGATCATCTGATTCCGGAAGCATTGCAAGTGGTTCTTTTCGATCTGATCGGCAAGCGGCATTTCGAGTGGTTGGTATTCAGGGGAGAACCAGGAGCCTCTTCGGATTTCTTTTGAGTCCTCTTTCCAGTAGATCGCGTCGATCTTCGCGTTTTCTTTGTTCACTCTGTACTGTCCGTTCAAGACGACCACCATCGGCTTTTCATCCATTTTCTCGCCATCCTGATCCGTAGACAACGTATCCATTTTGTAGTGAAGCAAATGTTCATCGTAAATTGTTTGAATAGCTTCATCCAGCTCGATGTTCTTCTCCTTTCTGTACTTGATCTCGAGCATCAGAGAGTCCCGACCATTGAACGGGATCCAAACTGTCGCTTTGGGCTCCTGATAAAACCAACGAATCTCCGAACATTTCAGCTCCGTAACCTGGAAATGCATTTTGTAAAGCTTGAAGAAGCTTTTCGAATAAAATGTTTCGTTTCAAAAGCTATATCCTAATTTCAGAACTTTTTTTATTCACCTTTGGTCTTTCAAGAATGTACTTCTGCCAGAGAATACTTTGAAACGGGGCCTCTAAGTTTCGTTCAGTGGAATGAACCATATCAGCCAGGACTTGTCGTGCATTGGGCACACTTTTCGAACGACTCTGTTTAGTACGTGGCTGTGGAACCAAGAACTTCGGAGGATTGACCATGGGAATAGACTTTGGAGCAGTATCGGACTCCATTTTCGGGAAGAAAAGAAAAGGCAGTGGTGACGAATGTCAAAAAAGAACGAAATGGAAGGAAGTGTCGAGGGAAGAAAGAGGAAGCAACATAAGTGACGCATTCGAAGTTTTGCCTCTGGCAGCGGACGACACGCACCTTTTCAAAGCATTCGTCATGTCCATTCTATTCCATCTATGTTTCAGAAAATCGTCATACTGTTTGATATTTACCGAAATTCGTCAGACCCCAAACTCAATAAATACGCCGCTATCTTTCGTAGTGTAAACTCGGTGTGTGCCTAAAAGGCCAGGACATTCGGTTCTTTTGGAATTTTTGGCGACTATAAAAAATGTTCGTTATCGGAGTGTGTTTGGCTATAACCTACGGAACGAAACCAAGAACTCACTTTTCGTCGACGGTTCCGCTGCGGTGGAACAGGAGTTCCGGATGACTTTCCGGCAGGAACTGATTTCGGAGCCGCAGGAACCGAAGTGGAGGAGCCCGGGTTTCCGTTGCTCTGCAAATATTCGCAATCAGTATATTTTTTTTGAAACAACATGCTTACCGGCAAGACTGAAGGTCTAGACAGGTCGCCGTCTTTTGTGTGAGCCATACTGTACTTCGCCGTTGGGTCTGGCTGCTGCAAGAACAATGAAATTTATGTGAGAAAAAGGAAAGAGAACATGAAGAAGTTTTCACGACTGATTTAAGACTTCTACCGCGGTGGAAACAAATCAAAAATTGTGCTACATTCTTTAGGCATTTACCAACATTTTTTCAAGCAGTTTCTACATGAAGTTCCGCTTTCAACAGTTCGTTGGATCTTTAAAGCTATATAAAAGAATAACGCTGGCATACCTACCGTATCGTCAGACTTGTAGCCTTTCGAAGCCTTCCGCCTTCCCAGAACCATTTTTCGAGAGAAGGGAATAGAGACGTGTGCAGTCTCACACAAAGCAGAATGCAGAATGCAACCCGCCTCCTCTTCTCCCTCTAACTTTCCGCCGATAAGGAGTTCTATGTACACGGCGCCAGCCTATCACTCTGCTTTTTCTGGCACTCTGAGTCTCATATTCTGACACTCTCTCGCCGTGTTTCGCGGCGCTAAACAGACGGAAAAGGTCGATGAAACCATGCGAGAGAAACTAGAATGGGTGCGAATCACGAACAGAAAAAAGTGCAGAAAGGGATATCAGATCATATTCTGCAGCGGTTTTGTTCAAGAGGCCAACTTGTTTTTTACTCTGTAAACGGGAGATTTTTGTTGACTTGAGACCAACTGTTGTTGATTTCAGACGTACATTTTCACCCATGACATCACAATTCTAACGTACTCTGATCAATAGTCAGGATTAGTCATGTACTTTCGGTTGTCGAATTTTTCGTTTCACTTCATTTTCAGCAAATCGAGTGAAAACTGAATACTTGCCCTTCAGCACTTTTGCAACCTTTGAACCGATCAACGGCGATTAAGAGAGAAGATAAATCGGGAAAGGGAAAAACTCACAGTCGGGGTCTCGTCGCCGTCGAATACAGTGCCTAGCGGCGGTCCGACGGCAGTTGGCGTCGAGAGATCAGCCTCGTCTTCCGTGCTTTCGACAAAGTTCTGAACGAATGTTAAGATGATGCGAATGATAGTGATGAGGGGTTTTTGGACAAAGAGATATGTCTAGTTCGTTGATCTTTTGCATCAAATACATGTATGCTACACATTCGATTTTGCAGAATTGGCCCTCTGATAGTTTTTGGTGGAACTTATTACTCATTTTATTTTTAGCCATTTTTGAAAGGCCTTATTTAGATTTCTAGTTATCGAAAAATTGGCTCACTTTGCCTGACAACATTTCCAGAAACTCCCTGATTGGGCCCATTAGCGCTAAAATCGAAAGCACAAAATGTGTTGTTTGACTCACCTGATTCACAAACTCCATCTTCGTCGCCCCTTTCACAGGCTTTTCCCTCTCCTTCTCCCTCACATTCGCGTCGTTCTCGTGTCCATCATCATCCTCATTTTTGCGGAACGTCAGCGAAACGAGATGCTCCTCCTCGCTTCCGCTCATTCGCTTTCTGAAATTTTCTTTTTTCATTTCGTTTCACACTTCAAGAGTGAGAGATAAATAGACGGAGAGAAACACGCAGAACAACAAGAAAGAAAAGGAATAACGAGAAGAAAACGAACATCAACACTAATTATAGACTATGAAGAAAGAAAAACTGAGAACTGGGAAAGAATGAGAAGTAAAAGGGCGGGAAGCACTGTCTATTTCTTGGCGAGATGCCCGTGAGTCTTTGGGTTCGTGGCGGCCATCTCCTCGTCAATTTCTTCCAGGAACGTCTCCTGCTTTACTGAATACATAGTGTACCAGTAGATGCCGACAACGATTCCGAGCAACACTGCGAATGAAACGTGATTCTTGTAGTTCTTCGCAAAGATTTCCTTGACGCGCTCCTGATTCACCTGAAATTGTGAATTATGAAAGGGCCGATTCGGGAAGACGAAGTGAGTCACCTTTTCAAACTGTTTTGCGAATCGCTTCTGAGGACGGGGCAGGTCTTCGATGTCGATAGTTTCTAGCATATCGCTGTCTTTCTTTTTCTGAAAATGAGCAAGATAGATCAATTTCCTTTGTAGGGAAATGAATACTAATGCATTCACAGCTTGGAAAGAAAAATAGGAAATTTAGCGCAATTGCGCTTTGTTTGTTTTGTGTTTGGAATCTTCGAGACGGCTGACTCACACGGATATTTTTTGCAAACTACACCAGATTTCTCTAGTAAAATGTATTTATGGGACGAAACTCGAAAACACGAAAACAGAAAAACTCACTTCAACTTGAGAGAACTTATTCGTCGTCTCCGATGGCAATTTCTCGCCTTTCGTCGCGACCACACGACTCGTGCTCAACAGCCGTTGGAGGGCACGTGTGCGACAAGAGAGTCCGACTCCCAGCATTCTGTGGAAACTGATTGAAACATCTATTGTGCTCCGCCAGCAAGGGGCTTTATTGCGATTAAAGGTGTTCAAATAAAGCGAAAACAGTCAGAGAAAGCGGATCGATAGAAGAATATGAATACTTGAGAACCTCGGCTGAAAGGGAAGTGAATAAGAGGGCGGATGGCATCCGATATCAGCGGACGCGATCGCCAGAGATGAAGGGAAAGTGGCGGATGATGACGAGGGACGTCGTTTCTTTCAGGTATTACGAAACGATGAGAGGGCATCGGGTGAATTGTCGCGTATTTTTGCCTCTCCGTCTTTCAAATTGGAGCTTATTTATTCCAGAATGTGACTAACGCAGTGTGTGTCGGGGACACTAAAATCAATAGGCGCGCGAGAGGAACGTAGACAGCAGCAGCCGCCCGATACGTTTCGGGTGTAACTTCCGTTTACGCGGATCGCAATGAACGTGAAAATGTCGCGTCCATGTTTGCATTGGGTGCCCCGCAACTACTGTGAAACCGTTTATGTTTTCTGAAGGGGAGAAGAAGAGCAAAAAACAATGAACAGAGTCTCCGAATTTATGACCCATTTGCGGTGGAAGAGAGATAAATTGAAAAAAGGAAAAGCGGAGGAAATTGTTGATGATGCTGTTTTTCAACCCGACGCGAGAACTCCGTGAGGAGTACACGGCCGCATGGCATAGAAAACTCACGGCCCCGCGAAATTCAAGTTTTAATTTTGAATCGAACAAAGTTTTCTTTCCCCGCGGGCCCGATAAGCAAGTTTAATTTGTCATCTTCAGGGCTGGAGTTTTCGGAAAATTTTTGCAAATAGTGCATAAAAAGAAATCATTGTTCTCAATTTCATACGTTTGGTTTCCAGGTAAAACATGTCGAGAAACGTTGAAATCAAAGCAAAAGTTCAAAATCATGACGAAACAGTGCGGAAGGCAATCGAGATTTCTGGAAAGCAACCTTCTATTCTCAAGTGAGTGTTTCTAAAAGACTTATATCAGCTAAGAACTGCAAGAAATATCATAAAAATTCGTTCAGCTGTTAGAGTGCTCTTTCGAACATGCATAGCACAAAGAACAGAACCACACAATAAAATAGTTGAAAGCCAAGGGTTTTATTACAGGCAACACGACATCTTTTACGAGTCACCGAATGGCCGCCTGAAGATGCGGAGCGTTGAAGAAAATGGAGTGGTAGAAAACTCGAAAAGTGAAGAGCACTCTCGAAGATTTCCTTTTTCAGGCGCGCACCGAACTCATCTGGTACGACCGCCCGGACGTCGCCGGCCCGAAACTCAGCGAATTCAACAAGTTTGATGTGCCGACCGACATTCTCGACGCATTGAAACTTTCGCTGCAATCTTCGATGGGAGTCAAAGGAGAAGTGAAGAAGACACGAACTCTGGTACTTCACGGACAGACACGCATTCACATCGACCGGGTTGACGGACTCGGCGACTTCATGGAACTCGAAGTCTGTCTTGCACCAGAAGAAACTCTAGAACAAGGTGAAGAGATTGCTCAGGAGATCCGCAAGCAACTCGCAGTCGCAGATTCTGATCTACTCACGGGAGCCTACATGGACATGTTGAAAGCACAGGCTTAATTTTGTTATAAATAACTTGGAATCGTTTTATTATGTTTGTTTCTGTTATGCTCTCTCGGATGAATATAGATGTAAACATTGCACGACAATTTCCAGCTGTCAAAACAATTCTTTTCCACCTCTCATCTTTCGTAGTCGTTCCAGAATTTCTTCATGAACTGGTGGTTGCTTATCAAAGGAAATGTCATGGTCGTCATTTTGAATAGGACGTGCCGCCCTCTCACTCTTCAACCGATTATTTTCCATTTTCGCTCAATTCTCATTGAAACGCGAAGAACAGATAAAATGCAAGAGAGACGCAGAATCGCACACTGGCCCCCACTCTCTTTCGATTAATGTGTGAATTCTGGTCAAATAATGAATACCTGATGCTGATGCTTCGTCCCGTCCATTCAACCAAAAAAGAGGCAAATTCAGTCGGACTCCCATCTCGTCCTTCTTCATTTTCAATTTTGAAAAAGAGCCATAAATCAGTCAAATGTGTGTGTGTTTCTCGGCTCGGCTCCCGCCCAACGCATGTCTTATTTATTGTGCAACCGCCTCGTTTTCCAGCCGCCTCTTCAATTTAATACCAGTTAATTCGGACGGGGAGGAGAGATGAAAAACAAAACAAAACATGTGAGAGATCTCTTTAGTAGATCACTGCTCTCTCGGCTTAAATGGATAGACGACGTGATTGGAAGTGCGCTCCATCAGAATCATTCTACTCTGGCAAATCGTTTGGAATCAAATTTGACAAAAGTGGAAGTCCCGCGGAACCAAATTTAACTCCAATTCCTTCAAATCTAATTGTAATTCTCTTAGAATTTAATTCCAAATTCATCAAATCTAATTCCAAACTTGGTGTTGGAATCAAATTTGATTAAAACTAATTCACATTTTGTTAAATTTAATTCCAAAAAAAGTGGAATTAAATTTAACAAAATGTGAATTAGATTTAATCAAATTTGATTCCAACACCAAGTTTGGAATTAGATTTGATGAATTTGGAATTAAATTCTAAGAGAATTACAATTAGATTTGAAGGAATTGGAGTTAAATTTGGTTCCGTGGGACTTCCACTTTTGTCAAATTTGATTCCAAACGATTTGCCAGAGTAATGAGAGACAATGATCATAGTTCAAGAGTAATGAGAACTGAAGATCAAAATGCTACTCATATCCGCAATTAATTGGTCTCATCGGGAAGCTCTCTCTGCGTACTGCTCCTCCTCGTCTCGAATGTTTTCCTCTTCCCCCCTCTTCCTCTCTTTTCAAATTAGGTTAGTTTTTGTCCGCGGCTAACTCCTCTTCTTTCATGTTTTTCAATTGTTTTCTCACACACACTTTTGGTTTGTTCCCCCGTCGCCATTGAGCTGCCGCGCCGTCGTCCAAATCGCAGAAATGGGCACGGAGCGGGCGGGGGCTCACACACACACACAGACAACTTTCCACCTGGTTTCTCTGACCGTCTCCGTCTCTGACACTGTCTTCTCTCTCTCTCTCCCTATCAACTTCCTGCTTCGTCTCGTTGTTGTGTTCCCTCTCCCAACTATGTAGTACCCCCTTGCTAATTGTTCATCGCTCTATTAGTGAAGTAATTGAGTTATAACTTATTCCTGGAAACGAACGTTTCTCGGGAGAACCTCTTCGTTTCGCGACCCCAGTGTTCACTTGTCATTGGAGCGCAACCCGCATCTCGTTGTTTTCGTTGTGCACATCAATCAGTTTTCCGACCGTCTGTCCGCCCAAAAAACAGAAAAAGAGACACAATTCTAAGAAAAAAGAGTGAGAGAGGAGGAGGAAAACCAATTAATTGCAGTGGAATTCGCGCCAATCCCCTCTCTCCTTCTTCTTCTTCCAGTCTCTTTTCCACTAATTTCGAGTATTCTTCTCGCTTCCGAACCGTCCGTTTCGCGGCATTTCCTTCTGTTTCTCCGCTCCTTCGCCTTCTTCTTCTTCCCACAACAAAAGGCCTGATTCGACGCCATCCTTCCGGTGAGAAGGAGCAAAGAAGCACGCGTCGTTCGCTGCTGCACAATGTGCTCCTCCTTTGTCAATCTCTGAGCTCTCGCAGAGTAGGAGTGCATTCTTGCAAGTGAAGACGAAGAAAAGAAGCGATTGTGCTGCCCCGAGTGAAACGGAGATAACAGCCGAATCTCATTCTCCATCCATTTCAGGCCGCTGCGCTCTGCTCCGATGAGCAAGTGTGCAACGCCGACTCCGTCCACTTCGTCGAATTCCAGCGATGAGGTAAGCCCACAACCCTGCAGATCCCGCCTCTACAGTAACCCGTTCTCAGTCGAAACGAAGTCCTCAACCATTGGCAAAAACCTTCCCCCAGCGTAACCTCTCCACCACATCTAGCTCTTCCAGCAGTGAGTTCCCGACGTTTCTTCCCTTCTCTAGTCGGGTTTTTCGCATAGATTCGCCACGTCACCGCTCCCTAGACACCCCCATTGTCATCCAACCGGCCACTCGATTTGCTCTTGCCAATCTAACGACTACAGTACTCCGATTAGACTTCTGGGATGACAACGATCCGAACTCTATGTAAGATGGACACCACGGGAGATCACTCATTGTTTGAGTTCAGATTCTTTTGCAAATCAACGTTCAATATAGTCACTCAATGTCTTGATCTGCCTGATAAAGTGATAAAAACAATGAAAACGCATCTGGAAGGCGAAGAAGAACTCACTGATATCGCGCCGATGATTCTGTCGATCAGAGAGGATCCGGTGTACAAGACGGAGGGATCCACGCCGTTTCTTGCCTCTCTTCTCATCGCTTTCGTCAATTTAGGTGAGTTCAGAGATGACATTTGACTAGGAGAAGTGTGGATTCTCAGGAAACTACGACAGCCGATACCGTGTTCTCCTCCGTCACATGGCCACTCTTCTCGGAGTCGTTTGGACGGAATTCGAGGAGGTCGAGGACTCATTGGCCAATTCTTTGCTCGATGAGCAGTTCGTCGAGTCAGAGTGAGTTCCAAATTGAGCCAATCGGCAATGTGTTGTTGTTGACGTATCCCGCGTTTCAGAGTTTCTCGAAAGTTATCTGATGGGTAGGTTATGTGATGTTGTGTCTAAGTGGTTGTTATATGACAGTGGATAATTGATGTGTTGCTCATTTCCCATTTCAGACAGAGCCGTGTGATCCGAGAAAAGACTGCACGCAACAAGAAGATCAAGAGATATCTGATGATCGGCGCTGCTGGAGGCGTCGGCGGAGTGCTCATCGGATTGACGGGCGGTCTCGCGGCTCCCCTTGTCGCTGCTTCCGCTGGAATGCTCATTGGCGGGGGAACTGCGGTTGCCGGATTGGCGACGACGGCCGGAGCAGCTGTGTTGGGGACGACGATGGGAGTGGCGGGCGCCGGATTCACAGGGTACAAGATGAAGAAACGGGTCGGAGCCATCGAGGAGTTCTCTGTGGAGACACTCTTCGAAGGGGTCAGCTTGAGTTGTACACTAGTGGTGAGTGGGTGGATTGAGAGCGACACGAGTCCCGAACAGGCGTTCGTCCATCAATGGAGACATCTGAGACACAGCAAGGAGCAGTACACACTCAGGTGGGCACTTGTATTGGGATCCGCTGGACTTCTGTTTTTCGCGTTCAGGTACGAGAGCAATTATCTGATGGAACTCGGAAACGCCATCGAGTACCTCATGAGCTTCGCGGTTTCCGTTGCCATCCAGCAGACTCTCCTCGAAACCGCTCTCGCAGGTGCCTTCCGTTGCTCTGTGCTCCCTTCAACTCTTCACTTTTTGAGGTCTCGTTTCCGCCGTCGCGTGGCCCGTTGCCTTGATGTCCGTCTCTTCTGTGCTCGACAATCCGTGGAATGTGTGTGTCTCGAGGGCTGCCGAAGTGGGAGAGCACTTGGCGGAGGTCCTTCTCAGCAGGTCCCACGGGAAGAGACCCATCTCGCTGATCGGGTTCAGTCTCGGCGCCCGAGTCATCTTCCATTGTCTTCTGACGATGAGCAAGCGATCGGAGAGCGTCGGAATCATCGAAGACGTCATTCTGCTCGGTGCTCCTGTGACTGCGAGCCCGAAGGAGTGGTCGAAGGTGTGCAGTGTGGTCAGCGGGAGAGTCATCAACGGATACTGTGATACTGACTGGTTGTTGAGGTAGATAGTCTTCTAGAACCACGGGTTTCATCCGGATCCTCCAGATTCTTGTACCGAACAATGAGCGCTCAGTTCCGGATTGCGGGCACCGGACCAGTTGACAACAAGAACAACAAGAAGATCTACAACTACAATCTGAGCCACATCGTCAGTTTCTCTTCGTTCATTGGAAACGAGAACGTCAGTTTGCAGGTGAAGGGACACATGGACTACTCGAAACGACTGACCGAAGTCCTTCATGCGGTCGGTGTCAAAGTGGGTCCTCATTCGGAGGACAGTGTGCTGGATCTGACGGAACTCGAAGGGCCCCACGAGGCGACAGGACAGGCGCACGAGGCCATCAACTACGTGGCGAAAGAAGGCGACATCGACATCTCACCGGTGAATGTGGATAGCATCCATGAGGTCAAAGTACTGGATAGACAGTGATAGCGACTCTAGAGTTACAACGCATTTCGTCCCCCCCCCCCCCCCCGTGAACATCTCTCGTGTTTCTTTTTTCGAATAAAAAGTTACAATTGTGAAGATGAAGAGGAGGGAACTGTCAACAGACGAGTGTATTTATCCAGTAATCGAGAATAGGAAGACGCCGCAAACAAGTACAAACACGCACACATGCGCCTGTGCAGAACACACATTCATAGCGGCTTCCGACAGTTTTTGGTCTCTTCACAGTGATTTTTAGGTGGCTGATAACTGACTGATAACTGAGTTCCAACATACCCGATGATGACTGTGCGTTGAGCAATTGCGCTTCCCGAATGTTCGGGATTCAAACTGTTTTACTCTGGGTAACAATTCTCTCTGTCCTCCCCTCCAGCTACAGTAATCCGGATGAGACGAACTTCCGTGGATGTTCCAAAACTCCCCCCACCTTGATTCTTAGCCTCGTAACCCCCCCCCCCCCCCCGAATACTCATCACGTCTTCTCCGAAAGTAATTGGCCGGACTTCTCACTGACTTTAATAAGGAAAGACCCCGACCATAATTCGGTAGAGAAACATGTTTCTCTACGGAATTATGGTTTGAAAAGGAGAATTGGAGTCAAAGGAAACTAAGAGAGAGTCTCCTCCGATTCATTCTGAACCTCTCGCGCCTTCTCTAATCTGTTTGTTTCGGCAGCTTGAGCGGTTGAGAGGGAGGGGTCGTCGCGACGATTTTGACACCCAAGTATTGTTTGAGCAAAGCAAAACTCTTCGAAATCATTTATAAACCAACGCACTGCCATTCTCTCCGCAATCATTCCTTCCATTTCGCTTTCTTCTCGAAAATTGGATTACAGGAGGCACGAGAAATGAAGGTACGTTTCGGTTAGTGGTTATCTGAATATCCGCCTTTTGAAACCGAAAAAACCAGCTTACCCGGACGGTTTGATACAAAAGCGAAGCGGATTATGACTGCTGCGGCCCAGTTCTAGCCGCCGCTTCCACTAGTCGCATTCTGTCACTTCTCCTCCATTCCCCCCCCCCCTGTTCTGGAATATTCGAATGAAAGTTCTCAACACGTATCGACATCACTATGAGCCGGTGGGTGAGCTCTTTTGTTTGCCATTTGTCATGGAATGAGTTCGAAGAAGAACCAGTCTCTGTGGAGCCGCCGCCCCTCGTTTCGCTTATAAATTTCCCCCGAGTCACTCGTATATCCCCAGTAACCATCCCCCCCCACGCACTAATTGTCCACGGTGACCGACCGAACCGTCGTCCGTCTCTCCTGTTTTTCTCTTCCTCGAATGACGAATAATCCTGACCGTCTCGTCGTTGTTCGCGCGCCCTATTCATGCCCCTTCGCCGCTCTCCAATTTTCTCGATTCGTTTCGTTTCCATCACGATCCGCGTGACTGCCATTACAGCATTTTCCACTGTTTTTCTTTCTCCGAGAACGACTAATTTCTCTCTTGTGTGAGTTGCCACTTCGGGTCGTTCATTCTCTTCTCCACTTTCGTTCATTCGGTTTCTGTTCTCTTGAGGTTGACCGAGTATGAGGATCGTTTATCAGGTGTTCTCATCCTCACGGAAACCGCCCGAGATTCACTTGTTTTTCATGGAAATTAGTCTCAAAATCCCTGGAGATATGCTTGAATAATTCTATTAGAAACTCATCGTTGCCCATAACAATTTGCTGTCGGTTGGAGAGCTTCGAGCATTTTTACTTCCAAGACTCTTTAGTTGGTGTAACACAAAGAGAACCATCTCATCTGAACAGTCGTTAGTCCAATAAGAAGAGGAGAGATCAGCATCACAAACGGCCATAAAGTGCAAATCAGTCATGCAATCAGCCGATTCTCATCCGATCTGTCTCTCGTTTTGATTGACATTCCTCACCAGACTTTCTGTCCTTTTGCAGACATGTAATCTCGATAATTGCTCTGGTTTTATTCTGTTTTTCAAGTTGTTATCTCTGATCTAAATGTATGTTATCAAGGTCAGAAGGAGCTCTGAGCTCTACAGTAGATCCCTTTCCCGCAGTTCTTCCAAACTTCTGACCCCCACTTCAAAAACGTTTCGCTTCCGCGAGCATCTTTCGATTCGATTAAAGAGTGGGGAAGAAGTGTGAGCACTGTGCTCGACATGCACTGAAAACAACTCGACAAGTGGCCGAAGAGTCAAGCATTCACAGTGTGTCAATAATAACAGAGAGTCTCGCGCATCGGCGACACTCCCGTTCCCTTCGTTATCCACTCGAACCAGTTACTCCTCCTCCTCTGTTCACCGCTTCATTCACAATGTTCTTCCATTTGCATTCAGTAGTCAGTCAGTCAGTCACAAAGCACTCTCCCTTCCTTCTTTCTTCCTTTTCTCTGATTTCGGCTACTTTATCGATGATTCAAAAGCGAGTACACTTTACCAAGTCTGCCAACCATAAAAAGTTAATCGCCTGATGACAACCCGAAAAAATCCAGTACTCGTTGCCTAAATCGCGTATTACCGGCCCCCGTCCCGGCCGCCCGGTCTCATCGTGTGTGTGTTTTTTAACCATTTTCCGATGTAGTAACAAGTCTCGATTCTCTCTCCCCCACTCTAATCTCCAGTCGTTTGTTGTCGACGATATCTTTATCCTGATATTGTTGTCAGTGTTTCACTCTTCAAACCCCCCGTTTTCCCTTTTCACAAAACTTGCAACGAATTTCAATCAAACGTATCTTTTGCTGGTCCCCACAAAACAGGAGGGCTGAATATTCATTTGACTCCTGGGTTTTTAGTTTCCCAAGTCCAAGATACTTCCCAATATGTTCCTGGAGATCTTTCGTTTCTGTCCGTGTCTCCTGCATAAACCGTCTCGCATCCGTGGACCCTTTCCTGTAAAGGGTAACGGAAATCAGTTAGCAAATGTTATTTGTCCTTCCGGCATGTCAGCTATTCTTATCCAAAAGTTCGTTAGATGCGCGGTTGTCATTTCACGTTGCCTTCGATTCCTTACCGTACTCTTGGGGAGAGCACGTGGCTCGGGCCCTGGGCTTGCCAAACGAATGGCTCGTAAGTATTCACATTGATTTTTGTTGTCTGTCAAACCCCCACTGATAAAAAAAACCTCGTAGAGGAGGCAGTTCAAAGAATCGCCATTATACCTGATCATTAGGACTACGGTAGCGTTGAAATGAGTGGACACTCGGAATATCATCACAATTCATCATAAATTTCGACAAAAACCGTGTACAAAGAAGAGAAGAGATCAACGTCAAACAGGCGGACAGCCGCAAAGAACTCCGAAGAAGGCGACCTCTCCGACCTGCTTGTCCGGTTCCTCGCCGCATCTGAAAACGAAACGATACTTGAGACTCCTCGTGGGCAACTGACAAAAAGTCCTTCAAATTGCCCTGATTGCCCAACGCAATGAGGTTGTTCAATGAGAGGCACTCGGCGATGGTGTAGATCTCTCTGAAAGTCACAACGTCATCTGAAAACGACGCCCGTCTCTCTCACGTCGAGTCCCCGGCTTCCTTGTATTTATCGGAAGCCGTCGGCGGTTCGCCTGTCCATTTCTTGAAGATGAACGACGGATCGGTGTGATCATCTTCCAGAACGAACAGCTAAAAAGGTGTCCACTTGAGATACTTGATGCAACACACCTCCTTCTCTTTCGCGCACAGCCCTCCAAACTTTCTCATCCGCCAGTTGCTGAAACCGCGGCATTTCGGATTGAACACCCCGTCGACGGCCACTCTTTTGTTGTTTTTTCGGATGAGTGCTGGAATACGGTGGTTGCCGAGAGGGCTCTCTTCATGTCGGATGGGAAAGAAAAAAACAACGATGGTACGATCTGTTGTGCTTTTTCCGCGGCTGTTTGCTCAGCTTCATTGCATAATTTTGTCATGAAAACGCGTGTCCTCGCATTCGTTCTCTTCAAGAAAGTGCCCTCCGCAGGTGTCCTTTTATTCGTATTTCTGCTTCTCCATATGCTCTCACATCTGGAACGCATTCGAGCGCCCCATTCGCGCCCTTTCCTCAATTTGCTCATTCGCTAGCCCTCACTCACCATTCACATCGTCCAGTTCATGCTGGTTCTCCACTGTCGTGATGACTGCCTCGTAGTCCATGCAGACGGATCTCGCCGTCGGTCTATCGTAGACATCTTCGTTTTCGACCACCTGAACGGCTTCTACTTCTAGAACGCGAATGGCGTCATTCCCACCTTCAAGCACCATTGTTTGGTGAACTTGTTCCGCGCCGTCGGTTGCCTCTCGTACAGTTTGAATCCCTTCGGACACTCGGCTTGTTTCGCTGTTGCGTTAGAAGCGTCCGATCCGTCGACGACGAGTAGAAGAACGAGAAGGGGGACCGCAACAATAATAACACTCGGCCGTCTTCTCATCGTAGAAGAATGAAGACGGTCGAGGGGTCAGGTCGTCTTATTAAGAGACGGACGGACGACTTTTAGTCTTGATGTCACTTCTCTATACGGCAAACAAGAGAAGGTCGCAGCAAAGTAGAGACACGTGCTGTCATTCTGAGAGCGGTTTCAGAACGAGTAACCGAAGCACGCTTATTGTTGTTTTGTCAGTTTTTTCTGGCCTTTTAGGCGCAGAATGTTCATCGACAAACAGCGGCCCGCTGTCGCTTCCAAGTGCGTTCCGATTGTCTTTCTTTCTTTCGCGGCTCGGATGTCCGTGCTGGAAAAGACCCCTGGGAACAGTGCGAAGAGAGTGTGCGAGTCCCAGAGACACAGATCATCCGGCCCCGGAGACTGGCAGGTGTGCGGAGCGAGGCGAGAGGACTGGTCTCTGCTGTGCCGGTGCTGTCCGGTACGCGGAGTGTGTGTGTTTGCGGCGCGGAAAGGACGGACAGGGGAGGACCGAGCGGCGGGCGGTAGTGGGGCGCCAAGCGGTGGCACATATACATATCACTCGTTTCAACCGCCGCCGGGTGCCAGCACTGGGACGGCAGCGGACTGCTCGGCGGCGGCGGCTATTTCTGGTTGTGTTTTGGGCGGCTTGCACCCTCCCACCACAACCCGCCGACTCGGTCATTTGTTTCATTTCTCGCACCCCCGATTAGTCCCTCATTTGTTCGATTAGCAGGATTCGAGGGCTTTAAGCTTCTTTTCCGAATGAGTACTGTACCACAGGTGAAATGCGGCGGATCCGATTCCGAGGGGAATGTGCCTTGCCACACGATCGTGTCCGATTCGGACCCATATCGAGCTTGTATCCTTCTCCGCGGCGCTTACCGCGCATTTCAGTCGTGAACCCGAATCGAGTCCGCCGCATTTCACCTGTGATCAAGGTGGTTGCATCTGGGTTCCTGCCAACTTTCGTTTCCTTCGTCTGTCACCCACTGTTGTTTACTTTTCGTTTCTTCTTTCGTTTTGATATCGACAGTGCCAAGCCCAGATCCACAAACACTCCTCAGCGACATCCATCTGCCCGTGAGCCACGTCATTATGGCATTAGAGTCGAAAGTGGTTGCCTCGTCGACAAACATTCAAGCATATGCCCCTCGCAGAACTAGCGAACAAACAGCCTGTTTATTTTGACGCGTTCCCTCCCTCTCTCTTTCGCCTCTTCTGTTCGCAAATCTTCCGAACTTTTGGAAAAAAAACACTACCGGATGATGACTAATCTAATTTGATTTCCTCCTTCACACTTTGCTTTTCAGGTTCATCAATCACCGCGAATGAAGGTGTTTGCGTTGGGACTCGACGAGAATCAGAAGGCCGAGAGAGCCGCCGACGACGTGAAGGAATCGAAGATTCCGATCGACTCGGTCGCCTCCGGAGTGCCTCTCCAGTCGCCGGCCATCGTTCTCGCCAAGGCTCCCAGAAGAAGATTCAATGGGTTCACCTGTGGAAGTGAGTCCTTTCTCCCTTCCCTTCCATCTCACCTCTTTCAATTCCTTTTTTCAGTTCTCTCTTGGTTCATCGGCGCCTGCTGTCTCGTCCTTCTCTGTCTCGCCATCTCCGAAGTCGCCTACCACCGTCAACGCGATCAAGCCTTCCTCCGTCTGAAGTGGGCTGAGCTCCGTCAGCGAATGCTCGGCTACGAGTTGCTCTCCCAACAGCAGGAACTCGATCGAATGGCAATGGAGAAACAGTCGCCGTAAGCAGTCCGTGTCGAGAATCTAATCAAATTTGCGTCTTTCAGGGTTGAGGCGCTGCCACTTCGCCGAAGTGATGACCCCGTCAAACCGAAAATCGTCGACGTCATCCAGTCTGTGGGCGGACGAGACGACAAGCCGCCGTCCGTCGCTGCTTCCTCATCGTCTTCGGAGGAGTCGAGTGATGGCGTCCAAGTGTTCTCTCAGTACGCGAATGAGGTGAGTTAGATGGGAGATTGGAGAGTGAACAGAGTTGATTTCCTTCAGCAAAACCAAAAGTTCGGATTCCTCCAAGATCTGATGGACAAGATCCGCAAACACGCGCAAAGCATGGGACTCAACGGGGATATGCAGGTGCACGTCGTCGAAGTCAAGCCGCTTTTCACCGGAAACAAGGACTCGAGCAACGAGGAGAACGCTTCGGTGAGATAAGAAGATGTTTGAAATCTAGGAGGGTGTTGTTCAGTTCGAGCAGTCAATGGCCGACGGATTCGGAGAGTACGCGATGCCGCACCAGGACTTCGGACCGCCAATCAACGACGCCTACGACAATGAGTAAGTGCTAACCATCTGAGTTCTGGTGACTGACTTTCGGGGGGATGACTTCTACCTCTTTCCAGCCGCCGCACATTCGATCGTCACAGTTTGAGACGTCCATTCGGCCCTTTTAACAGGTGCTCTTTCTTTTTCCCTTCTATCCTTAACACTAACTGGAGCAAGTAGCAACAGCTCTCTTATGCTTCCCTTTTCAGATTCGATAACCAAATCTACGACGATTACGCCGAGCAGGAGCAGCCGCAACAGCCGTTCCAGTGGAACATGCCACCACCACAGTTCGGATTCCAACAGCAGCCAACCAACTGGTGGGGACCCCCACAGCGTCCGTCGATGGAAGTGCAGACGAATCAGTGGAACGAAGAGAACCAACGTCCCTTCCCCGGATTCCCTCCAGTCCCTGTCGTTCAGTTCCAGCAGCAGCAACAGCAGGCTCAGCAGCCACAACAGCCGTGGTATCAGCCATACAATGATAATGTCAACCAGCAACAGCAGCCGTTGAACAACGGAGGACAGCCGGTGTGGCAGCAGAACGACGACTGGATGGCTGCCAAGGCTCAGGAGCACCCGGCGATGCCTTTCCAACCCAACCCGGCCGCTTCTCAGTGGAATGATCAGCCGGCACAGCAACAGAACAACGACTTCAGCGCTCGCATGGACGTCATCTCGGACGACGCCGTCGCTCCATCCACTTCGATTACTGCCAATGGGCCAGCCAAAGAGAAAGTGAAGGCGTGGGTTCAGGCGGCCGACGACCAGCCGTCCGATGAGAACGTCATCTCTCCGGATCCAACTCTCGAGTCGATCGACGACGGAAAGTTCCTGCCCATTCGCTCCGACGACAAGCCCATCGACGCCGCCGACGCTCACCTCTTCCAGATCGACGATCCGTCCAGCTTCAAGCGCTAATTTCATGCCCTTTCCCGTCCCCTCCCATTGTAAATTATTTGAAGAAGAAGCAGAGGAACACTTCTAGTGTGGTGTCCTCTCCGACGCGTAGGCGCTTGTGCCCGAGATCTCCACAGATTCTTTTTCCCCCCACACACCCACCCGCACTTATCGTTTCTCACAGCACCCATTCACTCCCGATGCACTCGCGACTGCTCGTTCATTTTAATAAACTGTTTATCGATTGATCAACGCAACATTCCGCTATTCGAGTTAGTTCTTCGTAGTCGCCGCCGGCTGCTGCTCTTTCTCCGTCTCCGATTCCTTCTTTTTCACCTCCCAGTCGTACGGAGCATCGATTTGATATCCCTGATTCGTGCACGCCTCCTCGAGGGTTTTGTAGATGTACTGGTAGTCGAGACGGTCCTGATAGGCCCTCGCGTCGATGTACTCGAGGATTCTGCACAGTTCGGTCGTGTTCTTCAGGTTTCCGTAGATCAGACTTTTCGTCTTGCGACCCTCTTCCTTATACTTCAGCACTTCCGCCTTATCGGTGCACTTTCTCCACGGAAGGCCACCGACAAGAACCAGATCGATGAGGAGGTAGAACCAGCTCTCGCAGTCGTCCTTCGGTCCCATCTCCGTATTCTTGTGGCAGGCGAGCGAAGCGAAACGGACGGTTCCCTTAAATTGGTTTAATTGCGAGATCCGTTTGGATCGCCTTACCTTGAATCCAACAGTACATCTCGGTGTCTTCACTTCGTTCTTAGTATTCATGAACTTTCGAGCGATTCCAAAGTCGAGAATGTAGATGAGATGCTTCTTGTCCTCGAGTCCACACGCATAGTTCTGTGGCTTCAGGTCTCGATGGATGAATCCGTGTTTGTGCAGTTCTTCGACCGCTTCCAGACACTGACTAGACACCCCGAGCCCTGTTGCATAAGAGAACACCTTCTCGGGACGTTCGTTCTTCAAATCGGCCAAACTCTTTCCGACGAGTTGCATTACGAGGAAGAAGTATCCCTCCTTCTCTTTCTTTCCGCGGTCTATTATCTCCGTAAAATGCTTTCCGGTTCCGGCCAATTTCAGAATGGCGATCTCCATTTTGAGTTTCGAATGCTTGCGTTTCTCGATTTTTCGCTCAATTTTCATCGCGTACTGATTGCTGGAGGCCTTATCCTTTACCAAGTACACCGCACCGAATCCTCCCTCACCGAGGAGACGGACAATTGTGTAAGCGGCCTTTGAACTAGTCACTTCAGTTCCCTGAACCATTCTTTATTCTCTTAAATTTCCATGAAAACTGACCGCCTTGAAGTTAAATTCATCGTCCTCTTCGTCCGACATTTTTAGATTTTATTGAGAATTGAATTGAAAAATTCTCTAATGTTTACATTTTAGAGCAAAAATGACAACTCGTGTCACGCGACTTCGAACTTCTTTGAAATTTTTCTACAGAAATTCCGCCGCTTCAATCATAGTTCGCCAGTTCTTACAGTTAGAACTGTTTTCCTGATACTTAGGTAAATATATAAATTAGGAGTTCTATTGATATCTTTCATATCGAGATCTTAAAAATTGTAACATATTAAAAAGTAAAAGTGGTGCAAGAAATGAACAAACAGTGGGCAACAGTTAGCGAGAATGATTCAAGAATGAAAACAGTCGTGAGAGTATTATTATCCAAGGGTTAGTCGAGTATTCCAAACCGGTCTTGAAGACGATCGCTCAACGGACGTTTCATTTTGAGCGCACCTGCTTTGCGGAGACCACTTAGCTTTGGAGAGTTTACAGATGACGCTGAAAAAAAAGCCAAACTAATTGAACAGTTCCTTGGAAAACATACATTTGTCGGTGTTTGTCTTGAAGTTGTTCGATGATGCTCCAAGTTTTTTGCGCGCTCCGGCAACCAATGGAGAGAACGTAGACCCAAGTCTGTGCTTCGAATATATCGATCCATTCTCGTTCATACTTGGGCGCTTCTTTGGCGAAGAATACTGTTTCAGTAGTTTTGGCGAGATTGAGTCCGAGGAAACCGCAGACATTGTACGAATCATGTCGATAGAGTTTCCAGAACTCTGAAACCCTATTATATGTTTCTTAAGTTACACTTTGGAACTCACCGCAGCTCGCATAGTTCGAACGCGAGGCGACATGTCCTGATCACCGGATATCGACCGTCTTGTTGGCGGTCGCCCATCGTCTCGAGGCCAGATGTCATCAGTAGTAGAGGAAGTTGAACTCGAGCTGTTCAGACGGACTCGCTTCTCAGGAGATAAGGTCAACTGCTCCTTCATCATCTCATCCAGAGCCTCCACCTGAAAGTGAAGTTCCCAACACTTTTATAAATAAACGATAGGAAAAACATTCTTCTCCGCTCTTCTTTTCGTTGCGCGGGCAGTAACCCCCGGGAATTTGAATCGATCATCGAGGCTGCCAAACTGAAAGAAAAACCATATTTATCAAAAACCTTTGAAACTTACGTACCTCGCTTGATGTAGAGGTGTAGCCTGATGATTCGGAAACGTCTTGCGGCTGAGACATCCGATTTTCCCAATTTCGAGTATTATGTTTCGAAAAACTGCAAATTAAGAAAATTAGAAGCGAAATTCGAAAAAAAACTGAAAAATTAATACGAAACTGAAAAAAATCATGCCAGTGGGCGAGCGAACAATGGAAATAGGTTACGTAGTGGGGTACTGTAGCTTTACTTTTTTCGTGTCGAGACCAACAACAAGAAACACAGTGATGCGCCTTTGAATTACTCATTTAGAAAACTTCATTTTGTTGCAAATTTGGGAATTAGTTTTGAAAAAAGGCGGACATTTTTCAAAAGACTTATGAGAAATAAGTTTTCCAAGTTCTCGTGATTATGTATCAACCCATCTTAAAGTTTTTTTTTCTAGCTCACAAATAAATTCATAAATCAGTTTATTTCACATACAGTATAACTGAAATGTACAAATTGAATGTCAAAGTTTACGCCCTTTGACGAGGCAGACAACCGAGAAGCTTGGAAGCCTTCTGCATTCCTTCGCGCATCCCAGTGAGAGTGGAGAGTGTGGTCGCACTTGGCTTCTTGCCAATGACACCTTTGTCTCTCATTTCCAGACATGATTCGAGATCTTCGCAAACGTCGTCCGACAGTTCGTTCAGCACTCTTCGCATTTCTCTCTGAAAATCAAATCGTTTCAATCGTTTCTCTTGCATCTCTTACGTGACACTTTGTGTAGTGTAGAAGCCAATCGATTCTCTCATCGCAAATCGTCGATCTGTCCACATTGAAACGGAGCAGTCTCTCGACGTCGCCCATCTCAACATCCAAATAGTAGATGTAAACGCGAATCTTCGTTCGCAACTCTTTCAGCAGTTCATCCGCACTCTCGTACAACCGATTCGCGTCGTTCGCAAAGTCCGAAACGAGATCTACTATCAGCGAAAGCTGTAAAACGCGGAACGTAAGTGCACTTAAAAGTGGGCATGTAGTCAATTAATATCATTTCATTCTTTCCGTCTCACTGACCTTTTTGCAGAGATCCGATTCTGTGATGGAGATTTCGCGACGAGAGACGATGCGTTCGTGGAGCGACGGAGTCGGTGGTTCAGACGGTTTCTGAAGTGGCAACGGGATGTCTCCGTTTTGAGACCACTCGTCGGCGACCAAAGTGTTGCACGAGCGTCTGTCCTCCTGGAAGAAAAAGAAGTTTCAGAAAAGAAAAAAGACAGCAATACGGATCATTCTATTGAAGGCTGGCACTGTGCCAAGTGCTCTGAACGAAAATAAAATCAGCGAAACGCGTAGAAGGTCCTAGTGGTTCGACGCTTCCAATTGGCTCACCTGTGAGTAGTCGACAGAAGGCAGTGAGACTTCCGAGTGATGATGGGAGACGAAAGAGGTCTGCGAAGGACTCTCCGCTCTGTACAACGTCGTTTCTCCCAATCTACGGATCATTTCGTCTGAAACACCCATGAATGCGACAAAAAACAAAGAGAAAGAGGCGGAAAAACACGAGAGGGGCGCACCGAACAGTTGCGATATAAATCTACGAGTGACCTTATTTTGAAGTGACAAAACGAAACGGGCGGCCGCTAATCCACTGGTTTCCCTCTGTTTTTGGGTCATAATCTCATTGGAAAAATTGGTAGGAAAAGGGGAAAAAGCGGGAAGTGTTAGCCTTGTAGCGTCGCGACGCGTCGTCGTCGTTGGCGGCGCGGACGGACACAATAAAAATCTCGTTCCGCATGCCGCTTATCAATTTAGATATTTCTTTTCGTCCGCCTCCTCTCCCGCGAGAACCGGCGCTATTGTTAGCCCTATCCAGAGAATAAATTGAAATTGAT
Source organism: Caenorhabditis macrosperma (assembly GCA_963932285.1). Lineage (NCBI taxonomy): Eukaryota > Metazoa > Nematoda > Chromadorea > Rhabditida > Rhabditidae > Caenorhabditis > Caenorhabditis macrosperma. The sequence continues at coordinate 8,694,972 of OZ010621.1, read as the reverse complement.
GAGTGATGCTTTGAATAGCTGAATACGAGTGTAGAGATACATTCACTGTTTCATTATTAAAAAGACACGGGGAGAATAGAAACACTCTGACTTAGAAATTAATAAAAGGGATTGATTATTCACAACTCGTAAGGGGTGGGGAGGGGTGGATGGGCGGGGAGGGGGAAAACATCTTCTACAGGTTGCTTGACGCAAGGAAACAGATTATGCTTGTGTTCCGGAGTCGTACACATGTTGTTGGTGTCTCAGTTGGTCCCATTGCTGATAGAGTGTTGGTCGATGATGAGCGAATGACCCGCCTGGAATGAAGTCGGTGGCATCGTGGAGTGCATCTGAAAATTCACGTCTCTTTTAGATGATTTAGGAATTCGCGGATTGTTTTGGTTAGAGAGTTTGTGCACTTGCAGTCAAACGCGCCCCACTGGACAGGATGTTCCATCCAGCAGAGCGCACTTGCACCCTCACCAACCTCTTTTCCGTTCGCCGCCAGAATCTCGTTTGTTGCGTTGCTCTCCACTGGTTTTCGGGCAGGCGACGTAGCGTCTTCGTTTTGCGCATGCATTTTCCGCAACCTAGAATGAACGAAGGCTGAATGCAAGGACAGGCAGTTTCCGATGCGATGCTCGGATGCACTTGTGATGGGAAACAAGGAGATAACGAGCCACTAGCACTAATAGTTCACGAACGATACGAACATAACGATACTTATATATATGTATAGAGATGACTTACGACGAGCTGCGAATGACCGTCTTCTATTAACGTACTGAACAAAATTCAATTACAATTCATCCCGTTCATGGCAATCAAATTGCAATTTCGTCGATTCTCTCTCGTGGGAAAACTCACTTGTTTCGGCTCTGTCGCATAAAGTTCTGAATCTTTCGGGCGGCCGCCTGTCTCTTTCGGTGTCTGTATCGGTAGGCGACCTGGATGGTGGTGGCGGCCCGCTCGCGGAGATCAAAGTTCGTCTTCGGCACCTGAATGCAGATCGACTGTCCGTCGAGAGTCGGGTGCTCTGGGACGCTGGCGATCACCGACTCAACGGCTCCTTCCTTGTCGTCACGCTGGAACGGAGGATTCAGAAGTCATTGGGAGAGAACGCTCTCACCTTCTTCATGCGGAAGTGCTTCTGGACAACGATGGCAGCGTTGTGGAGTTTCTTGAAGTAGCAGAACTGTTTGTATCTCCGGTAGCATCCCTGGATCTTGAGAGCCGCGCGACGTTCGATATCCTCCTGACGGCGGGTGGTGCTGCGGGCACGGTACTCTCGGTAGGCACGCTGGATCACCATCGCCGCTTCGTACACGTCACGCTGTTCATCATCTGGAAAGAGTGTCGTTAAAAGTGATTGATATCAATGGGCTCCCATTCCCCCGCTGCTCCTCTCACTTCCCCTTACCACAGAATCCCCGATACAACAAGTGATCGTCAGCGTCGAGAGCGGACCGTTTCGGGTTCAATCGAGAGAACACCATTATTAAAATCAAGTGTTTCAGTCGCCAAGAGAGCTCGATTCAGAGCACGGTCCTACGCAATGAGGGCTGGAAGGGATGAAGTTCAAACGAGAAAACGAGGGAAGAGAGAGAGAGAGCAAGAGAGCAGAACGAAGTGCGGATCGAATGGTTTGGACGGCGGCTCATTGGGGCTCGGAAGTTAGTTTGCTCTCGTGAGGGCGGGGCTTCCGAGAGGGTCGGAGGGGAGAAAACGGCTGCCTGCGGGTTTGAAAGTTGGCGGACGGCCAGGGAGGGAGTGACCACGACTGTCGATGGAAATATGCTAACACAGTAATCGGTTTGTTTTCATCGGAGGAGCATGGAATGATACGAGTACTCGTACACAGCCTCTAGAACTTTGGAAATGCATTCCTCTCCGATCAAATGATTGCACTTTTGCACACGACATCGTAAAGCCATAAACGCGGAATAGATAAGCCAGAGAGTGACACGGTGGGCCACGGTCGCAAGTTCGGAATTCCTGAGAACGAAACTGAGACGAGTCTCGCTCGCAGAACGACAATTGCTCGCCGCGATTGACGTCAGCGGATGGGGGTTCAGTCGTCCTCGCGACCAGGGGCCAGCAGTCGGCAGAAGGAGAAGAGCAGGCGGAGCAGATGACCCTCTCCTCAAAGATGGATTCAAGCGGATCGGCGGCGGGAGGGAGGTCGATGATCCGGGGAGATCTCGTGCGGGGGTGTGCGTAAGTTTGTCTTGTACTTGTCTCTCAAAGTAGCCACCGCGCCAAAAGCTTCTGTTTCTCTTGCACAGTGACAAAAATAAACACGGTTCTCGGGGGTGTCTCGAGAGCGTTTTGCACATCTTGTGGTGCTTTGCAGAAGACAGATATGCGAAACGCGTCGTTAAAAGCTATAAATCTGGCACCGGCACATGACCAATTGACACTCTCTCTTATCAGTTTCCGAGTTTTCGAGAGCATGAAAAGTCATAACAAATGTTCAAACACCAGCACTATTCGACGGAATGATAGTGATCTACTCTAGTTGGTCGCAGGAGTTTCGAGTTGTTAAGCGGTTTAGGGTGGTCGTTCCGGGTCAAAATTTGAATTGGATTAGAAATGAGCGACTGGAAGGGAGAAGGCGGTGGGCGAGTGTGACTTCTTCTCACGTAGTAACCTTGATTTTACAGCTACGGAGGCGGATTCACACCTGGATCACATCAACAATAACGGCAAAAAGGAGGCACAAAGGTGCAAACAACGAGGTGGAAGAGGGAGGCAAGGAGACGAAATTCCAGAGTAATCCGAGCTTTCTTCCGAGACAACAGATACGAAAAGTTGCGGAGCGAGGGGGCAGCCAGGTCGACTGATCGGCTAGACGGTCTTCTATCTCGAATTGTTCAAGTGTTCGATTGACGTCAATCGTCGGCCCGTTTCGGGAGACTTCTCAAGTGAGAGCCCCCGCCGATCGGCGAAACAATGCGAGAGACAGAGGGTTTGCAAACGAATTGTGAGATCCGCAGATATGAAGAGAGCGAGAGAGGAGAGGGACTGTGACCCTTCGATTCCCACGGAAATAGTCAGCTGCATTCGAAAAAAGAAGTACTCAAGGTGGAGTTGTGACGTCACGGGCATCCCGTGTCGTTTCCGACCGCACATATCTTCTTTTTCTCCGTTTCCCCCCGTGGGATTCATGTGAGAGCAGCTGCAGCAGCAGAGAAGGAACACTTCTTACCGTTGTACTTGAGATTCGCCAATCTCTGCTGAATTGGGTCGATGCAGCTGTCGACGTGGATTGTGAAGAATTCGCCAAGGTCTCTGAAAAGTATCCAGTGAGTGACTGTTCCCTTCGGTAGATCATTTCTCGTGTTCGAGTGGGTACAAAAGTGTTCAAAAAAGCATTCTCCTCGAGTTCAAAAACCAAAACCTATGTGGATCTCCCTCCCAAACATACTTGTCGAAATCCAGCGTATCGCTTTCGAACGTGTTTGCTCTTGTCGACGACGAGGCGAATGAACGATCGTCGAAAAACTGAAACTGATCAGAAATAGAGCGCTGAGACTACACTCTTGTCCACTTGGAAATCGGAGAAAAAAGTGAACAAGTGGAAAAGATGACAACGAAAAACGAAGAGGTACTCACATTGCAGTTCGTTGCGAACAACTGCGCACAGCGGCTTGTTTCGGTGGTTTCGGCCGAACGGGGACCGGCGAATCTGCAGAAAAGAGAGTGAGATGAGAGCTCATTGGGGCTAACTCACTCGTTCCTCGCAGCCGCATCCGCGGTCATCATCTCGATGAACTCATCTGTCATGTTTCCGGGCGAGTCGACTGACATCGAACTGCTCGCCTGATAACCCATTGAATCCATTCCCCGGAGGTAGTTGAAGTCTTCTTCGTCCGGAAACGTGGACACTTCCGAGTTTCTCTTGATCCTGTCCGGCAGAGCATCTATGATTTGTCTCGCCAGATCCGCCATTCGTGCTCGCGCATTCGGTGTCACTACTATTCCAGGACTGGTGACTGCGCGGAACAGTCGCGCCATTTTGGGAGAGTCCGGAACGTGAACATCAGTGTCCATGGATATCGCCACGTGCAGTGGTCCTTGTTCACTGGCATCGCAGCAAGATTCGCAGTCTTCGTCGCATTCTCGCGAGGTACTCGGCAGCAACATCGCTGGCACCTCGTACAGTTCTGACATGATCGAATAGCTCGACGTCGCTTCTCTCATGACGTCGTCCTGCTCTGCGATGGGCGTTCTTGAAATCTTCTCACTGAGCAGGTTGTCGCTGGTGAACGTTTTCCCATTCGTCATCACCCACAGCTCCGTGGCGTTCACTCGTTCCTCCTCGTTGTCTGAAAGACATTCGTCTCGCTTTCCGATGACTGGAACCCAATAAAACTCACTCTTATCACTGAGCATGCCAATCGCGTTGTCTGGTGCCACCTCGGGCGGAGTCTTGCCCCTGTCATCGAGAACATCGATGGTGGTCGGAAAGAGAGACATGATGAGACGGGCGGTGCGGGAGGAAGAGTGTCTGCACGCGTAGTGAAGCGGAGTCGATCCATCGTTGTCTCGGGCGAAGATGTCCAGTTCTCGACACGACGGAACCTTCCGACTCAGATCGATGAGTGCTTCGAAGAGACGATCGTAGTCGAAAAGAGCAACAAGGTGCAAGACTGTTTTCGATGGGAACTGCGCAGATCCATTGAGCAGTTCACTCTGATACGCGGATCCTCGGGACGATATCTCAACGTCTATCTGCTGAACGAGACTCGTCAGAAGACTCTCCATACACGAAGACGAGGGAATGTTTTCGACGACAGAGTACACGTTGAACGCGCACGCCATGATCCTAATCTTCTCGAAGATCTGCACCAATTTGTCATCCGTCTCTCTCTGCTCGTGCTCAGCTGGCGGCTCATACGTGAAGTCGGCGGTTGTTGACACCGGCTGAAATGAGAGAATTGGCCGCTTGTTTTCGGCTTATTCTATTGCTGTTTTGCCGCGTTTTGCCCCGTTTTACTGCCTACCTGTCCATTGCAAAACACGCGCACTTGCACCACTTCGGGCTTCAGCGACGGAGGCACGATGCACGAGAGCACGCCGGGAGCTATGAGCGAGGCAGTCATCATGCGACCACGGCCGAACGAGATCTTGTATTCGTGACCCTTCATGTACCATTTGCCGATGAGCAACACTTTCTGACCGCCCTTCAAAGGGGATGTGCTCGGAGACATCTCGACGATGGAAGTGAGGGAGGAGGAGATGGCCGATGATGTCGATGGGGTGGCAGGTGGACCCATCGGGGATTCCAGAGACGCGTTCGTTATCTTCATTTTCTCTGCGAACGCGGACGCGGGAGTCGATCCATTCGTGGAGGATCTGACTGACGGTTGCTGGTAGGGAGAGTCCTGTTCGTAGTTCATCGGTCGATAGTCAGCGTCTCCCGATGGCGATCTGCTCTCCATTCCCGGATGCACTGGACGCGATTCATGCGGAAAGAAGTTACCCATCACAGGTATTTTGTCGGTCGAGGAGCCGTTGCATCCGAAGCGTTTCAGCATTGTTCCTGAATCAGAAGACCCCGTTTTGCATTCTCCTCAGAAACAACTAACCGATATGATTCGCATCGATCTCACTGTTCGCCGATGGCTGGCGTCTGAGTGCCACGGAAGAGAGACCTTTCCGGAAGGCAGAACTACACGAATTCCTCCGCTCCAGGTGCATTTCCCGGCTCGTCGGTGTCACTGATCCTTGAGGAACTGGAGAATCTGGCAACACGAATCCCTTCCTTCTCAGGTGCTCCGCGACGGTATGCGCCAATCTATGCACCGATTCGATGGTGTTGTGCACAGCCGAGTCTGAAAAGAAACGTTTAAGCCTGAATTGGATTGCGTGTTACTCACAGATACAGCTGAGTTGCTCGACGAGCTGCTGAACGGATACCATCGCGTTGTTGGCCTTAATGGACCTGGCGATCTCTTCGGCCGTCTCTTCAAACGACGAACTCTCATTCTGCTTGTTCAGGTAGTGAACGAGTACATGAGAACCCTGAACTCGACAATCGGATGGGAAATGGAAAAAGTGTCACTCACGCCGGGAAGAAAGTAGGTTCTTCGATGGAAAGTGGGCACAATCGCCGAGTGAATGTACCTCGCCTCGATCTTCTGCTCTCCCTTCACCTTCAGTTTCGCATGATCTTCCCGCGTGTTTCGGCCGCCACGACGGCTCTGCCAGATGTATCCGTCGTTTTTGAACCACGAACCGTCCATTCGGCGGTACAAAAATCGAGAACTGAAAGAGACAAGTAGCCACTTTCCAGATTTCAAACAAAAAGTTCCAAAATATGCTCTTCAACAGAAATACGTTCCTCTTTCTTTCTTTTCATTTTTCGATTATCAAATGTTCGTAAATACTTGAATACTTACCCAGAACACGGAGGTCTGACTGGAACTTGGCCGGTGATACATCTCGAATTCGGATCCGCTTCCACTGCTAACAACGTCTCGAGGATCTCCTGTAAACTTCCCTTCCTCAGTCAGTCTTTCTATTCAAGAGACTCACCTCATTCTTATTCCAGTCGTTTTTGTAAACCTCCCAGTACTGTACCGCCTGTGGTTGCGGAGCATTGGGAGACAGTTGGAGATGCTCTCCGGCTGGATGTAACTGAAATTTCCTTCCTGCGCTTGGGAATTTGACTGAAACCGTTCTCACCTGTATGCAAGGAGTATAAAATTCTGAATCGGATGGGGGAGGAGGTTGCATTAGGACGCAGTCGGAACGACTGGTCTCGATGCGACGGCGATGATGATGATGGTGATGATGATGATGGAAGAGAGCGTCGTCGTCGTCGGGGGCTTGGCCTGAATTATGCATTACTTTATCGAGAAGAGCAACGGCGAAAGAGTTGAAAAACGTGCAAAAAGGGACACGTGATGAACGAGGCGGTGATGGGGCACGGTTCGTCATGTCGGTGACGATGATCCGGAGGGGATTATGCAAAAATGGAAACCGGCAGGATTTCAGTTGTTTTCACACACACACCGTGGTATGCATGGCTTCCAATCCGTGCCCAGTAAGCCGTCTCGGAAGCCACTCAATCGGGGAACGTGACTAGAAGGATACAAAAGTGTTGATTAAATTCTCTCGATTCAAAGATCAACCTTGTTTTGAGGTCCGTCGAGGAACGGCCGCTCCATTGTAAACTTTGTAACTCGAGACGAGTGAATGGCACGGGAGGGGAATGAATAGAGTTCAATTGGGTGCAATTGTTGCGGAGAAATAAAAGAAGATATTTTTATCAGCAAGGTCCAAATGATCAATGCGGGAGCAAAACAACAACAAAAGCATTTAGGGGGCCCGAATATGAGATATAAAACACGATTGCTGCCTCTCATAAAACGTCGAGTGTTATTGCCGTGACAAGGAAGCAAGCATGCTTGATTCAATGATGAAAAAAGGACTCTCGAGAGAGAGAGGAGAGAAAACGAGAGGGAAAAGGCCGGGAGGGAGCCGGAGCAGAAGGCCTGAGCTCTCCGTATAATAGCGAAGGAGGCTCCGGTGTGTGACCACCGAGAGACCCAGACACGCAGACGGAGCACGCGAGAGAGAGCCGAAGAGCCGAGAGCGAGAGCAGTCGAGAGGAGTGGAAGCACAGAGACTGCTGCCAATCGGCTGTCTATATCGAATTGGCACTAAGCTCTCTCCCTCCTCGTCTTCTGCACCAGAATTGAAGATCGAGAAGCCGAGCCGTCGTGCGGCACAATGAAACATTTTCAATTTCCTTTTTTTCAACCTAGCCAGTCACCGACAAACAACCTACCCGGCCTCACGCGCGTGCCCCGGCAAAAACTAATCAACAATGAATGTGTGCCCCGGAGGACGACGGCTCAGTTGCCTTCTGAATTTCACAACGACGCGAAAAGAAAAGGAAGGAAAGGGAGCGAAATGTCGAGGGAGAGCTGTTTACTGGAAGAAGAAGACACCAGATTGCGCTCCCTGGAGAACAATCAAATATCTGTCCGTGAGGCACAAAAACGTGCGAAAGGAGTGAGAGACGGCGGAGACGACAGACAACTGATAAAGGAGACGGTCGACGAACTGTTCAGCGGAGCGCACTTTCCCTGTCCGTCAAGGTCTCGCGAACTGTGCGGGGAGGGGATTCCGAGGGGGCGAGAGTTCACATGACAGCGGTTTGGTCGACAAATCCAGTGAAGAGATGGTGGAAAACAACCCACTTTTTGGTGTTTTCCCCTTGGAGCATCGAGGGCAAAAGTGCTCATTAGTCGGGCGGTGGGAGGATTCTACTTTGAGGTGTGGACTCGTATAAATCAGAGATTGGAACAGGAAAAGAGAGAAAAAGAGAAAGAGAGAGAGAGAGAGAGAGGGAGAGAGAGAGAGAGAGAGAGAGAGAGAGAGAGAGAGAGAGAGAGAGAGAAAGTGGTACAACTGATGTCTCTGATAGTGAGGGGGATAACAGATATTATAATCCCAGAGGTTGATTATTATAATCCCTAAAGGTTCCCAGATATACGAACCGTTTGTTTTTTATTGGAGTATTTGTTGGAACAGCTCCAGTAGTCGTTCATGTCGGATTCCGACAGGTGGCAACTGGCTGCCAGTTCACAAGAACCGCTCAGCATCCAATCTGTTCAAGTCAACTTCAGATGTCGAACGGAGGACTTTTAGGGGATGTCCGTTGCCGAGAGCTGATAATGATAGTCTTCAAATAGACAGTGAAACGGCTGAATCGGCAACCATCTGCACAATGAACATGGAATAACGAGAAGAGAAATCACACTACAAAACACACATTTCGAAAATTGATAGTTTCAGTAGCAATCAGCAGAAACAGAAGTCTCAGGGGAATTGAAGTCAACGGTGTAAGATCAGAACGACAAGAAGAAGAAGAAGAAGAAGAAGAAGAAGAAGAAGAAGTGCTCAATGGTCGGATGAAAAATGTATAACGAATGTAGTGGGAGAATTCCGATATTCATACGAAAAATTGTGGTCCGCACCTCAAGTACTCTCTAGTTTGCCTTCTGATCGTCACTAAATTGCTTTCAGAATACATGTACAAGTGGAGCGGAAAGACGCATTCCAGGAAGAATGGAAGACGGACTGACTGAAAGCGGGGGAACGATGTTTGCCGTTGTCGTCGTCGACTGGCTGACAAAACCTTATTTCAGAAGAAGAGGACAAGAGAGAGAGAGTGGAAGAGAGAGAGTGTGTTCTGTCAAAAACATACATGAATATTTTGGGCGAGTCCCTCCCCCTCTCAGAAGAAGGAGAAAGGTTGTTGGTTGTTCGGCTGACTGGCAGAAAAGAAGAGATAAAGGGAAGCCTCATAACCATCGGAAGACACGGACACTCGACCACAAATAGACTCGAATCTGTGGTTCTGGCTTTACTGAATAACACATGCATACACACAGAAATAATAATAATAATAATATCTGAATAGAGAGCGCTTTATATATTTTTCGGGAGAATGCCTTCCGCCGGACGGAGAGAGCGGGGACATATGCAAATCCGATGACAAACAGATGAGATTTCGATGAGAAGAAGCGGGCCGATCGGAAGACAAGTTACCGCAAACTCGATGAGATTACATTCAAACGATTCTTGCGAATGTGTGACTGATCAGTTACAGATGTCAGGTTCCATCTCTCGGCACATTTGAATGCATGACTTGGTTTCTATCTATCTACCATCTTTGCAAATCCTTTTAAAAGAACGTCTCGCCGTTGCCAATTGTCTCGACTTTGCAGCAGAAATCGGAGCGTTTCGATGAGGTCTCGGTGTGTCCAATGAGACTTTCTCTCTCTCTCATAGTTTCAATATCTCATTCATTGCTCGGAAGAGAGAGAGAGATTGTTCTGGAAGGCACGATTCCCTTGTGTCCGGGGGCTGTTCACTAATCCATCCTCGAATCTAGCGTCTGTGTCCCTATACTCCACCATCTTTCGTATCCTTGTAGCTTCACCGACTCTTCTGACAACAATTCAAAGATACACTACAATTATCAGACTATATCGATACGAGAAGTCTGCTTTCCAGAAGACCACCTGGTCCCGTAACTATGACCCTCATTGCGAACTTTTTGTCACTTTCTCCCGTCATTCCTCCTCCTCTTCCTCCTCCTCCTCCTTTCGTTCCACATTGGCTTATCTTGCCTCGTTTTCTCCGTGTCGCTCGTCTCTCCGATTACTCTGCTTTCGGAAGCACTATTCTTCGATCGTACCTCACTCGATGACACAATTCTTCCCCCTCCTCCGTCTCCTTTGCCCCCCACTTCGCATTCGATGTCCGATCGCGATCCGATGCTTCTGAACTCTCCCTCTCCCGCTCTCTCAATGCCATCTCCCTGCCCATTAACCTTTTTTGATAGCCCTCTCTTATATCATCCACAGATTGCCGATTCCGAATGTTTCTCAATCCAAGGAACATTCACTCCTCCACAGCCAGACACCCTCCGTCTTAAAAATAGCAAATCGTGCCCGATTACCCATTTTATCCGCAGAAAGCGTTTCCCAGAAACATGCGAACCGGTCGTACTTTTACTTATTGATCCTTCGCAGCCTAACTCGCTTCTTGATGTGTTTTCGTTTCTCCCACCCCGCACTCAAATAAATCGTACCTTCCAGTCTCCTATGCATAAATGTCGCTGAAAAACGCCGTCTTCGCGTGTCTTGCCGTCTCGTTCCTCTACATTCGGTTCATGAAAACGCTGAATGTTGATAATTACACGGTTCGTTCGCCAGTCTGCCCTTGCCCCTCTGACGCAGCTGTTTCAGACAACATACATCTTTCTTTTCGTGCTCTCCGTCTCCTACGTCTTCTACGAATTGGACTACAAGCGACGAAGACTTCCAAGGGGACCGACGCCGTGGCTCGTCGCCGGAAATGTGCCTTGTTTCGCGAGGGGTGGGTAGATGGAGACGGATGACGTCATCTGTTCTCTCTGTTTTCAGCCAAGAGTGTCGATGATCTGTTTCAATCGTGGAAACGAGATTTCGGCGGAATTTTCACAGTTTGGATAGGTCCGATTCCTCTTGTGATGGTGAGTCATTCAGAGATTTCGCGAAGCGATTAGATCATTTTTTGTTCTCGTTTCACTTCCTCAAGAGCTCGTTCCAACTCGAACGCTTTTCTTTTTGCTTTCAGGTATCAGATCTGCCGACGATCAAAAAATACTTCATCCAACACGCCGACGCCTTCTCCAACCGATGGCGGAACTTCGTGACCGATTCGATTATGGGTAAGTGAGGGGGCATGGAGGGGGCCTTCTTCGCGCCTTCACTCCTCCACGCACGCACATGTGGACGATTAAAATAATGACCAAGGCGGCGAGAGATGACTATAATTGAGTGCGAGTTCCGTTTTGAGATGGAAAAATGTTGTGTATTGGCGCTTGTTATAACGCCCGAGTGGCCGGCAAATGCCTCAACGACTCGTTTTTTATTCCAGAGGGCTCCAATGGAATCGTCCAGATCGACGGCGACAAGTGGAGGGAGCAACGGAGGTTCGCGTTGCACACACTCAGGGACTTTGGAGTGGGGAGGCCTCTGATGGAGGAGATGATTACGATGGAGGTGAGGAATCTGGAGAGGGAGATGGGAGAACGTCATCGTTTCAGGTGACAACACTTATGAACCACATGGAGAAGACGTGCGGGTTCGAGGGAAAGGAGATGCGGTTGTGTCCCTCGATAGCCGTCTGTGTGGGGAACATCATCAACAACATGCTGTTCGGAATCCGTTTCAATCAGGACAACTCTTATATGCACCGATTGCACAGTCTTCTCGATGACCAGTCGCATACTGTCATGCAGCCTATAATGGGAGCCTATATCGCATTCCCGATCACTTCAAAGATACCTGTAATCAATGGAAAATGGAACAGATTGATGGGAATCAAAAAGGAGTTGCTCGGGTTTCTGGAGACACAGATTCAGGAGCATCGGGACTCGTGGAGGGAGGAAATGGTGGAGCAAGAGCCAGAAGATCTCACGTTTGCATACATGATAGAAGTGGAGAAGAGGAAGAGGAACGGAGAAGACATTGGCTTCTTCGAGTAGGTTCTGAATAGAAAGTCGTGTGTTCATCGTCCGTTTTCCAGTGACCAACAGCTCAAAATGCTTCTTCTCGACCTGTTCTTCGCCGGGATGGAGACCACAGTGACCACATTGAAGTGGGCGTTCCTGCTGATGGCCAAGAACAAAGAGGTTCAAGAGAAAGTGCAAGCAGAGTTAGATAGCATCGGACAGCCGACGATCGAGATTCAACACCGAACGAAACTACCGTACACGCAGGCGACGATCAACGAAATCCAGAGAGTGGCCAACATTCTGCCGATCAACTTGTTGAGGACAGTAGCAGAAGACATCCAAATCGACGGACACAGCTTCCACAAGGGCGATTTGATCATTCCCCAGATCTCGATTCTCATGAACGACCCCGAGATTTTTGAAGATCCACACGTCTTCAACCCGTCTCGCTTCCTCGACGCAGACAACAATGTGAAGAGGATAGACGAGTTTCTTCCGTTTTCCATCGGTAGGAGGCAGTGTTTGGGCGAGTCATTGGCACGTGCCGAGCTGTATCTCGTGTTCGCGAACCTCGTGAAAAACTTCAATTTCGATGTATCTCAGGACGTGTCTACGGAGGTTTTCAACCGACTCTGTAATCATTCAAACTATTTTTCTTCTTCCAGAGGATAATCGGACTAACCGTATCTCCAGCCGACTACGCGTGCAATGTGTCCAGACGGGGATGCGATCAGAACAGAAACGTTCTCGTCTAGATAAGGTTCTGAGTTCTTTCACTCTCATTTCTGTATATATATCTATCTCGATAAATCCTGTGATTGATAGTTATTTTCCGTTGATTCCCTCGACGAAAAGAAGGGCAAATCGATGCGAGACGACTGCTGTCTCGGCTGCTTTACAACGCGTCGTCTCGTGAGAGCTGCGGCCGAGAATACCTGAAGAAGAAGAGACGAAAGAGGATTTTAGGAAGTGACAGTGATTTACGGTCGGCCCATGGGCGTCTGGCGAGGGTGATAAACGAGCGAAATCGTGGGGATGAGTTGTAAAGGAAACAGACGGGCGCACCACATTTATAACAGTGCATGACTTTTGGCAACGCGTTGTTTATGGCTCGGCAGAGTTGCGCAGAGCAAGGAAGAAGGCGAACAACTGGCCAACGGTTATGACAAATGACTGTGAGACACAGGAACTGTGGGGCCGAACGAATGGTACTCAGTGGCACGGTGAGTGGCTCCTTCTCCCCCTTCCTCCCTCCCTTCGCTCTCTTCTTGACCGAATTACCCAATAACTCGGGTAAGTTTAACACCTATCAAGCCGCCGACAATACACTCGGATACACCAGGTAACTCTCCGATCGGTTCCTCCTTTTACATCACTTCAAAGAGTTCCGCCGCGCGCGCGAATTGCGGAACGGGTCTGCCGGTCGGAGAGCCGGTCTGTCGGGGGGCCGTGTTGCGCAAAGCTCCCGACCGACTGACGTCTTCTTTTACGGACGGACCGCTGTTTGTGTTACAGTGAGTGCTCGTGTTGGCTGCTCTGCGATTCGGGCCGTTCGAGGGAAACAATCGTGCAAAACCAAAGATATGAACATGCAATCCAATCTAGGAATGTTTTTATCTCTCCTATTCATTTGTTAACTTTCGGAAATTATCTTTTGGAGAACGTTACGGGAAACAGGAACCACGTGTATTCTGGGAGAGAGTTTATCGCAATAGTTAATGTTCTTGCCCACAGTTCTCGCTTCAAATTACATAATCTAGGCATTTTAAAGTTTTTCGAAACGAAATATTAGTATAGCGAACCCATCAGTTGAAAGAGAAAAAGAGCATGAAACTGATATGTGTGCTTCAAAGTATTCAGTGTCATTTCTGAGATCATCGTTGAGCAATTAGTGATCAGAAGACAATCAGAAACCTCTGTGCTATTCATAAATCGGGCAGTTATCGAGAATTTCGAAAGATTCACATCGAAACACTATTCCTCCCCCCCCCCCCCAATTTCTACCCAGAATCCGCTTCTCAACGATTGATCAGAGTGTGTGCCATCGCTTCTCCACTAACGATAAAATCTTGAGAAGCAATTAACGAATCCACTCCGAACCGTCGTAGATTCATCCTCGGAAGCATCTCTTCTCCCGCCTACCGTAGCTGTCTTCCTCTCTCTCAGAAATGGGCGGGGTCTTCCCGAAGACAGTGCTCCGGAGGGGGAGGGACCAGAGAAGAGAGGGTCCCAATGCAGCAATTGTCAGTGTCAGTTGTGCCGGTGCCGGCTCGAAGACGCGCCTGCTCACCTACACAACTGACTCCCCCTCTTTTCCATTACGTTCTATATTTAGGTTTTGTGAGAACTGTAGCCGGAATCGGTTGATTTCATCCACGGATTCGAGTTGCTCGTCGAACGGAGCTTCGAATGCATGTAAATGGTGCATGGTGACCGTGACATTGATCTCGCCCGTCTTCCGAGTCCAAATGTTCAGTGATCGCACAAAAACACACTTCTCACTTCTATTTCTCAACTCTACTTGTGTACCACTAACAACGAATGAGTCATTCCAGAGATGAACACTGAAGCGACAACTCAACCGACGTCTTCCGAGAACTACGAAGGCAACATCTACTACAACCAGAGCCCCCGAGTCCTTCCGACCTCCACCGACATCACCACTTTGACGACGTTCCCGGCGCAACTTGACTACACGAGCTCTCAGTATGACATCTACAGGTGAGAGGGGCACCTCGTAGTTACCTCCCAGTCGTCTGTCACCATCCGCCACTGACCATGGCCATAGGTGACAAATTGCGTATGTCGACCCAGTGGGCGCCAGATGAAAACGAGTATGTCTTTGTTCTGAGCACTGCGCGGCGGCTTGTCTTTATCATGGCGCTGATTTATTTGAGGGGGCGATAGAACTTGGAGCAGCGGATTTATGTGAGAGACGCTACGATCGGAAAGAAGTGTGTGTCATGCGAAAATCAGAATATACTAATTGGGAATGTTTACATAGAAACTTCTAATCCTCAAAAGGGTTATTTGAGTTTATTCGCGCTGCGAAGAGGCAATAAACAGTGAGAAGTGGTGGTGGCATGGGATGGGAGAGAACTGAAATTGGAAGGGGCGAACGAGAATGAGAAGGCAGGGAAGGGGCAGGCGGATGTGACCAGCCGACCTCCAGAAGCGAGAGCGGGTGAAATGAAGCCCCCACGGCACCTGATATAGTTGCAGCAATTGCGCGCCAAACGCGCCGCAACTGACTTGTCTCAGCTGCTCTGCGAGCACCAACTGTGCTGCCAGGAACTGAAACAATTGTCGATTTGCGTGCCCCCCGTTGCCGCCTCGATGGGTTCCCTCCGCTTCGAACATTCTCCCTTTTTTCAGTTCATAACTCATTATTACACACCGCCTCATCCAGATAAGATAGATAGGGTACCGTAATACTTGAAGACAGAAGAGTCCCCTCAGACTTAACGGCAAATTGATGGATTGGATCGGCTCATTGAGCCGGTGAGACATAACGCGTACCTGAGAGAGTGCGAGAGACAGCGCGGTGGATTCCTTTACAAAGCTCACGAGCAGCTGCCGCTAGGTGGATGTCTGCGTCTCTTCGCCTTCCGTTCTCTCTAATCCTTCGTATCAGCTCACTTCTGGCGGTTGAGATGATATCTATACCTCGGGCAGAGTGATGAGAACGAGCCGAAGCTCTCAAAGCCAGGATTAGTAACTTCTCGGTTTTCAGAAACCAGCCGACGTTCTACTACCAACCGTACTCGCAGGCCGCCTCTTCATCCCTCTACGACTTTTCCTCGTTCAACGTCAACTCTCGTCCTCAGGACTTTGTGACCACTGTCGTTGGAGAAGTGAAACCGCTTGCTCTGAAACAGGAGAAAGAGTCGCCGTCCGCCGCCGAGATCCTCATTCAGAGTCAGCGGGAGACACAACAGCAACAGCAGCAGCAGCAGGAACAGATCCAGCATGAGAACGGAACTGCCGCGGTGGCTGATGCGGGAGCTCCGCGCAGAACCAAATGTGAGACAGATTCCAGTTTTGTGAGCCAGGAAATTTCCAGTCGTTCTTTCAGTGGACCGTCGCAAGGCCGCCACGATGCGCGAGAGGAGACGTCTTCGTAAAGTGAACGAGGCGTTCGAAGTGGTCAAACAGAGGACGTGCCCGAATCCGAACCAAAGGCTGCCGAAGGTTGAGATCCTCCGATCGGCAATCGACTACATCAACAGTTTGGAGCGAATGCTGCAGCAGGTCGGAAAGATGACCAAGATCATGGAGCAGAACCAACAGATGCAGGCACAGCATCAGCTCACTGGAGCTCCGCATCACGATTATGTGGTATGCACTCGGATCAATGTCTCTCGAAGACTTCTGTGATTTCAGACGTCGGACCACTTTGCCTCTTCGTTCACTTCCGATGGCATTTACGATGAAGATGACCTGTCGGATACTGATGAAGACAGGGACCACTTGAACAGCAAGCTCAACGGTGAGCACCTTCTTAAGACTAACAAGTTAGTCATTCTCTTTTTTTCCTTTTGTAGTCCAGCTCAATACAGATTGAGCTGAAATCGCAATCTTTCTCTGAAATCAACTCATAAATTCCTTTGTAGCCGTCGATCTGCGTCGTCGAAACTCTTTGGACAGGCTGTCGCGAATAGTAGCGAGCATTCGTAAGTGACGACTGACCTCCATCCGTCTCATATATCATTTCCTTGCAGCCCACGAGGAAGTGATGGCAGACGGCGCTCTCCGATCAGCAAGTGATGCGGATGGAGTGGAGACGAAACTCGAGTTGCTCTGAAACTTTGCTCAACCGCCTACTAACAATCTCTTTCACTTTTCCTATTATCATATTTATTTATTTTTTACATTTAACTCCAACTTGCATAAATTTGAAAGTACAACAAATGGTTCCGTAAACAGTCAGTACTTCGTTTTGTAATTTCTCATGTGCCGCTCCAGAGTGCGAATCTCGTGCTCTATCCTAGCGATTCGACGGCGTCGTTCTTCTTTTTCTGAAAAACAAAGTGCAACAAAATTATATTCTCATCACCTGAATCTTCCTCCGTTCGTTCATTTTCTGCGTTCTTCTTGGACGAGTTAATGGAGAAACTTGCACTGACTTGGCAATTCAGCGATACTTCCGGCAACTTTTTCAGGAACCTGAGCAGAATTTTCGATTTCAATACTCTTAAACTGTGAAAAAACCTTGAAACAAAGTTGATCCGCTTGATGGCATTAGTCGCGACATTCTCCTTGCCACCGATCTGACCCCAGTTGGTCAGTGTTCGGAGAATCGACGATCCGAGCATTTTGGACGGTTGTGCGAAACATCTTGTCCACAAATTCGAGAGTTTTCCCTGGAATTCCATGTATGCAGTTATTTTGAAACTTGTCAGTTGATAGTACCTGGGGAGCATCCGTCACTGCTTTCAAACCGTCGTCGATCGGTTTCAACGGGAGACTCGGGAGGCTAGGCGGCTTTTCCATTTTCTTCAGTCATTGCAAAGTGCGATTGTGAAACAGATTTTGCAGAAGCTTCTTCGAAGACGTCAGTTAAAATCGAATCGCAGAAATTAAAAACAAAAAAACTTCAGTGGGCGTAATTTGAAATGTTGAATCTGCAAACACGCTGGAACTCTCAAATTCGTGGTAAACAAATTACAGTAACCATTGAAAAAGAACCCTTCTGCAAAACTTCAATCGCTGTGCTGTGTGTTATGCTTGACTACAAACCATCATGTAACTCAATTATCAGTCAGAAGTCATAGACGAAGCTTCTTCGCGAAGAGTCTGCTTTTGTCGAAGCGTAAAACGCGATTTGTGAGTGATACACACGCGCACAATCCCTTTGGTCGGTTCTCTCATTCGATTTTCAGCATGCATCCAGCAGTTCCAAGGCCTTCCATTAGTTTGCATCCTCGTTGTTATTCATCTCGCCTTTTCAGCTACAGACCCGCTCCTCCTCATCCTCCTTTTCAGCCGCAATCCGTTCCAGCCCCGGCGGAACCGAAATGTCGAGACGAGTGGATACGGAGAACGAACTGACGATGTCCTCTCCGCCGCGCGGGGCCGCATATTTTCAGCAGAGAGCGAAACCGGCGACGGAGGGGGAAAAGTTGTTTTTGCGGCCAACCGGAATGTGTTTTTCAACACGTTCTGTGCCATTTCAGGAGTGACACGTTCGTGTTTTTCAGTGATGTGGCAGAGGAAAAAGGGATGGAAAGAGAGAAGGCGGAAAGTTTGAAAACGAGGTTTTATGCGAACAACATAAATAAAAGTGCGATTCCTCCCCCTTTTGCTGTCGGTTTAATGGATGGCTTCTGCTGAACTTTTGACGGATTCATGTCGGAACTTCCATGTCTTTGACTACTATATCCATGGTATCAGATCGGACAATTCAATAAACAGTCCGTTCCCCTCTTTCATGTGACCCCATTCCCTCAACAACTCCAGAACTTTGATTGCCACTTGCTCTTCACTAATATTTCAACACGAAACTCGCGGATTAGAGAGAAACGGATTAAAACTCGCTCGCTGCTATCCACCAGTCAGTCCCTCTTTTCTCCGGCTCTTCATCGAAGAAGAAGAAGGAGGAGGAGGAGAGAAGCGTGCTTTGAGCGCCAAGAATAGCGTGTCGATTCCGATTGGATTAAAAGAGAAAAAGTAGGCCGCAATGAGTAGAACGAAGCCCCCCGAATCTCGTGGAATCTTTGATGCACTAGTAGTCCCTCTTATTTTTTGGTTGGTATCTCGTCTGAAACGCCCCGAATGGCCCCCCCCCCCAATCGCCTATCTCGGTTTCCGGTCCACGTTATGTGGCCGTCTCTTTCCATCATCATCGTCTTCTTCCTCTTTCTAAGTGTTCTTTTTTCGGCAAAGGACATGCGATCGGAAATGCGCTTGTACTGCCCCCGCGGGTTAATCTTTCTCGAAATAGATCGCTTTTCGACAAACTGCACTCTGATTCTGACTACTCTCGGGATCACGCGACACTCTCGCTAATCTCCCGTTGTCTCAATTGTATCGTCTGGATTTTGTTTTCAATCATCGTCGACTAGAATTCAGCGCTCAAAATAGCTCTCGAAATGATAATCAGAACATGTTTTCTTTGGGCGTTTTCGACTCGAGATCACCATTGTGCTCGCTTTAATTGGCAGTGTCGCTGGTTCCGTTTCCCTCGAAAACCACCACTCGCCGTTCGCACATTTTGGTCTCTGTTTTTGTGAACGTTCCGTCAGTCATTTTCAGCGTTCGTTCTAGAGAGAGAAGCCTCATTCCAATGTCTCTGTAGACACCGAATCATATGGATACACACATTTAATGCAAATGAACTCCTCCGCTCCATTTGATCTTGTGATTCATTTTTCGCAAACTTGTTCGTCTACGCCGTTTGAAACAGTTCAAGCAATCAGACAAGAGTCCCGCAGTGAAATTTGAATGTTATATGTTAGAGCCAAAAAGCGCGAATCGTTTCCTGCGTTTCCGTGGTGGAACGACTCCAAACATCTACAGTCGATTATTCTTCGAATCGCTGGCCTAATTGTTCGATAGAACATTCATCCCTCGAGGGAATTGTGTCTGGATTTCGAAGTATTGCAGCTATCTCTCCGAAAGGGGCGGCGCTTGGGCGCGCACTTTCCGAGAACTCCCTCTCGGCTCTCGCTCCTCCCCTTCTGGCCCATTCCGCCAAATGAGTCGTCTGTTATGTTCCCTTCTTCTGCTGCTCCTTCTCCTTCATCTTCTCCCATCCTTTTCTTTCTTTCTTCCCCCTTCATCATCATCATCATTGACGGTCGGCAGCACACACACATCGCATGACAAGTTTACATTTATGGAGCTGAAAACGAATATAATGCGTCGTCTCTTTCGCTCTCCCATCCCCCCTATCGTCGTGTTTTTAAGGCTCCGCTTCTATTTATCGGACCCCCGCCCCGCCGGAAGAGAAGATAGCCGAGAAACGGAACACGACGAGCGAAAAACATTGGTGGGCAAATTTGAATGAGATGTGTGTTGCATATTCAGAAGGAATGCGGCGAATATGTGCGGCAGTGAGAGGGAGTTTTAATTGGAAAACGGCTCGACACGCCGAACGCAGCTCTCTCGGTTTTTGGAGAGAAAGTTAAAAAACACAAGAGATCTTTCGCAACAGAATGATCACCTGCTGCCGATTTGCAGAATGCTCAGGTGCACGGCCACTGGCGTTGATCTCTCGTGTGTCCCACCTCTTCCATGAGCCTGACGGCCTCTGAGCATCCTAACCCTCATAGATCAAAAAGTCATCTGAGTCACATCTCGGGCGTTTTTTTCCAGTTCTGGGTTCCAAAAATATGCTCTCTCTCTCTCTCGTGGCGTCTCCCAATTAAAAATAATTGAGGCTCCTCCCCCTTCGCCGGCTCTCGGCCACTAGACTTCCTCACGTATAGACACCAAGTGTTTCCGTGCCTAATCCGTCCAAATGAGATATTCGGCTTTGCGTGTGCCCAAAACAAGCAACTTCTTCTTATTATTCGTCCGCCCTTCTTCTTCTTCTCGTGAGCCAACAATCGAGTCATGCCTCCTCGCCGACGACGATAACTCGATTCCTCTTCATCATCATCATCATCAGAAATCGCGGATTCTGAATCCGAGAATCAACACACGTCTCCTCCTTCTTCCCTTTACTTTCTCTTTTGCTTGTTTTCAAACGCCGCCTGCTGCCGGATCTCGTGTCATTGCTCATTTCGTATTCTTTTCTCTCCTCCCCACTCACATCATTTACACTTTCAGAAATGACTTCCAACCAAGACGCTGCTCCACCAACTGGCTACAATATGGGGTGAATCGAGGGGCAGTCCAGAAACCATTGATTCTCATTCCAGACACCGTCACTCGCTGACCATCGAAACCAATCCGTTGCATTTGTTGCCGTCGAACATGCGACGCTTTTCGCAGGTAATCCCATCGATTCCTCTGATTCTTGTGGGCTCTCGTGCTCTTTGATCGGATGAATAAGACGGAGAGTTTGAAATGGGACACAGGGGAGCAGAGTTGCAAAGTTTGCACGCGCAGCTGCTAACGAGATGATAAACTGTAGTTCCTTATTGAGAGAAACGTTTGAAGGACCAAAACCAAAAAGACAAAGTTTCGATATTCCCTCGGAATAGTCCCTCTTCTTCCTGTTTCCCTTATTCAAAGTACAAATTGTGATAAACACGTAGTTGGCGTTATCAGCTGTTACGGACTCTTTATCAGCATGAGCGCTTTCGAATAAACAAGACGAATCGACTCGATGTGGTTTGCAGGCCGACACCGCCCGTCACCCAGCTGCTCCGCTGCTCTCGAAACTCGTCGCCAGACAGCAGATTCCCGAGTCGGTCGTCGAGAAGAAAGACGACGAGAAGCAGGAGAAGAAGTGACATCCCACCCACACCTCGTCGCCGCTCTTCCCGATCTCTGAACTCTGATCATTCCCCGAATTTCATTTTTATAATAAAATCAGTCAGCTTCAATATATTTATGATTGTTATTCAGTTTCAGTCAGATTCAATCAAACTTCTATTTATGTGGTGGTGGAGGAGGAAGAAAACGGGAGTGAGTGAGAGAGAGAGAGCAACGAATTGAACAAGAGACACACCGGAATTGGAAGGGGGAACGAGAAGTGATGGCTAGTATATGTACATGGAATGT
The DNA here is from genome assembly GCA_963932285.1 of Caenorhabditis macrosperma. Lineage (NCBI taxonomy): Eukaryota > Metazoa > Nematoda > Chromadorea > Rhabditida > Rhabditidae > Caenorhabditis > Caenorhabditis macrosperma. The sequence continues at coordinate 8,673,293 of OZ010621.1, read as the reverse complement.
TTCTTTCTGATGAGATGGATAGATGGTGTTAGAGAAGGCGTTGCACGAGAATCGGCAGAGCAGCGACCAGCAGAGCCTGCACAGCACCGCTCGCGTTGGGACCCCCTTGTCCGTCAGTCGTCACATTCGTTCGTCCCTTCGTTGGCTCCAATCGGGGAGACACTTCCTGGGTCACCTTCGTCACTTCAACGCTTCCTTGGCCAGGTGTGAAACTGGAAAAGAGCACTTTGTATTCTGTGACCGATATCAATTCGGCTATCCGAAAATAGCGTGTTTTCCGCGAGAGCAGGTGATTGATTAGACAACAGAAACCTTGTAGCCTTAGTGCCCGATTCAATTAATACGTCTCCAGAAGTGTGTGACGTCGTGCGACTAAAACTCTTTCTCCCAACTGACCTTCTGACAGTGGTCGGCGCCTCCGCGGACGGTTCATTGTTCGTGTTCGGCCGGTTCGTGTGGTCTCGAACATTGAGTCCCACAGTAGTCGTCACGGTCAACAGATCGTCGTTCTCTTCGTTTCTTCTGGAAAGAAATGCGAAGAATACGAGGGGGGATGGTTGGGGATTCTTACAGAACAGACGTCGTATTGTTGCCGTCCAGAATTTGAGTCAAATCACTCTCCACTCCGTTCTCGAGCTCTTGTGCGGTATCTGTGTCTGAAAGGAAAAGCGATTGGAGGACAGCGGAAGGGGCCTGATACCATTGTGATCTCGTTCCAACGGAATGCCTTCTGGAGGGAGGATCGGTTGCACTGAAAGGGATGAAATGGGTGGGGTTTACTGGGATACTCTCACGCGAAGGCATCGGTGGCTGGATCTGTGGCAGCCATTGGTAGCCCTCGAGGACTGGGCTCTCTGTGAATGTGTACGAGGAGATCTTGACCTTCGGATCGTTGCAGTGGTCGACTGTCGAGCAGGCACACCGGTTGTCGAACTGCCCTCTGGAACACAGTGATTGTGGAGAAAGACACCGGTGGAGGTACCTCTGACAGATTGCTTCGTCTTTGAACGAGTCGCCCTCGTGAAGACGCATGCAGCCGGCGTTGATGGTTCCGTTGAAATACTTGTTGACTACTGGAACACAAACACTGAATTGCGTTCGAAACGGGACAGACCCACCTATGAAACAGACGTCGCCTTCGCACGTATCGTTACAATTCGAACTGTGCGGGGGCAGAAGAGCATACTCGCAAACTGTGCAAGTCAGAGAGAGTACTGTAGCCGGAGCCAGAAGCAAAAGGAGCAAGTTGTTCATCTCTGAAAGAGTCAAGAGGCAATGAGAGGTCGAGTTTTATAAGCCAAAGTATGTGACGTGGAAGTTTATTTACTCACAGTTCCCCCTCGAAGAGTTCATGAAAAGTCTGGTTGCCCCGGGGGTTGGCTCATGAGTCATTGGCGAAAAACAAGGCAGAGTTGGGAAAAATGTGAGAAACGCCCTTCGAATAGGAAGAACTAAGAAGATAATAGTGACGACTTCTGGTTTTTTCTTTTCGATTCTCCCTCCCCTTCGTCATGGAACGATGCGTTTTGAAAATCGAGAGAGGAGAGTAAACAAACAGTTCGAGAGACTTATGAATATTCTCAGAAGTACCCAACCGTACTATTACGCAGCCATCCAAAAAACTGTAGACCAGAGGTTGTGCGGATTCAGTAAACACCGTGTGAAAGTTCACTCGTACAACCCATGTTTATTGAAGAACATACGGACATGTGGGCTGACTGCTCATCGTCCAAGTGCTCTTCTGCACAGTTCCGGAGAGTTTATGAAATTCAGAAGGCGATCTCGTGCGCCGAGAATTCTCCGAAAATACTCAAAGTTCTAGAGCGATCGGAGACTGAAACCGAAACAAAAAACGAGTGCGTGGGGGCCGACGAGTCACAGTCAGCAGCAGCAGCAGTCGTGAGTGTTGAAGGGAGTTGTCGGTTCGAATCATCGGGTAATCCCAAATTATCCCATCGTGTTTGTTTCGATTCATACTCATTAGGGAGGCTGAAAATCGCGGAGACGCAGACAGGCTTTAGGGTGACGAATTCGGAAATTGAACTGAACTGGCGACGGACAAACACACACACACCGACGACACTGGCGGTATTGTTTTGTTCAGCACACCGATTTGACAACGAGAAGCCGACGAATTAACAAGAGAAAAGCATTGAGACGGTTCGGAAACGGGAGAACACGAGAAGGAGGAGGAGGGTGAGTACACGAGAGTGCATCGGGAGAAACAAGGTCAGAGAATGGTCAAGAGTAATTACGGCGCCATGCATGGCCCATGCACTTGCAGCAGGTGTCATCTTCACCTCCTAATTGAGAGAGAGAGAGCACGCGGTGGGCGGATTTTATTGAAATCGGAAGGGAAAGAGTCGATTTGACAGGACCTACCCGTCGGTGTTTGCAATCTCCCGCTTTCTTTCGATTTCTTTCGGTGAGCATTCTGACAGGTTGCCACGTCAACAAGCCCGATAAACACGTGTCGGTTGGACTGTCACAACAAGAAACGAGCGTTTTCAAAAGGGAAAGGGTCGATGATAGTCAGATTGGCAGAGCCCGTAGAAACGTTCGGAGAGTTCGCATGTTCGCTAAATCAAAAACGTGCGAACAATGTGCATAATCTAAAGTAAACACTTCCACCCCGCCCAGCGCCCGCCCCTCTCTCTCACTTCTAACGGAAGCAGCTAAAGTAACTTGGGCACAAAAAGAACAGGAAGTGCCTTTGCCAAAGAAGCGCTTCCGCCCAAAAAGTCATCCGCTTCCAGTTACATAATGATAATTAGGCCGCCCATTCTCTGTCGCTTATTCATTTTCTACGACGCGAGAAGGAGCGAAGTATGTGTGTGTGTGTATAAATTACATAATGGACGGGACGAATGGACGGATGAGCGGGGAGGAAACGGGAGGGATGCCTATGCTTATGCCCGCCGCTTCTTCGAAAAGCAAACAATCGCGAGTAGCCGAGATTTACAGGAAACTGATGCATGTTTATTTTGGAGTCAATCATTTCGCATAGTAGTACGAATTCAATGTTTTCATTCCACAAACTGATCACATTGTGGACTTTCGGATCCAAGAACACGACACTAAATCACTATCATCACCGAATATTTCATTTTTCAAAGGACACACAGAGACAACCGGGGCATTCGGGATAAAGACGAAATAGTGAAAAATAGGAGGGAGGGGTGGTTAAATACAATTCATAGCACATAGAATAAGTGTGAGACGAATGAAAGAGAGACTAGTGTACGTAAGGAAGTATCTCTCAAAGGGCGACACCTGTCTAGGCTGGGATGTATCGGAAACTTGGTTCTTCTTCGAGAATGTTCGGAACATTGACTGAAAGTTCAAACTTGGGAGGTTCTTGTTGCAGTTTCACTCCAACTTCTGCGGCCGCCTGCACGGCTGCGCAGATTTCAGATTCTTCGCTTGTTTTGTACAGCTCCAGTTTAGAAACATGGACGTTCTTCACCAATTCAGACTTCAACCCGTCGTACAAGTACCCCAATGCGTATGAGCCACCACCGGAAAGGAGTACACGCAACGGCTTTCTCGCTCTTCCTTTTCTCGGCTGAAAAAAGGTGAAATTGAAGGAGATCGATTCAGTTCGGCTCAACTTACATCGAATCGGTCGACATATGGGGCTGGAATTTCCTGCATCGCAGAGTTGATGAGTTGTCCCAAAGCTTGGCCAGCCCCATAGAAGATTTCTTTGATGACGTCGTCGTTCTCTCCATGGTTATACATTGCTTTTGCGAATCTTGCCATTTCGTATTTCTGCGATTCAGGAACGAATCTCGTTATATCATGAATGTGGTTAATTCTGAAATGAGAAAGATAGAGCTCCTCGATTTTTGTTGTGGTTCGTTGCTCCGGCTCAATGTTTCCGTCGTCGACATCGAATGTTTCCTCGTACATTCTGCTCACAGCCTGTCGCGCTATCCAATACGATCCACCGATCGGCTCAAAGTTCCGATTCACCGCGCCAATGTGTTCGATTTCCGGTTTATCTGATCTTCCTTTTATCACGGTACAGGCTGGATAAAAGCCGATGAAGAGAGCGACATGAACTGAAAAGAAATAGATGACCGATTGAAACCGACTTGCTCCTTCATACTTTCTCTCTCGACGCCCGACAAAATGTCTCTGCGATTCTTTTCTGCCACGTTCCGCTCTTCTCTCTTCAGTTGTCTTTCTTTCTGGTTCTTTCTGCGCTCCCGTTCGTTCGCCGCAACTGGCACGCCTTCCATCCGCCGATCCAGTGATTCTCGACGAGCCGCCTGCCACTCGGTACTTCTCTCCTCGTCTTCCCTCTGAAGTTCTTGCTCCATCTCGTCTCGTCGTGCTCTTAGTTCTGGCGATTCGAGGCAAAAACGATGGGTTAGAAGGTAAACTTCAGTTTCTTCTTGAACCTCCGAGACGCTGGCGATGAACTTGTTGGGTCCCACGAGGTTTTCTTTGAGATATTCCCAAACTTTTATACGCCAGACAATTGCATCTCGTTTATCACAATCGGAGAAGATGACGCACTGAAAATAGATATCTGTTTGAGAAGGTCGTTCGAAGGAGCAACCGACCGCTCGGTCGATGTGAGTTCTTGCGGTTGTATTTATGAATCCCCTCTCACGATCTTCATAAGCCTCTTTGACAAGATTCCAAATACGTGAACGCAGTTCCGTTCCATGCTCTTCGATATCACGTTCGTCCATACCGGTCACCGAGATGATATTAAAGTAGCGCCGTTCCGTGTACTTCGAATCGACAAGGGCGATTCTCGTTTCGTATGGTTTCACGAGAATTCCCAAAAAGAGCCCGTCGGGAAATGTTGCGCGGTCTGCATCAGTCGGCATTTTCCCGTTATGGTCAGTTTGGTGTCTTCGTTTCAAACAAAGCAAGAGTGACGGACACTGAAAAAAACTGATAAATTCGGAGATTCAGAATAAAATAAGGTTACAGAAAGGGCGAAATGAGTTGAAGAAAAAGATAAATAAGCGGCCTTCCGCGTTGGTTTGGCGCTCGGATTCATTTTTTTCGAGGGGCAGTTTGATCTACAGTACTGTTGAGAAAATGTAGATCTGCATGTCTGTAATCATTTGTGAAATAAACTACCGAATAATGGATAACTGGACTGACTTCGATTGTTATTTTGAGCTGTACTCACAACCTCGGTTGTTTATTATGCCATGTCTTATGGTCGTCGTATTATGGCAGTTATGCTGATAGATCATACGACTTTTCATTTTGAAAAAACGAGTTTTGAAGGGATTTCCGAACGGAACAATATAATTTCAATCTAAACCATGGCACTGATAAGATGTTTACAGAAGAATCTCGCGCAGAAGCTTCTTGTTGACGCTTTGTGCCAAATAGATGCCGTTCTTCTCTCTAGCCGCAAGTACCGCCGCCCCGACAGCTGGCGAATCGCACGGCTCGTACATGAACAGTTTCTCGACTCCCGATCCAGTCATCGCTTTCACAAATCCATCGTGAAGAGCTGGCCACGAATTGAACACACCACCGATTTGAACGAGATTCAAGGTTTTTCGTTCATCCTGAAAGCAGAAATAGAAAATGCTGATTTTCCACAATCTTGTATACTTCCGAAAGATGTTTCGAAATGGTTGCTATGTGTTTGCCTAGAATGAGACCAGCTCTATTAAAAGCTTCCGCTATCGCTGGGTCCGTTACTTCTGAAATGCGCGTTTTTAGAATTATCCTTGACGGTAGCTTACCTTGCGCTAGAGTAGTGGTGAAGCTTGCAATTTTGTGTTTTTCGAAGTCAGAGTACAAAAAGTTCAAAATCTGCGTTTTGTCATCGATTTTGAAATGTTTGAACATTAGATTTTTGATAACATCAGTGCAATAGTCTGTCTCGAATCCGTCTTCCGCGTCGAAGAGCATTTGGATAGCTGTTCTAGCAATCCAGAACGCGCTCCCTCCATCGCCAATCTGGTGCCCCCAACCACCAACACCTTCTATTCTGCCGTCTATCTTCTTCATTCTGCACGAAGATCCAGTTCCAGCAATAAGGACGATTCCGTCTGAAAATAGAAACGGCTAATATGTCGCCATGTAAAGTGTTAACGAACTCTCTTTTCCCGGGAAATTAGCTAATACAGTCATGACAGAGTCGGAAGTCAGATAGAAGTTCGCGGTTATATGTCCATGTGCTTCTTTGAAGTGCTGCACAAACGTCTGGTTGAACTTCTCGTCTTCAGCTCCGGAGAGTCCGAGCCCCTTTAAAATGGATATAGGCTTGAAGTGGAACACAATTCAACTCACCAAAGCTTTCAAGTCTTCAAGATTGAGACCTTCCTTTCGGAACACGTCTTCAATCCAATCAGCAATTTGTTTGCACACAATCTTATAGTCGGTAAGAAAGAAGTTCGTGCCTTGCGTCGAAGACCATATCTGCTGCTGGGTTGCCGCGTCGATGATCACTAGTTTCGAACCAGTCCCTCCGCCTTCAATACCGCCGTACAGCCCTGTTGGGGTTCTAAAATTTTTGACATGAACTTGAATCAGGGAAAGTACTGGAACTCACGATGTGTTGATCATGCTGAAAATGTCGATTGTCTCGTTCTCTGACTCAACTCGTCGGACTAGCTCTGCGTGCAGAAAGGGGTACTCTTCTAACTTTGGCGCACACGTCCAATTGTCACTGAAAACATAATTTGACTATATTTATTTAGTATTGTCGAAATGCGATCAAAAGCGAAATGCGAGTGTTTTGTGTGCGTGCAGTTTGACTCTTCCTCTTTCTGTCTCTCCGTCTACCCACTCTCTTTGCTGATAGGCGAACCAGACGATCGCGTGCTTGTACTTATGCAATAACTGAGCAAACGTGTCAATGAGACCGAAAAATGTGGTCGGATCGAAAAACACGTCAGAAGCGACGATGAAATCGAGACGGTCGCCGATGAGATCGATAACGCGCGCCACCGAAGCGCGCTGATCCCAGTCGAGGCCCTGAGAGAACGAAATGGATTCGTGGGAGAATCGTTGATTACCGTCACTGAGCATTGAGACACGACATCGTTTTCTGCAATGTTACGACGGAGGGTTTGGAGGGCCTACAAGACGAGAACAAACTCATTTGGCTTTGTTACGGGCGTTTAGCAGTGCTCAGAGGGATGCATAATTCATGTGTCCATCGACACCGCAGAGAACAAAAGAGTTTAAAAACGAACTGTTTCCAGGTCGGGATGGTCAGTCATCCAAACTCTCTCGGCACCCAATTTAGCACACATCAATCCACAAACGCCGGTGGCTCCAGCTCCGATCTCGAGAACAATTTTGTTTTTGACGGATTCTCGATTTGAACAGAGAAATTCTCCTGGAATCGGAAACAGTCCGAACGTTTCTTGAATAGACTACCGAACGCTTTCGAGCACGGCCACGTGTGTTTCCAGTGATTCTGATGCGAACCGCTCATTTGGACAGAGAAAGAGATCAACCTGAAGTCAAAAGAGATTGCGAATTCGGAAGGCAACTATGGATATTAAATAAAACTTATTATCGAGGCCACAACGTTTCTAAAAATAAAATAGCCGTGGCAACGGAAAAATCAAGGTGATTTGAAAGCGGTTAATAAATTTTATAGGATGAGACAAGGGAAAATTATCCAAATCACAGAGAAAGTGGAAACCCGCGAGGAGTGTAAACTACATAAACAGAATTTGAGGATGCAATAAATATAAACATACGGAAGACTTAATATTACATCTAATGAGTGCGCCACGAAGGTGTTCAGTTTAAAGCAACCATGAGTTGAAGTCAGTAGCAAATTCCTCATCGGACAGAAATTGCTTGTCAATTTGTCTGCAAATCGAAAACAATAGAATGTGAAACTTGCTGAGAACTCACGATATGGCAATGTTTCCGCACAGCGGACAATCTGTTCCGAGAATATGGGAGATGAAACTAGTCACCTTGTCGTATTTCTCCTGGACTGTCCGCACTGTTACTTTGTTTCCTGCCTGCTGCTCGGCTTTCCATTGTGACAAAATCCTCGTTTCTTCGGCTATCAGCATCTGCATTTTTGCAATCCTATCGGGAGTTAGGAATGGTATCATGGCGACTTCAAGACATTCGCGGTGGAAGGAATGCCGGCATGAATGTACATGGAATGCTCTTCCGGACAGAGAACGGAGACAGTGGGCACATACATCCGACGGTTTCACGACAGTCGTCCGGTTCTTGAGTCGATCCTGTTTGTCTCGAATCTCCGAGGCGATACTAGTCGCCTCTTTCATCGACGTTTGCAACGATTCTATCCGCTTCTTGTGTCGTTGTAGGAACTCAACAATGATAGGCTTCAGATTTCCCATTTTAGTGAACTTCGGAAGAATAGGAAGGAGATCTTGTATGGTAATCAGATTATTCGATTCTTTGATCACACCGATACTTTTGTCCACATTCTTCTCTTTTGAAACGTAGAATTGAGCTGAAAACATGCGACTTCAAAAATGAGTTCAAATGTTCAACTTACCAATTTTCACCCAAATTGCTTTTTTCGCTTTTTCGTCGAGCTTCGGTCGAATGTAGCTGGTCACTGACGGGTCGCCTATTCCTTCGAGCCATACAAAATTTGCCTCAGCTTCCTCCATCATCCGAGCACACTTTTTGGCCAGATCAACATCAAACTCGAGTGCTTTCTCAACAGCATCTCCGAACATTCCGGCCACACAGAACAAGAAGACAACGCATTCGTTAATCTTGAGCTGCTCACACGTACGCATTGCAAAATCGAGTTCGTAAGGAACGTCGGCGCGTATTGTTCCATGATCCTCGAAATAATTTATCAGTTTTTCGGGTCGAAACTTGGCCATAAGATGAATGTATATGTTGTGAAGATTCTTGATTTCGTTGTGGTTTCGGAACAAGATTTCTAGATACTTGATTGCTGGGATCGCCATCTCCATGTTTTTGACGCAAAGAGAAAGAGGGGCAGTCAGTTTTTGAGGAACAATGGCATCCTGATTTTGAATGAGATAACCAATGACTTGCTTTGGTATGTGCTCAATGAGCAACGGACACATCTCGTAAGTGAGTTCACAAACTTTTTGCTTTCTAACCACATCGAGAACTTCAATGTACTGTTCTCGGAGCATGTAAATGTCGATGACAGTCCGTAGATCTCTGACGGCGTTGGCGAAGAACAGTTGCATATCGAAATCAGCATGGGCAACACACATTTTGTATACGGCTTCGCGATTGGTTTGAATCGATTCTATGACGGTTTTTCGAACAAAGTATCGTTGAACGTGATCAGTCGTATCTTTCAACTTTTCTACGAACGCAGGGTCATTGGAGTTTGCTTTATTACGACGCATCTCTGCTAGCTCGTCAAGTTGCACGTTGAGCAACCACATGACGAGAGCATCGCGTCGGATTTTGTCTTCGTGACTGGTCAGTCTCTCCAATTTCTTGTCTAACAGCGTCTTCAGTCCCATTTTCCGTTCGCTGGAGTTAGTCAGGAACTTGAGAACAATGCTTTCGAACGGCTCACTTGATTGGGCCAGGATTTCCGCGGCAGCAGTGAAGCTAAAATGTTCATTACAGCGGAAATGTACTTTTTCGAGAATCCTCACTTTTTCTCTTGGATATAGAAATCCGCTTGTTTTCTGAGAACCATCTCTAGAGCATCAGGTTCGATGACCACTCGGGTCCTCGCGATTTGCAGAGCCCGTGAATAGTCCCCGCGGTCCAAGTACGTCTTCCAGATATATCGAGCTTCATCGTTTGTTCCGTACTTCATTGCCATAGTTTGAGTATAGAGCCAAACAGAGCCAGTCACTGTATCGGACGAGAACCCCACAGCGCTACCGAGTTCCGAACTCCACGGATCTTCGAAAACGACGTCGTGAGGTGGCATCAGACTGAGAGCAAGTACTCGCGACGAATAAGCGAGCATGATGTGATAGTCGGTAAGGGCGATTCCAGTAGGCGGCTCCAGCCGACCTTCTATCAAACGATGTCTAGAAACATTTAAATGGCTACAGTTGTTTTCAGAAAACTCACTCGATATTGAACTGCTCTACTAGTACATCTTGAACTCGGTCCGCATAGATATCAACTTTTCCAATTGATATACCATCCGGCGACAGCCACGCGTACTCTTTCGGTTCCGAAATCGTGGGATGCATTGTCAGGAATCCGTGATTCTTGAACTTTTCGGAAAACTTTGATGCATTGATACTGTGATGTTGAGTGTTGAGTGACGAGAAAAAAGAGTGGAAGAAGGTGGTTGGTGCTTGCTCAGAGCCCAAGTTCATGAGCCCTGCCTGCAATGACGCAGAACTCGTAAATCCACTGGTTTTCACAATTGGAGGGCTTTCCATGTCGGTGATAAGAACGTCGAGCCGAGCCATTTGAGCGATGATGACCAACCACTTCTTTGCTTTCTGGCTCTCATCTTCAGCTAACACAAACAGCTGAATATCAGAAATTGCTGAACCAGACGACGGTGTTGTGCTTATTCTCTGGTCAGATGCCTGGGAAACTTTCTGTGTCAATTCTTTGCAAGTTGACATCATTCCCGTACTCGACACGTTCAATTCGATGATCGATCCCTGAGCCGTTCCGAGAAGTATTGGTCCGGTTTCTGTTTCTTTCGAGTATTCTGGATTCCAGCCGACTGCCGTCACGACGCAACGAATCTTTTTCAGTTGATGAACTGTGTTCGTTTTTAGATGAACGTAAAAGTTGTGTCCAAGTTTCGTGCTGACAATTGCGTGAAATCCGGTACGAGACAGATGAATGTGTGCAACATGATCCGGTGTTTGTAATGGGAGAGACATTTCTAAACGATAATTGAATTGGTCGAATCATCACGGGTTTCTGGGTTTCAAACCTTGATTCCTCTCTCCCTTGTCTTCGCTGAAGTGTATGAGCAATTTATCAGTGATAGCAGAGAGCATCTCTCCATTTTGAACGGCCAAATTAGAAACTGAGGTGAGCTTAACGAATCTGAATGGAAGTTGGAAAATAAATGCAAATTTTCAGATCGACTCACTTTAAATCTTTTTTAAGGTCGTAAGTTGATCTTGTGAATATGCCATTTTTATTTTTTGCTGTGTTGGGAATCATTCTGAAAGATAAATGTTTTAATTTATCGGAAAGTTTGTTTTTAAAGTTGCTCACTTGTTCAGAAATCAACGAAAAAGTGGTAATGGAGGCATGAGTGGGATGGTGGCCGAGGAAAATACATGACACTTTTCGCTAGGCCACCGTTCCGATGAATTCATGAACAAATTGTCTAGCCCAGTTGACACTCGACAATTATGACAAATTGAGAAAACCAACTTTATCAGATGTTTCACTATTTATTGGAGACCTTTTTTTTTTAATTCTGCGAAATTTAAGGTTCATTTTAAAAACTTTATTTGCAATTGAAAGAAATCTTTATTTCTGTTTAAATGAACGCCAAATACTCAGCAGGAGCAATCTTTTGGAAAACTATCTACGAAAATAAAAAAATTAATTTATTTCAATTCCACGCAATTATGTGTAAACACCGAGTATGCACGAGCGTCTACACGCATACCGTATCTTCATGACTACCGTAGTTCCAAAGTATCGCAAGACTTCCAAATCAACGAAAACATCAGATTGAAGATACGGAAATGGTTTATTCATCTCAATGCATTGCAATGTTCACACAGAAACCCCCGAAAAAAAAACAGAAGAGAAAGAAGTCGATTCAAAATTCAGAACCCATAAATAATGTGTGAGGGAACAAACTTGACCTTTGTGTATTATGCGGAGCCATGGGGCGTTGTACATCTGAATAATTGCTGATGCCAATTGGCTCGTTCTTTTTCCGGGGATCGAATTTCAAAGGAGAGCTATCTATCGCTGGAAAGAAAGACGACAGCTGATGACGACGTGGCAGCTTCCGGAATTCTCTCGAGACTTCTCTTTTATTCTTCTCACTTCTGCCGAGATGATCGCTCTGACACGTGCTTCGTTCTCCTTTTCTCTGTTTCTCTCTCTTAAATTTCCCCTTTTTCGTCCCGCATTAACCTTTCAAGAGCTTTGTAACTTTGGTCTTCCAATTTGAAGAACATTCGAAACAATTCTTAGATGGTTGTTTTTTATTGAAAATCGGCTGAACCTTGTGGTTCAGCTCGTGTCGATGGGGGGTACTGTAATCCGAGAATTATATATTCCGAAACGAAAAGTTCTCTTTTGACTGATTCGAATGAACTGTCATGACTCGGGTGAATGTAATTGATCTAATTGAATTTGCAACCAAATGGCGGGAATTCGAATTCCTCTGGGACCAAGTGAGAAACATAATCTCTCTTTCTCTCCACACACACACACATGCTCATGATTTGGGAAATCCCTTTCTGTCGGCGAAAAAGCACACAGATAGGAGGGTAAATTGGGTGTCCAGTTGTGTCCGGCGGTCCGCAGACAATGACGATGAGAAGTGGGCGGGACCTGTCACCGAGAGCCGTCATCGAGAGAGAGACAGGGTGCCATGATTGAATGGGAAAAGTGGAAGAAGAAGAAGAAGAAGGGCGACGAGGAGCCGGAGCAAGAAGAAGAAGAAGAAGGGCCCGCCGAGCAGGAGGAGAGGCTGTAATTGCGCGTGAGTGTGCCGCTCAGCATACATACTAACAACTACAACAACTAGCACAGGGGCAGCCGTCTCCGGGGTGCGTCGGGGCCACCAGCTTTCTAATATAAAACGGAGAGGCGTGCGTGTGCGCGAGCGCTGCGAGACACTGTCCCAGCGTCGGAGGGCCCCGGGGCGCCGTCGTCCCACTACCCCACAAACTGCTGCTTCTGCTGCCTGCCTGGACTGGTCCTTCTATGCATTGGCAATAAAACGCTGTGAGTTGGAGGCAGCAGTCGCCGCTCTTTCTCCATCTCTTTCTCTCCTCCTTTCGCCTTCTTTCCTCCCTTCCCGACGACTACAACAGAAAGAAGCGCCGGCGGACGGGAGAAAAAAAGGAGGAGGAGGAGGAGAGGCATGTGTGTATGGACATGTTTCTACTTTTCTTCCCCTCTTAGTAGCTCTCTGTCTCTGTGTCTCTGTGCGTATTGTTGTGTTGCTGTGTGCTGTCCGCATCACTCATTGCTTCACTGCATCCTTCTAGGTCTCTTCCTGAATTTTGACACTTCTCGTCCGTGTACTAACTAGCTAATATGCTCAATGAGTCGGCTCGAGTGGTCCCCCTTCGTCAGCCGCCGTCTTCTCTTGTCATCCCTCCTCCTCAGAAGAAGAAGAATAACTAGTTTGGTCCCTCCCCCCCCTCCCAGACAGACATGACGTCTTCATCTCGACGCCGCCACGTCACCGCATTCCTTCCGATGCCTCTCCCCCCAAAAAACCGTCGATATCCTTCGCCGCTCGCGCGAAAAAAGGAGGGAGAGCCGAGGCTTCTGCCGAGATTGCTCTTCATTTATCTTCGCCCCCCACACCGAGTCCAGCCACCCGGAAAGCTCTCGCCCCCAGTTTCCCCCAAGTGCACCTTCTTTTATTTTATACTTGTGTCTAGTCGTTGATCTGTGCGAGTTCCTTTCTCAATGCAAAACGGAGAATTGGCGGAGAAAGAGAGAGAGAACGAGAAGGCAGAAGGGCAATGAAGCAAAGACCAAAAAGTTCCCGTTCTTCCCGAATGAGGTCTTAGAAGTCGGTCTTCCAGTGACTTTCAGTTCTTCAGTGAATGATCCTTCTTCGATTTATTTGAGTTTTCATGGGAATTCCTTTTTGGTTCCACCCAAAAACTACGTTCTCGTCTACGATAGTTCCATTTCGAAGAGCCCAAGATCAGCTGAAAATAGTGATAATTCATCAATTTGATATAAATCTTCGCAGATATCTCACCATTTAAAATATTTGGGTTCGTTGAGTCATTTTGTGTTCTCCCGTTGTTGAATGTAGAGGATCAATCTGGAAAATTGAATTTCCAAGTTCACAGAACTCGCGTTCTTTCTAAACTCAACCGCTCTTCGACAACTCCACCGAACCACTCAAAACGAATTGGAAGGACTTTTCCATTCTTCCCCCTTACCCAAATGGTCCTTCCGTGGTATGCAGTCCCCTGTGTCACACAAAGGTGAAAGATGTCCGAATCGACAGCTGACCGCATCTTCTACATTCCCTACAGTTTGTGTCAGGTTGTGGTTCCTGACCGCGGCCAGATCCAATCTTCCAAATGCCAGAGTCACTCTGAATTCCCAATTCCTCCCGTCGATCAGATTGTCCGTGATACGCTCCCTCTCCCGTGTCATGCTCGATTAATCCCTTCCTGCTGATGTTTGATCACTCGTCGTGCCGGCGGGTCCCCGTGTGTCTTCTCTCTTCTTTGGTATATTTCCAATTCCTACTAACCAACTCATTTTATTTGTGTCTGCGCCCTCTCCACTCCACCCGCTCTCTCGTCGTGCCCCCAATGAATTTCTGACGAAGCGCCCCGGGTCCCTTCTCGCTCTCCGCGTCTCGCGGTCCCCCTTCTCGATGTCAGAATTTTGAATTTGGCGCCATCGTCTGTCGTCTGTCGTCGTCGTCGATATCGAAAACGTCTGAGACTCTGAGCGCGTGCTCGATTTTTAATTAAGAAGAAGAAGGGGCCGACGGGATGAATGTCGTCAAACGAGTCGCTGCCCCCCTCCGAACTCTTCTTCGTTTCATTTCGGCCCTCTCTTTCTCTCGAATATTCTGCACTTTTGATCGAAACTGGCCTCTTTTCAGGAATTAGTGCATTAATTTTGGATTCATTCATCTCATTTTCCAACAACGTAATCAAATGACTTGAATGGAGGATTTAAAGGAAATAGAGGTGAGTCACAAGAAGAGATCCCCTCTCCAATGGGTCCACTGTTTCAGGGCTTACTCGAGAGTGCCCGGCCCGACGACGACGAGAATGTGACGACGCTGCAGAACATCCGAAAGTACGTCAAACTCGCCCTTCCGCACATCGTTCTCGTCGTCTGTGTGTGCATCTACGCGACCATCGGCGCGTGGATCTTCTTCACACTTGAGTCGCCGAACGAGGACCGCCTGAAGGAGACGGGGAGGAGGACGATAGCGGAGTGCAGGAGCAACCTCATATTCAAGATCAACAACAACGGTGAGCATCGCTCTCATTCGCAGCAATTGGGGGTCGTTTCAGAGGAGCAAGACTGGAAACATGACATCGAGCAAGAGCTGATGATGTACAGTGAGAAGTTGTACAAGGCGTTCAAAGAGCAATATGTTAGGTGAGAGCAGGCGAAAGAGACAGAGAGAGATGGAGAGACACAGAACACTCTGTTCAGGTACTCGGATGTTCGGAATATTGGATACGATACTCGAGCAAGCAGTGAAGAGAACGATGAAGTTGGCGGAGACAACGAGAGGAGGAGGAGGCACAGGCGAGTGAACTCATTCGAGAGAAATGACTGTTTGGTCTGTTTTAGACACGGAAAGAATCGAGGAGAACGGGGATCAGAGAAGATGTGGACGGCGAGCAGTGCTCTCTTCTTCGCGGCGACGACCATGGCGACGATCGGATACGGAAACATAGTGCCTGTGACACCTCTGGGACGACTGGCATGTGTCCTGTTCGCTCTGTTCGGAGCCCCCATTGCCATCATCACCATCGGAGGTAACTGTCTCAACAGCCGCTTCGTTTCCAAACAATTTCCATTCAGATCTCGGAAAGTTCCTGTCAGAATGCACTATTTGGCTGTACAAGCACATGCGGCGGTGGAGTGTGCAGTTCGAGTCGATGTGGAAGCGGTTTCGAGGGATCGAGGAGAGCATAAACGAGGACTTGGAGAGTGCGAGTAAGAACCAAGAGTCGCTGTCTCTGGACCTCGAAGGCGATGAGATCGACAAGTCGGAAGTGCCCGTCCTCATGGTTTTCGCCATTATCCTGGTGAGTCATCTGTGAAGGAAGCGAAAGGAGGAATCCCCCGTTTCAGCTCTACATCGCATTCGGCGGCATTCTGTTTTCGATTCTCGAGGATTGGTCGTACATGGACGCATTCTACTACTGTTTGTTCTGAGCACACACTTCCCATCGTTCATTCCGATCTTTCAGCTTTCATCTCGCTGACGACTATTGGTTTCGGAGACATTGTTCCGGAGAATCATGAGTAAGAGCGGTATGAGGGGGATTGTTCATTTCGGTTGACTTCAGCTACATCGTCATCATGCTCATCTACCTCGGCGTCGGTCTCTCTGTGACCACAATGTGCATCGATTTGGCTGGTATTCAATACATTCAGAAGATTCACTACTTCGGACGAAAAGTAAGCAATGTCTCATGAGACCCAAACACACGGATGTTTTCAGTTCCAAGGCACCGATCTTCTGCAATATCTGAAGAAGAAGAGAATGCTCGAAAGGCGATTGGCAATGGGTCAGGGCGAGGAGATCCTCCGGAAGTACGCGCACGCGATCGAAAAGTACGAGGAGCACGTGCAGCAGCGGAAGATGGAGGAGGAGGAAGAGGAGGAGGATCCGCCGTCGATAGACACAAAGTCGTTCGACAACAGCATGATGAGGTCAGCACTCTTTTAGTGTCGCTCGCATTCCTAATCAACCGACGTCTTCAGAATCGACGACTCGTTGTCTGCATTCCATCTCCGATTCTACGACACTTACGACGAGGAGGATCTGTTTTCGCCGACGATCCACTCCGTCAGAAGCTTCCAACCAAGTGTTTGGAGCAACTCTTCCGCCCGATCCACGTGAGTCTCAGTCACTGTTCCCTCAGATATCCACCCGCATCTTTCCAGGAGCTACTCCCGATTCCAAAGGAACCGGGGAGCCAGTTGGGACGAATCCGGTCCGTCGCTCTCCGAACACTGCTCACTTTCTACCGAACCTTCAGTACATATCAGACAAGTGAGAGACTTGGTTTGGATCCCTCTCCAATTTCCATTTGTTTCCAGGCATACTGGGATAATTATCATTCACCGACACCGTCAGTGATATCATTTTTACACCGTCACTTATACTCACCTTCTGTAGCTTCATCCATATCATTCGATTACGATACTTTGGGTGAGTGTCGCTCTTCCGAAGGCATTCCCGAATCCTCACCGTTTCAGCGAAAGACGCCAAGTCGGCTCGACGGAGTATGTCGTGCCCGCCGATTGAGATTCCATCACCTCGTTCGAGCAATTCCGTAAGTGCTCCCCGACCGTCGTCGGCTCGCTGCGGCACTGTCCGCGCGAAGCATGCATTCGCCGCCGAGCCCCTCTACTCGGCGGCTCCGCTTTCTTTCCGCTTGCCCGAACCGTTCATGCTTTCCAATCTTGCTGCTATCTGTGATGCTTTCGAGGACGCTGATGCATGTAACAACCTTGTGTTTGGTGCTTTTCGCGAGTCCAACCTCGCTTCCAACCGTCACGCCGATGTCGACGAACCGAGCAAGTCGTGCTCGGTCCGTCCGCAGCCAGTCGTTCTCCACCCTGCCCCTCCGCCCCCTTATGTTCCGAAGCTTTTGCTCTCCCCCAAACGTTTATCAGTCATCGACGAAAACAAGATCAGCACTTCTCCGGAGCCTCTGCTGAAGCGGAAACACAAGGAAAGACTCGCCCGGCAGCAGCACCCCCTCCACTCGTTCGATTGGCTCAACGTGAGCCCTCGGCGTTTCCGACCGGAGCTCTGCATCAAAGAAGATCTTCCGAAGCTCTTCAAGTTCGTTCGGAACGCGAAGCCGTCGCTGGAGTCTTCCCCGACGTCCGAAACCACCGAAACCCCCCTGCCTGACCTCTCCTGCGAGTCTAACCCCGAGTCCGTTGTCTTGATCAGCCCTCGTTCGGTGAGTATGCTTCCGCTTTCGCTTCCGTGAGCTTCTTTCCGTCGTTTCGATCGTTGATCCCCATTTACCGATTCCAATGTATTTCTTCCAGCCGATCGGTCTCGCGTGTATGCAGGACTGGGATTCGTACATTCAGATGCTCGAGGAGGCCTCCCGAGCATTCCAGTACCCGCAGGAGGACATCGACGAGGAGGAGTTCGAGGAGGAGGAAGAGGCGTGCGAGGAAGAAGACGAAAGGTAACCATTCCGCCCTTGTTCCGTTTCTGCACCCATTCCCCCACCAACTCCCCCCTCATCCGCATCCTTTGATTGCATCCCCCGGCACTTTCTCTTTTCGTTCAGAGAATGCGTTCCGCATCTTTTGTTGTCGGACTATGAATGCCCCGAAGTGTTCAACTCGTCCGTTGTGTGCTCACCACGTCGGCAGCTCCACTCGGCGCCTCGCATCTTCTACCAGCCACGTCCGTCTCTGCTGTCGCAGTGCTCGATGAGCAATCACACGTACGAGCCGCCGGATATCATTCCGGAAGAGGTCCACGAGAGCAAAGTGCCCAGGTAACCGACTAGTGTGCAAAGTTTCGGCACGATCGAGAAGAATGATTTTGAACGATAACGTAGACCGTTGTTTTCTTACTTTTTGATTTTACAATTTTAATTTTTACAAGCATGTCACATTTTGCACTCCAATGAGTTCAACCGGAAAAAAAACAATTTCTGAGAAACAGAAAAAACTTCTAAAAGTGCTGATTCAATGAAGAACATTCAGTCCTGTTTCCCTCGAACCGCAGTCTTCTGAATCCGAAGAAGAGCCGATGGCGACGTTTGTGGAGGAGAAACGGATGCCCCCGCAGAACGACATCGATCTCGGCGCCTTCGAACTGGTGGATTCAGGTAGAGAGATGAGTCGCGAGTCCGTTTCAACACGTCCTTTTCCAGGATTGACACCCGAAGCGCTTCTTTCGAAGGACGAGCCGGTGATCTTCCACCAGAGCATGCCCGTTCACTCCGTCCACCACGACACCGTACAGACGGAAGCGGCACTAGCCAATTTGATGTCGGCCCCTTCGAGTATGCTAACGAATGCGATCCCTCCGATTATGGTAGAGGACAACTACTGTTTCGTTGTGGACGGAGAACGAGTGCGAATGGGCGACATTCTGGGAGACGATCAGTGGTGGAGACACACTTCTCGGCCGACCAAGTACTTCTATTCGGATGATCTGCGGCAGTTCCATCGGGTCAATTGTATCACTGCCAAGGGGAAAGTGATAACGGCGAAGTTGGCAACCCAGGTGAGTGATCTGCGAGGAATCAGAAGATAACGAACACTCAGATGCCCCATCAGCCATCCACTTCGATGTCTGCGTCAATGTCCCATCAGCAGTCTCTCTCCGCTTCATCGTACGCTCAGGTCCATCCGCAGCACCACAGTATGTCCAACACGCCAAGGTAAATGAGGTCTTTGCTCTTCTCCGAGTGCACTTGAGTGTCATCCATGAATTGCTAACGTGTCTTTCTCTCAGATCTTCGATCTCCGGTGGCACACATCAAACAGCTCACACGACGCCCAGCAGGACAGCCCATCACGATGCGAACAAGGTGCCGCTGAACAATGTCTACAAAGTGATCAGGTTCTACTCGTTCTGGAAGACGTGCACCTCGTTCCATCGGATAGTGACCATGATCGACAAGGTGGTCGACGAGCCGTCCACTTCCTCCGGCGGCACCACTTTCAAGAAGCGACTGTTCGTCCAGTACCTGTGGAGAAATGCAAAGGCCGTCGAGAAGGCGAGAGTCCAAAAGGAGTTCGACCCGCGAAGACAACGTCTTCTACGCTTTGTCACCGACCCGGCGGCACGGAAAAGGTTCCAGAAGATGTAGTCGTCTATGTGTTTCTCTGTCTGTCCATCTGTCCCTTATCACGAAAGTCTCTCAAATTGTGCCTAATCTCGTTCCATGTTTATGTACTTCTCCTCCTCTTCCTTCCTTCTTTTTTCCTTTCTCTCTCTCTCTCTCCAAAATCCTCTCTATTCTCTTTTCTTTGTGCGGGTTCCCCACCACGTCGCTCCACTGTCGCTTACTTCTCATCTCCGAAATGTGTGCTTCTCTCTCTGTCTCTCTGTCTCTTCTAGTCTATCATTCTTTCACTTTTGTTTCAGGGTCTGGTACCTACCGTACCCTTGTTCCGAATGAAAGTGATCGGTGCGCGACGAAACCACTTCCCCCGTCTTTCCACTATGCATTCTCTCTCAACCGTCCTTCTTTCGCTTATCAAAACACGTCCCATCCTCTCTTTTCCGCCCCCTTTCCCTCCTTCTCTAGCCAACGAATTCTGTGCTCCTATGGCTGAAAATAAAAAGTTTTCCCAAACTTTTCAATGTGTTTCAAGTGTGCTCCTACTTTGAATGTCCCCAGAGAGATTGAGTAACTGAAATTTCGAAACAGATTTGTGGAGGACGATCTGTTCGCAGTCATCATCGACGAGAACGGAAACGAGAGCGAGTCGGAGGAGGAGCTGTCGGACAGCGAGGAGAACCAGAACAACAAGGACCCGCAGAATCTGCTGCGAAAGATGAAGATGGAGGTGACGACGCATCCGGGAAAAGGTTCGTTCCCCCGTTTTGTGCTCATCTGAAGAGCCATTGCTTCAGGAGGACAAGACGTTCCCGTGTACAGCAACGACGACGAGCACCCTCTCGACGGTCCGCACACGATTCTCCACGCAGTTCAGTGTCCGAAGAAGTTCATCGCGACGGTGGCCCCGTCGGAAGTGGCCGACACGTCGTGTTTCGTGTGCGATTCGAACCTAGTCACGATGCAAATGATCGAGGAGGACGCTGATCACATTCACTGGAAACAGACGATGTCGACGACTCACTACTACGCGACAGACAACTGGAAGGACGACTTCTACAGAGTCACTCCTCTCATGTGTCGGGGAGTCTTGAGAGGGGCATATAAAGTAGGAAAGGACAGAAATGGAAAGATTCAGAGAGTCGATATCATCAGGGTAAGATCTCTCTCGTGAATCGCCCGTTAATTGAAGGAGAAGTTCCAGGTGTACCGAGTGACACGTCACTTCAGCTGCTGGAAGACCGTTCCTGTGTTCCACCGTGTCATTTCCCTAGTCGAGGCGGCATTGCCGTACAAACAGATGACGACGAAACACAAGCAACTGCTGAAGGCCAACGGAAACAAACTCATCAACCGACTCTTCATTCAGTACTACTGGAGATGTCAGCAGAGCGTAACGGACCAACCACTCATAGCATGCACACATTCTCCATTTTCAGTTCTCGAACCGAGAGCAAGTGCTCAACGAATACGCCGAATCGTCGAAACGGACGCGAGCCAAGAAGTCGTGGATTCGAGTCGTCAAGAATGTGGCACGTCTGCGGGCAGCCACGAGCATCCTCGCCGCTGCTCAGAAACATAACACTTTTTGAACTTGTTTTTGCTCATCTATTTCTCTTCGGATAGTTGATTTATATGAAATGTTCTCATTTTGGCAGAAAAAAATGGTGGTGACAACGAAAGAATATAGATCATAGGAGATGTGTTCCGGAGACAATATGTCAATTTCTCTTGAAAACTTGTTGATGCATTGAACACAGTTCTTCTTTTTCAAAATTAACAACAGGAACATTGGCGAACAGTGGACGAGAACGAATGTTGATTTGACTCCAGAACAATCGGATGCGCAGGTGCATTGCAAACACCTCCTACAACATCTTCATTCTCTCTTCGGTCGACTTCCCATTCGGATGAGAGACCACCACAATTTCTTCTTGCAAATCACTATAACTCGGCTGAAAATGGACCGGTTCAGCTGGTTCTTGGATAGATTACAGTCAGTTGGCGTGGGAGCATTCCCGGGCTTTACTTTCAAAACTAGATGCGGGAAAATTGGCTGGAACTGAAGATGAACAATTTTGAAAACACGAGGTTCAATTTTGAGAGTACAGTTCCACATAACCTAGAATATGTTTCCAATCAGTACAATTATAGTCGGAAAACGGAGAGAATGGGGAGCTAAGAGTATGAACATTGGATTTGTAATGGTCCGGAGTGAAAAAGACAATAGAATCCATAGTAACAGGAAATTAGAAGACAGATGAATAGTGAGGGCTAGAGAGGCACGAAGAAGACGTCGTGGTACCCCGATGAGAGCACGGAGAAGACTGATGGGTAGGACGGACAATATTCGAGTTCAGAGAGCAGTTATTTTATTGTTTCCAATGTGATCATCGATACAGACGAAATCAAAGAAACATTTCTGATTCTCCACACCGATCTTTTTCTTTTACCCGAGATTCTATCGAGATCGGAAGACCAGTTCCGGTCCGTTTCCACAGCCTTGTTAATGGGATCCCTGGCACCATAAATCCATTATCTCAAACACCCCTCACTCATCAAACATGTCACCCCTTAATCGTATACATACACCCCCAACTCCTCCACCTCCCCTTCTCCTCATCCACCCCTACACCTTCACGTCTTCTCTAATTATCTGGAGAAGGGGAGGGACCATTGGGGGAACGCGAATATCGTCCGTCCTACCCATCAGTCTTCTCCGTGCTCTCGCCGAAGTACGACGACGTCTTCTTGGCTCTTTTCGAGCCAAGTATTCATCTTTCTTCTATTTTCCTATTACTATGGATTCTATTGTCTTTTCACTCCGGACCATTACAAATCCAATGTTCATATGCTTAGCTCCCTATTCTCCCCGTTTTCCGACTATAATCGTACTGTAGTCCATCAAAACATCTTCTTCTTTCAAATGACCGTAACCCGGCTGAAAATAGTTTATTCGTGCTGGGTCTTGGACAGGAGATTAGATTGTAAACATATTCTAGGTTATGTGGAACTGTTCTCTCAAAACGGAACCTCGTGTTTTCAAAATTGTTCATCTTCAGTTCCAGCCAATTTTCACGCATCTAGTTTTGAAAGTAAAGCCCGGGAATGCTCTCACGCAAACTGACTGTAATCTGTTCAAGACCCAGCTGAATCGGTCCATTTTCAGCCGAGATGTTTGCAAGAAGATGCACATGTGCTTTTGTACTCCTCTTTCCCTCTTCAATTCTAAACTTTTTCAGCTAAGACACTCAGCAAGATGGCTGCCTTCGACATGGTCCACTATAAGGAGCTGATGGCGAACATCGACAGAGGCACGCAGGTATGTAGTTTTCCTCTGTTCGTCATTCGCTAACTCCCTTCCATTTCTAGATCGCTGTCTCCGTCCGCGCCCTCTCCGCCCTCCCCATCCCGTCTGACGTCGCCCGCGACTCTGGGCTCTTTGAGCTTCTGGGGCCAATGCGCTCCATCCAAGTGCTCAAGGAGCCCATCCAGAAGATCTTTGACGATCTGAAGGAGACGAAGGAGACCGAGGAGAAGAGAGCCAGGCGCAACGAGCTGGCAAGAATTCGCCGGCAATTGAAGAGAAAGGCCGAAGAAGAAGGGGCGGAGAACGAGGGAAAAGAGAACAGGCCGGCTCCGAAGAAAGTAAGTGATAGAGTACGAATAATCAATCAATAGTTTCCTTTGTTTTCAGAGAGCCCCGAAGAAGACGCCGATGATGAAGAAGGCGATGAGGCAGGCGAAGAACATGGGATTCGTCTACTGAGCGAGCGGATGATTGGAGAAGCAACCAGTGGCCAGCGAAGCAACAACAGCCACCGAACGCCTCGTCATGTGCAATACAAGCACACTTGTCCCCCATTTCTCTGTCTTTTATATCATTTTAATTTTAATTATGATCTTCTTTTCTCTCTCTGTTCATTTCTCACTTTGATCCACCCATTCTAACTATTTCTTCTTGTTCACTTTTATATTGTTTCTCCTCTATTCTCAACTGTGCCTTGTTCCTATGACTATTACGATCCCTCCGTTTCCTATTCTTCAATTGTAATCCAACTTTAATATTTAATCAATAAATCAACCAATATCTTTCTTATATATATTCTCCCCCAGAGGAGTCGGTTTTTCATTCATTCCGTCCGTCCGCACACGCTATAAAGCGGGGTCGTGGGCGCTCATCGCGGACCCTGATGGGTGTCGGCTGCTTAGTTTTCTCTTAATAAGACGCCCCGCCGCCGAAGCCGGTTCAATTACCCAAGTTTCGCAAGGAGCGGATGAGCAGTAAGGAGGCGAGCAGCAGAAGGACGGCAAGAGGATGGGTGTCTGAAGGTGAGGCTGAAACAAAGAAGATAAGGGAGCCGGTGAGAGGAAGGTGGAGTGATAAAGGATGGAGATCGGAGGCGGA
The DNA here is from genome assembly GCA_963932285.1 of Caenorhabditis macrosperma. Classification (NCBI taxonomy): domain Eukaryota; kingdom Metazoa; phylum Nematoda; class Chromadorea; order Rhabditida; family Rhabditidae; genus Caenorhabditis; species Caenorhabditis macrosperma. The sequence continues at coordinate 8,649,263 of OZ010621.1, read as the reverse complement.
ACTGATGGACGAAGAGACGCAAAGAAGAAGAGTCACAGTCAGGTTCAGCAACGACGACAACGACGAGTACAACGCCTGGAGGAGCTGGAAGGAAAGGATGAGGCGAGAGGAGGAGAGGATGGCCGAGTCGGACAGAAGGAGGCGAGAAGGATGGATGGCAGCTTGGCTGGAAACGGAAAGGATGAGGCGAGACGGAGGATGGCCCGATCGTAGGATGCGGCGTGATGGGGACGATCGGGTGGACGAGACGGAATGGAGGATGAGGCGAGATGGAGGTCGGATGGCGGAGGATCGGAGGTCGGATCGGAGGATCGGGATGAGGCGAGATGGAAGACGAGACGATGGCCGACGGAGTGCGTGGGACTGTTGAGTCGATCCCAGGGCCACCTAGCAACCATTTAATACACCAAAATGGTCATGCGGGTGGATCAACCCTGTGGTGAGACTCCCCACGTCACTCAACTTTACTAACTACTTTTTTTCATGATTTTCATGTGTAATGACCCTAAGCCTTCTGGCTTCCCATTGTAATCCCCTTAAAATGTTTGTTGAATGATTGAATTGTTTAATAAACTACTAACAAAAAAAAAAAGCAATCCGACAATCTCTTTCGAAAGGTATTTTCTATGGCAAGTCAAAAATTTTGATCAAGTGGCTTGAGGTACCTCTCCGTATGGACCGACATCTCGCTCGTCTCGAGGAACTGAAATCGAATGATGAAGATGGACGAAATATCATTCCGATGCTTCAATCAAAACTGCGGATGTACAGCGACGAGTACGATCGGAGCACTGCGGAAGTTCAGAATATCGGAAGTTGTGCTCCGTCGACTGGAAGTCGGATGGAAACTTCAGGAGGCGTGCTGAACAGAAATCACTTTCTTCCTGAGAGGGTATCATAACGAGAAGTTTCAGAAGTCGATTTTGATTCCTCGAAAAACTGATTAGTTTGCAGTATTCTTTGAAAAACTAGGATTTGTGAAACGAAAACAACAACAGCGAAAAAAACAGCAAAAAGCAAAACAACAATAATCTTAAAACAGAAAATAACAATGATTAGGCTGAAGAACCACCCCAGAACGTCTCGCCGAACTTGTGTTGCAGCGAGTTAACAACTTTCTGGCATTGTGCCTCGACTTGTTTGTTTTCGTCTGTAAGATGGTGATCATATTTCCTGGCTACAGTCAATTTCTCATACCTTCAATAAGTTCGTTAAGGAACGGAAGCAGGATCGAGAGATGCGGCTGCACTCCGTCGCCAATCTTCTCGATGAGCAACTCCAGCACAATGAGAGCACGATAGCGGATTTTGGCTCGCGAATCTCTCGTCTTGAGCATCATCTTGTTCAGCAGCTCCGGGAAGTTATCTGGATCGGCGTTTCCGATTCGGTAGATTGCTAGAACCAAATGATCAGCGCAACGTTTCTCATGCCCTTCCACTTTGGTGTTGACGAGCTCATTCACAATAACATCAGTCACCAACTGACAGCGATCACTGAAAAGATTCAGTGAGGAAAAATTATAATTAAACCAGCTTACATTGTGAAGAAGTCTCGATGTCTTGCAGAGTTCGAGATTACATCAATAGCGTGCGTCAATGCCAAATTCGTCTCCAACGCTTCAATCGATCCTCTCTTGCTACTAAGCAGCAACTCATCGGCTCCAACCAAGGTGGCGTTGCATTTCTTCAAAACAAGTACCGCAATTTCGAGAATCCGTCCGAAATACGGGAGAGCCAGCGAATTGAATGCATCATAAAGCCGATTGGCAAAGTGAAGTAGAGAAATGAGACGGAGTCTTGCTCCCAGTTCAGCTTTAGCTTCGAGACCAGGCTCTGCCCAGGCGACGAGTTCGTTGACAACTGCGCGGAACTCAACTTCACTGAGAATGCTGGCGATTGCGACGACAAAGTTGAATGTCGATTTCTCGAGTTTCTCTGCGTCTTCAAATTGCTGGAATTGAAAATTGTTTCAGTCAGTCAGAAAACTTCTGGCAGCGAACCTCGAGCTGTCTTTGTTTGCTTCTGTACTCCAACGATGGCGTCACAATATCGTTAACGAAAGTTCTTCTAAGCTGAACGAACGACTTTCGAAGAGCATCTGGCTTCTGTTGATGCTGCACCTCGACGTAGCTAGTGAGCAAATTGAATAGAGCACTAAGTGCTTTCTGGAAGAAAAAAGTTAGGCATTGCCTGATAGATTTGCATACCCTATCGTTTTTCACTTCTCCAATAACTTTGATGACGTGAGCCGGGAGAACTCGAAGCTCAATCGAGAAAAGGGCGCGACGAATTAGCGACAGTCGATGATGAATTCCCGTTTTGCTGCCGAAACCGCTTGTCTGTGATCCTCCTCCAAACTGAGCTGCATTGCTAGATGATGGCTGATTGAGCGAGAGAATCTCAGATGGGTCCCCGAATCGGGCAATCAGACGGCAGTAATGGATGATGACGTCTCCGGTTGATTCTACGACGAATGAAGCGAATTGGTCATAGACTCGCTGGATACATGTCAACGAGCAAATCTGGAAAACGGAAGTAGTTGTTGTAAATCAAAGCAGAGCCTCACCAGAAGAGTGTCACTCCCAACTTTGTGACCAAGCGACTGCTGTCTGATGCGCTGCCCTCTGTTTCCACGGCCTCCTGGCGTAGCGGCTCCTGGCGACGAACACGAATCGAACTGTGATTTCGAAAAGCGGGAAATGCAGTCTTGCACTGTTGACAAACATGTCTTCAGAAGACTAATGGCATGGTGGATAGTCGATCTCATGTTGTGTGAACGAATAAGTTCTCCAGCAAGCAGAAGCACGTTTCCAGTGAGATTCTCGTCGAGTTTCTGGTACTGCGAGACAATATTCACACAGCGTCCCATTGTGTCGGCAAGTACTTGTGATTCAGATTGCGTTGGCAAGTTTTTCGCGATCAGCTTGAGAGTGTACGCAGCATTCTGACACATTCGCATTTTCTCCTCGTTCTTCGTTTCAGCAACGATAAACTTGTTGAGCGCTTGGGCCAAAGCAATGAGCTCCTTCTCGTTGATTCCAGAGTCCACGAACAAATATCCATCGTGTCCCAGCTTGATATTCGCCAATTGCAGAATCTTTTCGCACATTTTGTAAGAAACACGTTTCTCGTTGACACATTCGTGGAGCACATCGGCAATCAATCGAGCGGCAACGCCTCCTGGCAACAAGTGGCGCAATTTTTCGCTCACCACCTCCGTTCTCGACGCGAAGGCAACCCAATATCTTTGTGCCTGAGGATCTGAGAGATCTTGAGCATTCGCCTCTTTGTTGGCAAATTCATCCAGCTCAACAGAACACTCAATGAGCCTCTTTCCGAGTGGGAGAGCGTTCTTCAGAAGATCGTCGTCTTCATATGCAGCAAGGCGCTCAATAAGAACTCTGTTGGCGAAGATTCGCGAAATGAGGGTCACAACAACATATCGGAAATGGCGAACTCGCGGAAGAGTTGTCGCTGCTCGATCAAAGATCAAAGTGTCCAAATCTTTTTTGGTCATTGGGCCTTTCGTTGCAGGTGGAGGTTTGTCTCCTCCGAGACGAAGGACGTACTCACACATCTCCAAAACGCTCGACAACTGAAATGAAGAGAATAATGTTGAGAACGATTGATTTTCTCACTTGTTCAAATGGATTCAATGCACTGAGCAACTCGATGGCCAAGTCATCGTAGGCGTCTTGATCAGATCCTTTCTTCACTGCTTCTTGTGCAGCCGCATCGGTAGACCTCTGCCAGCGAGCACAGAAACTGGAGACAAGAACCAGTACGACAGTCGATGCATTCGATGATCCGATTGCTCTAGCAATTGCTTGGGCAATACGGGCCCTTCGGTGAGCCGGAATGTCGATAGCACTGGCAGCAAATAGACGTGCCAATTCAATCAACTTCTCCGTCTGTTGTTGCTTAGTAAGCACCGTCTGTCCAGAGCTGTTGATAATGGTTGAGAAAAGAGACTCGACGGTTTGCTCGACAATTGACAAAGTCAATTCATTATCTTTCTTGAGCATTCCAGTTCCCATGAATGTGAAAACCGACATAACATGTTTGACGACAGAGCTTGGAGTGTGCTTCGCAGCTGCTACGATCAGACGAAGGCAGTCGCGGAGAAGATGGTGATTGTGCGTTGATCGCATCGTTTCAATGACACAATCCATATCGATGTCCGTAGATCCGATTTTCGTTTTGCCAGGTCTTTCAAGGATTTTGCGAATAGCATTCACAGCCAAATGTTGTTGAAAGGACGAGCTTTCCATGTTAGATCTCGAGTTCACTCTGAAGAAATTCTATTCCATATCTGTATAAACAAAACACTTACTGTTTCACAAGGGAGAAGAGAGCAGAAAGAACTTTTTCACTAGATGGAATAACTTTTCGTGCATTCAAAAGATCGAGCACGAATATAGCGCGTGAATTGAAATCCTCCCACGATTCGTCAGTTCCGAATGCCGTCTCCACAGCGTTTTTCTTCACGGGGCCTTTTGGTCGTTTTGGAGCCGACTCAGAGATTCCGTCGAACTTGGTCAGAAGAGCAGCCACAAACGCCGGGTTAAGATTCGCCTGAAAGTTTGAAACTTACGAAAAGAAATGAAAATATTGTTTTACCGCAGCAAGTGCAGTCTTCACACTGCTCGCATCCAAGTTCTTCACTTTGTTCACTCCAGCGATTCTCACAATGTCGATGACGAACGATTCGACGTCGTCGGCGACTTTTCGGCTGAAGTACTGCTCTCCACGAAGAGTCATTTCGTTCAGAGCCCAATCGACTTTGTCCCACTGTTCTTTTTTAAGCCATTTCGATGCCTCCTTGATCGGATCACCAGAAAATTCCTGTCGTTTTGCAAACTCCGAACTGTTAGCCAGTTTCTCCGCTTTTTCGAAAGCTGTCAGTTTTGGTGCCTTGACAGGGACAGGTTCATCCGTTCGAACTTCAACGACTTCTTCTGCTGGAGCAACAGCAACTTCACTGGCCATTTGAACAATGTCTTGGAGTTGATATTCGTCAATAGCGATCTTCAGTTTTCTGCTTTCTTTTGTATCTTCCTTCTTCAGCTCCTCGTAAACTGTATCAAACTGCTTTGCGAAACGCAATCCGATAGAACGAAGGTTCACCTTCATCTTCTTTTTGTCGATTATGTTTCCAGTTAAAGCTTCTCCAAGAATGAGTTTCAAGAAATGAGAAGCTTGCTCCGCAGTGAACAACGTCGCATCCGTTGAAGTTTCCAGAAGAATTTCAATTGCACGCGCATGTTCTTCGGACTCAGGATCACGCGAAATAGCCACAAGTTCGCTCCATAAAACAATCAAAAATTTGGTGATATCGGTACGTTCCGACAGCTCTCGAACAATTTTCCACACATCGATTTCTTCATTATGCTTGATCAACTTTTTCAACGTGTTCTTCGAGAATGACTGCACGTTCTGCTGTTGGAATAAAACCATGAGCGTGGATAAAGCAGCTGAGGCGGTGTCTGCACGGATCTTGGTTATGAGTAGTCTGCAGATTGAGTTCAGAACTTCCTCCTTCAGTTTGACAGTTAGCACTAATTGAGACATGACAACCATAGCCGTGTATCGGAATGATTTCATAGAACTTTTGATTCCATGTTCAATGAATGGCATCAACTTTGCGAGCATCATTTCATCAACCTTCTCCGGGTCGTTAAGAGTACTGAGAAGCAGTTTTGCGTGGAAGTTGAACAAAATTGGATGCTTGATTTCCAGATAGTCACTACCAACAACATCTACCGCTTTTCTGATATGATCTGTGATGCAGGTGATGATAGAGTGCTTGCTCGACAATGTCGCTTTCGAGATGGACGTGAATGGAATCGGAGTCTCACTCCTCAAATATTGTTTCATGAACTGCCACTCTTTCGAACGACTCCAGTCAAAATCCAAGATACGGAGCAATCGAGAATACACCTTGGTTTCGTGGAACGGGAGGAAGGTGATAAGAAGAGTTTCCGCGTTGAATGAGTAAATTTGATAGGTGTGAATGAGGTACTCGAGGACTTGCTGACAAGCAAAATGTTGAAGATACGGTGAAAGCTCCAGCAATAGCTTTTCGATTTGAGTGTTGAGCTGCTCATTCGCATCTTTTTCAAGCATTGACCTGGAAATGCGAATTCATAAGACACTTTACTGGTATTTCGAAATACCTGACAAAATCGACGCGTTCTTCGGAAAACAAGTCATTCTCAATGTCAGTATCAAAAACAGGATCAATTCTTTTCATCTGTTCGAGACCGGCAACACCTGAAGCGCGGTCAGTTCTCAAAACGAAAAGCAGAGGAAACCGACTTACCGATTCTGTGAGCAGTTTCATTTGATAATTTTCCAGCTTCTTTTCTGTCAAACAGCAACGAAACATGTCGCTTCTCGATTGTCAAATGGCGAGCCGCCGCTGTTCGCAAATTCTCTAACTGGCTTGTCAAAGATGTTGCCATGATACCCGCTGTTTAGAGAAATAACAGACAACAATTCTGCAATTTTTTCTTTTTTAACTTGTTGAACAAATTATTCATTGAAGTAATTTGAGAAGTTGAAATAAAAGTGGAAAAAAAGAAAAAAAAATGAAACCTACACAAAGTCTGCAAACACACCAACGGCTTTCTGCAGATGGAGCGCATTAGTTTCCGACAATCATATTTTTGTATTTTTTCACAAAAAAATGTTTTTTTTCTCAATGTGTAATATTTTATTCAAATCTAAGTGCCAATATAAAACATAATAAAAAGCGTTTTTTATTTCATCTATTTCATCAAAAACTATCGCTTATTTAATCTGTTTTTCAGGTAAAAATGAAAATCAAAGTAATATCAAGGAATCCTAACACTTATCAGAGAGAAACAACAGATCAGAGAAATAAAAGTAGGTTGCATTTTAGTTTTTCTCAAATAATTTTTTTCCAGTTGTTCGAAACTTCAACACACCAGCGGATTCGTTCCGTGCCCAGACAGAATACACGCGCGCCTTGAATGCCACTAAACTGGAAAGAGTCTTCGCAAAACCGTTCGTGGCTAGTCTCGATGGTCACGTAGATGGAGTTCAAGTTCTTGCAAAGCATCCAAGTAAGTTTCCACTACCGTTTCTATTCACTAAAATGAATTTGTTAAAGACCGACCTTCGACTGTTTTCTCCGGTGCTCGGGATGGACAAGTAAAGATCTGGAATCTAGCTGGTCGTGAATGCATCGCCACTTTGGATGCACATCGAGGACTTGTTAATGGTGAATTCTAAAAAAATAATAATGCAAAAATCTTCTTTCTTCAGATATTTCGGTTGACAACAGCAACGGAGAAAACTTTGTGACCGTTGGTCAAGACAGTCAGCTGAAATACTGGAAGCTCAATTCGACTATCGAGAGTGAACAAAAGACGCCCGCCCACTCGATCGCTCTCGATGGAATCGCTTACGGAGTCTCACACATTTCCTTCTCCTCCGACTTCGTTACTTGCGGAGAAGACATCAGTGTGTGGAAGCCATATCGCGAAACACCTCTCCGCAGCTACAATCTCGGAACCGACACTATTCACACCTGCCGTGCCAACCCTGTGGAAGAGAATGTCATCGTAGGTGCTCGCTCAGATCGTTCCATCTTCGTACTCGACACGAGACAAGATGTGCCACTGAAAAAGGTGACTATGAAGATGCGACCGAACAAAATCTCGTGGAATCCAATGGAAGCATACACTTTCACAGTAGCCAGTGAGGACTACAGCCTGTACACTTTCGATATGAGGTACATGGAACACCCAGTGCAATCGCATCAAGGATTCACTTCCGCGGTTTTGGACGTGGACTATTCGCCAACTGGACAAGAATTCGTTGCGGCTGGCTACGACAGATCAATCAGACTTTTCAAGGCCAGAGATATGACTAGCAGGTTAATTTGTCTCGGAAAACGTGGACGAGAGTTCAAATATTTCCAGAGACGTTTATTACACGAAGCGAATGGCATCGGTTCTGTCGGTGCTCTGGTCGTCCGACTCGAAGTTTGTACTTTCCGGTAGTAACGAAATGAACATCAGAGTGTGGAAAGCGAACGCCGCTGAGAAGCTGGGACCGTTGACAAAGAGAGAGAAACAAGCATTTGCTTACAATGAGAAGTTGCGCGACACTTACAAAAACCATCCAGAAGTGCGTAGAATCTCGAAGCACAGAAATGTTCCAAGACACATCTACACGTGAGCTCCCTTCTTTGCAGCCCATTCTAATTTTCTAATTACAGAGCCGCCAAGGAGCATAAGTTGATCAAGGATGCACGCGGAAGACGAGATCTGCGACGAGCGAAGGCCGCTGGCTTGGATGAAGACGAGTCTTACCTTCCGCAGACACAAAAAGTCATGGTCGGAGATGCCGAAATGTAAGCACAGCTGGCGAAAGCTTTGTATAATTATTTTTGTTGTTGATTTTTATTGTTCTCTGATTCTACTTGAAATGAAATTTTCCCCGAAAATCAAAAAATGGCATTGCTACAGTAAACCTCTGGCCGCTCCGACTGAGTCCATAAATCAATCACGCTTTCTTTCTTGAAGTACCACTCAAGCATTACGACTACCACGTGCTACCATAAATTCAATGGTTACCTGGTAACCAGCGCTTCGAGTATAAAAACGAGCGCGTCTCTGCGTTTTCACAACATAATGCGTCTCCCAGTCAACTTTATTTCGATTCTTCTCCTTCCAGTAGTCTTAATTGCCACGTTGAAATGTTCCGAATCCCTGGATCCTTCTAGTACAACCACCCCTGAAGGATCGTCGACAACTTCCCCAACGAGCAGTATCGAATGTCCAGATGGATACCTCGTGGGAACGTCTTCCTGTTACGTGCTCTACCCGGCTTCCAGAGCCGCTTCCTATCAATCGTCGCTTGCTTTGTGCATGGCCACAGATCGACAGACTCTCGTTTCGCTTGACAAACTCCGCGACAGGAACGACATCCAACTGATCCAGTCGAGTGCTGCCCATCTCGCCATGAATTGGTTCTTCGCGAATGGAATCGGATCGCGGCAGGAGAGAATCGAAAAATTGGCCGATGTCTACAGCATCTTCGATCAGTCACTCGTCAGTTCTCCAGTCGCCACGACTGTCCGCGTCTCTGAGCAGTTCTCGAACATCTCCACGTTGTGTGTGCTTCCGAGTGAGTTATGCGTCAGAGTAGAAGACGTTGGGGACGACGGTTTCAGAATATTGCGCCGCACCGACATGTAATCTGGAGAATCTTTTGTTAACTTTCGACTACTACACCCCGTTCACGTCATCTGCGACATTTCTCGAACCGAAAGCAACCGCCGTTCTGACGTGTCTTTACTCGAAAACAGAGACCACAGTCACTTGTGGAGCACTCGGAAATATCTATCCGGAGCCATCTCTTATCGATTGCAAAAAGGAGAACGCAGCAGAGATAATGAGCGACACGACGAACGAAACAGTCTCCAGTTGCTCCGTTTGCTTCAGAAGAGGCACCGAGAGCTGTGAAGTGACGAGTGACGAAACGGGCGGTTCGACGCGATTCAAGTGTGTCTGCAATAAACCCTACACGGTGAGATTGTCCTTTTCATTGAGAGATCACTTATCAGATTCAGATGGACACGTGCTTCTACACTCCCGACGAGTGCTCAAAAGGGTTCTGTGGAGAGCACGGAACATGCAAAAGTGTTGTGGACGAGCTCTCTTGCGACTGCGATCTCGGCTACACGGGAGATCGATGCGAGGTCGATCTAGAGGAAAAGTTCTCGAAGCGACTCGGCGCCGCCTCTTTCTCTGGACTCATTCTGGTTCTCGGGGTGCTCCTTCTCAGGGCTGTCCGGGGAATTATGGCTCTCGCGAGGTTGGATTCTAATGAGGACGACGTGAGCTCTACAGTATCCAATTCTCCGATTTCCTCGCTTCAGGACCCGCAGAGCACTCACCAACGGATGCGGTCTTACTGTATTCTCGTCGCCGGAACCCTCGTTCTCTTCTTCTCCAATCCGACTCTCTTCGGAATCACTCAGAGTGCGTGCCGGTTCTATTTCATCTCCATTCACTTCTCATTCCTCATGGGTACACTCTCTTCCCCTCATCTACAGTACCCCTTGAGTTCCAGCCATGATCCAATGGCTACTCGAGGCGTGGAATGTGAACCAAGTGCTCCGTTGTGTGCATCTCAACGAATGGGAGAGAAATTGGGAAGGAGATCGATCGATGGGCGTTCGCATTGCACCGCGCATGGTCATCTCGATAGTGATCGTGTCTGCCGCGTTGCTGATCACATTCCAGGCGGGATGGAACCAACTGGCCGCCCCGTGGACATGCGTCGGAGTCATTTGCCAGTCGACGGTTTCCGTGTGGATTCCTCTCTTCGCAATGGTCATCTGCATTGTGCTCAAAGCATGTGCCATCTGCGAATCGTCGGTTCTCATCAAAATGTGACTTCTGTTTCGTTTCAGTCTCTATTTCTCCCTTCCAGCCGCCGACCTCTTCTCGGTTACCGTCTCGACGTTCGAATAGAGCGAGAATTGGGCCACTTCTCGGGAAGGCACATCGAGAAGTGTCGTCGGAACGAGTCTCTCTGTGTCACTGGACTTCTGCTCCTTGTGTTCCTGTGGTTCATGATCATTCTCTCCTCCGATTACAAAGATGATGACGTCATCGGACTGTCTGTTGTTCGAATTCATCTACACATCACCGCTCATTTTACAGACTCACATCCGTCATCGCTATCATATACTCATTGTTCTCGTATTATCAGGAATCAGTTACCTGTCCGGATGTGAGTCAACTTCTATCAGCGCAAAGACACTTTCGTTTCAGGACCTCTCAATGTGGACTAATCTTCTGCAAAAACATGTTCCCCAGCGATTCGCTCCCGTTTACAATACAGAGAACATGTGGACACGGGAGGAAGTGAAAGCACTCTATTCCCTCCCGATTGCCGAAAGGAAGACCATTTACCGAGAACTCATGCCTCGCAATCAGTCACTACACCTCCATCATCGGTGGGATCTCCGGTTCAATGAACTGTTGGCTGCGAACGAATCGTCTGTCAACGATGTGCTCGTGCGTGTCTTCTGTGAGGAGATGAATCGATTGAGGGAGAACAACGGAACAGTGACTCAAAAACGACATCTCCAGTGAGCCTTCATTGCTTTCCAGAATATCTCCTTCGTCTTTCAGAAGTGCATTCCGAGACTTCATATTCTCGATTCCCGACTACGATCCGAGAACAGAAACGGGAAAAGTGAAGGCGAAACTGGAACTGGTGACACTTGCCGCGGAGACTCCCATCGGGGTGAAACTCGCAAAGTTCTTCATCATTCCCGGGTTCGATATTTTCCAACCCGAGATTCCGGACACCGATGATGCACAAATGGACAAGAACACACGACAACACAGGCGACTTATGAATGAAAGGATTCAAATGGTTCGAAAGTGGAGGTTGATTTATTGTGAGAAAAACTCTTTCTTCCAGGAGTATTACCGAGTTATGAGAGAAGAAGCTCATGCTCAAGCGGTATTCGTCAACTCCAACATTCACTTCCATCACTTCGGAAATGAAGTTTTGCGCTAAGCGAGATTTTCAACATGAAACTAGTAATTTAGATGTTTTTGAAGTGGTTGGAATAAACTTTCCTGTTGAAATGTCTTTATACTTCAAAAATAAATATCACAAGATCATTTTTTGGAAGCAACTTCGGGAAGATTGTTTTTGATTTCTTGTGGAATCGTGCGGATATAGTCCTGATGAGCCACCCACGACGCCGTAGCAAGGACTCCGCCAGTGTTGTTGAGCTGAACATCCGGCTCGTAGCGAATGTCACGACCGGAGATGTCCGTCAGCCGGCCGCCGGCAGCGGAGAGAACTGCTTCCACGGCGCATGTGTCCCATTTCTTGCATCCAGCACTTGCGAAGACGTAAGCTGCACAGCCCTCGAGCACTTTGAGCACTTTGAACCCTGCTCCGCCAACTTTCTCAACGCTGTCGGCCAGATTCCGTTCTTTGAGAGCTTCCAGAGCGCTAGATACCGATTCGCTCAAGTGGCTTCGTGTTGTCACCACCACTTTCTTATCGTTGTCTGAGAAAGACATTTTAGAAAACGTATAATAACCGAACGTTACCTTTAGCTGGAGTTAATCCATGAACACCGCAATCTCGAATTGCCCAAACTGTCCGGCCACTGTCAGAGTGATATGGCTGATGAATAATTCCGGCGACTGGTCGGCCTTTGTAGGCGATGCCGATGAGCACAGTGACCTGCTCCAGAAGTGCCAAGTTCTTGTTCTTGACAGCTAGCGCTACTTCTGATGTGCCGTCCAACGGATCAACCCACACGACGACGTCGCTCTCCTGTACATCTTTCAGCTCGTTGCTTATCAGCCGATCCGTCAGCAAAACGTCCTCACTGAAACCCAACTCTAGCTCAGGACACGCAGTGGTATCTTCCTGTAATTGAGGAATTGAGAAACTAAAAAAAAACGAAAGCCTTACCTCTTCTCCGATGATTTTGATGTTTTTGAATCGTTCCTGCAACGACTGCACTATACAGTACTGTGCTCGACGGTCCGCCTCTGTTTGTGGGTCGTAGCCCGATCCGTGCTCCGATTTGTCAATGATCTTAAGATCTCCACCGGCCATGACATTCTTAATATTGAACTTCGTAGATGGAAGAGGAAGAAATACTCACTTTGATTATTCCTCCGGCGGCTTCGGAAACTCGAACGGACGACGCGACGAGACGGGTCAGAAAGCTCGCTTTGTTGAACATTTCCACTTGTGACGCACTCATTCCATACGTCGTTTCTCTGCCAATTTCTCATTTTTCACGGGGGCGAGAGATACAAGAGAGACGTGGAAAAAATGAGAGAAAAAATGAAACGAGTTGATATTGTCACGGCCAATGTGCGATAAATGACGACAGTTTGGCGCCGAGTACTCGAGGAGCCCCGCGGTTGGCGCGAAACGACATCGGGAAGAAATCGAAAGAATAGGAACTGCAAGAAGGCGATCACGGAAGACGGAAAACACGTAGAAGAGCGAGAGAGCATGAGACGGAGACAGCCGATATTATCTGCCGGCAAACACAAAAGCGCCAATTAAGAACATCGGAGACGTCCGAGGAGGCGCTATTTCGCATCAAAGAACACGGCGGCGCCGCGGGCATTTCGAAAAACACGCATTCTTCAATAATTACGGGTGATGGTTTGTTGTGTTTATGAAAATCATACTGATTACTGATCATCGGTTACTACTGTTTGTTCGGTTTTCGAAAGACATGCGGCGGCGGGAACAAAGAAAACGATGAGTAGGAGAGTGGAACGGTTGACACAAGGGAATCGAGTAAACTTATTGAACTTTGACTATCGGAGAGACGGCGAGTTCCCTAGATCCAACCCAAAAAACGGCGTCCATTGTTTTCGTCGCTTATCATCATCACCTTCGAATGTTTTATGAAACTGAAAGTTCAGATCCCCCTTGGATAAGAGAGAGAGAGAGTCTATTGGAATCTGCATATGATCACAATGTGCGTGTACGATACAAAACATACAAACTCTAAACAAAACATGTTGCCTCCTCCTGTATCGCAATCACAATTCGATGCGCATCTCTTGCGAACGAGAAATCAGCGGCTGCGTGTTGTTTGAAGTGCTCACCAAACACTTTGATTGGCACGGCCAACGCCTTGCTCGCCCCCCTCTCGGCTTTCACAATCCTCCTCGCGACCGTCGCCCCGATCTCCGTCCGCTTCCTCCACTTTTTGTATGCCAAATCAGTTGCTCCTTCCGCTTCTCTTCCTGCTTCTACCCGATGCTCGATGCCAAGTCGACAGTAGTCCTCCGCCTTCTTCGAAGCAGAATCCGAGTCTCTGTCAGTCGAATACGTGTCAGAACGGCGGAACGTGTCTCGTAGCCAGTGATGCCCCCGTCACTTCTACATGTCCCAAAGACACCATCTACTACATGGGGTCGTGTTATCTATTCGATAGCACTCCTCGAAACTGGAACGATGTGAGCTCCCAGTATCACAGTGCCCCCCATTCTCTCGATCCATTTCAGGCGGCCTTGTACTGCAACAAAATGAACGGAGCCAGTCTCCCGTTGGTCGAATCGACGGACGATCAAGCCTTCTTCGCCGGCTACTTACAGGCGATGATTCCCGTCGAACCACGTGAGTAATCCTCCCGACAAACTAGTTGACCAGAGCTCCGCGGAGCACATTCTGATCTCATCCCAGAGTACTTCCAGCTTCCGGTGTTCGCCCCGCCCCCGACGGTGTCTGGACTGCGGTTCGTGGAGTTAACAACGTGACGAGGTCCTCTTGGGTCTACTACCCGGGATCTTTCCTGATAACCGACACGTTCTGGGCACCCCAGGAACCGAACGTCTATGTGAATTACAACGGTATTCAGAGATCGGATATCGATTGACTTGAAGCCATTCAGATGTGTGCGTTGCTTTGGAATCTAGCACTTATTACCGAGAATGGACGACCGCCCTGTGCAATGTTCTCATGTACACAGTTTGTAAGATATCTCCGACTCAGTTGAATACGAAATACGTTGGTCAATGCTCTTGTCCATCAGGATACGGAGGCGTCAATTGCGAAACTCAAGTGTCCGGAACTCAGGAATCGACTCAAAGAACATGCGGCAGCAGGGACTTTCAGTTCTCGTGCCAGAACAATCAGACGATTCTCGTCGATTTCGCATCATTCGGTGCGCAGGTAACAGGCAGTGAGAATTAAAAGATCAAGAGGCAGCATTTTGAGGAGAGTTCAATGTGCAACCAGGCGAGCCAATCCGCAGAGCAAACGTGCTCAAACGTGAACTCTCTACAGACCGTCATCAATGCGTAAGATCCCGGAAGTACTGGTGGTGGGATGACGACTGAGGTGTTATTCAGGTGCCAAGGACTGCAGTCGTGCGAGATTAGGAATCTGACGAGTGCATTTGCGAATACACCGTGTCCTGTGGCTCAGGAGCAGTATTTGGAGACAAGGATGAGGTGTCAGAATGGTTAGAAATGGATAAAAGCAAAGTGAAGAAGAGGTTTACCTTTCCAGCACAGCCAGTCTCGTGCTCATCCGGAAATATCCAATACGACGGCAGATGCTACAGTATGACAATCGAGACGAACGAGAAGAAGCAGAGAACATTGGACGACGCCAGACAGTACTGCTCACAGAGTGTGGGGTGTTGCGGAGGGATTCCTTCAAGAATGAAACAGGGTTACAGGGAGGATCAGTGATAACCACAGTACCCGATGCTCTTCAGCAGCAGATGGTGGACAGAGTGAAGGAGGAGACGAAGAAGTCGGTGTCTTTTTGGATCGATGACTCTCAGAGGTCAGTGAATTCTCATCCTCATCTCGGGAATTCGTCACCAGAATGATGTCACTTGCGGGCCAAACACACAACTTGACGTTTTCGTTCATAACACCCCCATTCCAGTTGTCGTCTTCTGACAATCACTGGCTCCTCGAGTTCCTACTCCCAGTGTCCATCGGACTCTTCGTCCACGGCCAACGTCATCTGCTCCACCGTGCCCCCGTCGTCCACTTCCATCTCCTCCCGTCCCTCTCAGGCGGCGCCAATCGACCGAGAGTCTCAAACAATGGCTCGGCGCGAGGTCTACACTGGAGTTCAGCCGTAAGTGTTGTATTGTGTTCCGGTTATAACTGTGGTGCGGTCAACGAGAAACCAAAATGAAATGATATTTGTTGACCGAACAAAAAGAATTCCCCCCTCTCCTTTCGTTTTCCTCTATTCGATGAGGTAGGGCCCCCAACCGGTTCCCAGTCTCTCTCTCGGGGACTGTCTGTGTCTCTGCGGAACGCACTGTCTCACGGGAAGCTTGATTTGCCAGCAGCAGCCACCCAATGAGTCACTAATACATCGTCGGCCCTTTGCGTCTGCGCTCGCCCATTTTCCGTTTGACACATGTTCACGCAATGCGAGCTCCCAACGCTTTCGCTGTTATCTGTCTGACACTACTCGTGAGCCAGCTGAGAGCAGTCAGTGATACTGAGTCTGTGGATTGTGAGAGGAACTGTCCGCTAATCTCCATTCGTTTTCAGTCCCAATGTACCCGATTCGATCAACAAACCGAGATACTGCAAGAAGGAGAAGAAAGACGGTGAGGAGACAATGAGAACTTAACACAGGCCCTGCAACATGTTCCCCTCTAACTTGTCTTGCAGAATGTTCTCAAACCATTTGATCTCCCTACTTTCACTCGAATACTCCAATTCTTTTCAGGCATCACTTATGAGCAGACACGCGCGTGCATGCAGAGTGAGCAACCGTGTCCTGATCCAGAGAATGTGGAAGGTACCGTAACCAGGTACTGTAACTGCCAGACTGCCAAATGGGAAAGCCCCGACACAACGAACTGCACCCATCGGTGGGTGGCAGAGATGGAGACGGCGATCAAAGACAATCAGCCGGTGGAGGACATCAGTTCTAATGTGAATAGGCAGCTGAAGTGAGTGGGATTGAGATGAAATCGAAAGGGGAATGCTTCGTTTTGCAGATCGACGATCCAACGAAAACTATTCGGAGGAGACATTACGGGAACTGTTCGATTGAGCAATGAGATGATAAGTCTGGCTCGAAATCAGTTCGACATCATGAACGATCGGAATCTGAGGGAGAACAAAGCACGCAACTTCACAGAGAACCTCGGTGGCTCCGGAGATCAGCTCTTGTCGCCAGTGGCTGCCACTGTCTGGGATCAACTGTCGTCTTCAGTTCGCATTCAACACGCCTCCAAACTGATGAGTGTTCTCGAACAGTCGGTTCTTCTACTCGGAGACTACATGACTGATCAGAAGCTGAATCTGGCATACATCAACTGGGGTGAGTAACACAATCATTACGTTTTATGACGAGTAAGAGTTTCAGCCATGGAAGTGGAACGATCCGAACCGGAACTGCAGACGTTCGTGGGGTCTTCGGCGAATGTGCAGGATGACAGTGGAGTTGTCAGGTGGGAGTGCTCAGGGAATGTGTTCGACTGACTGATTGACAGGGGTTCGAGTATGGCAGCTGCTCCGCCAGTGGAAACCAACACAACCATCGGGTTTCCGTCTCTGAAGCTCTCCCCCACAATCACTCTCTCGTCTGCGTCTCTCCTCAACTCATTCTCTTCCGGAAGCAGTACAGATCCTGCTGCTTCCTCTCGAACGAGTATACTCTCCTCGTTCCAAGACGACGCCGGTCCGATGGTCGGATCTTCCGTTCCGAATCTCAATAGAAACCCCGTCAAACTGGGATACTACGCGTTCGCAGGCTTCGGTCAGCTGTTGAACAACAACAACAACCACACGATGGTCAACAGTCAAGTGATCGGAGCATCAGTTAACAACGCAACCCAAAGTGTGACTCTGCCGGCGGACAGTCCAGTCACCTTCACATTCCAACATCTGACGACGAAAGGTGTCTCCAATCCGAGATGTGTCTATTGGGATCTCGCGGAAAGGTACACATCAGTGTCCGACAGAGTTCATTCTCTCCGTTTCCAGCAAATGGTCGACCAACGGATGCACGCTGTTGTCCACAACTTTGAACTCTTCGCAGTGTTCTTGCACTCATTTGACGAGGTCAGTCTTCTCTTTTTCCCTCCGACTAGTTCGCCGAATTCTACGTCATTCCGTCTGACAAACAGTGTTTCCGAAATCCAAAGACGTGGCAGAAGACACAAAAAAACAGTTCTTTTTTCTAGTTTCGCTATCCTCATGGACGTCTCCGGACAGGTGGGCCAGTTCTCCGGAGGTCTCGCCTCCGCCCTGGACGTCGTCTCGACCATCGGGTGTGCCATTTCGATCGTCTGCCTTGCGCTGAGTGTCTGCGTCTTCACGTTCTTCCGCAATTTGCAGAATGTTCGCAATTCCATTCATCGGAATCTGTGCCTGTGTCTCCTGATCGCCGAGCTTGTCTTCGTCATTGGTACGGTGGTCTGAGACGTTCAGAATCTGTGCAACGAACCATATTCCAGGAATGGACAGAACGGGAAACCGAACCGGCTGCGGAGTCGTCGCCATCCTCCTTCACTACTTCTTCCTCGCCTCGTTCTGCTGGATGCTTCTCGAAGGTTATCAGTTGTACATGATGCTCATTCAAGTCTTCGAACCCAATCGGACTAGAATATTCCTCTACTACCTCTTCTGCTACGGCTGTCCCGTTGTAGTGGTCGCTGTTTCGGCCGGAGTCAAGTGGGAAGACTATGGAACAGATAAATAGTACGTTTCCCTCTCTTTCTTTCGTCAACTCCGAATGCTTTCAGTTGCTGGATCAACACTTCCACTCCGACCATCTGGGCCTTCGTGGCTCCCATCATCGTCGTCATCGCCGCCAACATCATATTCCTTCTGATTGCTCTCAAAGTGGTGTTATCAGTTCAGAGTCGAGACCGAACAAAGTGGGGAAGGATCATCGGTTGGCTGAAAGGATCGGCCACTCTTCTGTGTCTTCTGGGGATCACGTGGATCTTCGGATTTTTGACTGCAGTGAAAGGAGGCACAGGAACTGCGTTCGCGTGGATTTTCACTCTCCTCAACTGCACCCAAGGCATCTTCATCTTCGTTCTCCACGTCGTTCTCAATGAGAAAGTGCGTGCGTCCATCGTCAGATGGCTCAGAACCGGAATATGCTGTCTGCCGGAAACGAGCAGTGCCGCCTACAACAGCAGATCTTTCCTGAGCAGTCGCCAACGAATTCTGAACATGATCAAAGTGAACGGACACAGTTATCCGAGCACGGCGAGCACTGACGACAAGGAGAAGCAGCTGACGCCGATCACGAAGACCACCGACTGGTTGAGTCGCCTGCCCAATCCGGATTCCCTTTCGAGCCCCGAAGAGCACGCGAATTCGAATTCCGAAGAGAGCATGAGAAGAGACGATCTGCCGGAACTGCCGGATCTCAGCGAACTGCGACGGCGGGTCACCGTCGACCTGAGTCCAGCTGTGAACAACAACTCGAACAACGAAATCGAACGGATCAGTCACGCCTCTTCGGATCCACGTGGATCACAGATAATCGAAGTGACTGCGGTCGAGAAGAAGGCGCCCGTGAAGAGGATCAAGTTCCCTCTGGGAGCGAAGCAGAGCGAACGGGGATCCCAGCACAGGACAAAGTCTCCAGTCGTCGTTCCGCCCGACTCTCCGGAGTCTACGAAGGACTACCGTTTTTAGTGTAATGGGTTTGTTTCGTCGATGTTCATACTGTTACCCCCTCTCTCTCTCTCTGTAGCTACTTGAGTATTTATTGCCGACTCCAAATGATCTATAAAATGACTTCATAAAACACCCGCTCACGGTGGTTGTGCCCTCTCTTCTCGATACCGGTCTCTCAACAGTTACAGTCATATTCATTTGATTTCTTCGGAATGAAGTATTCCATTTTCCACACTCTTCTCTTGTTTTTTCTTCTGAGTAATGGGTCCTCTGCGAAGAAACTGACTGCTCGAGAGAGCAAGATTCTCAAGGCGAACTGCGGTCGATACGTCGAAGGATTCACTTCTTTGGAGCCACAAAAGGGCCGTTTCGAAGAGTTCAAAGTGCTCTACGGGAAGGAAGTCTCCCTGGGAACCGCCCCTTGGGTCGTCTCTTTGGCGATGAAGAAGAAGAAGGTGGGATCGGATGAGGTGTCGAACGAGCACTTTGTGCAGCACGGAACCGGAAGCATCATCTCCCCGTATCACATTGTCACAGCCGCCCATTTGATCGGAATCAGTGATAATCCACTGCCGAATTGTGAGACTGGCGAGATGAATGAAGCGCACTTTCTCCGCGACTTCAAAGACTTTGTCGCCTTCATCAACGTCACCTGTGCCACTCCGGAGACATGTGCCAAGATGGGAAAGAAGGACATTTTCGAACCGGTAAAAGTGAAGGCGGTGCGTTTCTCCCTGCACAACATTGAACTCAACCGATGGTTTCCAGCTCTATATCCGCAGAGGATACGTCGGCGATGGCTGTCTGGACAAAGAGTCCTACAACGATTTGGCAGTGTTCGAACTGGAGAAGCCCGTTAAATTCTCCGAATTCGTTTATCCCGTGTGTCTGCCAGCGTCTCCCGAATCACCGAAAAAAGGAGCGACCGGTTACAAACTCTACGGATACGGAAGAGATCGTGAGCCACCAATGCATCCGATTGTCCATTTTCTTCTCGTTCAGCTGACAACAAAACGATCGAGACGGGCATTCTGAAGTCGTTGAACTCGTTCGTCGCCGATTGCTCCGACGATTTTCCGTACGAGGGAATATTCTGCACGTCTTCTAAGAGTAGCGGACTTTCGTGTGATGTGAGAACTCTTACGAGAACTTCTTCAGAATCAACATCATTTCAGGGAGACAGTGGCTCCGGAGTCATCCGCACTTCTCCGCATCGCGACGTCGAGGAGATCGTCGGCATTTTGTCAGCCGGAATGCCGTGTCCGGAACTCTACGACACGCACAAGAGAGAGCGGGCGAGGCATCTGAAGCTGACCCGAGAGACCGATCTTCTGATCGACGTCGCCTCTCATCTCGAGTTCTTCTGCAAATGTTGCGGTATCTGTTGATTCGATACATGATTTATTATAAATATTCTGCAGATGGGACTGTGTTATATCTTCTCTCGTTTCCTCTTATTCCAACTTTCGGTTCGCATTCTGAAAGTGAATGATCTCATTCAATCGCCTCTCAGTTGACTCACATAGATGTTGATTTGGTTCTTGAGCTGTGCAGTCAGAACCTTTCCATAGACGATGTGGTTGTGAGAAGCGAGTATTTTGGCAGCCGCGAGAGCCGCTTCCGAAGGATCGAGGACTGTGGTGCAGCCGATTCCGTTCGGCATTCTCAACGAAGACCAGACGTCGAGACTGAGTGATTCGCTGGGCGGAGGGCAGTTGATGACCTGGAAGAGGCAACTGTTGATTGAGAGATCGATTGAAGGACCTACCGGAAGAGAAGAGTTTCCGGCGATCACTGGACCGAGTCCATTCGATCTCCCGGCCACTGCAACCACGACAGTC
This sequence comes from Caenorhabditis macrosperma, assembly GCA_963932285.1. Taxonomy (NCBI): domain Eukaryota; kingdom Metazoa; phylum Nematoda; class Chromadorea; order Rhabditida; family Rhabditidae; genus Caenorhabditis; species Caenorhabditis macrosperma. Next base: position 8,628,251 of record OZ010621.1, on the reverse strand, counting down.
GGAACTCCACTGTCCTCGAATTCAGAGATCGCTTCCAATGTGTCCGCTGTCGTTTTGTGGGCGGAGCTGACTTTGAGTGTCGACTCCAAGCCGAATTTGATCGCCTCGTCGGAGATTTTTCTCGCGAAAACACCGTCCGAGCCAGATCCCATAATGACGAGAACATGGCCGCGTTGGCGAGGTTTCGAGAACGTCGAAGTGATCTCCATGACCTGTGAAACCGTTGAATGGCAATCATGCGAGGGCGAGTACCTGAGTGTAGTTCTTGAGAACACGAGCCAACCCCTCCGCAGTCACTTCCTTCATGTCCCTGTACACTTGCTTGTCCAATTGAAGCCTTCTGTCGTTCTCTGGCCACACTCTCCACGAGTCATTGTCGATGACGTCGGCCAGCAGAATCTCCTTCTCCGCCGTCACTCCAAACTCAATCTAAATAAACAACATCGTAACGAGACGATCATAAAAACGCGTCGACCTTCATGTCAATAAGAGCGCTGTTGGAGAGAGCCCATGCCTTCTCCAGTGTGCGGAACACCAACTTGGTCATCTTCTTCATCAGAGAGATCTCCTCTCTTCCGATTTTCAGTTGATCCACCACGAGTCCATTCGACACAATCTGTTCGTCAGTCCACTGCGGATCGTCGTTTGCGTCGTCCTTGAAGAACGTCTCCAATTTCAGCTCATTGAATCGGAATCCCTCCTTGACTCCCGGGTTCCTCTTGAGGAATGACCCAGTGGCCACTCGTCGGGCGACCCATTCAATCGGAATCATCGTGCACTTCCGAGCGATGAAATCCGTCTCCGAGACCTTTTTCTCGAAATGAGTGGGGAGTCCGAGCAGTTGAAGATACTCGAACACATTCACCGTCGTTTGACTCGCGATCTTCGACTTTCCGGTCAACTCATTCTTCCGTTCAGCGTTGAACGCCGTCAGGCTGTCTTTCGAGCGAATGAGCACGTATTCCTGAGGCAGCATGTATGGCTTAAAGAGGAAGGAGAAAACTCACGGACTCTCCCTTGATATCGTAGATTTGCTTCGTTTTTCCCTCCGCCAACAGCTCGAGATTGGCTTGATTCGAAGCGATTTCGACGAGAGACGGCATTGGAAGACGGGGGAGAGAAGGACGAATGACACCGTGCTATCGCCCTATCAAGTGTGCCCTTTCTCCCTTTGGTTTGTCGTCGACAAACATCTTGTTTTCAGTCTTTTGCTGTTCTTATCAGTGCTTGCTGCCGTTGAATCGACAAAGAACACATCCCCGTATCTCCTGTCAAAACGGGGCTCTTTCCTTGAAAACGTCTAGAGTTTCAAAGAGCAACAACAACGTTTTATGAGGTAATCGTGAGAGTGTGGAGAGCTTGGGAAAGATGATGATGAAGAGAACACAGTTCCAATTATCAATAATCGTTTATACGAAGATGAAGAGAGAGAGAAGAGAGAGGAAAGGAGAGATGAGGAGAGAAAGTGGGAAGAGAGAGATGGAAGAGCAATCGAGAACAAGAACAACGTCGACGGGGATGCACGTTCGAAGAAACACGAGAGATCATCTTGGTGTTGCTTAGTTTGGCGTGGCTCGTGCCGAAGATGCGCCTCCCTGTTGCCCGCTCACTCCTCCACCCATCACTCCGTTGAGACCCGCTGGCGGTGGAGTGATCCGTCCACCTGGTCCGAGTGCCAGATTCTGCATCTGGAGCATCAGACCCGTTTCCGGACCGCTTGGAAATTGTGGTCCTTGGAAGTAATATTTGTATGAGGACGATTGACCGGGTACTCCTTGTGGCAGTTTCGGCCGATCTTCCAACTCCTTGTACTCCAATTTCAACTCCTTCGGAATTTTCCTCCACTGCATCTGATCAAACACGTTGTAATGGCCCTTTTCGTACGTTCCCGTCTGCTCCTTCACTCCGCCATACTGAGAACGCGTTAACCACACCTGTTCGCTTTTGTGAAATCGCCACTCACGAGCGTACCTGAATTTTGGAAATTTTGCAATAAAATTGGCTAAACCACAATAAAATGCGGTTTAAAATAAAACTTACAATTCGCATGCCGCCGCAACCTGGTAAATTTCATTGGGACAGTTGTAGAATAGATAGAATAACACGTCTTCGGAAACTTTGCTCAATCGCAACGGAGGCAGCTTGTCTCGAATATGATTGTGCGTAATATACTCGTCGGGCACCTTTACGTCCAGCTCATGCGCCCGGATAGGCGAATCAGCCCAAGGACCTCCAAAGTTCATGTACAATTTTCTTCTGAAAGTTATTTTTCACGTTAAAACGAAAAAATAGTTACTTGACTCACTCTGACAAATTTAAATTTAATCCCAGCGTCGTCAGATCGTAGCCCAATGCCAGAGAGACTATTGACGGGTTGTCGACTGTCCGAAGATATGTCACCAACCCCGCCATACCAAACTGATCGTCGAGCATTGACGCTGGTATGTTAGACACCTCGCCTGAAATCGATGACTTTTCTGTGAAGCATTGAAAGAAACACTTACCATCTGGATGTGTGATGATCCCGTGCACGGGTCCCTCCTGGCTGTTTCTGGGAAGGCCACTTAACTGCGACGGGTCACATTCGCCCAGTGGTCCAGCGAAGTCGACTTGGTGATCGTCTGGTAATATCTGCAATTTTTCATGAATTAGTCACTTTTCGTAAGGATTTTAATTGTAGAAGTACGTTAGTCAGTTGATCTCCAAGCATTGGCCGTGATGTTTGACCAGAACCGACACCGGGAAGCGCAGGAAAATCCTCGTTCTGTATTTGGAACTCGGAATTTGTTAGATTGGGGTCCGCTCTCATCAGGTTAGCTGAAAATTGTCGGGTTTGGTTTAACAAGAGGACGAAAAATCGGTGGACACTCATGCGAATGCACAATAACATCAAAAGGCGAAACTACTGTTCCGTGAGATCGCGCGCAAGAAATTGGCAAAAAATTGAAGGCGGCAATTTTTGTTCGGAATACGGTTTTTATAGAAATGTGCGAACACCAACTGCTGAAAGTGCACAAACTGGTGTCGATTCAGTTTCAGAAAATTTCTGCGAATCGGATCCGATCAGAAAATTTTCGAAATAACAATTTTTTGTTAAAAATCAATATAATTTTATTTTTGAAAATTTTGTCTCTCCGAAATATTTTTTAAATTCAATTTATTTTCGGATTCGCAGTTTTTCATAATTTTTCTGTCTCTTGAAGTGCCAACACAACAAACTATCGTACTTCAAAATGTTTTTTTCATAAAGTATCATACTGGTTTATAATTTTTGATGAAATCAGCAGCAAATTTTAATTATCTTTTTAATCGAGAGGGAAATAAATTCGCCAGTCACTGAAGCTAATTTTAATTTCAAATTTCCACATGTTCGAAAAAAAACCGTTAATATCGATTTTTTCGAATGGAAATGAATACGAAAGAAGCAAGCTTGTCGGAATGGTGAGACCACATCGAAAAGTCACAAAGGGTGGTTTGCTAAAAGCTTTTCTTTGCTGTGACAAAATCGAAAAGCTGTTTTGCTACGGAGGAAACCGAGCGAGGAGCGATAGTACACCGAGAGAGCGCGAGACGCAGACATAATCGATTTCTCGCGGTTTTGTTCGGAATGGAAAGTTTTCGGCCGTTCCAATTTCCTCGTCCAAGGCGGAAGGCTAGGCATCGTTTTCGCTTCCTCGTCTCGATATCAACGTGTTTTTCAGTTTTTGCGAGCGGGATGGATACTTTTTTAGATCAGCTATCCGACGATAATTTTCAATCGAAAGAGGATAATTTTTTGCTGCTGTTCATCAGAAATCATTCGCCTGTATGATTCTTTGCAGGTTAGGCGCATAGATTCACAAATCTCGGTTTGACAGTGAAAACATGCTTGACACAGACACTAACCATAGTTGGCGCGGTGTCCAGCGTAGCTGTCCCTCGACGGCGAAGACTGGGCAACGTTCAAAACTCCTCCGCTCGTAGTAGGAATCGGTGAGAATCCGCCACCGAGTGAGGACGTTCCTGGAATCAGACACCCGCCGTTCATCGCACCATTCCCGATTTTTTCAGATACCTTTCGCGCCCAGTGATGGAAACTGGGATTCGTCAATAATTGTTGCGTTGGAGATGATGGAATGCGATGAAAATTGAAGCGCTTGTTGAGGCAAACGTCGTTCGGTAGCTACTCCACCGACTGAAACCATTGCGAACTTTCAATCGATTGTCTCGGAAGCCTTCGAGTCTTACCAGAATTCATAAGCACTGCACTTATGCGAAATCCTATACGGCGAAGAAGCTACGTTCTAGTCATATATCTGTAATGTTTCCCTTTCAGAGTTTCAGTATTATTCTGTTGTGCTGTAGTTTCAGTTTGCCACGAGAGTAGAAGTCAAAAGTTGTAGATAGGTGTTTTGCAGTGAAAGAGGGACAAAACGGGTCTCAATTCGTCACATGACGTCGACCAGAATCCACTTCTAATGGTGTTCGAATCGAAGAAAGCAGTGCGGCCCGGCGAAAATCGAACAATGCTGTGTGTGTTTCCGCTCTCTGTCTGATGCCTCCTTGTGTCTCTCCGCTGGTGCGCTCGACCCTCTTCTCTCTAACCATTCTACTCTAGCAATCTGCACGCGACAGCCAGTCAATAAGCAGCCCGTGTTACCGTATACCCGACACCCTGCGAATCAAACTCGACCAAATCGAGGGAAGGAGAATGGCGAAGCTAGAGGGGCGAGGGGGGAAAAGGATGTGCGAGACGACGAACGCAGACCGAAAAGCCAATGCGTGCGTGTTCAGCCGAGCGCACTTGCTTTTTCCACTGACAACTCGGGACCAGGGATGCACGGAAATGACAATTAACGTTATTTCCGTTACATTCACGTGGGGAAAAATATAACTGCGTCAGTTATTTCCGTTTCCGTTTCCGTTTAGTTCCGTGCATCCCTGCTCGGGACCCTCCCCACCTCGTCCTCATCTCGCAAATGGAATAGTCAAGAGGAAGACGATGAAGAGAACACGAGAGCGATGCACAGCTAATCAAACCAAATTTAGTTGGGTCTCGCAGTGCGGAAGAGAGGAAGCGGCATCGAGAAGAAGCGGGGGAAGGACCAGCGCAAAGAGCCCGTCGCTCTCCTCCTCCGCTCACTCCTCTTTCCGTTTTGATTGATGCGACCCACATTTATGCACCTACAAGTACCTTCGTGTCTACTCTGCCAACTGAAACAAAAATGCATTTTCTTTTCCTTTCTCTGAGCTCTTGCCTCATAAATAATTGACGGGGGTCCGAGCACATTAGCTCATTCTTCGTCGCCCGTCTATTCGCACCGTCTAGCCATGAAGTACATGTAATTATCCGCTCGCACCTGCCGTGTTTTCAATCGGACCAATAGGCTATTATTAAGTGCCAAATACGGTTGGTAACTGCGCTCTGGTGAGAGATTTCGAAGTTCCAGTTTGAATACTGTTTTCAATCCGACACTTTCCATAGATGGGGAGTGTGAAAAACGTGCAATATAAGTTCGGCTTGCTGAATAGTCAAAGTGGCGAATAGTTGCCAGTCGCTCGAGCAAAAACCGAAACATGTGGCGCCGAGCCATTGAAAATGTTGCAGTTGCCATTAGACTAGAGCGCACTTGCTCAACGTGTGCCCTGACTCCGACCATCACCAATGGGAAGACATATCAAACACTCTGGAAGCGAAATTTCGCAAGAGAACGACTGGAAAAGGCGTGAACGTGGTGACGTGACCTCTGTGCCGGAAAAAGGAAACGTTTAAGAAAACGAGACATACAGACGGCACTCGGTGGACGCGTTTCAGCATTAGACAACTCTTTTTTGAATTTATGAGGTGAGGTTTGATTCTGGAGAAAAGTTGAACGTTTTGTGGGAATTCGTATAGATTTCCGGGTTCGAAAACAAAACGAATTTATGTTCAAACGATTCGCATTTGTTTCGAGACACTTTACACCCGATTGTCTCGTTTAACGGCCGTTTGACGACTGGAGACACGGAGCCCTCTTCGCTTCTTTTCGCATGCCGACTAGTCAACCACTCTACCGTAACCCGTCGGCGCAGGGAGTAATCCCGTTCAAATCTCTTTCGCATCGATCCCCCGCAACTTCCTCTTTTCGTATAAAACTTCCCTCTCAAACGCCTCTAATGATCCGTCGATTCCGCGTCGCCCTCAAGTACGTCTCCTTCTGCTCCGTTCCGCCCCGTCAATCTCTCTTTCCGGCTCCCAATTTCCGCCTCGCCAACGCCCATTTTTCTTGCAGACACTCCCGTCCCATCTATGCAGAAGAGTGCGTCGGTTTGATGCCGTCGCTGCTCGGCGTGCCGTCCAATCGATACCGCCTCTTCGTGCTCTTCCTCTGTCTCTTCTTCGTCTACACGTGGCATGGACAGAAGCAGTCGCATGCCGAGCAGCTTCGGCTCCGCGACATTCGGATCCTCCAGCTGCAGCAGGAGACCGACAGTGTGTCCGAGAAGCTCAGAAGTGAGTGGTTGCGAATGTTTTTCCCCGAATTCAGGCTCCAACTGTTTCGCGAAATGTGCTCCCAAAATCAGTTTATTACAGTAATCTGGCTGCACAAAAAGAAGTTAGAGACCAGTCTCAGTGCACAAAAAACCGAATCGGACAAGTTTCTGAGCAAAATGAAGCTGAAGGAGTCAGAAATACACGGGTGGAAGACGAAGAACGAGCAGTGTTTGAGGGAGCTGTCGGCTTGTCAGGTGGGTCACCGAGGAGGTTCTCAGGTGGGAAAACGAATGGATTCAGAAGAAGAAGGATGAAATTCCGGAAGATGAGAAGAAGAAGAACAACAGTGAAGTGGGAGAAGAGCTGAGAAGGAGGATAACGGAATTAGAAGACACGCAGAGGAAGAAGGAAATGGATAACGACGCGATGACAGCGATTCTCAAGGTGACTACCGTTTTGGTTCAGTTGACAATCAATGGTTGCAGGAGGAGTTGAAACAATGCGAGACGAAGATCAAACAGTTGACGGGGGTGAGTTATGAGGACGTGGGGAACGGATGTCCGTAGCCATAGAGGCTCGGATCGTCGAAAGAGAGAGCCGTCGGAAAACTGGGAGCGGCCGGTGGATAGGGCCAGTTGGTGTAGGGAGACATGAATGCGGTGGAGTACATGTTGCTGGCGGTGGAGATGAGTTGCTGGAAACGGGATGAGGTGCGGATGGATTCAAATTGAGCATCGTTACCTGCGACTCGATGCTCCTGGCGTCGACCTGTCCGAGAGTGGTGAAGAAGTGCGTGTTCGAGAAGCCGGGGATCAGAGAGTTCACATCGGTTACGATTGCATCCTTTGAGTCAACAACCTCTTTTGCACTCATGTCTGCCGGAATGGCGGGAGGAGCAACGAGTGAATTATCAAAGTGAGGGGCCGGGATGGGGAACGCACTGGCGTAGAGAGAAGAGTCGAAAGCGCCCGAGGAGGCGGTGGTGTTCATCTGAGAGGTGTTAGGGCTGGTTGGGTCTGTGGGATTCGGATAAGTAGTACACTGCAATCAGGCGGTTACGCAAGCGTCGGTTAGTACTACTCACTCTCAAAAACTGAAACGGGTCCACTTGTGGCCACTTGATGGTGGGGAAGAAGGTGAGTTGCTGCTGGATGGCGGTCCCCGTGTCGACGGTGTCGTTGTTCGCGTAGATCTTTCCGATGCCGAGACGCTTGACCCGTCTGAAACTATCAGGTTGTGCTAAGCCCCCTGTTGTTTCCACACCTTCTCTTGTAGTTCCCGTTGTCGAACAGAGGCGCATTGTCGGGAACCATCTGCCAGTAGTTGCCCTTCCTGTCATTGGCACTGCTTTGTCCGTCGCGCGCCTTCTTGACAAAGCAGTCGTTGAGCGACAGATTGTGACGAATGCTGTTCTGCCAACCCTGTTTGCGCTTCGCGTCCGCCTCGTGGTAATACGGGAATTTGGCTTCGATGAACTGCAAAAAATGATCCATTGTTTGGCGTCGTTCCGAAAGGTTGATGAGTAGAAGCCTCGTGACATTTTCTGGTGTAACAAGGAGGAGGATCACCGGAATGAGTAACGGACGTCACTGTGCAAATGTTATGGGAGAGGCACGGGAAGGTGCCCACCCCGCACAAATTGGTGCTCTATTAAGGTTGATGAGTCAAACGGAATCACAACAAAACGGGTTGATTACGGTAAATAGACGGTGAACGAGTTGTAGAGAGCGGCAGCACTGGCACTGCAGATCACAACAGAGACCAACTTACGTTTCGAGGAAGCCTCGGTGTGAAGAGAGGGATTCTGAGGATGTTCAGGTTAGAGTTGGACCGCCTTTCGCGACGTTCAGCACTATCATGAACGCTCTGTGATAACACGGGGTGAAGCGACCGACGAAGTCAGAAGGTATACGGTAACCATTTTCGAGAGCCTTTGAAAACGTGATGTGAGAGAGACAGTCGTTTGCTGTTCGAGTGTTCATAAAATTAGACGATCGCCGTGTCTTCAACCTCAAAAGGTCCCCGAGAAGATCCACTTAGATACGCATTTCTCGATTCGCCCGCGGAAAATAAGAATTCAAATGAGGTTTTTCTTAGCGCCCCGCGTGATAACTATCGTTCGCTGTTTCCCATTCTTTGGCAGATTTTGAGAAATTCGAGAGAAGAGGGATTTAGTGAATTATTATTTTCAATTTGAAAACCACGCTCCAAACGCGCATCTCCGTTCAATTTCAAATTCTCTAAAAACAAATGGGCTGCATTCCTACCCTAAATTTCCATTTTCGTTGATTGATCCTTTCTTTTTCGAATGCTTCTATACTCGAAAAACACGGGAAAGATGAGCGACTTCCGGCTCTCGAACCTATGCGAAACAGCCGCGCACGCAGACAGAGTGACATGTCTCTCTCTCTATCACTTTGAAGCATGCGTAGCACAATGTTCTTGTCTGCGGCGGACTTGTTGCATAACTGATATAGATACGGAATCTACACTGGCCAAGTGACTACTCAAGAGAGCGTTTCGAAATCATGATGACCTAATGGAACCGCCCGCGAAGGAGTACGGTAGGCCGGGAATCTATGCGTAGTCTACGCTTTTTTTCAAATGAGGAATCGTAATCGGAGAGCTTTTTCTCTCATTGTTGTTCATTGTCGAGAGATATCTCCATCGTCCCTTACCTTGTAGATCTGATTGAGGGTCATCCGCTTGTCCGGAGATGCTTCAATCGCCATCGCAATCAGTGCCACGTAGCTGTAGGGTGGCTTATCGATGGAATTGCCCTCGGGACTGAAAGAAACACACGACGACAGTTTCATATTTTGAAAACAACGCGATCTATATTTTTCAAAACTCAGTCGGTGAGCTGAAATGTTTGTCGGCTGGATTTATTTAGAAAATATATTTGTGTCGTCGGCGGCTCGGAAAACATCAACAACTTACGTGATATGAAACGGAAGGTGCGTCTGATGGCGAGTCATGTTGCGATTTGAATGAGACGAAAATGAAGGCGCGAGGGGAGACGGTTATGAACGGACGGAGAGAAACTTTGCATAGACAACGGATCGGGTGGGCGGGGTCTGGGCGTCCTTCCTCGTCGCAGACGACTGTAGCTGGGGCGGATGAGAAGAGGGCGAAGACGAAGAGGGGAGGCGAGTGAGGCTGCGACGGCGGCGGAAAGCTGAAATGTCGGGAGAGGACGCACTGTGGTGGTGTCTCGTCGCCTCGCTCCCGGTGACATTTTCGCGGGCTCCTTGTCAATGATTCATCTGGGGGGAAACACGGGAAAATGGAAAAGAAAGTGAGGGGAGGGAGATTGAAGAGGAGACGAGCATCGCTCCAGAGTCGGATCGTGTTTTGTTTTCAAAACAAAACGGATCACACGCCGCCCGGAAGAGGAAGCATTGTAAAGTTGTCATGTTTGCAGGGAGGCGCAGTCGAGCATTACAGTCAAAACGAGACGGCCCACTTCAACAGAAACCACAAGGTGAGCAGAAGAACCTGTTCTTTCGGAGGTTATACTAGTACCCAAGTGGTCTCACGGATGACCGAGTCACTGCTTCGTCCAGTGTCTGAATACCGGGACCTTACGATCCATCGGTCTCTGTACGAAGATAACCTTTTCGCGAGTCATCTCCCGCTTCGTTTGATCAATGCCATCTCTTTGTGAACTTTCGACGAAGAGTCTAGTGTTTGTCACCTGATCTATCTCTATCTGTTACCGTTTCAACAACATTTTCGAAATGTCTCCTCTCTCGATTTATCATTTAATCAGTGTGTGTCCCCCAATCTATCCGATGAAAAATTGAAAATGTTTTTCGTCGAGACATTTCGGTCAAAGGTCTCCCGACGGACGGCCATGATAACCGTCTCATAACTGTCGGGTTTAAGCACTTTTCTCCTTTCTCCTCTTTCTCTGAAAATAGCCCTTAGAAAAGGTCAGCACTGCGTGTTTAAAGTGCTTCTTCTTCTTCCAGGCTGATGAACCATTGTCCTTCGATCGTGGCAACATACAGCACCACATTCCGAACAAACTATTACTCGGACGTCAGTTGGCGGAGACTCTTGAGGAAGAGAAAAAGCGGAAGATGAAGGAGAAAGAACAATTGGACAAGCATCCGCAGGACCGAGACGAAAAAGGTACGCGTTGCGAGCACAGTTGGCGGAGCTCTCGATAGTCTCAATGGGAAATGTTCAATCGGCGATCTCCGATCGCACTGAACAGTTTGCAACACTTTGAAACGAGAGTTGCCGCCAGAAAAAGTGCGGGAGGGGTGATTTAGTGGCCCGAACCGGACATAAATCTGCAGTAACAAACATTTGCCATGTTTCCAAAGTGGTTTATTACCGCCTAAAGACAGTGTGACGTTGCAGATCAAGAGGTCAACGAGCAGCCAGACGGCGACGAGCACGACTACAAGGAGCACTAGCCCTCTCTTCCCATATCTTCTACACACTTTCCCCATTTTCAGGTGTTCAGATGCATTTTCAGTTGATTCCGTACATTCAAACACATCATTTGGTTCTTTTCGATTTATTTGAAATTCAAATTCCTGTGCAATAAGAAAAAAACATAAGAAAGGATATCCGTCAAATATGTTTTTTGTTGTGTTTCGCGGGCCCGCTTCTGAGAGACGGGCGGGAGCGGGCGGGGATTCAGATGAAGGGCACCAGTCGGCACGACCTTGATACTCGCCCCCGGCCCCCTCGGATCGGCGAGAGAAGGGCGACGACGGTTCAATGTTCTTGTCGGTTTCTGAACATTTTTGAACAAAAAGAGGAGACGGTCAGGGGGGCAGAAGAAGCTTCTCGACATTGTTGGACATTACACCCGTGTCTCTCTTTCGCTATGGCTATGATCACTGGTCATGGGCACTATTATCAGTGAGAGGTCCTACTCGAGAAGAAGGCGCGCGCGCCCGTCGCCCGCCGGCTGTAATGTCCATTGTTCTAGCGACTTATTCCGTTGTAGCAGACAATGACCGAAAAAGCGAAGCAGCGGTGGAAACTTGTCGGCAGTGCCGTTCTGCTTATGCAGTTTTCATTTTATCAAAGAAGACGAGAACACACGCACACAAGACATGCCTGTCATGTCTCAATGAAGATGACGCTGTGTGTGTAATTCCGAGTAACTTGACCTTTTCGAATGTGTGTCTTCGTCGACTTCTCTGATTAACGGTGGGTCAGCAGGGGCACCCATTTCAAATCCGTGAGTCACGGCCATTGTGAAAAAGCAGAAGACGTCGACTTCTCTTCGCATTACCAAAAGTGACTGTTCGTGTGGGAAAGCGAGTTTTGGTGGTCGAGATGGAATGCTGACGCTTGACCCCTCATGGAATAGACAGTGTCTTGTTAAGAAAAGTGTGAAATGTTTAGAGAAAACAATGTGAAAAGTTGGGTGGGGTGGCTGGAAGTCAATGATCGAAAGAGTGGTCCCCTCGACCGGAAGAGGAGGTTGTTGTAACTGTGGACGACGGTACAAACAAACAAATAAAAGAAACGGAGAGCTTCTGAAAGCGAAAACAGCGATGACTTTCTGATGATCGTGTTGACTTTGGTGCGGAAGAAAACATTGACAAATGGCAGAATAGTCTGGGAAGAGCCAACAATCGATGACTGCTACCGTATGTTCCCACAATAGTTCTGAGACTTTCATATATGGCACGGTAACGAAGAAGATGACGAATGTGCCAGAGGACTCCTTTCGAGAGTTTCAAATCGAGCAGCAGGAACATCACACCTTTTGAATGAATGCGTCGCGAGCTCTTCGTTGCTCATTTTCCAGTTTCTCACGAAAGATAGAACACGTGTTACTTTCGACTCGAAGGCTCGCCTCTTCAGCACTCGGAGTCCACAGTCTCTGTTATTCTTCTTCTCTTCTTGATCCGGCAACTGGACAGCGCATCCGACTCTTGACCAGCGGCTGTTGACCGTACACACCTCGTTCTCACCTCGTTCTGGCTTCCAATTACTCCCCTCATCCCATAAGTAAAGCCGTCATCTGAATCCGTCATCGAAAGTGACTTTCCCCTCCTCCTGCTGCGATCGGCCGACGATTCGATGTTTGGTTCATCATCAACGAGCATTGCTAACAGGAGAAACTTAATTGAATGATGATGTGATTTTAGATGAAGACACATGAATTCCTTTCCCCGAAAAAACCAAGAAATCAGGTGGTCACAAGACTCGAGAGACTGAAATTCCCGAGTGACCGTCACTTTTTTCCGTGAGAAAACCGTCGTTTACTTATCACCCTTCAACAGCACATCGTCGGGGCGACAGACTGAAAAAACACGGAAACGAGGCGAAAGAAAAGCCGCCCCGCGCGTCCCGCCCCTGCCCGTCTCTCGACGACTACAGTCTCTGCAGCTTCACGTCTTCTTTCCTCCTCTCCACCTCTCCGTCTCTCCACCTCTCCCATGTTGCCTTTTTTGGGAAAAGCGCCCCCGCAACTGACTGACTGTGTCGATCGGTGTGTTTCGATTGCGTAGACCCTTAGGCCCGAACCAAGGTTATAACCTAGCGCGCCTCCTCCTCCTCCTCCTCCCTCGTGTCTGTTACTTCGAAGTATTGTGTACCTCTACCCATATACTTCTACCTTTCCACCAAGCTCCGCCCCTCGCACACTGACGTCTTCTTCTTGGAAGACACTCCCTCTCTTATCTTTTCGAAATTCTATTCTCGCCCCGCCAACCCTCCCACCTGCCCCCCGGTCATCATCATTTGACTCGTCGACACACTGCGAGAACGCCATGAGAAGACTCCATCGGAACCTGCCGCTCCTATTCCTGCTCTTGATCATAAACGGTAAGCACCCGTCTCTCTCTCTACTACAGGCTTTATATTCCCTTTGTAAAATTGTTACAACCTTTTCGTCTTTCTCTTCTTTCAAATCAGCCGTTTTATCCCTCACCCCCTCTCTTCTCTCCTTATCTTTTCGGTGATAACTGATTGGGGATCAGAAGGGCACTGGGATGTTCATTCGAAGGGGGTTAACTGCCGACAGCCGGAGGGTTCACACTTCTAGAATCTTCCGAAGGCTTCCGAAGAATGCGGTGCTCTCTGATTCGTTGGAACGCTCGTCTCAATGGAAAACTGCCTCCGTTCCAATGTGTCACTGACCATTGAAACATCATACTGATTTCAAGATTGGTACTTGTTTCCCTCCTTCTCAGTGTGATTTATTACCCCAAACACAGTATCAAAGACCATCGAGTAGTGAGTGAAACTTCTCTCTTCCTTCCAGTTTCTTCGTTTCCGGCTCATTTGACACGTCGTCATCGCCCCCCTTCCTACTCCTCCTATCCGTCTTCCTACCATCCATCCGTAGCCACCACTTCTTCTACTTCTTCACATCCGACGTCTTCTATGCTTTTTCCCTCCTAATGTTTACACGCGCTAATCCATTGAACCCCTCTCTCTTTCCTTCTGCTGCTTTTGCCGCATTCGGGGGTCTACCAGTTTGTCTCTCTCTCACTCTTTGTTCGGTTTCGGGTACTGTCACTCTTCTGCCGTCCGTCCGCCGTCAGTTTCCCCCCACCTCTTCACCTTCACCGCCATCATCATCGGATCCCGATCGATTCGGAAGCTTCAGCTGGCATGAGAGAGATAGATAGATGGATTTGGCATATAAAGGCTGGGAATCGCTCGGAAGCGCACAGCGTTGCGCAATAATATCGCCGTTTTTTGCGGTTGCGACGCCCCGGAGAGACAGTGAGGATGAGGGGCGAAAGCGCGGAGAGAGAGCGATTCGAAGAGACAGATAAGCTTGAATCGGTGCGAAGAAACAGCCCAATCCTCCTCCTCATATCCATGCCATCACGCCTCCGATGGAGAAAGAAACGTTTTGATAACGGTCAGTGCGCGTCTGCGTTGGTGGGCATCGCAGAGGAAGACACTCGTTGTTCGCATAGTTAAATGGCCAATCATCGTTCTCGCTTCGCCCCGGGAGACCACGGCGAAGAGACGTTGTTGCGTAATCCTGGGCAGTTGGGGGGAAACGCTTTCACTGCGGGGGAACAGCGGTGATCAGACTACAAGAGCCATGGCTCCGAGGACATGCTCCAGCAGTCAATCTTGGCTTCTTGGAGTTATCAATGCTCTCGAGATTCCACGTGGATTCTCTCTTTCCGGATCAACAGTTGCAATGAATCCATGCGTATTACTGTTGTCGTCCTCCACCTCGTCCTCTTCCGCTCCTTCCTCAACTTTTTGCCCCTCGAAAATCTCGTTCCTCGCACACACTGTTGTTATCTGCCGATGCCGATCAGTTTCGTTCACGTTCTCCTCCTGGTATTTTGGCAAAAATCGAAAAAGAAACACAGTTGTTTTGGTCATTTTCACAGCGAGAAGACAACAATCGCAAGGCGACAGTCGGTCACTAGTTTCCATTCCCGTCGCCCTTTAATTCGATCAACTCGTTAGATAAGTATTGTTTGTGAACTTCTCCTTCCCCTTCCTTCGATGGTCTGGAATTATTCGCACAGAAGAAGGGGGGTCATTTTGGAGGAAGGACAGCCCTGGGCGGATGGCTATCCATTTCGACGACTACATACTAACTTAATAATGGCCTTCGCTTCCTCATAGCAAACGAAAAGAAAAAGTGAGACAATTATTCGCACGCCCCCACCGGAGAGAAGGTGGTTTTTATGCGAAAAGGGAAGAGGGAAAGTGCCGAAATTATGGTTAACCATGGGTATTTTTATGGTCTCTCACATGTGTCTGCCTCTTCTTCTGCCAGGCTGTGTGCCCCCCGTTTTTCATTCAAGAAGGTTACGGAAACTGAAAGAGAAGCAGCGTCGTCGTCGTCGGCAGAAGAAGAATGTACTTGTCGGAACACAGGGTCGGCCGACAATGGAGAAAAGAGACGGGCGGTGGTTGTGTAATGAAATGAAAATATGTACTACATGAACCCGAAAAGAGGAAGTAAACCCCCCTCGGCTGCAAATATTATATCTAGACGAAGGGGGGAATAGCTCGAAAGCGGTCACTATTTGAACGACTAATCCTCCGCTCCACTTGACCATCATTCGTTTTTACAGACTTCAGAATAGAGGCGCAGACGCTTAGTCCGCCGATTACGGACCGCTTCAAGTGCCTGACGAATGGTTGTTGCGATCACCACGAGTGGTGTCGGTTTTGGGCGTCGATCGGAGAATGCAATGTGAGTTGATTCGATTGATTAGGTTGATTAGGAACGAACGGAAGAGCTGTTTCCGGTGATGATGAGAAAATGGTTCCGTCTTTTGCATGATTCACTGGTTAATCTCTCTCCGGTTCCTCTTTGAAGAATTGGTTTTATCTGATTTGATACCGAGATATCACCTTGTTCGCAAGATCAAAAATCCCCCCATTTGAAGGCTAACAAGGATTGGATGGCCGAGAACTGTCAACTCGCGTGCGGAACCTGCACCGCTCCCCCGGCACCTCTTCTGCCCGCGACAACAACTGGTAAGCGGGGGTTATCAGGTGACCCTCACCCCCTTTGTTATCATTGTCTTTCGGTGACAACTAGCCGTAAGCAGATGACCGTGAAATACCAATGATGCCAGCCCCCTGCCAGGCCGCCCGGGCACGCTCCCCTCTCGCCACAATCACGTCTTTGACCTACTAATTTAGGCTATTGCCTGATGTTAGATAATGATGCGAAAGGGGGAGATGAAACGAAAATTGTTGGTATTAGCGGCCGCAGAAGCAGCATCAGAAGCCGCAGAAGCAGTGTAATCAAACTGGCTACCAATCTTATTAGGGGGTTTCACGTGGCATTGAAGGAGTATAATCATACGCTAGAATGACTCCCTGGAACACGAAAACTTCAATGGTTTACAACTTTAAACTGACGAACACAAACGGACTGCGGGCGGTGCGAAGGCCGCGAAACGGGACCGCTTCTCTGTTCGAGTAGTTATTCAAATAAAACCGATTCGTGGCTTCCGCTGGGTAGGAGGGGAGGGAGGATGCATACATTTACAACTACTCGAACCGTTTTTATTGTTGTTGCAGCCTCGACGAACAGCTTCAACAGTGGATTCGCAACGACTACCGTATCCTCGGGTCCGACGACCACCGTCGCCCTTCCACAGTCCGATCTGACGCCAGTGAACAGTTGCGATCGCGTCAAGGACAGCATTGCTCAGGCGTCGGAGGTAAGAACCTTCTCGTTTGGCGTCGGAGAAACACAGCCGATTTACAGCTCATGTCCATCTCCCGACTGATCAACCCAGTGGAGGACAATTTTGGAAGGAACATGCTCTCCATCGACGACATCACGAGAAGCGTGCCCACTGGATGTGTTCCTCAGCTTTCCGACGTTGGAGTCGACTGTCGGAAGAGTCTCTGCTATCACCTCATGTACAGAACTCTCGACGGAACATGCAACAACCTGGAGAAACCAATGTTCGGAGCCGCATTCCGTCCGTTCAACAGACACTTCCCGGCCCAATACGACGACGGCAAGGGAGAGCCGATCTCCTCTCTCAACCAGTCCCGCCCGTCGGCACGCGAAGCCAACAGAGTCATGCTTTCTTCAGCACAGTCGGTGGTTCATGATAAGGTCAGTCTCGGCGATTTGTAGCCATTGACACAAGGTTTACAACGTTTTCAGTTCAATAACATGATGATGCAATGGGGTCAATTCATGTCGCATGACATGTCAAAGACCACCCTGCAGCCTTCGGCCAACTGCAAAACTTGCGATCCGGTGCCATCGAAGTGCATGCCGATTCCGATCGGAGAGAAGGACCCGAACCTCGGTTTCAAGTCGAAACAGTGCCTCAAAGTGTCCAGATCGGCACCGATCTGCAGAGTGGAACCGCGAGAGCAACTCAATGAGAATACGGCCTACATCGACGGATCGATGATTTACGGAAGCTCACCGAAGGACCTGCACAAGTTCAGAGACGGAAGAACTGGCTTCCTGAGAGTGACCCGGTTCAACAACCAGAACGTTCTTCCTTTCGACCAGTCCAAGTGTGCCAACAAAGACAAGTGCACGGCCTCGTTCACTGCGGGAGACATCCGTGCCAATCTGTTCATCGGACTCTCCTCTCTTCACATTCTCTTCGCCAGAGAGCACAACCGAATCGCTCAGAAACTCACCGAACTGAACCCCACGTGGAGTGGAGACCGAGTCTTCCAGGAGTCCCGGAAGATCGTCGGAGCTCAGATCCAGAACGTTCTCTACAAAGAGTACCTTCCGAAGCTTCTCGGCGTCTCTTTCGACAAAGTCATCGGCCCGTACAAGGGATACGACACCAACGTCGACGCGACCATCGCCAACGAATTCACGACTTCGGCGTTCCGATTCGGACACGGAATGATCGAGGAGTTCTACAAACGCGTCGATCTGTCGGGCAACAACATCACGCACGGCGGTTTCTTCTTCGGCGACGGCGTGTTCAAATCGGGAAAGATTCTCTTCGAGGGAGGTGTCGATCCAATCATTCGAGGATTTATGACGACCGCCGTCAAACGACCGCATAGAATGACGCCGGCGATCACAGAGAAGATGTTTGGCAGGTAAGGAACAACACTCCTCGCGGTTATGTGTTTCTTTATTCCAGCACCGACCTCGGATCGTTGAACATCCAGAGGGGCAGAGACCACGGAATTCCGTCGTACAACAAGATGCGCACTTTCTGCGGACTCAAGTTCGCCAACACCTTCGACGACTTTGCGGACATGATTCTCGATAAGAACTTGAGAGCAGGACTCGCGAGAAACTATAACACGACAAGTAAGTGAAGGGAGTGGAATAGGAATTAAACTGGAATTTCAGGCGACGTCGACTTCTACGTGGGATCTATGTTGGAGGACCCGGTGGTCGGAGGACTTGTGGGAACAACATTGAGTTGTGTGATCGGAGAGCAGTTCAAGAGAGCCAGAGACGGGGACAGGTGCTCAGATCGTGTGAATGGAAGAGGAATTCCTTACGTCCTGATTCCAGATTCTACTTCGAGAACCCCGGAATCTTCACGAGACCTCAAATGGAAGAGCTCAAGAAGTCGTCGTTGTCGAGAATCATCTGCGACAACGCTGACAACTTCGAGCTAGTCTCGCAGGACGCCTTCTTGCTCCCGGGCTCTCAGCTGACTCCGTGCAAGAACCTTCCCGAGATGGACCTCTCCAAGTGGCGGGCCATCTAGTTCGTCTCTCTTCTCGTCCTCACATCGTCTCCTCATCCCAATTCTAGTCAGTCTTTCCTCGTCTCGTCGTTCCAAGTGTATGTATGTTCAGATTGCCATAGAACGCATTGTTTTGCCTCATGTTGTTGAATATGTTGAACCTCTCCTATTCTGCCCCCCCCCCCAAAAAAACTACCGGTCCTTTAATTTTCGCTCGCTCCACTTTCCGAAGTTCGACACTCGCCGTTGTAATCAGTACATCCAAGTGTCAATTGTTCCCGAAAAAATTCCTAATAAAATAGTTATATAAAAGTCGTTTTTTAAATAGTTTTTCGTAGAATTAGATGGAACCCACTTCGCTTTCGAAATGATTTATTATAACCTAAAAGTTGAAACCCTATCCTATCAGTCTTCACCCGCATCTTTCTTATTGTTCATCATCGCCACCGCCAATCGTTCCCGTTTCATATCCATCGCCAACTGCTTCATCAGCTCTTCTGGATCCTCCTCATCTAGTGAACCAGTTGCTTTTCGTGCCGAAATCATCTGGTATTCGCCCATTTGGGAATCATTGTGATACGTTATCTGTAATTATTTTGTTTAAGGCTCTCGTCTGATTCTCACTTGACCTACCTGTACATCACTGAACCTGGCAGCCTCTAATGCGGACAGCAATCGCATCGGATCCCACTGACTCTCTTCCAGTATTCGGTGCTCGGTGAGCTTTTTCAGTCGGCTGAACTGCATTCCGCACGTCAGCACTCCACCGGGTTTCAGAACTCTCAGAAGTTCCCGATTGATATCGACTAGATGATCCTGCCGCAGGAAGTAGAAGACGTCGACGTGGAATACGTGATTGAAGAGATCGGTGGGATACGGTAAGTTGCGCAGATCCATCGCAGAGTCGATCCGAATCTTGTCAGTTTCGACGATTTCCAAGACGAACCGCTTCCGCGCCCGTTCGTCCATGTATCCCGATCGCTCGACACCAAAAACCTTGAAAAGCAGATGTGAAGTGAGCTGGTTGACGTGACACTGACCATTCCCTTTCCATTGACTAATCTGTCGAAGCACATCTTGAGGGCGTCTCCCGTTCCGAAGCCGATCTCGAAAACGAAATCGTCTTGTTTCAGGTCCATCCGCTCGATGACCTTCTCGTTGAGTGCGCGTGTCTGCGCTGCTCCGTACTTGCTCACTACGTGTCCGGTCATTGATTTCACCGGCAGCGCATACTGATTGGCGAGATCACTGGTGGCCAATCTGAACGAGTTGGCGAACAGCTTCGTTAATCGACTCGCCATTTCTGAGTCCACTTTGTGATTTTGGCTTGCAATTCACAGCACTTCGGTATTTGCCAGTGCTCTTTTTACACCTAGCTAATGCTTCATCCGTTGCAGATCGGAACAAAAGAAGTGATTTATGACAAAATGGTATAAGTTGGGAGGCGTCAAAGCTTGAGATTGTTGCAGAAATCGAATGAAGATCAATGGGTTTGGAGAGTGAACCATGAGGATAAAGTGAAACAACAAAAAATGGGTAAATTTGTAGTGGAAATGAAATTCCAAGAGAAAGGGAGGGGGAAGTGAGATACGAATCAAATGAAGCGACAGGATATGATAAGTTGAAGAGACAAATGAGGTAGATCAGTAAGGATATTTCACAGAAACAACTTTAAGAAACAAAAATTATCCTACTTAGAAGACTAACATGAATAATTATTAGTTATTGATCTATTATATTGTCGAGACGAGAAGAAACAAAATCGCCGAGTTGTTGCGAAAGTTGGTAGATCTCGCTTTCAGTCTCGTTGTATGTCTCACAATTGTCAATAATTAGTTTGAAATCATTGCGAACCTGGAAATTAGTTATTGAACAGTTTAGAAAAACTAAAACTGATTACCTCTGCAGGCTGATTGTAGATTCTTTGCTTGATTTTATTCATCATTGTTCGCAAATCCATCGGCCTTTTAATGACGTCGTAGTAGTCGGGAACTTCTTTAGAGTCGACAGGCTGGAGAAACGGCCACGAGCATTCTTGGCGCATTGCTTCTTTCAATAGGCCTTCGATTGCCGACATTTTCTCTTTCATGTTGATCGGAGGCGGCGCACGAACTTCGGATGTCGCTGGCTTCGGAGTAGTTAGGGTCTTTTTCGATGCTCGCTTCTTATGATTAGAGTCATCGTCCGACAGTTCTTCGTCTGATAGTTCATTTTCATCGTCGATAGCGAAACTGAAAAATATTAAAGGTTCTTCGAGCATGTCTCATTTACTTACATTCTGAGAGTAGTAGACCTGACGGGTCTCTCTGAAGGCGTGACTGGCGCTGAATGGAAAGACGACCCGTTTGATTTCCGGTTTTTGAAACTGGGACCTTCGTGCACATCAGCGTATTGGACCCGTTTCACAGCTCTACCACTGGAAGTTCGTATTGTGTCCACCGGGGCAGTGTTGTTGCTGCAGTCTGCTTCGTTTTTCGGCGGTCTGAAAGCATATTTACACTGATAAATCGCCGTATCAATTCGATTCACTTACGATTCACTGGAAACGTCGATGCTCATGTTGCTAAGCTCTTCGTCAGCATCGCCGATCTCATCGACTCTTTTAAGTCGCTTCGCTTCGTTTTCCATTTTACGTTTTTGTGCGCGACAAGTAGTACAAAGCCAATCAATCGGAGCACTTTCTTCCGTGCTCAGTTTGACGCATTTCAGATGGTAACAGCTATCGCATTCAGCACAAAGCACGAGTTCATGAGCAGCCGCTTTGCGTCTACAGGTTCTGCATTTTCCTTGTAGTCGACTCTTGTCCCATTTGATAGAACCTTCTAATGTCGAGATGAACAGGGAGAGTGCTGAGATAGATTCGCATTTAAGAAGAGCCTTTTGCCAGCGAATGAATAGTTCCGAGGGTTTGAGGTTGCCAACTGAAAAGACACTCGCCATTAGTTACGATTGAACTAGAAAGTATCAAGCACTCACATTCGTCTCTGGTCGGGCTGATGAATGGAGTCTTTATGAACTTTAAGTGGATGCTGCGAATGATAAGGAAGAATGCGATGGCCAGTTTCTTCACGTCTGGATAGTTTTTCGACTCCTCCATGTCAATTGCTATTTCGTTTGAAATATTGACATTCTCCTGCAGCAACATGCAAACGTCACCTTGATTTTTCAGATTCTCGCGCCAGGCAGTTCGGCTGACAGAGAATGTTTTCTCCAGTGAGCCCATCTGCCCTTGTTCAAGCTTCTCCTCGAAATCAAGCAATAGATCGCGCATTTCAGTGTCCCAATCGATGTTGTAGGTTTCTGCCGGGTCAGGCTCTTCCGTCATCAGCTCGACCTTCCAAAAACCGTCTTCTAATCCTTTTTCGGTTTCCTCCAACATCATTAGTAAACTCGAGCGATACTCGTTGAGCTCTTCAAGAAGTTCATTCTCGCGCAATCCTCGTGGATTCAGTGACTTGACAAGTTGATCAAGCTGATCTCGGTTTTCGATATAGCACCATCTGGGCCGTTTGAGCCTATTGGGACCATGAACAGAACAAGTTCCGAGTTTACCGGTGCAGTGAATGACTTCATGCGTCTCAGTCTCTTTCAGAAACTCTTTATCGATGCACGATGCAGCTTCACAGTCTATGAACGGCTCGGAAGCGCACGGGGATTCCACCAGAATCGCCGAGAAGTTCTCAAGAACAATGTATCTTCGGTAGGCTCGATCACTTCCAAGTCGTATGTCACTAACGTTACAGTGTATCGAGAAGATTTTGCCAACGAGAGTGTCCATTATTTGATTGTATTCTGTCCTTTGGAGATCGCGAACAGTTATTATTTCATCAAGGTCGAGATTGGAATAAGGTACCGACTCGAGAAGAATCTGAAAAATGAACTAGACGGAACGTTTCAAGGAATAACTCACATTTTCCAGATCTTCTTTGTCGTACCTTCTCCCTTCGTTGTGCGCTTTTACATGCATTTTGAGCCTTTTCACGACCGCCGAAACTCCGTTAGCCGCACTGTTCGTAGAAGAGGACGTAGACTCCAGAAGCAGTCTAGCTGTATTCGCGTCCGTTTCCTGTGCGACAAACCACGCCTTCAGCTTCTTCTGCTCTTTTTTCAATTCGAACATATCGCTTTGCTGCTTTTCTATATGAGCTCGGAATTTCGAGTAGGTAAGCAACTGGTAGATCATCACCGTCATTATTTCCAGCCGCTCGCGAGGTTCCAGATCGAAAACTGTTTGAGTACGCAGCTTCTGCATAATGTCTGGACGGGAGGATCGAAGTTCAAAAGCAGGATCTTCGTATCCTCGGAAGTTTCCTCTGGCATACAATCTATGCCGATGCGTAGCTATTCCAGTATAGTATCCGGAAGTTTCAAATATCAATCGAAGTACTTCAGTGAGTGTCATCCAGTCGACAGGCAGATGGCGGACTGATTTACCGTGAATCTTCCGGATGCGGAAGTGTAGATCACTTATTTCTCGTATAGAGTCTCCATGAGTTGTGTGAACTGGATCGCAGTTTTGAGTATTTATAAGATAGACTTCGTCTTTGTTAGAAATTTCCGCTTCGTCACCGTCTTCTTCGTCCGCTATATCGGTCCGGATGGAAATGAGTACTCGCATGAGGTCAGCAAACGGGCTGTTCTGCGGGTCATTGCACTTGATCGCAAGAACAATGTCGGAGAACAGAATCTCGTCGTTTCCACGTATCTCTTTCAGTGGAAGGATCGTTTTGAACGAGCAGAAGAACTGCATCACGAAAATATAGTCGCTGAATTCCTCATCTGACATCCATGTAGGAAGCTCCAGACTGGCGAAACGTGGCATCGGTCGCAGATCATTGCAGATCAGATCTTCTCTCTTCTTGTTGTATGCTGCTTTTTCGCGCAACTTCTTTCTTTTTTCCTCTTTCACATTCTCTCTTTCCGCATCTTTTTCCTCCTTCACTCTCTGCTTGAACTCAGCAACCGTTTTCCCGCTGAGGATCTTCTCTTCTTGTTTTAGCCCAGAAATATCAATTCCAAGACGACGCGCCTCACTGAAATAGAACTCGAGTTCCTCTTGTTGGTTGAGAATCTTCGCTTTTTTCTTGTCGTTTTTCAGACTATTCTTGCGCGGACGTGGTTTCTTTTTTGGGCTGGAGGTGGAGGGGACTGCAAGAGTGAGTGCACCACTGCACGTCAGGTCGCAATCATATGCTTCTTGACCTGCTTCTCTCCGTTTCCGCAATTTTTTCTCTTCTGCGGTCTTTGCTTTTTGCTCCGGAGTTTTCGGAGGTCTTCCTCTTGGTCGTGGGGCTGAAAACATTCATTTATTACTTGGAAAAACATTGTAGTCACTCACGAGCGCTTGGATCCCTCTCCTCTTTCTTCGGTTTTTTGATTTTTCGTTCTGGTTCCACGTATCCCGGTTTCATCGTGTTGGGAATGCGGCCTTTTTGAAGAACGGGAGTCTGCGGACAAACAGGCTCCGGTCCACTCATGATATCAGCCCATGAAATGTGACTTCGTTCCAACTTCTCTATATGCGCGTTTTTTATAGTATAGCGTTCGCTCGAGTTCTCCATTTGGCACGCGTTTTTCAGAAACAAACGAATTTTTTGTCGAGCGCCGACGTTCTTGGAACGGCTGAAATCAATTGGTTCATGAGAATTGAGTCAGTATAACTTACAAGAGTTGGTCACAAGTGACTCCTTCTCTGAATTTCTCTTCATTATTCTTATCGATGATTTCCAAATTGTACACATAACTCTCTGCTGCCGGCATGATTGGTTCTTTGATGTCACCAATAGCGGCATGGGGTCGACCGTTTTCGTAGCGCATCGTGTAAGATCCTTTGATACGGGCGACGAACTTGCGACTACGTTCCGAATACGAGACCTCTTCGTTGATGAAATATCGGTCTTTCATGATATAATAAATATCGTTTACAAGTTCCTCGAACCGCCCACGATTAGTGAGTTTATGAACAATGTAGAGGATCGGAAGTTTCAGATATTCAGGAAAGTCGCCCAGTTCTCGTTCCGCTTCCTCTTCAGATGCGACCGCTTCGAAGTAAGTGAGATTGGTTTTGCGGGTCAAAGCACACGACCAAGTCGTCGAGTTGAGAAGCACCATTCGACTGAAGTACTCACTGCAATGAAGTTACACGTCAAACCATAGATCAGTTGCATTAGAGGAATAATCGTTTCAACTCTTGTTTTCCCTACTTAGAGCTGTGAAGCTCCAAAAATGCTTACTCGTGGGTCAAAAACACTTCTTTTGTTGCACTGCAAAAGTAGATCCGCGTGTTCTGAGTTATTCCATGCGGTAATGGAGTTGGTTCGAAAAGCCGTTTGTTGAGCAACGGCATGTGCTCGTGATCTGGAAAAACAACCATTTTCCGAACTAATAACTTTTGAACAAGTATTCGAGCTGGTTCTATACCCCTCGCGAATCGGAAAAAAGCACTGGAGAACATGACCCGCTTAACGAAAAATGAAAATTCATTTAGATAGGTAAAAAAATAAGCTCCGATAATTCAAAATACAGAAAGTGGATCGATCCATTGTGAGATGAGGTAGTCTTAAGTGAGATATCAATAAAGCGATTATATTTACAAGTAGGTTGGCACTGGTGGCGGTAATTTTCCTGTCTCGAGTAGCAACATAATCTGTTGCTTCGCCACGAGACGGGCATGATCCTGAAGTGTCCGGAGATCTGAGACGATGGATGCAGAGAATGCGGAATCGCCGTCTAGGAGAACGTCTCCGTTGTTCGGACGTTTTTCCGCCATCATAACGTAGTTCAATCTGCAAACAAACGTTTTTTTCGAAAACATTTGATACACAGTGAACTCACTCTTCGTCATAGTCGGCGTAGTCCGATAACTCTTCCTGATTAGCTCCATCTGCGCCGCCGCTTCCTCGTTTCAGACTGCGTGCACATCTTGAGAGTTGCTCTGAAATAATTTGATTTTACCAAAAAAACGGCTGAAAAAAGACATACGTTCATCTAAATATTGATCCATCCACACCATTTCGTCATAGAGCTCCCAAGTCGAAATATCCGATACAGTAGGGTCTCCCTGAATGCAATAATTGAATAATTACATAGCATGCTCACAGAACTACGTGTTCGAAAACCGCAGTAGCCAAGTTACCTCTTGCTGCAGTACAACTATATTCCGAAGCCGTCTCTTCTCCCGCACATAGCGATCCCGGTGCTTCTTCCACTGCTTGTAGATCGAGGAGACAGATCCCGGGTACCGAAGTTTGTCAATGATCAATCCCCATGCCTGGTTTCGGCAGTCGACATGACGATACTTTGCGTCACGAACGTCATAAAGACACGGGTGCAATTTGACTTGTTGGATGAGGTTTTTGGCAAAGTTTGGATCGGCAACACACACATGCTGGAAAAGGTGGCGTTTGTTCTTCAGATTTCTTCCCGTAAGATTCTAGTGGGATTTTTCGGAATTTTCTTCCCTATCAACTCACCACTCCAGCTGGTTCTTTTCTGGACGGCGACACGTCTGCCCGGTCAATCATGTGCGGATCGAGAAAGTGTAGATGTTTGAAATACTGCCATGACGACTTTTCGTTGCCATACTTCTGCTTTCTTTTCTCTTTCCCATACTTGTCGCGGAGCTGCTTCCATCGTGCAGAGAGCATTCGCGGGTCGCCATCGAAACCAAGAACCGAGACGAGTCTCTGCCAAACTCTGTTTTTATACTCTGTGTTGCGATATTGACGATCGGTGGAATCGAAAAGACATCGGCTGTGACGAACGGCTTCAATTAGACGCAAGTTGAACGTCGGCTCAACATCTTCGCCATAGCGAGAGGACCCATAATTCCTGTAAACCTTTGATCTTTAATTGAAGAAATGCGATACGAAAACATACATATCGGAGGAATGCGGATAAATTTCTTCTGATTCACTGTAGAACATGACCGCTGCAAGTGTTAATCAAATTGAAATGAGGAGCGAAAACAAGATAAGAGAACGGGCTAGAACCCACAAACGGAATAGAGTCGCGAGACGTCCATATCTGAACAAGTTTATAGCAACAACAACAATAAACGCGATGAAACAACAAAAAAAAACAAAAAATTACTCTTCGACTTTCATCTTCTTCTTTTTCTCTAACATTCCTTTTCTCTTCTCCAACTGTCCACTGAGCTTGTCGAGCTTCCGTTTAGAGCTTGCCACTCTCCGTGTTTTCATGCTCTCTAGATGTCGATCCACATCTTCCTCGCTCATTCCACTCATCAACAATTCTTTCCTCCGATTGATTTCTTTGCGCTCTCCAAACTTCTGGTTGTCCAACTTCAACTCTGCTTCCTTCTTGGCAACCAGCACTTGCGTAACGTATTTAGTGACATACTTTGCATTCACCTGCAAGTAGAGATGAAGGAAAAAAAATCAATGCGAAAACTGGAATATTTTGAAAGATGTAAGAGGAAGAGGGCTACAAAACAAGGATTGTGAATGGGGCGTGAGAAATTCTTAGAGAAACGCAGACGGAGAACAAACTTTGAAAAAAATTTCGAAAAGCAAAGATGTTTTATTTTTAGGCTTAGAAGAACTTCTGAATGGAAAAAAGAAAACGCGAATTTGGAAAATGGGAATTTGATTTACTTACTTTCAACTCCTCAAGCTTCTTCCCAATAGTTTGTTCGACTGCTTGCAGCAACTCCACATCGTATTGAGTCACAAAAGTCAGGGCGGATCCGAATCGACCAGCTCTCGCAGAACGTCCGACCCGATGGATGTACGTCTTTGGGCATTGAGGAACGTTGTGATTCACAACTAAGTCCACGTGTGGAATGTCGAGTCCACGAGAAGCAACGTCTGTACAAATGATTACTTGAAGAGTCTTCGAGCGGAAAGCAGAAAGGGCGGCGAGTCTCTGTTTCTGGGCAATCTGGGAGTGCATTGAGCCCACTCGGAAGCCGAGTCCCTCGAACATGTATGCCAGTGCTTGACATTCTCGACAAGTTTGAGCGAAAATGATTACCGATGACTTGGGATTCTTCTCGCTGTAGTTTTTGACAACATAAACAAGATACGCGTCTTTAACAGCGACCGGGCAGACGACAAATTTCTGCTCCAATCGATCGACAGTCGACTCTCCCTCCTTCCCTTTGTCCTCGAAGAAAAACGGCTTTCGCACAGAAACTTTGTGCAATAGATTGATGTTGTTTGTGATGGTAGCAGAGAGAAGAAGAGTTTGTCGTTTCTGTGGGAGACTTTGGAAGATCGGCTTCAGTTGGTCATTGTATTGTCCTTCCAGCATTCTGTCCGCCTCGTCTAGTACAAAGTATTGGACCTTTTTGAAAACTTTCGCGATGACATCTGGATCAGTGTCGATTAGGTCCGCGAGCCTTCCTGGAGTTGCCACAACGATGTGCGGTCTTTCGCTGAGTTCTCTTGCTTGTTGAATCAGACTGCGACCTCCTACGATGACGGAACATTTCAATGTGATCGGTTTACCAACAGCGGTGAACTGATCAGCAATTTGAAATGCAAGCTCACGAGTGGGAGTGAGAATGAGGGCGAAGACTCCGTAAGGATCGACGGACAGCTTTTGTAGAATCGGCACTGCGAAGGCTAGCGTCTTTCCCGTTCCGGTCCGGGCGCATCCAAGAATGTCACTTCCGTCGAGAATTCGAGGGATACATGCTGCTTGCACTGGAGTAGCCGTCTTGAGCTGCATAGTGTTAAGTTGATCGCAAATCCATGAGCACACGCCAAGCTCGTTGAACTTTTTGTTGGTCATATTTTTTTCTTCAGAGATCTAAAATTTTGAAAAATGGAAAAAAATCATATTCGGCCTACTAATATACCTGAACTGGCTTAGAATCTTCTGATTTGAACTCGTCGCCTTCTTCCCCTTCGCTCTCCTCCTCTTCTTCTTCTTCTTCGTCTTCCTCGTCGTCAGATTCATCTTCTCCACTTTTCACTTTCGAAAAACTGCTGGCTGCCTGTTCCTCTTCTTCTTCATCTTGTAACAAGTCGTCATCATCGTCTGATAGAATTGCATCACAAACGTTGGACATCTGAAGAAGGAACATTATTTTTATTACCGTCAGCTCAAAAAAGTAGTTAACGAGGAAAAAACCATCGGTTTTAGCTATTCTTTTCGAGAAAAAAGCATTTTTGTTTATGCAATAGAGCAACCATGAATAAAGTAAGAAATTAACATCGGTTGGCGAGAATAGATGGGGGAGGAGGCAACAGAACAAAGTGGGGTAATTTGAAAAAATGAAAAGCATACGATCGATGAAAAAATTAAAGCTTCACTTTGCCAATTGCCCGAGAGCCTCGGCCTTGCGGAGTTCAGCAGACTCCTTCTCCGTCAGCAAACGGATGTTGTGCGCAGCCTTGTGAGTGTTCAGCTCTTTTCCCTTTTCAACAAGTTGATCGTTCAGTTGCTTCGAAAGCACGGACAGCTTGAAAAATTATAGTTAACATAAATTGTTCACTTTTCTGAACTAACATTAGCGATATTGTTCTGCAAATCGGGAATAACATCTTTGACGGTGTATTCGACGAGAGTATCGCTGATGAGGCGGTAGCACTTTCGTTCCGGAGACAAATCTTTGATGACTTCGAGAACACGGCCAAATTCGCGTCGCTCTTCCTCAATCCGCGTCACTTCGTTGGCGATGTCTTGTTGCTGATCGCGCAGCAACTTGAACTTCTCTACAACTTTTCGCTGCTCTTCCTGCTCAGCCGCCGTTGATTGAGACATCTGTGAACGGAATCAGATGAATTGGGAAAAAAAAGATTATAGGGAAGTACTGGATGGAATTAGGACCATTCAGAGGGATGAACTGATGACAGGAATGAGAAAATATTTATCAAAATGTGGATGATGATGATAGGGAGCTTTAAATTAACTTGATGAAAAAACAAGAGACAGTAGAACACAACAAGATATTAGGACTTGAGTATCATTCCAAAATACAATAAACATAGAGGGAATTTCAAGCCTCCATTGGTTCGTCCGTGATAGTCTGATCCATCTGACGATTCCATCCCTTCTCTGGAACCTTTCCTGAAGACAGAATCGACTGAAGATAGTTGACTTCATTGAGCGACTTCGCATTTCTGATCGCTTCCTTAATCTTCTCGCGGTCCTCGTCGGTGAGTCTCTGCCCAGCGCCACCACCACTGGAACCATTCGCTTCCACCTCCGACGGATCCTCCGTGTGCACACTCTTCTGAATAGCCTCTCTTGCCTTCTTTCCGCTTTTTCCCTTGAACATCTTCTTAGCAGCATCTCTTTCGGTTAACCGCACTCGGTTGAAATCGATGACACGCACAGACGGAAGTTTGTAGATTATATACAGTCGATAGTTGTCTTTGTGTGTTATCGGATTTCCAATGAAAGTGACGTATTCGAGCTTCTTGCACTCGGACAACGGTTCGATGTCTCCCAGCTCGCAAATGTTGTTGTTTGTCAATGCGAGCGTCTTCAAGTTCGGCAACTTCGTTCCGATATCCGGGGCGATGTAGCTGAATTAGATTATTGGGGCACTGTTATGACTTCGCAAAGATAAATGAGGTAGCGTGAGTTTACCAGCTTTTCCTCGTAAGAAAAAAACTCACTTGATCCGATTATTGTGAAGATACAAAGTGCTCAGTCGTGCAAATGTGGGAAAATTGTCCAGTTTACGAATGTCGTTGTCGGTGAGATCGATGACGTCAAACTGGTCTCTAGTGACTCCCATGTTCTCGATGACAGGGATTTTTTGTCCTCGGAGGTTGATCTCTCTCATGTTGATCGCATCGACGAACTGTGGACGCTCCGCGAACAACTCAGTTGTAAGACGAACCATTCTACTTGTTCTGAAAGTGGGAGACGTTGCAATGATATTCAACAAATAAACATGGATATACAGGTAATATGAAGACTGGAGAGAAAACCAGATAAACGGAGAGCAGCTTACACGGAAAAAATTCTGAACATTTATATCACAGGAAGTTTTTGGTACATGAGATCGTCGTGTCGTAATTTTCAATGAACGATTATAAAAAAACCATCAGTGCGACAAAAATGAAGGCGATAATCGCAAAAGGAAGATACTGTGAGAGAATATCTGTGTTGCGCACGAAGCTTCCTTTCGTCAGGGAAAACCAGGCGAGTTTTACCATATTCCAATCCTCCCGATCATCATAACGCATCTTATTGAGAGCTAAAGCCACGTGGGAATGACAGTTGTCGCAGATGAGATTGTGCTGAAAAAAGAAGCATACCTAACTCCGTCATTGGAAAACCGTACCGTGCGAGTTTTGTATTCATCCGAAGCTTCCTGAATTGCTCTATCGAACGCGTCAACACCTCCTTCAGCGTTTTCTGGTGCCAACTGCCAATATCTCGTCGGCCATCCGAATCCCATATCGTCTTCCTGAAAACTATCATTTTTTGCTTAAGATAGGAAGCAGCGCAACTCACAGCAACATAGTAGCTCCCAGCAAAGTCACGAATAATTCCGCGACTATTTGCAATCCCCATGTGGCCAATGAAAGGGAAAAACCATCTAGAACAGAATATATTAATCAACAGTGTTACTAAGAACTAACGTAAGACATGGAATTGGCGTCCAAACGATGCAGTACGGGAACCGATTGCTTTCTGGCAATATTTCCCGATCAGAAATTGGCATCATCGATCTGGAAAAAGCAAATTCGAAAATACAGACAATTGAACGCGAGAATTCAAATTAATTATTTTCGAGAACACAGCAAGCGATGAGAGTCGTACAGAAAGTCAATAGTTTCTAAATAGCACAATTCGTGAAATTTTGTCACAGAATTTTGCAAATTCTCGTTCTCTCAAGGGGCGAAAAAAGGAGGAGAATTCGAAAATTATGGACCTATGCACGCAGTGCATTTTTTGCATTTTTTTCCTTTTTTTTCCTTTTTTCGGAATTTTTCGGAATTTTTTTCGCATCGTACCGAGACCTATTCGCCGTTTTTAAGAATGCGCCTTTAATTTCTTTGCGGATTCTCACTAATTTCGTGTTTTTCCTAGATTAATAGTTCGAAACGGTCCTTTCTAAAGCGCATCCACTGTTTCCTGAATTTTAGAGCTTGTCATTCCGGAAAAAAAGGAGAAAATCTGAGTAAACTTTTAAAGGAGCGGATATTTAAGTGAAGGAAGGGTCTCGCAACGAGCGATTTTTGTAGCAATTTTCTGCCATTTTTTGCCTTTTTTTGCCATTTTTTCCTGTGAAAAAATAGTCCGAAAAAAGGAAAAAAAAGGAAAAAAATGCAAAAAATGCACTGCGTGCATAGGTCCATTACAAATTCGAGAAAAGAATAAATCGAAAATGTACAGTGTGCAAACACCGAAGCGAGAAGGAAAACCACGATGCACCACATCAGACGCGCATTTTTCAAAATAGAAAAAGGACACCGCGCGCGAAAACGAACACAAAAAGACAAAATTGGGGATTTTTAGAACACAAATTGTTGAGTGATTCCAATGAGAAACTTATCCAAAACATAACTACAAGCTGAACCCACTGAATGTCTAGAAAACCGGGTAATACGTATATCTAAAATTAGGAAAAGAACGTGAACTTGTGAAAACGTGAGTCAATACGTGTTCGTCAGAGATGACGTGGAAGGAGAAGGGCAATCTGAGCAGCTCGGGATTCACTGAGATTCATTGCGTTGAGTAGTGGTGACAAGTCATCCTTCTTGGGACAATGGCTCGCACGAAAGTCTTCTTCGACATCAGCATCGGCGGAAAGAAGGCCGGAAGGATCACTATGGAGGTAAGAGGCGGTTTGTTTGTGTTGAGAAGAGGAATCGTTCAGCTGTACAACGACATCGTTCCGAAGACGGCCGAGAACTTCCGTGCCCTGTGTACTGGAGAGAAGGGGAAGGGAAAGTCCGGCAAGAAGTTGCACTTCAAAGGATCCAAGTTCCATCGTGTCATTCCGGAATTCATGATCCAGGGAGGAGACTTCACTGCCGGAAACGGAACCGGAGGAGAGTCCATTTACGGAGAAGCGTTCGACGACGAGAACTTCAAGGAGAAGCACACCGGACCGGGAGTCCTTTCAATGGTGAGCCCACTAAATTGAGCAGCGGTCGGGAGGATTCCGTTTGCAGGCCAACTGCGGAAAGAACACCAACGGCTCTCAGTTCTTCTTGTGCACCATCAAGACTGCGTGGCTCGACGGAAAACACGTTGTTTTCGGAAAGGTCATCGACGGGATGGACGTGGTGAAGGCGGTCGAAGCGAAGGGATCCGAAGACGGAACGCCGTCAGCCCCGTGCGTCATTGCCGATTGCGGAGAGCTCAAGTGATGGCTCTCGATCACTCGCGAAGATCAATGAAACCGGTTCAATGTCCGATCAGCGCACGTTTGCAGTATTTGAAAGCGTCAATCAAAGCAACTCTTTATTTTTTTTTTGTGGAAAATGAAAGGAAAGTACTAAATACTGAAAGGTTCCATTGGATTGATCAGAAAATGGGCAAACATTTCTGAATACAGTACGGTGGTTTCTTGTTTCTGAAAACTTGTATCAGTGCAAATAAGGATGGTTTCGGTTGAATTTTATAATCTAGTGCGTCAAACGGCAACTGAATTTGTCGAGCCGAGGATCAGAGAGCCCGACTCCGACGTCGAGTTCATTCCCACACTGTTTAACATCATTCATCAGGAAACTGCAATTATTTTGAACTTATCAACTAGATTTTAGGAACGACTCACAGTTTTCTGTTCTTGTCGAAGTTACGCCAAAAGAAAGGGAGTCGCGGGGCGAAACAGACTCGAGAAAATTTTGCCTGAACAAAGCGGCCGGGCGAAAAAAATTTCGAAATGTATCTATTTTTGATTCGTAGATTTCAGGAAAGTTTTCTCATATTAATTAATCGGCACATGGTGCTTTCTTCTCAATATGTTAGCCATCAAAAGTAGAGCAATCAGCCACTGCGCATTTTGTTTCTATTTACACATTCTGAACTTTGAGCGATGAAAGACTACAATGTGCCCGATGATGACAGCAAAAACGGTTTATGTCATGTTTCGTGTCACGAAATCGCCGCCATTTTCGGACTACAACTTCGTTTTTTTGTCATCTTGACGATGAGAATGATGACTATAAAATTGACCAAATTTACGCTTGATCATTAGCAATTCAGTCGTTTTTGATGGTTTTTGTTTAGAAGAAAGGACTTGACAATCTTGTTCATTGTTTCAAAATTTCGAAAGTTGTGAATTTTGCTCGCTTCTCGAATAATTTCGAACATTGAAATAAATTCCGCTTTCTAATTAGACATTGCGCTCCATCGAGCGAACGTTTTTCTCTGCGTCTCTTCTCCCCACGCTCTCTCTCGGACTATAGAGAAAGGCGCGAAAAGTCGGATTCAAATTGAAAACGACCTCATTTCCATCCGAAAATTGGTCTCTTTCTCTCCTATTTTTCCGATTTCAAATTGTTTTTCACTCCTTTTTTCTTTCTTCGTTTGGTTTTTTTGCAATCGTTTCTTACAGAAAATGGCCGAATTGCTCGCTGGAGTCACTTTGAAAAACCAAGAAGGCACCGAATTGGACGCCGGAGAGTATTTGAAAGGAAAGGTTTGTCATTTCGTTCCGGCATTTCTCAATTGTTCAATTGCTCCATTTTCAGGTCGTTGGACTCTATTTCTCGGCCAGCTGGTGCCCACCGTGCCGTGCATTCACTCCGAAATTGAAGCGTTTCTACGAGGAAATCCAGAAGACGCACCCGGAATTCGAAGTCGTTTTCGTATCTCGCGACCGCGCCGCCGATGATCTCGTCGAGTATTTCTCCGAGCACATGGGCAACTGGACCTACATTCCGTTCGGTAGCGACAAAATTCAGTTAGTTTTCATTCGTAACTTTTATCGCAGTTTTTATTCGTATCTTTTACTTTTATCGTATTTCAGAGAGCTTCTCGCCAAATATGAAGTTAAGACGATCCCGTCGATGCGTGTCGTTAAGCCAAACGGAGACGTCGTTGTTCAGGACGCTCGCACCGAGATCCAAGATAAAGGAGCCGAGCCGGAGAGCCTATGGGAGGAATGGCTTGCCTTCTACGATTGATCTCACTCTCAAACCACATGGAACATTTTTTCATCTTGTGATTATCCATTTACCTTCGCAATGAATTGAAGCCACCAATTTTCATGCAAATCATTCATTAAATTGATACATGACAATAATTACGTATAATATGAAGAGGCCCTAAAGGTTTGGGCGCGTTCTAGAATAACATGCAATGATGAGATGGGGCATTTTTGAACTTTGGTTTCATAATATACAAGAATTTGATTTTGCATATAAACAGTTTACATTGAAATGCGGTAGAACTATATAGAAACTTGGGGAGGATTACGAGGGTTATGTAACAATGAATACAATATATTAGGAAAACAAGCTAGTGAATGAGTGAATAACACAACTCACCCGATAAATGCATATAATTTTTACAAGAGAACATATAGGTGAATGAGGGCAGCATAAACTACAAATCCGGTCATTCCATAAGCGAAGTTGCGGTTATTGCTAAGCAAACGAAGAAGTTGACGGACGGCTGGATCCAGGGTGGGGAACATTTCATCCTGTAAGAAAAAATTACTCAATTTCTTAGTTTTGATCCAGTTACAATGTTGTCATGAGACGGTACTGTCTCAACCGAGGAAAGACTGCGATTCCTCTCAGCGGCAGCCTTGAGCTCTTGCTCAACAAAGAGCATATGCTCAAGATCAGACCGCTGCTTGGCAGCTAGCTTCTCGTATTCTCCCATCTTCTGCTTTGTCGCTATCAGCTCATCGACAAGTCCGGCACGCTCCTTTTTGTTCTCCTCGTCCAGTTCCTGGTTTACTCGAACAAGATTCTCAACTCTAAAATAGGAACGATGAGAAAAAATGTAGTGAAGAAACAAACTCTTCATGCAACTTATTGATAGTTGCTTCGCTCTCTTCAGCCTTGCTCAATTGTGAACGCATCAACATATTTTGTTCTGTCAACTCGTTTATCTCTTCCGACTTTTTGCCAAACCTGCAATATATGACTGAATGATAACCTTCACAAAAAAGTTACAGTTCTTGGAACTCTGCATTGTTTTTCTGCGCATCCTCGAGAGCCTTATTGGATTTCATAAAGTCTTCTTCTAGACGTTTGTACTGAGCTGAAGCAGCCGATTGGATGACTCCCAAACGGTTCTCCAACTGGATAACTCTGAAAAATCTCAATTTGGAACGATGTTTCAGTTTACTTACTTCTTTGGAGAATCTGCCAATTGCTTGCTCATAGTGTTAATCTCCGTTTCCAGCTCTGACTTCTCAGACTCGAGATCCGATTTTTGCTTGTTCATTCCAACAATAATTGCGTCTTTCTCGCGAACTATCTTTTTGAGATTTTCCAGTTCCGAACCAAGGCTGGAATGTTGTTGCATCTCTGCGTGTCTCTTTTCGAGTTCTTTTTCTTTTTGCTCCAAGGAGGATGTGATGTCTCGCAATGACGTTTCATACTCTTTTCGAAGTTTTTCGGTTTCCAGTTTACTTTGATCAAGAAGCAACTGTCTTTTAAGCGACTGCTCTACTTGATCTAAGTTATTCTTGAGCGCCTTCTCAAGAATTTCAATCTTCTTACGTTCGTCTTCAATAGCCGCCTCGTG
Source organism: Caenorhabditis macrosperma (assembly GCA_963932285.1). NCBI lineage: Eukaryota > Metazoa > Nematoda > Chromadorea > Rhabditida > Rhabditidae > Caenorhabditis > Caenorhabditis macrosperma. The sequence continues at coordinate 8,592,038 of OZ010621.1, read as the reverse complement.
CTCCTCATCTTTCCGTTCCATCAATTGAGCCATCTCCTCCAAGGCCTTCTCTCCCAGTTTAGCATTATCCGAAAGTCGTTCGATCTCGAGGTCTTGTTTCAAGACCTGACTCTGCAAGCTTTCTCTGATACTCTTCTCGGAATCGAGCCGCTCCTTGTGTTTCGCGCGGTATTCCTCAACAGACTTTTGAAGTTCCTCGAATTCTGTCATCATTCTCTTGTGCTTTTTCTCCTCTTCTTCCACGAACAAGCTTGTTTCCAGCTGCAGCTGCTTCGTCTCTTCTAGTTTCACAGTTACTTCAGAAACTTCTTCCAAGGCTTGATTTTTTTGCTCTTCCACCGTTTTGATGACTTTTTTGAGTTTTCGAATGTCATTTTCGTAGACCTTCTTCGCATCAGCTTTTTGCTGCTTCAGGTTCTTCTGAGCAGCTTCTAACTGGAGCAGAACACTGTCCTTTTCTTCACGAATCTTGGCCTTTTCTTCTTCTGTCAATGCAACCAGAACTTCAGTTTTCTTCTTCTCTAAAACCTCGATTCGTGCGAGCTCCTTCTCCAAGTTAGTAGCTTTTTCAACTGCATCGGTCAAACTTAGATTGCATGTCACTAGTTCATCAACTGCTTTCTGTTTCTCGGACTCTAGCTGTTGGATTTTCAACTCCATTGACTTCACCAGATCGACACGGCTCTTCCGCATGTCATCCAGATTTGTCGAGAGCTTTCCGATAGTTTTGTTAAGTTGCTCGATTTCGTCCGTCAATTTCCCGACTTGGGCATCGTGTTTCTTCTGCATTGAATCTGCTGACGCCGTAAGTTGCAAATTCTGTTTTTTCAGAGCTTCCAGCTCGCTTTCAGATGTCTTAAGTTTTAGACAAGTTGAAGCATAGTCTTCATCGTGACGCTTTTGCATCGTTTCTGTCGACCGCAACAGCTCCATCATACGAACCTCCATCTTTTCCATTCTGCAATAAATACTTTTTTAAATTCAATTATCCACGTTTACCTTTTATTTTTTTCAGCAACACTCTCATCATGGGAGTCGATTGTCGATTTTTGCGCAACAATTGTCCGATTGAGTTCCATAATGCGTCTATCGTTCTTCACTAGTGCTTCGGAAAGCTCTTGAATCTCCTTGTCATTTTCTTCTTGTATAGTTTTCAAATGAGTCAATTCCTTCTGTAAACCCTCGCACTGTGATCGGTACGCATCCGACTGTTCGGACATGCTTCGGAAACTCTCGTCTCTGATGGATGTGTCCGACAACTCGCTAAGTTTTTCCTCCAGCTCCTTGTTCTGCTCTGCTAGAAGGTCTTTCTCAGCGACAACATCATCCACTCGTCGCTTCCATTTCTTCGTCGAAGTGTCCTTTTCCTTTCGAACTTTCTTCACCATATTTTTTGATGAACTCAATTCTTCCTCCAATCTAACGTACTTCTCGTCGAAATTGACTTTTTCTGCGTCCATCTTTTTCTTATAGTTCTGTTCAATCGTTGCTATCTCAATCAATTTACCAGAGAGTTCGTTTTTCGCATCGATAAGTTGATTTCCTGTAGCAGCGAGAGATTCAGCTTCCGATTCATGCTTCACTTTTACGGTCTGATAGTTGTCCTTCAATTGTCGAATCGCTTCCAAAACATTTCCGGCAGTTCCAGAATCGAGCTCTTTTTCAAATTCAGTTTTAATCGACTCCAGAATGTTTCTCTGTTCAACACAGTTTTCTTCGAGACGAGAAGCTACAGCTTTTTGTGAGATTAATTCATCTTCTAGTTTCTGCTTCATCCGATCAAAATCTTGATAAGCTGCTGCGATGATAGCTTCATTGGAGCGTTTGATTTCAATGCTCTCTTTTTGAAGTCCTTTAATTACTGAGCAATATTCATCAGACTTCTCGCGATTCAGCTCCTTTTCCGTGTCCGCTTCGGCCATGCGCTGATGAAGGTATTCGTTCTGCTTGCGCAGTTTACTAAGTTCCGTCTTAACAATGGCGAATTGCGTCTTAATTTGAAATATGCCATCGGAGACATTTTCGATGTGGGTTGCTTCTCCTTGGCTGTGCTGTCTGAGGTAATTCTCTATCCCAGTTTGTCCAGGACCGATGATCTTTTGATAATCATCTGAGTCCTCTCTGAGAGCAAACGCCAAATGAATTATCTGGTTTTGAATCGTGGATGCCTCTCTGAGAGAATCCCTCAGTTTGTCGTTGGTTATTTCGGTTACTTCTGTGAGCTCAGCAATCTCCTTCTCTTGTGCTGCTCGCCTTTCTTTCTCGGATTGAAGGTCGGAGCAGATGATTGAATACGCTAAATCACGTTTATCAATATCGACTCGAAGCGAGCAGACTTGGCTCTTAGCATCTAGTAAATCTGACTCCATGCGGTTGATAATTTCCATTCGTTCATCCGCCACCTCAGCAGCAGCTTGTTGTGCTTTTTCGAAAGATTTGCTCATAATTTCCTGATCAGACTCCAAGACTTTGATTTTATCTAAAATAAAATTTATAGATAAGACTTGAGCTCAGAACAACTCCACCTCTGAGAACAGCAATGTCTTCATTAGTTGTGTCGAGATTTCCTTCGATAACTACGCAATCTCCGCTCAAGTTTTCCACTTTTTTCCCGATAGACTTCCATTCGTCGGTGAAGGCCACATGGAACTCTTCCAGATTCGAAATATTTCCCTGATTTTGGCGAATCGACTCTTGTAAACTACTGTCTGGTTCAGGAGAATCTCCATCCTGAAAACGATTCAGTTTTCACGACTACGGCATTGTGTAAGTTACCCCACGGAAACTATTGAAAGGTTTTTCTTGTTGGAGTTGCTTGATACATTCTTTTGCAACACCGAGTTCGAGCGACTTTTTTTCCAACTCAGAGAGCAAAAGCTGGAGCTTCTGATTCGCTTCTGGAAGATGCGGATTGTATGAACAAACTATAAAGAAATCACCTGCTGGGACATTGCCGATCAGCTCACGCAGACTTTCTTTCATTGTTTCCTTAACCTTTCCAGGAGATGCGGAAGGACTTCCGCCCTTAAAAAACGGTTCAACGGCAACAAATAATACGAGTCTTACCTTATTCATTTTTATTTTATTTTTTCGTCCCATTATGAAAGCAAGGATTTGTACGAAGTTCCTGTAATGAAATATTTTATACTATATTGAAACATTGAGCGACGATATATGGGAACTTATGCAAACTAATTTGTCAAGAAAGGAGGACAAATATTCCCTGAAAAGCATAAAAACACGCGAATTCAAAGAAAGAGTGATAGAAAAATAAATTGTTTGTTTGAAAACTTTAAAGGCGCATGACCTTTGAGATACCGATCGTCGCGAGACCACTACTGTAGTGTGTCTCGCAGGGCGCGAGATATTGAATTTGAAAAGCAGAGAGACAAGTTTCAGACGGAAGTTGACTTAACTTCTCCGATTCTCAACGATGCAACGGCCGTCTGCTCTGAGTGCAGTCGGAAAGGCGGCGAGGCGCAGGAGCAGTATTCTCCGGCCGGTGCTGCCAAAATCACCACGAAACACAGGTGATAGCTGACAAAACTTTCCATCCTAAATTCAACTCGTTTTCCGTTCAGCTCGTCGCACAGTAACTGGAAGCAAAAACACCGAACCGCTCGTTTCTCATTCTTCTCGAAAATCAATCGCAACCTGCAAAACTTCACGCCTGGCAGCTCCGCTGCCGCTGACGTCAACAACTGGACGATCAACAACTCTCGGAATCTCTGCATGCCCCAATCTGAACAGCACTTCCGCAAGATCAAGCGGGACGAATCCACGTTGTGCACGTCCACCAGTTATTCCCGCGTCATCGCGCACTCAACAGCGTCACTTAACAGTTCCATCATCAAGACCGTCTTCAACACCGTATTCTCGCCCAGCCGCTCGACCGTCAACAGTCCTACCTCGTCAGCCATCAGAAGTTGCGCAGCTCAAAGAAAAACTGTCCACGACAGAGCAGATGTTGATTGCTCAGAAAGAAAATGCAGAAACTATGAGAGAAATGAACGAGATGCTTCAAAACAACGCAAAAATGATGAAAATGCAGCTGGAGAGACTCACTGCAGAGCGAGACTTGAAAGTGCAGATAAACTCCACCCTAAAAGATGAAAACGAGAACTTGAAGTTAAGTATTGCCCAGAAAGATGCACTCAATGAAAATCTGACCATGCAGCTTGAGGAAAAAGAAACGATATTGCGGAGACTTCACAATGACGTCGTTGATTTGAGGGTTAGATTATATTCAAAAACCCCATAAATTTTATTCAAACCGATTTCAGGGACAGATACGAGTTGCTATCCGTGTACGACCAATGCTTAAGTCGGAAGAAGAAAACTCTAGCTCGGGTGCTGTCAAATTTCCAGCTGTGAATTCAATCTCTGTTGTTCATGGATCAAAACCTGCAGGCCCATTCGAATTTGAAAAGGTGTTCACGCCGTTGTTTTCGCAGAAAGAGGTCTTCTTGAACATTGAAGACTTTATATTGGTTAGTGTTTTATTTTAATACATCGAATCGTAATGTGATGGGTTTCAGTCAGCGTTGCATGGTTACAATGTAGGTCTGATTGCATTCGGACAGACTGGAAGTGGCAAGACGCATACGATGCGCGGAGGAGATGATGATAATGAAGGAGTAATTCCCAGAGCTGGCGCCTTCCTATTCAAAGAATCGAAACGACTCGAAGCTACTGGTTGGACATTCGAATTTTTCCTCTCATTCCTCGAGATTTACAACAACGAAGCATATGATTTGCTTGATAACCACAAAGTCGTCAAGCTGCGGCTCAGCAATCAAGATGTTGCTATGGATGGGCTTTCACAACACCCACTCGTCAAGCTGTCTAATATGGCTGAACTTCTTCGCCGAGCCGATGCGAATAGGAAGACGGCTGCAACGAAGTGCAATGCACATTCTTCTCGTTCTCACGCCATCTACATGTGGCACATCAAAGCACACCAAGAATCGACGGGTGAGAAAATGCCACTCTCAGTTATGTTCATCATGATATTCAGGAATATCGACTTCATCTGTTTTGAAACTCGTTGACCTTGCTGGATCAGAAAGAGCTAAAGAGTCTGGAGCAGTCGGGCAGCAGTTCACCGAGATGACTGCCATCAACACTTCGTTGTCGGTTCTTCAAAAGTGCATAGGGCTGCAAAGAGCGAAGGCAGTACACGTTCCATACCGTGAAGCAAAGCTCACTCAAGTCTTGATGGACTGTCTCGGCCGTGGAAACTCGAAAACGATGGTCATCGTCAACATCAATCCGTGCAACGAACAAGCACAAGAAACGAAACGCAGCATTGAGTTTGCGTCCAAGATGCGCGAAACAAATATTGGAGCAGCCGTGCAGCAGCGTGATCTGTAAGTGGATCCGACCACTGTTAACTGTCAAAAAATTCAAATTTTTCACCGTGTGCTATGAAATTAATCCATTTTCTGCATGTATTATAATACTTACTACTCTGTCCAGTTCAAAAAAAATGAACATTTCCATTCCTTTTTACTTTGACAGATAGACGGGCTTCAAGACACTTTGCTGGACGATGGAAATCAAGTGACTTTATTATCATCGAAAAAATAGCGATTAGGCAGAGAAGGCAGATCCAAATTAGTTAGGTGAATGGGAGCGAAATGGGAGAAGTTGAATGAATGACGGGCAATAAATTTTGACATATATCACAAGAAAACGGTGCGCGTATTACCGATTTATAATACTACCTGTGCAAGAATATATAAGAATAATGGAGATGAGACGAACGAATTTGTGATCTACGTGGGGCGAGTTCTGAGAGCAAAGAGGCAAACGTTGCCTAGAAAACATGGCGATTCGGTTGGAAAGTGACTGGCGAACTGACTTCTATATACAAAAAAAGCAGGAAGGCGATCGGATTCAGACGTCTCTGGAAACGAGGAGATGAGTGGATGGGAGGGATACCGGAAAACTTACGACGTCTCTAAGTGGTTGTCCATTATGAACTTTAGCAATTCTTGACATTTGGCCGTATTTTTTTCTGATTTTTGAGAAGGAAGATTAGGAGAAGGCGTTTTGCTCGGCGGCGGGAGATCGGGAGGGGGCGGAACGATAACTTCAATCGACTGCTCCTCGTCTCTCTGAAAATGGAAACCAGTGGTTTGTGATTGAAGGAATGGGTTTTCCCACCTCGAGCACAACTGGAGGGGGTGCCTCCAAATTGATGGACAGAGTCGCCTGTGGCTCAACTGTCGGAGTGTCGTTGATCGAAATGGTCGAAATGTGCGAGAGTTTCGTCTGAAAGGAGGAAGGTGAGGATTCCGTTCGGGGAACGAGCTCACTCACAGTCATCGCTTCCATATTCGGATCGTTGTTGTTGTTTGTGGAGGAGGCGGTCGAGATTCCGCTCGTCGAGCTTCCGAAAGAGTCCATGCTGGCGGCGGTGGACGCTTGAGAGCTGCGTCGCGAGCTCTCGAGTCTCTTTCGGCTGCTCCCTCCGACTGCCGAACTCACATTCCACGAGAATCTCTTCAGAATCGTCCCAGAAAGCATCGACCCTTTCGGTTTGAGCACATCGATTCCATCTGCCGTGTGGTATCTCTTCTCGAATCGCCTCCCCGACTGAGATGGTTCGGCCGAGTCGTCGGGAGTGACGAGAAGTGTGGGAGAGTCCCGACACGGCGTGTTCATCACAGGCGACTCCGCCTCCGCCGGAGTTCCTTTCCGTGCCGGAGACGGACTCCTCGACCTCTGCTGTTTCAATCCCTCGATGTCAGGTCCGGAAGAATTTGATCTACTGCGGGGCCTCTCGATGCTGTCACCGTTCTCGGCGCCCAGAGACACGTACAGATCCACTGAGCTCTTGCTCGAAGACAGCGGATTCGCGTGACAACTGGCCACACTCAGTTTGTGACGCGGTGGAGCGTATTTCGTCGAGTCGGAGCCATTGTGTCGATCGAGTTGCTCAGTCGACGAGACGGCCGAGCCCCGGTGCATGTCTGGAAAGGACAGATGTTGTTGTGGGGAGGAACGGGGAGGACTCACAGTTCAAATGGGCATGGGCGGCGACTGCTTGAGAGTCCATACTGCTGCACTTTCTGTGGATGACGGGCATGTTGGGTTGAGGGTACCCGGGGGGCATCATTCGGGGTGCGTACAGAGTCGTCGGCTCCACGAAGAAACCTCTTCCGTACTCGTCCAACGGCGATTCCTGATCCTTCTGTGCCCACGAACCTCGATGGATCTTCTTGAATTCGTCCAGTGCCATCTTCAGCATATCGGTCCATCGGAGAGTCTCAGCGGGTCCCGAAGTGTGCATTGAGTAGAGGGCGGCGGCGGTGTGGAAGTCGGTGAGAGTGAGCAGGTAGAACCCGCATTCGTCGGCGAAATAGTGGAACATGAGTTTTCCGAGATGGATGGGCGGTCTGACGATCTTCAGACGGTCCTTCTTGCCTTGGATCTTGCGACAGATGAGGAACATATCGGTGAATATCATGCAGTGCACATCGACTTTCGACCCCTTCTTTCCCTCTTGCATTCTCAAATCCCCCTTGTGGAAGATGGTCCGATGCGTCGGAGTCCGTGGGTGGAGCAGGGGCATGAAGTCTCCGAGGTTCAGCGGCAGCTTCAGTCCGAACAGCTTGTCCAACTCATCTAGATCCACAAAGTCCGGTCCCTCGATGGTGCGCATTATGTCGCCGAGTCTCGCCCGCAAGTCGTTGTTGTTCAGTTCCCAGTTGACTTGCATCGTCGCCTTCTCCGAGCACTCGACCAGGTTCCGCAGCATCTCCCGCTCGTTCTCGTCCGATGTGACTTTGAGGAGGGCCTGAAACGAAACGAATCGAGTTAGCCAAGTGCACTGCGGTGTTCTTTTTTCTGTTGATATCCCCGGGGAGCCACCAACTAACCTTGAGCAGTAAATTGTATCTCGTGAGCCTCTGCATCGGTTGCGAAAGCGTGTCAATCAGCTTCTGACGGTCGAGATTCTCTTGAGATTCGGCCCACTGAGAGAGAGTAATTGAGGGAGAAGAAGACGAAAAAGCTCACTAACCGTCACAAAGTCTCTGAACTGCTCGTTGTCTTTCAGCCGTTTCTGGATATGTTTCAGCGATTCGCTGTGTGCCAAATGGAATATCGTGTAGCACCTGGACCAATTCTCAATCCCCTGGAACCCGGAATACAAATAATTGACATCGAGGGGCTCTCCGGTGCTCCGCGAGTGATTGAGCATCGGCGCTATCGAGGGCATCCACAAAGAGTCGTAGTTGACGTTGAGCAATGGCACAAAGTTGTAGAACACGAAGCGGTTTTCGACGTCTCTGCAACAAGAAGATCCATGTGGAGAAGCAGAGAATCGGAGACACTCACTTGAGGAATCCTGAAGTCTGAAGACTCGTCAGGTAGTAGGAGAGGTCGGCGAGGTAGCGAAGCAGTTTGATGTACCGGTGCTCGGTGGTCACGATCTCCCAGATGGCCTCCTGTTGTTTGATGCTCTTGTCGGAAAGGTTCTGGTAGTCTTTGACGATTTCCCGCCAGTCCTTCTCCAGTTTGTATGCCGTATACTCGCCCTCCGTGTCCTCTCTCATCTGGTTCAGCACTCGGATCATCTCGTTTTTCTCCTTTCCGAAGAACAACGAGATTCGCGAGGATGTCACCGAACGGGCGCGTCGCGTGCCTCCGTCGTCGGGAACTTCGGAACACGATGGCTCGTCGTACTGCGAGGCGTCGCGAACACTGAAGAAAAGGAAATGAGAAGAGTGTGGGGGGATATGGGCATAAGAGAGGGAGTCTCGTGACCAGTTCGTTAGACCTATGGAAACGCGGAGCAGTGTGGGAACCTTTCGGTGGGTGAATAACGGGTAATTGGTTGCTGCGAATCAATGCTAACTCACCTCAACGAGCTGTCGTTGCTCCGGCACTCGGCGTCATCGCTGCCATTCAAACCGGCATGATTGCGGGATCCACGGTTCAGCTGCAAATGGATACATGTGTGTGTGTGTCTCTCGAACAACTCACAATGCGGCTGTTGGCGAACGAGGACTTCCTCGAGACGGCCTCCGCACTCATCTTGCGTGTCGCCCGTTCGTTGCTCTCGTCCATACTGTGCGCCGCCCGTGTGTGCCTCACCACTTTCATGTTTCCGCGTCCTGGAAAAGAAGCGAACGTTGGGTGTCGAAATGCGCGGCGGTTCGAAGGCGCTGCTGTGACCTTTGCGAAAAACCATAATTATGGGTGTTTTCTCCTTCTTCATGCCCACTTCTCAGTTCATGCGCGAAAGTGGGAAACCTTGAGAAGGCAATACGGAGAAGATGAGAACATTTCGCTTTTTGTTTGAAAGTCAGAAGTAGAACCATGCAAAGAGAAGTTTGATTGGGAAGAAGAATTGGGGGAAAGAGAATGTAGACTTCCATGTCGAGAAGAAGAAGAAGAAGAATGAGGCCCCCGGAAGTTCTATATATCACATTAATAATGGAAGAGGTCGACTAGAAAAGAGGAATTGTGGGAAAAACGAGGAAGAAGGCGTCGAGGACACATGCTCCGCAAGAAGAAGAAGTGAGCCCTCTGGGAGCACGATTACAGTATGAAGAAGGCAGTTAATCTGCTTAAGGGGGGGGGGCGGGAAGGCGTCGCGTGTGGAGGCACAATATCGGTCTGATTCGGAGGAGGAGGAGGAGTCGAAAGGGCACATAAATCAGGGGTGGAGGGGACACATCTTCTGGTCCAAATAAATAAGGAAAAAGAAAGAGAAGGAGGCGAATTTCGAGGAATTTCCAAAATATTTATGAGCCTAGAGGGCTCATTCGAACTTTTCAAGTTTTCCTCTCACGTGCTGGATCGGTGACGTAGGCGTCTGAAAAGGTGAGGTGATGGGTCGAAACGCGAAAGAAACCGCCCGGTTGGCTTGCAAACCGCCGCCGCCGCACGAATATCTAATCAGACGGCGGGTAATGTGAGCTCTTTTTGTGGTGCATTTACACTTTTGCACAGGCCCCCTGGCTCACAACAAGAGCAATTGGAATGCATTAACGGCCAATGAGGGGTGTGTGGGTGGGCGGACGGGACGGACTGAAAGCTTCCAGCAGAGAAGTCAAAATAGGCTTGTGTGTGTGTGTTTGTGTTGATTGACTGAACACCACGATGATGGCAGAAACGAAGAGAGACAAAGGAGAGACGCGCGCGGGGGCCCAATTTGGACGGGACCCGTGCAATTCCTCAAATGTTTGGGCGGGCCTCCGAGGTGAGCCCCCGCCGGGATGACGTGGCACGAGAAGTCGTGTACGACTCGAGAGAGAGACGGCGGCGGCAGGGTGTCAGCGGGTATTTGTATCATCAAATTGGACAGATTTCGAGACTCAATTAATGTTTTGCTCGGCTCGTGTCTCCCTGAAAAGGGATATCTTTCCGTCCGCCCTCCCCGTCCGTCCGCTGCGTGTGTGTGTGTCTATGACTCAAAAGTTTTACGACGAAGATGTCGCCAGGAGGGCCTCGTCTCTCCCTACGTCAGAGTCGAATGAGGAGCAAGAGGAAGGGATAGAAGAGAAGTGGTTGGTGCTCAAAAAAGAGCTCGAACGAATTTAACGAACTCCGATTGGACTTGTTCTTCTATAAGAGCGAGTTGGGGAGCGGATGAATTCAGTTAGACCCGGGACAAAGAGGGGAGACGAAGGGGAGGAGGAGGCTGAGGTAATCAAGTTGTGAGCCAACAAGAAAGAGACGGACAATGGGAAGAACGGCGGATTGGGGTGCATGGGAACTTGTGAAAGTTATCAGTTGGGTGACTAAGGAAAGCATTGTGCGGCACCATTGATCACATAAGAAGAAGAAGTCATCGGGAAGAGTGGCGGCATCAGGTACCGACTCTCCTGCTATTCTTGCTCGACGACTCCGCCCATTGGTCTCCAGAAATAGTCGTGTTGCGTGTGAAAAATCACCAAAAATAGCTGGATTGCTGTGACAATTCTGATTTCTTTGGGCGGATACAAAGTGATATTGAGGGGAGGGTGTGTGACGTGCGAGATGAGAAAGAGAGAGAGAAGTGCACCAATCTGTGCCAATTCGGCGCCTATTCCAATTTCAGAATGCAAATGAGATGGGTTTCTTCTTCTTTAAACTCACTGCTTCGGGCCATTTGCAGGCTTTTCTCCAACTTCTCCATCCTTCTATCGGTGTGACGTGGATTCGACGTCGAGCATCAGAACGAAAGAGCAGCAGCAGCAGCAGAAGGCTCGCCACGGCTCAAGTAAGGGGCGAGAAGGAGGAGAAGAAGCGAGTAATGAATAAATTCATGACGGTCCTCTCCTGCCTTCTCTCTTCGTTTTTTGTCGGTCGGTCGGTCGGTTGGATAGGATGGGCACACAGTGAGTGTGAGCAGTGAGAGAGAATTGCAGACGAGAAGAGGAGAGGAGGAGGAGATTTCCAAAGTCTTCGGGAATGGGCGGAGTCGTCGTCCCGTCGCTTTTCCTTTTTGGATTAATCAGATGAGTGAGTGTGTGTGTTTTAAGCTGATCGCGACGCCGAGAAGAAAGAATAGAGGGAAAGTGAGAGAGAGAGAAGAGAGAGAGAGAGAGGGAACGAAGTGGAAAGGACGATGAGCTTCCGAAGAACCGACGACGGCTTCTTCTTCTTCTCGGATGACGTTGAAAAGGCGTCGAAAGACTGTCCTCACTCATCTGAGTCACCCGTTCATCTCTTCGCGTGTCTAACAAGCAGGAAGTCGCCGTCGTCCGCGTCGACATTTGACGCCAGATGTACTTACATTTCAACGTCTATGCCCCCAAACAACCGGATCATGAGAGCAGTCTTGCACAGAACGTGTCGAGTACCCGATGGCTCCTGATAAACAAGGCACTGAACTGAACTCGTTCTAGATTCCGAGGCAAAACAGAGATGCCCATTAGGCGGCTATTGTGGTCGAACACCTATCATTCCGCGTCCGTTATAGTATTTCCCCCGGGCGGAATGGAGAGGGAGAAGATGAAGAACCAATCAAATCTCTGGACGGCGCCCCGTTCTCTCCGAAGAAACAGTTTAATGATCATTGGAACGTGAATGCTGCGGATGCCCACACATAGATATAGATGGGCCCTAATCCTCTTTCGTTCCGTAATCCTTCCCGAAAGATTTTTGAAAAAGTGCTTCGGGTTTCTGGAAGCGATTTCCTTTCTGCCTGCGGTTGGCTTTTCGAATGACTCCGCAGCCGAATTTGGCACACGTCAGAAAAATGTGTTTGGAAGGCGACGACGGGATGGAGGCGGTCGAAGCGTCGTCGGGGATTGTACCACAAATTGGGCTGCGAAGTGATAAACAAAATGAAATGGAGGGGGGAGATTAGGAGGAGAGAACCGAAACGGAATTCTTGGCAGCAGGTTCGGGACTGTGTGGATGGCCATTAGGCATAATAGTGGATCGGCGGACAGGGAAAACGGAGGAAGACGAAGAAGAAGAAGGAGGAGGGAGGACACGTGCGAGATTAGGCAAGAGGCATGTGATAACAGAGGAGACGGCCGAACGAGCCAAATTCATAATAGATAAATATTATGTGTATGTGGGGAGAAGAGGATGCTCCGTCGTTGCCTTCTTCTTCTTCTTGTTTTTTGAGTCTTACGTAGACAGATTGGATTAAGGATGGCAGGGGATCAAGAATTGCAGCCATTCGCCACAAAGAGAAACGTGTGCTCGTGCACAGAGTACTGGAACAGGTAATGTGGCGGATTAGTTGGCGGGGAACTGGGAAGAATGGGAAGCAAACGACGGGGTTTCTCGGAACCGATGACTATTTTTAGAGTTTTATCGCGTTTGATAAGATACAAAAAGTCAACATTTGACGGGGTGGGTGACTAAGAGAGATTCACAAATGAGTACCCGGGCAGGATTCTTGTTTTTGTGTCGACGCGCGGGAAGTGATGATCCCTTACAAGTGGCGGATTCTGGCGGTGAAGGGAAGAAATCTGATCTGTTTCCGCAGGCGACACTCATTCCCATTCATGCGCCTACATGTGAGCCAAAAGTCGAACAACAACAATAACAGAAAAAGAAGCTGGTTTTGTAGAAGAAACGAAGGTTCAGAACCCATCATGTCAGTATAATGTGCACATATTTACACCTTCCGGCCATGTTTGCTCTTCAAAAATATTTGGGTTACGGGCGGGAGGAACACGGACGGGCAGCAATTGAATTTGTGCACACCTTCGGCTGATACTACGACTGATACTTTACATTTCCTAATAAACAAGGATCGAAACGGCAAGAAAACACACACCTCGAACGAAGATCTTGTGGCCGCCGAGGTAGCGGGCTTCCGCGTTCTCCGGGATCGGCGTCGAGCTCTTTTCGAGGAAGAATTCGACGTCATTGATGGTGAGGTGGCGGATGCGGAGGTAGGCTGAAACGACGGATACTGTAGAGTCGGTCGATTCGCGGATTGATATTCCACTTCTCCTCGAGAAGAAGGCAGTTTTCAACAACTCACGTTCGAAAGCCTCGTAGAGTCGCTGGTGGAACTCGAAACCGACGTGCTCAACGGAGTCATCGAACACGGCGATGAAGTGGTTGACGGCCGGTTCGATTCCAGTGTTGTGGATGCGGTTCTGGAAATGGAAGCATGATGAGTGGAACGGATGGACTGACTGTATCCTAACTTCCGATGACACTTCATGTACCTTACACTTGGCGGAATGTGATCTGATTCGGATAGAGGCGTCGTTCTGAACGCGTTCCCGATGGAACGACGACTGTTTTCGGACACTCGGCATTCGACATGCGAGAGGGGAAAAGTGAACTGGAAATGGCAGGGTTCCAGGTGATTTTCAAGAGATTCTCTCGTCAATTAGAAAGGAATTAGGAACTATGTGGTTGGGGGATTGTAAAGAGAGAGAGAGAGAAGAGAAAAGAGGTTGAAGGAACTTGCGAATTGGTGTCAAAGTCACTGACGATTTGATAAGAGATGATTGAGAAAGTTTCCTTGCACTTTCCTCCTTTCTTTCCTCTCATGGGGGGATCAGGAGAGAGATCAAATGCAAGTGATTACTCAAAACATTGAAAATGTGATTTGTCTGTAAACACCGAAAACGGTCTGATGACACCTCGACCACCCACAAAGAAGAAGAAGAAGGCGGCGGTAGCTGACGCTCCATTGTTACAACACGCTCTCTTATCAATGATCGAGTGATAGGAGAAGAAGTTAAGATCGTCGCAAAAATTTCAGGCACCCCACTCTGCTACAGTCTTCTGATGATTTCAGTCGACCGAACAACCGGTTCACAACAATCGTCTGTCTCTCTCTCAGAGAAGGTTGTGTGTTCTATTTTCGGGAGACTCTTTCGAATCAACAATTAGTTAGTTACGGAGAAGGGGACGGGCGGGCTTCTGAAAATTGACACGTGGAACGAACGGGCGGGAGAAGGAGGAGGAGAATCATATTGACGGCGTTAATCAGGTTTTCAGCTACAGAACACATAAGACCAAGGGCCACGGAACGTGTGTGTTCGTGGACATATTCGGTGCTGAAACAGCCGGAAGAAACGCTTCGAAAACGTCAGAAATGAGGAGATGTGAGGGGGCGAGGCGTTGAATACACACGTTCAGCGGTATTTCAAGTACCGCCCGATGACCCCTCATATCCCTTTCGTTTCGCTTTTTTCCAAGATTTTCGCTCTCTTCCCCTGCCCCCTTCTAGCCATTTCTAATTTCGGATTCTCTTTCTCGTTCTTTTGAAATTCGCGGGCACTCTTTCAAAAGATACCATCTTCTCTGTCCGCTGTTTCTCTTGCTGCCCTCGTCTCTCGCAGGAATTAAAGTTCATTTTGCAGTCGAGTAGAGGAGAGAAAAAAACCGACTTTGATGGGGTAAATATGGGCCTGAAATGTGACTCTTGGGGATGAGACAGACACGATTTATGAACACGAACTGGCGGAAGAATACTTGATAAACGGAGACTGCGGGTTACCAGCGAAGCGGGAGCAAAATGGATGGATTCGAGGAAAGTTTTGGTTCGAAAGTGCTCAGAATGTGCTCAGAATCCGGGAGGATTCACAGAAACGCTTCGCTATGTGTCTTTTTGGAGAATCAAAACATACAAAACGATCAGAAACGTTTTTTGTTTGCTCGACCCGCAATGAAATGCAATCTAGGCGACGAAAAAGTCAATCAGAAGAGAGGAACGGTCACATCTTTCTTCGCGAACAAAGGAGGAATGCCTTGGATTACGGTACTCTGGCCGAAAGATAAAGTGTGGAAGGTAATTGGGATATCATTGGTTAGCACACAGAATGCTTCGAATTCAATAGCGCTTTTCGGTTGAATATCAAACTTTATAGGCTCTTTTTGACTTTATCAAAAGAAAACGCAACTGAACTCGAAATCACTCACATCCATCATTCCAATGGCACTTCGCTCTCTGTGGTGCTCATTCGTCCAGTCGTTGTGCAGAGACGGTCGGCGACTGCGAGCGTGTCCCACACTGCTGCTCATTTCGTCGATCGTCGGCGGGATCGACGGCAGCGACGGTCTTCGGAAGGTGCGGCGTTTCTCGCTGACGAGACTGCTGCAAAGATTCAACATTTCCCCCCGGACATTTCTTTTTTCGTTTCTTCTGGGGCAACGATCAGAAGCGTATACATAGATATATAATACACGCACGAAAACAACACATCTATAAATTTTTCAGTTCCCTTTGGTCTTGACCACAAACTCGTCTCTCTGTCTCTGATCCCTCTCCGCATTGCAGCCGTTTTCTTTCCACACCATCATCATCATCCGGAAATTTCATATCTCCGGATGGCCCGAAGCGAAACGATGAGGAAATTAATTTGATGGTCGGAGGAGGAGGAGAAGCGGCTGTGCTGCAGATGACACGCAATATTTGCACTTCTTCGTCCCTTTTTCCGTTTTTCCGATTCTTTCATCAAATCAGATGGCAGAAGCAGAAAAGGCGAAATGAGAGAGAGGCAGAGAGGAAGAGAGAGAGAGAGACAGAAATGGGTGACGCGCGAAGTGAGATCCGGAACGGAAACCGACGCTTCGCCACAATGGTACTAAATCGTGGGAAAGAGTGAGAACTTGAAATGAAAAAAAAACGAGCGAAAAGACAGGAACATGCACACAAACAGCGAGAAAAAGGAGAGAAGAAGACGAACAATGAGAGGAATGATCAGAAAAAGGAATTGGTTTCCCGATAACTTTTCATTGGAGCGAAGGTCTCTGGCACTTTCAGAAGTTCCAGAGTTCACAAATCTTACTGTACCTACCCAAACGAAGCATGATGACGTGGCAACACGTGCTCCTGATGGGATTAGAGTCGGGAGCAACATGCACGGATTAGGGCTCGATGGGGGGAGAGAGAGGCAGTGTATTTTGGCTCACCTGCTGGACTGATTTCTGCGAAACATGCTCTTCCGCTTCCTTTGGATACTTTCCATAAACTTGAAAGGCGACGAAGAGCTAGAATTGGGCGCGTGCTCTTCGGATGGCGAACAGAACGCCGACGACAGTGCGGACGGAGTTCCGCCGAAGAAGACGCAATCGTCGCGGTCAAAGTGCCGCGGAGAGACGGGCGGCTCTTCTCTAATCGAATCGAGATCGACAAAGGCCGGGCAAGCGGTGGCGGCGAGCAACGTCGTCGCCCCATTATAGCACAATCTCATCGCCGTCGAAGTAGCAGAAGGAGCAGAAGACGTGGACGTCGTCGCGGCGGCGGCGGCGGAAGAGACGGAGGCAGACGTAGAGGGGAAGTCGTCGTCGGGAGAGGGCGGAGAGGCTGTCAGCGAGAACATCAAGGTCGAATGTTCCTCTTCGTTTTTCTCGTCGGAGCAGCCCGATCGGGGAAACGAGAGGAGGGGGGAGACCAATGAAAAGTGGGCGGAGCGTCGAGTGTCTCACTCTCGCCTCGTTTCTCGTCCGGAAAAAGAGAGAGAGGGGGAGAAGGAAGGAAGAAAAACGGAAGAACTGCGCCTCCTGCTGATACCCTCCAAATACCCGCACTTGATACTCTTTTGATCGAGTCAAATGGCCAACGTCTTCTTCTCCTTCTCCTTCTGTTTTCCTTGTGCGACGTCTTCAATTGGCCGCTGCCAATGTGTTTCGTGACTCGAGAACCCGCGGAACGACAGAGAATAGATGAGTGATGAGGCAATCGAATGACGCCACGTCATCTTCCTTTTTGTCTCCGGAAATTACAGTATCCATTGCGTTCGTTGACGCACAGCTTCTTCTTCAGAAAGGAAAACATCTCGACAACAACACGACACTCATCATTGCCCCACTTTTGCCCTCCCTTCGTGCCACGTCATCAGCCAGCAATTTGATTGTACTTTCTCATGTCGCGAAAGCAAAACAAAGCGGTTTGATTGTGTTCTCAAAACAAAAAGTCGGATGCTCTCTTTCGTCTCGCCGCTGGCGCGCTTATCTGCTCAAACAGCGGACCGTTCATTAGAAATTCATAAGTATGTGGACCCTCAAACGGGGGGCAGTGTAATTGGCGTCGTCTCATTCATAAATCCGATCTCCTTAGACAGAGAGGGCCCCCTTCAGCCGGACGGGGTAAGAGTCAACTGTCGTCGAGAAGGAAACGAAATGGAGGTCACGCACGAAACGCTAATTATGATGACGAGAGACGGTTTCGAGGCTCCTCCTCGTAGGTCTGGTGGCCGGGGAAGGAGGAGAAGCCCAGGGGGGAATTGGATTTGGAACACACAAGAAGAAGAGATGGATGGACTATACACGGAGAGGAGCAAGACAACAAATAAGAAAGTAGTAGTACGAAACGGCTCATTCTCTGATTTCTGGTGGTCAGGAAGCAGACGTGGAGAAGGAACGTCTCCTGGGAACTAAGAAGAGCGAAAGAAGAAGGAGAAGAAGAAGCACACACAGAAAACACGTCATCTGTCATTAAAAGCGTCCGAGCGGCACCGAAAGGTGACGGTTTTTTGGACGGTGGACGAGCGGAAAAACGAGGTGCTCTTTCGATTTCGCGTCGGGCGGGGAAAATTGAAAACTAAAGAGAGAGAGAGAAAGGGAAGTTTTGTGGGGAGATCAGTTGAATGGACCGCTTCCGGTGGAGCCGTGTGAAATGGAAAAGAGAGAGGGGGAACATGTCAGAACGTCGCGACGTCCAAAAATCAAAAAGCCGATTATCAGTGGAATCTTGTGTCTTGTGATTCCAGATAATATTCGGATTCAGGTTTGTATTTGTGACGAAATGGTCGAGATTAGAGGGAGGAGGAAAGTTTGAGAGGAAAACAACATTGCGACGGTTTGAGAACTGATCCGAAGACTGTTTCAGGGGGAATCAAGTGATCTAGCGGCGGGGGAGGAAGCGGAAGGAGAGAAGGAAACAAATCGATCGGAGGAGAAGGGAGAGAGGAAAGTCACGAGCTCATAATTGAGCAAGATCGTGGGAAAGAAGCGTAACTTTTCCGCAGCATTCCACCGCCACCACCAAATGAATTCCTCCCAGACCGAATGAGACACACACACTCCTCCTCCTCCTTCTCATTCTTCTGATGATGATGGAGAGATCAAAACGTCGTCAAAATTTGCGCATTTCGTATGCGGAAAGCCTTCCGCCACCTTCTCTCGCGTTGCGATGCGGTGCGGTGCGGAATACACGGCCCCCCTCCCCTCCGACCGATCGTTATCTCCTCTTCTCGCCTTCGCCTTTCCTTAACTATGTATTGTTCAGGAGGCGCGCGCCTCGCACAGAGGGCGAATTTTGGAAATCCGGATTTTATCAGATTGTTTATAGGTATGGCCCCGTCGCCGCGCGGAAGCAGCAGCAGCAGCAACGGAAAGGGGGGAAGCGGTAGGGGGCGCGCGTATATTTCGGAAATTCGGAACGAATGTGTATATTTGTGAGATCTTCATCCCGAACTTTGTTCATTTTGTTTCCCGTCCAGGTGGAAGTGAAAGTAGATATAGATAAGTTCGAAACGAAGACGAGAGAGCATTCCAGAGAGGAGACGCAGACAACGAGCACATGGAGATGAGGGTGGATGGGTTCAGGAATGTCGTAAAATGGCCAGTGTAATAGCGGAATTCTAAGACGAAGGAGGCGACTGAAAAACGGCGGGAAAATGGGAAAAGAGCAGGTGCAAGAGCATCATAAGAGAGCGTCTAGATTATGAGATGGGGAGGAGCAAGGGGCTGAGCAGAGGAGACTGTTCTTTTACGATTCTCTCTTCCGATCGCTAATACACTCGAATCTAGATAACATCGGTTCTGTGAGAGGTGGCATGTCATGTCGGGTCACACACGCGTGCCACTTCCGAAGGGGCAGGTCGAGAAGTTTTCCACGGGTAATTGACGGGGTTCCCGATTCGGAGACAGACACCGAATGAACCTCAATTAGTGGTGGTGTTGCGTGCAGAGAGAGAGCGCGCGCGCGAAAAAAAACCGGAAAATGAAAAAGAGCAGAGACAGAAGATGGAGAGACGTGCGGCGGAAACGGCGACAATTAGGAAGCCACCGCCAAGGTAATATATGTTTGTTTCTGTTTTTGGAAGGAAGGGAGAGGGAGAAGAAGCAATCGGTCTGACAGTAATTACGTTGAAAGAAAGAGGCGCTGAATGGCAGGGGGGGAATGGATGAATAAATGAGAACACCGGAAGAAGAAAGAATGATTGGAGGCAAGTGCGGCAGGAAAAGAGATGCTAGTACAGAATGAATGGCCATTCCTCTCTTGCGTCTGATTCGAATCGACGGGGCACGCAACATTGCACACCGATCTGCAGGATGGCGTCGATGCCAAAAGATACAGAAGAAGTGCTAATCAGCAGAAGCTTTGGATGTTCGAGTGGCTGGACGGGATGGGGAATCATCGAGAACGACAGTGGAATGGGTGGAGGGAAGAGCCAATGGGAAATGGGAGCTAATCAGAGCTCGTCGAGTCTCGGCAGCTCAAATGCTTACAATCCGAAGCGAGAAACGAATACAATTCCGAAAGACTCGTGCCTCTTTTTTGTATTCGGAATCGCCGCTGTGCAGAGCTGTTTAGGTGAGGTTTCCTGGAGGATTGGGAGAGAAAGAGAGGGAGAGAGAGAAGCTGCGAATTGTGAACAGGTCACATTAAAATGAAGTGGCGCCTGTACAGATAGATGGGAAACAGAATCAGAAGAATAGGAGGAGGCTGGGAAAATTTGGGAGAAGAAGAAGAAGAAGAAGCGAGTGTGACGTGGAGAATAACGGAAGAGACGGACGAAAGGCTAGTTCTCAAGTACAAACAGAGTAGCCGCTACTTCAAAAACCACAGTAATACAGCCAAACACTTGAAGGGAAAAGGAAGAAGAGTAGATATTCACCTGCCCCCCTCACATTATCATTATGCTGTACAAGAAGAAGAAGAACCGGAATGAGTGAACAAGAAGAATAAGAAGAAGCTGTAAGAGAGTGATCAGTGGGTTATCGTCTTCTCGAAGATTCTGCTGACACGGTGTCGTAAACACTGTACGCAATCGAATGAGAGAATGAACAAGAGAGAAGTGTTATTACGCACACAAGGAATTTGAATAATTATTACGCAGCGCCTTCTCTCTCTCTCTCTTCTCAGCTACCGTTTGTTGTCATCTGAATATCGGGGCCAAGTTTAGTTTCACTTGTGTGCCCCCCGTCCGGAGACGCAGGGGTGCATACGCGGATGGCCGCGATAATTAGTTTTGCGCCAGCCATCGCCCTCCCCCTAACCGTCCGTCTCCATGCCTCCCCCATCCGCCTTTCGATGAAGTTCTCTCCTTCCGTGGACGTCTTCCTCTCGTCAGCGCTCAGGTAAACATTTGGCGAGAAACGGTGTGAGAGGGGGGGGAGGATGTGTGTCAAACGTGTTTATATAACCGTTCGGCCGCCGGATTCGGAGGTGAGGAGGGCAAAATATGATTGACTGGGGGGATGGTTACTGGCTTCTGACACCAGGGGTAATGTGCTGTGACGGGTGCATCACTAGGTCAACACGGATGAGTGACGGTCGTCGTTTTTTATCTGACAGTCAGAAGACACACGAAGCTCAGTTGAGCAAATGTTGCAGTTGAGTTTGCATGGATACGAATCGGAATATTCGAACGAACAAACATCAGAAAAACAAGAGATCATCGCCTGGAAGATGCTCGACGTTTCAAGGAAACACTGAGCCCTTGTTCCTCCGGTGCATGCTCTCCCCCTCTTCTTCCAACCTCCCGCTCCGTGGAACCGGCCAGACGTAGCCCGTGTGCATGGAGAGACGATCGAAATTTGGAGGCGCGAAACGCAAAAACATGATCGGATGACACCACAAACACAAAAAAATCAAAAGGTGCGCGTGCGCCGGCCGCATCTCTTTCGCGCAGCACCGCCCGGCGAGCCGTCCATCACTTGCGGCAGAGGGGGAGGGAGATGATGATGCGCTCGTGTTTCGATATGAAATAACAATTGGATGGTGGTGGGGAGAGGACCGGTCTGTGGCTGCCGGCCGAGGATCGGCAGATTCGGGTGAGAAACAGTTGAGAAGGGAGGACGAATCGGCCGAAACGGCAGCGGTGGTTGGCACGTGGAACAAGAAGAAGAAGAAGAAGAAGTCTCGGAAGACAATGGATTGCAACTGCTTACAACTGGATGGTGGCTGGTTTCATTGTACAGATACCTATAGGTGTCGGGAGACATAGTTGAATGGAGGAATGAGAAGAAGGAGAAAGGAAAGGGGGAAGAGCTCCAAGAGTGGAGGCAAAGGTTAATTCGGTTTGCAACTCTCCCCCTCTCTCTCTCTTTTCACTCATAATTTCATAATCGACTCGGATGAGTAGAGACGTTGAACCGACCGACTAGTCAGGCTTCATTTCGTCTCATTTCCCCTCACTTTGACCTAAAAAATGAGGGAAAACCTGCCTCCACCGCACCGGATTTTTTACAGCCGCTAATCCGAAAGAACAGTGTTCCCGCCATATAGGTTTGTTTCTGTTTCGCCTTCATCATCAGATGATTTCGAAAAGAGGACGGGCGGGAGCGAGAACCGACGACGAGTTATTACAAAGTTCTAGTTTTTCATCATCGAAACGATTAAAAAAGTTGCACACACGTGGTGACGGGATGGTTAGGAATGGAGGAGAAGAGGCGTATTAACGGCGGGGGACCTGCCAGACAGACAGACACTTTAGTCTCGCAGTGTCCCCGAGGCTGCTCCCGCCCCCCGTTTGGAGGTTGTCAAAACAAAAGAAGCCCAATGTCGATGACGCGGCACACGTACAATAGAAGGAGACTGTGCGGGAGGGAACCGACGGGAAGAGAGAGAGAGGGAGAGAGGATCAACTGGTTGCATACACCAAATGGCTCGGATTACCGACCGGCGCGGAACGGCTCCGACGTGTTCGGCGGAGAATAGACGGCCCATGTTGACATGGTCGAGGTAATGTGGAATACTGGAACTCATTGGAAACCAACGGGAGCATCCACCAAGAGACGTCTGTCAGTGACCGGTAGGTAACTCTAGTCAATCTGAACAGACTGGTTTCCAACGTGGAAGCTTCGAGGCGATCGAGGCGACGCTCCGAAACCCAACAGATACAAAAGAAAGACAGCGTTTGAGTGTGGGAACAACAGAAAAACGATGCTGAACACGAAATATGAATGGTTTATGCGGAAGTGAGCAGAGGAAGGTTTGATAAAATGGGAGGGTTGCAAATGGAAGTCACGTGAACAGTCAACTGTTGAAAGAGCCCCAACGAGAATAGATACAGGACAGCAGCTGGAAGAAAACGTGCTGATTGAAACGAAATGAATGTACATGTTATCAGGGTGAGTGGGGGGTCAAGAAGAGGTTCTCGGAGGGTCCAGATGGAGCATCGACTAAAAACGTTTGAAGAGGAGAGAAGGCGCGCGTCTTGTCACATTCCGAGTCGTTCGTCACAATCGAATGTCTCATTCTATTCAAAACTACAGTACGCGTGTTTCTTTTCATTCGAAAGTCCTTTTTGGTTCTTTCTGACACCATGACGCGTGGGAGACCGAGAGAGAGAGAGAGAGGGAACCTTTCTCTCGCAGCTTATATAAAACAAAGGTGAATAGTGCAATATTGGGAGGCAAGAGGCGGTCAGGGTGTCTTGTTTACCCAAAATGGTGGCGGGGGGTGTTGTCGCGGGTTCAGGTGGGAGGAACGACAGAGCACGAGACGCAGACGCCGCGCAGAGCCCGACAGACCACCCGGTCTTATCATCGCATTAATTATATTAATGACTGCATGGGAACTGCTCGTTTCGATATACACATTTATTCACAGACTGCGGCAAATAGTTAGATGAAAACAACGAGAGAGGTGGGACAAGAACCGTATTGGTATTTACAGAGACACCTGGAAAAATCAGGCGAGGCGGAGCTCTTGTGACCAGTGATGATGAGAAATGGGGAGAGGGGGCACAAGTGTCGAACAAGAACAAGAGAAGGAGCGAGGCAGGAGAGGCTATGAGCAACTAGAACGAAAATGATAATAATGATGATGGATGAGGCGGCGGCTGCGGCGGTGGACGGACGGACGGACAGCACTTTCAATGGGCCCATCCGCACGAACGTTTGACGGCTTCTTTCCAACGGGCGAGCTCTGCGGACCGCCACGAGTCGTCCTTCTCGGGAGTGTAGCGGACGGCCTGAAATGAGAATGGATTGAGAGGCAATGTCTCTGAACTCTCGACAGATGCTCTCTTCGAATCAAAAGACATCTTACCTCGCTGGATTGCGAGAGGAACTCGTCCAAACTGATCTGCTGGGCTCCGATGCCTCCGGCCACCGCGGCCCCCCATCCCGAGATTTCGGTGATCTTTGGGGTCACAATGTCGCGGCCCATGATGTCCGCTTGGATCTCGTTGAACAAAGTGTTTGCAATCATTCCTCCGTCGACTTTGAGTGTTGTCACTTTGGTGGTTCCCTCCAAGTCGTGCTCCACGGCCGCAATCATTTCGGCACTTTGGAAGGCGACTGCTCGGAGGGCCGCCAAACAGATGTGCTCGCGTTGGCTGACCTGAGTCAATCCGAGGATTGTTCCACGAGCCGTCGAGTCCCAGTAAGGGGTGTAGAGTCCAGTGAAGGAGGGAACGAAGAAGACGCCGGAAGTGTCCTCGACGGAACGACAGAGTCCCTCCATTTCCTTCGCGTCCGAGATGAACTTGAAGTTGTCGCGGAGGAATCGGACGACGTTTCCTCCGATGGAACCCGATCCTTCCAGAGCGTAAACCACTGGAGAATCGGCCCCGAACTGGAATCCGACGGTAGTGAGCAGTCCATTCTTTGAGATGATTGGCCGAGTTCCGATGTTACACAGCATGAATGTTCCTGTTCCGTAGGTGTTCTTGGTTTGTCCTGCATTCAGACACTGGTGCCCGACCATCGCAGACTGCTGATCTCCCAGGCAGCCGGAAAGCGGAACACCTGCCAACGGACCATGACCGAAGTATCCGTAGACTTCGGCACTCGAACGGATCTCCGGAAGAATCTCGATGGGAAGCGAGAAGAAGTCACACAGTTGAGTGGACCATTTTCTCTTGTGCAGGTCCAGAAGAAGAGTTCTCGACGCGTTGGAGACGTCGGTGACGTAGGCTCCGGTCAGTTTCCAGATGAGCCACGTGTCGACGGTTCCGAACATGAGATTGCCTGCTTTGTAGGTCTCCGTGACGGCTGGAACGTTCTCGAAGAGCCACTTGAGTTTGAGGGCGCTGAAGTACGGGTGGATTGGGAGTCCCGTCTTCACTTTGAACTCGTCCTTGGACCTGTAACATGAGTCGGTGGGATACTGTGGACGGAGATGTGAAACTCACTTGGAAACAGTTCTCGAGATCGCCTCCTCAGCCAGAGCGGTCGTTCTCGTGTCGAGCCACACGATGGCATTGCACAGCGGCTTTCCGGTGGTCTTGTCCCAAACGATGCTAGTCTCTGAAGATTGCGAAATGAACATCTACAGTAACCCCGCAGCTACAGTACCTCTCTGATTGGCCACACCGACCGATTTGATCTCGTCGGCCGAAATTCCCAAGTTTTCGAGCTTCTCGATCGCCTGTTTGATGCACGAGACGACAGTGTCGTAGAGCTCCATCGGGTCCATTTCGACCCATCCCGCCTGTGGGAACAGTTGACGAACTTCGATCTGAAATGAACCGAATGGGGAGGGGAACCGAGGGATTACGGTACCTGATGACTGGTGACCAACTCTCCGGTGTCGGCCTCAAAGACGAGGAATCGGCTCGACGAGGTGCCTTGATCGATTGCCGCCAAGAGAACCATTGTAATGAGCTTTTATCGGTTGGTGCGAATTGAGCGGTTTGACGGTGTTGTGTTGGATGTTAGTGGTGTTTCTAAAAGAGGCGAGAAATTGAAAATGAGAAGATCAAAATGACGTAAGAAAATGGAATATGACGGAAGAGAAAGAGAGAAAATTTGCATAGTGAAGCGGCAGAGAACGAATCGGACAGAAGGAAGCGGAGAAGAATGCGAAGAAGAGAGCGGGTTTTCTGAGATTGTAATGGCGGTGATGACGTGGCAGAGTATGGAATGTCGACAGAGAACAAGAGTGTCTCACACAGGTACTATCTCGAATGACAAGGAAGGGGTGAGTGCTCTGGAAGGCCTTCAGATGGCCGAATGGACTGTTTTCAAATCGCAAGAACGCTCAATTATATACTGACCCGGAAAGTCACGTGGCGCCGAAACGTGACTTTCTCCCCTCGAAAACAGGATCGAATTTCTCGATGATTCTGAAGATTCTACGTGATTTCTCACAAACTCACACTTGCCAATTGTATATATGTATATGTATATATGAAGAATCGAGGGTGGAGGAGAGGAATCGTCGTCGTCGATCGTCGTCTGTTTGGCCGACTGACTGACGGACTGATACCGACGACAGCACCTATAAAAATCGGCGTGTGGGCGTGGCCAGAGTGTGTCGTCCATGTGATCACCACACTCTTCCGGACACTAAGCCACGCCCTCCGAAGGGGGCCGCCATCAGAGAACAAGAGAGTTATTGATTATTGTGATGGCAACTGTGATAAGAGAGAAGCCACGACAGCTGATGAGAGAAGAGGTGTACTTTCCACTTTGAACGACACTCCGGTGACACAGTGGGTACAGAATACACGAGACTCGTGATGACTTTCAGAAATCTCGAAAGTGTTCTAGGTTGTGCCGAGATGAATTCGACAAATGTCACAGAGGACAACAGTAAATATTATTCCAAATGCCCCGAGACAGAAAGTATCATATGGTTTCCTGCGGTTGATGGATGTGATTTTCGAAAAACATTCACAAGTGGACAGAGATCGAAATTATCACGGTCAAAATATGAAGGTGTCTGATAGACTTTGTGGACTAGAGACCGTCCGAAAACAGAGTACTGTAGATTAGACATTACGTGGATGGAAGAGGGAAATGAACTGTAAGAGTTGGAAGTAGTCCCTTTGGTCTCTTGAGGTCTGAGGAAATCGAGGAAGAACCTGCCCGACTGTTCCATAAACGAGCGTTATCAGTGATAGATGGTCCGTCGTGATAACATGATCAGAGTTCAGAACGCAAACGTTGTGCGTTCTAGAAACAACACGAAAAGAAGAGATACGGGCGGTACATTTATTCTTTGTACCTGAAGAATTTGATATCGATACAATGTACCTGAAGCCACGAAACAGCAACATGTTGGTCGATTCGAGTGCCTTTTATGTGTCCCGACGAACCGTTGTTGATAACGAGACGAGAGAGCACCCGGGGAGGACGAGCAAAAGAAGCGTGTCTTTGAAAAGCGCGGTGCACGCGTACCCGACGGTGATGGGCTGATACGTGATAAGAAGAGACAACGAAAAAACGAGGACGCGTTGTAATGTCGACGGGCGCAGAAAAATGTGGGAGAAGAGAGAAGAGATGGGCTTCGCGAACAGGGCCACGTGGGCGAGAAGAAGACGGAAAGGGCGGTGGGTGACGACAATGGTTTCTGTAACGGAAGTGAAGGGGGAGAATGGGGTGATGCGGCAGAAGGAAAAGAAAGGAATGCGGCTGGGGTTCTGGAAGAAAACATCACATTCGAAGAGGATGAATAGATTCCGATGAGAAACTATCTTTCAGTTAAGATCCATGTAGACTTAAAACGGTCGGAGAGAACAGAAACTTAACTTCGAACACTGCGGGCAGTCGTGTTCTGCCGCAAACATGTAAGTTCGGAGTATTGTAGCGAAAAGTTATGAAAATTAGCACATAAAACAATTATTTGAACCCAAAATGACAGCTTCAAGCCACCACTACCCACGTATTTCCTCGCGATTTTCTTGAAGAAACTCCTTTGAGAACGTGAGAATTTGCTGAATTTCCCGCTTGTCCAGAATTCTTTGGATGTTGTTACTCGATATAGTTGAACCAGCCATCCACAACTCTTTACCTCATTTCGATACGAGGTTACTCTGTCCGATGTCTTCATCTCCCCCAATGGATACACCGATGTTCCACAGAAACTCGTCGTGTTAATAACCTTCTCAAAAGTTCTCCCCTGTGGACACTATAAACAACAAGACCATTATCTCTTTCCCAGCACTTTTGTGTTATTCTCTGTTCGATCAGATGGTGGAAAACGAGATATTTCGTTGTGCACTTTGAGCGACAAAACAATTCCCGAACCCCGTCTTCTTCTTCTTCTCGTTCGCATCGGGTACATTCTTCCACCGACAGTCCGACCCATCAACAGAACCTGTCCTGTTCTGCTGCTGATGTGCCACGTCACAAACATCTTATCAGTGATAATCGTTATCAAATTCTCCACTTTTCTTCGACTAATTTGAACCCATTTGACCTCTCCGTGAAGATAAGATTTGTTGAAATGTGTCTCTTCGTCTGTGTCTCTTCTCCTTTCCATTTCCAGATATTTCGTGCTCCTTCTGTCTGATATCTCATGCTCATTCGAGTTCAAAAACACTCCAGATCGCCAACTGACACATGATACCCCTTATCAGTCGTCCTTTCATATGGCCGGTCGCCTACAAAACGTACCAAATATTTGTATGTTTCCCAAATGTTCAAAGAATGGAAATGCGCGTTTTGCTGCCCGAAAACAATCAATCTCAATCGGAAAATCGAGATCTGCAAGTGTGTTACCTGCCAGTTTGTCCCGTGTGTTATTCCCAAAATAAAGAGAAAGAGTTGAGTTTCTTTTCAAAGTGTTCAATGCTTTTATTTGACATTGATAAGTGATAAGAGAGGAGAACTCAAAAACATGAGAGCTTGATTTTTATAAAGCGTTGAAGGTGAAGAGAGGGAGAGAGTACCGTAGACCCGCAAGGTCAAAGTTGGCAACACCTGACTAACGACGACTTTTTAAAGTGTTCAATACTCTCGGCCCGCCGAGGGCCGATTCACTTTTTTGTTCGAAAGACGGGTGATAAGAGAGAGATACGGGGGGGGACAGCTGTCGGGCTGGACCGACGATAACACACGAGGAGGCGAGGAGGAAGACGGATCGGTGGCAGATGCACCCGAACTTTGGAACCGACGTCACTGATTCAGGGGCTGCTCCGAATGACGTGTGGCCAAAGGGAGCTGAAACTCGACGCTTTCTGCGTCTCCCCGTGCCACACACTCTCTCGTCAAATGATGCAAAAACAGTTCTAGAATGAGATGATATAGACCTTGAAAACTCAATACTGGTTTGAAGTTTCTCTGCAAAACAGCCAAAAAACCGACGAAAAATACACATTTTCCAGTTCCGCTTGTACTAATCGAAGAAGGTTCTTCATTCTTCTCTTCTCCTGTCTCTGATAATCTTTGATTAGTCAGACGACAATTCTTCAATGGTCGGGTTACGGTAGATTCACGTGAAAGAACAGTCTTCCACGTGAACTCGGCGGCATCTGAACACACGACGAGGCAGCACGTGAAGAGGAGAGACGCAGAGCGAGTTTCAGGTCTCTCTGATAGCGGGGCGAGACGAGGAGATACCCGTGAACTGACACGTGTTCTCTTTTAACTTCTTAGATTGATTTCTCAAGATTCACATGCGATCACTCATTCTCATTTTCTATTCTCAATTGCAAAATGCCCAAAGAAGAGAATCAAAAGGAGAGCCAAAAAGACTTATCGAAGATGTCGGAGCGAAAGAAGCTCAAGACCAACGATAATGATGAGGCCGAGTCGGAAGCCTCGAAAGTGCCCATCACTATCGACCCGGAGGTACCGATCTCTCATCACGGGCGGTTTCTTCTTATCTTATTCAGGAGGCGCGATTCTCGAATGCAGGCGGCAAGTCGGAGCACATGGTTGTCAACTTCACTGCGAAACGGATGGCTCTCAAGATCCGCTGCGGTAACAATCTTTTCCGCATCGAGCCGACACACATGATCATCGAGCCGAACAAGTGCCGTCAGCTGACGATCAACCGGATTCAGGGTCCGATCCAGACGGACAAGGCGATCGTCCAGTACATAGAGATCGACAAGGACACGGCGGACGCGAAGGCGGCGTTCAAGGCGGCAGACGGCACAGGGACCAAGATCCCCCACATCAAGATCAAGTTGGTGGTGGGTTGTCTTCTCACTTGTCATAGGTCCATGTGTCTTTCAGGCGGCGGCGTCGGGTGGACGGAAGATGTCGCGAGAGATGGTGGACGAGTGAGAAGCCGAGCACACTGGAAGAGCGAGGGATCCGGTTTATAATGAGGCGCGTGCTGCAAAAGAGAGAAAGAGTTTCCTTAATAAACAACAATTTATTCTTATTCCCCGTGATATTAGTCATATGTTTGCGAGCAGAGACATCAAATTAGTTAAAGGAAACGGCGTTGAGCAATTGAGAGAGGAGGAGGAGGAGGCTTCTCTGAGGATTCTAAACCATGTGCGGTATCTCGTCGTCGTCGTCGTCATCGTCTTCTTCGTCTGCACTGGAAGCGTGATGATTCGAGATGACGAACGAGTCGTTGGTCTCTTTGGTGCCTCCGCCGCCGAATACCAAATCGTTGGAGAGCAGCCTCCGGGCGATTGCAATGGCGACGGCGTCGATTTCAGTGCCGATTTGACGAGATGAATCACTGAAAATGGGCAGAGTTCAGTTTCAGAAGCGTTTTTGAGTGAAGACAGAAGAAACTAGGTGTAGAAAGAGCTGAAAGTTAGGAGGGAGACAGGACGTTTTGAGAGGACGATGGTGGAGAGAGAGAGAGAGCGAAGGAAGAGTCATGCATCGGAGAGAGCGCCTACTTTTGCTGTCTCGATGAACCTACGGCGTCGGTCTGATTGGGACCGAGCAACGAGAGTGCGCCGACTACTGCCAACGGCATGGATTGTCTGAAATTGTGTGAGAGGGTCCGGTTCTATAGTGAGATGACATGGAACGAAGGACGGAACACAAGAGTTTGCGGAACGCGAAGAGAGAGAGAGAGAGAAAGAACACTCACAAGCTTCGGGTGACTGTCACGTAGTCCTGCTTCCGTGGAGCACTTGCGCTGTGGCACACCAACGGTTTGATCGCTTCCCGAATCTCCTGAACCGCGGAATTGTTGATCTATTGGGAGCTGCTCATTTCTCACCTGGTTGAACAGGTAATAGACGAAGAGCCGGGTGGCACACACCAAAATGTACAGTACTGATGTGACGTCGGTGCATGTTTCGTAGAACTGAAAGAGCGTCTCTTTTGGATCTGCTGCGTTTTTCGATCACTTACAGCATAGGCGTCGCCTGTTTGTGTTGACTGGAAGGCCACGTATTCCCACAGAGTGACTCCCACGTTGAGAATGTTGGCGAGCAGGTAGGAGAATACGACACAAACCATCAGGATTGTGGCTGATCGGATTTTGGTCTGCAAGAAGCAAATGGATTCTGGGAAGAAGGACTGAGGGATACTTTGTGGTCACTCGAGAGGAAGCGGAACATCTGCGCGGATCTCTGCTGCATTCGGAGAATTTTCACGATCTTGTAATTGAGGATGGCCAGCAGCACGAACGGAACCAATACGGTCATGATGTTCCTGAGGAGAGAAGGAGCATGCGGTGGCAGACGGAGGAGGGAACCCACCTGATGTAGAATCTGTACACTGTCCCGTACCAGAAGTCGTAGACAATCGGAGACAAATTCAGGTAGAACTCGCTTATCTCTCCGATGCACTGCTCGTTTTGCTCGATTTGCATCTCGAAAATGATCGGAGCACGGAGGAGAAGAGCCAGAATGAACATGCAGAAGGCGGAGAGCCCCCGGCATTCACGGAAAGTTCCGAGACATTTGGCACGGAGAGTGATGAGATACCGTTCGATGGTTGCCAGGATGATGAGGTAGCAAGAGAACGTCATTGAGGTCTGACAGAGAGCGAGAAGCGGTCCGACGTATTGGAGGTAGAGGTTGGTGAGCCAGACGAGCTTCACGCGGTCTTTGATTATGTCCATGGCTATCACGGGACCATAGTTCAGTGATAAGAAGCAGTCGGAGAGGGCGAGAAGAGCGAGGAAGTAGAAGTGGGTGTGTTTGGAGGCAAGAAGAACCTAGAGAACGGAATGAATGCGGGGATTGGGAAGGTGGGGGACTGACCTTCGAGATGAGCATGTTGGAGACAATGGAGAGCACGGAAAGGGCAGTTCCGCACACCGCCACCAGGTACCATCTTCGATCCAGACTCTCGACTGCACACGCTTCCGACACATTCATACTGGAAACTTTCATCGTCTACAGAGGGCAAGTGAGAGATAGAGCGAGAGAGAAGGCTTGCAAGAAGAAGAGAGATATGCAGATCAAGTCGTCGTCGTCTACGAATGACCCCTCCACACCAAACATCATCGAGTTTCCGCTCCTTCCTGGTGGTGGTGGGTCGGTAGTAAAAACGAAGAAAGGGTGACCGAAAGGGTGGCGGATAGGCAAATCAATGGCACGAGAGAAAGTTGCAAGATGGCGTGCGAGGGAACCCACTCCAGAAGAATGCGGCGCAAGGGCTCAAAGAGCTTTTCCGACCGGATGACTCATTGAGTATTACCATGACGGCGGGAGCAAGAGGTCATGGCGGAGATCCGGAAGCTCATTCCCGATGCGCCATCATCCCAGACTTGTTTTTTTGAGCCGTTTCCAGGTTGAAAACTCTCTCTCTCTCTCGAAAACACGGAAGGTGGGTGTGTAAGTGTGAGCGAGTGAATGTGCCGTGACGGGGCGGCCCGGCCTCCTCCAATTTTTCTCATTTCTTTGCCGTGACCGAACAATTTCGAATTTCAGACGAGGAAGGAGTGAGTAAATTTGTTTGAAAACATGGCAAGTAGACAGGAAATGGTAGTTGAAAAGAAGGTGAATTGAATGGGTTGATTCAGATGGGGAAGGGGGCGGGGAGTCGTTGGCAATTAATTGGGGACGGAAAGGAGCTCATAAAATGGATAGGAAAGACCATAACAAGAAGAGCCCCGCAAGGGGAGGAAAGAAGCAAGAAAACCGGAATGTGGAATGAGATGAAATGTTTCATATTTGTGCTGGTTGGAAGGAAGGAAGGGCGGGGCGACCCGAGAGAAGAAGAAGAAGAGAAAGGATGGGGTTGGTTGGAGGAATTGAATCAGAGGGGGATGAAAGACGGCGAGGCGGCAGGAAGAGCACGGTGGCATGTCTGAATGAGATGACGTGGCAATGGGAGACAGAAGAAGAAGACCGCACTAAGAGTACGATGAGTCGGGAAGACAGAACACTGTGGGAACACGAGAGAAGACGTCACGAGAGTGCATCTGGTTGCCACTTCCCGAAACTGCTCGGCACAAGGAAAAGAACGAGTTCTGCCCCTGGGTTATTGTGTTCGTTTCCCAGTGCTACACAACAATTCGTTGCCGGCCGGCTGACCGAACAACACGAGTGAGTCGAAGCCGTCGACCACTTTTTTTCGGGAATCCAGCCAAGTTCAAACAACTCATTCACTTATTGCACGGATCTCGTTCAAAAACAACAGGACCTGTGCGGAGAGCGAGAGCGAGAGAAAGAGAGGGAGATACTTTTGGAAACGGGGTGGTTCATGAGGCGTGACACAAAGAGCACCACTTTGTAGTGACCGACCACTCGACGAGGAGGAAGATGAGGAAGATGAGAGTGCAGGATGACGTCCGAAACGAGGAGAGTTGCATTTGCATTCGGAGCTGGATGACGGACATCACCTTGATGTCACTTCACAGGTGAGAGAACTCTCCCGAGATCACGGGTTGATCTGCTCTCCCGAGCCGGATTCCATGTGAAAGGGGGAGGGAGGGAAACAAAAGGAAACTTCCCACGGAGTGACGAATATAAATTGATTCGAGGGAAATCTCCGAGAGAGCCGCCCGGCGCCTACTTACTGCCTTCCGCTTCAGTATCCGGGGGCAACCGTACACGGAGAGCGGCGAATAACACGGAGGTCCCGATGCCCTTGCGTGTTTTCGGCAGGGAGCAGCACTCGCGGATTGGTTTCAATTTTTACAGCCATGTTTTTATGAGAAGTGTTTTTGAGAGAGGACAAAACGGAGAGACGGCGAGAGAGACAGAGAGAGACAAATAATTATTTTGGGTGGGACAAGTGGAAAGGAAGAGCATCCATTCTTGCTGGATGGCAGCCTACGGGGAGAAAATGAAAATATTTTATTTTTGGACGAATGGCAGTCGCTCTAAGTGAGGAAGATCCAAGGGAACCGACGACGCGGATAAGTGGGAATGTCTGATTGATGACTATTATGACAGCGGCAACTTGGCACTTTTCTCGAGGGTGCCGTCGGAGAGCGCCACGTTCTGAACAGCGCTTCGGCGGACGGATCGCCGCGTGTTGGCCCCCGGAACAAGACAAATGGCTCGAATGGGGATGGGGCGTTCTCTAATTCGATGCAATTGGATTCGAATCTGAAGAGAGAGGGAGGGGAGGAGAGCACGAGCGAGACGGTGGTGGCAACAAGGAAAAATAAGCGGGCGGTCTCTGGGAAAACACCAATCCAATGGGATCACGTACAGTCGAGGGACGCTCATCTGCTTAGAGTAAGCTCTTGATCCGGATATAGAGCTGCAGGCAGTAAGCGGCTATAACTTCGTTCCACGGAAATTGCGTCAATTGATTCGAGATTGAGTTATTGCTTGATTCCAGTTATTGGACACAGACGGGATGAAACGCCTTATGAGGCTTCGGAGACGGATTCTGATGATGAGAATTATCAGAACAACCGTTCCCATGAACTCATGAAGCTTCTGTTTGGGGGAGTTCTTAGAAGGAAAAAGAAGAAGTAGACACTACATCTCTGGTCAAAAGAGCGATTGTTGAAACGAAGGAAGGAAAGAAAACACACATGTGGACAGGATACAGACGATTTCCCGAAAGAAAGGGCATAATAGATGGATACAGTATGCCAGAGTACTTTGAGTGCACACGGGGCCGACCCGTATCGCCTTACGAGAGCAAAGACCACCGTAACCCGAAAATAAACCCAGTTTCCCTCCGTTTCCCACCACCACGACAAACAACTTTCTAATTATTATATCAGACGGAAGCCCGAAAAGTGTGAGGTTTCGTGTTACCACGCATGCTGCCAATAAGCATAACTGATGATGAGTGAGCGAAGGGGAAGGAGCAGATGAAGAAGAAGATGAAGAAGGAGGAGGAGGAGGAGGAGGAGACGAAGAAGCCGACGGCTGATTGGGAGGAACGATGGAGGACCGAAAAGGGAGGTTCTACATGACGCCAATTTATTTCAATTTTATTATTCTACGACTGGAAAAAGACTGAGAGACACTGAGAGATGGGACCGCCGAGAGGGATAAAAAATGATGGAAGAGGCGTAGGAGAGAGATTATGAATACATGAATATTGTGGGAAGAGAGAGAGGCACGGACCAAGGTAACCGCCTCTGAATCATTAGTCTAATGCGTCTGCACGTTCTTCGTTTCACTGATTCACAGCGAGATAGGGGTGCATTCGGAGAAGAAGACGGATCTTTGAAGGGACGTTCTTCTTCTCCTTTTTCTCGAGAACCAAATTAATTGGGGGGGAATGAAAAAGCGATAGTTCGTCTCTGGAACGGGAGGGGAAAATCAATGGAATTTCCGTTTCGAGAGGACACTTTTCTCGGTAACCGCCACGAGGGGAGGATGTTTTGAATGGAGTTGTCACCCGGAGCAGCTGATCTTCAGGTGATTGGGGCTGGTTTCTGGTCGACGTCGTCTACTCGGAACTGATTTGTGGTGGCTTTGAGAACGATTTCGGAAGCGATTTGCGAGGGGTTTCCAGTGGTTCCGAGAGCACCTCATGGTAACCATTTGGGTGAGTCAAAAGAGAGAAAAGCAATCATTCGGTCGGCACAAATCATCGAGAAGAGAGATGATGTAGTACAGAAATATTGCGGATCTCTTCCGTTTTACCCGGGCGGTGGCTCCGAAAACACACTTGGGTGACTTATGAAAGGGGGCTCCCGCGACGGAGAAACGAGGTTACCGGGGGTCCCTACTACTCGCCAGACTTTCCGACGTCTTCAAAGATTACAACGAAAACGGAGACGTCGCGAGAAGAAGAAGGGGCAGAAGACGAAGGAGGAGGAGGAGGAGGAGGTGCAAGTTGTAAGTGCAACCGGAATCCGATTCTGCGGCTCGCTGGAAACCCGACGCCTTCAGAATTTATACACGTGAAATGAGCAGTTTCTGGGAAAACAATCTTTCCAGAAGTTATTAGATTGCTGAGAGAGAGAGCACACGGAATGCAGGAAGCGGCGGCGGCGGGTGGAAGCAGATTGCGTTGGCCGCCGATTGGTTTTTTTTCTTTTTTTTTGGAAATTATCTTTATTAGCGTCTGGTTTGTTGAACCCTTTGAGAAGATGAGCACGAGGAACGTCTCGGAGCAATTCAATCATAAAAAGAGAAAGAAGAAGAAGAAGTGAAATGAAAAAAAAACGGAATGCGCGGAGGAGGAGCGATCCCTTCTGTTCGGTGAAGCGCAAGATTTTGCACCTGGATATTTCCGATTCCTGGCCGTCTACTTTTTTCTTTTCTTCGGGAGCACAAAGTTCACGAAGAAGGAAAGAAGGAGGAATGACTGCAACAAAATTTATTATAGCGCTGAACTTTTTGCAGAGGGGACCCGATGAGAGGGGGAACTGGCGGTTGTTCATGGGCCCGAATGATGGATTGGACGGGCGGGAGACACGAACCGAAACTTCTCCGGAATGATGAAGAGTTACCGGAAGACGGAGAGAAGTGAGCAGTGTGTTATGGACGAGATTGGGAAAACGAAAACAGTTAAGAAACAAAAACATGTACGAGTACCGCTGGCGTCCTCCCCCTCATCCAACATCTCTCGTTCGTCTCCTTATTCATTCATCTCGAACTATTGTTGGACGAATAGACGAATTGGTGGAAAAGGGGAAGAAGACGAGAAGAAAAACACAATTAATGATCGAGACGAAGATGAGCTTCTTTTAAAGAATCTCCGGAAACGGGGGGAGAACGCGCGACGACGGCCGGGGATGACGTGGCGACGATTTTACTCGAAAGGTGTGGGAGAGCGGATGTTGATTGACTAGAGAGAGAGAGGGGAAATTGGATGGAGGAGGTGATCTACAGAAACATCATACATCGGAACACGAGGAGGAGGAGGATCCATTCGAGAAGACAAACACATGAAATTGCGGAGGTCCGGACCTCGAATTTTAATATCCGCGGGCGCCGTCGCTCAGATTTATCCTCCGGTAATAATTTGTTTTCTCTTCTCTATTGAGAGCCTCACGTATACACGAGGAGGGAGGGAGCACAAGTTGTTTGTGTCACCACACACACTGACACATCGAAATGGAGGGCATGCGGGGGGCTTTCTGGAATTCCAGACGAAAGAATCCATTGAGATATAGTGGTTGTAGTTGAATAATTTGGATTGCAATTATGCTGAAAGACCAGCAAGAAGGAGGAAGAGGAAGGAAGAATGGAATGACGACGACAAGGAAAGCAGCAGCAGGAGAAGAAGAATGACACATACGAGTTCGTCGTTTTCCTCCTCTAATAATAAAATGGATTGAATATGATGTGCTCTCTCTCTCTCTCTTCTGCCGGGAGCCGCTCCGGAGGCCACTGACTTCATTCTAAATTATTCAAGCTCTTCATCATCATCATATGTCGATGGGCTCTCCGCTCACTCGCTTTCCACTCTGTACTTGCAGTTGCAGTACGAGACAAACCAAAAAAACAAGAGAAATGAAGACTACTTGATTATTTATTAAGGACATTCGGAACAAGGACACTGAAAAGAACGGAAGAGGGAGTTAGCGGAATAAATTACAAAGAACCCATAGTGTGAGCCAATTTGGTACGGAGTGAGTGTATCCAAGTGGATTTGAGAAAGATCGCAATACGTTTTTGTGGAACTACGGAGCCAGTTACAGTAAGCGGAGGAGGCAGATGAGGAGAGCCGAAGAGGCGACGGCGACGCGGGAGGACGCTCCCTTCTCAGTTGCCCTCGCCCATTCCCGTTGCCTCTCCTTGATGATGTCCTCTTCTGTCCGCACGTCCTTCGCCACTTCCAATGAATCGTCCTCATCCAGGAACACCGGCGGCAACTTGGGCTTCTTTTCCTCGTGGCTCCCGTGACTCGGAGCAAGAACTCCGACGTTGGCCTGATTGGGCACCCGGTTCGTTTGAATCGAGTTGGCGAACCGTTGAGACTTCTGAATCTCTTCTTCGAGAATACGCTGCTCTTCGAGGGAGTCTCTGACTCTGAAACACGTTCGTTTCTGCCGTCATCTCAGTGTTCCCCTTACCCCGTAGACTGTGCTTGTTGCAAGAGAGACGGCCTGTTGCACATGTTTCCTCTGCAGATGCAGTAGTTCACGAGACCTCCTTCACTCGTCGCACATCCCTCCGATAGCTGGAAAGATATGCCTCCTCGTGCCCCGTTCACGCCCTCCGCCGCCACTCACCTTCTCCCCCGGCAGGAAAACCGCGGCGTCCTTCTCCGACAAGCACCTCTTCTCCATGGCGAATGAACCTGTAACCAACAGAAAAAGTTGCCTCGAACACGTTTCTCTTCCGACTCACTCGTGGAGATTTGCGTTTGTTTGGTGACACAGAACCTGGCCGTCGAGTCGCATGCCTCCTCTGTGACTGCCGAACAGTCGGCAGTCGGATCAGCCATATCAGCTTCTCCGCAAGAGAGACACGTCAGAGACGGGGCTGATGGACGGTGAACGACGGATGGGATGATGGGGCGAGGGGGCAGAGTTGTAGTCGTTGGCGGGGATGTGGTAGTTGTGACAGGGGCCGGTGGAGCAGTCGGAATCTCTGCGAATCGCGGAGGCTGGGGCATCGGGAGCTCCGGAGCCGCGAGCTCTGGGACGTTCTTGGATCTCGACGGAGGGATCGCTGTGAGCAGTTGTCTCTGCAATGTCTTCGTCTCTAATCAGCTCAATCTGTTTTCGTGAACTGATCGGGAATTGTACATAAATTGTCGGGCAGTAAACTTGTAAATGTTCGTCTCTTCTTGACTGCAATTCGGGTCAAGTGTGATTTGTCGGCACTTGATTCGTGTCTCGGAAACGAAACGAAATGAGGAAGAAGAGAGGGAGAGACAACGCATAACTAGTGTCGAACAGGGTCGTATATCGAGAAATAATTGTCACTTTTTACTCCCGGTGTTCCTCGAATTATAATGAAGTGTTGAAGGAACGAGAGAGAGAGAAGAAGAAACGACATGTGGGTCAGAGATTAATCACTTAATCAGCTATCGGGTCAAAATAATTAGACACTCGAGAATTCACAAGTCTCGGATAATCTCACCTGCTGAGCCAACGGCAGCTGATTACAGACGGGCGAGGAGCACGCGCAGTACTGAACCCTGCCTTCGTTCGAACTTCCGCATCCCTCGTTTCTCGCCGCTTCTCCGAACTCATTCACCAGTTGCTCAGGGAGCACACACCTCTTCTCCATCGCGTACATTCCTGAAACATGTTGTCAGTTCGTGGGTTCAGAGCTTTCGTACCATTTCCCAATGAGATCTGTCGCGTGAAACAGAAGGATCTCTCGGATGCACATTCGACCTGTAGTTGTCTCTTGCACTCTTCGTTGGCATTCGAGAGAGATCCGTCGCCACACTGGATACATCTCATAGTCGAGGAGGACACTTCTGGAAATGTGATGTTTCTCTTGAGGAGTTCTCTTCATGTTTACCTTTGGCTGGGAGTTGCGGAGCCTTCGGAACTATCTGCCCGCTTCCGACGAACGTTCCCTCGCTGATGGTGTTCCGTGGGAGGTTCATGAGTGGGATCTCGGACTCTCGCGAGTTACTGATGGGTCTCTGCGGCTGCGAACTGATCTCCGTCTCAATTCCAGCTGCTCTAGACGGAAGTTGCGATCGGCGGATCTCAATGATCTCTGATGACTTGGATTGTGATTGAGTCTGGAATGTGGAATGTGTGTGGAATGTGTGCTCGAGAACAAGTACTCACTCTGAGATCATTGATGGGGACGATAGCAGGTGGATTGAGAATGGGAGCGGCGAAAGAGGAAGGCGCCTGGGGGAGATGTTGTTGGAATCCGGTGGGCAGTGCCTGAATCTTGAGCGGAGCCTCTCCGGAACGGAACGTAGGTGGTGCTCTCGGAGGAGCGGGCGGTCCCACGGATCCACTCGCGGTGACGTCCTCAATGTCCCCGAAGAGCTCTGGGTGTTTCTTTTCAAAGTCCATGAACTGTTCGGCGATGGGACTCTTGTTGCAGTTGTCGGTCCGGCACAGACAGTAGGCCATTTCGACGCCCTGCACGTCCACCAAATCGCACTCTTCGTCGATGCTGTATCCCTTGTCAGGGTACTTCTCGTAGTGGCCCTGTTCCGAGATGCACTCCTTCATTATCGTGTACGTTCCTGCAAAACCAAACCGTACAAGCTGCTTTCCTGCTTCATCGCACACAAATAGGTCAGATTCATGGCGGTGAAAGTTTCACGAAAGTATAATATTTTGTGGTCGAAGCCTCACAGCGCGCGCGCCCTCTCCCCGCCTCTCGCATTGTTTGCTGACACCGAATTAGCTGGCTAGATCGTCTCCCGAATCGGTCTCTCAGCAGGGCAAAGGGTTTAGGAGGGGGCTTGTCCCCTCAAATCCGCCTCCTCCGAGGAACAGACCGTTCGGAAATTTGCATGCGAACGCAAAACACAGAGACACTTTTTGTTGCCTTGGCCTAAAACGGAAAGAGGCAAAACACGTCACGCTTGTATGATAACAAACACAAGTGCGCAATGCCCTTCTTCTTCCGGACGACCGTTCCGCGTGCTTGACTCGTCCGGATTCGAAAGTCACTCACTGGCGGTTGCGTTCTTGGTCCGTGTCGTTCTGCAGTACATCTTCTCGTTCGGCGGCAACCTCTTCGCGTAGTCCTTGCAATCGTACTGAAACTGTGTGCTGCATTCGCCGAATTCGTCGAGATTCGCATCGGCGCAGATGTAACATGATAGCGAGAGGGCTGAAAAGGGGGAAACGTGTTGACAGGGAGGACGGATACCAGTTCCTCGAACCGCCGTCAAATTAGCCGGACGGCAGGAAGACCGAGTGGACAATAAGGAGAAAATGGAAGAAAACGATACAAAAGGAAGCGAGTTCAGTTTACTCCCGCTCGGCTAATTGGCTAGTTTTGTGAAATTGCAAGCTGGTTTAGGCTACTGTAAACGGAAATTGAATTTCGAAGTGAGTAAGAGGATTAATCCACTGAACAGAAGCCATCTCTAACCAGATTCCCATGTATTTGAGTTGAGGAACACTCACCTTGCCTCGCTGATATCAGCAGTAGGAGGAGAGATGTCAGTGACATGGTAGGTGCTCTCTTGCTCTTCTTCTTCTTCTGCTTCGCTTCCTCTCTTTGCAACTCCCAATGCACTTTCTGCAACAAGTGAACAACGATTATAGCCGAAAATAACAGTTCGGAAAGGAAAAAAGACAAGAGTAAGCACACACGCACAGACAGACAGTGGGACGTTAATCGTCGATGTCATTCTGGTTGGTCACCCTCTTCGTACTGGTCAGTTGAATTTGTGTGTGTGGGAGAGAGAGAGAGGCGTGGATATGTGCTTATGAAACAGGCTTCGATGGGTCGCCGGACGGAGAGACGGGCGGCCGGAGGCGTCGACGGAGGGCGGATGAACGGTTGGAAAGTGAGGGGACTAAGGGGGCGGCGCCGGGAATGTGTGTGTGTTTTTGGATGAAAAACGACGACGATGATTATAAATAACTGCGAATGAACTGGAGGAGCGATTTCTCTAATTGTTGGTACTTAGAGACCGCCACATCCCTTGGATCTGATGGGAAATGGAAACTTTTCTCATCTAAATAGTAGTGAAAACGGACAAGTTATGATAGTGGGAAGAGAGTGAATGACTCATGAGACAGATCAACGCAAATTGCCGTTGTTCGTTTGAACGAAAGAAACGGGTTCGAAGGCTTGGAAGTTTGGCGAAAAAAGGAACTTTGAACAATTTCGAGTGTCGTTTGACACGTGTGTGAAGTGGTAACACCAACTTGAGAAGTTCAGAACCACAAGTGTTCACAATCTAAGAAAAAAGTACACATGTGGCTAGGTGAGCCTCGTCGGGTTCCGCTACAGTATCAAGATCAGCGACTATTTCTGGAGAATTGTGAAGATGTGAAGTACACAGTGAACTTTGAATTGAATGCGTTAAAGCCAAACTGGTAGGATCGAGGGCGCGTCTGCATTCGACGCTTGCCCTGCTTTACCGTGAACTGAGCATGTGAGCAGAATTAAAATCTGTAAACTGTCCGACCAAAGACATAGTATAGGCGGAAAGAGAATGTTGCTGCGCTTTCTTCCGACTCTCCACTTGAAGTTCGTGACGCAATGACGTCTTCCGAAATCTCAAGAACCCTCTGTAGCGGAATGCTTTGAATCGGGCGGCTGTTAATGTCTGCCATCCGGACACACATTTCGCTTTCTCGGTGCCAAATGGAGGCAAAGAAACGTCTTCTCCTCGTGTGTTCAACTGTTGCATAATTGTCTACGACACCCCCGTAGACTGGATAATTACGCGCCAAAAACATTCGATTCATCTTCAATTATTGTTTGGAAGAAGAAGAAGAAGAAGAAGAAGAAGAAGAAGAAGAAGAAGAAGAAGAAGAAGAAGAAGCCTTTACTTAGCCCTCATCCTAAGTTGGAATGGCAGTGGAGATGTGGAAAAGGAGAAGAAGGCGAAGGAGGGGAGGAGGAGGTCATATTAAGGGATGATCCGAACGGTCACACTTGACAAGCGGCACTCTGAAATCACCGTCATGCGCGCACGGATTAGGCGCCCGGGACGGGCACGGAACTGGTAGGATCGAGAAAATTCAATGTGACAGGTTTTTGAACGCCAAGTTTTTGTGATTTTGGACGGTTGTAAACGCAGAGGGACGAGATTGTTTATCGTTTTCAGACTGCCGATTCCAGAAAGGGATGATCCTCAGGACGACGCACATTGGAAAACATTGTGGGGAATCTGTGGCAGGCCTACCAACTTCGGTGAGGAAAACTTCTAATAACTCGAGAAACTTAGAAGGTCCGGTCGCAGCGAACGAATGATTCTGATCTGAATACCGTGGCCACGCACAGGTTTAGGAAGCTCTCGATGTTTCGTTCAGATTCCATAACTTTAAAAGAAAGAAATAGTTCTCTACTGGTTTCTCTTTCGTATGCTTCCAATTCATTCTCACTCTTTCTGCCGAGTCTGGAATAGTTCCCCATCGGCCGAACGCGTGCCAGCAGACTGTAGAATATTTTGTCGTCTACTCTGGTGCAAAGTCCGCGGAGAAAACAGTGCGGTGTTTGCGTATCCTGCATTTGTCATCACAAAATTTCGAACGAGAAAGCTCGCGGCGTTCACCAGTTTATCGTGTTTTCACTTGTAAAACGTTCAAAATTTGTGTTTTTTTTTCTTGAATTGCGTTCTCTTTTGCTTCTTGTATTAACAGTTCTCGCTGAAATTTAGAAAGTTTTACTTAAACTGTCTTTTAGGACGAATGGAACGCTTCTTGCGACTCGGAGGTCTGGGTGGAGGATTGGGGCAGGTAGGAACAGTTGTAACTTTTTCAGGTTTCATGAATGTATTTATTTCAGTTCAGCGCTACGCCGCAAGACTCCAACCAAGTCGATACTTCGGAAACTGTCTACATTTCCTCGTTGGCTCTTCTCAAAATGCTGAAGCACGGTAGAGCTGGAGTTCCCATGGAGGTTATGGGATTGATGCTCGGCGAGTTTGTGGATGACTACACTGTCAATGTGATTGACGTGTTCGCTATGCCACAGTCCGGAACCGTGAGTTAGAACCTCAAAATCGTGATTAAAGCACTTGTTTAAGGGAGTTTCCGTCGAAGCTGTTGATCCAGTCTTCCAAGCAAAAATGCTGGATATGCTGAAACAAACTGGGCGCCCAGAAATGGTTGTCGGATGGTATCATTCCCATCCTGGATTTGGATGCTGGCTCTCAGGAGTCGATATCAACACACAGCAATCGTTCGAAGCTCTCTCCGAAAGAGCCGTTGCTGTTGTCGTCGATCCAATCCAGTCAGTTAAGGGAAAGGTCGTTATCGATGCATTCCGTACAATCAATCCACAGTCGATGGCTCTGAATCAAGAACCACGACAGACTACCAGCAATTTGGGCCACTTGCAAAAGCCCAGCATCCAGGTAAAAAATTTTTTTTGTGTATTCCAAAAATTACTGAATTGCAGGCATTGATTCATGGATTGAATCGTCACTATTACTCGATTCCAATTGCCTACAGAACTCACGACCTTGAACAAAAGATGTTGTTAAACTTGAACAAGCTTTCGTGGATGGACGCTGTCAATGTTGAGAACTACTCCAAGTGCGGAGAGCAGAATAAGGATCATCTGAAGGCTATGTTGAAATTGGCGAAGAACTACAAAAAAGCGTTGGAGGACGAAGAAAAGATGACCGAGCAGGAACTTGCAATCAAGAACGTTGGAAAGATTGATCCCAAGCGACACATCGCCGACGAAGTGAGCAAAATGCTCAACGACAACATTGTACAGAACCTAGCCGGTATGATGGCTACCACCTCATTCCAATAAGTTTTAACTCGCACCCTCCTTTTGCACTGTTTCTCGTGTTTGTGTATTTTCTCTTCATTTTGGAACACACCCCAACCCCTAATTTATTGTGAACTTTTCCTACAACCCATTCATGTTTCCTTCTAATTCTCGGTGGCCAACAATAAATCGCCGAATCATTTATTCGAAGTTCACTGTCTTTGAGTCAATTTCGTCCATTTGCTCAATAATTGAGGTAGCAACATCACATTGAGGTTATTCATGTCGACTGATGGGGTGTAGTCGTTGATGAGGAGATATGGCACTTCAACAATCGGATTTGGTCTCGTGCTCATCGTCTTCTGGGCCGCCTCTCGTTGAAGTTGAATGCCTCGTGGCCCATCGTAGCATTGTCTATAAAGCGATGATTCTAGTGGAAAAGGAAATAATGTTCACCTGATCTGCCTGTACTGGCTCCTGATGAACGCAGAGCAAGTCTGCATCGCGTGCTCAACTCCGTAGTGCTGGATGTTTCTTTCGAAGCAGACGATGAAGGGCAGTGCACCTTTGACCTGAAATGTCACTTTTGACGATGAACGATTGGACGTGCGTATTGCTCTCTCATTTCCCTCCATTTCCCTCCTCTTCTCACTTTCAGAATGTCAATGACACAAGACTGTAGTCGGTTCGCATCGCATTCCTTCTGTCCGTGATTGCAAGAGAACGATCCGTCCTGCAAATGTCTCTCTCTCTTCTCAATCTCGTTAGTGTTTGATCGCCGTTTGACACAAACTCTCCGGGGCGCCGAGCGAGCGCATAACAACTGACGCGATGGCCGGCAAAAACGAGCAAAAACTGATGATAAGTGTGGCGATTAAAAAGAGGAGACCACAGGCGGATGATCACCGACCTACCCGCATAATGCGCGAATTGCCCCATGGAACGAGTTCGAGAATCAGTTGTCCCTG
Organism: Caenorhabditis macrosperma; assembly: GCA_963932285.1. NCBI lineage: Eukaryota > Metazoa > Nematoda > Chromadorea > Rhabditida > Rhabditidae > Caenorhabditis > Caenorhabditis macrosperma. Next base: position 8,547,163 of record OZ010621.1, on the reverse strand, counting down.
GAATTGGTTGAAGACGCTTCCCAGCTGGTTGGCGATGAATCTGGAAGAATCGAGAAGGAGTCGACGATGGATCCTTCAGAATAGTCTTACTTCTGGCAATACGGACACAATGCCTCGTAGATCAAAGTGATCTTGATCGGCTGCCGACGATGGCGAAGAGCGTCGCACTGCCGCTGTACTCCGCATTGCTGAGCAGACTGCGGGCTGTCGCACCTGGAAGAAGAAGAGACGTGTCTGGGGCAGAATATAAACATTCGTGTTTGATCTTTCGAGAAAGACAATTTGGTTTCTGACTGACCACAAGTCTGGAGGAATGTCGCAAATCTGATGTGTCGGCTGGTTGAGAACTGATGCGTGGGGCACCGATGGATACGCCGTCTGGTAGGCTTTTATCGAATCTGAAAGGGAGTCCGTCCATCGGAGAGAGCCCGTTTCTCACTTGGACTAGGGTAGTTGGAGTAGGGATACGAAGCCGGTGCGGGTGCCTTCTGCTGCTGCTGTGGTTGGTGGTAGTGGTGCTGATGGGCGTTGTAGTTGTGGCTGTGGTAGTTCTGCTGCTGCTGCTGCTGTTGCTGGTGCTGCGGATAGGACGGCTGATGCTGACGATACTGCGATTCAGAGTTCTGAAAGGACACGCGTACTTCTTCTTCTTCTTCGCTCGGAGACCCTCATTAATTTAAACAATCGACTTGCACTTTGGCAGACGTCTATTCCGACTGGAGGTCGAATAAACGATTGGACCAGAACTATTGAACTCAAAGAACTTTGAACGAAGACGAATTCATCGGGAAATCTCAGTCACCTATTAATCTCTGAATAAACATAGCAGTCTCACTGGAACCTTAAGATTTGGTACTTCTGAACCCTTTGTGTGACAATTAGGTTGTGTGGGGGGAATACGTATATCTCGTCAAAGTAAAACGACCCTTGGATGCTTTACTGTTGACCATCTTGTGGACGAGAAGAGACATCAGAAATGTTTTCCAACGTCATTTTCCAGTGAGCATTCCATTTCTCGAATTCTTCCCCGATCCGTCATCACATTCTCTACATTCTCCTTTTCTCATCGTGAGACTGTGTTTTGATTCACCGATCGTCGTCGGACTCTCTGGTAGATCAAAAGGAGAATGGACTCAGCTGGTGGTGACACTCAACTGCTGTGCACTGCTCTAGTAAACTTTGGAGAGGAGAAAAAAGTTTGGAAAGTGTAACAGGGAGACGGCGGAAGGGACACTTGCAAGTTATTGGTGGTCACTTCGTCGTTACATCTGGTTTTCTTTTTCGAAAGAGAGAGAGAGAGAGAGCGGATTTGAAGAATTCTGGCTACTTACTAATATCGTCTGATTCAACCGTTGTTTGGTCACCTACTGACACCAGTTTCTGGTCCCCCTCCCCATTCAAACATCGTAAAACCATTAACGAGCAGGGGTGGGGAGTGGTCCGTCTGGCCAATACACAAACCTGAACGACGATTCCGAGAATGAGCAGGAGCGTCCATGACGTCGTCGTCCTCTTCGTTCTCATCTTGGTATTCACGGGAGGAGGTAGGCCACGGGGGACGGACGGACCCGTGGGGGCAAGAATAAGAGGAGGGAGCGAAAGGGCGGCTCCTCCCGTGCCCGGGGTCACTCCCCTCCCGCTTCTCATTTCTCTTTCTCTCTCTCTCTCCTTCCCCTCTCTCTCTCGTCGGCTCCCATCGCTCTTCTCCTATCTGAAGAATCGAGTACGCTCGCGTGTGTGTGTTGATATTCGACGATGAACATATGTCTGTGTGCCGGGAGGCTCTCACCCCATCCATCCGTTTCTTTCTCATTTGAAGGAGGAGAAGAAAGAATGAAAAATGGAAGGAAGACGCAAAATGACCTGGAAATTGGAGCACGGATGATGAATAGAAGCAACTTGAGATGAGGCTCATGTGCGTCTTGACCGCCGGTCACACTCGAGGCAAAGTGTACTACTCAAGACGGATACATTTCGAACTCTCAGCGATCCGCTCTGCACGTCTTCACACAGAAACTCGTTTGAAGTGCATGAATCTGGTTTAAAAAGTGAGCAGTGGCCGTCATTCCGTGATGAACAATACGGTTTTTGAGAGTTTCTTGCATAGTTCCTCCCCCACAAACACATCGTTTTCGAGTCTCCAGTAGCCAACCCATCAAAGTTAAGTATAGTATCCAATGTGACTATGACTCTCGTTCGCTTTCAAAATATTCCCATCAGATCTAAAATTGTTATTCTGGAGGCCGCCGCTCTTCATATTAGTCTCTTTTCGGTATTCGTTCTGACGATCCTTCGGACCAGACACTTCACCTTCGAACTCCTTGTTTTGTTTTTCTCAGTTCTCAGGAATCACTTTCATATAATCTCGATCTTTCCGGAAATAAAACAAGTCGCAAACAAAAGTAATCCTCCGCGTCTCGGGTGCAGATGCCAGTTAGTTCTAAATTACTCAGATCATATGCATAGTTTTCAAGAAAGTAATGCTCCCCTTGACCATGTATTCGTGTCATTCTGATAACGTTGTCAAACCCGAGTGGTGAGGTCAGGCACGTTGGCTAGCTCGTTGTTGGCAGTGTCAACGTCAGATCAGTGGAAAAAAGAAGTGAACCTGATGTCGTTGATGTACAGACATAAGTGCAGTAGAAATCGCCATGCAAAACAAAATCAGCGAATGATGAAAACACAGTAGTGGTGTTAACAACGGAACATTTTCATTGGCTTAAGACAGAGATGGTCCCTCACTCAACTTAATTTCTCTCTCATGCCTGCGTAACCATCGGAGAATTTGTTTCAATATAGTAGAAAGTTCACTGCTTCTCAGAACCGATCCGAGTCTCGGTTTCGCGATCCCGTCTGTTTTCCTCCAGAAGGAAGTTCTCATCCATTTCTCTTTCTCATTCGAAAGAAAAAAGGAATGACAAATGGAAGGAAGGCGGAAGATGATCTGGAAATTGGAGCACGGATGATGAATAGAAGAAGAAGAAGAAGAAGAAGGAGGGGAGGAGGGGGGCAACTTGAGACGATGCTCATGTGCTCCCCTTGACCGCTGTCCACAACACTCGAGACAAAGTATACTACTACTGATACACTTTTAGTGAGTCTGAAAACGGGATTGTCCTGGGATAGCTACTTGAGAAGCCTTGTTCCCACCGGATCTGTTTTGTGTCTGCAGAGCAGTGACGTCTGCCCATCCGAGACCCTTTTATTGTTCTGTCCGCATTTCCGAATTGTAGTTCTTCCACCCTCTTCTCTCGTCCACATCCGCCTATATATACCCGCACAACAAGCCACGAATGACGTTGTGAACCTCTGTGACTCACGACTGATAGATAGATTGACACGGCCGACTCGAAATTCATTTGCACGTAAACACGGACACCTCATTATTTGGCGCGTTCGCTCGTTCGCTTCCGAAATATTCCCATCAGTGCGCAAATTACAAATTGTTATTCTGGAGACCTCGGCTTGTCATATTAGTCTCTTTTCGCTCGGGCGATTCTTCGGATTCCTGCCACTTCACCTCTGAGCATTGGAGCTTGTTTTCCTGTGCTTGGTCGAGCTCATCCTTTGCGAGGAGCTTATCGAGTTCCGAATGATTGAGTTCACTTCTGTCGAACAGTTGATCGGTGTTTCCGAGTGTCGTCATTTGTTTGTATCGTCCACCCACCCACCCTCCTCAACTACGAGTACATCTCCCACGAGTAAAAGGGCATCCAAATCACGTCTGTCCACTAACGACCCATCAGGGTCCAAGCGCTTCTTCTTCTTTGCGAGGGGGTCGTTCTGCAAAGAAAAAGCTTCATTGTTTTGCACGGATTCACTTCATTTCGGCGCAGTTCTTCTCCAGCTCAGACATGCAAATTAAGCGCCCGTTCACCACCCCTTCTGATCTGTTTCCATTGTGCTCCGCCCGTGCTGCTCCCGCTATTCTTGTCCCCTTCTCGGTACCAGGCACAGCCTGATTTGCATGAATTATTCGCCTCAAGAATCCAATCAGAAGATGGGTCGGCCGGGTGTTTATGGGGTCTCTCGGTCCGTCTTTCCGCTGGTAGCCAGTGACATCACCACGAATGAAAATAACCGAAAAGGAAGAAAGAAGAGCAGTCCTCCGGCCGTGCACTTGCCTATTTGTTTTCTTGTTTTCGAGTCGAATTTCTCGGGAATAAAACTTTGCGAAAGTTCATATCCGGTTTGTCGCTCGTTTTTCCGGTTGGCGAGGGTGTTTCGCAGCAGTGTGATATCATACTTTCACCTTTTGCAAACCTCTAAAGCAACCGGAAGCGGCACAGTCCGACACCCCGATTGTTCGCAGACGGGCGGCTGTTCTTTGAGTGTCTAGCCAGTCAACCTGCTCCTCAACTCCGTCATAACCCGGGAGACGTGCAGCCGAAATGTTCCTAAGATTAGCCTCGAGACGTCATCTATCCGGCGCCTAATGACTGCCTAAAGTCAACCGAACTATTGCAGACCGCGATCGTTTCTCTATAAATAAATGGCTTGTCTTCTTCTTCTTCTTCTCCTTGTTCTCCTTTTCGACAACCACCCCAAGGACTCTTTTGTGTACGTGACGCAATTCATAAGACTTCAATGAAGAGGCGCCGAAAGAGCGCGAAGTGACGAAATCGTGTAGGGCTTTGCGAGGGGGAGCCAATAGAATGGATCGTTTCGCGAATTCCAGAGCAGCGTTTGGAAGTGGATTCTTCCAGTTTCGTCCTTGATCAGAGTTCTCTCTGAAAATGTACGTCAGCGGATAATCCGTCAGTTGAATAGACTCCAAAATGAACCTCTTCTCTGTGAGGTAAAGTTCTTCTCGACTACAGTGTCTTCTTCTTCTTCTTCTGATTTGTAACATCTCCGTGACCTCGAGATCTCTGAGTTAATTCATTACTTGTGTACTACTACTCCTTCCCAAAAAACGGCTCGAAAAGTTGTTGTTGACCAGCTCCCACGTGCCCTTTCTCTCTGCATCCCCACCACCACAAACCAAAGCTCATCGAGTCTTTTGTAACGTCTTTCTGACCGACCTCCCCGTCCGTTTGCAGCAGACACAGACGACATTCATGTTCAGCAGATTCCCGCATTTCTTAGATTCGTGCACTTTCATCTTCTGAAGAGTATGAATATTACAATTAATTACATGCCTACCAAGTTTTTCGCTCGACGGCCGGGGGAGGGAGGGGGTGTCCCCGCCTCATCGGAAGACGCTCCTCCCCTCCATCTGCCGTCTTCGGGAGCCAGTCGTTGTCACTCCTCCTCCTCCGTTGGCTGCTGCTCACCTACGTAGGTGGTCTCGATTCATTCTAGGATGGACAACACCGAGAAGAAGGATCAAGAATTACACTCCTTCCCGCCTTAAATCCAATTAGACAAATCTCCATCGTAAACTGAAGAGATTATGTTTGTGGTGGCTCTATGAATCACGTCCGAAATGAGGTTTGAATAGGGCTGATATGTAGTTTCAGAAGCCGCTCAAAAGAGCGCGTTTGTAGCCTCTCCACACCTTCGCGAGTACAATCCAACCCTTCATAAACCCCCTGCTCAGTTCTCGGAAATCTCACTCATCCCTCCCTAACATTTCGATCCATTACATCGTATCGAGTCAAAAATATAGTGATCCGTGAGCCGGATTCAGCTCAAAACCCCGCTGATCTACCTCAACGGAACACTTTTAATCCGATGGGCGGAGCAGCTCACCGTATGCTCATTCCGTTATAAAACATTCCCTTTCACATCTTAATCCTCCTCCACTCGCTTTTTGATTCCTCTCAAATCGCCGTTTTCAGTGCCTCTTCCCAATATGCAAACCTCTGTTCTATTGGCTCTTTTCTGCCTGGTACTCGCAGTCAAATGTCGCGAAGAGGTGTTTGTCGTGGAGCAGCCGTCGTCTCCAGACGAGCAGCAAGGAGGGTGAGCAGTGTCGCCCCCGTGATTACACCAACTGGCAACATTTACAGATTCTCCACTCACATAGTCGCTCTGCGGCCTGATTACACGTTCTGGAAGATGGTCAACGTGCTGAAGACGATGTTCGACACACGGACCGCCGAGAAGAGACGACCGAGTCGCGATGCCGACGCAGTGCCCGCCACAAAGCTGCCCAATCTCCGCGCCCGACGACTCCTTCTGAACTTTGGACGTTATCGCATCTGAATCAAATGAGGAGGAAAAAGAGAAGAAGCGTGTCCCGCCAAACAAATATATTTTGCTCAAGTTCTTTTCTCGCCCACATTTTTCTGCATATTATATCGTGAATGTGTTTTTTACCCGTAGACGAAGGTGTTGATGATCTCTGGCTTCTCTTTTTTTGGCGTTGTTCTTATCGTTTGCCCTACCCATTTCCTATTTATTTATTTTCGTTTCCCACAGATAAACAGTATTTCGATGATGATTCCTTCGAACGTTGTTTTTCCCCAGGATGATTTCGGTTCGTAGTGGACATTACGTGTGCACGAATCATAACACATCGTGTCTTTCCGGTCCCTCCGGCTGCAAAAAACATGGAGATCGAGGTCACTTTGATGTGTTCTGTGCTACGAATCGGAGAGCACATTTGAATAGGAACATGACACGAGAAGCGGATGAGCTCTTCGAAACTTCCTCTCTCTTTTTCCTCACAGATCGGCTACTCTTTTCGGATGCTAAGGCGGATAGAACTGACGGCTGCTGATCAAACACGGATGACGATGTATTCCCGAATCATGACGCGAACGTCTTCTGATCAGAAGTCGACGCTTTCGCTACAGTGTCCAGAGATGCCACTTATAGTGAACTTCATCTAACGTCTCATCACGATTCGACGTTGAATCAATGCTCCTTTTTTCTGTCGAAGGTGTGATTTGTAGCCAGTTCAACTGATCAAAAGTCGGACATCTGCTCCAGTTTCAGAACAACTTTCGCTCGGTTCGCGGAAGTTTCGAGGAGTTCGTGGGCTGCCAATCCACAGTAATCTTGTCTATTCGAGTTCAGTTAATCCGATGGTCGGTTCAATTCAAACCGCTCTCAAAACGGATCAGTTCTTTGTGGCCGGTCTGTCTGAAAGTCTCCGCTGGATAATCAGATCTTTTGATCAGGATAATTCGGTTGAAAAGTCGCCGAAAAACCCGGAAGTTCGGAACTCGCTCTCGCTGATTCCGGGAAATCGAGTTAATCGCTGCATTTGGGTTGGCGAGTGACGAGCATCTAACTGCTACTTTGTTTCTCTCGTTTGCAGCTCTCGTTTGGAGCATAATCAGCATTTAACGGAACCGAAAAACACGGGAACACACAATTCATAGAGGAAGAAGGAGAACGAAGCAGTTTACGACGGGCAAAAGAGTGAGACGAGGGGAACGGTTAGAACTCTTCGCAAGGCAGGAACGTCTGCGATCTCTGCTGGAACTTTGAACATGTGCCTTCGATGCACCGACACCGTCCGCCCTTCGACACCTGGCTTCCGATCTCGAGCCGTTTCCGACGGTGACCTGCAAAGAGGATCTATTTAAGTCTTATCTCGTGTCCCCTCTAATAATAACACAATGCCCTTCAGAAGATGATGAAATGTTTGACACCTCGTATACTCGAATGTCATCGTTCTATTTCAGTTGGCTCCATCCAACCGGAACGTGCCTCATCCCCCCTCCCGCCGCTCACCTTGCAACGCCGCCGGCTCACCGAACACGTTGATCGGTTCGGTCCTCCAGCAGTGGAACGAAGAGGTGCACGGCTTGCCGGGCGGTCCTCCGCCGAGCGGCGGCTCGAACTGTGCGAGCACGACCGAGAGCAACAGGGATAGTAACGCTGTCAGCACTTTTGTGTTGTTACCCATACTCTGAAAAGTGTTTCGATGGGGGGGGGGGGGGGAAGGAGAGAGAGAGAAAAGGAAAGCAACGGAAGCGAAACGAAGACCAGATTCAGATGTGTGCTTGCGTAATTCGATTAGACGGGTGGGCCGTCGAAACTTTTCAAAAAGAGAGATTGTGCTGCAAAGAATGACGTCAGAGGGACAGATTTGTGGTCCTTCCTACAGTGACTCCCAGAGAATCCCAACTTCTCCCTTTCCTTCACAAAGCGCCTCCTATAGCTCATTTTGCGTGGATCCGGTGCACGCGGAGCTCGTTTGTATGTGTATATTTATATTTATTAAATTTGTGGAGCAGCCGGAAAACCGAAGGAGAAGAAGAGGAAGAAGGGGAGCAGTGGGGGGAGGAGGCGAAGAAATAAACAAACGATCGAAATCATAATCGCTTCTTTTCTCTTTTTTCGTCCGTCCACGACGCAGTTTGACGACCGAAACTACTGCAATTCAACGGAAAAATAGCGCATTTCGGGTGAGTCCTTCTTCGTTTTTTCCCTTCGAAAAGTGTAAGAGGAGCCCATTTTTGAAATTGAATTTTGAATTCAGTGGTGGAAATGGGGAAAATATTTTTCTTGAAATTCGGAGGGATCTCCGTCTGAAGGTCCCCAAAGGGCCAGTTTTGGAAAATGGGAAATCTGGAATAATAATAGAGTGGACGAGAAGGCGGTTTGTGGGTGGGTGGACGGGGGTGACCACCACGAGGACCGCCTATTACGAGAAATAAAGGAAGTGTCCAGCGAGAGAGAGTGAGTGAGTGAAAGGGGCAGATAATAAGGCGAGATGACCGACAAAACAATAGAGATCCGCATGTCTCGGGGGCGAAAATATCACCGAGTTGGGGGCCACAGGGAGCACTGTGAATTATTGATGTCACAGGCACAAAGAGCACCTCCCAAACATGTTCTGTTTCGGGAAACAAAAGAACACAACAATAACGAGACTTGCGTTGGAATTTTCGAAAGTCTGGACTCGATTCGAAAGAGAGAAGAGCTGTTTCAGAGCGCTTTCAGAAAGTGTTCCTCCCTCACCTAAACGAAGCAATGTCGAAATGTTCCCGTTTGCAGTATAATGCGTTCGCCTCGCGTGCATTGTTTTGAGAAAGTTCTCTAATTAAATCCATACGGAACCGCGCTGTTTCGTGGCGGGACCTGCGCCGACACGGCAGCTACGGAAGTGCTCTCTTGCGGTGAACGCATGATACGAAACATGTTTCTTTTCTTGCCTCGTGGAACAAATTTTGAGCTGGGGACTGTTGAGCCGAGGGGGCTACTGCTCTCTCTCTCTCCGAGCACTGCGTTCAAGTGCCTACTCGGAATCCGCGAATGAATGCAACACGTGTGTCTACAGTAATCTGATTTCAAAACGTCAGCGCCGTGTGAATGAATAACAGAACGAGTGCGACCTTAGCAAAACAAAGAACAAATGAGCGTCCTCTAGGCGCCCGTCTGTTGTGCATCTCTCTCTCTCTCTCTTTCGAGTTCTAGGCATTATTTAAATCGAATCGAAGCGCCGCCCGATGTCCCTCGGGAGCCCGTGTCTCACTCTAATCTCTGCATTTCCATCGTCACCTGATTGAAATTCAGAGAAGACGTGGGGAGAAGAAGTACGAATCAAGAGAGTTTTCAGACACACGATGCGACGTCTTCTGATCGTGCTCATCGTCTTGTGCTGCTGCCGAGTCGTGGATTCGAGGAAGTATCGTCGGATGAATGAGGTTTGATGTCCTTCTTTCTGCTTTTTTGCGTGGGCAACACAAGGCAGAGGGAGTAAAGTCGGAATTCGATTTGAATGGAAACAACGACGGAGGGACAAAACAAAGGGAAAGTTTTGGGAGGATGAACGAGGAGCCGACGGGAGGGGGAGGAGAAAAAACTAATTTGATTCGAGAAACAATAAATCTTCCGGCAGCGGAATAGGAAATTAGAAAAAGAAGGAAGAAGAAAGAAAGAAAACAACAATCGGGACCTCGAATGCTGAAGAAGAAGAAGAGGCACTCGTGTTTCGGGAAACACAGATTCGGATCTCGGATTGACGTAGACGCAAGAAGAGGATGTCTAGGATTACGGTGTTCAGTGGAAAGTTGACTGAATTGACAGTGAGAATGCCACCGAGAGAGTGACCAAAACAGAATTGTTGGTTCCCACCGTCTGGAGCCAACAGCGAAAGAAGGCGTGTGTGTTAGTCACCGGTTGTGTCCTCTGTCTCCTCGGAGGGAGCAACCAGCAAAACGTTCCTAATGAACACGAGTGGTGATGTCAGGATGGGGAGGGAAGAGCACTGGTGGAGGCAAATAGGTCTGGCCAATTAGGTGAGCGAAATTGGAAAAGAAGGGGGGGGGGGGGGGGGGAAGGCCGACTGGTCCCGGTTGGAATGAGTTTTTGGGAGGCTGCAGAGCACTTTGGGAGAAAAACGAGAAAAGAGTTTCAGGTGGTGATCCACAACCACGCCGAAGCCAACGTTCGCATCAGGTGCCAGTCGATCAAGTCGGACTTCAAGGACACGTTTCTGGGGCCGATGGACGAGATGTCGTTTCAGTTCTACGACATCGACAGAGGTGAGTGTGTTGTCTTCCGGAAGGAAGTAGGAGAGGGAAAACGAGAAGAAGTAATAATAGTTTCCGAGGAAGTGTGTACTTGAAGAAGAAGAAGAAAGAGAAGAGGAGGAGGAGGAGGCGGGTTGAAGCGGCGAAAACCGAGAAGAAACGAAGAAGGAGATGAAGAGCAGGAGGAGGAGAAGGATGGATTAAAAGCTGTGAGGAAAAGAAGTTAATTAGAAAGAAAAACGACGGAGAACAAATGATGTGATGCGTGTGTTAGGATGGGTGTGTGTGTGGGCTAACGGCCGTCTCCTCTGGAATCACAGGGAGGTCCTCTACAGGTGACTGAGTGCAAGTGGGGGAGTCAGTGGGGGTGGGGGGATTGACACACTTCCGGTGCAAATGTCAGGAGCTGCAGAAGAGATCAGGTGACTTTTGAAAACTCGTGTCTCTCCCCCAAACATCTAGTCTACTGTAGACGGCGACGGTCATCAAGAGAACGCATCCGGAGATTCAGAATTAATTCGATTCTTTCGATTTCTAATTAAGACTGAGAGAGCAAGAGTTACAGTTAACACTGAAAAGAAAGACAGACGAGTAAGTTTCAATTCGAGGGTGACGTTTTCTATTTCCATAAAGCATGAATGGTCCTCAAAACGTTTTCACATGTGTTTTGAGTCTCGAACGCGTCTCTGCAAACGGAAAAATATTGAAGATATTCACGAAATCCGAACGAATTCCACCCGGCGGTTCGCAAGAAAACGCGAGAATCCGAGAGATTGCACGCGACGGTCTGGGCGCCCACTCAGACTTCTTCGGCTCAATTCTCGCAAAAATAGGTTCAACTTTTCAAAAATGCACCAAAAAGTGTGCGAACTTTCATAAACGCTCACGTCATCTGAATTTCGAGAGCGGCGGAGTTTCGTTCAGTGTTTCTTCCTCCAACAGAATTGTATATTTCTGATCTATTCCTCTCTTCCACAACTCACTGAACCATGAAGTCCCTCTTCAGACACTGTGAACGGAAGTAATTTTCGAATTTCTGAGGTTTGAGCGGAAAAAAAGAAATAGTTGAATTGCTCAAGAGACTCTCGAGCGACTTGATTGGAAATCGGAAGAAAAACCGAAGAACACAGAGATTGTCGTCGTCACGTCATCCGCAGAAGCTCAAAGACTCTCGCGTGTTTCAGGAGACTTCCACTTCTGGTGCGACGCCTACGGCCTCTACGGATTCTCGGAGACGTTCGACGTGTTCGGCAGAAGTGCACCGAGCAGAAGGAATCAGACGTGGTGAGAATGATTTGCAGGGTGGGTCGGTGGAGGAAGAAGAAGCAAAACATGTTTTCCGTTTTCGGGGGAGGGCCGTTGCGTAATCGAGTGGTCGTGGTCCCGACCGGACGTCCGAGTTCGAAGTCATCGGGCACGCCTTCTTCTATTTCGGGCGCCTTCAGAAGCACCTGAAAAAGAATGTTATGGAGACAGGAAAACAGAGTTGTTAGGTGCTGCAAGGTCAGGAGAGCAACTATTGAGAGAGAGAGAAAACACGAGTCCGTTGTGTCCCGTCAGCACACATCGTCGCTTCCTACTGGTGCTGAAGTTGAGCATCGAACTGCTTGCAGAGAGCTGTCTCCTCATCATCCTACGAGGAAAATGTTCTTAGACGATCTTTCAGATTGTGTCATAAATCAGTGGAATCACATACATGATCCAACTTTGTGCGCGAACTTCTAGTTTTCCTGATATTTTGCACAAAAGTGCTGAAAATTCTGTTTTTTTTTTTTACAAAATTGGATTGTTTTGGGCACTTTGGAGAAGTAATACATGAAAAACTAGAAGTTTGCACAAGTATATGGGATCAATTGGCAGAAAAGTGGAGTCCCATCAGAATCGGTCGTCTGTTGTAAAGAACGAGAGAATGCATTGAAGGTTCATTCGCAACGACGGACTCTACTCGGACTACGAGACGAAGAGGGCCCGCGAGTGGCAGTGGGTCTATCCGCCGCTCGACGCCTACGCCATCGACAGTCTCGACTCGGTCGACATTCCAGAACTTCCCGTCTGGGTTCCCTTCTAATTCTTCCTTGTTTGTTTACTCGATGTGATGTCAATTCGTGAAATAAAACCTCGATCGTTTCCGTCGTTTTTGTCTCTCTCTCTCTCGAAAAAAGTGAAAGTGTCGGAAGAGTGCAAACGTTTGTTTGCCCGAACTGACCGCTCGGATGTTTTTGAAGTTGCGGAGGATCAAAACGAAAGGGATGGGAGGAGGAGGAGTTCTCTCCAATTATTCCGAATGCCAGCATGAACATGTTTCTCATGAGACGCTTCTCTGCGTCTCCCCTCATTAAACACTCTCTCTCTCGCCGGGGGTAATCAAAGCTTTAAGTCGGGGCACGATAAGCCTTCTCTTTTCAAATACCAAGGAGTATGACCGGCGGATTGCGATGCGAGAGACGAGAGACGCAGGTGCGCAAAGTGAGGGAGGAGTGTCAAGTGGACGGGTGGAAGCGGGCGAGGATCACGAAAAAGTGACGATCCGTCGAGTGTTATTATTATTATTATTATTTCTGATATTTACTGTTAATATTGTTGTCCTATCTGTCATGAGGTCTTCACTACCTCTACTCGTTTTCACACTGGCATGGTTGCTGGTGGAGTCGAATGGCTCCGACGGTCGAGCTCCTCCGTGTCAACTGCCTCCGTTCACTAACCTGTTGCCGCTGAATTCGAGAAGAGAGTTACGGAAGATTTGGGCAGGATTCCATTCGACGACGTCAGCCAAAAAGTGTGAGAGGTGGGGGATACGGAAAGCAATGAATTCTGCGCAATGGCGCTGTTTCCAGGCAACTCGCACAGACGAAGGAGCTCATCGCAGGCCTGCCGGAGGACATGAAACTCAAGATACTCGATTGGGACCGCCCGACGACGAGTCCGAGTGTGGAGAGGAGGGGAACGAACTTCTTGGCGGGGCTCTCGGAGGAACAGACGAAACTGTTCTCTTCGGTGGGTTCGGAAGGGTGCGAACTGTCCTACGTTGAGCACTTTCAGATAATGTCGAATAGGTCTATCACTCACGAAATGAGATATGACATGCTGAGGAATTGGGCATCTGAGTATCTGGATTTGGATGCAATCAATCAAGTGGAGCAGTTCATCACATTCCAGCAGAGGAAGAACAAGAGTTTCAAACAGAAAGTGAGTGTCAAAATAGGAAGAAATGCATTCGGAAATTGAATGGTTCAGGTGGATAAGCTCTCTTCGGAGGCGAGAATTGCCCACGATCGACTGGAATCTTTGAGACTTTTGAAGCAAGATGTGTACAGTAACCTCTCCGAAAACGGAAAGAAGGAGTTGGCTGGACTCTACAGGTACTCGGAAGTCGGGCATTTGAACCATTGGAATGCGAAACGATGGTGTTTTCAGAGCGAAATGTCCACGGGGAAGCATCTACGAGGCAAGCGACCTAGACGCCGAGGAAATTCAATTGGCGTGCTCTGTCGGTGAGTGGATTGGTGTGAGGTGGACATCTACAACAAAAGACATTCAGATGATCGGATCCCACTGTTCCGAACGACAACAGAAGTCGCCAAAACTGAACCACAGACCACTACCACCGAGGAGACGACGACTCCGTCCACTACCACCACCACTACCACCCCGTCCACTACCACAACGACGCCCACAACAACAACGACGACGACAACAGCTACAACTACAACACCAACCACCACAACCACCACAACACCTTCAACAACTACCACACGTCCCACTACGACGACTACAACTGAGGAGCCGACGACGCCTTCGACGACCACAAGCGATGACTTCTTGTGGGTGAAACTGACGACCGCTGCGCCTCCTCCTCCTCCAGAATCAACGGAGAGCCGTCTTTCGTTTGAAATCGAGAAGAGCAACAACACGGTTCCGCTGATTCCTTCGAGGCCTCATCAGGTTGCTTCGATGTTCGTGACTGACCCTGATAAGCTTTCTGATCTACTCAAGAGGATATTCAATCATCGAAATACAGAATAGACCGTCCGTTTCTCTCTCTCTCACACACCCAATCACACTTTCTCATCCAGGTCATGTCCCAATTCAATGTTCCGGCTTTAATGTACGTAAAGAGATTATTATACTTTTATAAGAAACCGAATAAAATTATCATTTGAGCATAAATAAAGAGGTATAAATCTCTAGAATCACCTAATGTGACGTGATTACATGTGTACATTGACATGGTTAAAACGACGAGAGGGCGAAGAAGGAGGAAGAAAGACGATACTGTTGGGAGGTTTTCAAGGGGACAATCAGCGGGGGTAATCGGGAGGAGGGGGCGACAAGAAGATGATCATGAACAATATAAATACGAGAAGAATCACAATACTTTCGGGGAAGATGCACTCGTTTCAGAGGCCGACGGCGCCGGACTGGAAATACGATCGGGGGTTGGACATGCGGCGGAGACGGTCCATCAGGGGCAGCCCCCCACGCCCAACTGTCGGAGAAGGAACGTTTCCGTGCCAACCCGCCGCTGCCTGAAACGGATTAGTGGGGCTTGGGAACGATCGTCGATTGATACCTGTATGATACGTAGCCGTTGTCTATAATTATTTGCTCGTGTGTGGTCGTTGAGGATGTCCTGCACGTAGGAAGACGGAAACCATCCTCCCATCCCATCGCCAACCCGTTCTCCATACAACCAACCTGAAACCTCACTCTTTTCCTCTTCTCTTTGGATTTTCATCCCGTTAGTCCAAAGAAAAAGCTAATTTTAGAGGAGAAAAAGAAGAGAAAAGGCAAACCATCGGGCATTTTGCGAAGAATGTTCAGCGTGTCGCCGATGTTCAGAAGGAGTTCGTCGTTCTGCGATGGCTGGTAGGCATGCACGACGACTGCTTGCGGACAGTCCCACTCGGCGTAGATTTTCTCTTCCGGGTTAGTAGACTGCAATCAATCGGAAGGAATAGTAAGGATCCCAAAGTTAGAGGAGGGAAGAGAACACCAGTTACAGTTCCGATGGGAATGAGAGGAAGGAACTCACAGTCGGGGGACGAACGGCACTCAGCCATCTCTCTCGGTCCGTTTCGCTGTCTGCGGAGAGCAGAAGCTCCGTTTGCTTCTCACGGGCGTTTCGCATCAGAGTGCACAGGAAGAGATGGGGACGGCCGACGAGATTGCTGATGGCTCCGGGGGGAATCTTCGGATTGTCGGGTTCGATTGGCTGCATGTCGACGAAGCGTCTCGCCGCATAGTCCTTGCACACAAAGGTTCCGTTCAACTTTTTCTTGGTTATCATTAACATATCAGAGAAGAGGAAGACGTGGAGAGTTCTGGCCTTCTGGCGACTCTGGAGGATGTTGGAGGATCTCCTCTCGACCAACTGCGTCAGAACTCCCTTCTTCACCAGATAGCGGCTGTTGGAGACGAGCGGAATTCTTTTGAGATCAACGTCTTTGTACACGAGACGGCGGTCGATCTCGAGCAGCTGTTCGGTTCTCTCCATCCGACGAGCGCCTTCGTTGCATTCTCGGACGACGCGGTTAGAAGACGTCAACGCCTCCGTCGCAGTTTTGTATCTCTCGTCGGAGGTGGAAAGACGGTCGAGGATGGCGTAGAGAAGGAGCGGATATCGGGTGATCCTCTGCATCGGCAGCATCAGAAAACTTCTCATATCGAGTCCCTGACACTGTTTGTTCTCTTCGAGTCGTTGCACTGCTGCCAGGAATCCCGCGTTGTCGGTCTTGAGACGACGGAGAGTACGGTCTTGGTAGACTTGATTCGAACAGTACTTGATGTACACTTCGAAGTGTTTATCGAAGTGAACCGACAAAATATCGCAAATGTCATCGAGGACGAGGTTGTCTTCGAGGCGGTTCTCCAGGTCGCAGAGAAGTCTTTCGGAGCAATCTCTCACTGCGAAGATGTTGCTGAAGAGGTGTTTTCTATCGGAATCGGAGAGCACCGAAAGAGAAGATTTCGATCCGAGCATCTGTGGACTGGCCATGAAGTGCGTGATGAGGACATTGAGCGATCTCAAGTAGCTGGCTTCGGAAGTGATCACTTCGAAGTAGGCCTCCTGCCGCAGTTTGCACTCGTCGTCCAGTTTCTCCAAAAGTCCGGCTGCTCTCACTTCGGGTAGTTCACACCAGAGACTTCTCTGCGAACCGAAATTCGAAGCACCGACGAGACGATCACGACGCATCGAAGTGTTCGAGGTGAGTGCCGAGGCGGAGGTAGTCGAACAATCGGCTCCTCTTCCAGAGTCCGAAGAGATGGAAGACTCGCGACGAGTCTGTGATTGATTCGATTGGTTTCTAGAACTCTCTATGACTCCACTTACCGCTGGTTTCAATGCAACGACCTCGGGAATAACTGGAAGTTCGACGGGTTCCTCTTTGATCTCCTCCATCACTGCCTTCGCTTCGGTCTCCGGCGGTGCGGCAACGGCGGCTTCCAGCATATAGTGCTGATAGAGTGGCTGTTCGTTGGGTACCATACGGCATGTGTACTGTCGTTTGTACTCCTCCTCGTCGGGCGATGGCTCGTCTTGATGAATAGCTGCCGACGGCGTCCATGACTCATCCAACGGCAAATGTCCTACCGCCGGACGTGCCACGTACTTCTCCGAGTCGCTCATATTGTCGGGACGAGATGGGGGATCGAGGAGAATGTCAGCGCTCTCGTAGTCAGATGAGAGTTCTGGAATACGGCTCATGTGAGAGAATAGAGAAGACCCGAAAAGCAGTTGTTTTGCCAAAATGAAATGAGTCCGATTGAATGAAAGAGGACCGATATGGGCGTCTCGGAGCACCAGATGATGGGCTAATTGCATTCGTAACGGGCGGAAAGGACACACGTGTGAAAAGGACGAGAGCGAACGAAACGACCGTTGGGGGAAATGAAGAAAGAGTGGACACATAAACGTTTTGCTCCGAACGTATTCTCAATTGCAAAAAAGAAAGAAGACTCACGAGATCGGCTCGCGTAATCCGGAAACGCCTTGTTCAGTTGCTCCTCTAATTGACGGTACATAGAAGAACGACGGTCATCTGAAACAGAGACAAGTGTTGCAAGTGCATACAGCTACAGTCGGTTTTTTGTCTCTCCGTTCCGCTCTCTCCCTCTTTTCAATATTTGCCGTAATGTATACAGAGTGAGAGAAGGACGCGGGAGGCGATGAGCAATTCGTCATCCGGAGGCGCCGCGACGAGAAGCTTCAATTGTTTTGGTAAGTGTGAAGAGGAAGAACAAGTACATAGAATCTTGTTCTTTCGGAGACCAATCGACATTTATGCTGTTTTAAAAACACATTTTTATTCTTAAAAAATGACCAAAAATGTATATTGCACCCATTGCCATCGTCAGATCGCAAGCTTCTTTCTTATTTTTGACAGATTTTCTGCGAATTGAGTCACGTTTTCAGTTCGAAAACGCATTTAAATCACTCAAACACAGCCTGAATTTGGTCATTTGGTCGAGATGGTGTCCCTTCAGAAACGTAAACTCAAGTGCTTGCTCCTTTTCACACTTACATACCAAACAGCTTCTCGTAGCGGCGCCTCTGGATGACGAATTGCTCATCGCCTCGCGCCGCTTCTCACTCTGTATACGTTACAGCAAATAGTGAGGAACGGAAGCAGAGTCAGACGGAGGGACGGCGACGGGCGGATATTAAAAAATGCATGCCTCTTCCTCTCTTTTTACTAGTACTACAGTAGGCTTAAGGGACACTCGGACAATGAAGTTGCGAAGGAAAGCGGATGAAATCAGAGCGATGGAACAAAGTAGAAGAAGAAGAAGGGACAATGCCTGCATGTATGTCAGCGGAAAAGCAACGAGAGAAATGCGAAAAGGGACTTGTTGTTATTGGTATTATTATTATTATTATTATCATTATTGGTGCTATTGTTGCCGAGAAAAGAACAGAAAAGCGACTGCGGAGAAGTGAGAACCCCACGGTACAAAAGAGCCTCTCTCTCTCTTTTCCGTTTCGTCATTGTTTTCTGTTTCCTCACCATGATATATGTCGTCGTCATCGCTGCTCCAGTCGTCTCCGTAAATATGATCGTCATCTTGGAACACTTTGTCGGCGCACAACGATTTGGACATCTGCGAATCATCTATTTATATCGGAAGAACCGAAACGAAAAACGAACCGTTGAACTGAAATCAGTGTCGAGGAGGTCGACACTGACGTGGCACTTGGATCGCCTCTTCGCTTGTTTGTCGCCAACTTTCTGCCGCAATTGGCCCACCTTCAATCAAGATTCGTTAGTCAATTAACGTTTTCTTCGTTGTTTTCCTCTCAAACCTTTTTCGACAGATTCAGCTGCAGTTCGCTCTTGAACCGGAACAACTTCTCCAGCTCCATCGAGCTCATTCGTTTCGATGACTTCGGGTTGCGCTGAAGAGTCGACGAAAGAAATCGCTCCTTGACTCTCGGCGGCGGCTCCATCGCCTCTTCTTCGGCCTCATCGAAAACTTCTTCTTCCCTATTCGAGTGACGCTGATGATGGCTTTGACTAGAATTGGTGGGACGGGTGAAGTCTGTGGACTCGTAGGAGTATTCAGAAGATTCTGAATGCACCGGGTGATGGGTTGGGATGTAGCAGGCAGTGGTGGTCGATGATTCGGGATCCGTTATGGGAGTGACCAGCATAATCTCCTCGTAACAATTTTCGTCATCGACCATTTGAGAAGAAGAAGACGGGATGGCTGGCACGGGAATACTTGGTATTCTGGGAAGACCTGATGATGTGGAAGTGGAGGAACTTCGGAAGTTGACCGGGAGAGTGTCGAAGGATTGGGTAGGAGGCGGAGGCGGCGGAGACTTCAGTCTCGCCCTGGGCAGTGTGGAGCACGTGGCTGACATTGATCTCGGAGCAGGGGTGGGTTTCAGATAGGAGGGGATTCTCTGTATCCGTTCTTTGGATGGAGGTGCCGATGGGATCGGAGGAGGGGGAGACACTGGGCTGACGGACGAGGGATCGTCGTTGACTGGGATGGAGAGGGAGACACGACAGCGTTCCTCGTAGACGGGAACTTCGTCCTTCTTCGAATTCTCAACAATCATGCTTGTTGTTTGTAGCCTGAAATAGATGGAATGTCTCATTCTCTATTGACACTTCATCGTCTCCCCCTTCTCGTTTTCTCCGTGACTCACCGTAGCCTGGGTGCTGGCAGTGGCGCAACGAGTCGTGGAACAGCGGGCAGTGGCTCTGGAGCCTTCGCTGTCGTCGCTGTGCTCGATGCTCCCGGGGAGAAATCGCCGATCGACTTGCTCTTCCGAAACTCAGAAGATGTGACGATGACGGCGAGCTCGCTGTTGCTCCGCGTTCGTCGTTTCAACGAACTCCGGCGTCGCGGGATGGCGCTGCCCCGAACCACGCGAGAGGGTCTGAAAGCGTCCATTAGTCGGGGGCTCAGAGATCACAAATCTTACTGTTGGATGTTTTCGACGACCCGGAACTTGCCAATTCGTTTAGCGGTCACCGGTTTGTGCTCGATCCGCGCGCCGCTCTCGAATCTGAAAAAAGAGAAGAATTGTACTAGTGCATTTGTGTGGCTATCAGCAGCAAGGAGTGGTCACACACACAATCAGTGATAAGAGACCGGCAAAACACACATGTGCATACACTCTGGAAGAGAAGAAGCACGGGGGGAAGAATGGAGAGGACGACGCCCTTTCCGTTGCTTCTTCTCCCGCACTTCTTCCAGTTCTTCCGTCTCAGACCGTCCGGTTTGTTGTACTGAACACGAGTATCATGTCAATCAACCGGAGGGTAATGTGCTATTGTATTCGAATGCGTGTGTGTGTTTATGCTGTTAAAGTTATCCCTCTCGGAAACTGGTAAATGGTCAGAAACCTTTTGGCAAGCTCCTTCACGTTCGGCAGTCGCATTTTCGTCGTCGTCGTCGTCGTCGTTGAAGATGTCGTGGGGAGCTGGACTTCTGATGTCGTTGTTGGTGCATCGGACATTAGTCGGCTCAGTCACCCCAGGCTGAAGAGAAAAAAGAAATGGAGCAAGAAGAGAGAGAGCTAAAAATAGGGGCGCGAGAGAAGAAGAGCGAGGGAAATTCAAATAGATGCATGCAACAACTCGATGGGTTAATCGCTTGATTCAACATTCAAATGTGTGTGGGGAGACTGAGAGCGCGGGGCGCGAAAATATTGCGATGATTGGACTGTTTACCGGGTGGAGAAGGAACGAAAAACACCTCTCTTCTCGCCTTTTCGAGAGATATCGGGCGGAGGATGCATCCAGGAAATGGGGGGAGATCTGGATATCGTACTTGACGGCTGGTGGTCATTCGGCTGGACAAACGACAACAAAAGAGACATTGAATCGTGTTTTCAGAGAGAGAAACTGAAGAATACTACTTGTACGCAGTAGAAGTACACAAACATACTTGAAAAAGTGAGAAGGTTGTGAGAAGAAACCTTGAAACCCAGAACCGAAAGGTCAATTAGCACCGTCTCGTAAGACACCAGAACACAGAAAGACTGTTTAGACAAGGAAGAGCATCTGCTTCTCGGGTCAATTGAGCATGGTCAGCAGCAGGAGCTGGACCGGACAATGCGCGGGAGCGGAAGAGGGGGAGACGTGCGAAAAACGGCAAGACGGGGGTGATCGATGAAGGATTTGGAGGAGGCGGCTGGGCGGGGATGGCAATTTGCATTCGAGTGACATTCGAGAGCCGTGCTTTTTCGAGGGTCCTCTCTCGCATTCAGGTACGTGTTCTTGTTGTTTCTGTAGTCTCATGAGAGGGGTTGACGAGGCGAGATTCGGAGGCGAGTACACTCGTAACTCATAACTTTTGATTGATGAACAGCTTTCCCGGGAGTAATAATGTCCCGACGAGACAGGGATGCCGACAGAGAGAGAAAGAGAGAATAATTGGAAAGTGACGAGAGGTTATCAACGGAACATGTTGGACTGAGCACATTGTCTCACAACACCTACCAACTTTCAATATTTGAACTCGCGAATGTTTGCCCCCCACAGATCCACCCTCACATTCTCCGAAGATTGCGAACGTTCTGAAGGTGCCGACAGTGAGTTGTGAGGCGACCGGAAGGGGGTGTTGATACTAATGAAAAGTAAACAAAACAACACGGAGAAGGAGGGGGTTGCGGCTGCCGGTCCACATCACCCCCGGGGGATTTATGTCATTTGGTTGTGTTAGCAGGGAGGCGAGGGACGAGAGATTTAGAGAAGGCGACGGAGAGAGAGACAAGTTCATCCTCTCTTCGTTGCCTCTAATCGTCCGTACAGTGTTGCTCAGTCAAACGGAAAATGGCCGTTTGTAATGTTGCTTGCAGGTGGTCCAATTGTCCATCAGTTAATACTCAAAACAATCGTCTTCCTCCCATCATTTGATATCCCCTCAGTGCCAAGTGCTCCGAAGTGTAAGAGAGAGAGAGAGACAATTTGCCGCACTATTAAATATCAATTGGTCGGGAGCAACAGGGGCGAGCGAGCCCCTTGGCCGCCCTTCGGTCATTCGGCGGGCGAGAGCAAAGGGAGCGAGGGCGAGAAAAAAAATGAGTGATGATGGCAGAAAAGTGGCGGGAAAGTGTGAAGTTTTTGAGAGGATGTTAACAAAAAAGTGTGTTTGTAGTTTGGAATCTGTTTCAGAAGGCACGAGAGAACACTTCAATGATTCTGATATATCAGTGATATCAGTGAGTCCGAATTCAAGAACACATCAATAAACAAAAAAGTACTGCTGATCACGAGACGCCGTCCGAATGACGAAATTCTGCCTCTCGAGAGGACAGAAACAGCAGGAAACGTCTTCTCGGCCAACAGAACCAGTTTCGTTCGCTATCCACCTGCTGATTAGAAAAAGTGTTGGTTATCGAACCCCTCAATTATTGGTCCATCTTCGCGGAAGAAGGCGAAACGGAAATTGAAGTTGTTGGGCAGAAAGCCTGGGGGAAGGAGGAGGAGAAGGAGAAGACGTTGACGAAATGGGACACGATGGAAAGGAGGGGCAGCGGCGGCGGAGAAGAAAGAGCGAGTGACCAGTGGAAAAACAGAAATGGAGCCACGGGGCCCGATGTACATGTATGGGCCACTAGCAATTGAAAATGGCCCTCTTGCTCGTTTGCCTTATGCATCCTCCCCCTCCTTCTACTCGATGTCGTTCGTTTTATGACGAGACAGAGCGGAAGGCGCAGAGCACGCAGACCGCCCGCGAGAATAGGGACTAGTACAAGTCCATGGGTGACGGACGGGTGGACAGCCACGGACAGCAGAAGCAGTGGGGGCACTATTAATGAAGGGCAGCCGAAGGGCGGGTACGGAAGCAGGGGGCGAACTGCGCGGAGCCCGAGAGCCGGGATGAAAGAGTGTAATTGAATGAACACGGAGTGCTTCTGTGCTCGGATTCCGCGCGTTCTGTGCCACGGATTTGTGAGAGAGCAAGTGTGTGATGATGGGAAGGGAAGGGGGGCGGGAGGGGGGATAATGAAGGATTGGGTTAATTGGAAAAACGACAGAGAGCCCGTATCATTCGATTAATCGCCGAGGAGCGTGAATATGACAACTGGCAAAGTGGGGGAACAGAGACACGCGCATTTTAATCAAGGGTTAGGTTACCAAGGCGAATTACTAATTCCCGAGGAAACGGAATTGGAGCAGTGCTCGAGACCTCGAAGGACCTCGAAAGAAGACAATTTGTTCAATGGACGGTAGGAAAATACTTCAAAAGTCATCGAACAGAGCGATGTGGAGCACGAAAACAGGGAAAAAGAAGAGAGATTTATTTGGATGACTGATTTTTGAAAGCGAGTAAATCTGTGAACATTCTGAAGATCTACTTCTCAGATGCTGATTGATAAGCGTGATAAGAGTTCTCTGACAACGACATCAACGAACAGGAAGAAACAGGGGATAATCGAAAGGAAACTGTGCATCAATGAGAGCAAGTCTCTTGATGCGATCGGAAACACAAAAAGCGTTCGGTTATCAGTGGAAATGGCAGCTGTGCGAAGAAAGGAGCCCCCCGCGAACTGGAACTGTCATTCTCGGGCACGTGGTCATTTTCGGGTGCGCAACTGCGTAATACGTGTGCATGCTGCCACCTTCCCCCTTTTTTTGTGTCCACTTTCCTCCCGCGCATTATTATTCCTTCGCCTTCCCCCCTTCTCTCTCTCTCTTTTTCCGCATTCGCGCTGCCTTTTTCCGCGCGGACAGATCGCGCGGCGCCTTCCGGAACGACGCGTAATACTCTTTCGCATCACAGTTCTTGTGTCTCTCGTCACCTGTTTACCGACGATTATGAGCTTTTGTGTCTTTTGTGTGCGTATTGAAAAAGTGCTCAAGTCTCCAACACATATTGCGCGGGTGAGCCGGTGAAGAGAGAGAGAGAAAGAGTAGCCGATAAATATTGTGGTCGCCGCCAGTGGTGTTGATGATGATGATTGGCAATTTTGGGCAAAACGGGAAAGGAGCGGAAATTGGGAGAAACGGGACGGCAGATGGTAATCGAGACGGAAACGAAGAGGGAGTTCGCGTGCACCGGATACGCCCAAGACTAGTGGAGTGCTCTGTGATAGTTTCCCTCCGACTGATGACTGGGAAGTTTCGATGTGTTTCAGAATGTGCAAAAACAAAGAATATCTTTCTGAGATACAGGTGAAACACTAGAAAACGCGAATATTCTGTGTTTTATGGCATTCCTTGAGACTTGGGAAACAACGATCGTCTCCGATTCCAATTCCAGAAACATTCAATCATTCTGGTTTTTCTATTCAACAAATTCTTGCCGATACCCCTCTCATCGACTCGAATGGACCTTGAACCCTCCTCATTGTGTCACTCGAGCACCGTGACGTCATCTGCCTATTGATCGACAATGAGTGTGCATGTAAAGGGTACGCACACTGTCTCGTTGCCATTTGTCCCTCAACCACCCTCAATCGTACTACTATGGCCTCAGTCGACGTCGATTCTCTAAAAGTTCTCATGGAGAAAATATCCGATGGAGTTGATGTGAGTTCTTTCATTCGTTTATCTTCTAATTTCCGCTAATTTTTCAGTTGGACTCCACGACCAAATCACTGGCAGTCATGGAAATTCCATTGGACATTGCGAATGATTTGCGTATTGTTGAAGCATTGACCCCACTGTCCGGATCGCCTCTTCTCGCGGGAGCAATCCACGAGATTTTGAAGAAATTGGAAGGAAAGAAGGAGAGAAAGCACTTGTCGATGAAAAGAAGAACGTCTTCGAAGAAGAGTGTGAAAGCGAGAAGATCCAGTGGAGGTGTTGTGAAGAAGAGCCAGGAGATGGAAGAGAAAGAGAACGAGAAGGTCACGGCGAAACGGCTGTTCAAGAAGAAGGAGACGCAGAAGAAGAAGGAGTCGGCGATCTGGAAGAGGATCAGCAAGAAGTCTGTCGTTCATGCATAATTACTTTTGGAAAATAATAAATATTGCCCCAGTGCCAACTGACTCTCTTGACCTCTCTCTCACTCATCGCCAACGCATCATGCCTCGGAGCACTCATAGATCATTTCTCCTGTGCCTCCTCCTCCTCCTCCTCTATTCATCTGATTCCTCCAATCGATGATTTCTCTTCTCTTTCCGCCTCCCCGTTCCTCTCCCAAACAACTGCCTATCTCTCTCATTCTCTCTCTCCCGTGTGAGCAACTCCATCCCGCCCGACGGCTGTACTACAAGTCTCTTCTGCCATCGGATTGATTTCATCTTTCGAGTGAAACCTTCCTTCCCTCCGCCTCCGTCTCTCGTCTTCCCGATTCGCGCCTATTTATTTATTTGTCTGATGGGTCGCCAATCGGTCCCTTGTTATCTTTTGTCGGTGGGAGGAGAGCCGGATTTCGGAATTGTGTGTTTGATTATCCAATACTTCCTCCCCCACTCCCTGACGTGTGTTCTATTGAAACTCAAACATCCCCCAGTCCACAGTTCGCTCCGTTACCCCACTTCCCCCCGATCCCCCACCACCTGAAAAGATCCCACGGGGAGGGATGGGGCGAGAATCGGGCGTTCCGACAAATGTTGTTTTTTCAAGTGTTACCAGATACCGGTCTGCGTCTCCCCGCCAATCACGCTCTCTGCCATCAAGAGTTCATGGCTCCTTGTTTTCGTCAGCCCACTCCGTTTTCTCTTGCCATCCGTCGCCGATTGTGCACATTGTGCATCTTTTCATCTTTTCGGCGTCGAGGAAGAGGCGACGAGAGCCGTTTTTTCCGTGTCTTTCCCCGAAGAGAAAACTGCTTTTCTATTACATTGTGGCTAGGAAACTCGAGAAATTCTTTCGAGTAACTCTGCAAAAGTTCTCTGTGCTGTGCTTGTTTTTGTGATTTCTCATTTGAATACCCCTCCCCGAGTCCTCGAACCCTCACAAACATTTCCTTAAATAGGCCGTCCGTATGGTTTTCGACGCGCGTCTCGGGTACGACCCGGACGAGTGGGAGGAGTGCCCGGAGCCGGAGCACTTCCTCGTCTTCTCGGCCTTCACCCGCTACCTGCTCACCATCGGAGCCATCGCCTTCGTTTACTACTTCTTCAAACTGCTCAATGAGCGCAATAATCCGAAGCAGGAAGCGGAGAAGGTCGAGGAGGAGCAGGCACAAACTTCGGTAGAACAAGTGCTGGCAGCAGCCAGTCACAAATTGCAAGATGTCAAACAGCATGTGGTAGGCCATTCCGAGAGATTACTCACCAGATCTGACTCCCCGCAACTTCAGCAACACGTACCGCAGAACGCCGAAGAACTACTGCGTGAAGCGGACCAATATCTGAAAGAAACAGTCCAACCAGTGCAGAACAACGTCCAGCAGTTCTCCGAGAAGGTCATCAACAAGTTCCCGAGCTTGGAGGTCGATCTGAACATTGGGTGAGTGCATTCTCATTGGCTTCATGTCCAGCGAGTATTCAGACAACCGATTAACGCCACGAAGGAGAAGTTCGACACAGTTCTCTCTTCCGTGGACAACCATCTCTACGAGACGAAGAACATGGACTTGTCCCCGACGTCGAGAGACTCCACTCAATTCGAACAGATTCCATCTGTCGTCCAAGAAGAGGCCTACTCTCATGACTTCGAACACGTCCCTCCGCATCTCAAGAAGGCCGCGGAGCAATATTATGCTCAGCAGCTGCCCCAGGAACCAGCACGTCCTCCAGTGCCCCAGCATCAGCAGTTCCAACCGATTCAACCAGTTCCGATCTCTCCGACCGAGCAGAAACTGCTCCAAGAGTTCGATATTTACGATGCTCCAACTGATCAACGGCTGAATCAGATCTCCGATCAGCTGGGACAACTGGGACAAAGGGGACAGCAGCAACAGTATCAACAGCTGCAACAGCACCCACAAGGGGCCTTCCAGCAGTTCCAACCTGCCCAACAGCCACTGCACATCCAGGCCCCGCAGCAGTATCCCCCGCAGTTCGACCCCTCGCAGCTGTCGCCAGGAGCCCGTGCCATCTACGAACAACAGCAATACGTTGACATCTCCCAACTGTCTCCGGGAGCAAGAGCTCTCATCGCTGAGCAGCAAGGAGGAGCATTCCAGCCGGTGGCGAGGAAGCTGACCAGAGAGAAGAGACTCAGCGAACAGTAAGAAGAGCAATCGCTCAGCTCAGCAATTATACACTTGCAGAGACGAAAGAGCCCTTCAAGACTGGGAAAAAGAGAAGGCGCTGCTCGAGGCCGACCGCATCAAGAAGCTGTTGGACCACGAAGCGGGCGGAGACTCGAACACCGATCTCTCCACTTCCCAGAAGGCCTACGATCACTTCGCTCCCGCTTCCCACATCTCGTACGAGAGCCACAGTGCAGGTGCCCAAATCCAGTGAGTATGGAGGCGTACTGATGGTGAGTAATCAACACTTCACAGGCCACTCACTCCCACTGTTCCGAAGCGTCTCGACCATATCGCCGCTCCAGCTGTCACTTCTATCACAAAGTACGTTCATTTTCTGTGTCCCAATATACAAAAATCAACGAAACGAAGGTGAAAATATACTAAATAGATACGTCTAGTACTCATAGAAGGTGTCGGTACTCGATCCGAGACTGTCCTCTCGCGTCGCTATTTTCCTCTTCTTCTTCGCCGAACTTCGCGATTTCATGACACTCGTTTCTCGAGATTTTGTGATACTGTCCGATTGCCACGCACGGTAGCGTTTGTAGATGAAAATGAGCAGGAGGATGGTTCCTTGGGAGCCGAGCACTA
Organism: Caenorhabditis macrosperma; assembly: GCA_963932285.1. Lineage (NCBI taxonomy): Eukaryota > Metazoa > Nematoda > Chromadorea > Rhabditida > Rhabditidae > Caenorhabditis > Caenorhabditis macrosperma. The sequence goes on along the minus strand of OZ010621.1, from coordinate 8,519,585 downwards.
TGGTGAACAGGTAGTGCCAGGCAGTTGTGTACGGGGAGTAGAGGGTTCCGAACTGGAGGACCCACGGGAGGCCCAACGAGATCTGCATCACGACGATTGAGACTATCTTGGTGATGACGTTCGGATCGTAGTGGTGACCCTGGGAAACCAATTGATGTCTACGTAGGGAGATGTAGAACTCACTCCTTGGCTGAACTTCCGTTTCATTCCGCAGAAGACCTTGTAGATCATGAAGCTGGTGCATAGAACCGTACTAAACAACAGTACGGTCACCGGAATGATGATCGCAGCGACGACATAATCGGGCCGAACCCAACAGAAACAGTCCTGTCGGTCGAAGAATTTGGTGAATACGAGGAGAAATATGGAGAGAGTGAACGGGAGAGCTGCAAAAGGCGACTATGTGATGGGGGAAGATAGAAAGAGCTCTCACCGACTGAGATGAAGAGAACTGAGGGAGAACTGAGGAAGACGTTGAGGATCCGGTAGAGTTTCGTAGGAACAAAGACTAGAATGTTTCGGCAAGCTTGGAAGATTGTGAGTAGTAGGGAACTGAAACGAGTTGCTGTCTGCATAAGGAAGTGATATCTCACCACAGAAGTAGAGCGTACATGACGGCTGCCATGGCAGTGCACATGTTTCCTGAGATGTACTGGTTTGAGAACACTGTGAAGAACACGTAGAACAAGAGAAGATCAAAGTGGTAGGCGAGGGCGAGAAAGTCTCGACGCGCCAGGTTGTGACCCCGCACGTAGCTGTAGAAGCGACTGCTCGCCAGCGTTTTTATGCTGAACATTGACAGTTCACTTTGCCTTATTTGATCTTCAACTCACTAGGCAGATATACTGAAGAAAGTGAGAAACGCGAGAGAGATGATCGAGAGACCGTTGACGATGTAGCCGAGAGTTATGAGAGCGTTGTCGCAGACGTTCGGGTCATTAAGAGCCGCGTCCTGCAAAACATGTGTGTTGGGCGGCTGCGGACGCGGTGCGCTCACAACAATGATGGCAAAGTCGGTGAGATGGATACACTTTGCTTCGATGATGCCACCCGCGTCGGAGACTATCTCGCACTGCCTGTCATTGGCCCATTTCCGCCTTCCCGTATCCCACCAGGTGACTTTGAAGGAACCGTGAAGCGGTCGAATGATGGTGGAGACGTTGAAACGGAGAACGGCCATTGTGGCATCTGAAGTGTCTGTGGAGATGGCGGTCACCGCGACTCCATTGTTGAGGATGGTGGCGCTCATGACGGGAGTGGAGGGAACAGAAGTCTGACGAGAACAAGCGGAAACAGGCGCCGTTTCTGAGAACTTAATAGTTGTGGCGTTGAAGAGAAAGGAGAACTAACGGTTTGTGGTGGTGGGGTCATCTTCAGCCTCATCCTCGTAGTACACTGATCTCCCAACTCTAGGTGGTGGAGTGTGGGTTTCGGCTCTTCCGGAAGATATCGGGTGGGTGGTTCCATCGTAGGAGCGATACTGTTGTTGGCCAACGAACAATGTTTTGTCTCGGTAAATGGTGAAGTAGATATGAGTTACTGAAACAAGTCACTTCATTTGGTTTTTGATCTCCAACCCTTACAATCTTGAGAATCACACAATTCCGACAACGGAACCACTATCGAGTGCCATTTTCCGAGAGAATCAGTGGTGTTTATGAGCTCGAATCTGTTCTGGAGATCCAGAAGTCCGTCATCAGAAGTCAGGTTAGAGCAGTCGATTCTCTTGGAACTGAATCCCAGATTCGTTCCATCTAAGTACTGTATCCTCTTGTCAACTGTGTTGTGAACCATGTTTCCGAGTGACTGTAATACTCTGAAATCATTCATTCTTCACTGATTTGATCTTCCAAAGACTCTTACTCTTGGGGTGAACTCCCACTTTGATACATCGTCGTCTGGTCCACGTACAACATGTTATCCAGATTTTGCAGAATAGAGAAAGAGTGCTGAAACGGAGAGTGTCTAACGAGCAAACTAACAGTGTCATGTCGAGTGCTGCTCCCATCCCTCTGCGTCTCTAACACATTTTGCGTACCTCTTCTCACCTCGGCTTTCAGTCCGGGAACATTCGCCGCGTTGCACAGTATCCTGGATATCTCCACGACCTGTGTCGCATTCAGATCGGCGCCTTGTTTCGAGTAACCGAGCGTCTCGTTCAGCACCATCGAAACGTTATTGATGCCGATTCCACTCTAAACAACTACCCTAATAATCCGATTACACTGCGAGGAGTTTCTCAGCCACTACTAACATCGCTCAAATTTTTCAGCGTCGGCACAAACACATCCGACGTCGGCGTTGGCGTCGGGGGCGGCGATGACGTCGTCGGGGAATTCGTGGAATTCGTCTCCGTCCTGTAACACATCGCCATCGTTGACTAATCAGTTCGCGTGTTTAACTATCACGTAGTTGTGCGAGTGCTGGCCGTTTGGTTTGTTGTGGTGCTGGTGGTGGTGGTGGGCGGAAGCGTGGTTGGAGTGCCGAATGTTGATGTTGTGCTAGGCACTATGTACTTTGTACTCGTTGAGATGGTCGTGGAAGTGAGGATAGTAGCACTGGAAGAAGTAGACGGAATGGTTGGATGGTGTGTAGTTGTAGATGGGACATTCGGAGTGGTAGTAGTTGGAATGGTTACTACGGTACTCGTCAAAGTGGTTGTAGCTGTTGTGCTAGGCGGTGTGGTTAACCTGGAAGTGCTCGGAACAGGCGATGAAGTGTCCAGTGTCGACGGGTTGTAGTTCCAGAACGGCCGATTGCTTATGCTGTAAAACAGTGTCGAGTGTCGACTGAGTCTCACAATAAACCTACCAAGTGTCATTATTCGTCCAGCTGGGACACACATTGATGATTGACCTGCACATACACACGGTGTCCTTGTAAGACACCCCACGGGTGTCCGTCGTGTACTGCGATCCAGTCACACAGTCCCCGCTCTCGAGGGCTTCCGAGCACCCGTTCAGGTACAAGTCCGGCGGTTGGGAGCTACCGCGGTTGGTGAACGTGATAAGGTGTGATTGCTGAAAAATAAACAGGAAGGAGTGCGAAATCGAAGAGAAAGTAACATTCAAAACAGTGACACATTGGAACGATCGGAACTGATAACGGAGACGTACCATATCTATTTTGTACAGGACAATGTTGAGTTGTTCGTTCTGTTGTAACTTGAACTTGCAAAGGAAACTGATGATCCCGCAGCTGAAATCACAGAGGGTGGTCACAACTGATAAGAGACGAGTCTGGCGGACGAGGAGGACAGACGAAAAGTTTGGTGCTGAAAACGACGAAGAGAGCTCACTTTTTTCCATTGACAAACATCGAAAAGTGGAGAGGAGTCACATTGAGAACGGTCGTCGAGAACGTTGCGATTCCGTCGTCAGAATAGGAAACGTCGACCTCTACATTCAGGTAGTAGTTCTGGAGGAAGTTGTTCAGATTGGTCTCTCTGAACGAGAACGTGTAGGTGAACCCTTGCGTTGCTCCGATCCACACGATGACCAGGTAGAGAAGAGCCGGTCGGAGCCGTCTCATCACGGACATCAGAATGCATAAACCAATTAAGGTGCCGACGGGACTGAATAGAAACCGAGAGCAAGACGGCGGGAGAGAGAAGCTGCGAGAATAGGGAAACGGCGCGATAAGAGAGGGAGGGATGAGTCGGCGCGGTCGCTCGTCCATCGATAACGCCCCACAATAAAAACGTTTGCGTAGTTTTGGGGGAAGACGAAGCGAGGGCGGGCGTCGTCACCGTCGACGTTTACTCCACAGTTTCCAGAACTTTTCTCTCTCTCTCTCTCTGTCTCTCTTGTTTGCTCTCACAGGAAAACATGTGAAGACGAATGTTATGTTCAAAAGCTCTTCATTTCTCGTATGAGTCACCCGTATCAATTGGCCCAGATAGACTTTCTGGCATACGTTTGTCCCAGAAAGCTACAAAGATAAGCATCGCACTATTAGTCCGTTAATGTTTCCACTCTCTCGTTTGTCTTTGAATTTCCCGCTAGTCGTTGTTCACGTGCACTCCACTTCTTCGACTCGCTGACGAGCCGTTGTCTACGATAGAGGAAAATGAGGAAAAGATCAATTCCCTGGGTGCCAAGGAGGATCACGAAGGCGTAGTTCCACGGACTGGCCCCCGAGATTCCGATGATTATGAACTCGATGCCCTGCAATGTTCGTTCTTTCCGTTCTCTCTTCGCCAACAACTGACCCAAGGCAGTCCCATAGCCACTTGCATGATAACCAATCCGAACACTTTCGACCAGAACTCGGCGTCGTGATGAGATATTTCCTTGTTGGAGAGGCCGCGTTTCGCTTGGAAAAACATCTTGTAAACGGCGAACGTCGAGCAGAGGACCCCGTTGATGATGGGGATAGTGATGGGAACGATGACTGCGTAGACGACATAGTCGGGACGGACCCAGCAGAAGCCGTCGTCTCGCTTGAAGAATGAGGTGTCGATGAGGGCGAGGGTGAGCGTGAGAGTCAACGGAATCACAATTCCAATGCTGAGAGCAGCCGCTGGAGAGGTCATCGCACCGAAGAACGCTCGCAGTTTGGGAGGGAAGAAGTGACTGACCATTCGGATTCCGATGAGCATACTCATCATGATCGCTCTGGAACAGTAGCTGTTAGTTGATTCACTGGAAATAGAGCTACCCAATTAAAGAGAAGTAAGAGAGCGAAGCAATGACTATGCAGTAGGTGGAAGTGGTTCCCGAGTTGGCCTCTCCTTTCGATTGGTCCATGAATCCGATGAGCAAGACGAAAAAGAGCAAGAAGACACTGTAGTATGCCAAGTTTATAATGTCTCCCTGCGTTTGCAGTTGTCCTCTTATGTAGGCGAGAATACGAGTGACACTGGGGGCGTGGACGCTGGAAAGACGAAGATGACGGCGTTTCTGTCTTCCGTTACATCTTACTAGAACATTAAACCGATTGTGATGAGGAAGATCAGACAAGCGATCGAGACTGCATTCACAATGTATCCGATGATGATCAGAGGGGAACTGCACACGATTTGGGCATTCAGCTGGCCTAAGATCAGCGCCGAGAAGTCAGTGAGGTGCTCGCACGTGGCAGTCACTATTCCATCCTTGACCTCCGTAACTGTGCACTGTTCCTTCGTCTGCCAAGACAGAGCACTCTGATCGAACCAGGAGACGATGAGACTCCCGTGAAGTGGAGAGAGCATCTGGGAACGAGGGCATTGAATCAGAGCCGCCGATCCGACAACTGTACCTTCCCAATGTTGAACTGTAGCTTCGCAACTATCGGTTTCTCCGCTCCACTCGGCATTCTACTCACTGCCACGCCGTCATTTAGGATACTCGCACTCAGCACCGAACTCTGATCTGGCACTGATATCTGCTCTTCGCACTTCGCCGGCGGAGGATATGGAAGTGCTGAAACAGGTGGAGGAGTGAGAACGAATCGCATTCAACACTCACAAGTGTCGTTCTGTTCCGTGTCTCTTTTCGTCCTGAAACTCTCCCTTCCGAAATCGTCGTCTCCGTTGTTTCCCGGATCACTCTGCTCTCCTCCATAGACTCGATACCTCCTATCCCCGACAAACAGTTTCTGATGGCGGTAGATCGTGAAGAAGACGTGAGTCACCTTCTCGTTCTCTCGACAGACGTCTTGCAACGGGACGATTATCGAGTTCTGTTGAGTGGCCGACAGTCTGTTCGTGTCGTTCAACGGAGCAAAACCAATGTCAGGGCCGTAGTCGATGAGTCCGTCGTCCGAATCGATCGTCTGAAAGGTCACTGTCTGTCTGTCATTGAACAGTTCGACTCACAGAGCAATCGACGTGCTTTGCTCCAAATCCCATGTTCTTCCCGTCCAAGTAACGTATCGTCTTGTCGACTGTATTGTGGACCATTGGCTGCAGAACGCCGAGCAGATTGTATTCCTTCGAATGCCCCTTCCGCAGTTCGTCTTCGTGAGCGTTCAGACACGCATCCATATTCGTCAATATTTGCATCGCATTCTGAAAAACGTTCTCCAAACTGAAATAGAAGAACAAACACTCACATCGGCGGTTATTCCAGCGACATTTGCCGACTTGTGAAGCACTTTGCTGATTTCGAATATTTGGGTTCCGTTCAAGTTGACGCCTTCTCTCGAATAAGTGAGAGTGTCGTTGAGGATCTGACTGACATTGTTGATTCCAACTGTCGACTGAAACGGGGAATCGAGATAGAAACGACGGAGAAGGGGCTAACTAACGTCGGAGAGATTCTGCAAAGACGGAACATAGTCTGGGGGTGTCGTGGAGACTGTAGTCGTTGAGAAAGAGGTTGTGGGTTCAGATGACGTTGTCGTTGGCGCAGGAGAAGTCGTTTCGTCTATATCCCTCCACCATTTCACCATTCCTGATCTACTGAAACAATACGAACTTTGATAGGAGATGCGCAGCTGAATCTCACCATACTCCACGATAAGCAGTTGAACAGTCCAACGGGTGACTTCTACAACTGCACACTTCGTCCGTGTACTCTTCGTTGTCAATCGTCATCGAATTACTCTGCCCCAGACAAGTACCGTACTCGGCGAGTCCGTCCTCACAGCCCAACACAACTACTTTCGGAACATCGGTATATTCGAAGTCAAACAGATCAATCTTCTGTTCTCCCCGATAGACAGTCACATTCACACTTTTTCCCTTCATAAAAGATCCCTGACACGATGGAAGAGGGCAACTGAAAAAGAGAGATAACTTAGGCTTTTCTGTTCTGAAACTGACTCCTGCTTTCCGACGAACACGGAAAAGTAGTCGGTCGCCTCGTTGTTCACCCGCATCTCGTATCCGCACTCTTCCGCAGAGCAGCTCATACTCGAGGACACTACCAGGAGCCTGCTCTCTCCGTTTCTCCGTTTCGTTTCATTGAGTGAAATATCGAACTGGAAGTGGTTGCGGATGTCCTCCGTGGTCGTCGGTGAACTCGCAGTAGTCTGCCCCTCATCGTCAACCCACCACGTCAGCTGCCCTTTCGTACTGTAGATCAAAACTTTCATTCTGCGAGTATCACTTGGAACATACCATTTGCCCACTGGCGTGAGATCATCGCACGATGTTCCCAGTTCTTTGCAGACACATAAATGGTCGTTCAGGTAGAGACCGGCGTCGTTGAGTGTGTGGGGGACGTGGACACATTCGTTACCACCGGTCTCTCTGTGGAACTGCAACGACTTCTTCCCAATCTTTTCACAACCAGCGACCAGAACTTTCGATTCAGTGTCAAATCCGAATACAATCAGGTCCAAGTGTTGGCGAGTGCGGTGGACGGTCATTTTCACGTCCGGACCTCCCTTCAAGATGGTTCCATTACACGGCGAAGGGCATCTGTACACAAGGGATTAGGTCTCGAGATACCGGATGCAGTCCCACACTAGTCCGCTAAACCGAACACTGAAGTATCCCGGCGCCTCGTTGACATAATCTGCCTCGTAATCGCACGAAATTTGAGTGCAGTTGAATGTCGCTTGCACTGAGATGTTGTGTTCACCACTGCCCGCATCGACTTCCGATTCGTTCAGTAACACCGTGAAACGCATCATTTGTAAAGGTGGACTGGTTGTGGTGGGTGGGGCAGTGGTGGTGGCATCAGGGTCAGTCACCCACCACGCAGGGGATCCAATCAAACTGAACAGTTGTCTAAGATTCAGAGAAAAAGAGCAGAATGACTCACCACGCGGCTTCACTCAACCCAGAATCGCATGTATCCGAATCGTTCTCACAGACACAAACCTCATCTTGGACACCTGTTATCGGAGATTTATTTGTTACTTTCGAACACTTTTCCGATATGAGAAATCCGCTCGAACAACTAAGAATCACAACGTTCTGGTACACCAAATCGAACCAATCCAATTTCTCTCCCTTTCGTTTAACAGTGACCGGAATCTGCTGGTTTTTGCTGAACGAAGATTGATATGAAGTCTCTGTGAATCTGAAAAATGGTTGAAGAAGAGCAGACATTGGGAATCACGCACTCCCGATCGGCAATGAAGACTGTAAAGTATTCCGAAAGCCCATTGGCGAAACTGATTGTGAAAGCGCATACATCATCGGTGCATTTCAAAGAAACCCTTGCTATCAGGCTTTGGGTACTTCCGGAGACGGTTTCAGTGAGCGAGATGTTGAAATCGAACTCTCCTGGTATCGGCGTCGTGGAAACTGCGTCGGATTTCCACCAAACTGGCTGTCCGACGTCGCTGGAATTGAAAGAGTGTCTTGGTTATCAGCAGGCGTCCGACTCACCACTCCCCGGTAATAGTGTGCTCGTCGCAGTACGGTGGTTCATCTGTTTGGCAGATGCACAGGATATCCGTCATTTTAACGGTGGAGGAGAAATAGGAGTTAGGGTTCCTCCTACAGCCTCCTTCGCTCATCAACCCCGATGAGCAACCGAGAACGACCACGTTGGGGAACTCGATGAATTGCAAATCGAAGACGTCCAGTGTCTCTCCTAATCTCGAAGCCGTCACTCGAACAGTTTGTCCTTTCGAGAGAGACGAAAAACAAATGCCCCTATCACATCTGGAACCAGGGGATACAGACGTCTACAGTAAGGGCACCACCTACTCCTTTCCTCCGACCCTTATCGTGTAGTAGTCTTGCGTGTATTCATATGAAACCGTAAACATGCATTTCAGTGATTCTACGGTACAGTTCATGACTGCATTGATTGTGATGTTGTGGTAGTCCTGAGAACTTGGGCTCTCTGATAAAACGAATGAAACATCGAAGAGGTATGGATTGGAGATAGGGACTGAAGTGGTTGGCACTGAGGTACCAGACGAAGGATCGTCAATCCACCAAGTGACATCTCCTCCGATGCTGAAAAGAGATCATTAGGAGGGGGCAATGCATCTGAAACTCACCACACTCCCTTCTGCGATTGTTCGTTGCACTTGGTCTGTTCTCCTCGACAACTGCACACATCATCGGTGTAGGTGCCCACCAGGAGGCAGGTATTCTCGAGGGACAGACCACTGTCGCAGCCGAGAACTGCCACATTCGGTTGGTCTTCGAACTGGAATTCCAGCAATTTCAAATGTTGTCCCTGTCGTTTCACAATCACTGTCACACTGGTATCTCCTTTTCTTAAACTCCCGCTGCAAGTTGACTCTGAGCAACTGGAAAGTGCGAATTCAATTTGAACTTTTCAATGTAACCAACTCAGCCCCGTCGACGAAAACTGCGAAATAAGACGTTTCTTGGTCGATAATTGTCATGTAGTTACAAGCATCCACCGAACAGTTCAAGGATCCTCTCACTGCCAAATCATACGACTTTCCATCTTCATTTGATGTTTCGTTCAGTGTAATTGAAACATCTAGATACTTAACAATGGGAAGTGGCGACGTCTCAGAAGAAGTCGACGGTTGAGTCGTTGTTATTAGCGGTGTCGATGTGGAAATGCCGTCTGATTGCCACCAAGTTGGCACTCCAGAAGCACTGAGTTACATTTATACTTTAAAACTGAAGAAGAAGGGCCAGTCTCACCATGTTCCTGATTTCGTTTGATCCTCGCAGTAGGGCTGACTAATTGTGCAAATGCACACTTCGTCCCAGAACGAGGACTCCGCATCGGCACCGTTCACAGTTTCCGATATTCTGGTGCACGTGTCGTCGTTGTAGAGACCGGCGTCACAGCCCAAAACAGAAACGATTGGGTAGCCGTTGTACTCGAAAGTGAATATATCCAGGTGGGATCCGTCCTTTTGGATTGTGAAGTTGGCCATTTCGAGGGGACCGATCGAACCTTGACATATACCACTGGGACATCTGGAAGTGGCACTTTCAGAGTGATTGGATGCCTGTTGTCACTCACTCTTTGTAGTTTAGAAGAACTTTGAAGTAGTCCGGCGCTTGATTCGAAATCGTAACGTCGTACTCAAAAACGTCGTCTTTACGAGTGAACGAAGAAGTGAGAAGGACGAACTTCTCGTTTCCGGTGTCAGTTGCGGTCTTTTGCTCTTTCAAAGAAATGTAAAACTTCTTTTGGTCTTGTGCCAAACATATTGAGATCCCAAATAGGAGCACAAGGGGAAGTAGACGCATTCGAAAGTGACGTCGTTCGGAACTGAATGCAAAAAAGTATGATCAAGTGGCCTTTTTGTGCGTTAAGGCGAAGATAATCCGAGAGGAGAGGAGGGGAAACGAGAAGAAGAGCACCGAGAGAATGCAGGTGTGAGAATGATAAGAGTGTTGCACGTATCAAAGTGATAAGGACGTTTTGGGAAGGTCCAGGAGGGAAGGGCGGCCGAAATGATATAAAACGGCAGAAACGGAAAGAGGAGAAGAAGGAGCAGGAGAAGGAGCTGAAGATGAGTCAGCGGATCAGGACATAAACATGTCATATTGCGTATTGCAGCGCTATCTGTATACAAACGTCATTCTCTGGTTAGTCTGGAATTTTAAAAGACAAACAAGAGAGAGAGAGAGTCGGCGGGCAACATACTGTACTCACTCACTTCCACGACATTTCATTTGATTTCAGCGTCCGAGACTCCCAGCTCACCGACTACGACATCAGCGACTTCAATGCGCACGAGGAGCCCCACTACCACACTGTCCTCACTCCGCAACAACTGCAACAGAGACCGTCGGCGATTCAGGAGGAACGTCGTCGGACGACTGCTGACTCGGATGACTACGTGAAAGTGTCCGAACCGATCTACGACTACCCTCCGAAGACGGAACAGAAGAGGATCAGCCCAACGGAGGCCGCTCAGCTGCAAGAGTTGTATCAGGAGTATGACCTCGGATTGGACATCCCGGGAGTCTCTCCGATCTCCGCAAAACCTCCGCATCAGCAGAATCAGCAACAGCAGCGTCCGATGCAAATCCAGCAGCAGGTCATCACGAATCAGCCGAATGTGATCGTTAGACAAGACTCCGTTCCGCAGTCGCCGAGAACTGTCATCAATGTGCCGATCAGCCGAAAGACGGATGTTCCGATCCAGATGCAGCAACAGGGATCGGCGCCTCAGCAACAGGCGTTCTCCTACAACGTCCCCATCCAAAAGGACGATACCCGCAACCTGGCCACTGCCGATCTGTTCGTGCAAGACGCTCTCGAGTACATCGGGAACCAGGACAAGGGAAACAATGCGGGTGCGTTCGTGATGGAGGAGGAGATGTTGAGCAGTCACGAACCGGCGCAGGAGTCGGGACGGAAGAAGGTTGCTGGACCGGCGAAGCATCCGTCGATCGAGGCGACCAGTCGGCAGGTGAGGACGAACGATGTGTTCGAACGGGTGGAGACGGATGAGCACGACGACATGACGTACGCTCCGGAGATTCAGTCGGTGGAGATTCCGCCGGATCAGATGAGTGAGACCAGCGAGAACATGATCGACTACTTCGACAAAGTGGCCGCCGAATCGGAACATCAAATCCAGAGTGAGCAATAACTCGGCCTTCCGGCGGTAACTTCTTGTTTCAGACCTCCAGCAACAGAGACAGAACACGTTGAAGAAGCAGCAGGTACTCGTGGGATCTTCTCTCTTTCTCTGTGTCTACTCCTACTTTCCCTCTATCCTGTGTGTCCGATTTCGTTTTTTTCATTCGATAACCGTATCGTTTATCTCTAATCAATTTGTGTCTTTTTTAGATAGAGCCGATAATCCCCGACTCGTCACTGTTGAAGCCCGTCGGTCGGGTAAGCGTCTTCTCACATTTCGATTTGTCCCTTTCGTACTGTACCGGTGTCAATCAGACCAACTGTCTCTCGTCTACGGGTCCTTTTCCCTCTCAGCCCTTTGTTTTCATCTCGAACTCTGTTCTCTCACAGGCTCCTCAAATCCTGCCCGCATTCGGCAACCGAGCGCCGAGCAACTCTTCCCTTGGCTCCGCAGGTCGATCCGGCAGTGCAGTCAGCAGCAGCGATGTCTATCCGTACCGTCATCTCCGCAAACAGAGCTCTCTGCTCTCCGTCCTCGGAGTCACTTCAATGCAAGAGATGCTCCTCACCATCACCAGTCTCGATTCTCTGTCAGAGGCCATGCGCAAGGCAGGTCTCGAAACGACCAACCTCATCTTCGGTATCGACTACACGGCCAGTAACAAGTACCAGGGGGAGGAGTCGTTCGGAGGCCGCAGTCTGCACACAATCCACCCACACGTCAAGAATCCCTATCAGCAGGTGATCACTATCCTCGGAAGAACCCTCGCTCCGTTCGCTGGAGACGGCTACATCGGTGTGTATGGGTTCGGAGATGCGAAGACCGGCGACTGGAGCACGTTCAACCTGAAACCGGAGGGACACTGCAGGAATTTGGACGAGGTGCTGGGTGTCTACAACCACGTCACTCCGACTGTCGCCCTCTCCGGACCCACCAACTTCGCGCCGTTGATCTATCAAGCGATGGAGATCTGTCAAAAGTCCAGAGATGTGAGCCACCGTTCCATTAAAACCATTTCCAATCGTTCTCTTTTCAGTACCACATTCTGGTTATCATTGCCGACGGACAAGTGACAAATGAGAGGGCGACGCGGAGAGCCATTGTTCAGGCGTGTCAGCATCCTCTCTCGATCATCGTCGTCGGTGTCGGAGACGGTCCGTGGGACATGATGAGGGTGCGTTCCTGCTGAACTCTGGAACCGAATAAGCATCTTCCAGATATTCGACGAGTCACTTCCGAAGCGACCATGGGACAACTTCCACTTTGTTGAGTTCCACGAGATCATGAAGAAGGCCACTTGTCTCGAGGATGGAGATGTCAAGTTGGCAGTTCAGTCACTTCTCGAGATCCCGGATCAATACAGGTATCGGGTGCAATTCGAAACAAAGCACCTCCAACCTTCTTTCAGATGTATCTGCGAACTCGGCCTCCTCGACAGATCGATTCCGCCACGTGGCAGCGAAATCCGACGCGAAATGATGCATAATCCACTGTAACCAACCAAATATTCGGCCCCTGTTTAGCTTCCACTCTTCTCAGTTTTCTTTCCTTCTTGCCCCCGTCCCCCTTTGATTTCGTCGAACGAAAGACACACTAGAGCCTATCAACTAACCCCAAAAACAACACAAAATAACAGCAATCGCGCTCCATCGAACAACTGTTGTGTGTGGCTTCAATGGAGCGAGATTGCTGACAGTGACCGTAACAAAGAGTCTGAGCAATCCGGTATCTGTATCCCCTCATCTGTCCTGTCTCAACTTGAATTCTTTTCTGAAAAACTCGATAAACGGTTAGAAATGTCACCGAATCACAAATAGTCAGTGGTAATCCGATGTTTTCAAAAACACGTTCTCTGCACTCACATACACACAACATTCGTGTTGCAGACAGACAAAATATGAATCATTTTCGTTGCTGCTTCCCGAATTGAATGCTCACCGAAAACGGAGAGGAGGAACTTTGAGACGAGTATGAAGTGAGATGAGAGAGAGAGAGAGAGAGAGAGAGAGAGAGAGAGAGAGAGAGAGAGAGAGAGAGAGAAACACTTCATTCTCACCCTTTTAATGGTTGTTTTTCTGTCGAAATTGTGTTTTGAAACTGTACGAGAGAGAGAAAGCGCATAGGCCAGGTGCAACTGGTTTCGAAAGTCATCGCGACGACACCGACGTGTTTTTCGGAGGTCTCATGGTTCGTTGTTGAGTTCAGAAGCGAAAAAACGACCGATTCTTTCGAGTACTCTCCCACCTTCTCCGATCACTATAGTCTCCTACGAATGCTTAATGATCACTTTGTTGTTGTGATCATATTCGGATCACACTGTCTTTGCCAAAGAAGACACCAAGGAAACAGAGACGTGACTTTTGCGAAAAGCATCTTGGCGGGTATATATAGCTATGGAAAGGCTATTCTTTACCGTTCTCTGGGTGGCATTGTCGCGCGGATCCAACAGAGAATGGTTCAATTCTCCCGAGTTCGTTCAGGGAAAAGATGGAGCACTAGACAAAGTTCGGAAAAGTTCAGGCGTGAGGAGAAAAGTTCCCAATTTTGTCTGAAACGTTCCCAACGTATTTCGAGTTTCTCCCTAATTCCTTCTGCCGAAAACTCCTGTGTTAAACTGGAACTTCCATCTATTTCCGAATGCAGTTCCTCAGAGATAACAGTTGGGAACTGTGAACTCAAAATGTACGACAGAACATGTTTTTTCACAGAAATCGCCCTCACAATCCACGAGCCCACCCACGTGACAATGTGCTCTTTTCGACTGTTTTTCACAATGCTCATCCCACCCAATTCCTGATATTTATTTGGTTTTCAGCTAATGCGTACGTGTAAAAACATCGTCACTCACTCCCGCCGCGAACATTCGTTCTCACCGTTTATTTTTGATTTTTGTTCATAATCAAATATTTTTTTTGGCTGACCAGTGTTTCCAAAAAAGCAACATCTTGTGGCGACAGAGGGACGGAATACGAAGGAGAAATGGATAGGAGGGGGGAAGGAACTGAAGAAGGAACAAAAAGTGGTGGGGGGCAAATCGAGTGAGGGGAAACAGTTTCCACCGGTCGATTCGCACAGCGCGGAAACGAGACCCCCGACGTTTCGCACATAAACGCTCCCTCACAGGTGATTATTGTTTTTGTGTCTGTTGTTCCGTTCAAGAAGTTGTCTGTTTCCATGGCGTCTTCTCGTTCTTTTCGGAGAACTGTCGTTCTTCAAAAACCACCCCCTCTGTATGTCTCTTTGACTGCCTGCCTCTCCTTCTCCACACGTCATCATCATAATCGCTATCAACGTCTTCACTTTCTTCCTCTCCTCCTCCGTCGCATTCGATGATCTTCTCTTATCACTCGGAACAATATCGAATTCACATTTTAAACGTTCGCAAAGGCCCGCACTCCAGTGTTTGCATATCTGTCCTCTCTGCCCCCACACTCTGTTTTATGACATCTCATTCAAAATAATTGTCCCCCGTGGTGTTGGAGGTGGTAGTCGCGGAGCGTTCATTCGTCGCTTTCAGAGGCACGATGGCCCTCGATGTGGGCACTCGCAACGTCATCCAGCTCTCCGTCTCGTTCATGCTCCAATTCTTCGCCTACATGAGTCAAGAGTTCATTCAGGAGCCGTTGATCGAGGCGGAATCGAACCGAACCGGGAACATTGATCCACACGCCGGATATCACAGGTAGCCAGCAATCAGTGATTAGAACTAATCGATTATCACTTTCAGCTTTGCAATTCTCTACTTTTTCTTCACTTTCTCATGCCTCCTCATCACTCCGATCGTCGAAAAGATTACTGCCAAATGGTCGATGGTATTCGGACTGGTAGCCTACATCACTTTCCAAGCGGGATTCATCAACCTGAATGAGACATACCTCTACGTAACTTCTGGACTATTGGGACTTGGAGGAGCATGTGAGGGAGAGAGAGAGAACAAGAGACCGAGATGAAACAGTTTTCAGTTCTTTGGATCGGACAAGGAAAGTACATGACGGAGAATTGCACGGGGAAGACGGTCGAACGGAACACTGCCCTCATGTGGATCATCTTCAAGATCTCGTAAGAGCCTTTCCGAGTGGCTGGGAGCAAGCGCGTTTTCAGACTGCTCGGCGGCGGAATCTTCCTCTATTTCATGTTCAAAGACAAAACGATGACTGAGTTCGTCGCTGATGGATCGGTAAGTGGGGAGGCGACTGTTTGAGATCTTTCGACGACTTCCTCTCTCCAGTACAAAGTCCTGTGCTACGTGTTCTGTTCCATCTCCGTTATCGCCGGTATCAACACAATCTTCCTGCCTCAATCCGCCTACTTACCGGAGAAGAAAGACCACGAGACTCTCGGTCGTGCATTGAGTGAGTCCTCGTTGAATCTCCCGCTGACCAACCACAACCTTCAGAAGCCACTTTCAAAATCATGCTCGAAGCCAAGATGTTCCTTCTCGCCGTCATCTTCATCTACGCCGGATTCTCGAGGTCTTTCTGGATCGGTTCGTCCCCTCTCCTCCCCGCTCAATCCTCCTCAAAAACCTTCCAGCGATCTACCCGACATGCATCAAGTTCACATCGAGACTCGGAGAAAACACGACTCGACTCCTCGCCGAGAGCTGCATCGCCACTGGAATCGGACAAATCGCCGCCGGAGTCATCTTCTCTGTCATCGGAAAGCGGGTCCGCATCGTCGGAAGAGACACTATCGTCGTTCTCGCGTGTGTCATCCACCTCGTCGTCTTCGCTGCCATCTACGTCTTCTTCCCATCCGACGCCCCTCTGCATCCGACCAATGACATTGGACTTCTCGAGCCAAAGTGAGCCATTCCCCTCAATAGGGCTAAATGCTCCTTCCAGTGTCCACGTGGCAATCATCTGTTCGGGTCTTCTGGGATTCGGAGACGCCGTCATCCAAACACAGATCTACTCGTACCTCTGCGACGGCTACTCTCAGGACTCGTCTCACGCGTTTGCTCTCTTCAAATTCTACAGTGTAAGTGGACGGAATGGCCGTGTCAGTGAGTCATAAAACGGCCCAAAAAACCGATCATAAACGCTCTCCTCTGCCCACACAACACTCAATTTGGGAGGGCGAATATTGAAACAACGTAATAAGGTTTATTGGATGAGGTGTGCAGATAAAACTCTTTTCGTGTTGGGGGGCGAACACTGATCGGAATATAAAGTAGGGAAGGATGGTATTCGAATGGATGAAAACTGATCTACTTCTTCAGGCGCTGTCGTCGACCCTCGCCTTCTACATCTCCAAATACTTCACAATGGCCAACCATCTGTCCCTCTACGGCGCCTTCGCCGTCCTCTCGGCCATCACCGCCGTCCTTGCGCAGAGAATCTACTTTTGCAAAACACAACACTTCTTCCAAGGTGCATTCCATGCACTGCGCACGTGTAATAACTCATTCCAGGCCATTCGAAACAAGCCGTCGCCCCGAGTTCTGAGCCCATAAAAATCGAGATCACCGACAAGGGATCAATGATCACTTCGACCTCCTCCGAGAAGAACGCCTCCAAGGTGGCAGTCTAATGAATGTTTCTGTTAATAATGAACGTTTAATTAATTATTTCATTCGTCTCTTCTCGGGTCAATAAACATTCAGAAACGTTCGCGAAACGGTCATTTTCTCGTGTGAAAGGAGCCGATTCCCGTGACTCTTGTAAAATGCAGTCTTCAGAATTCCAGAGTTTGTTTTTCTGCGAATTCCTCTGTTCTTTGTTGTCTCCAATTGTTCTCCTTTCTGTTGTGCTGCTGCACTCTTTGCACCCATCCGATTCATCGTTCCAGAGTACTGTAAACCCACCAGTTGCACGTCATGCACAAAACAAAACAACAATTCATTCCGTCGAAACAAAAAACTTTTGAGCTCATAAAAGCCGTAATCAGTGGCCCAGTGATCACTCGTTCTCTTGCTCTCGCACGCGAATCCAAGACACACGCCCCTCCCTCGCCCCCATTTCCTCTTCTCCTGCTTCCCTTTCGAACTGAATTCGTCCACCACCAGGTCAATAAACCGTATGCAATCTCTTCTTTTTATTGTGTTCCCCCCGGTTCCCATGGCATGCCATAAGGCGGCCGGGCACCCAGTTTCCAGCCGCACGCTCTCTCTCTCTTGAAATGTTTGCTTCACTCTGAAAAGCGTTCTGTTATCAAACGCGCTCTTCTTCCATTTTCTGATCCGTTTGAAACTTCTCGGACACAGCTGTTGGACTCTCTGATGGTTTGATCTTGTGTTTCGAAGTACCGTTCCGACCACACACACACACAAACCCTCGCATCCTGCCTAATCCGTTTATATCGTTTTTCTCACGTTCACATGTACGTATGCAGCTGAAACTTTTCAAAAATTCATCGAACTTTCGGGGGTAGAGAATGAGAACCGGAATAGCGATCTTCCAGGTAATGTTTGACGAAGAGACACTGAATGTGCTGCGGGTCTCCGCCTCGATGATGGTCTTCTTCAGTGCCGTTCTCAGCTTTGAGTTCATCGAAGAGCCCCTGATCGGCGGCCTGGCGGAAGCCGAAATCGGAGGGATCGAGAAACGGGATGGCTATCTGTGTCTGTGTCTCGTGTACTTCATGAACACCCTCAGCTGCCTCTTTGCCCCGTTCGTAGTCACCCGAATGTCGGGAAAGTGGGCGATGGCACTGGGAATGGTCACCATGATCATCTTCCAGGTAATGAACACTTCCCGGAACCTCTTTGACTCACGTCATGCCTTGTTCAACTAGGTTGTCCATTTACAACACGCTAACAGCTGTAATCCAAAATGTCTTTTGACACGATAATGGGAACACAAATGGGTGTTTCATTTGCAATATCCAATAACAATTTTACGATGTTAGCGTGCAGTTGGCCACTTCGACCGGCAGTTCCTTGTGTGTTTTGAGCTTTCCGATGGGATCAACGGAACAGAGTTAACTGACACTACTGTTCTGATGGAAATGACAGTGACTTTCTAGGCAAACAGAAGACAGAACTTTTCAGGTGTCATTCTTGTTCCCGACGAGAATCCTCCTTCTGTTGACATCCGCCCTCACTGGAATCGGTGCCACTCGTGAGACATCTCCAATTACTCTTTACAGTTGGAATCTCTTCATTTTCAGTTCTCTGGGTTGGTCAAGGTCAGTACATAACCGAGAATGTATCTGAGAAGAACATGGAGAAGAACACGGCGATTCAGTGGGCTCTGTTCAAAATGAGCCTCATCTACGGTGGCATTTTCTTCGTTATCTTCTTCCGGCACCGCACAATTCGCGAAGTTATCGACGACGGAAAAGTGAACGAATGAAAAGATGTTTCTGTGAAATGTTTCCCTTTTGAAGGTTCCCATATTCATCTACGTCTTCCTCGCGTGCTCTCTCGTTTCTCTTCTCAACACAATGTTCCTTCCGCAGAGCCAAATGTCTCAGAACAGAAAGAAACAGCCGTTCTTCAAAACTTCCGGTATTCAGAACTCTTTTCTTTTGAATTTCTTCCATTTCAGTGGATTGTCTGAGACTTCTCAAGACTCGCCGTATCGTCTTCTTCTCTCTTTTCTTCCTCTACACCGGCTTCGTTCGTTCGTTCTGGATCTGTGAGTCCTCTCAAACCGCCGCCTCTCACTCTTTTCCAAAGTTTCAGCCATCTACCCTTCCTGCATAAAGTTCACCTCGACACTCGCCGCCAACACGACAGTTCTTCTGGCCGTCGGAATGATTGTCACTGGATGCGGACAAGTAATCGGATCCGCTTTCGTCACTCTCGCCGGCAGACAGATCCGCAAACGCGGGAACCATCTCCTCGTCGTCTTCGCCCTCATCCTCCACATTTCTCTTTTCGTCGTCATCTCACTCTGCTTCCCGAACGATGCTCCACTCGGACACACTGAAAACGTGGGACCAGTGTTCCAGGCAACGTGAGAGCCCGTGAGCACTGTTTCTCTCACAAACAAACCTCTTCCAGCGTACCCGTGGCCATGACAATCTCAGCACTTCTCGGCTTTGGAGACGCCGTTCTGCAGACGCAGGTCTATGCTTACATCGCCGAGTACTATCAGAAAGAGAGCGGCAGCGTGTTCTCAATCTTCCGCTTTTTCAGTGTCTGTCTCCATCTCTCAATACCTTTTCTATCTGAAATTCCAGGGAATCGCCTCCACCATCATGTTCTTCTCCGCTCAGTTCTTCAATCTTGTCGCCCATCTCTCTATTCTCACCGCATCCGCAATCGTAGCCGGATTCGCAATACTCACCATTCGCAAGTTAACCAAAAAACTGGATGGCGACGGTGAGCATGCTTATTTAAATTAGAGATTTCTTGTTTTTTTCAGGCTCTGCCATCGTTGTATCAGTGTTTCACACACGCTCTCCTATCGACAGTTCCCGACTTTGATTTAACTTTCGAATCTCGAAAACATTGATGATTTCTTGTAAATGAAGTATTTCTTCATCTCTTTCTGTGTTTTTTGATCGGATGACATCATCATCTCTTCTAATCATTGCGATATCTCTTGTCAGATTTTCGCGAGATGGCCGCTGGCGCCTGCGATCAATTTCCGCATCTTGCCGTGGTCTGATTGCGTAATGCGCACCAAACGACGAACATTGGGAACTTGTTTTTTAGGTGAATTCGTGGCGCGCGTTCTTTATCATCTCCTGCAAATTCGTGTCAATTCCAATCAATAAGTTTATACCGGCTTTGGAAATTTGCATTCTCTCTTGTCATTTCCAGTTGTTCTCTGCATATTCCCGTATTTCAGGTAGTTTAACTCTGCAACTTCAATGGCGAACGCTGTATGTTGTTCTATGCCTTCAGAACGTCGTTCATTGTCTTTTCAGAATGAAACGACCATCAGCGATCGCGATGACATCATTGCGATGCTCTCGGCTAGTGGTTATCATCGTTCCAGAGTGGTTTCTCTGAACGATTTCAACAAGGTATGCGACAACAAAGTGGTGAAAAGTTGACACAATTGTTCTAGATTGTCGGAGGAATTGCTTGGGCTATTGCTCGTTACGAAGATGTTCCTCTCTCCGCAAATCTTCTGTGTGAGGAGACTGAGGATCAAAACATCAAAGCCAGAACGTAAGTGAATGATTCGTTTCAATTTGACAAGTCTTAACTGATCATTCTTTCCGAACTTCCATGCAAAAATAACTAACACTCATTATAGTATTTATGTTTATGAGTTTCTGAATACTTTCAGGGAGCAATGTGAAAAGATTGTCGAAGCATTGGGCGCTATAAAGTGTCCATGCATGATATCCGCTCATCAACTTCTTGGCTTAGATTTCGCCAACTTGAAGAATGTGGTGCAGTGGCTGTTGCGTCGCGTAGTTTCTCAAGACGCGAAAGTTGCAAAGTACCAGTTTTTCATCGAATGGTTCATGAAGGGTCATGAAGACGAAAAAGAGGCCATCGATGAGTACCGTAAAAGAGTCCGCTTGCCGAACGCGAGTCGTTCTACAGCCGAACGTCACATGAAACGTTTTGACAATTCTGTCTTATTCGATTTGTCACTGGATGCAAAGTGCACTCTTGCTGAGTATGTTACGTATTCCAGAACTGGAAAAAGACTTTATCCCACCAAAGAGGAGGCTACTGCGGAGAAGGATACTAAGATGAAGGTACTGTAATGTTTTTCTTATCAGTTTAACTACACTATGATGGAAAACTGAATATGTGTTTCACAGGAAACTTCATCGAAGAAGCATGTCGCAACAGGCACCATTCGCGCGATGATGGATAAAGCTGCTGAAGACATGCTCAAGAATGAATCTCCGGCGGTGATAACTGTGTGCAATGAAATTTGCCAGCTCGTTGATGAATACAACATTCCCGAGAGACTTACTATGTTGGAGAACCGACTTGTCGATGAGGCTGAGTCGTTCCGAAGGGCTCGCAGAGATCATGAAGACTTGAAAAATCGTTTCAGTTCGGTTCTCTCGATCGTCTCGAGCAGTGATCAAATGTAAGAGAAATTGACAATTTCATATCTTACTCGGGTCCTTTTGCGCAGGAATTGGCAGAAAATCGGCAGAAATGCGGCGGAATGCCGCATTTTCGCCGATTTCTTGCCGCATTTTCGCCAATTTTCTGCCGATTTCTGCCGATTGAGGCAGCCACCGATCAGAATTGAGAAATGGTATCTTTTGACGGGTATATTGAAAAGAGAAGTGCAAGAATATACTGCTTCACCTGGCGTAGCAACGTCAGCGGGTGAGCGGAACCAAAATAAAGAGTTCTTTGGTTTTCTCTTTCGAGACACCTGAACATGAGCGTGTCTTGAACTGTCGGATTCGGATGAAGGCATAAGGGACTGCCAGAGGTCACCTTTCGCATGGCCCGACATCTCGCGGGTTCCGCCGTTCGTCGTACTTTCGAAAGGCTCTGCCACCCTTACCAGTCTCTCGTCCATTTTTCTCTGCGTCTTAGCGATTTCTGTATCTTTCTCCCAAACTCCACCCATTTCTGCGGCATTTCTGCCGATTTTCTGCGAATTCCTGCGCAAAAGTACCCGAGTAGCTACTGTGTTTTCAGTGATCTTCACCAAATGTCGGAAATAATGCGCACCTACCAATGTGTCCAGGCCCGCGCCCAAGAATTGCGCGTATTAGTTGTAGAAGATTTGGATATTGCCAGAAAGCATGAACACTCTTTGAGAATGAACGTCGACAGCCAAGGAAACGTTCAGAAATACGATGTTCACAAACGAGAAATTATGGAAGAGCATGCTGCCAAAACTGAAAAACTCGCTGACATTGTCCGCGACGTTCTCGCTCTGCAATTCCGTCTGGATCGCATTCTCGGAACCACTCTATCGTCGCATTATCGCAAGAGAAATGTGGAGAGAGTGCAAGAGTCGTCGGATATCAATCAAGAAATGAAGGCGTCGGTTGTCGACTTCAACGTCACAATTGACATCCTCACGTTCTCTTCGAAGATCAGTGGCTTCATGAACGAAGTTGAAAAGAGCTTGTTGGCTGAGTGAGTTTCTCTTGAACAGCACATTAATCTTTACATCTTACAGACCAGCTTCCAGAGAATACCGTGATGCGTTCGTCGCCTACATGAACGACGTTCGCACTCAACTTGGTGAATACCACTGGAAGGCCAAATTGACTCAGGACAATACGATGACTGAGAAACAAACTCTTGCGACTCTCCGCACGACCATTCGCATGAAGGAGCGCGAGGTTACCTATACTTCCGGGGAGATGAAGAAGGTAGTTTGTCAGAATCCCCATGAATCACCTGTTTTCCGATTATAAATCTTATATAAGAGACGCACATGACTGATATTTCAGCTGCTCGGCATGAATAATGCTCTGCAAGAAGTGGCCGACACATTGGCTGCCATCGAAGCTAATTCGCCTTGTTTCCAACGAGAGGCTGAAAAGAAAGAGGCTGCAAAACTGAAGAACTGATTAAAATCACCTTGCCCCTCGCTTCACTCCGATCCTTTCTCCGCCCAGTTTTCCGTAAATTCATTTCATGTAAAATCCATATGACGCCGCTTCACCGCTTTTTTCTAGTTTGTCCCATATATTGCCCCACTTTTATCCATCCCAATGTATCAAGACTAATCGAACCCGTACAATTGAATATTTTGCATCCTAACCTATCAACATGAATAAGTTCTGTTAAATAAATGCATGCGTTTTATCACGCTCGTGACGTTAGCATAACCACTGTCCTAGGCGCCCATAAACATCTGCCGATTGTAGGCTAAAAATACACGAGTCTCCTCCCAGCAAAAAGCACGCCTTCCAACTTAGCTCACTCGAGAACTTCTCGTCGCTATCGTTCCTAGCCGCCCCCAACGGGAAGCATCTGTGTAATGGGCGGTTTGGATTCGAATGACAAACGCCTCGATAATTGCCACCTTCTCATCTCCCCACCTTCCAGGCTCGAATCCACCGAAAAAATTCACTGCTAGCCGTCAACTAATTTCATAATTACTTGTCTCAAAGAATTACCGAATGAAAATGGAGAATTCGGAAACCTCTTGGAGCAGAATCTTCTCTCATGTGAATGTTCACTGAAGAACAACAAGACAGTTTTTCTGGTCAGACACTGATTTCTTGATTCCCAATTGTCTACGGTCTCATTTCGGCTCCGAGAGTCGGTTCCCACCCTTCCGCCTCGTTCCCACTCTCCTGTTTTCAATCCATTCGTTACGTCATCTGACTGCTGAAATAACCGAAAAGTTGGTACTTGGGGACGAAAATCTTCTTCTCGTTTCTTGTTTGGTGCTCCGTCGAAATTCGCAATCTGACCAATGAAACATCACAATCGCTGAATCAGAAGTTGCAGTGATCTATGTAATTTGCGAATCCCCTCGGAACCTTTAACTGCTCTTTAGAGTCGGCATTAAAATACAATTGAGTTGGGTATCGTTCGGAACGTCTGCGTCTCTCATGCTCGCGTACTGTCTCGCAGCTACATAATTCGAAGCATATCGTTCCGGTCGGCTGGCCCACCCCCCACTTTCTCTTCCGTTTCTGACCTACACGTTTTCTCAAAACAAGGCTCGTTTTCTTTCGAAGAACTTGTTCTTCTTTTATCAAACCCGCCCTCATTTCACTTCACATTACTCTTTGTTTATCCTCCTGTTCTTCATCTTCTCTGTTTTCAGTAATTCCGAAATCGCACATACACACAGACTTCTTCTTCTTCTTCTTCTGATTTCGAGCTCTCTTGTCAACACAGTCACTGATGCAAATCGAACGGGAAGAGTCTAGCGGCGACACGGTCCGTTCGTCGCATCTGGAGACGACGGACGACGGTATTCCGCAGACGGCTCCTCCGCCGGTAAGTGGACTTTGGTACCCGTTTCCGAGAATCTGAAATCCATCAAGTGACGGTGACGCAAAAGGAGGCCTGGGCGTCAGAAGAGGCCCCCCGATTCACCTGTCCAACTTGCGAACTCACGGTTGTGTTGACTTTCGGTTGAGAAGGCGAAAATAAGGGGGAAAGTGACTATTTCTGGAGGGTGGGAATGTTCCGGAGACTGATGATGTGAGTGAGTACGTGAGCTCTATGCTCTCTAATCGGACAGGGACACCACGACGTAGAAGTTAACAGCATGGTCTCGTAGAATACGCCGTCTGTGCATGGTGTCTCTCATCTTCATGAACACAGGCTCCCCCGCCGCGAAGTCTACCGTATCCCACACTGCCGCCGATCCCTTCGAAGCGAGGACCCCCTCCGTCGCGTCGTCGATACTCCGGAATGACGTCCTGCTACGACTGCTGCAGCCTTCGAAACGTGAGTGTCGTGTCTGCGTCTGCCATTCTCCCACGCTGTTTCCCACTCGACGTCACACACTTGTGGTCCAATTTTGTGCTCGTTGTGCGAATTGACTAACCTGATAACCGATATCCATTGCTCAGTCGCTCGTTTTCCTTTGAAGTCTGTGATTATCAATGTGTGTGGTCAAGGGGAAAATGATATGCGGGGGGAGCCGAGATAATGAGCAGCAACCGGCCGTCCGTGCACATTTAACAACTACCCTCATCTCTCTCTCTCTCTTTCCTATAATGTTGTCAGTGATTGCGGCCGGAACCCAGAGAAGACGTTTCCTGGTGTGCGAGTGTTCTTCGAAACGGCTAACTCAATCTGGGCTCAAAGTGTCTGGAAACGAGAGAGAGAGATGCCGTTGTCCTCAAAGAGCGAATCGAGAACACGGGCGGCCGCTTTGTGACGCCGCCCGCCCCACTCATTCGGACATTCTCCGACAGCGCGCAAAACCTTTTTTCGCGCGTTCTCTGATAACTCTTTGATGCGAGACTGGACGCCCCACGGATCGATGAGCGACTAATGAAGTGTGATTGTCGGAGTCTCTCTAATTGTTTACAGCCCATCGTCCGATCTTCCGCTTTCTGACCTCACTCACCTGATGTACCATGCACCATCACGCTCACCGCACACTTCAATTTCCGGCACACTGATGCTCCTCCTCCTCCGTTTTCTTCTTCTAATCATTATCACCAACTCCTTCATCACTTCCTTCATTTCCACTGACAGAGAAAGCTGTTGTAGAAGGTAACACGATTACAGAAACCGCATTAGTTGGGAATCTGCGCAGCCCAGTTCCACCTGCCCCTTTCCTTCTCCGCTCTCGCCACCTTTGCTGCCGTCGCCTCCTCCTCCGCCGTCTGTCATCAGCATGTGTGTGCATGAGAGACACTCGCCCAGCATAATCACTCGCACGACCTTCTCGTTCGCATTCGCATTTACGAAACCCACGATCAATCCGACCGAGTTGCCATCTCGTTTCACTCCATTCGCCCTCCTCGTTTTCAGAAGATCATTGCGCCGCTAAACAGCGTTAACACGAGCCAATCGAACAATTCCAACAATCCTGCGCCCAACTTTATCAACACGTCGTCGAATCGCTTATCAGCCAATCAACAGGCGGTGAGTCCGAGTTCTCGTGGACACAACTGATCTCGCATCGTCTCTCAGACGCTGGAGCATCCACAGCAACCGCAGAACATCGAGTCGCAAGCGTCCGCCACTTCAGACATCAGCTTCGGATTCCTGTTATGTGGCCGCTTGTCGCTTACGACGCAAGTGAACAACAGGTGAGAAGATCCGTACATCGGAACAAATGGTTGCTCTCTCGTGAGAAAACCACGTCAATGATCCATTTTTGGATGGAAGGGAACAAGTTATTTCTCACGTCCTCAAGCACCTGCTGCTCACCGAATTGAATGTAGTTCGTTGCGTGCTCAAAAGCATCCACTAGTCAGTCTTCTCGACCTATTCGGTCTTTCAGAGTGAACGTATGCGGCGGAAATGAGCTGACACCTGTCGATATGGCGAGAAAGAACAGTCTGATCAATCGACAACTGGAGAAAGAACGGATAGAAATGAAGAGAACACTGAAGATCCTTCTGCTCGGAGGGCCTGAATGCGGAAAGAGCACCATATTCAAACAGATGAAGATTTTGCATTTGAACGGGTTTTCCGATCTGGACTATGTCAACTTCCGGTATCTGATCTACAGTAACATCATACAAGCGATGGATCAACTGATCGAAGTGGCCGAGACGATGGAGTTGAGACCGGAGCAGAGTCCGTCGCTCGTGAAGGCTCTCAACCACTACAGGTCCTACAAAATGCAGTATCGGGCTTCGGAAGTGGAACTGAATCGGGAATTGACCAGCTCTATCACGAGGATCTACAACTCAGAGTTCATAAAAGGAGTGCTGCTGCGCAAGAACGAAATCAACATTTTGGATTCGGCGACATAGTGAGTGTTGTGTCTTCTCTTTCTCTCTTCTCCCATGCCCACTTTCAGTTTCCTGGACGACATCGAACGGATTGCCGCCCACGACTACAAACCGACCGAGATGGACATTCTGAAGGCACGCGTGCCAACGACTGGAATCACTGAGATCGAGTTCCCATTCCGGGAAGCGACCTTGAGGTATTCAGGCACAAAGCACAAGAGTTGTTGAGAGACAGCTGTTTCTTTTCGATTCTCATATACCTGATATTGAATATTTCAGAATGGTAGATGTCGGTGGTCAAAGATCAGAGCAGAGGAAATGGGTGAGTCATCTGTTGCATAATTAGAAACGAACATCCTTCCCTCGCAGATTCACTGTTTCGACAGCGTCAACGGAGTTCTGTTCATTGTGGCCATCAGTGGATACAACCTTTTCATGGACGACGAGGAGAACCGGGTCGAAGATCAACCGCCGACGAGGGTGAACCGACTGCGCTACTCGATGGTGCTGTTCAAACGAATCGCCAACCACCCGTGCTTCAGCAAACGGACCGCCATTATCCTGTTTCTGAACAAAATCGACATATTCAAGGACAAGATTGCAAAGTATCCGTTGACCAACTGCTACAAGAACTACAAGGGGTCGCAGTCGGTCGAGTCGTGCGGAAAGTACGTGGCGGATAGGTTCTCCCGACTGGTGAGAGAGGACATTCAGCACGAGAGACCCCTCTACTCGCACTTCACCAACGCCTGCGACACGCGCAACATCGACCGGGTATTCGACAGCTGCATGGACGTCGTGTTCAAGATTTCCATGGAGAAAGTCGGATTCATGTGAGTCGACGAAGCCGTCGTGCATGTGCATTCCTCTCACACATCTCTTCAGATAACTGACCCTAACCACCTCTCCCCTGATTCGCCTGATTGACTGCCTAGACATAGGTATCGTCCGTTTCTAATCTTAGAACCCGGAACTCGGTTTCAGGTACCATTGACTCAACTGCCAAACACACTCTCTCCCTCGCCAATGTGATTATTCCTCATGCTCCGAAACAAATCAAATGAAACAAGTCAAATCGTTTTATGTCATCTTTCGCTCTTTCAATAAACTCTTTTCTTGACCTACGGATTGATGGCAGTTCCACTCGAATTTCCGCGGCGCCAAAGGGGGAATATCTCCGAGCGGCCAGTGTCGGGATTGATGTAACGGTACGAGTGATAGCAGCGGACGAGGTCCGAGAGTCGGCGGAACGTCTGCGTCTGCTGTTTGTTGATGATCACAGTCCACCACATGCTGTTGTTCTCGTGGAGCACTTGCTCGACACGAAAGTTGAAAACCTCAAAACAAGCCACTGTTGCAAAACAAAACCACACTCACACCTACCTGATTTTCGCTGTTCCGATAGCAAATGAACAGCGGGACCGAGATGGCGACGTCCGATTTCTTCGGCTCCTTTGCGACGCGGTAGTAGAGAATGAAGTCGTCCTGTCTCGTCAGATTGGCCGCCTCCTTCTTATTGAGAACTCCCTTGTAGTGCTCCTCTAAATTAGGTTCC
Source organism: Caenorhabditis macrosperma (assembly GCA_963932285.1). NCBI lineage: Eukaryota > Metazoa > Nematoda > Chromadorea > Rhabditida > Rhabditidae > Caenorhabditis > Caenorhabditis macrosperma. Next base: position 8,491,390 of record OZ010621.1, on the reverse strand, counting down.
ACGATCGCCGCCGCAATGTTCGCGTTGGTGGGAATCGAACGAACGTCGGAGCCGAGAGTGAGAAGATGGCTTTCGCTGGTTCGGGGTCCCGATGGGAGCACCGTCGAGGAGCGGTTCGTTGAGGAGACGCTCCACGAGGTGTTGTCGTTGGCGGGGTACGTGCGGGGACTGAATCCGGGACGTCCCTTCGCACTGCACACCAACTTCGGATCGCCACCAACCGGCTGCTCTTCCCGCTCAAACCTGTTCTCGTTCCGGCTCGGCGCCGCCGGATTCTTGTAATCGACACGGCCACTCGGTCTCATTGGATCTCTTATTCTTGCTGCCAACACTGTTTTTGTCAGAAACAAAAAGTTAGAATTGACGCAGCAACGGAAATAAACAGTCAAATGGTAACACTTCATTCCGAGGACATCACGCTAATAAAAGCTGAGGACAGGCGGTCTTCCGCATACGAATCCGTAGTTCGTGCGCTGCGCCTTCTCGTATTCGTACTTTGGAACGGCCATCTCGCAGCTGAAAACGGAAATGGCTGAAACTGAAGAGTGTCGATTCAATTGGCCTACTGGATAGAGCCCAGCTGTCCATTCTTGTCGCTGTTCCGAGGGTTGATCCACATCTGAACGCAATCGCCGGTGGTCGAATCGGCAACCGGACTGAAATTGAATGGAAACTTCGGACACCTCGAGGTTGCTCACTAAGTGATATAATCCTCTTGTCGGTACGGATAGTAAGACCACGTCGGCGAAGTTTTGTACCACTGAGTCCACGCGTATCTCGGATCGGTTCTCGGGTCGGTGATCGCGAAGACTTGGTTCTTGTCGTTGCACGGAGCGCTCGTCTGTTGGGTGGAATTCAGGGTTCTGCACTCTTCAATTCTGACTCCATCGAGCCAAATGGATCCTTTGGTGATGTTACGGTGCCTGAAGAACTTGGTGGCGTGTCCTGGAAGTCCGTCACTAGAACTGAACTCCGTTTGACGGCAACTCACTGACGATGTACTTCTGCTCGTCATAGCCGGCGAACGTAGAGAGAACGGCGCCCTCGCGGTTGCAGTCCGTCTGTGCTTGTGCTTCCGAAACGGAGACTTTGTTCATGATGACGCGGAGGCACCAGATCCTGGTCATGTTGTTGGCATCGGTCGGGTTGCGAATGAACCCCTTGTAGTGCTTCGGGCACTTCTTCACACTCTCCCCCTGCTCCTCTTCCGAGCAAGAATCTGAAAATGAGCCTGTAGAGGGAGGGACTCTCTTGCCCTCTACCATCATCATCGTTGATGATCTCGAACGATTGGACGGAGACAAGAGTGATGAAGAGAAGAGTGACGAACAGAACCCACCGATTCATCTCGACTGATGGTGCTGCGGGGGCTTGCAGCAGCTCTTATACCGAAGCTTTTATGACCCCGATTGGGTAGAAACCCCCCGTTTTATTGATGAACCCGCTTTAATGTTCCTTCCGTGTCAAAAAGTTCAATTTTTCTGCAACAAAATGTGGAGATGTCTCTGGAAGTTCAGATAGGTCGGAAGGGTCTGGACAATGAGCAATTGACTCGAGATGAAACCCATAAATTGGCCCTCCGCTTCGTTTTGTTCGGTTCGGGAGCACCATAACACACGCATTCAACTGTCATTACTCGCCACTCGTTGCGTCCAAGTAGTTTTTAATGGGAAATAGTTGTTTTTTGTTCCGCCTTTCAGCAGCTCAAAAGCTCATTCTTTGTATGTGTGCCTGCTCTGGAAATCGAGTTTTTTCTCTTGTCTGTGGGGGAGGAAAACGCGGGGAGATGCAACACACAGAATATATGAAAAGATGTAGAAAAGGAAACGGATTAGACAATGGAGCGAAAGCTGCTGTTGCTGCTGTTGAAGGGGGAAGGTTGTCTTTCGGGAGCGATGAACACTTTCCCAAGAACCTTTTCCTTGTTTGCTGACATTTTCTTCTTTCTCGGATTAGAGAGACCCCATGTCCTTCTCTTTTTTATTGGTAAATATCCGAAAATGAATTAGAAACGGAACAAAACACAGATTAGAGTGGTGGAGGCAGGTCGGACGATCATTTCTTCTGACTCTCTATTCCATATCAGCAACCGAGGAGTCCATTACGATCAGGATGTACACAATGCAATTTATAGGGCTTTGAGTCTCTCTTATCTCCTTTATCATTCCTGTCTGCTCCCTGATTCCCCTAAACAATGTGCTCGTTTTCTTCGCATCGTACTTTGCGCAACTAATTACAAGGAAGTTCTCGCGTCACCTCATGAACAAATGCGAGATGATGTGTCGGATCGGCTATCCGATCCGCTTCTAAAAGAAGAAGTGCGGCCGGAGGAGCCTTCGGAAGGCATCCGTGCACTGGTCAAAGCACACACTTCTTCCAGACGATCCACTCGCATTGTCTCCTCCTCCTCCTTATTTTTCCCTTTTCCACACTATTTTTATTGGTATCATTAGATATTGTTCTGCTGCTGCTGCTGCTGCCGTCGGTCGGTCGACGAGTGTTTTCTTCTTGCCCATCGTTTCACTCTTTCAGCTCAACTCTCCCCAATGATCCGGATATTGTTGGCCTTTCGACTAATGAGTGAAAGAGAGTAAATCCCGGGTAGATCAAACAAACAATGGCTGCTCAGCCCCCCAATGATCCTACTGTTTTGAAGGCATTCTTCGTTTCCTTCCGTTTGTCATATGTTTTGCCGATGGAAACGGAAATTCATAAAATCGTATGACTATCCCGTCGCAAAACAACTGGCTTCTGTTTGTCCTTTACCGCCGGAAATTGGTTCCAGGACCCTCGCATTCTTTCGCTGAAAAACGGCCCTGAAGTGATTATACTTTCGAGTTTGTTTTCACTTCTTCCAGATGACTCGTGGGATCTCTTCCCGTCTAGACACTCTCCCCGTTCTGCCCTCGAAATTCGACACGTTTCTCAAAAGATTACTGCCGAAAGACCGTGAACAACCACTGATTTCTCTATTCTTTCCGTTTGTTTTCCTTGTTCTCTGGACCGACTGAAAGGCGTTGAAAACGACGTTAGTGAACTTGAAAAGTTCGTTTCGATGTGCCAAAGCACAGTGTTCACGGAGCGAGCAAAGCACACGATATTCGCGTGTGTGTGGTCTACCCGAATCGCCAAAACAGCTCTTCAGAGGACACTCGTATCATGTCATTCGTGGAATTCCCAAAGAATCGAACAGATTGAAAGATCAGCAAGATTCGAGAACTATTCGAAGCTCTTGTCGAAGGAACAACGTCTTCTGAATGGCCAGTGATCCGTAAACTTCTCCCCCTTCATTCGGTCCAAACGTTCCTCGCAATAAAAAGTATATTAGAAAGCGAGCGAGTCCACTGGGCCATCTCTTCTCTGCAAAAACCCCCCTTCCGTACATGCCCCCGAAATTGGCTGCAGTTCCAACGAAACACCCGAACCGTCGGATCCGTGTGACTAATATGGCCCCTATCCGTCTCCGACAGACATGTTTCAAAACAAAAACCTCTCCTCATCCCCGCGTTCTGTTCCCATATTCATTGCGTCCCTTGCCTGTTTATTTCAGCGTTTTCCGTAATTAATCTTGTGGCTTAGTCGCCGCTCTCGCCTCTCTCTCTCTCTCCTGAAACTCACTGATGCGTTCGCTGCTCGCGAGATACAATTGTTTGTGAATAATTTATGAGTTTCCAGTGATCCTTAGCCGACGGCGGAGCCAAATGTTTCGTTTTCAGCTGCCCATCTCCTCTTCACCTGTCACCGCTCTCCCTCCCACACATTGTCTCCGATCGACGATCGTTGAGCCTGGAAACGAGGAACTGAGCACGCTGTTTCCCTTGGGGAGTGATAAACGAGAATGCACAATATGTGATTGTTTACTCGACGACGAGAGCCGTCCGTCTAATCCCGAATTGTTCGATTTCGTGCCCGGATTTAACCCCTCCTCGTGCACTTTTTCTCGAATCTCTCATTTTGTACTGCACAAGACGAAATGTATCTTCTTCTGGATTCGATTCCACCCGAGTCGAATTGTGCTCTCGCAGCAAATTTTGAATATTTCGAATTTTGTATTTCACATCGAAATTCCTATTTCGAATTGTGCGAATTGCTCATGGGATCATGAAAATCTGGAAAACGGAGAGAGAGAGAGAGATCGTGTCGAGGGGAGAGACGCAGAGAAAGAGCGAAAAGATAAGGAGAGCTCAAAAAGTCTGAAATTATCGGCGGAAACTCTCTGAGCTGTCTGGAAGGTTGGCCGACACAAAACCCCGTCATCCGTCGTGGTACTTTCGATCGTGTCGGTTCTCTGTCATCCGACCCCATCCAGTCATACTTCTCCTGCTTCATCACCGCCACTAATCCTCCTCTCATTCCTTCCCGGTTTGCGCCCCTCTTTTCTATTTCGTCTCGGCTGAAACAGGACCAAATCTTGGCAAATCGAATTCCGGTGCTCCCATTGGTCTTCTCCCTCCCGTTCTTCTTTCCGCGTCTTCTTCCGTTTGCTAACCAGGGTCCTAATGTTCAGAGGTTATTTTTGTGCCGCCCATGCACACACACCACCACTGACTGCCCCCCATAAATGTGCAATTGGTTTTCGGGAGTGACGAAAAAAAAGGAAGACGAATATATATGTTTCTGTGCTCTGTCATGTTCTGTTGTTGTTTTGTCGCACAGCTTGCTCTGGAAACGAAACGACTTCAGAGCGACGCCTTTGAAACCTGACACGAGCAGCCAATTGTCCCCGCCGACTCTTTCATTTCCTCCAGCGTTCGGCGTTCCACAAGAACAAGCAGCAATCTGAAATCGGTCCCCAGAGACGTCTGTGGTTGGGTTCGGTCGAGAGGTACTCGTCTCTGCGAACATCTTCTTTCAAAGAACCCTCCTCGAATCACCAACGCGTTTCCTGTTTTCCATCAGGTTTCCTCGAGCACATTTCGTGTGAAAAGGTCGTTCGGATACCCAAAATAAACAAAAATCGTGGGAGAGCCTTTCGGAATATTCGTGATTTTCGAAAATCCACCTCGTTCCGCTCCTGCTCCCGATTTCGAACGTAGTCACCCGGGTGAGATGAAATTCCCAGAAGAGATACAGTAATCTCATTTGAACTCGTGGCCTCTGGATTAAAATTAATAAATCTAGTTTGACGAAATGTTTACCGGCAAACCTTTGTCGCCGTGTCCATTGACATTAAATGGTTAATCTTCAATTTCCCGGAATCATTTGTAATCTTTCTCAACTTCCGCTCGAATGATTTGACCACTACCGATCAAAGTATCAACTGTGTGTGTGTGCTCCTCCTTCTCCTCCCCTCTACGAAGAGAAATGGTTATAATCGGCATTCGTTTCTTAAATTGCCGCCGCCTCTTCCCTTGTTTTCCACCACCATCCTGCACAAATACGGCACAGAGTGCATCGCCTGCGGGTCCCCCCGAAACAGCAGCAAGCTAAGCTGCCGCCCGTCCTTTTTCACCGCAAAATTAAAACTCGTCGTTTGGATGGCGGTGACATGTTTTCGCCGGTCCCTTCCCTCCAGACGTCCCCCGTGTCGCCCACACTTCTCCCGCCGCCGCTCCTCTCAACTTTTGGCGTCTCATTCTGGATTTACTCACCGGATGAGCAATTCGACCGTTCGTCAAATCCGATGACATGTTCGTGTTTGCTCCCTTCCGGCGCGCGAGTATTAAATCCGACGTCGACGACAACGAGTTCACGGTTTAATCCGCTTTGAACTCGACGCCGTCCGCCAGGGGGAGATAATAATAACATTAGGCCGTGCGTATTGTAGACCTACGATCGCAGCTTCTCGTCGCAATTCCTCTCCAGAATTTCAATGAAGACGTCGTTGGCGAAAGAGGGCGGGCGGGGAGAAGAGTCTGTCATCGTGCTCCAATTGAACTTTCTTCATTATCCGCGCAGCCCGTTTCTCCGTTTTCCGACGACATCTCCATTTCCATTTCTGTGTGTAGTCCCCCCCATCACTTCCTGACCTCTTCTCTTCTTCTTCTTCTTCTCCGGGTGAGTCAAGTAGAGTGGAAAGAACATCACATGTTTCGAGAGCTGCAATCCGACTCTCTCTCTCAAATGCCCCGCCCATTTCTGCTTTTCATATTATGTGCCACCTCCCTCACATGTCCACGCCCTCCCCGTGCCCATCCATTATTATTACACTTTTTGTACTACCTTTTGGGCAGGACTACATGCTGCTGGGGCTCCAACTCGCAGCGTGCTTGGCAGCCATCATCATGTGTTCGGTTGCAAAATACGGGCGGAGCAGCGGATGAAAAACACGCTATGAATATCAAACAGTCGTCTCCTTTCCGACACACAGACCACCAAGATTGCCGCGCGAGCAAGACTAAATATTTCAGCACTCGGCAAACACTTCGTGATTCCTCCTCCGTTCCGCGAATCAACGGACCAAAATATGTGTGTGTGTGTGTTCGTTTTTTTCAATATCTTCTCATAATACCTACAGGAAAGAAAACAAACTTTCCCTCCCACTCTTCCTGCAATTTGAAGATGCTCCGTTCCCGCTTCCTTCATTCCCTCCAGAACAGCTGTTCCTTCTTCTTCTTGTCTTTGCTCTCATCAGTCTGATTGACAGTGGTATCCGAGAGTGATAAGTGGTCTGTCTCCCGTCTGATTACGTTTGTAGCTTGAAGTCTCTCGCTTCTAATCGGGGCCGCTTGCAAACTGCTCACATACTCACACAAATGACCTAGTTTTCATCCTCTTCTCCACCCGCAAAAACCAAAGTCCGCGCTAACAAATCTAACGAGTTGTCACAAAACGCAAACTTTCCCCCTTCTCCCCTCTCCTCCTCCTCCTTCTCGTTTTTCTTCGTTTCCGTCTCTCTCCTGGAACTTGTTAACGCTGCTGAAAGTGCGTGTGGTGATTGCTCGTCTTCTTCCGAAGACGTCGCTGAAATTCGTGCACAGAGAAGGTCACATCGTTCGTTGTGTCGATTGGGCAGCAACAGATACCATCGTCCAATCCAGAGATCTTGAGAACGAGTCCAATGAAGCCTCGGAGGCTGAGGGGCTCAAAACGTAAAGTTTTCAAGAGAGAGAGGCTCCCTCCTCCCGACGTAACGTGTCCGTTTTTTCCGTTTTCCGTTTCGAAAACCCAAAGAGGAAAGGTTCATAACAGCCACTTATCTACAAGCCGGCACGGCGAAAAAACGCGGCAGTAGGTTCAATTTCTCTCTTCCTTTTCGCTCCGAAGGAAGCACACGAGAACACACGCATAATACTAATTCCTTTGTTTTTGTTCCCTCCCACCCCCGTTGAGAAGCTGTCGCGTAAGTCATCTTCGCCCGAATGCGTTCAAAACGGGACGTGACAAATTGATGACCCGCCTGCCGGTTGGTGTGCTTAGAAGTTGCCGTGATTAATTATTCACCGAGGGAGAGAATGGAAAGTCGCTTCTTCTCGACGTCTTCTTCTTCCGCTAGAAGCCGTCCTCCGATGGTGGGAGAGAGCGGGTGAAAGAGAAAATAGTTACTTTTCATATCTTCTCTCCTTTTCGTGAGTTTCTCCCCTAATTAGGCGCTGCTCTTTCGCCATTCGCCGCCTGTCGACTAAGCCCTCGGGTCAAGAGTGTTCATCTTCCCTGCCTCCGGGCGCTTCGTGTCTGAATCCACGACCTCCGTCTCCTCGTTTGGCCGAGAGTTCAAAGAACTTTACTCTAACTACGTACTATTCATACGTCAATCGTCCATGTTTACCCCTTCATCACTCTGATCTCTTCTCCACTTTCAGATGGAGACCATCAAGTACATTCTCTATGAGATCTGCATTCCGTCGATCGTGGTGCTCTGTCTGCTCGCCGCCCTCCTCAACATCATGGTGTTCTCGTCCCGATTCCATGTCAAATCGCGCACCTCCTCCCTCGAACTCACCTACTCTCTGGCGCTCTCCGACACGTGGACCAGCTTCGTCATCGCCCTCTCGCTCTTCTGGAACAGCTACAAGCCGGTGGTGCTGCAGTGGCCACACAACACGTACTGTTTCCCGCTGACTCTCGAGGTGAGCCTGCTCGCTGATCTTGCTCAGTGAGCCGTGCATGTTCTGCCACAGCGACTCATCTAATAAAACGCCACAGTGCGCATCAATTTCATGAGTCGACTGACGTGTAGTTCTAGAGAAGAAGTGAGGGGAAACAATGAGAGAGAGTTGCGTGGTTTGTAAGAGGTCCCTTGAGGGGCGAATGAACTTGATGAATTGGAAGTGAATGAGTGGGGAAGGTTTGTAGCAGTTGATGATGTTTGCGAGATGTGTCACGGCTGACTTGTTGTCGAGCGCCGAGGGGTCTTGCTCATCTGAAAACTTGCAGGCGTTCCGCACGGGAGGCCTTCTAACCGGGATCTTCCATCTGGTGGCACTCGCATTCACCCACTACATGACGATCAAACGGCCGTTCGACCACCACAAAGTGCTGCCTCTCCGAACCATTCACATCATCATGCTATTCATGTGGGCCACTCCGCCCCTTGCTCTTATGATCTACTTTGCCAGTTGGGAAGGACAGGGTTACAGGTACAATGACTCCATTCTCTTCCGCATTCATCCCCCCATTGTTTAGAAACGAGAAGTGCATGGGCATCAGCTTCTACGAGAATTTCTTCTTCCGCGCCATCATCTCTTTGATCATTATCATTCTCATTATAACAACCACCATCTTCTACATTCGAATGTTACAAAAAATCAGCGAGGTAAGCGAAGAGAGACACAATGCCTAATTACGCGCATCCGCAGGTGCGAAACAAGACGGTCGCCGCAGCGCCGGGAGCGTCTGCGAGGGGTCGCCGCACCGTCGTCACAGCCGTTCTCATCTTCGGCACTTTCCTGTTCGGCTGGATGCCGGCGAGTATCATGTACATTCTGACGGCCGAGGACATGCCGCTCTACCACAAGCAAAGCGTCTTCATCACCGTCCTCTCGATCGTCGTCCTCGTCAACATCATGGCGAAAACGCTCACGAACCCGATTATCTACGCGACCAGGTAACCTTTCCAATTTCCGGCCAACCCACACACATTTCCTTCCGGCTCGCCGGATCAAATCACGCCTCTCGATGATTTCCTTTCAGAATTCCGGAAATCCGTCAGTTCGTGACACAGAAGCTGCTGTGGCGCATCGTGCCGGGGGACATTGGCCGTCGACAGAGTGAACTCGAGCCGTTGAGAACCCGCTGCTCGCAGGCGAACACGCACTCTGTGATGCTGTGAGCGACAGTTTGCACACGAAATCTCTGGTTCTTCGATTGTGATAACTTAATTTATTTGGGAAAAGAGACAAATGAAATGATTATATAACTGGTTGTTTCTGTATGTACAGGCATTCAAACGAGATCTTCAGCGTGCGGGCGGTCCTCTAAACCGACTTGTGCTTCTTCGCCACCTTCGCCTTCTTCTTGTTGTTTTTTGCGAGCAGCCGTTTGTATGCCCACAGTCTCTTCTTGAAGCTGTCCAGATCTTTGGCTCTCGGAACGACGCACGGACCACGTGTCGGATCTGCATCGGTCAACTTCTCGGGACAGTACATGCTGTTCAGTTTGACAGTATCCCACTTCGTCAGCAATCCGACACGTTGACCAGCGCCAATGTCGGCGTCATTACGAGCCGGACAGTAGGGAGTGAGGCGGAACTTTTCGCGAGCCCACAGTGGAACTGTGATGCTCTCCGGGTCGAATGGCCACGTCAATTGGATTGGATTGTAGTCGGGAGTTCCGAGATTCGGAATGCCACCGCTGGAATCGAGAACTATGGGAACGTCTTCTTCCGAAACTCACTCAATCGCCTGAACATAGGAAACGGCGTCGGGTCGGTAGAGTTCCCTCTGCAATCCCATGAACCTGACCAACTGATCCATGACCATTCCTCTCGAATGATTGAAGTTGCTCGTTTCGAACGAAGACTGTGCCACGTAGAGAATCGTTCTGTCGACTAATCCCTCGACGACGGCGTCCGAATACGCCGCGAATTTCCCAGATTTTCGAATGAGAACGTGCGGAGAATTGGCGTCCCATCGGTCGGCGTGGTACCACGGTTTGTACTCTTGCTCCTCGAACTTCACACAAGTACGTCTTCCGATCTGAGAGAAGGCGTCACGGAGGACGTTCTTCTCGAAGTCAGTGAGACTCGGCCAGAAGTAAACCTTCTGAATAGGCTTCCGGAGGGTTCTGTCCTCGAAATCGACGGCGTCAATTCCATTGGCTCCGTGAGTTCCGACGGCGAATGCCTAGAAGAGAAAATAGGCGATGGGGGAGATAGAGGGAGAACAACAAGTACCTTCGCCTTCTTACAGTCCCTTTTCACGCCCACAGCAACGGAAGCAGCTGTCGAGACGAGGAGGCAGAAGCCGAGAATCGAGAGGATCCGCATGGCGAGCGAGTGGCAGAAACCGGGGGGATCGGAGGGAGTGATAGGCGGCTAATGGGGTCAAACGAAATCGAAAAGTCACTTGTGGCTTCCTTTTGGCGAGGGCCTCTAATCAGTCGCTTCGCCGCTTCTTTTTATATGGAAGAGAAGCTGGAGGCGGCGAATGGTGATGGTGGGCGGCGGAATCCATTCGAACCAGAGCGTAATTATAGATGAGTACATTCGGTTTGCATGTGGCGCCGCCGTTTCGAGTGTGGCCACCAGTTGGCGAGAAAAGAAGAAACACACCATGATGCAATGCCATTCAATTAAACACCAACACAATTCAATCGGGCTGGAATAATGCTGAATTGCGTATGATTTATGTAGTAGCACAGTTTTCGCACGGGCAATTGTGTGTGGGGATTATGAAGTGGAGAGGGAGATAGTTGGGAGGGGACGTTGGCGATATAGGGTACAATATTGAAGATATATAGTGGGGACAGAGAGTAATAAATTAACTTCAGTTACACTGAAAACATCGGTCATCGCGGGTGGAGGGCAATTTGATTTTGATATACAAGAATCTTATTTGACATCCTATTCGTTTTGGTTGTGTGGTCGATAAAATGTTTCTACCCGTGATTTCGTGTTCGCACATAAGAACTGGGAGCCTAGGGAGACAATTTCGATGGGGGAGAACATGGGAAGAGAAGTAAAAAAGCTTTGGTACAGAAAAATGCTCGACGACTATCGTACAGAATGCATATATAGAGAAGTAGAAACGGAAAGTTGGTTATGCAATGGAAATAGTTACAGATCGGGGAACCGCGTCGGATCTTCGCGGTACGATGTGGGGATAGTGAAGAGTTTGTCGTGGATATCATTTGTGAATTGGAACTTTTGGAAAGTGACTTTCGCAGCAATTGTGGCAAGAAGAGGGATTTCTGAAACAAAGATATATAATCTTATGGTTTTCGACAGAACTCACCAATACAAACAGGGAAGCCCGGGGGTAGTCGAGCGGAACAGAACCTTCTCAGCTTGTCCAGGTGCTTGAATGGAGCCACTACTTCGAGTAAGTCGACTAGGACTTCTACTGATAGTGGAAACTCTTCACTCATTCCAACGAGTGCTTTGAAATTTTTCTCGTTGGTTTTAACAACTTGAGGACGACCCATTTGCGGTGGCGCTCCTGGCGCAGCTCCAGAGTATTCTTCCCAAGTTGTTGGCAGTCGCCCAGGTGGTGGCAGAGACTTTCTGTGTTGGAGACTCTAGAAAACGATCAATCATGAGTATATGTGGGGGTTTTTCTAGTCTTACAGTAAACTCGTCATCGTTGACCATATGCCCGCTGGTGAGGCTGTGTAGAATGGACTTGTTCTTTTTGACATCATCACTCGTGAGATGTTCTCGTCGCTTTCTACTCGTGAGTTTGAGACCTTCCACGCTGTAGAAGTTGACAGGGAAATCGCCCATTTGCTCTTCTCGGGCGTGTTTGAAGACCCATCCCGAGTAGGCCTGCTTGAAACCCACTGTCTTTGTGGACATGTGAGCATTTACTATATCTGTCGACATGAGCACATCCACTTCCTCGTCGATTTCAGCCTCCGACTCTTCGCGGCGTCCTCGTTGAAATACTTTTGTTTTGTTGTCCATAACAACAAGTTGCTCGCCGGCTGGAGCATCCACGTTGAACAAGAAAGTGATGTCTCCTCGTTCCCAATTGCGCTCGCTGAAGTCGGCAAGAGTGGTGTCCATTCGCAAAAGGTTTCCTTTTTTGTAAATAAGGCATACATCAGAGGGGAGAATACGAGAGAGGAGGGGGATCCACGACTGGAAATCCCACTTGAACTCCATGTAGAAGTCGCCGAGATCGTTAAACATTTTCATCAAATGCGGCTTTCCACGCGCCATTTTCTCATTGGTCTGGCTTTTCAGCTTCCGGAGCATCTCAGTTACTGAAAAGTCGAATGTAGTAACTCATTTCGAGAAGATGTTTTGATTGGAAACGTTAAACCGCAACTCACTTATTTGTCTATCTCCATAGCTGACAGCCTCCATCAATGGATTCCAGCCATCAATATTCTTAATCCGAACCGGAGCATTATTTGCCAACAGAATCGCAATCGCTTCTCGATGTCCCAGCATTGTGGCGATGTGGAGAGCAGTGTTTCCGTGCATATCCTTCTGAGAGAGACTCATCCCAGCTCGCAGAAGCTGGACGATCGAGCGTGTGTCATTAAAAAACGCGGCTTTATGCAGAGGAAACGCTTCGTGGTCGAGTCGAGCGGAAAGCCGCTGTCCAATGATCCAAGCGTCTTCTGTCCGGAATTTGGACATCATGACGGACGGACGGATGGGTGCTGAAGAGAAAGAACAATGAATGAGTGGAAGAACAGGTGTTCGTGGAAAAAAGGAAAACAGAGCTTCTTCGAAGGATACAAATAAAACGAAAGGGAGAGGAGTCTCCGTGGCAACGAGAACAGAGAGGTAGAAGGCATCACAAGAAAAAGATTATGTGAACATCATTAGGCGCGACATTTAAGATTGTACTGGGATTACTCATAATAACGAGCACAGCTACTTGTTGATAAGCCTCGTTAGGGAAAAAAGGAAATTGTTTTATTTCGAGGCGAGTGTGTCGTCAGAAACAGAAGAAAATACTGTAGATACCAGTATATTTACACTTCGACATGATGTCAATCATATTTTCAGACACTTTGAGGCTTATCTTCGATTTTCCGAACGCGATTCGAGAGAATTAGCCAGTCCCAAGCTATCAATTCATTGCGATTCTGATAACAAACTTATGAAGAAAATACGTAATCGGAAGACAGGAGAGACAAGTGTGAAAGAGATATGGGGTCGTTGTCTCCTCATTCAATGCTACCGCAAAAACGGGAATTTGCAACAAATCGGAGGGCGCAGAAAGAGAGTAGAGAGGCAGCATATGTAAAAGGATTGCATAACAAACAAGGAATGCATTGAGAAGTAACCTCGAAAACGGCCAGAACTGTTCGATGAGCCACCACGTCGCGCCACGTGCATTTGGGAGTGGGGGAAGCCATCGGGGGAGGGGTCCGAATGAGAAGCCATGGAAGTGACGAGTGACGAGGACACACAAAAAGTGACACGTGAAAACCATCACTTATTCAAATTTTAGATGGAGGGAAAACGGGATGAGCGAGTGAATTGTATACTCAAATATTTGCCTGCTGTTTTGTGTTCACATCATGGCCGAAGGCGAAAGGGAACGGAATCAAGTATTTATTTGTTGTTCTCGACTCTCGATAATCGGCCAAAAAATTACCTGTGTATACCACACATACCGGGTGCACTTTCACTTTTTCTAAGCGTCGGATCAAACGGAAGAGAATAGACAAACATCAGAAACCAGTCAAAAAAGAAATGGAGAGCAACGTTAGTATTTATGTAACTGACAAAAAACAATTCGCTTCGACATTCGATCGAAATCTCTAAAACGGCGGAGAAGAAGAAGCAGAAGCGCGGGCGAGAGTGAGAGACATGCAAACGAACCTAAATTGACCGGAAAACGAGAAGCTAACAAAATTCGACAACAACAGAGGAAGGGATTCGAAAGCAGAAGACCGCACGCGATGACGGCGGATGGCAGAGTGGCCAGCCAGGCGTCGTTACTACCCCACACACACACGCATACACACCCATTTTTTGGAATGCTTTGGCATCAAAAAGGAGAGACGGAGACACTTCAGAAAGGAGGAAAGGCAATTTACTAGTAGGTGAAACGGCGAAACGAGAATGTGGAAGTGCCAGTTCATTCTATAATTGGACATTGATCAGTGAGTAATACCACAAGGCACTTCATTAACATTTTGATTGCCTAACAGAAATTTGGGAAATTCGAATGATATTTGCATACTCTCTCTCTCTCTCTCTCCGTTACTCTCTAGTACTTTTCGGAGGATAAAGCGAAGGAAAGACTTCTGACCAACGTGTCGGCTGCTGTTTGCTATTTAGTGTAAAACCAGCTTCTCATGAGCATTCGTCATAATTTTCGAGCAGCTGATCTCGGGTTTGAAGACGAGGGGAGCAAGCAGGAACCAGATCGAATAGGGAACGCCCGGATTATTTATGATTCTAGATTATGAGATCGAAACGCGAACGGCATTTCATTTCCTCGAAGAGACAAGCTTACTTATTTGAACTTCAACTTGGCCCAATATTAAATGATTCGAAATGTGTGATGTATGTGGTCGGAGGCGGAAGAGAGGCGGGGAACAAACAGAAACTTGAGCCATTTGAAACTCTTTGGAAACTTGGGCTCCAATGCTCTCACATGATGATCAGATGGGAACGAAAGGACGCCTGTCCGTTGCCAATTAGCGCCCGGAGCACACGAGTTTGTTATTACACAACAAAACACTCGAGGCGCAGTTGTGCGAAAAGAATGCAGCAAATGAAAAAGTGGAAGGCAGGGGTTGTTCAATTTTAGGTTTTAAGGCCTGTAAATGGCCGGTAATTTTCTACCGGAAACTTGAGAATGAATCATCAATTTGGCTGCCAAGGAATCGTATCTGATCAAACACCAGATTCATTTTTTTATGCTGTGGTCATTCTGTTCTTTTTTGTTTACTTTTTAACATTTCCATTCCACGTATTACGTTTCCATGCGATTCCATCGATTTTTGCGAGACGGGGACACATGTACAGACGACCTTCACCTACTCTCCGTCTCTTTCTCCTATCAATCTCCTGAATCTCTTTCTCGACCGTCATTCCGATATATCTATTCTCATAGAACCGCAACTAAATTTTCCATTCAACAAAACGCCAACTTTCAGGATGGTCTACACTCCGAAAAACGTGGTGATCACTGGCGGATGTGGATTCATTGGATCCAACTTTGTCAACTACATTCATGACGCGTGGCCAAACTGCAACTTTGTCAATGTCGATAAGTTGATCTTGAACAGTGACACGCAAAATGTGAACGAATCTGTGAGAAACTCGCCAAGATATAAACTTGTGCTCACTGATATCAAAAACGAGGCCGCAATTCTGAATTTGTTTGAGGAGAACAATGTGAGTATCAAAAGGTGACTAAATTGCCGACGAAAAGAGGAGTTTCAGATTGACACTGTCATTCATTTCGCCGCTGACTGCACTTCGACCCGTTGCTATAACGAGACCGCCGAAGCAGTTCACAACAATGTGCTCTCGTTCATCCAGTTCTTGGACACAGTTCGTACTTATGGAAAGATCAAGAGATTCGTCCACATCAGCACTGACGAAGTCTACGGAGACTCGGATCTTTCGGAGAACGAGCAGGGTAAGGTGGAACACTCGAGACTCGTTCCCGGAAATCCGTATGCGGCGACAAAGATTGCTGGGGAAGCCTACGTGAGAGCTTATCAAGCTCAATACAAGCTTCCAATTGTGACCGCCCGCATGAACAATATCTACGGGCCAAATCAATGGGATGTGAAGGTAGTGCCAAGATTCATCGAGATAGCCAAGGTCCGTGGGGAGTACACCATCCAGGGAACCGGGAAGCAACTTCGTTCGTGGCTCTTTGTGGACGATGCTAGCGCAGGATTAAAAGCCGTTTGCGAGAAAGGCGAACTCAATGAGATCTACAATCTTGGAACCTACTACGAAAAGAACGTCGCTGATTTGGCAAAGACGATTCAGAAAGAGGTTGATTCTCAATTGGGAAGAGCTCATGAGCCGCCAAGATACAAGTCGATTCCCGATCGTCCGTACAATGACCTTCGCTATCTGATAAGCATTGAGAAGGCGAAGAACGCGCTAAACTGGGAACCGACTACTTCGTTCGATGAGGGAATGCGTCACACAGTCGCTTCGGCGCTGAAAGTGCACAATCACGTGAAGATGCACGTAGCAGTTTACGGGGGAAAGGGGTATGTGGGTCAGGAACTGCAGCATGTGCTGAACGCCAGAGGAATCCCTTATGCGTTGGCAACTAAGAAGGTTGGCTTTGACAGCGATGAAGAGGTGAGCACGTCGTAACGTTTTAATACTATTTTAATGATGATAGGTGGAAAAGGAACTAGCGCTTCTTGGAGTGACTCACGTTATTTGCGTTACCGGAAGAACTCACGGACCCGGCTGCAACACCATCGAGTACCTGGAGGGAGGAGCTGATAAGGTGTTTATCAACGTTCGGGATAACATGTACAGGTGGGGCGAGAACTGATAGTAGCCGAGAACGCAGACTGAATTACTCATTTACAGCGCAACAATTTTGGCGCACATGTGTCGGAAGATTGGGTTGCACTACACATACATTGGCACTGGTTACATGTTTGCTTATGATAAGGAACACCCAATCGGCGGCGCCGAATTCAAAGAAGAGGGTGTGTGGCTTAGGAGGGCAATTAATAGAAGTCTCAAAATCAAAAATCTTTCAGACGAGCCGACGTTCTTCGGCTCCGCCTACTCTGTGGTGAAAGGATTCACTGATCGGCAGATGAATTATTTCAATCAAAAAGTGGGGAAGAAGATTAATGAATAGATTCGATTAGCGGAAGAAAGTTGTTTTCAGGGGTGGGAAAATCTGAACGTGCGGATCACTCTGCCACTGAGTCTGGATTTGGAGCAGCCGAGAAATTTGTTATCGAAGATTATCAAGTACAAGTCAGTTTAAGGCAAAATGAACATGTCTGGCAACAAGTGCTTTCAGGGAACTCTTCGATATCCCCGTCTCGCTGACCATTCTGCCCGACTGCATGAACGCAATGCTCAACTTGATGGAGCAAAGAAGCGGAGGAACGCTTAATCTCGTTAATCCCGAACCGATTAGTCTCTACGAAGTCGTTAAGATTTACAAAGAAGTGAGCGAATTTCGCGATAACAGATTAAACTCGAAATGAAAATGAAAACTTTAGATTGTTGACGATTCGGTCAATCCGACGCCGATCGGAGTGGAAACGGAACGCGCGCAGCAGTTGTTGGCGACGAAGGGAAACTGTGCCCTGGCTACTGAGAAACTACAGGCGCTGGCGCCGGTTTTGTCGGCAAAACAAAGCCTCGTTAAACATTTTAGTGGAATGACTGCGAACTAATTTTTTTTCTTATTCTTATTACATAATATCCAATGTCGTACAATAAATTATTCGGGGAGGATGCAAATTTACATGTTTTGAGTGGTAGAAACTAAGCGCAAAGCATATTCTAAAAGCGGCAACATCTTTTGAGAGAAACTTGAAAAATGCATGAAAAAATGTTTGCTTTGGTCTCGCGGTCAAAAAAATTCGTGTCGATTTACGGCGGGGCCGTGGCTGAGAATCCGACAACGCTGTGTACTCCTCTCGGGAGAGGTCTCGTTGAGAAGAGCTTTTTCTGACGAGATTTACCCGAAATTCGAAACGAACACTCTTTTTCGTTGAATGTTTTCTTAAATATCCTTATAAGTTATTAATTTAATTTCTTGATATTGCAATCTTTCATGTAAGCGCGATGTTGAGAAAACGAGAACAATTCTTTAACTTAATATCCCTTTTCGATTTCATCATATTTATTACCTTATCTTGAACAGTTGATTTCAGATAATGCTCCGTACTGTATCGATAGCATGCTCATCGGCAGTAACAGCCAACTTGTGTAAAAAATCGAAACCAGCGTGTGCTCTCGTATCTGCGGTAAGGTTTTCGGACAAGAAGAAAGGGTAATTAGTGATTTTCCATTGTAAATTTAATTCAGTTCGTTTCAGAGACGAACTAGAGACAGATCTGCAGAAGGACCTGAAAAAGTTGAATGAAATTCTCAAAACTGGGCTGAAGGAAGCAGAAGCACCAACTCTGAAAACCGAAGAACAGAAGACGGAGAAACCGATCGACAAGAACTTCATGAACTTCAGGAAACAAGCAGAAAAAGAGTCGTTCGAGCGCAGTGGCAACATTTTCAACTGGAAAGTGGCGTTGACAACTTTAGCCGTAGGTGGAAGTTGTTTAGCCGCTCTGTTCTACGTGAAGAAAATTGTGAGCCCCAAATTCAATGCCTCTTTAAAAACTTCACCTGTTCCAGCGTCTGGAAGAACGCGAGAAGCACCGAAAACAAACAGCTGGCAAGGCAAGAATCGGAGGAGAATGGGAGTTGGTGAACACTGACGGAAAGCTTGAAGGGTCCGAACAACTACGTGGCAATTGGCTATTAATGTATTTTGGATTCACTAATTGTCCAGACATTTGTCCAGATGAAATTGAGAAGATGGTGAAAGTTGTTGAAATCATTGAATCAAAGAAAGACGCAACACCTATTGTACCTGTCTTCATCTCAGTTGATCCGGAAAGAGATTCAGTGGACCGTGTGAAAGAGTACTGCTCGGAGTTCTCGAACAAATTGCGTGGCTTCACTGGATCAACGGAACAAGTGAATAAGGTCGCGAAGACATTCCGAGTGTATCACAGTCAAGGGCCAAGGACAAACAAGCAAGAAGACGACTACATCGTTGATCACACCGTTATCATGTATCTGATTGGTAAGCTTTTCTATCCGTTTTCCTAAAAACTCAATCACCTATTTCAGATCCCGATGGTCAGTTCCATGATTACTACGGACAGAACAGGAAGGCTGACGAGATTGCCAATGTTATTCAGATGAAAGTTCTAAAATATGAAGCTCAAAATCGGAAATCGCTGTTGAACTTGTTCTAAACCATATTCAAAATACGTGTCGTTTTAGGCTTTTGTTTTTGTTACAGTAATGGATAGAGTTGATTGATAGGTCATCCCTTATTTATAAATAATTATTTCCAATATTTGCAATGATGTTTCCTTTCGTATGCGTTTATTCGCTTTCGTATCGAACATTTATTCCATGATCCTTTCAAATCTTTATTTAATTCACGAACTTTTTCAGAAAATGTCTGGAAAGCCGGACGAAGTGAAAAGCGAATTCAGTGTAAGAGTTGCAAGACGAAACGATGACATTCGTTATTCGGTGATGATGTTCAATGGAATGGACAATGTCGATACGGCCAAATGGACCATGGAGAGCAATGTGACCATGGAGCGAGAGGATAATCGTGGAGTAGTGCTGGCAACACAGAGCGTTCAGGAGTACGGAGAAGGATCCGAGTACGGAAAGGCGGCTCGCGAGGAGGCCAGACGGAAAAAGTTCGGTCGGCAGTCGAAGAGCTACAAAGTGGACAGTCAACCATGGCGGTTGGGATTCACTGAGCCCGAAGGAAGACAGCGGCAATTGCGCGGAATTCGCGAAGGTGGTGCTAATGAACACGCCGACTATTGGGTTTTCCTGAAGCCGAATCAGTCCAGCGAGTTCAAGGCTTACCGCGTGGACGAGTGGCACAAGTTTTTGCCAGCCATCACTCATAAAACACTAGACATCGATCAAGCGGAGGAGCAGTTCTCACAGAGAAACAAGGTTATGAACCAATTTGCGCTGAAAGCAGCTATACAGAATCAGTTGAATGCTACGGACGAGTCCGAGCTGTCTGAGCAACAGAAGCGAATTTTGAAGATCAAGGATGAGGGAAGTTCGGATGACTCTGATGATGGAGACGATGAAGGAGAAGGAGGTGAAGATGGTAAGAAAGGAAAGAACAAGAAGAAGAAGAAGAACTTGAAGCCAACTAAAGACAAGAGGCAACGTGTTGAGAACAGCGATGACGTTGCTAGTGAGTGTATTCGTGAACTCTGAACAGGAAAATAACTGATTTTCAGAATACGAGTCGTCCGACGGAGAAGACGAAGGAAGAGAGTACGACTATATCTCGGACAGTGGAACTGATTCAGAGTACGAAAACACTGACTAATTTGTTTTCAAAAATACGTTTCAGTCGTGAACAAGTTCCATCTGATGAGAAAGTCGAGAAGCAGATGGTCGGAGTTGCTGAAGAAGAGGGTGCTCGCAAGCTGTTCGACTCCGACAGCAGCGAATCGGACGACGATCTGGCGAAGAAATTGTCGAAGCCGGAGAGCGACCGCAAGAAGAACAACGACATTGAAGAGAGAGACTCCTCCGGTTCTGACACCGATGTCTCGGATACGGAGAAACTCGACTCTGTTGTTTTTTTGCCGAAAAAAGAAGCCAAGGACGGTGAGAGTTCGAGCGGGAAGAAACGCGGAGCTACTGACGACGGGACTTTAAAAAATGACAATCTTGGACCTAGCGACCCGAAAAAGGCAAAGACTAGCGCGAAGTTTGAAGAGGGGCTCAATGAAGAAACTGTTCGTAGATATCTTCGCCGCAAACCACATACAACCAAGGTAAACTCGTTGTAGATCTTTCAATTAAAACATGTTTTAAAGGAGCTGCTACACAAGATGACCGGGAAATGTGGCGATATGGGCAAAGCGGAGATGGTCACACGCCTTGCAGCTATTCTCAAAGCAATTGAACCACATCAGTCGAAGCAACTGAAGGGAAAGAAAGAAGTTCTATTCTTCTCGCTGACTAATACCGTCGCTTGATTTCATCTTAATTTATTGTTTATCCAGAATTCATTATTCCATTCCCAATATCTTTCTACTCATAAATAATCGTTTGTGAATAAATTGGCAGTGTACAGGTAACTGTGGATCAGTTTCAATTTTTGAATGATGGTTCAATTCGCATCGGGGTTCATTTTTCAAGCAATGTAAATTTGAAATGTCGCACCGCCGCTTTTCGCTTCATTGAACGAACTGTCGATTTTTAGAGGATCTCATTCTGCAATTCTTTCGGTTTCCCTGACGAAAATCAAAAGGTCACAATATTTGGCAGACAATTCGAATAATTTTTCTTCGACTACAGTAACGGGTCTCGCCACGATTCGATTGTTCATGAGCGCGCGCCTTGTTTTCATTTTTCAAACTTATTCTCGAACGTGTTTTCTCCTATTATGCTTCGTTTTCTTGTTTTTTGCAAATCGCAAAGTGTTACTTTCACAGATTGGTCACTTGAATTTGTGCGCGGTTGAATGGAAATGACTCGGAAAACCGAGATAAAAAAGGTAGGCTTCGTAGCAGTTGACTGTACAACTGTTTTTCACAGAATGATGGGCAGTCAATTATTAGTCTTACGCCTTCTTCGAGCCCAGTTCCTGAAGTTGATTTGGTTGGAAGTTTCGTGAATAGTTTGAGTAAACCACTTCATTTGGAAAAAATGAAGATGGGCTTGCGAAGTCTCACCGGCGGTACGTTATTATCAATAGTTTCTGATTTCTTTCGTAGTGCTGACCGGATTTCTGAATTGCAGACGGAAGTCTACGGCTTCATTTCTTGTATACCGAGTTTGTAAAGAAAGGCGAGGAGTTGGGAATCGCCGAAAGGCTCATTACGCAATTTCGCAATGAGCATCCAATGGATGTATTGGTAAGCTTAGTTTCGCAAGCGTTGTATTTTGAAAATTGTTATGCTCAGACTGTTGACACCGAAGAAGATAAGGCCCAGTTAAAATTAAAGATTCAGTCAAATGAGGAATGGATCTTCCAGCTGAGAAAAATGAGGGAGAGTATTGAGCCGTGTGTGAACGATAACTCGAATGATAGTGTTTTGTTGAAATCAAAGCTGAATGCTCTCGAGCAAGATGTTTCACGATTGGAAGGTTTTGCACTGGTCATTTGCCGTAATTATTATTTTTTTTAGAAGAGAACAAGCATCTTCTGGCAACGATGGAACAATCTCGTTTTTCATCAGTAGAGCAACAGCAAGCAATGACTGAAGCAACGAAAAGCTCTGATTCTTTGATCGAGAAGCTCGAATCCGCTCTGCAAGAAGCCAATTTCAAAATAAAATCTCTCGAAGCTGATATCAACTTTCACGAAATGAATTGCTCCAAAGTTAGAGCAGAACTTCAATCCGTGCAAGCCAAAAGTTCAAAACATGAAGCAGAATTGATCAAAAGCCGGAAAACCGTGGATATGGTCACTTCTCAACTGAAGAACGCTGAACGAGAAGCTGCCAACGTACAGGGTCAAATCGATGAGCTTGCCGAGGTTGTTGACAAGGAGAAGAATGAAACAGTGAACAATGAGTTGCAAGCTGCCATTAAGCAAGAACAATTACTTCGAGAAAAGTGCGAATCTCGTTTCGACATCATCAATTTCGGTGTGCAGAATATAATTAGAGATTTCCATGCTGTGAAAACTGACCTTATAAACACTCGCGAGAAGAATATGGAGCTTCAAGATCTACTCACCGCTTCGAAAGCTGATACCAAATATTACAAAGACGATGGTGAAACTCTCCGCAAGTATATCAGACGGCTTGAGCAGCAAGCCTCCAATAGTTTGACCACCGGACAGGACGAAGTTCAAAAGGCTGAGATGATGGTCAGAGGATTGCAAGCACAGATTCATGAAACCGAACAATCTTTGCTTTCTTCGATACCCTCTATGGACATTTTGAAACAATGCTTTTCGATGGTGAGATCTATCGAAGATGAGTTCAAGCAAGAAATTGCAAATGGAGAAGTGAGCAGTGCTCTTGCTGCTGTGAAAAAGTTGAAAGAGAATTTGAGATTAGAGAAGGTTAAAAATGAGAACATACTTGCTGCTAATTCTTGGGATAAGCTGATGGCTCAAAACAAAGAACTGATGGAACAACTCGAATGTCTGCAACTGGCGAACGAGAAGCAAATTAGAGAAAACTGGAAAGTATTCGAAGAAGAGAAAAATGAGTTGGAAAAGAAAATTGATTCCACCAAGAGTATTCTCAAGAAAGTTCGTCGGGAGCGAGATTCATCGTCGAAAAAGTGGCAACGGAAGTTGAACGAGAGCAATTCCAAAAGTTTGATTCTGCAAGAAAAAACGAAGGAGCTGGAAGAAAAACTGAATGGAACGATGGATTCTTCGCTCGCCGATGAAAGCTTCCGCACGGTCTCGGACAAATCAGATTCTTCTTACTATGAAACTCTACGAAGCACAATCCACCTACTAGAAACATCTGTTGAAAAGTACGTGCAAAAAATTGAACTTCTGGAAGATACCTTGAAGCAGAAAGAAGTCGAACTCAACGAATACCAGAAAACGTGAGGCATTCTGTTTCACATACAAACCCCATTGTTTTTTTCAGAAACTCGAGACTGGAATCTCGCGTCACGGAATTGCAAAGGTCTACAGAAATACTGCAAAAACGTTACGATGACGAGATAGTAGCCACAAGTCAACAGCTAGAGTCTACTGAAAATGCCTTGGAGGTGCAGCAAGAATTAAACGCTGAAGTGTCTTCCATGACCGATGAACTGCGGCAAAAGCACGCAGCGGAAGTTGCAAAGCTAACCGAAGAATGTCAAATATTGGAAGAGAATTTGAAGAAGCACATTGACGTTATGGATGAGATGAGAGAAACTCGTATTAATCTTATCGAATCGATGGAGTCTGAAATTGAAACCGCTCAAAATGAGAAACGAAAAGCTATTGAGGAAATGGTACTCAACAAAAATTCGCTAACAAGCATTCAAAATCTAGTTGCGGAATTGCAAAAGGAAATGAACCAAGTTCGTGAATGGCACGCAATCAAAATGGGCGAGGTGGAACTGGCAGACGAGCAGATAAGAAATTTAGAGGTTACGAATGAATCACTTGAATCAAAGCTCAAAGAAGTTCAAATGAAACTTCAAACGACTCAACTTCAAACTACCAAAGCAGTCTCCGAGTGTACATTGACCATGGAAGAAGTGGATGCGTTAAAATCGGAGGTGCAAAAGTTGAGAGCGGTCGAGAAAAAGCTATTGAGCAACATTTCTCAGTTGGTTTCAAATAATGAAAGTTGCCGCGAGACATGCACCAATAAACTGGAAGAGGTGATGAAACTGCTCGACGATGAAAAGCGTATCGCACAAAATCTCCGAATCCGGATCAATGAGCTGGAAAATGAGATAGAAAAAATGACTTCGACTCAGAAAGAGAACGAGGAAGCGATTATCTCGTTGGCCGTGGAGAATGAGCGAAAAGATAAGGAGTACGAAATGAAGTTGATGTTAGAGAAAGAGCAACACGAGAAGCTCTGTAAAGAAATGGAAGCTGAATATCAAAATGTGGAAAAGGCGGATTTGGAAAAACTTCTTGATGAAAATGAGCTGAAATTAAAAGAGTATAATGCTGCTTCAAAAAGTACGCTCGACAAGTTGAAAGAAGTGGAAAGTGAACTTTTTGAACTGAAGAAGCATCACGAATCAACTTCTACCATCGGAGAGGAGTTGGAAAAACTTAAAAAACAGAATGCCGAGAAAAATGTCATTGTCGAAGTGCATATTCAAAGAAATTTTGTTCTCGAGAAGGAGCTCGCTTCTATGAAAAAACAGTTGATCGAAGCTCAGTCTCCAAGAAAAGACAAGTGAGTGAATAACTGATTCTTTCGGAAAAAAAACGTCACAGAGTACTTCAATTGGAAAATCGTCTGGAGGTTTTTCAAACTTCGGCCAAAGCTCAGTCTAAGCGTTACGAGGAGGATCTCAATCAAGCCAGGGCGGATTTCAAAACTGCTCTTGCTGAAAAAGAACGGCTCGTCCAACAGTATGTTTATATAATTGCTTTCTTCTAATGCTTCTGTATTTCAGAGTTAACGCTCTTAATGCTGCGCATGCAGAAGAGTTGACGGCAGCCAAACAAGCAATGAGTCAGGAACTCACTAAGACCATCGAACATGAGGAAACAGTGTTTACTTTGCAAAAACAGTACGTTATTATGAAATTCTCCATTCAAAATTTTCCTCCGCAGGATTCTTGTACTCCAGCAACATTCCGAGGAACTAGACTCTGAAAATAAGCTTGAACGAACTGGCCTCATCAATGAATTAATCGCCACGAAGCAGAAATGTGAAGATTTCGAACAGTTAGCGACGGAGCACCGCGCCGATCTCATTAAGATAAACTTGCTGGAAAGTCATCAGGCCGCATCGAAAATTCTGATCGAAGATCTGCAGAATGCTGTTCACAACAGCCTGCTGACTGCTGAGAGTCCAGATCACATTGTAACTTTCAAAGCCTAACATCCAAGAAATTTCTCATTTTCAGGACACAATGTTCCCATCCTTGGACCCGGCTTTCCGCCAGTTCCTTCGTCTCCTCGCCAAAAATCGCAACCTTGCGTACGGTATGGTAGGTTTCGCGGCATATGCCTTCCTCATCCATCTTTATATATTTTTGTAATTGTTTCATATGAAGTGCTGTGCACGTTTTGTTCATTTTCACCAAACTCCTCACCTTATCTTGTATGTACCTCGTTTTGTTCCATAACATTATAACTTGCCCCCATTCCTATACACGTTCCTGTAAATTTTGTAATAGTCAGTTATATTTTTTACAATCTACCTGATATATATTCATGTAAATTACCCCTGATGCATGCATGCTATCCCCCAGATATTCTAGTTTTCAGCACCCACACCATGAATTTGCTGTTATTATCCTATAAATTCAATAAATCATGGTTTGCCCAGATGCTCCTCGAACAATATTATTTTTTCATCTGAACGTCTCAAACTAAGTGACACGGTGAGGTATACGAAATATGGACTGTACAATACGAAAGAAGAGGACTAGACAAAACGTGGAGATCGTAATTAAAAGGAATTTAAAAGAATTGGGATCCCGTTCACTGTAAAAGGTAGGAGAGAGAGAAGTATGGATTAATGGGAAGAAGAAGAGAGAAAGATGAAAACGACTATCGATAAAGAGGGAATGCACGGGCGGCCGATAGATTATTCGAGGTTCCAGCGGTTCCGAAGGCCGAATAGTTCATGGACGGATTGAAAATAGTGCTTCCGTTCTGAAAAAAAACACAGCTGGCGGGGTGAAATGGTATGATTGGGGCACTCACATTGAATCCAGCGGCAATGTTCAGAGATCGATAATTGGCACTTGTCCACGAGGAGAAGTCGGGGGCGATCCTGCCCATTGCGTGCGAATTAAAGTAGTCCTGTGGGTGAGTGGCAGTCGGTGGCTGCAGTGCTTGGGCTATCCCTGTAATTCTCTTTCTCTGCGCCTCTTCCCTCTCTCTCTCTCACCTTGAAAATCGAATTTGTACGCGTATCTCTTTCCATGAACCTTCGCCATTATGTTCTTATCGTAATAGTAACGGAGAGCCCTCGACATCTTGTCGTAGTTCATGTTGGGCTTCGACTTGCGTTCTCCCCACTTGCGGGCCACTTCGTCCGGATCGACCAGTTTGAATTCGCCGTTCGTTCCCTCCCAGGTGATCACCTCCGAGTAGCGTTTGTCGGAGAGCAACTCCAGCAGAAACTGCCACAGTTGCGTCTGTCCCGAGCCCGAATGAGCCAAGTTCTTGCTCGTCGGGCCGAGGATTTGGTAGGGATCTGCAAGTTGGAAGGGGTTCTTCTTGAGCATGTTTTGATTGGTGCTCCGCGGAGCAATTGAATTATGGCGAAACGCGCGAAGATGTGCGGAACCGGTGATGCAAGCAATGATCATTAAGACACATCTGGACTGATCGAATTAGGGCGAGAACACATGCTGCTTCACACAGGTGGAGTTGACAAATTGCTCAGCAGACTAATTGGGGGAGCACGAGGCTGAATGGAAGGGAATGCAGGTGCTCCGCGAGCAGGTGCACTGAGGCGGCTACTGTAGACAGAGTTCTACAGTATGCCGGATTCAAAGAACGGTGCCACCTGACAGGAAGCTGTGTTCCGAACACATGCACATCTTGTTTTAATTGGCTCATTGCTCTCTTATGTGACACACATCTTGACCCCTTCAACCGCTTCTCAATTGTGTTCTTCTTCTTCTTCTTGTTCGGAGGCAAATCAAAGACGTCGCGTGAATCGCATTGATTATTCACGAGGAGGCGCTGTGCTCTTCTTGCGGAGCCAATTAAGCGGCGCTTGATATAATGTACTCGGCGCACGAAATGACAAGAAACAAGTCCCCTCCTCTTGTTTCGGAGCACAAACACGCCCCACGACAGAAGGCGGATGATTCCCCTCTGAAATCGGATCCTCCCCGCTTCCTTAGAAGCCGATGAAGCCAAAGTGGCCCGACGACACGCGTTTTGTTTGCGGATTAGAATCGATATCTTTGTTCGTGTGCCCCTACAGTCTCTTCCGCGAATACATCTGTCTCTTCTTCTGCCGCGTCCGGTTACATCACCCTCAACCGAGAGCCGAAGGTTTTCGCGCGCGCGCAAAACAACGGTAATTGTGCAATTATGGCGGCATCGGTCAGAAGCGGCGAAAGGTGTGCGAACGGAAGTCAAGAAGGGAATTGGATATGAGCAGGAAGAGCTCAATCCGACGGCCGTAATGGATATACGAATACCTGGGTGACAGGAAATTGCCTACTTTCGAGAGCCGATGACGTTGAAGGGACGATGCGTGACGTCGTCTACGGTGAATCAGAATCCAACGTCATCATCCCGGTGCCTCCAAAGAGAGAGAGAGAACGGCAACTGAAGCACTTCTCGAGAGATGTGCTCATCCTCCATTGTTTACAGTCTCTCTCTCTCCCCGCGCAGCTCTCTTTCTTCCGGCTCTTTCGCGGTCCTCAGCACTTCTTTTCACACCTCGCCGCCGACGCGCGAATATGTTACATAACATAATTGGTCTCTAATAATCTCTTTCTCTCGGTAGCTGCCAGCCTCCCTCCTCCCCCTCGCCGAGAAGAGCTGTCTGTCGGCAATCGCAGATAATGGGGCGGGTTTGGGGCATGCACACAACACGCGACGCAATTAAAGTATCGCTCGCTTCGTCGTCGGCGTGCCGAAGCACAGAGAGTGGAGTTTTTGATGGATGAATGAGTCTTGAAGAAGAAGAAGAAGACGTGAAAGAGAGAGAGGACTACGGTAGTTGGGGGAGGAGAACAAACAGAAGAAGACGAAGAAGCAGACGGGTTTGTTAGGGCCGCATTCATGCCCTGATTGTTTTGCTCGCCAAATGATACAGTAGGCAGTGAGCAGAAGAAGAAGCAACGGGAGAGCCAAAACAGGAAATTGGGCAGTCCGTCCGGAAGTGTGCCAACCCAACCGATCATTGCGTGTGATCTCCCCCTCACCCACATATCACCAGCAACGTACCTGGACTGGCGAACGATGTCGAGTTGCTCAGTTTGAGAGCGCCCGTGTAGTAGGAGCTGAGCGTGTTGAATGCGTGGATCTGATCGTCGCTCTTCGATGTCGGAGCGAAGGCGTTCATCGAGATGTTGAACACGTCTGAATAGGAGCCTCTTGTCGAGCACCAATCCGTCACCGCTTACCACTTTTGGCAGCTCCGCCGCTTGAGCTCGATCCGTTGCTTCCGGCGGTGGCGGCTCCATTTCCAGAGCTATTAGAGCCCTCGGTATAGAATTGACGGCGGTTCTAGAAAGGAAGTGCATTAGGAGCCGGGAGGTCTATAATTACTCTCTCTCTCGAGACGACCGTACCTGATCTTTAGAGCTCGGAGTAGCCGATTCGGCGGACGAGGTGGCTGTGGTGGAGAGATTCATGCCGGTGAAGTGATCTGAACGAAACGAATGACTAGGAAGGAAGGTTGAAGGAGGAAAAACGACGACGACGACGTCTGCGAAATAAGAAGAAGAAGAAGAAGTGAGGGAATGAAAAGACGTCGTCGTCGTCGTCTTCGAATCATCGGCGGAATCAGCAGGAAATTTGGTTACCCATCGGGAAGAGCACAACAGAAGGAGAAGGAGGAGGGGGGCCCCGACGATGAAATTTACGGAGAGGTGCTCAAGAAGACGTCGAGGAATTCAAATGTGAAGAAAGAAGAGGGAAAAGAAGACAACCGTTTTTGTGCCGTCGAAAAGGAATTCGAGTTTGAATTCGGGAAGGGGAAGGGGAAACGCAGGTTTCCCCCCATCCACTGCCTTCCTAGGTGTTCGGAGGAGGATTCAGAAGAGGAAGGATTCAGAAGAAGATGGAGGATTCAGAAGAAGAAGGAGGATTCAGAAGAAGGAAGGATTCAGAAGAAGATGGAGGATTCAGAAGAAGAAGGAGGATTCAGAAGAAGGAAGGATTCAGAAGAAGATGGAGGATTCAGAAGAAGAAGGAGGATTCAGAAGAAGGAAGGATTCAGAAGAAAAAGGATTCAGAAGAGGGATTGTGTTCAGGGCTTACCGTTCTCGTTCTTTTGCTGCATATCGTAGAACATTCGATTCGGAGACAGATCGTTTTGCATGCCATTCTGGAATTATGATATTTAGAGGAGGAGGAGTGGGGGGAAGAGGGGGAGAAGGTTCGACTTACGAAAAATGAGAAATTGTGAAATGAGGATGCTTGCGGAAGAGCAGTATTGGATTGCTGCTGCTGTTGCTGCTGCTGCTCCTGTTTGACGGGCGCTTGAATCGAGGAATACTTGATCACATCCTCATCCGTCGCCGATCTTCCGCCGCCGACGACGACGAGATCCGCCGAAGCGACGGTTGGTGGCAGCGTGGCTGACGAGACGACTTGCATTCGCATCCGCTTCCTTTTCCTGTATCTGATTCGTCGCGCTTCCCGTCCTCGCCGGCCGCCGCGGGGGCTCACCGTGGCAGGGGCGGAGTCGTGCGCCGACGAGCCCAAGGGGCGGGACTCGCGGCGGCTCATTGGTGGAGGAGGAGTGGTGGTATGGGGCGTCCAGTAGCGGAAGAGACACGTGATCTGAAATTGGTGTGTTTACTTTCACTTTGGGAATGAAGAAGAAGATGACGGTGGGAGGAGCGGAGTCGGCGCAGACGGAAAGAGGTTCCAGGAGAGAAAATATGAAGGAACAGGGGAAACGGATGAGGAGGAGAGACTGAAAAAACAATAACAGATGGGGCGGTTTCCGGTGGAGAAAACAAGAAATTAATTGGGAACTATCACGAGGAGTGTGCTCATCGCAATGAGCACAGTGGGAGATCTTTTGAGATCTTTCGAGAGCAGTGATGGAACAGTTTGACAGATCCGACTGAAGTTTCGTTTCCATGCGACGATTCCAGAATGACGTATTCGGAGAGAATGTTTCCGTTCGATCAGTGAGTTAAACATGCGATTGTTGTTGGGAAACATCCGGAACACTTTGCAACTATAGATGTGAAGACCGTTATTATATTTTTCTCCAACAATGGCAGTGTGGAAGAGCTAGGAGGTTTCTAGGCCCCGCGGGTTACTGTAAAAACATTTCAAAATTTCAACTGGCCGGGAAAAATCGATTTCGTCCGATTTTCCAGAAATTTTTTGTGCGAAAATTTTTTTATTGCTTCTATTGATTTTTCGTTCAAAAATCAGCACGAAAAAAATATCAGAAACCCTATTTTCAGAGCAAGGGTTACGGTAACAAAACATTGAGCTGTGTCGCTCGCTTCGAGACCGGCGTCTCGCCCACTCGCGATTTTCTTCGTCCTCACTGCCACTTTGCGAGAAAACGATAATAGTTTAGTTTCTAAAAAGAAAACTCGTTTCCGGAAGTAAAAGGTTCTTGTCAAGAGGCTGTGTTGCGAAGCAGTTGCGTTGTGTCCGCTTGTCGAGCTCTCACTTCTACTCATCCGTATTCAGCGTTCGGTTTCTTCTCTTCTGAAGCATTCCACCAACAAAACGCCTTCAATCGACAGTCATTTCTTGCCATTTCCCATTTCATATTTCTTCGCTAATTCCCCGTTTCCGCTTCATCAATTAGGCCTTTCTCACAGTCAATTCGCCTCGAATTTCTCAGCCACACCTGTCGGATTTGCCAACCCTACCGTTCACCCAAAACAATCGCCGGACGCACATGTTCTCGAGGTGCGACGACGACGGTGTGCACCGAAATCTGGCGCGCCAGGCACATGCCTCACGAGGACAATTACGCGATCCTCCGGCTGTCGCGTCGTGTGTGTTTTGTTGTCAATTGTCTTATACAAAATAGGCCAATTAGACGAAGAAGGGGGGAACGAGGAGAAGCTCGAAATGTGTTCGAGGGGCAGCTGCACGACGTGGAAAAATGACGAGCGGAAATGGTCTGACAAGAGATTTATGCGATTAGTTTGTGTTACTCTCGAGAGACGGAATAGGGGTGGAATGAGGTGAACGAGGGAGCCAGCGGTTCGCAAATGAATTCGTCTGATGAAATGAAGGGAAACCTAGAAGAGGAATGTCGACCGGAAGCAGGAGGATGAATGAGAAGAGGAAGGAAACGTGCTGGGTGCTGTTGGAGGCAGCTGCTGGAATGTTCGAAGGGGCCAACTGCTTCCAGAATCACCTCACGATTCACATCAGACAGCTGATGGAAATCCGATTTCAGAGCATTCTCTTAGCGCTCGTTCGAAACTGAACACATTCAAACCCCGAGTCAGATCAACTGAAAATGAGGACAATGACAAGATTTCCCTTGAATTCATAATGATCGTGGGTAGCTAACGTCGCATCACCGGTTAGCTCTATGACCGTTAGCATTTGTGGATTGATTCAAAACGTGACGTGCGTCGTCCGGCCACTATTCAGGACCTCAATGCGAAATTTGAGACCGATCGGTCTAGAACGGACTGAGAAAAGGCAGCTAACGGACACACTGAAGTTTTTTTTCATTTAGACAAGATGATTTTAAGAAAGTGGATTCCTATTTCCGTTGGTGTTTACACGGATTGGTTCGATGTCGCCGCTATCCTACTATCCTATGTTACACGTGTCTCCACATCAGTGTCCAAATACAGTCCACTCAACCGGCCAGAAAGGTGTGAAAACGTCTGCAAACAGGCGTCGATCGGCGCCGTTTTGGCGCGTTTCCGTCGGTCCCAGTGGGGCTTCCGTCGGCTCTTCTTCTCCGTCTCCCCACCGGATGTGTGAACAGTATCCTCCCCCGGAGATGTTCACAAATATCCGGTAAACCTGTGAAATGCGTTCTTTGAGTGATGTGGCGTAACCGCTCTACACACACATCTCGAAAAAAGAGCTTAGCGGGGGGGAGGAAAGCGGGCTCTTCTTGCATGTTCCTCCAAAGGACGGGGGGCCACCAACTGACACAATGGACAAGTGGCATAAGGAAGCGGTTAATGAGGTCGTACACCACCACTGGACACACACACACACAAGCGGTCATAAATAGTGGTTAGAGAATCTTACCGCACTCGAGCCGACACGAGGAGAAGCCGCCTTGAAAAGCATCCCGCTAATGTATGAGCTGGTGACAGACGGTGGCGGAGAGAGTGTGCGAGACGCGGAGACGCAGACAGTCAACTACCAGTTGAACAGATTGGCCGCCTACTCTTTGGAGTTTCTGTTTCGGCTCTTTTCGGGCTCATTGACATAATTGAAAGGTCGGGAAGTCGATGAGAGAGGCTGGATTCGATGGATGGATGGATTGGGGTGGAGGAGGCGATGATGATGAATCAGGAGGAGGGGGATGGAACGGAACTTGAATTTAATTAGCTGGAAATTGGAGAAAGTGGGTGAGAGGAGGAGGAATGAAGAGGAAGCGAAGGAAGAGAGAGAGAAGGCTGTTCGCATGTTTTGTCGGATTCGAGTACCTCGATCGCCGTGTCTTTCTGACTCTTCCCATTCGTTTTCTTCAATTCTCTCTCTTCGTTTTCAGCTCTCCTGCTCTGCCCTCGATCACATAGTTTCTCTTCAATGCTTCTTTTCCCTGAAACCGTTCTCACTCTGTTCATGACGCCATCTACCGTTTGTTTTTTGACAAGGATCCATAATTGCAAACGTTTGAGAGGGTATCAATTGGTCACAACTAGTTGTCTTCAGCAGTTCATCAGGCTTCACATCAAGAGTTCTTCAATTTCAATTGAATAATCTGAAAACAAACTTTGTCAAAATAATCAACTGAAGTGGACCTAACAACCGGGCAGCCATGTTCCATAAGAAATGTGAAACTGAGACCTCTAAATAGAGTGTCAACCGAAACTATATCCGTTCTGCGTTTTATGGTTTCGAACGGAAAGCTCACTGATACAAAAGTTGTACCTGAATCCATTCCGATCAAAAACTCATCTGACAAGAGAGAAGTGTTGTTGCAGTCCAATTCAACTCTTCTTAATATTTCAGCGGCGTACAGAGGCCGACGTTCTAAGTGAACTCACAAAGTTCTGGCTCCGTTTTGCCGTATTCACGGAGATCTACAAGATCTCGAACGACATTGAAAACGGCAAAGAAGTCGGTTTTGTAGAGAGTCATATCGCCAGAACGTGGCAGCAGTGGGAGCCAGAACTCTGTCAGTTCGTTCAGGATGTTGTTCCTGGTTAGCACTTGTCAATTTGAAATCAACTGCCAAAAACAGTTCCCTTGTCCACCCTCTGCCCTCTGCCCTCTATCATCACTCGATCTCTCTTTGCATGTTGTCGCCTAACGCTTTCAGCGAACTCTGAATCATTCCCTCACTTCTGCTTCCTTGCCTCCTACTCCTCCTCCTCCTCGTTCCCATCTCACTTTCCCTCTCCTCCCCATTCCAAAAGTCTCTCCAAACAGTAAACGCTATCAGAAGGCGACATCACTACGTCACACTCAGTGACCGTCCAAAGTGGATGCAACTTTTTACACACTTTTCCGTTAGGCCGATCTAATCTGTCGTGCAGGCGTATAAACAGAGGCAAAAGTATAAATGTAAGAGTATGAATGGCCATAACTAGACACCGCCCGGGTTACGACGGTGTTCAGAAGGGGGCACCCCGTTTCCCCCGCCACCGCTTCTTCTCCTTCTGTTTCTTCCTTCCGCGTTCATCCGAAACTATTATTTTGTCAAGTGTGGCGAGTAGTACATCTAATAGTAATTGTGCGTGCTACATTCACACAGTCACCGTCATTATATGCGAATCGAGAAGTGAGTGGGAGGAAGGGAAAGAAGGCGAATTACGATGCGAGACGAGAGAAGACACGGATCCTTCGCTCGTTGCATCCTTATCTTTTTATCACTTCTTGATCCTGATTCCACACTTTCTCGTTTTTTACTGCTGACTTTCTGGGTTGACTGAGGAGATCGCTGCGTTCGTCGCATCCGAGTAGTTCGTCTTCCGTTGCCCCCTCCGAATCTTTGATGTTTCTGTTGCTCTACGAGAGATTTCCCCGATGAGGTTCTAGAGAAGCTGTATACTTCTTTAGAAACAGATCGTTGAAGTTTCACAAGATCAACCAGCGTTCGTAATCCGTAGATCAAAAGTTCCAAGCGTGTGATCCTCGGACCTGCGTGTTGAGTTTGATCCGAAAGAACGGACACATATTCCGTGACCACTGCAGTTCACTCCGTTTCGTTGCTGTTGTGCTCTGCCACGTCATCATCCGATTCCTCCCCGGTCCCTCTCGATCTCCCTAGGATTCCATCCACTATTCCGAAGATCTTCTCCCGTTTCTCACCACATTACCGCCTAGAATCTTCAAAGGTCAGTCACAAATCACGAGACGTTCATCCATCTGACCGTAATCCGCTTTCTCCTCGACTCGCCTCCCATCGCAACAACATAATATCCCGACAGTTCGTTTCTATCGCCCCCTTCTTTTTCCACTTGCCATCTATATCCCCCCACTTCTCACTTCCCTCACCACATTCTCGTTTCAACTTTTTCGCGTGTCCGAAACTCGCCCAGCCCCACCCAAACATACATGGATGGCGCCGCGAGATGGCGAAGATTTCGGCCATTGTCTCGGCTAATAAATTACGCGATAAAATACCTGCCCCCCCCCCTGCCCCCTCCGCCGTCTTCCACGGCTTCTTCTTCTTCGGATTCTCCCCCTTTTGAGGGTGACGAAACGGCGCGTATCTCGCAAATCCACGGAAAAATGTGTCCGTCAAGTGTTGCCAACCGAAGATCGCGCTTTTACTTTTCCTCTCTTCTTCCAGCCGTCCATTCGTCTTCTTTTTGTTCCTGTTTCACTCTGAAAACCGAACACGCGTTGTAGATAATCGCATTCTGGCCTTTGAAAAAAATTGCTTGCTGAATGGCATTCGCCTCGAGGAGAACAGGTACAAAAGCCCGAGGGCAAACGGTTGTTCTCCCACTTTTGGATCGTTCGGAACTTTTCCGTTTCAGTCATTTTATATTTTATTAACCACCGGAGACATCCATCATCCACGTTTCCAGGTAGTTTCACCTCGAACAGCTTCGATAGCTTCACGGGTGACGTCAGTTTCTCACCCATCACTTCAGCATCTCCTCCAGGTCCTCTACAGCTGCTCCACTTTTCAGTTTCTTCCCCCACTCTCTGTTATTCTGATCTACCGCCATTTGCCACGTCACAGTCAAACGCATCAATCTCATTTACGTAACTAGCATGTCGAAACCGAAAACTTTCCTCCCCCTCCCGCCCGCGGCTTCTTCTTCTTTTCACGTCGCAACCAGATCCACGTCTACCTTCCCAGACGGTGGTGGCAAACTTCGATTAGTTTCGAATGTTTGTACAGCGGTTGGAAAAAAGGAAGCGGTCGGGAAGGAAAACATGATGCAAATGACCTTCGGCAGAGAAAAATGAACGGGAAAGCGGCAGATAACTTGTAGATCTTTGAGGACGATTTGTACATTTCGACTGCCATCTTCCCTCTTCCTCTCCTCACTTATTGCACCGCGTTTCCGCCGAACCGCTTAGTTTGGGAAAAGCAGCAGGAGGCTTGTCAAAATGCAAATCACACAGTTAGTCGCCGTCCCATTGACAAGATCCCGTTTGTGTTCAGCCGACAGCAGTAGTGACCCTCGGAATGCGGTTGACGCTTCTTCTTCTTCTTCTTCTCGCGAGTTGCGGTGTTGGCAGCATCGGAACGGGAACAGTGAGACGAGAAGTTCGGGATGTTATCAGTGATAAGGAAACTGGAGACTCGATCACAGTGAAGTGGTAGCATGATAGGATTGGGAAGAACCAAGAGACCGGCTGTGAGGGCAGGTACACCACTTACTTTTTCTTCGGCGAGGAACCGATCCTCTCATTTCCAAGCTCGAACGGACTCTCTCGTCCATTCAGCCGCAGTCTCTTATTCTTCTTTTCCTCAACTCGTGATCCTCCCGTTTCCCTGTCCAGGATCTGTCATTGCATAACAATAATTCATCGTGTGTTTCCGTAATCACTGCCCAATCACCATCCCTCCATCGTTTTCTCTCTTTATCAAATCCTAGAAAAATATCGCCTCGCCGCTCTTCTAAGCCTTCGGAACCGGTCCGCCACTCTCTATCGTCGTCAACGGACTCGCTTTTTGCGGTGCTGACACTTCTCTTTTTCAATTATCATTTTGTCGTATATTGATAGACCAGCGGATGAATTATGAAGAGAAAAACTTCCGGGAGGTATAAACGACTCGTTCTCCGTGTACTTTGGATGGTTTGTTCTGGAACACGAAGGAGAGCTCCTCTTCTGCTTATTCAGAAGGGGAAAGACGATCAGAAACCAGACGACGTCTCTTCGGAATAGTGTAACTTCCTGCATTGAGTCAGTTGGCAGGGGGTGACTAACGGGCCGCAAACCAATTCGTTTTCCCCACTGAAATTAACTGTTCTTCACTTTTCTCTCCCAATTATTAGTTACTCTCTCTCTCGAGATTGAAATTCCTTCGCCCCTCCTGTTTCCTTGCTTCTCCCCCCTCCCCACTCGACTCCTCCCCTCCTATCGTGCCGCCGAATCTTGCCTCCCTGCCACACCGCCGCCCCCTCCTCCGCTCCCCTATCAAGTCCTTCTCACTCACCGTCGTCGTCCTTTTTTGCAAATCATCACGGAAGTTGGGCACTGACCGGGAGACAAGCCTTGATCGCCCCCTCCTCAATCAATCCAGTTCCGGCTTCCTATCACTCAGTGATATACACACACTCCCCCCACTCTCAGCCAATTTTCGATCGCTCTCTCCCAGTTGTACTATGCGTTGCCATCGCGAAGCCATCATCCGATCCTCTCCTTTTTTTCGATCCTCCGATGCGTCGTCAAACATGAATACCGTTCCTCTAATGTGATAACCTATAGTGACCACCACCACTACTCCCGCCAGAACTTGTCCTCATCCTCCCCCACTTCTCTTTCTCTCTCTCTTCCAACGGATATTAGTCCATTCGATTCATCATTCCATTTGATTTCAGCAGAATGAAGAGGTTGCTCTTACTGGCCTTTGTGCTAGGCGTCGCCGCTGCTCAAGACGAGCCAAAGTGAGGAACACTCATTGATAGATCCCCAACTGATCCATTACAGAACCGTTGTCGAACGAGCCATCTCGGAGCCTGGCCAGGACGGAGAAAAGTTCAAGATCTGTAAGTCTGCCCCTTCCGTCAGTATGTTCCAAGCGCACGCTCGATTAGATTCGGCCGCTATTATGCAAATGTTCGTGGTCATTCATAGTCCGTTCGCTCACTTCTTCACTTTCTCCCCCCGAGACGGGCGTCTTTTGAATGCCTTCGGTTCTTTTGTTTGAGTTTCGATGGATGAGTGACCACCACCGGCGGAGAGAGAACGTGTTGAATCGAATGTACTTGGATGACGTGTTTCAG
Source organism: Caenorhabditis macrosperma (assembly GCA_963932285.1). NCBI lineage: Eukaryota > Metazoa > Nematoda > Chromadorea > Rhabditida > Rhabditidae > Caenorhabditis > Caenorhabditis macrosperma. Next base: position 8,453,751 of record OZ010621.1, on the reverse strand, counting down.
ACGTCGGAACGATCGATGGAGTGCGTCGCGAGTTGTTCAACGAGGTGGACGGAGGACAGATCGAAGTTGCTCGTGAGTAATCGACATGTGGGAGTACTGAAGACGATTGCTTTCAGCCGACAACTCGCCGAATCCACAGGATCCATTCGGAGCCTACGATGACAACAATGTAGTCTCTGCTGACAATGAGAAGCTGTTGTTCGTCCCGAAGCCATACAGACCGGGAGGCGACAAGAAGGAGACCAAGAAGACGACCAAGGCCCCGACCACCACCTTCAGAACCACCAGGTAACGGAGTAATCGAAGATCTTAGGGTCATCTCGTCAGTTTCCAGACCCCCACCACCAGCCACCACCATCAGAACCATCCCATTCGTTCAAACGACCCCAGCCACCCTGGCCACTCTCCCTCCAGCACCAATGTAAGCTCTCTCTCTGTCCGATTATTGTCTTCAATCCCTCCGTTTTCAGCACCCGCGCCCCAATCCAGCCATTTGTCCCACAAACCGTGGCCACAATCGCTCCATCCTTCGTCCGTCCACAGCCACCACCACCACCAACTGCTCCACCACGTGTCCTCCAACCACAGCAGCCACAGCCAATCCGACCAATTCAACCATTCCAGCCACAACCATTCCAGCCACAGCCATTCCAACCACAACCACAGCCAATCTTCACTCAGGCTCCATTCACGCAGGCTCCATTCACCCAACCACCAGTCACTCAGCCACCATTCCGACCACAGCCAACCTTCGCCACGTGGGTTTCTTCAGGAGAGCTCCCCTATCGTCAAAGTTCCATTTCAGTCGTCCCCCGCCACCAGCACCAGTCGCCACGACTCCAGCCCCTCGCTTCCCACCACAACAGGGACAGAACCTGCGTTCCGGACAGTGCGCCGCCTCCATCTTCTACATCTCCACGCCCATCAGCGGACCATCCCGTCTCACGTTCACCCATTTCGCCGTCGCCGTCACTGTCGATCAGTGTGCCAGAACTTGCCACGAGTTCAACTGCGCTGTAAGCTCCCTCCGAGCACTGCCTCCGGAACGTGGCTCATTTCCAGATCGCTCACTACAACCCACTCAACGGACACTGCGAATTCAACCCATCCACCGCGTTCGCCATCAGAAACGGTCAGTGCCCTGCTTGGCCATCTCTCCACTATAGAAACAATGTGGTGGCGAACGAGCCAGTGAGAATCTTCTGCGTCACTTGCCAGAGACCAAGAAGACGTCCGGCCGGCAGAAGACCATTCCGTGGACAGGCGCGCAGAGGACAGAGACTCGGAAGAAAGACGTGAGTAGGTCCCTGATAACAAGTTCTTCTGATAAGCATTGAGCATGACTAATGAACACTTTCAATGTTCCAGACCAACCCAAACGAATCCAGTGAGCCCCGTGGAGAGTCAGGCGGTGAGTTATTCACTTGTTTTCCATTTGGATTAGTCTCCCAGACGAGGGCATTTTAAGGAAAACTATCACAGATCAGAAAGACACAAATCTCCCTTTCTGAGTAGACCGTGCTGCTCGGAGAGTTCAAAACGCGTTCTGTTTACAGCCAGAAGTGAAACAACGTCAACTTCGCGCCGCCGCCTCCTCCGAAGGAGTCGAGGTTTCCGAGAGGACCTCGCAGCTGAACCTGCTCAAGCAGCTCGAGGACTTGCAGTTGTGATGATCTCATTTTGATAAGAAGCTAACTTATTAGGTCGTACCCATTCTAATAAAGCCGCCCTCTTTGTTTTTATCCTCTGAGGTACTGTAATCTTTGTTTTTTCCCCCGAGAACGGGAGAAAGGGTTACGGTGTGTGCACGTACAGTACTCTCGCCACCGTACCCCTATCTCTCGGTCTCTGAAACTTTGAAACCCGCCGTGCGCACCCCCACATCCCCTGAAACCCCCCAATCGCTCAAGTGTTCCCCTTTCCCCTCTTACCCTCCCCCTTTATGTGCCCATTTCCCCCCTTCTCCTCCAGGATGAGTTTGTTCCCGAAATAAAGTTCATCCCGAATTGCCCATTTTAATCTCTCCCACCCCCACCTGGATTCTAATCCGAGAACAGAGTGGAAAAGGAAGAAGAGTTCGCTGGAAGCGGATTAGCCAAACTTTGCAACAGCCTGGAGACGCGGCCAAAATTTCTTCTGATTCACTGAGAAAACGGAGAATAGGATTAAGAATAGCCGTTGGTCTCTCCCCTTTTGTCGAGTATCTGAATGGCTTCTCGCTGTATTTCAGCACGGAGATCCCCGATTTGGAGTGATTGGATTAGAGAGAGTTCCTCACGATGCGCGGTTATTAAACGGACAGAAGACGATGATAAGAGTAATTGGATGATTGATGGAACAAGTGCCGAGATGATGAGATAAGAGAAAGTCAATGACACGCGTGTTCTGGTTGAACCGTCTTCGTCTCAACTCTCGGGAATGTCTGTGTCCACGGGTTTACACACTTTTCAGCTTTCCAAAATCCTTTTCTCCGATTCTCGGCTTATTCGAATAGTGTTGGAAATCTTCTTCGAATTCCACGATTTCGTGTCAGAAATGACAAATCCGTCAAAATATAGGGGATGAAAAATCTCGTTGTTCGGAGGTGAGAATCATTCGAAAATTGAGTACTTTTGAGAGTGATTCTTATCACGAAGATTGGAAAAACCAAGAGTATGGAAAGCATCCAGAGAATAGATCCTCCGTCTGCTCGAGATCATCTGAACTTCCCAGAAGGCGGTTTCGAAACATCTTCTTCCATCCACCAACGTCGCTGCCACGTCACAAAGGCCCATTTGCGATTTGTCCAAGGACATCCGTCAATCGTCCATGTTTCCCCCTTCCGCTACTATTCTTCCAAAAAAAACCGCGATCCCCCCAATGTCAAATTGGCGCCTCTCGCGAAGTTTGTCCAACACCCCCATATCATGCGGCGGTCCTTCTCTCCCCCACTATCACCTTTCGAATCTCTCCTTCCCACGGCGACCTTCTGAAGGTGGGGCGCTCAACCGTTTACGAGAGAGAGAGAGAGAGACATCTTCTTGCCTCCCTCCCAACCAACTACTGGCTACGGTCGAATGGTAGAAGAGAGGAGCGGACGGTCCGTCCTTGACTGTCCGGCGAGATCGTATCGGAACGCGAAGAGACGCAGACCGAGTGTCCGACACGACACCCGGCCGGCTTCTCAATTGCAGATCATCGACACACCACCGCGTGGCCCCAGTTTGAATATCCTCTTACTCGCCCCCTTCCCTCCATTTTTCTCCAGCATGCCCTTCGCCTCCCCTCGACTAACCGTTTTATAATTACCTCCTCGGTTACCAAATCTCCTCTTCTCTTCCGTCTCCCACTATCAAATCTAGGCTAATAGTCCTGATAGTGTCCATTATCTGTTATCAATTGATAGTGTCATCTGTCAGATTTCCTTCAATTGTTTCAAATGAAAAATGACTGGGTCCATCTCCTCCCACACTCCGGTTTCAATTCTTCCCCTCCTCCCAGTCTTCTCATAAATCAGACAATCGCCCGTTTTCTGCTGATGGCCTTGCCTTCAAACTATTGCCACCCCGCTTCGTTTTCCACCTCCAATATACCCTTTTCTGCTGTATTTTATCTCCGAAACTTCCCCCAAACTTGCATGAGTCATAATCTCGCTTCCCGGTCTCCCTGGGAACCCGCCGAAAAGACGTTCGTCTCCGGCGACAATTGAAAGTTTGTACGTGTGTTTCGGGAGGAAATTGAGTGAGTGAGTGGGGGAGACGTACGGACGACGGGTCACTTTGTGTGTCCGGTGAAACGAGAAGGGTTTTGATGAGCAAATCGGCGGAGAAATGGTTCTGTAATTGGAAGACATTTCGATTGCATCGTCCGTTTAATAGAGCGGTTCCTGTTCTGAAACAGATCTCTCAGATGAATAGTTTCGAACAACGAATCATCTGTTGACGATTGCAATCTCTTTCTTTCTCACTTCCCTCCTAATTTTCAAATCTGCGAATTCAGGTGATGGTGCGAGAATGGAAGAACACTGACCCGATTTCAGCCAATTACAGCCATTCAAAGTTCCCCTTCGTATCCTAAATACCGGTCGACCTCTCGACATAAAGAGACTTACCTGTGTGTCTGGCCCCTTCCATTCACCCGATTACCCCTAATTTCCACCCGCTCTCTCACCATGGTCACCACTGGGCCACCGCCTTTTGGACACTCTCTCTCACACACCTCTACCGCTTTCTCTCTCCCTCTCCCCCCGCACCCACGGACCACCACTATCCATTATAATTATATTGATTTAGAGTTGTTCCTGACCTTCTCCAAAGTCCAAGTTAAGTGTTTTCCTTTCGACTCATCGTCCCTTCAGAATGCAAAACGAATACAAACATTCGCTTCTCCACCGATCCGAACGCATGCCATAAAAGCGCGATAAGTAGATTTCGACTGTATTTTCTCTGCAGGTGGCCGTCCATCCCTGTTCATCCCTGTCCAACCCATCCCTCTCTCTCTATCCTTTTCCTATCCGTCCGCCCGTCCCGTTTCGTCTTCCAGCTTCCCCACCCCGCTTCCACCTGTCTTCTCCTTTTCCTATTATCGTATTAGTATATACTAATATGCGTTGTCGAAACGACGGATCCGGTCTCCTCCTCCGGAAAAGGTTTCGCGTCCCGACTTTCTACATCTTGTCCAGTCGTTACGAGTACTTTTATTGATACTTTCGTTTAATGCAACTCTCCACTTTTCTTAGAAACTGCTGGTAATTTCAATCTGTTGGGCTTGTTATCTAATGAAAAACTATCCGATCCCTCCATTTCCATCAACAAGATGTCATTTTCAGTAATGGACTTTGACACCGAACCGAAGACGCCTCCATCCATGCCACCGGCTCCGCCAATCCGAACGGCCTCTTCCAACCCGAAAGTGACGTTCAAAGGCGCCCAAACATGGCGAGAATCCGTCGGAATGTTCCTCGCTCTGACCCTCGCAGTCGCTGTAGCGGTGAGTACTTTATCCGTTTCGGTCACGCTGCTGCACCTTGTGATATTGGGAGGGAATCTTTGAAACGGATATGAAACCGAAAGAGTTTTGGAAGAGGGAGAGAGAGTGTGGGAGAGCGAGAGACGGCGGGCCGATTATGTACACTTGAATTGTTATTTTCTGCAAGCGAAACAACTTTTTTCGCGGCTCACCAGGGCTTGGATAACTTGTTACCGGCACACCGGACCGAACTTTTTGACTCATTAGCCACGAGTTTTGGAGCGAAGAGAAGGAAGCGGAACGGAGACTCCGGGAAGAATCTATTCTGATGGGGAGGGATTACTCGGAAAATTTGGATGAGTAACAAGTCACGGGCACACGAGTTTGATGTTTCTCTCGAAGGGATTGCACGGTGGAGCACCGAGAACGTGGGGAAACCAGTGTTTATTCATTCTCAAGGGATTCCGAGAGAAACATCCGAGATTCCCGGAAGAGACACCTCCCAGAAACCGACATTTCGCGGATTGCTCTTTATCAACTTCCTTTGTATGAACACTCGCTTTTCTAATGATATCTTTCACTCTGTAACTTCCGGAGGAGCTAAATAGTCTGAATCCCCAAATAAGTACCATTTCTCTCATTGGGATGCACCTGGAGATTCAAAAAAAAAAGTCCAACACATTATTTTTTAAACAAGAAAGCATTTATTGTCGGTTTTCTTATATACAATCAATGAAAAACAAAACAAATTGCATTTTGTACAACAAATAACTTGAATGAGACTGTGGAATTAGTAGTTCGACTGAGCAGTTACCCGTGCAGCAGTGGACTCTTTTGTACAGAAGGTCCAGCGTTTAGTCGGGATTCGGGGCTAGTAGTAGGCGGAGAGACACCTTCGGAATCCGCGTCGTTTCTCTTCGACCGTCCTCTGGATGACCGACCGGACCGCCTGTGACTGGTGGGTCTCGACGGCAGAGAGGATGTCTTGGTTGATGTGGAACATGTTTCGATTCCAGCAGCAGAAGAATAGGAGTCGAGGTGCTATCTCTCCTCTATCACTCATCTTTTATAGACATCGCTCACTGGCTCATAGGCGCCGCCCCATTTATCCAGCCAACCGAGCTGTGTCACGGGATGCGAGAGATGAAGCTAATTAATCAGCAAGATCGGGGAGCAGGTGGATTAGAAATCCAAGAGAGAGAGAGCAAGTACTGTAGGATTTGGAAACGGGCAGATTTGAAAAATGCCACAAAACGCCCGCTTAGTGAACGTGGGGATAAGCGAACTGAACCGAATCGACAAGCCGTAAAACGGTTTGTGTATCTTTTATTTACGCTTCTCCGAGTACCGAGACTCCCCCGAAGGGCATTCTCAAGTTGTTAGAATACTTGCAAGTCTAGACCTCTCGAACGGCTGGACTCTGTGGAAGACGTCGTAACATCAGGCGAAAGACGCCATTTGCTACTGAACGCCGTGGAAATTAATGCAGTGATGACGACGTCCGAGCACTCAAATCGTACAAAACCTTTGCACTGTGAGCTACAAAAACCGCTTTTATGCGTAGAGCTTGTCGAAAAGTACCTCGAGCTGTTGTCTGCCTTTCTCAGTTCAAGCCACTTTTTTCTGATGTGTTCTGGTTGCGACCACACAGGAAACAAAAGAACGAGAGACTCGTTTTGTGGGCACATGTCTTGTGTTTATCCACCTTCGCTATCAGTTTCTGTACTAGACAGTGGCTCCCGGCCGGAAATTATCATCTGATAGATAGGAGGTAATGAGCAAGAGAGAACGAACACGAGGGATCCAAATAAATAGGTTTATTGAGGTATCGGAAACCCGGAATGAGAGTGAAAATGACAAATATGTGTTCGAGAGAAAGCACCGTGACGGGTAGGAGAAGGCGTTGGGAAAGAGTCAGTGGAGCGAGGTGAAACTCCTTCTGAATCCACGACGTCTGTCTTCCAAACCTCGCTGGATGATCTTCTTCTCTCCGTTGCTCGGCTGCCGGCTCACAGTCGTCTTCTTGATGAGCAGCTCCGGCATGTTGAAGTTGTGAATATCTTGATGAATATGGAACATTGTCTTTTGACCGAAAGACAGAAAGAGAGAGAGAGAGAGTAGTAGTACGAGAATCCATTTCTTTCCTCCTCCCCCTCTTATATAGTAGCTTCGTGGATTTAAGAGATGCTCCGCCTCCGAGCAGAAGAGGGAGGAGACAATGATATCAGAGATTAGGGGACGGGCGGAAGAAATGGCACATATTCACTTTCTGACCTCCCCAACTGTTGGGGGAGTGTGCGATACGAGCGGAGGATTATCCAGTGACTAGGGCAGCTAATAAGGAAACGTGGAAGTGATGTAACGGATCGAACGAACGCAAACTGTTGCAAATCAGAACCGAACGGATCACTTCCACTGACCATGCTGAAGTACAGTACCCCCCAATTCCTTCCGTTTCCGATCATAAAATCAAGTTGACATCAGATTGATTCCATCCGTTTAGATCCAAATCCGACATTTTCTAAAATTGTTTTCCGATGGAGTAGCGAGAGAGTTGTATTGGCAGATAATACATCATTTTGCAAATCCTATTTCCGGAAACGCTTCGAAGTTTCTGTTTTTGGTGTGTGGAAGAAGATCTAAAAGTGGAAGAACAGAAGAGTGATTCGAAATTAGATACCGACTACAAGTACTGGACAGCCATCGGTCCTGGGTTATTTGGACTACGCTTTTGGAGGCTTGCAAGAGATAAGAGGACCCGACAGTTGGATAAAGCACTGTATCCGTTAAATGATGGGCAACCGAACTGTGTCGTGCACTCACTTCTGGATCTTTGTACTGGCGGCGAGTGCAATTATTCATCCTCCTACACTCTTCCAGACGTGTTTTCCGCCGAAAACAAGCTCCTCATTCATTCGGTTCTCTCCTTCGTTTTCTTCAATTTTCTGATTTCATCTCGCATTTTCATTTTTCAATTCTCGACTCTCCCCTATTATCGGATTATCGCCGACTAATCCAATATTTCCCTCCCTTCCCTAGCCAACTGTTTCGGAACCCCCTCAATCCAACAAAATCCAAAGATGACGAGACTCGCGAGGGGCTGATGACGAAGTAGTTAGGCGGGTGGCAAACGTGGGTGAGAGAGGTCGTGAGTGGGGCAGCGTTCTCGGAATTCGAGCCGTTTTTGAGCCTCTGAAATCATTCTTATTTAGATATCCACTGTGATCCTGATCGCGTACGCGTGGAAAGACAAACAAGTTTACGAGCACATCGTCGATTTCCTCGACAAGACGATCCAGATTTCGAAGATTGCCGAACGCCCGTTCCTCGGAATCTACCAATTGACAGAGAAAGAACTCGAGGTTCTTGGAAGCGAGAAAACGGTAAGAAGACCTTCGCGAGTCGTCTGTGTTTTCCTCTGGGCCGCCGCCGGTTCCAGATCAAAACATATCAGGTCGATTCGGGGAATTGTTTTTTGTTTGTGCCATGATAGAGATCGAAGACACGCGTCTTTGGTGTCCCAATTCAAGCATTTTCGTTCAGTACAAAACGCTGCTCCGTTGCTACCTGCTCTCCGAACTCGGCGTCTTCGCATTCATCGCCATCGTCATCATCCTCTACTTCAGCTGTGATGTTTCCAGTGGAACCAAGCACGTCGTCTACTGGGTACCGTCTCCCGATCCCTCCTCCCGCCAACTGCTCCTCCTCTTTCCAGATCGCCCTCGGTTGCGGAGTCATCTACGCAGTCATCCAGGTGCACATCTTCACATTCGCCCTGATGCCCTACTCGGGCATGCTGCCGAATGCCACCGAAAAGTTGCTGAACCACGCGATTCCGCACAACGTGGGAGGCATTCAGCAGATGGAAATGGGTCTCGGGTGCACGTTCGATCTGAATCTGTATGCGGCCAATCGGAGGAAGCTTAATCTCAATGTGAGTTTTATTTCGAGCATTTTCGAACATTCGCGGATTAGTCTGGAAGATTTCGATGATTAATTGGTAATTCACTCGGAATTCATTCACATATTTTTGGTTTTCGGAGACAGCTTTCATGTAGGATTTGAGGTGTGTGGGGTCTATTCTTTTGGGGTGATGAGGGCTCAAATCGGTAGAAGTTGCCCTTGAGAAGATGAAGAGACAGCAACTGAACTACAGAACACGTGCGATCCTCAAATCGAATCTTCGTTCATTCCGATGTACATGCTCATTGCTCTCATGGCCATCCGTCTCGTTCCGATCGTCGTCGGAGTCCTTCTGGCCGTCAAGAAGACACCGCTCAGCGAAGGAGTCGCTCAGCTCGTCGAGAAGCTTCGGAAGAGTGAAAAGAAGAGGTGAGGAGAGAGGGAGAAAACGGCAAGAACTAGACTCTATTTCTGTTTGTAGACTATACGTTAAGAAGCAACAACGAACCACAACCACTTTTGATGGAGACCATGTGAGCAAGAGCACGACGTTCGGAGTCGAGGCAACACCTCCCAGGTAGGCGCACTCTTTGATCTTCTAAAACACACACAAAAACATTGGCGAGCGATCATAAACTAGAGAAATCCTAGATTTGGGAGCCTCTGATGAGATTATCCGCGGATTGATACGTGGCTAATTGGATAAGAGGCCTGGAAGATAAACACGGAAACTCTGTGGCGACCGAAAAGGGGAATGTTTCAGAATCACGTCAACGCCCCTGCCGCCTGTCCCTTCGCCAACTCAACTCGACCACAGCATCAGGTGAGTCGACTGCTCCAAGATCACAGAGTCATCGTTCCACTTTCCAGCTATAACAACGCCGCCTACTTTGCAACTTCGGGTGCGTTCTCTTCGAGATCAAGTGAAATCTCACGAATCGACGCCAGTGAACTATTCAAGTGAGTTCTGAAACTTGTGGTCCCATCGGGGCAACAATGCATTTCCAGGAACCCCATCAACCGACATCCATCAGGCAGTCTACAGTCCGAAGTGTAACATGTTCTCTCTTCTAGGTGCTCATTCCTCACCGTGTTGCCTTTCTTTCTGCATTTCATTCCCCTCCTCCTCACGTCACCAAAACCATTTCCCTCCTCTCTCTCTCTTTCTCTTTCTTTCTCTCTCTCTATCTTCCTCTCTGTCTCTCTCTCGCTCCTCGCATTCACTTCCCCGTTATGTACTGGTATTGTGCACTTAACCTCTCTCTCTCTTATCTCCTTCTCTTCCCCTCTCATCCTCTCATCATCTTCTTACCATCATTCATTCACTTTTCCCATATACACAACAACTAAATATCTGAGAAAATCGCCTGCTATAAATAAAGAAGATCTGCTTGGAAATCGTGAAAAACAAGAAGCCAAGCCTTCCAAAATGCCACGAAACGAGGAGCAGATCATCAACAAACGGGTCTCCCACGGGTCTTTTCAACTCGGAACTGTGCTCCCGCAGGATGCTCCAAAGGCGATTTCAAAGTTTGCAGACAGAGTGTGGCTTCCTGATTGAATTCGTAATCCGGCGTTCGTAAATGTTATGCCGTTATTTAGGGCCGGAACGAATTAGAGAGTGAATGCAACTGACTCTGTCGCTGGAATTCAACCCACTGTTCCATGGACTTTCTCCATTAGGAGCTCTTGGAGTTCCCATGGACTTCTTTCATTCCTTCCTGAAGTTTGACAACCATTCCTAGACCAGACGACGCATCGTTGTTTGAACACTTGGCGCTCATTTCCCTAGAATTGAACTACAAACTCTGCGAAGATTCATCACTCTGTGCTCGAGATCCTGGCAGCTTTGTTGCTTGCCCAGGCGCTCGAAAGCTGTTCCGGGAAGGCCTCAGAACTCCCCACACCCGTCTCGCACCTTAGGCGGCGTTCTTATTTACGTTAAGAATCATCCTTGCCTCCCACCCCCATAAGACATCGGCTTATTCCCTCTCTCTCTCACGGCGGCGTTCGGAACGACGCGTTTGCCGATGCAAAATCACTTCCACTTGTGGCAAGATTCACTGACACATGTGACGTCCGAACAGCGGAAATCCGACGGATTAGGTCAGTTGTGGACGTTCCACTGGACAACTACAGTATCTCACGATGCTATCAGTGCGAATGTCTTCTTCATGTGCAAACTCTGATGCGGTTCCATTGAGATTCGACGACGACGGCATCACGAGGTCCATGATTACACGCTTCAGCGCCGACGCGAAGACTAATTGCACTGGAGTGGTCGAATGAGCTTTATCTTTTGGAAACGAAGGGGGAAAGATGAAAAAGTGAGGAGCGGAAGAAGAGAAAACAACGTGACGCAACGATTTTAATGAGTGGTTGGCAGATGAGAACTATAATCAGCGGAACGAGTTTGATTAGTGGGCTGGAGATTTGAACTGAAGACGTCTATCTATAGAAACGGAGACTTCGGAAAGGCTACAGTAACAACTGCCACATTCTTGAGGGCCATTCGAGGGAATCAAAACTTTCTGGAACAAATGCATATCTCGGATATGACCTTTTGATATCTACAGAACAGTGTCTTCCAAATAGTATCCCACTGTGATTCACGTTTTCCAAGGTCTGAACGATCAGATGAGTTCGGGCTAAGCTGAAACATTGTGGAACAGATATTCATAATTCAATCCACAGTGAACGCTTAGAATCTACCGCATCCCCTACAGTTACACTGCTGAGCAGGATGTCAGGGACTAGGACATTCTACCGCGTCGCTTCTCAAAAGAGAGAATCACTGAAAAGAGAGTCTGTGTCTCTCGAAAGAGCCGATCGTACTAGTCACGGAAGTCTTAATTAGCATCCAGGATCTGCAATCAAGCAGCCTTTCGTATAGAGACTTCGGTCGTGTAAACATCCTGACGCAGTCTCTCATTAGCATCTTTTGACGTGGCAAGCAAGCAAACAACACAATATTTCGTATAGAAATCTATTTATTATCTCGGAAAAGACAGTGGATACAGTGTTCATGGGAAGAAGGGACCCATTGAGAAGCAGCGACCGGTAGTTGAGAAGAGGTTGGACAACGGAACGAGTTGGCATCGGAGAGGGGCTACAGTGGACAATGGGTCAGTCGACGTCTTCTGCATCTTCGAATGAGCGAATCGAAGCGTTGAAGGTCCGCAGAATAGGTGAGGTTCTCTTGGTGGATGTGGAACATGATACGAGGAAGCGTTCGAGGAGACAGTTTTGGAGAGGAGCGGGAACACCCGTGCGACCGCTCCTTATATAGAGAGAGCTCTGCGTGAGACGACACCACGGCGCCGCCCATTTTCACGGTGGCTGGCGGCTTGAAGACGACGATGAGCCATCGGCTTAGGCACAACAACAAGGTAAACAAGTTGGACCCCCCGATTAGTAGAGCACTTTTGTTTCGTGATGGCTGCGGATTATCGGGGGGGGGGGGGTAATTTGAAGGGAATTGTGGCAATCCGAGGACATACATCACTTTTGAGAGTCTAGAAATGATGAGGAGCCACGCTGGAAAGATTAAAAATCCGATTGGTGAAGAGGAAGAGCCAGCATCAAATTAGGGACTCGGTCATCAGTGGACTACGTCAAAACACACGGAACGGAGATTGCTGAGAATCGGATGATGTTTGAGTGACACATTTAGACAAGGTCATCCGAATTCTCGGAAGCTCGTCTCAATTGTCAAAAATAAAATAAAAACTGGCAAGTTTTTAGGGAAATGAGTGATTAGAACTGATAAGAATCGCAGATTTATGACGGGAAATCCGAGTGCACACAACATCATCCGACGATTGCCGATTCCAGGTTCCGAACTTCAGTCCGGATTACTCCGGATCATCCGATCCATCTTCAGCGAAGGCCAACAAAGGACTTTTGGCTACACAATATCACAAAGCATATCCTTCGGAAGAGATCCTCGACTATTGGAATCAAGCATCTCGCATTGACATTTCCTGAAGTTTTCGATCTTTCGAATTCAATTTCCCCCGTTTCTTTTCGTTTTCAGTTTATTCCACTGGGAAAACAGCGACCGTTGATCCACTTTCCGAATAAATTTGCTGCAAAATCGCTCAATCTGTGGCTAAACTATTCGAAACGGCTGGAATCATAAATCTCGACGGAGCGACCGTTGTGCCATGATTCACTGTCAATCCAAATGTCAATCCTCTTTGGGATCGTTTCCGCATGGAACCGACCTGTCCGATGGCTTGCAAAATGAACCTGATCGGTGCTGCCGAGTCATCTCGCAACATTCTCTCGCTCGAGTGCCTCGGACTGTGACACACTTTTGTTTGTGAAATGCTCAGTGTCGCGTGGAATCGCGTGCAAGCTTTATCAGATTATCAGCAATGATTAAGAATGCGAGAGTGAGGTGAGAAGAGAGAAGGTCGGACGCTGGATAGAGAGATCTGGAGAGCGTTTGTGTGGAGAGGGGGATTCTCGGGGGGATGTGAGTAACGATGGGATACTGTAGAAACAGCAAAGTTCAAGAGACTTCCGACTATGACGATGCACTAGAGTTCCGGAAACTCACAAACAATGTCATCGGGAATACGTGTCCTTTGACAGTAATCAGTTCTTAGAAGTCGCCTTCTCGTCACCGACACTAAACAAACACATCTGTTCCTCTTGTTACATCATCAGGGTATATGTCTATAAACATGGAGAGAGGGAGGTAATTAGACGCAGAGAGAGAGAGCGGAAGCAGCGATATCAGGTTAGATTTCAAAGTTCAGAAGACGTCGGAGTTAAGCGGCTTGGAAGAAGTGGCGACGAGCCTCATCCGTCGATTGGACGCTGAAAATCGCGGAATTAGTCTCTCGCAGGTCACACACACACAAACCACATCACAAATACTCACGCTTTGTCCGAGAATTTAGAACATTAAAGATGATGATGGAAAGATGGAAAATGAGTTTATTCGAAACAAAGACAAATGTGCACCTAATGCTCTTCCTCCACGAGCGGCTGGAGGAGCCACGAGGGCTGACCCGACTGGATCGACTGGAAGTCAAGGAATCGCCCGGAACTGCCGTAAACGCTGCTGCGTCCCGATGTGGCGTCCCATTCACTTCGTGCCGTGTAGTAGGAACACGTGTCGAACATCGAGTCTGGACGCCACCGACCCGAACTGAAAACTGGGAGCAACGACTAGGGGAACATGGCTGAGCGAGTGTCTCGGAGGGAAGATCGGACCGAATCGTAATGATCCCACCCAATCACTCTTCCAGAAACATCTCAATTCACTTTCCAAACCAAACAGAATATCGATGTTGTTGTTGTTGTGGGGATGTGAAGCGACGGAAGCGAGTTGGGAGTTCACAATGGACACGTTTAGATGATTTTATTATTTGAGTATTTTGGGGGTACAAAGAAGATTTGTGAATTCGGTGAAGAAACGGCAATGATTGGAACTGGGAGAGAGGCTATAGATGATTTATTTCAATGAAATGCGGTCGGACCTGGTCGTGGGGCACATCCGGTACTTTGCTCTTTTTTCTACAATCAAAATTGCATTTGCATTTGAAAACGAACACCATTGAAAGGGTGGAGGATAGGGTAAAAGGAAAGAAAGGAAGTAGGGGATCCCGGGGAACCAACAAACGAAAGATATAAAATGAAAAACTCATGCAGTTGTGTTGAGAGCTCTTTTAGTAGTGGTCCATGTAGCGGTCGTCTCTAGAAGTGGGCCCCGACGAAGTCCACAGGCTGCAATCACAAAACAACACAACATAGAAAGCGCACTGATTCTTTTTGGAATGAAGAGGAGAGAATTGAAGAATTGATATGTACACAGAAAACAATGAGAAAGAAGTGCGTGATTGGGATGCGGCCATGCTTTGCAACAAAAGTTCTGAGATCAATTCTATTATATTCCACTTGTTTCAAGTGTTCATTGTTCGATCACATCGAGAACATCCGCTAGATTATGACGATTCATGCTTAGTTTCAGTTCTGACTGATCTCTTACTTCTTTGGTTTCAGTCATAATCCAGCATCAATCCTATCAGTTGCCCCGTAGTAACATCCCAATCACGCAGAGCTAAATAGAATAAAAACACAGAAAACGAGAGACTATGAACGAACACACAGAGACATTCGCATCACTTCATGTTGACGACGATAACAGGATCGACCCGAAGCTCGGTTTTGTAGGCACCCTCTTCTGGCGTCATTGTAGGATAATGGGAGGGTCGGGGAGGTCCGAGGTTAAACACAGGCTGCCTTGTGGACACTCTAAACATTTCGACGGTTCAAAACAACGATGCTACAGTTTTTCTCTCCCCGAGTTATTGTGTAGAATAGAGACGTGGACCAGAGTTATTCGGATTATTGATATCCAATTAGTGTTGCGCAGCTGAGGATTATCTGTGTTAGGAATCTCTGAAACGAAGAGCAAAAACAAGGAATTAAGGGAAGCAAAACGAAATGGGCAAGGGATCTACTTGATTGTTTCTACTCTACATTTACGTCTACTAACTGTCCGTGGTAGATGAAAATACGCTCAATGGATAGACCAAGGAGCGTATTTCCATCAGCCAAAGATCTCACGTGTCAACTGTAGTACGGTATCCGTTATTCTTCATCTCAAGTTTCTTGCGCCACTCGTCTCTGAAACCGTTAAACTAAGGATAGAGTAAGAAGGATACGGTAGTAGTGCTGCAGTGTTCATGCTCGCCCAAAGAGTTAGAAACATGTATCCGAAGAAAACTCAAAGTGAAGGAAGGGAGGAAGAATGATGAGAAAATGAGAAAGTTTGGTATGAGATATGACATTCGGACAAAGCGTGAGAAGTGGTAGTGGCCAGCGATAATGAGTAAGAATATGTTGCTGGAGAGTAAAACGACTGAATCAACTCACAGTCTTTGGTTGGCTGGATCGACTTCCGAGACAATGACGTGTTGGGTGGAAACGACGGTTCCGGATCCGTTCCCGTTGGTAGTCACGATCCCGTTATCCGGGCGATCCATTCTGAAGCAAAAACTGTTAATAGGCCTCAACTATGAGAGGAACAAACCTGATCAATCCAAATTCGTTCGGCGATCCGCAGGATGGAATCTCGCGTCTCTTGAAGACTTCAGCGACGAACAGAGCAACGAAAATTCCGATGGCACTGCCCATGATGGCTCCAACAAGAACATCCGACCAATGATGTTTGTAGTCAGAGACACGAGTCAACGAAACGTAAGCAGCTCCTCCGAACAGCAAGAACTGGATAACCGGAAGAAGAAGACGCGAGAAGAGAGGACGGAAGAGACGGGCTTGCAGGTAGAGTGAGGTGAACCAAGCGGCGTAGAAGCTGAAGGCAGAGTGGCCGGAATAGAAGGAGAGCTGCGCCTCGTGGATGAGCTTCTTGTCTGTGTTGGTGCATTGGAAGTCAGTGATGTACTTGTCCGGTTCGGTGCACGTGTCGAATCCCTTGTCCGGGCGGCAGACATCCATGAAATGGGGGCGTTGGCGACCGATAGTGTACTTGGCGATATCGACCATAAGCTGGTTGAAGCAGACGCCGACGAAGAAGTAGCCAATGAAGCAGTAGAGACGAACGATAAGACGATGGACGGAGTGATTGCGAACCTTAAACTCCACAGATCGTGTTGCCAGTTATACATTTCGGAATTACCTGATAGGTTTTGAACTCCTGCTCGCACTTTTTCTCCCAGGCAAGAGTGCGGAATAGTTCTGTGGCCAGAATTAGGAGAATCGGTATGAGGAGACCAATGACGATGAGCATCTGGCGAGAGACGGTCGACGTGCGGAACGGGTACCGAATTGTCTCGTCATCGCAATAGAAGCCACGGCGGTATGGGGGGACAAATTCGTGGAAAACGTAGAGCGGGATTGCTGAAAATGAAACATGATTTCAAAATTGGAAATGTATGTTTCTGTGCAGTTTCGATTGCTTGCCTAAATTAAATCTAAATCAAACACACGAGGAAGTAATCTATTGCTTGCGTAAGTTTGCTAAGGTCAACAAAAGCTAACTCTAGTCGTGTAGTTGTCGCGGAAATGATGAAGCACGAGAAGCAGAGAACTAAAGAAAACATAATACTTTGAACTTTTTATTGTGAACTTTGTAGGACACTACTTGACATGTCTTAAGTTTATGAAAAGAAATTGATGAAATAGCACTTTTGAGACTGTATTAAAATGTTAATGTCAACTTTCTATTCAATTTCTGATCATCCCAGTTTCGCGTTTTATCATTTTGCGACAAAATAATTATTTTGAAAACTGAAAATAGCTTACCAATAAGGGTGAGAACGAGAAAGTCGCAGAGCACGCGGCTCATCCGAATAGTGTTGTTGTCGCTCATTTTGCCGGCTCAACGTGGCCCAAGGTCCTGGAAAAGGTATAATGGACGGATAGGCGGGAAAAGTTTGAACAGTTTAATGTGAAGTAGGTGTACAAACACTGCGTGGTCAAATCAACTTTTCCCTTTTTAAAAAAGTGTATTTAGGCCGTATTAAATAGTGAAAACGCCTATAAAAGGTCAGTACAATTAGAAATGAGTCAGACGAAGAATAAGAACACAACATTGGAAAGTTAAGTTCGCCGGTTTGTTGATCAATCGTATTTTCTCTACAATCGGTAATCAGTAACCAAGGAAGAGAGAGGAAGGGTCAAGAAGTGTTTGCCCCCGACCGCTATTTTTCTTTTTTTCATAACAAGCCAGGCCGCGGTCGATGAAGGAAAGAATGAAGACAGAGAGGAAGCGGAGAGACTATTGGGAAACCAGTTCACATTATTCTCTCTCGCAGAAGAGACTCAGAGAAAAATGCGGAGAATTCGTGAGAGTTGTTCTGTTGACAAACTTGCCGTGAGTCAGTCAGGTATGTCTACTTGTACGGATCGATTCGATTCTCTCAAAACGTTGAAAGCAGGCAAAACAATATATACAAAAATCGTCATCTGTTTATAATACAGGCTGTGAATATTTTCAGATGTGAGAAATGGGAGAAGATCGAAAAAAAAAACGTCAGGCCAGGCGTCATTCCCTCGGTTTGTGTGTACGTGTGTGTGTGTAATATTGGCAGAGAACTAGAAAACATTGGCACGAAGCAGAGGAAAGGGGAAGGAAAGAAGTGGAGACGCAGAGAAAGATGCGAAGAAGTAAATACGAAGGGAGCGACAGCGGAAAAACAATTCGCTCCGACGAAGAGTCCATCAATTGCCATGGATACATTCGGTTCATGCATGCAAACCGGAATTAGCCCATTTAGTTTTTCATGAATTCGTTTATCGGTTCTTTAGAGTTGGAAGTGAATTACAACTGGTTCAGTGAACGAATGAGCCAGAGTCCCAAATTTTTCTCGAACGTTTGAAAGTTTTTTGACAAGAATACGAAGGGCAAAGAGTTTAGAAAATTTAAAACGGCTCTGAGCTGCTCATTTTCGGTTTTTGAACAGCGAAAAAGAGAAACTTTGAAATGAAGGCGAGTTGCGTGCAAAATGGAAGGATCGATGGGAGAGAGCACGCGAGCCCAAATGTGCCGAGCCCCAGTCCAATTTGAGAAATGAGCTTTTTGAGAAGACAAAAGGGGTAAACAACGCGTTGATCGAATGTTTTTGGAAGAAATGGACACCAAAGTACAGTAGATAATTGATCAATTACGCAGGGAAACGGCGGGATAACGAAACAATGTGACTCATCATTCACACATGTTTATTTTGGGAGTAAATTTAAAAGACGGAAGACAATCATATACAAAATTAGAAGGCGATTGAGTAAAATATTGAGTATCAAGTTGCATAATAGATCAACGGGATCTGTCGAGAGAACTCCGGGAGCAAATTAGAAGATTTCTTGAACAATTGTCTTCTTTGTTGGATCATAAATGAAGTTGTTAGAAGTGAAAATTTCGGAAGTGTAGAATGGCTTGACGTTCTCAATGCGCAACTGTTGTGCCTTTTCGATGAACTCGGCTTCGCGGACAGTGACACTTTGAAGAACCGAATCGCCGCTTCCACCACGCGCCGTTGCGTAGTGCATCTCCTGGCGAACAAGTTGCTTCAAAATGAATAGAAGGAGCTCGTTGGCAGAACGGTTCTCTGTGAGGTGACGCGAGAACGTCTTCTTCATCTGTCGCATAATCGACGCCTTCTGGGTGTTGACGAACGATTCAAGCATGATTCTAATTGCCGCGGCACAATCGTCGTCGTTGACGAATCTGAAATCATAGTTCATTCGGAATATTCCTGCAGAATACCACTCACGATCGGAGATGGAGCTTCGCGTGAGC
This sequence comes from Caenorhabditis macrosperma, assembly GCA_963932285.1. Lineage (NCBI taxonomy): Eukaryota > Metazoa > Nematoda > Chromadorea > Rhabditida > Rhabditidae > Caenorhabditis > Caenorhabditis macrosperma. The sequence goes on along the minus strand of OZ010621.1, from coordinate 8,434,628 downwards.
TTCAGAGAGACGGATCATCGATTCAACGTGGCGGACAGTGATCGCAACAGATCCGGTCGCCATACTCTGCTTTCTCATTTGCGCGAAAATGTTGGAGAACTTCTCAGAATGTTGAGCGGGGAGGGTTGGGTGGCACTTCTCGCGGGCGTAGATGATGTACTTTCGGAGCAGATCTTGCGAGATCAGTCGAACACCAGTACGCTCATCCAGACGATCGTCTTCCTCACCGGCAGCTTCCTCGTCTTTTTCGGAACGCTTGGCGTCTGGATGATGTTGACGGTGATTGCCGACCACAAACTTAGCGAGTCTGAGATGTTCGGATTGTAAGAGGAGTGAAACACTTTTACAATGTTACCTTTCGTCTTCAACAGTATCCACAGAATCGCGAATGACGCAAAGAACGTCAAAGCGGGAGAGAATCGGCTCAGTGAGATCAACATTTTCGGCAAAAGTTCTAGTTGGATTGTAACGTCCTCCGATTGGGTTCGAAGCAGCAATCACCGTACAACGAGCATGAAGGGAAGTGACGATACCAGCTTTGGAGATGGAAATAGACTGTTGCTCCATAGCCTCGTGGATAGAGGTACGATCCTGGTCGGACATTTTGTCGAATTCGTCGATGAGGCAGACTCCCTTGTCAGCGAGAACCATGGCTCCAGCCTCGAGAGTCCATTCACGTGTTACCGGATGTCTCTGAACGTAGGCAGTCAAACCTACAGCTGAAGCTCCTTGACCGGTGGTGAGCACGGAACGAGGAGCAATATGAGCGGCATATCTCAGGAACTGTGACTTGGCGGTACCTGGATCTCCGCAAAGAAGCACGTTGATGTCACCTCTGAGACGATGCTTCTCTCCTGGATTCTTGGCTTCTCCTCGGAACAGAGCAAGGGCAATGGCTCTCTTAACATCATCGTGTCCGTAGATTGAAGGAGCGATCGAAGAGAAGACACGAGTGGCAATGTTGGGATCCTGTGACAATTCGCGGATGGCCTTGATGTCTTCGTCGGTAAGTTGATTCGAAGCCATTTTGTCCTTGTTGGTGATGTGATTGGCGTGAATCAGAGTGTTGAACACCGGGAATCCTTGCTTGTAGTTGAGCGAGCCGTCAAAGTTGTTCGTGTAGACTCCAGTAACCTCAATTTCGTCTCCTGGCTTGCAGGAATCGCAGAGGTCTCCGAGAAGAATGACATCTTTGGATCGGGGCAGGCGACCAGCAGCCACTTTGTTCGGCGACTCTTGCATAGTGATACGTTGGTAGTTGTGGTACACGGTCTGAAATTGAGCTTTGATATTATTCTTCTCTCCTAAAACCTACATTTTCAACATTCAGCTCGAACGGTCCCTTGCCTTGACAAGATGGACAGATTGTCGGACGGACTTCCTCGTCATTTTGTTGCACGAATGGACCGAGTAAGTAGCCACAAGCAACGCAATCGTATTTAACGACAGCCAATTGTGGGAGAATTCCACTAGCGATAGTGACGACTCCGCTAGTACGAATGAGCATGTTCAAATGGACCTGTCGGAGCATTCGGATGTCTTCCTCGACCGGCAAATGCGAAACACGGACTTTGATTTCGGCGCACACGCGAGAATAAAATGGGTACATGTTCATCACGACGTCGGTAGCGGCACGGTCCATGATAGAAAGCATCTCATTCGGAGCCTCGGGCAGGAAATATGAGATGTTTTGTTCTCCATTTTCGTCACTCAAGTCAGTGTAGCTAACTTCCAAAGACTCTTTGTTGTCGGCCGCCATCGCCTTGATCAGCTGAATGTACTTGGTCTGTTTGTTTCCTGGCTCGTGGTACGAACGGAGGAAATTCTTGAAACGTCTCTCGATTTCCTTTGCAACAGCCTCATCAGACACGTGATCACGGATTGAACGTCCGCGAATATTCTCCAGGATATCGACCGGAATATCTTCCTCCTCCATTGCTTCATCAGCATCATCGCGTTTTTGACGACGATCACGCCGTCCACGACGACGACGAGAATCCGCCTCGCTGTCGCCCTCTTCGTACATCAGAGCATCGTCGTCGAGCATTTGATCACGTTGAGCCATTTCACGCTCGGCAGCTCTACGAGCGTCAACCGACAGGCTTCCAATGTCGGAAGCATCATCCATTCCAGACTCGGAGTACTGATCGAGCTCTGGCTGCTCACGGTAGTCTCTTTCCATGTCATCGCCGAAGAGATTCTCTCCTTCTTCTTCTTCAGGGTCTTCTTCCTCGTTATTGAACATCTCGTCAATGCCGTCGACGTCTTCGTCGTCGGCCATTGGATCCACGGGGAGTGGCTCGTCATTGGCTGCAATTGAAAGTTATTTTGAAAAATACCGTTTAGATAACATTCATGGCTTTAAAAGCATCTACAGAACACATAAAACTCGTGAACCATAAAACTTTTCAAAAATTTGAACACTTACCATCGTTATTTCCAGCACGGTCAGCCATCGTTTTTTGAGTTAGTAGTCGGGTACCTAAATTACGAGTAATTGCTTTCAGAAAATAAAGAGCAGAGGAGGTAATTTATTTAGAAATACCGGACTTCAAAAAAAAGAAGAAATTCGACAGGAAAATTTCGAAAACGCGACGAAAATTAGATAAGAAAGTGCGGGAAAAAGTTGCCTTCAAAAACCATTTTTTCGCGCGCTCGCGCCCAATTTCAAACGACATGCGATGGAGCGCGATTGCATGCTATGACGTCACAGCGCCACGCTCCCTGGTCGGTTCCGAGCTGAAGTCATTTTACCCCTATTTCAGGTTTCGAAATTTTTTCGAATTGGCAGGGAAAAATTTGGAAAGCAGAGCTATACAGCGCTTCGTTCCTCCAAATTGCGAAAAATTTTTTTTAAACTAACAAAACAAGCTGTTTAGAGGAAAATGAGTTCCATTTCGGAAACTGTAAAAACACATAATACTTGAAATCTTCAAAACATTTTAATGAAAAGTGCAAGTTCACTGATAATAATCAAAGGCGTCCAATAAAAGTTCGTGTACCGAACTTTTTCTGTCCAAAACAAGTTTGCAAAACTTTTTGAGGCACACTTCCGGATTTCAAAATATTCTCGGTCCACTACTCGGTTTGCAGATACCTGAAACTTTGCTCTTCCTGAAAATATTTGATGCTTTCGATCTTTAATTCTCAAAAAATTGACTTTTGCTGGAGCTCAATTTCACTAGAATATGACTTCCGGTAGCTTCCACGGGGTGCTGCGGCCGACGTGGTCAGCAAGTGCGCTCCACTAACGGTATACGGTACCTCGATTTGAGCGGTCCTAAACGGCTTTGAAAACATGGTTTAGCGGACGATTTTTCAAATTTCGACTGTTTTTAAACTTGCCCTCCGAGGATTACTTTGCGAAAATGAATCGTCGTGTTTTCTACACCAAACAGTCTCGGAGAAAATTCAGTTAGACACGCATATTTTGAATTTGCCCCGCGAAAAATGAAAATTCAAATTAGGTTTTCCTCAGCACCCCGTGAGCTTCTCATCTGTTCCTATTGACGTTTTCCTCTCAAAAAATTGAAAAAGTAACTCAGAAGGAAGGCAGCATTGTCAGGTGATATTCCTCACTTACAGTCTAGTACCCGACTTTCGATCACAGTTACATTTCACTGCCTGCACAGGAAGCGAGCCAGCGACCGATCGCCTCGAGGGCGCGCCCGCTGCCTCTACTCCACACGGCCAACACTGACCCGTCGCTCACTACGTGCGTTTTATGCGTGTGATGCAAGGAGAGTGGCGGCGGGCAGTCTCCGACCAGAGAGGAGAATTAGACGATGAAGAAAACGAAAATGATGACAATTCAGAAGGCGTGTTATCTAAGAGTTTCCAGAATCTGCAGATTCTCACGTACGCGTCTACAGTACTTTGTAGCGATGATTTACGGTCGAGAACGACCCCGAGTGGTGCTAATCAGATATGCGTTCCATGGAAGAGATATATGAGAGGTTTCAAATGAGCACTCTTGTCCAGTCGAATACAGTAATCCCACTGAGAAAGGAAAATGGGGTCAGTGGCGTGGCAAAAATAGACAACTATGTGTGGAGAGTTGGGCGATGTTCGTGTCGTTTGTGTGCTCAACCATAACTACTCCACAGAATTCATCGAAGCGTTCTCAAAGGTCAGCCCAAAAAACGAAACGGCCGAAAAACTTGCGATTCTGCACGTAGGCGCACTTATCTAATTGGCAAGGACGCTGTTCAAAGAATCATTGGGCGACGAGAGACGAGAGACGCAGACAATGAAGTGACAGCCTCCAGAATATGATCAGAGGAACTTCAATCGGAGAGCAATCGGGACCGCCCATCGATGTACACATAGATCATACGTAGATGAGAGGCGGAGAGAAAGAGGACGGGTATAAAGAGGCGGCGGGGTGGACACAGTGTCAGTCACTACTCCTCACCGTCTGTTTTTTGTTTTGAGCTCGTGTTTGAACGCTGTGTTCCGGTCTGCCCTTTCAGAACGGTTTCAATTCCGAAAGTTCTACAGTACTCCTCAACGGCTCGATTGTGACCCACCGGGATGACTATTCTCAGGATGTCTATTGTCAGCATTTGGCAGAATGCCAAGATATTTGTTTTGAGAGGAGACTGAAGATCAATCATTCAAGGTTATCAACCGCATTGCCGTCATTATATGAACCGCCGTCTTCTTCTTTTTCTTCTTCTCCCTTTCCTTCTCAGTGTTCTTCACTTGTTTTCTTCGTCCCTTATCATGTAGATTTGCAGCCAATTCGCAACTTCTCATCATGTCTCGTGAACTTATGGTCGAAGACGGAGGTCAACTCATCGGAAACACTCCGCTCTTCAAGCTCAACAAGATCGGAAAGGGCCTCGAGGCGTCGATCGCCGTCAAAGTCGAGTACATGAATCCAGCGTGTTCCGTCAAGGATCGCATCGCCTACAACATGATCGACAGCGCCGAGAAGGCCGGACTCATCACCCCCGGAAAAACTGTGCTCATTGAGCCGACCAGTGGTAACATGGGAATCGCCCTGGCCTACTGCGGGAAGCTCCGTGGCTACAAGGTCATTCTGACGATGCCCGCCTCGATGAGTATCGAGCGACGCTGTCTCCTGAAGGCCTACGGAGCCGAGGTGATCCTCACTGACCCGGCGACCGCAGTGAAAGGCGCCGTTGAGAGAGCCGAGCAGCTGAGAGATGTCATTCCGAACGCCTACATCCTCAACCAATTCGGAAACCCTGCCAATCCGGAGGCTCACTACAAGACGACCGGACCGGAAATCTGGAGACAGACCCAAGGAAAGGTCGATATCGTGTGCTTCGGAGTCGGATCGGGAGGCACTTGCACCGGGGTCGGACGTTTCCTGAAGGAGAAGAACCCGAATGTGAAGGTGTATCCGGTGGAGCCGTTCGAGAGCTCCGTCATCAACGGACTCCCGCACAGTCCACACAAGATTCAAGGTAAGAAACACTCGATAGAAGCCTCGTAACAATCCATTTCTAGGTATGGGAACCGGGATGATTCCGGATATTCTCGACCTGAAACTCTTCACCGAAGCCCTCCGTGTGCACTCTGACGACGCGATCGCCATGGCAAAACGGCTCGCCGACGAGGAGTCGATCCTCGGAGGAATCTCCTCGGGAGCCAACGTCTCGGCTGCTGTCCAGCTGGCGAAACGTCCAGAGAACAAGGGCAAACTGATTGTGACGACTGTGAACAGCTTCGGAGAACGCTACTTGTCGACTGTGCTCTACTCGGAACTGCGCGAGACTGCTGCCAACATGAAACAACTCGATCTTCAGGATTCCATCAAGACCGTCAAGGCTTACCTCGGAATCTAAACGTTTGAACAGTTTGTATTACGATGAAATGAAATGAATTGAACACATTTATTCACAGGAAAAAGATAATTATCAACAAATACTAACTAATCGAAGAGGAGGATCCTCAGCAGGGAAAGCACATCCTCACGGCTTCTGGCCACGGCGTCAGCGGACTCTGTTTCTGCGGCAAGTCCCAGAACTTTCTCGGATGCTCAATGTCATCGTAGGGCGGTCTCCAGACGACGGTCTCGTATGTAGTGGTCCCCCATGGAATGTGCTTCTCTTCTTCCTCGCACTTCCTCCGTCTCTCTTGGCACAGTTCCTCCTTCCACTTCTCGATGTGCAGATCTCTTTCCTTGCCTGCCTCCTCCAATTTCCGTCTCGAGATACTCATCAGCGATCCGAAGATGCTCCTTGTCTTCAGAAGTCTCTCGAAACACATCTGGAACTCTTCGTGGATCCGCTCGAAGGTTCCACTGTGCCAGACAGATCCTCCGCAGTTCCACGGCGACTTAATGAATGGATCCTCGACGACTATGTTTTTCGAAGAGCGCGGCATTCCGTCGAGAGGCTCCAGATCTTCGTCCCATCGCTTCTCAATCACCCGTCCGCGGCGAACCGAGATCCAGTTATGCAGAAAACTGAAAGTAGAAGAAGGTTGTTTCAAAGGGGAATAAGAGCACTGTGAACTCACTCAAACTCTGCATAATACTTCAGGAATCCCGCGAAAAGGACTCCAACGGAGCTCTCGTTCTCCTCGAACGCGTGCCCTCTTTCCTCGAGTTCCTTCCGGAGATTCCTCTTCTGATAGTCATCGTCCTCCACGACTATCTCTCCATTCAGCTCCGGGAAGAGCTCTTGCAGGTTTGGAGCAATTGGAGGAGAGACTCCGACTGAAAGAAGATTCTGATGTGAACGGCAACGAGTGTTTCTCACCTTGAAGGTAGCTGATTGTCATCAGACACAGCGTGAAACTGTTCAGTCTTCCCATCTTCGCTCCCTCCACTCCCACACTCGACGCCCATCCCTTCACTGCCTTGCACAGAAGGGGAATCCGTGCATCGACTGAAACACATTAGTCTGATCCGTCTGATCCCAATGACTCACTCTGTCCGTACCACGCCAACAGCTGCGTGTTCCGTTTTCCGTCGTCGTTGTCGATGGACACATCGATCTCCACACCCGTCTCCGCGTGCACCAACTGCAAGACAGGCACCTGAAAGATAACAATCGTCTCCTCGGGGTCACCTCAGAATGGTCACTCACACGTGCCGACTGCACCCACACCTTGCTCAGCCCTCTGACCCATCTCAGTTTCTCCTTCATCTCGTACAGTCTTTTGATTGACGACTTCCCCTCTTCGTTCGGCAACTTGACAGTCATGTCCACATCCGACGAGTCGAGGTCGACCCCGGCCGGCAGCGATCCGGTCGTCCATATCTGGATTCCTGAAACCACGTCTTTGAGAAGCACTGGAACCTCTCCGACTAACCCTTGAAAAAGAACTTGAGGACTGCCTTCACCTCCACCTCGGCCTTCTTCAACGCCTTCCGATGGCCATCTTCCTCGTACTGCTCCACTTCGGCTGTGAGTTTTCCTTCGAGGAACGCGCTCCTCGGCACAAACCCACAGCCGGTGTCCCGTCCCGGACGGCTCCTGATTGGGGTCCATGTGCTGGTTGATGGGCAGCGCAGACTGTCCGGACACACAGGAGCCGTCGGGGCGTTCTCGCTCACCGGAGTTACTCGGACCTTGTTGGCTCTTTTGGAAAATCTGCTCTTCTTGGGGACTCTGGCGCACATGTTAGTGGGAAGCGGACTCTGAAAAGTGAATAGTAGAGAGAAATGGGAGATAGGAATGAAATGCTCAGAGAATCATTTGAAACGGTTTTGAGACATTGGACGAATGTCTCAACGGGGGAGGAGTGGTTAGGAAACGTCAAGGAGAGAGACGAAGAGCAACTGGGAGATATGCGAACGAGGAATGACGATTGGATGGAAGGGAGGGGTGACCTGAGAGGAGTTAATTGTCCTTTTGACAGAAGAATGTCCACCCGACATGCACAGGAGAGATTGAAAGCGAATGGTTTATGGCGACTCAACGGAAAAAGATAAAAATGATTGGAGAGAAGATAAGATAACGGGGTCGTCCACTGATAAAAGACCTTCCCAGATGATTAAATACCTCGTTTTTCGAGAATAAATGAACGAGAGAGAGAGAGAGAAGTGTGTCAATGGGGCAGCAAATGAGGGCTGTTCAGGAGGGAACAGGTGCTATGGAGAGCTATTAGTAGCTGAGCAAGGCGGCTCTGATTCTTGGAGATGATACATAGAGGCACATTTAATGATCAAGGGGCATGTTGTGAGAGTATGAAGAAGAGTTACTAGAGAAGGATGCAACTGATTCCTAATGAAGCCGAGGTGAGGTAAACTGATTGGAAGCATTCGAAATGATGCACGGATTGAGATCTGAAAAGTGTTTATCCGTGGGAGATGGGTCTGAAATAGTTTGAAGGTCAGGAACTTGCTCTGCGCCCGTAACATGATGATGTGGAGAATGTGGTTGGAGAGCAGAGTGGGATCGAAAGTTAATTGTGAAACTAGATGCTTGTTCATATTATTATTGGTTGCTTCGATTCTCTTATTTTGTAAGCATCTGGGATGTGACATTCCGACACTTCGTCCGTTTAGAGCCATCATCAGGCTGGTCCAATTACCAATTACTAAAAGTATGAAGAGGCGAATTGAAGAGTAAAGTAGAAGGACAGAGGATAAGAGAAGAGAGCACAAAAGAAAGAACGAGAGAGAATAGAAGGGGGGACGTAAGGTAGGATGGTATGAGTCAACAAGTGAGAGCCGGACTGTGCAGGTGCACTGCGGGATCGATAACTCGTCAGCGTCATCGGACGATGTGGGGTGGGGTGTCCCCGAGTGAGGAGAAGGGGAAGGACAAGGGGGGATGAGTCATTTTGAGGATTCGCAGGGTTCACACCCTGTCTGTTCTTGCCAGTGTTTATTCAAAACTGGCATTGTAGGTGTCTTCAGTGGCTTCCCAGTGAGTGCTTTTAACGTTTTCCCTGTGAGCAACTAATCGAAAGGATGAGAAAACGATCATAGTTTATTGTGTATAACATGTTTAGTTTGCATAAGTGAGCATTACGCATTCAATAAAGTTCTATAGCTACTGTTCTATAGCATCATCAACAAAAAGAGAAAAGAAAAACAACGCAAAGACTGTGGAAACCCGAGGCGAATGAAGCGAAAGGTTGGAAGAGAAAGAAAACGAGAGAAAATGCAATAAATACAACATAAATGTCCGGGAGAGCGTTTCGGAGGCAAGTTAAACTTTCACAGAACAGGAAGACCCAGATAGAGAATCAATGATAATTACACGTGGTATTATGGAACATGAATAGGAAAAAACGTTGTTTCAAAGAATTAGATGATCTTTTGTCCTGTGCCCAGGAGTGTGTAGACCATGGCTCCAATCACACATTGGGCAGCTGTGGCAACGAACACGTACGACCAGTTATTGTTGGTGGCTTCGAGGATGTGACCAGCAATGTAGACTCCAACAAATCCGGTTATAGCTCCGCATGCGTTGAACACACCTAAAATAACAAAGAAACTTGTCAAGATACTGCTGAGCTGATAAAATGAGACATTTTGAAGTGTGACTTACCGAAAACAGATCCTGCATGATTGGGAGCGAAATCGTGTGGATTGACAGAAACTCCTCCGTGATGAAGTCCTCTCGCTGCCATGGCCATTGTGAAAATGAAGAGCGAGATCCAGAATGATGACGTCATTGGAACTAACATGAGACAAAATGCAATGCCGATAAGACTGGCTCCTTCCATCAACTTCCGAGTGTAAGTGACTGTCCGTCCTTCAGCAAGAGCTCGAGAAGCCATTATGGGAGCTACGAGAGAAGTGACAACAATGGCTAGAGAAGGCACCACGTTATAAACGACGCCCTTGGCAGTGGGAAACGTCTCGTGGAAGTAGGATGGCAACCAGTTGAAGAGAATAGAATACGAATTTCCACCTGTGTATTGAGCGATTGCGGCGGCCCAAAACGCTGGATGCCGGAAAAGAGTTCCCCATGGAACAGAAGGGCTGGGAGCATTGATGAGATGCGATTCAACATTGTCCTGAGTAGGGCCTTGTGGGGATGAACAAATTTCGTTCGAAGACTTACGTGCTTCTTGTCTATCAAAATTTCCTCGTCAGGGTGCGGTGAGCTTCTTCCGCCATTGTTCCTTGCTTTGTCGAGTACCCATCGGAAGACCCAGCACCAGATCAGCGAAAGGATCCCAACGAATTGAAACAGAGACCTCCAGCCAATCCATTCCAGAAGTATGCTTCCAATAGCTCCGGCCAGGACAGTTCCCCAATGGGAACCAGCAAGAACGATCCCGAAGACTCGGCCCTTGTCATTAGCGGCCAAATGCCTCGAGACGATGGAAGCGAGAGAGGGAATGTGGAAAGCTTGACAAACTCCGGTCAAGACTCGGATAGTGAGAAGTACAACAAGTGGGTAGTTCGTCCAGTAGGCGAAATCAAACAAGTGAGGGGTGAAGAATGTAATCATTGTCCATGCGAGACTTGAATATGGTAATATCTGGAAATCTGTCGGATTGAAGACGATTTTATGAGAAAAATTCACATTTTCTGCACCATATTTGTCTGCTATCCGCCCAGCAAAGACTTGTGTGAGCGCGTATCCCCAGAAAAAGCACGAAAGAACGGTACCCTGGAAATTGGGGAATAAGGAAACTGGAGTATCAGTCAAACAGAACCAACCGAATCTGTCTTGTTCCATGCGAACTCTTTTGCTACAGCCGCAGCGCATATAGGAAGACTTGCTCGGGCGGCATAAAGAAAGCACGTGCCGCTGAACATTGTCAAAGTCCACATTCGGGATTCTGCTCTGAAAACATTTCGACATTTCTCATAATTTAATTGGATAGTTACACACCTTGTCCATATCTTTCCTAACGGAGGCTCATATTCGCCGGGCCTTTTGAGCATTCTGAAAAAAAAAGTCAGTAATGTCGGAAAAGATGTTTGAAATAGAGGAAACGAAACGTTCATGGCAACAGGAAGGGGAACGAGAGACACAGAAAGAGAAGGGAATACGTGGCTCTGGTTGAATAGACAAAAGGGATGCGATAGGATGGACGCGCCGACGAACAAACACTCGCTTTCACTTTTTTTCTGCATAACACATATTTTTATATGACGAGAGAAAGAGTGTGAGGGGGAGGTTGGTCACACATACTTTCAGGGCAGCTGTGTGATAAGAAGCGGGGAAATACGTCGTATTTCCTTGCAAAGAACAAAGAGAAACGCCTAATATTGAATAGAGTTCCTTCTCGCTAAGCGTATAGAACGGTTTTCAGGAAATAAATTTCATGATACGACTTGGAAAGTTGCCAATCACTTATTGCATCTTGTCCTTTTAAAGTCGACTAATCGGTTTTTCGGTCCATTTTCGAATAAAAATTGATGTTTGTATATTGTTTGAAACATTAAATTACGCGGAACCATTGAAAATCCGAGCTGTTGGACACGAAACAAGCCGTAGAGGGCGGAAAAGATTTGAGATTTGGATAAGATTAGTGGAAGTTTCGCATCGCCCGCTCGCGATCTAGTGACACGTCCACTCCTGGTCTATGGAATTTGGTGAAGCACGCGGGAAATTCAATTGTGAATAGAAAAAGTGGACTTTCATCAAAAACGAACAATATTTCCAAGTGGTTACTAGTGGCGAGCTCTCGCATGATTTGCTCGAATTCGAATAAATCTTTTCGTGACGAGCAGATGGGAAGAATTGAATGATTGCGAAATTGTGAAGGGTGCTGTTATATCGAGCACTAAATTCAGAAGAGAGTGTTAAAGTTTTTAAAAACACCAGACACCTCGCTTTTCTTGTTCACTTCCATTTTTGGAAGGTTTTGACACGTTTCAATGGAAAATACGGTACAGGCAGGAAATGCGTCATGCCGTGCTTCACTGACCCATTTCTCGTGTCACTGCGAACGCGCCTCTTCACTTTGTCATCGTTTGAATCGCATTTTTTAAAAACAAACGTTGTTTTTTTCGAATCCGCTCATTCTGTTTTACTTTTTCAGGAAAAAATGCCAATTGTTAATGTCAAATGGCAAAAGGAGAAGTACGTTGTCGAAGTCGACACGTCAGTTCCTCCTCTTCTTTTCAAAACTCAGCTCTTTACTCTGACTCAAGTGCTTCCCGAACGACAGAAGGTTGTCGTGGCCGGGAGAACGCTTGGTGATGATAGTTGGGATGGCATTAATGTTAAGGAGAACATGACTATAATGATGATGGGATCGTGAGTTATTTATTTCATTATAGTACCTAAACACTGAGAACTTCAGAACGGGAGACATCCCAAAAGCTCCGAGTGTTCTGGAAACCAAGAAGCAGCACCGAGAAGAGCAAGCCGAGGAAATTGCTTCTTTGTACCCTCGTGGTATGGCCAATCTCGGAAATACCTGCTACTTCAATTCGTGTGTTCAACTGCTCAAGGAGGTCAATGAGCTTGTTCTGAAGCCAGCTGAAGAACAGAAGATTCGCGAGCAAAACGATAGACTGTGCCACAACATCAGTACGTTGCTCAACAATCTTCGTGACAAGGATGATGCTCTTCGCAACAAGGGAGACGCAATCAAGCCTTTTGGCTCTATTCTTGTGAGTTGCAAAAAAATTTGCTTTGAATTGTCTTCATTTTCAGAGTCTCTCTGAGGCCTTCCCACAGTTTGAGAAGTTCAAGCAACAAGACGCAAACGAGTGCTTCGTGGCAATTCTTAACAATCTCACCAGATTCTACGGGCTCGCTGGATACCCAGTGGAAAAATTGTTCAAAGTTAAGACGGAGACAACAGCGAAATGCATTGAATCTGAAGATGAAGTTGAGAAGAGGTCTGAATCGCACAATCAACTCACTTGCTACGTCAATCAGGACGTTAGATTTTTGCAAACGGGTATCAAGGCTGGCTTCGAAGAAGTTATGACTCGTAACAGTGCGAAACTGGGACGTGACGCCAAATTCCAAAACCACACCGAAATCTCTCGTCTCCCGAAATACCTGACTGTCAACATCAACCGTTTCTTCTTCAAGGAGTCCTCGAAGACTAACGCGAAAATTTTGAAATCTGTGCAGTTCCCACTTTCCCTTGACACTTACGACCTCTGCACGGCCGAACTGAAAGATAAGTTAACTGTTCGCCGTGCCGATATCAAGTTGGAGGAGGATGCAAAGTTGGAGAGAGAGCTGAGGAAGAAGGTTCTCGACAAGGAGCAGGCGGAGAAAATCTTCGACGACGGAGTTGCTCTTCCTACCGAATTCGAAGACGATCCGGGTACCAACAACTCTGGGTTTTACGAATTGAAGGTAAGACTTCTGGAAAATACAGAATGTTTGTAAAGCTGTTTTTAGGGTATCATCACCCACAAAGGACGTTCTTCGCAAGACGGTCACTATGTTGCTTGGATTCGGTCTACCGAGGACAACAAGTGGCGTCTTTTTGACGATGAACACGTGACCGTCGTCGATGAAGAAGCTATTCTGAAGACTTCCGGTGGAGGGGATTGGCACAGTGCTTACATTCTCTTGTATGAAGCTCGCGTCATCAAGAAGTACCCGGAACTGCCTCCCGCGCCAACTCCATCGGAGACTGCTACCACGAATGAGGAGCCAATGGAGGTATCTTCTAACCAGTGATTGATTTTCTAATTGCCTCCATCTTTTTTCTCCGGTACACCTATTCACTACACTTGGGAAAAACCTCGTCTCATTTTTTAAAACGATTTTTTCGCAGTCGAATGATAGGTCGCACATAAAAAACTAAATTATTTCTCTGCATTGTACTAAGAATTCATCTCCCTTACCCCGCTCCTTTATCATTTCTTCCCGAATTTGTCTGTACGAATAAAGTGAAATGTCGGACGAAAGATCTTCACCATGTTTAATAATGATGAGAATTCATGCACATAAAAAAAGTGTCGATAAGTTCAAAGATGTTTCAGGGTGTGGTTTCGAATTTCGTGGTTCGCCCCTGTCCTTTACTGGTGTTGAACTAGTTGTTACTCATTTGTTTAGTTAGTTTTTATGGAGGAAAGCCGCTGCCGCCGCAACGAAAATGCTGACAAAAATCAACGAATTTGCACTCGCCTCGCACTGAGTGTTCTTTAGTCCGCAAGAACACAAAATATCAAAAGCACGTTGTAGTGATGACAAAACGAAGAGTGTTTAGCCTTAAGACGTTCCTCAGGACCGGTATGAGTATAAAGTGAAGAACTAATGATTGGGTGCTGCGAACTCTTGTTCATTTACTCCTTCCATTTCGGATTGTTCCGTAATCTCGCAAACTGGCATTCTTGTGTCAATCCGGCAATCCCATAAATCACTCTCTCTCTTCCCGTTACTCGTTTCTATGGCGTCCGTTTCGTCAGGTTCTCTCTTTTCGTTTTCACTCGATTCCTCCTCCCCCCACCTCGGATTTGGCACGAGAACTTCATTTCCGATTGACCAGATGGATATTTATCAGCATCTGATTTTTCTCAAAAATACTACAAACAGCTGAATAAACAAAAACTCTCTCTCGCCGGAAAACAACAATTCCTCGTCCGCGCGATCAAATATGGGGGCACGAGAGAGAGTAAACTATAAACATGTCAACAGTCGGAACAGTTTGAGAGCACATCGCAGACTTACTTGCTCATCCCGCTCCCCCCGCGCAAAAGAAAAAAAAATGACGTCGAGATCGAGAGTCGAGTGGAAGAGGAGTGGGGTGGCACTGAACAAACGATTTTTCGATTTCTCCCTCTCAAATCAACTTTGTGATAATTCTTTCCGGAAAGGACCATTCTTTGCGTATGCTCGTTCGTCTCTAGTCTCAACCCTTCCGGATAGACAGCGTATTCATTTCCGGAGCAGTATCAACCGGAAATCAGCGGGATTTGGACTCTTGGCTCGTGAGAGAATGCCGATTTTGAGTGGGAAAATAATGAGAAAAACTATACTTTCTCTCTCGTTTCGCGGGAAACAAAAGTCGAAATTCGAGAGTGTCTTCCCCCCAAAAAAGGTTGTCTTTTGTGAGTCACAAGCGACGTGTGTTGTTCCGTTTCGGCCGTTGACTCACAACTGCAGTGCCTACTTGACGAATTTCACTAGAAAGCGCGATAACCTTGACGTCTTCTTCTCCTTCCGAACTTTCAGATGATACTGTAATCGTGTCACGTTCTCAGTTACAGCCCCCCTCTTCCGCAACTCGTTAGTAGTATCATCCGCCGTTCCACTTTCACAGCAGCATCGCATTTTCACTCGAAACCTTTTTCACTTGTCTCTCGTTGATTGGCAGCTTGATCGTTCATGCCAGACAATGGATGTCACCGACTTTTCGAGGCTGGTGCGATGGAAGGCAAACAGGGGGCAAGCAAACTTTTTGGTTTCGCGCGCGCAAGGACAAACGATGTCTTGGATTGGCAAAAAAGTGGGGATGACGCGGCGGGAAAGATCGAGACCAGTGGAATGGAGCAGTGAATCATAGAGACGAGGTCAGAGGTCGGGAGAGAGAATACTCCATTTTAGTTTGAAACGAATTCTTATTTTCCTTCCGAAATGAATCACAGAGGAAGAGACTAAAGGTCATCCTGCGGAAGCATGCGTTGTTGGCTCAGTTGCTCGCGAGCAAAGCGAGAACTTGCTGATTGTTCATTCGGTTGAGTCTATTACTGTCATTGTTAGCGAGTTCCCCTTTGCAAAGATTCAATCAGTTAACTATGCGATGCCTCTCTCCCTTACAATCTTCTTATTGTTAAATCGCCGTTATCATCATTTATCACTTGGAAGGTGTGACTTCTCCCCCTCCCAAAAACCACCACCTCCTCCTCCGCAATACCAACATGCTTATTCTCTTCTCCATTGCGGCGCCCTCTTTCAAAAAATAAGCGTGTGTGTGTCAATCGACCGGTTTCCGGTATTCGGCTGCCAACCGCTTCTGCGCACGACGACGTCTCTATTACATCTTCATCGACCCCTTCGAGAAGACAGTTCACTTTGTTTCCTTTTTTTCGTTTGCGCGGTCCCACTCGCCACGCGTTGAATCCAGTTTCGCGGCCCGAGTGTTGTAAATATATCTAGTTAATTGCGGCCAAAACGACAATTATCACGGGGAGGCGATGGCTTATGTTTATACACATACTGCTTCTACTCCCTTGACCATACCTCTAGAAGTGCAGCTCGAAACAAAGACCTTCTTCTGAGACGGTCTTCTGAGTTTCTTCAAAGTTCACGCCTTCTGAACACTTTGACTTCCCGGTGGCCGCAATAAATACTTATTATTTCGTACCGTAGTAAACCAGTTTTTCCAACTTTCAAACCACTTCCCTATTCGTTCCTTTGAAATATGTGTTCGAATCGACAACATACACTTTCGACTGACCACTCGATTTCTGAAAGTTATCATCAGAAAACGAGTAATTAGCCCAAACGAACACATTCTCTGCTGACCGTCCGAACGGCAGAGAAGCCAGCCAACGAGTACGGTTCTCTCCAGGTGTGTGTAATGCAATTTCTCTCGCTCGTTTTCCACTCAAGATGCGCCAATTAAGCGTCCAAATTGGCCAATACGCCGGTCTCGCAGACGTCGAAAAAGAGAGTGATTTTTGTGTGTTTGTGTTCTAGAAGCAATCTGGAAACATTCGAGACTCTGTTATGCATATATAGTGTGGCTTCTTCTCATTCTGATCCCAAGGACACGGACGCCAACAAAATAAGCGTTCGGCAGGGCAAAAGATTGCAATCTGATCTCTCTTAACACTATTTTCTGCCGCTGCGTTCCTCTTTTTTTTGTTTTCGTAACCAGATAAAGGACCTGTTCGCAATATTTGCAACTCGAAAACAATGCCAATTGTACTCTTTTGTTGTCCTTCACAACCAGACGTTTCCCGTTTCTGCACCCAATTCTCCGGTCGTTTTCCGAATTTCCAACGTTTTCTCCGTTTTCGCATGTAGAGAAGATGCTCATTGATCGGAGAGAAACGATGATTTCGTGGGGGGAAACTACAACATAGAAAACGTCGAATGTTTGGCCCCGCCCCTTTTGGTGACAGAACGGCACTGCTCTCGGCCATTTATCATCATCACTCTCTCGAGACTCCGCCCCCTTCCACTTTCAGTTTCCCGCCCTGATTGAGTGATCAACTGTGCAGCAGACACTGTTCCACCATCTGCCCTCCGTTCCCCTTCCCTTCTTCCCTCTCTGTTCCCTATTCATTTCCTCATTACAGGGCCTGCCCCCTCGGCTACGCAATATGCCGTGGAGCCACGTAATTCTTACGCTGTGTTGCGTGTTAATTCAGGTAAGCAAAACAAAAATAAACAAAGCAGGCGTCTCTCAATCCACATGTTTTCCAGACGTCATCTGCTCAATTCGACGCCTCCGAATGCCGGATATCGAAAGGGTGCCACCTCCCGGAACCATCTCAATCCAATGGAATGGGGGTCGCTTGGAAGCTGCTCGACGACGAGACTCTCGAGCTCGAGCTCTTCGTGAACGCCGAGCAGGAGAGCGGAAAGTACGTGGCAGTCGGATTTTCGGACGATGAACGAATGGTGAGTTGGCTTCTGTTTTTTGGGAGAGAAAGAGAGGGAAAACAGCTGCAACGACGACATGACATACTAGACTTGTTTTCGAGATAACGAGATCAGTCGGTCGAGGAATTGGGCACAGAGTTCGACGAGTCCTTGGGAACACTAATGTTTTGCAGGGAAACGAACCCGTCATCGAGTGCTCGGCAATCGGAAATCAACCGGCGAGCATGAAGTTTTCGTTTGACAAAACGAACGGAAAGGGAAACAATCGCATTGATGGGGTTCGTGGAGCCTTCTAACAAGTAGATCCTTTGATCCTTCAGGACTACTCTGCTCATTTCTCCGATTCGTCCACTTCATTCGACAATGGAGTCCTCTACTGCAAGGCAAAAGTCAAAGTATCCGGCTCTTCATCCAGTCCGAACGTCTTCAAATTCGACCCTTCCGCCGAGTATTATCTCCTCTTGGCCAACGGAAAAACGACGGCCAAAGGGCTCGGCTACCACAAGGAGCAGTCCTCGGTGTCTCGGAAAGTGCGCCTTGGCGAGGTAAGAAAACGTCACAAACTAGACCCGATTTGTCGCGATTTCATCGGTAATCTTTTGTCAATGAACTACGCGGCACCGTGGTTTCTTATCAGCGACGCGTTAGTTTGTCGAGTTGAAAGATTAGACACCTCAACTGCTTTTGATGACTTTGAATGCGAAAAAGTGAGAATTGGCACGCATTATTGCGTCAGAAACATTCGGAAAGAGACGAGGAAATGACTTCATTCGGCAGGTTTCGCCGGGTTTCGACGAGGGAGAGTGCGGAAAGAGCAAAGGATGCACTATGCCGGGAGCAGACTCCTGCTACTCGGTCGACGGGAACATCGGAGCTTCGTACCGTGTCGTTTCCGACACTGAGATCGAATTCGAAATCTTCGGACCGGCCAACACGACAGTCAACGAGAACGTCTACGCGGCTCTCGGATTCTCGGACGATGAGAAGATGGTGAGCACTTCCGATGTCACGGGAGACACAGAAACGATTTCAGAACGATATCAGTGTGATCGAGTGCTCGAGAATCGCCCCTGAAACTGCTCCGTCGATGAAGTTCAGCTACAATCCAGGGTTCACGAACGCCCGAATCACCGGAGAAGAGGTCGTTCTTTGAGTTCCCGCCGCTTTCCATCTCAACTGTTTTCAGGCGATCCGCAGCAAACTTATCAAGCAATCGGAGGCACGAATCAGCGACGGATCGATATACTGCAGAGGCGTCGTGAACGTTGGTGGAGACGCCGCCAACTCGCAAGTGTTCAAGTGGGACAAGACACGTGGCTACCATCTGATGTTCGCCGTCGGATTCACAGATGCCAACGGACTGACACCGCACTGGGGATCTTGTGTCTCGGTGCTCACTTTCCTGGACCAGGTGGACAACGTCGGTTTCAACGACAACACGTGCGGAATTTCGAAAGGATGCTTCATTCCGACTGACTGCACGGACGGATGCGATGAGATGAAAGCGTCGTGGACGGTTCTCGGTCCGAATCAGATTCACGTAGAACTCGCCGGAAAGACAAACACCACCAACAAGTACGTGGCGATGGGATTCTCGACGAACGGAAAAATGGGCAACGCCTCGGTCATCGACTGCTCTTCGTTCGGAGATGAGCCCTATTCTCTCTCCTTCTCGTACAATCAAGTGGGCGATGAACACTACGCGAATCTCCGTCCCTCCACCGACATCTCATCCCTGTTCACCAACCAACGTGTCCAATTCGTCGACGGATGGCTCTATTGCAGTGCCGATGTGCGAGTGGCGGGCGATGCGAACGATTTGACAGTGTTCAAGTACGATTCGAACGTCAAATACAACGTCATTCTGGCCACCGGAGCGACGAAAGACGGAACAGAAAAGCAACTCGGCTACCATAACAAGAAGAGAAGTGTTGCTCCGTCGCAGTTGCTCAGCGACTATACCCCACCGACTGCTGCCCCGACTCCAAGTGGATCGGTGAGTTGAGAGCTCTCTTTGTCTGAAACTGCACTAGGTTCTTGTCTAGGCCGTTGAGTTTTCATAGAGTGAAACCGAACGATTTCTTAGATAGTGTCCCCGGTTCGACAGAAAAGGCAGTCGTCTTCCGCCTCTCAAGTTCGTTTCTCAGCTGTTTTCGTGCAACCACTTCTCCATTTTTAACACGTTATCCCGCCTCTCGATAACGTGTTTTCTTTTTTCTTTTCTCCGCATGCTTCATTCTTTCTCCCTCCCACTTCTTCTCTATTAAAATCTTTCACCTGAACTTCAAAATGTTGCGAATGCAAGCAATACTTTTTGCATGACTCCCCCGGTTAACTCTGAAATATCTCACGAACTCTTATCTCAGGGCACCTTCGATTCGTCGACATGCGGACATTCGAAGGCTTGCTACGAACCAACTCCCAATGACTTTGTCTCTTATCGGTGAGTGTTTTTTCTCGGTGCGCTCACACTCACTCTCGCACTCTAATCTACGCACATTCCATCGTCTCTCGCCGTCGGTTCCATGGTGTAGCGGTTAGCACTCAGGACTTTGAATCCTGCGACCCGAGTTCAAATCTCGGTGGAACCTATTTATTTTTCAATTTTCAACTCACGCTTTTCAGGGTCATCAGTGATAGTTCAATCGAATTCGAGATCTTCTCATCACACTCTTCCGCTACTGGAGTGTACACTGCTCTCGGTTTCTCAACGAGCGGAAACATGGGTCCGGCAAGTGTAATCGAATGCTCTTCCCTCGGAAATGAGGCACTCTCGATGAAGTTCTCCTCGAACAGCGCCAGAACAAACTCTCGAATTGACGGAGAGCCGGCGATTCGTGCTCAGTACATCACAGACACACAAACATCGTATGCCGATGGAAAGATCTACTGCAAAGGAACTGTGAGATCGGATGGAGCAGCCAACTCTCAAGTGCTGAGCATTCGGTTGACAGATAGAAAACGTTGTCGTTTCAGATCTTCAAATACACGCCATCGCAGCAGTACAACCTGCTCGTCGCAAAGGGATCTGCCACTGCGGGAGGTCTCGGTTACCACGGACCATCGGACCGTTTCGTCTCGACTTCTCGTCTTCTGACCGACCTGAATGCTGGAAATGGATCAGGTTCCAAGGTGACACTTGTCATTCTCCACGCCATTTTCATGACCGTTGCCTGGATGACGATGGTTCCGATCGCTGTCATCTTCGCCCGAATCCTGAGATCCTCTTGGCCGACGACGAAACCGGGAGGTCTTCTCATTTGGTTCCACGTAAGAGATTCCCCCCACGATCAGACAAGAACACATCTTCGATTCGCAGGTTCACAGAGGAGCTAATCTCATCGGAATCGCACTCATGATCGCTGGATTCGTACTCATTCTCGTCCACAAGGACTGGAAGTTCGTTAACACCGGATGGGGAGGAAGACATGCGATCGTCGGAGTGATATCTCTGTGCCTCGCGTGGCTTCAGCCATTCATCAGTACTCTCCGATGCTCTCCGAATGATCCGAGACGGCCCATCTTCAACTACATTCACAGAGCGATCGGAATCATTGCGATGGCGTTGGCCAGTGAGTTGTCTCCCAACTGAACACTCGTATTCGTTCTTTTCTTCCAGCCACTGCCATCTGCATCGCCGGTTACCACTTCACAACGCAGAGAAACGTCGCCCAACTCGTGCTCGCCCTCATCCCGATCGCCGTCATCTTCGCGTTGTCCTTCTTCTTCATCATCTTCAACCGTCTCGTCGACGTGAATACCAAATCGTTCGGAAAGGTATTGCACTTGCACCCTCTCTAAAGAAACTCTCTGATCCTCTGTCGCTCAACACTTTGTCCGTCCCACCAGCAGCCACTTCTTTTCAGAATATCACCGTCACACCGACAGAAGACATTCCGATGCGACCGACGTCGAAGACGGACACCGAAACGACGTGGACAATCCGGTCGCCGTCCGATTCGAGTCCCACCACGAACAGTTCCAGCGATCGGGAGGTTCCAGTCGAGAAGAAGAGAATATGGGTAGGTGTGCCTCGTCACGCACTCTTTCCTCGTGTACTCCAGTGCTCCCTCACACAGACACACTCACCGCACTCTTTCATTCCAGGTGAATCTGTTCCGTGAGTTCGTCGTCTACGGAGCCGTCCTCGTGTTCATCGCCATCGGAACCATTCTCTCCGTCTTCTTCTCTCTCGGCCTCTCTTCCAACTGAGCCCCTCTCTCATCAATTCGCATTTCTCTCGGAATCAAATCTTTCTCCCCCTTCTTCCATACCGGTGACCATTTATTTATGCGCATGTGTAACAATTGTTTTCTCTGATTGTGAACGAAAAGCTTTAACTCGCAAATTTGTTTTTCTATAAATGAAATGTTGATTTTGTTCTTTATCAGAAGTGTCTCCTGTTCTGTGAATGATCGTCGGTCGGAAACACCAAACTCTCTGGTGATAATGGAAATTGTTTCTTTGCTCTCCCAAGAATCGCCCTTTTTGTAGTCTCAATGTCCCGAATCGTCGCGAATTCGGGTCGTCGGAGAGATTGTCAATCTCAAATTCTTCATCAAACATTCGTATTTCAGCTATTTATGCGGAAGGATCTTTTCGAAAACGGAAGACACTCCGTCGACGTGAACAGTGTGCCTTCTCTTTCTATCCAATTTCGAGTCTTCCGATGCTCCCGAGCACTACGAATATCTCGAGAGACGACCCTTTGTCGTTTCAAACTGTACATGACCACATAGTATTCGAATGTTTAATTCGGCCATTGAATAAATGAAAATCATCATAATTGAAGGCGCACACACAGACGCATTCATTGAATTGGCAAGAGGAGAGAGGGGACGACGATAATGCAATTGGAAGCGAGGGGGGCACCATATTGCCACTGCTAAACGGATTATCGACGATAAGCGGAGAAGAAGAGCAGGAAGAGGAGGAGGAGGAGGAGTAGAGGGATGGGTTCCACTTGCAGATATATTGCCGCCCCGGCCATTCTTCTGTATTTGCCATTCCGAGCCGCAGAGAGTGTTGTGAGTTTGAGGCACACGAATGCAGTTTCCCCTGACATTCCAGAGTTATTCCTGAGACTTTCTGTTGTTCTGGAACTATTTATCTCCGATAACACCAATCCATTGCTCTTCCGCCCTTCTCCTCTCCCATTTTCCTTTCGCCTCTCACTCATTCTCGTCGTCCGCTAAAGCCTCCTGGGGTTCGAGATGAAGAGGTTAAAACTAAATGAATTTGCGTCCGGGTAGTGTGTGTCGGGGTCCGAAAACGAAAACGACTTCTCGTTTGGGCTCGTTTCGGATGCTCGCGGAGTCCTCTCCTCCTCATCCAGCGTCTCTTTATATCCCTGTCCATCCGGCAGCAAAAGAGGCGAATAAAGAGGTTAAAAGTAAATGAATAGAAAACGAGGAAAATGAGAGGAAAGAGGAGCCCCCTCGTTGCAATTTCCGTCGGTCTCCGTCGCGGATGACTGTGCAATTTGCAGATGCGCAGACACGGCTCCTCCAAATTGATAGAAAAGGAGGGGGAAACGAATTAACATTTTGATAGTGGTCCTCTCTCTCTCTCCCGGGGCCTCCGACGACTCCGCCCCGGCCTATTCGTCGTAATGAAGAAGCGATCTGGAAGAGCAAGAAGGCATCCGCGCCTCTCCCCTGCCTCCGCCTCTTTTACGACGATGATGGACGCAACTCACACACACACAACAAGTTTAATGAAATTGTCATTTTCGTCTGATACACTCCATTTCTTTCTCTTCCCGGACACCTCCTCCTCTTCGGTCTGCGTCTCTTTCTGCCACGTCACGTGAGTTGTTCTCGTGTTAATTGCTTCGGCGCCGTTTCAGCTGCCCGTAGACGCCGAGCGATCTGGGGCACGAGAAGGCGGTTCTCATTTCGCATTCGCTTAGCCACTAGTACGTTTTGGACTGATTAGAATTTTCTGCACACCGCCCAATCTCGCTCTCTCGGACCGGCAAATCAGAACTCTGAACTCGACCACAACCAGTTCAGACCAATCGAGCCGTCGTTTCATCTGCCCCTCCCCGTCACACATCACTCTCTTCTGCTCTACCCACCACCTTCCCCCTCAGAATGACGTTTCTGTAGTCGTTCGTCCGTCTTTTCCTATTAGTGCCATTGAGACGTCTCGGCTCTAAAACATGTAAATCAAGAGCAAACAAAGCTGCTGCTCGTTTCGAATTTCCCCTGCTCCTGTTCTGCCAAACGGACGGTTTCGTGTGGAGGAAAGGTCACAAGGATTGGCGGACGGGGGAGAGAGAAAAAACAGAGAGAGCGGGGGAGAATGAGGATGTCGCATGCGATAGTCTCATTAAATTAGGTCCTCTGAATCCCCTCCTCCTCCTCCTCTCGCCCTCTTCTCTTATCCCTTCGGCCATCTGTGCTCTTTCGATTTGCCACGTCATCAACATTCTTCTCTCTCTCTCTCTCGTTGAAAAACTCAATTGTGCGCGTTTAATTTAACTGCTGCTCCAAAACGGACCGCATTTTATGGCCCATATTCTCGCATTTCTCATGGCAGCCACAAAGCGTCGAAGGTTGTCGTACACTCGGAGGTCCCCGAATGATTCGAACCAGTTCAATCATCTCGTCCCGTTTCAAACCTGAGACTCTTGTCGGATTTTGAGCACATTCTCAGTGGATTATGACTTGATCTTCCGAAGATTCAGGGACTGAATTCCGGATTATCCTGCAGTGTCTGATCATTCAATATTTGCTACACTGTTCTCTAATTCTGTGTATTCTGTTCTGTTCAAAGCGGTAAGTTTGAAAACACGCGGCTCGAAAGGTATTCCAGGGCTAATAATAGATGACCGGCATTGTATTATTGCTCGAGAATACCCTTCGATCCAGCAGTGTTCTTTTCTTTAACATCAATCAATAAATCGTTCATTTCGAGAAAAAAAGAAGACTTCACAGGTTGTACAATTGGCATCATTCGGATAGAAGTAATAAGTACATACAATTAGTCAGACGATCACTCGTAGATTTAACTCAAGGCAACTATCAGAAGTATTCGCGAGAAGAATCAGAAGTCGGTGGGCTGCGCGGAGTTTGGTCGATTGGATTGGTTGACGAGGGGCGAGCGGACGGAGGCCACTTCGACCGAGTTGGCTCTCTGGACGAGTGTCTTCGCCGTCGGATTCGGGTGCGCTTTCAGGGTTCCCTGACGTGTCGAGATGCCCGAATAGGAGACTCTGGAGGGATTGAATGGGGACTCGTTCACTGGATCCAATGTCTGTTACCTGGTCAATGGGAGGAGACTGAACAGCGTCTGACGATATCTGGACGAAGTGAAACTGTACACCAAGAACGCCACGTAGCAGTTGATAAGAGAGAGCAAATCGAGAACATCCGCCAGATTCAGATAGACCATTTGGTGGAATTGGGTTGTGAACAGAGCTGAAAGTCTTCGGAATGGGGTCGCCGTTCGATGATTTAGATGCTCACCATTGAGAATGGCCATAATTCCTTGAGGAAGTTCCGTGAACAAGAACACGGTGACCATGAGAAGGAGCATGTAAGTGGTGAAGTCGCCGCGTTTCTTCGCCCGTTCCTCTTTTATCAGAATCTTCCGCTTCTCGTTGTTCTCCCGCAGACGGCCGATGAGGGCGATGGTGAAGGTGACGAGGAGCATGCAGGGGATCGCCTGAAGGAACTCACTAGCCACGGCATCGCGAAGAGGGAGACACACCTTCAGGAATATTCCGGTGAGCCACAGGTTGGCCTTCATGAGGAAGCAGCCATTCTGCATCATCAACGTCGAGAATCCGACGCTGTACTTGTAGTACATTCCATTAGCCGACACACCCCTTGTGGTCTCGTCGATTTGATGGGCGAGAAGAGTTGGCACGCACATGACGAAGACGAAGAGGGCGATGAAGATTGCGCACGTTCTGAAATGGATTCACACGTTTTGATGGGTCCGCACGTGTCTCGATGCTCACAATGCTCTCGTGTGGTCTAGCCATCGAGACGTCGTCAATTTCATTGCGGACAGTCGGATGAACGCCATCAGCACCACCAGGTAGAGAGTGATTGCATGGAGAGCGATGGAGAGCATCGCGTGGCATTTGAGGAACAGAGCCCAGAAGTACGAGTAGCCTTCCTTGTCGGACATGAACTCGAAGCGGCTGATGTACATCTGAAGGAGGAGATGGTGATCTCAACTGTCATGTGCAGGAAGTAACTAACGAGGTATGATGTCATCGTTCCCATGTCTGAAATGGCGATGCACACGAGCACGGTGTGCACGGAAGAGTGCCGCATTCGGGGACGCGTGAGCACTGTTATGTGGATCGCATTGGCAGTGAGTCCGAGGACGCAGAGGACGAACGAGAGCACCGGGTGCACGTTCGAGTACAGGCTGCAATGACCGAGAGTGTTAGAGAGGGAGATGAGGGGTGACTGGGTGATTGGACATTTGTACCGTATCATTTCTTATCAATGGGGAAGTCTGAAACTCACTATCGGAATTTGTAAAACTGTTCGATGACGAAGTAGGTGGCATTATTGTTCGTGTCGAATAGTCGAGAATCGTTGCATTCCATCTGCAAAACGAAACGAAGTTTGTCCGATCGAAAAGTGCGACAAGTGTAAGGAAAGAGAGACGATAATAACGGCCAATTTGAGTCAGAAACGGGGAGAAAGAGCACGGGAAGAAGAAGAAGAAAACTGGAAAGATTTCGGGTTGCCTCTCTCTCTCTCTTTCAGCTCCTCCTCGTTTAAAAACTCTCAGGCATTCAGGAGGCTGGACTCCGGTTTCGGATTCTTGTAATTGAGTCTGGTTTCATGTCAAAAACATGTGTGTGTGTGTGTGTGCTGGCCGAGAGGGGACACCCTGCGCTCGACACTTTTTCGGCTGATGACACCGACAATGTGCGGTTGGGGGCAGGATGAGAGGGGTGTGTGCATGTGATGGAGCAAATGGTAACAAAACAGAATAACAGCACATGAATGGAGGGGCATCGTTCCGGAATCAGGGGGGAGGGGCGTTCGGAACAGATTTACAGAAGACCTTATCGAGAATGATCGAAGATAGAGATCAAAAAGTTCGGAGGAACATCAACAACAACAAGAAGAAGCAGCAGTCTCATCATCGTTCTCAGAATCCATCGGTTCCGAGAGAAGACAAACATCGCTTCTCGACGACTTCTAGCACACAAACACTTTAAACTTTGGCATCGCTCGAACATGCGCATAAGTATATGTGGTAGGCGGATGGGAAAAGCCACGTGTCATGAATAATTCGCTGAATTTCGAGATCTCAGTGGATGCCACTCGTATTCCATTATTTCACCTGGGAGAAGGTCACGTAGTGCCTAGAATGTATTCAGGTGTAAACACGAACTACGTCTTCTGGCGACGAGTAATTCGAAAGGCGGGAAGAACATTCGAAACACATTCCGTCGTGACACGCAATCACAGATTATCCGCCGCGTTCTAAGAAGTTCTAAGAAGCTCCGAGTCCACGGCACTTCATGACCCACCGAGAGAGCCAATTGAACGAGAGAATGAGCTCTGTTGCGTGTCGGTGTGTTATCACAGCCGCTAGAGATCTACAGAGACTTCCTGAATAGTATAGTTCCCCCGTCGGAGAGCTTGTCTTTCGGTGCACTCCATCCATCATTTCTCTTTCTCAAAACGATACAAGGTTCCAATCATCAGCATGAATGGCGCTGCTCATCAATAATTCAGCCGAACATTGCGTCGCAATGTAGGTCAATATGGAACAAGGAAAACGAGAAAACGAGAAAGATGGCTGGAAAAGAGACGAATTCTCAGATAAATTGCCAAAGCCATTGGCGCTTGTCTGATGAGCTTTGCGGGCGGTGAAGAGGAAATGAACGGCCCGGAAGGGAAATATTTTTGGGTTACCCTGTGGCTGAAAACCGGACGGAAAAAGAAAACAAAGACAAATTTGCATTTTGACTAGAAATAGTGAACACTCAATTCCATGGTGTCAATCAAACAAAACAAACGGCAAAAAGTGTCAGACGGTCGGCAACTCTTTTGGGGGGAGTTTTTGAGCTCTGCGGGGGAGCCAGGTAAACAGCGAAAAGTGCCGAACATATATATATAAATAGAGGGACGAGTAGTCTGTCCACGTCGAGTGTCGACACAGTGATCGGATCAAAACATACATGAAACGTGTCAAAGCGGGCAGAGCCAGCGATGATCGCGATGCACGTATGTGTGAGTAACTGGAGGAGGAGGAGGTAAGAAGAGCAGTTAAACAGGATTTGACCGCCCAGATAAAGGGGGGTTAAGGGGTTTTGACGCACATGTCTATCTTCTCTTCGAGCAGAGAGAAGGAGAGAGAGAGAGAGAGATTCTAATTCAGGAGACTCGAATTGCACATGAGCCAGATGATCTGGAAGGATGACCTGAACCCACGTTTCGACCCTGTTCTGACGTTTGATCCGGTTGAATGTCAGAGAGTGAATGCGAGTGGATGTCAGAGAGTGAATGCGAGTGGAAGGAGCCGAGATTGACGGGTGAATACGGGGGTTGTAACAAATTGAACGTTTCGGATTTTGAGATGAGAACCGAAGTGGCACCTAGAGTTGCGAGCAAAAGAGGATGAGCAACGAGTCCTGGGTAGATTAGAAGGAGCTCAGAACGGCGACGTGTGTTGAAATAAGAAAACAACAACTTCTGAAAATCACAGCTTCCGAGTAATAACATACCAAGGATCAGTTGGAAATAGACAGAATACAGCAGTGGGAGCAGAATAGGAATAGAGGATTGAGAGAGAACTACGAATGATTCTCACACAAAAGGAGTCAGACGTGCGGATGGAGAGCTTTCTGGAGACTTGCCGAGGAGTCAGGTGGGCGAACAATCCGATCGGTAAGTGAACTGAACAGCAGTCGGCACCGCAAAGTGAGAATTAAGAAGAACCATAAACAAAAACAGAGAAGACGAGAGAGTGTGAGAGTCGGAGAGACGCAGAGTTTTCATGGGGTTCTCAGTTTGATAATATATTGCCGGCAGTCAATCGAAAACTGATTGTTACGAGTTAAAGTGAACGAGAGATAGAGGAGGGAACAATGAAAGAAAGCACTTAGAGCCTCCGGCCGTCAGATGCTCCGAGAGCCCCAAGAGCCCCACAATTCTAGACAATTACAGCAGTGATCTGTGCAAATCCCAAGAAGGTGTTACACGTAGAGAGCAGAGAACGAAAGGCTTCCTGGCACATGAGCAACTCTTGATAAAGGTTTCGACGGGGGCAAACGAACCCGCTGCCGACATTTATATTCCCACGCAAAGTTGCAGAAGGCCGTAATAATAGTCATAAGAATTGCAATTAGCTGACGTCGAAAGAGCGGCAGATGGCGGAAACGTGAGCAATGAGAGAGAGGAAGTGACCTCAATTCGAAACTTCTCCTGAAGAGTGAAATCATCCGAACGAAAGGGGGAACTATTTCCAGAAGACGCCGAAGGTCCGAATGACTCAAGTTTCCGGAGAAAGAGCAACTTTGCCCCTGCAGACGTGAATTCGAAATGTTGGACTTCTCAACGACTCGGCGGTTTGGGTGGTCACAATGGAAGGACTAATAGTCGACCGATTACCTTGTGAGGGAGGAAAAGACACGGTTCGGATGAGGACGGAGACGTTCTGGGAGGGCAGAGAAGCAGCGGCGACGTCAATCTCTCTTCGCCTCCTAGAGGGTACACTTGTGGCGAGACGCGTAAGGAAAAGGCACTTGTTTTGTCCAATATAGATATCTGTTTGCTAATAATTGGAGCAAAGCACATACACAGGAATACGAGGAGACAGACAACACATGCGAGAGGATTCCGAGAATTATTCACAAGCGCCTTGTGAGTGCTTTCGAAACTTGGTAGACGGGCGGTGCTGACTCAGGAGTCAAAGTTTACCAAGGAGCACAATGGGAAGTGTGTCGGGGCGTGTAATACACCAAGGTGTGGAGGCCTATCAGGCGAGCGGGACTCGCAAAATTTTATGGCTCTTTCTGGAGCCTTTCAGCTGCTTTCCTTCAGGTGGGAGACCAAACAATCAAACACGACTAGGGGCAGATTAACACAAAAAGTCATGGGATACAAATTGGACGAGATCCGGATCATGGCTGGGAAAACAACGACGCGGAAACAGATATTCTAATCTGAGAGGGTGGCTGGTCGTGGGATTCTCTCAAGAGTACACTCTCTTCTACGGACTACTGACATATCAAAAATGCAAGTTACACTTCCTTCTTTGGAGCGAAAACATGCTCTGGTCCAGTTGGAATGGAGAGGAAGAGAACGGAGAAGAGAACACCGGAATCAATCGTTTCGCGGCTCTTTGCTCCGGCTAAACTCGTCTCTCTCTCTCGAGCATTTCGAAACTCGACGACATCCATTCTCTCTTGTCAAGTGGACATGTTCTCCTGACAAGAAAATTGTAGTGGTGAGAGGGGAATTGAGTGAGAGTTTGAGACATTTCGGGACGAGAGCACGGGACTTTTCGACTGCTCTCATTGTCTTGTCACAGTGATAACTGGTGATGGGGAGAGACTGACATGGGGGGGGGGGGGGATAAGTTGGACAGAAGACACTCAACGAGACGGATCACGAACGATTAGAATCGGCTGCACCGCCACTGATAACGGAGAATATTGAAGAATGAACAGCTCAGCGCATCGCTGGAACACTGCTCTTTCAGCAGAACTGTTCCCGACTCTGAGAGATGTCAGAGAGAGCTCTCTGGACGATCAGATATCCGTCGCCAGGGTAATCATTATCCGATCAGAGGACACCGGCCTCTTCAAATTGTGAATCCTCGTGACGGTCAGAAGGAAGATTGCGTGCTGGAAGGCAGAAGTCTCAAGTGAAATTCTTAAAAATACTCGAGATCCGCACGAAATCGAATTCTCGGATACCCTTTCAAGACGGAACAAGTGACGAACACGGAATGCGCCGAAAACAGAATTATGAGGAGTCGGCGATCCGTCGGCATCCGGATCTTTGATGTTTCGAGGCTTTTGTGATCGGAAGGTGAAGCGGAAACGATGATGAGATAGTGGGAAAAGAGAGAGAGGGAAAAGACAATAAAGAGTGAGAATTAATGAGCACAATGAGGGGACAACTGTGCGATTCCGTGAGCTTTATGAGAAAGGACGGACCTCCTGGAAGTATGAAAGGAAGCATAATGATGTGTGTGTTTTCTGAGAAATTCAATCCCCCTGGTGGCACGGAATTGGAGAGTAAATAGGCGATGTTTTGTTCAGATGACAACGTCTTCTCTCCTCTCTTTTCCACGTTTTTTCCAAATTACAGCCTTTGGACTAGTTTTCAGATGCCAATTAAACCGTCGCATCCTTCGAGGAGAAAATCGAAACGGAAGAGCAAGACGAAGAGGAAGACGAAGAGGAAGAGGAAGAAGTTCATCGAGGTTTCGGGAAATGGATACGGGATAAGGAAAAGCGCAAAACGAGAGAGGAGGAGAGGCGAAAACGGACCGAAAACGTTTTCGGAGGTTTTATCGCACTTTTTTATTTCGAGAGGTGCCAAAACACGAGAGAGAGAGAGAGATGGGGCGATAGGTTGTCTAACTTTCATTTCTTTTTCTTCCCTTCGTTTCGTTCCTTTCCATTCAAGAATCAGCGAAAAGATAATAATAACAAGAGGCTTTCAGACAAGTGCTTTTTGAGTGCACGCGCTCGATTCGAGAAGACCAGAAGGCAGTGGTGGTGGGAGGGGGAGGGATTGAGGTTTCTCGAGTGGCAAAGAAGGCGTCGAATTTCAGAGGACTGTGGGAAGGACAAGCAGGAAGTTTTGTGGAAGGCAGAGAGCAGGAACCATTTATGACAAGGGGAAGCCATTGGGCTGGTCGTAAAGTCATGCTGAAAGTTGGCATAAGGTCAGACTGGGTAAACAAGGTCCAAAAAAGTCGTTAGCGTTATGAGTTTGTTCCGGAACGCTGAACAACAAAAGGAAATACGAGTACTGTAGGTGATCAAATATCTCAAAGGACTACGGTAGGGTTGCCCATTGTTATTCATCACTGACATGTGCATTTGACGGACTCAACGTCTGAAGGGTCTCTAATTGTAAGTCATTTCCCAAAAACAATCCGAAATCCCCCAAATAGGAACGTGTTATGGATTCAACGGGGGGAAGAGTCCGGAGGGCGTCGGAACTTTTCGCTTCGACGCCTCCCCGGGCCCTTCGAACGCGAATGAATCGTGATCTCTGCAATTGTTTTTCGAGTTTTCGGGTAACTTCTCCCTCGCTTCTAATTTCCATTTTGGAAACTTCCTGGAAAATGAACGAGGCAATTTCGACGACACGCCAGAAATAACATGCTCTAATGTGTCCTCCGTCGGGCTCTTTTCGTGATCTCATAACTGTTACAACACGAGACGGAAACAAAACAAAAACACGAATGTTATGTCGAGGTGTTGAGCAGATGTATCCGAATGTTTGAGGTGTTTTGAGGAGGCGGAAAAGAAGCTCATATCGTCGGTAAAACATGCGTGGCTCATGCTCCGAGGGGCTTCCCTCCAGACAATTTGGTAGCGCCTAAGGCAGAGAGCAAACGGAAACCAATCGAGCAATGAATCATGCGCATGTTGCAACAGAGCCGGCTCATTCGACGGGACAGTCGGGAACCCTTCAATTGCAGTCATGCGAACTCACATGACTAATCGCTCCTCTCGCCTAAACAAACGGCGCGGACTGAAATTCCAGAAAAACGGGAGGCAATAACAATTGGCGTTTGTAACTCGAGAACTTGTAGGCGGTTCCAGACACCTCTGCGGAGGTGTGTGACTACGGTAGCCAGAATGAGTTGGCACTTACAGTAATCCCCCCACAGCCGCCCTTTTAATGCTTCGTGGCCTCGAGGCTAATCCCAAAAAAGTAAACGAAACACAAAGAGAGAGCCGCCTCGAAATGTTGCCATTCTTGCTCTTGCACATGCTCACGAGACCGACATGACAACAAAAAAGTAAACATGTAAATCTTCGATTCGTTTCGACAACTGCTTCTTCTACACCGCGCCGGCCCATTCTTCGAAAGGTGATCGAATTTTGAGCCGAGTGAATGGAAAGCTCGGCGAGCAAGACTTATTAGCGGACGAAGGGGGGACAATGGCGTTGAAAAGGGCTCGGGGAGCAGGAGAAGAGTCAAGAGGAGGCCGCGGGGAGAGAAAACAATGGATTTGTGGAAAAGTTTGACAATGGAGGAGGAGAAGAAGACGTTTGCGGCGGTGTGTGGAGCAGAAATTGGATTCGGGAATGGAGAAGAACAATGGAAAAGTTATGAATGAGTTGGCGGTGGGAAGAAGGAAGAAACCGGGGGGAGGATGAACTTTCGGGAAGACAACACTTTCGTCTCAAATTGGAATGCTGAAGGTGGAGTGAAGGACACTTGAATTTGGAAGAAGCAGAAGTAGTTGTGAGGAGGAGGAGGAGGAGGAAGAGAAAATGAAAAAGTTACTGCTCAATTGTGCTCATCTCGAGAACGCATTCAACGCCTGTGCACTCGTCAATTATGCATTCTGCTCCTGCTCCTGCTGTTATTCATCCCCCCACTCTCACATTCCAATTCTCAGTTCCGGTCTATGCCAATTAGTGAGATCTTTCGTGTGTGTGCAATCAAGACTTGCACTTCTGACCAAAATAACGGGTTGTGAGGAGGGATGAAAAGAGCCCATGGACCTGAGCACAACAGTAAGAAAAGGCACCGAGTCTTCCTTGGCGGCAATAAAATATGTTGTTTCAAAGTCCAGTTTATGTCCGGCCGACGCAAGAGATCTCTCTCATCTTTGGGCTAAAAAATGCAACTACAGATGAAGAATTCGAGATGAGGAGCCATGTGGGCGTCCTTCGACTCATTCGCCCCCACCTTCTCCTCTCTATAAATCAACCAGCCTGCTCGTTTGGAGACAAAACGAAAGGACACCCCCACGATCCGTCTTCAGCAAATGTGTCTGCCGGCGAGCAACGGTGGATCGAAGGGAGTGAGCTCATTTTATGCTGATGAGATAAGCAGAAGTTCCGGTCGCGAAACTTCAAAGTTCAACACGGAGAGATCTCGAGAAGAAGAGATTTGGAAAGAGAGAGAGAGAGAAATCTCCAAATGTTCCCTATCACAGAAATCCGCATTCATAATTCATAAGCGGCCATTGTTGGTGCCACGTCATCGTCTCCCCACGTCGTCTCACGGGCATCGTCTACTCGTCATCACTGTTTGCTCCGGGAGAATAATTAGTCGAGGAGAGCAGATCACAAGGGAGACGACGTGAGGATCGAAAAAGTGAAATTCGATCTTTTTGTATTTCGGAAGGAACTTTCGTTTCTTTGCGGAAACTGATAGGGTGTGAGGAGCGAAATTTGAGAATTTGAGAGTGACACATGGCAAATAATAATAATAATAATGATAATAATGATAATGATAATAGAGGTGAGAAGGAAGGGAAGAGATGGAGCAAATCAAAAGATTCTTGATGTTTTCGTCCAGATATATGTGCATTGTGCGGGAGAAAATAATAATAATATGCAGATGAACTGACTCTGGAAGAAAGAAGAATGAGAGGGGGAAGTGGAGGAAGAAAGAAAGATCCGTCCGATGAACACAGAGAAAGAGCTGAGCATGATGACGTTGAAATCGCGAAGAGAGTGGACGTCGGAAATCAAGGGAGCCCCGGCTGATAAGCGGAGATGATTCACGGTTCAGGACAAAAAGATCCTATGACATCTGTGGAAAGCTAAGACTTTCTTCAATCAATTCAGAATCTGGTGGAACGTGTTCCGACTTTCCGTTGCATTTCGAAATGAGCTTTCCGATAGAGAGAGAGAACAGATTCAGACGGTCCATGTCTATCGGGGATGGGCATTCAAAGTGAGCTTCGAAAACTGCTCCAAATGAATCGGAAACGCCACCTCGAACTGCTCCAAACGGATCCGACCATGCAGAAACATTATTTTGAAATGCATCGAAACAGAAAAAACGGCGACAAAGATCTCTCGAGACTCAAAACTCCTCGCTGCCTCTTCTCAATCAGACACATCGCGCGTTGGCAGTTCCGGAAGAAAGTAATTCGATTAGGAAAACAAGAAAACACGAAAATACTCGAAACAAAATGTGACAAAACGGGCGGAGGAATGACAAGATGTTTACTGAAACGGCGGCAAATCTCTCTCTCTTTGTCTGTCATCCAATTACCTCCGAGTGCCGGACGGATGCCGGTTTTATGGCTCCCCACGTCTTCGGATGGACGTCTTCGTAAAGGTGTTCCACGTAATTGAACACTTGATTGATGCTTTTTACTTCTCGATTCTTTGCCTTGGCGTCTTTTGAATTGGAGGATAAAGACGAAAAAGGAACGGATTACCGTCTGAATATTCCAGAGATTATTCATGGATACAGAGTGTCAACGATGTGGAATCCGTCTTCCGGGTAGTTATTATGGGGAGACACAACACTTATTCATGAATGAGAGTACTACTACGGATGACCCCTCTCTATTCTGGGGAGGAGTGACGTCACTGGAAAGTGCAAAGATGTCTTTGTCGAGAGAGAACGTTTCGAAATGACAGTTTTCGAGTGAATAGTTTGGACCCCAAAGAACTAGACTGCTTCTGGATTCAACGTTATCTGATTCTGATGAGAGTTCGCATGAATGAGGAAAGTCTGTTAGACTTGATCTAAATGGAGAGTTTGTGGACACAAGTGGGTGGTGGGTGAGCATCAGAGATTGCAATTCAGTCCACACGATGAGCAAATGAGTGACGTGAAAGTCCGAAAGAGCGGACAAGAGATCAATTTCAGAAGGGAACGAATCGTTTCTCTCTCAAGAGAGAGAGCTCTCGTCTTCTTCAATTCGCCATCCTGATTGGATTGGTCCTCGGCGAATGACGATGACCTGAAAGCGGTGTGGGGTGGATGAAACGACTACTAACCCAGTTTAGTGTCGTGTTTTTTGTGGAATAAAATAAAAAGATGAAGAGGAGGAGGAGGAAACGAAGGAGAGAATGGACGCGACCGAGTGCTGCACAATACATTTGCCTAATCAATCTGTGCGGCGGCGAGGAAAAGGAGCCGCCAGTTTCAATTTATAAAACATCTGAGCCTCTTTGGCGAGAAGGGATATTCTGGAGAGGCTGAACTCTCTCAGCCGGAGAAGGGACTGTTCCGTGCTTTGCGAGAAATGAAAGTTTGCGTCGATGTCGAAGAAAGCTCAGCAGACCGCACGAAACCAATAAATTCTGTGAAAAATGAGAAAATGCAAAAAAGTTTGTCGCCTTTTCCATCGCACCGCATCCACTTGAAAAACCTGAAATTCGCCCTCAAGGGATCTATTCTGAGTGCTCATTTATTGCTGTATCGCGGATATTATGGTTGCGATGAAATGTGGAAGCAAGCAAAGCGGAAGAGATGTCCGCCGCCCTGCCATGAGAAGAGTGCACATTCAACAAGGAAGGAGTCTCGTTTGTGGGTGGATCGGCTACATTCGGAAATTTCTCACAACTCGTATGTACTTTTTATACGGGCAAATCTTTTAAACTATTATAATATTATGAAAATAAAGGAAAAATTCATCTGGGGAAAAATCGGAAACCTTAAAGATAAATTTGTAACACATCTTCACCATCTGAATGGAAGGAATGGTTTGTAAGTGACTTTGATGGCACCTCGTTTCCAGACTCCCTCTTTGTCAGGGGAGTACTCGTCTGGAATCCATGTACCCGATGGGCCGCTATATATTAACGGCAGCTGCAGTATATAATATCTGAAATGAATAATTGTGTTTTATTGGAATGTGTTTAGCTCACTTGGAATGGTGCAGTTCGAGTGGAGCTTGTCCGGTTCCATAAACTCCCTCATGACCCGGAATTAGAATTTTGGGATCGATGGTAATGCGCACAGGTGCTTTCGGTGTCACCACGTGGATTTTCTGCAGTTGCGCCACTTTCAGTGGTAGTTTCCGACATGTACACGGCCGCCTGATGGGCAGATCTGCCTGAAGAACATCCCCAAGAGAGCTCCGGTGAGCTGATTCTCGAGCAATACTCGTTCCCTTCGGGTACACTATTGGTTCTCCGTTATAATCGACAAAGAATCGATGGCCTCTCGAGCATTCGTACTCGAATCCGATGAACAACTTGACCCGTGCAATCTCATCTCTCACAGTATTTAGATATTTCCGAGTGAAATCTTCGCTTCGAACTTTGTTTAAATCGCGGTTCCATGTATCTAAATCGACCTAAAAATCACAAATAAATCTCAATTTTTAGTTACTATTTTTACATCAACATAGACGACAGCTGGAGACAAATATTCTCCGCCAATTTTGAAGTTTGGTTGATTTTTCAGTCCGGTTCCGTGATTATAAACGCCAGAGTCCCCGAGAGAAATCAAGTGCCATGAAGAGAACAATGGGAGTTTTCCCATTGTCAGTGAATTTGGAACGTCGACAATAAACTCATCTGTCTTTCCAGCTTTCTCCAATTTCTGTAGTCGTTTCGCATGCTCCACTGCTAGATCGAGCTCCGACTTCGAAGAGCTCTGTTGGTTCCTGTTACAACTGCTCGGACGGACGTACATGTCTTCGTCGTCAGACGAGTTAACCGTGCTCAGAGATTGCACTTGCGAGTCTTCCTCGGATCCTTCATCTTCCATGAGACTTTCGGTCATTGGACTCACAAGGTCGTCATCATCAGCCAATTCATCTTCACGTCTTACAGGTTTTTTGGCTGCATGCAGAGAGTTTGATTCTCGGGCGGCCCAAAGAATTTCCTGCGAAATTTCATTTACTGGTAGTTTTCTTGTTGTAATGTTCCCGTACCTCTTTTTCGTCAAAATCTTCCAGGTAAACTTGAAACTGATGCCTCCACAATTGTTGACAACACGTGAAATCCGGATTTTCAAAGAAATCGTAGTTTGCCTCTTTCACGGAAAACGGTTCCTGTCGGACTAACTGCTTCCGGCCACAAATGCACGTCGATATTATCGTGTTGGAGGCGTCGTGTGCCACCCATCGCGACTCGGGAACTGCCAGATCTCCGAAGGTAGAATGCGCTTTGAGGACACACGGATGACCCATCATTGACACGGCTTCGCACGCCCGCATGTCGGACTGCCACAGTTGGTCGCAACGGTCGGCAAGATCACTCAAAACGTCTTGAAGATCTGTGGCAATGACTGATTCGATGTACAGTACAGCTTCCTCGAACTAAAACAATTCAATTGATGTAACGAAAAGCCTGGAGAGCACTCACCTTATCAATATGTTCGGCTTTACTTCGTATTTTGACTGGCTCATTCTCGAGTTCCATTCTATAAGCTCCTCTTCTCTCCATGCTTTTCGGCCGATTGTTGTCGTTTGTGTAGATTCGTAGCGCCTCTTCGAGATGATTCTCCCGAAGGCGTTTTATAAAATTTGTCATCACATTGAACTCGCTGAGCCCCTTTTCGTCTTCCAAGGAACCGTCAAGTACTGGTAAAAAGCATTTGAGCAGGACAATGACGTTTTCCAATGTTATCTCATTTTTCTCCGATCGAAAATTATCTTCGAGGAACATAACGAACGAGTTATTACTGGATATTCCTGGAACGCTGCCTGTTCGACTCTCAGCTTCAAACATTAACGAATCGAACATTTCGCTGACAATATCCCGTTTCACAGTTTTCGGATTCAGCAAATGGACGCATGGAATCGTCTCGTTGAGTTGACACAAAGCGGAACTTCCACTTTCAATTAATTCGTACGATTTGAGAATCTCATTCAACTGGGTGTCGAGATTTTTCTCCAATTTTTCATAAAGCTCTCTCTGAAACTTCAGAACGACTTGCAAAACTTTCAAACCGGATCTTCACTTACTTTTTTGGATGTATTGACTTCCGGACGGATGTTGTTTCTTTGAAAAGCTATAAGAAGACGTGGGATAACTACCCGGCCCTCAGATTCTGCCGTGGTCATCGTCCTGTTGTTGTAAGTCACATCTTTAAGTCCAGACAGCGTCAGATTTCGGTTCACTTTTCGTCGCAGTTGCATTCTGAACTGTCGATTTTCAGCTATTTCAATTGAAGAGTTTGGTACCCTACCTGGATACGTTCACTTTTCGCAATAACCGCATCAGTTCCAAATCGATTCGGGATGTTTGCTCAAAGATAATGATGAAATGGCAAGTGATGAAGAGAAAGTGGAGCATTCGCATGTGCTGCTCCTCACTTTTTGCCAATACTTCGAAGTAATTGTTATCTTTTATGATGCATTCCCTTTTTAAGTACTTTCTCATATTCGCCAAGTCATCGACTCCGTTCATTACAAGGAACAAGAGTTGTTCATCTTCCGAATAGTGCGCACGAATCTGTAATTCACATAACTCTTTTCATTGGTACATTTGCAGAAAACTCACACTGCACGCCTCCTCTTCAGAAGCAGCAATCGGAAAGACATTCTCTCGCAAGTAACTGTTGATATTGTCACCCTTTCCGTGATCCGGGCAGTCTTTTCCAATCTTAAACACTATGCGTCCCGTCTTGAACTCGTTTCTCGACTCACAACTCCGATTACTTTGATTTTCGCGTCGAGCTGAGTGTCGAATGTGTTTCGTGCACTTTCTATCCATTCCAAAAGATCCATCTTAGATTTATTAACTGAAAAACTGAATTTAATTTGGTAAAATTGAAGAAATATGCTCGCAATAATTGAAAAACCAGAAAAAAAATATAATTTCGGCCGCGGCCGCTCCGTTTTCTCGGCCACCCAAACGCGCAGAAATTCGAAACAGAAATGCCGATGGATACCGTAAGACATTTTACTGTAGGGAAGTTGATGTTCTCATCATGAATCTTATGATTGAAGCTGGGAAAAGTCTTCAAAGCAAGACCTGGCGAAAAGGCGATTCAAGCGCAAGTTGATCATTTATTGAGCAATAATCATTCGAACTCAGTTATGTGAATTTTGTGTTGGAAAAAAATGTTTCTCAAGCCATTTCCTAAAAAAACGACAATTGAAAAGTACACATATACTGTATGGTATACAGATATCAATAGCCAAATTCAATTCATTCACGAAACGATCGGAAAATTAGGTGTGAAGTGATGAAACTTCCACAAAGTTTGCGGCTTTGAAACTCTTTCAGTAGCTGAAACCTCCGTTTCTTTCCAGTTTCAGTTGTTACGCATGACTCTCAACATGATTCGAAAGAACAGTTGTTCATTTGCCCTCCTTATGATCAAGTTGCAGTGGCAACTCGTTCAGAACTCCATTGAAACCATCTGTGAACTGCCCACTCTCTCTCTTTTCATATATATATTTCAGCCCCCATTTTCTCAAAAGAAACGGAAGGAAGATGGAGAGAAAGAAGCCAACAACACTATTACACACTCCAATCGCAATGCAATTATCGGATTGAGCATCCCTTTCCTGCCCGGCTCACCGCTGCAAAGTGCATGCCCCATCCGCCCATTTCCCGTGCCCCGCACCTTCACGACGTCATCTTTCGGTCGCTCGACGAACTATTTCCGTTTCGGTCACACTTTGTGTCGTTCAGTTTCCACATTTGAAACCATGTTTCCGTCCTTCTCTATCGATTGGTGACACCGCTTGCCAACGCATCTCGACGAGAGACTGCGTCGAATCGAGAGACGCAGAGACGGGGTGGCGCTCTCGCGAGGGAACGAAACGGCAGAAGGAGGAGGAGGAGAGGGCGATTTGTTTCGTTTCGAAGCGCGTAATGTGTAGCCGGAGGAGTGTGCGGGTTTTTTGATTTCCCGTCGATTTGCATATTCGTTTTGAGTTTCCGATCGGGACGCAAGAGAGCACTTTGTAGCGCATTGCGAAGGGACGACTGTAACTGGATGGCTGCTGTCGCTGACTTCTCTGTTTGGCTCTATTTGGCTCTGTCATGGATGGTGTATGAGAGAGATCCGTTTGCTCACTTGTCCATAGTATCACTACGAGAAGTTCCCAGAGTTTCAGAGTTTCAGATTGACAACTTGTGTGTGGACACAAGAGTCATTCTGAACTCATGAACCTTGAGAGTGTTTCCGAAGGGTAAACAACACACTTCCTCAGCATCCACTGGAACAAACACGTCCGTGCTCTTTTCATTCCTCTTCCGGCCTCGTTCTCTTCTCACCTACATCATATTTTTCTCATCGTCTCTCGAAACGATTCACATGTAATTTCGGTCAATTCGTACCGCACACACCGACCGCCGCCGCTGCTGCTGCTGCTGCTGCTGCCCATTGCTGTTGTTATCAGTCCGTCCGCCTGCCGCCTCGTCCCGCTCCGCTCACTTGGCCTCTCCTCTCCTCTCGCGCTCTCCTTCGCTCACATCGGTATTTGCATTCATTCATATCGACCACACCAATCTCCTCCTCCGCCTCCCTCTCGCTCTCTCTCTCTCTCTACACTGTCTCTTCGTTCCTCGGACTCTCCGCTTGTTCACTGTGCCACTCACGGCTCTCTCACCGCCTCCGGGGTCTACGTCTCCGCACACGCGCTCGCTCATTTGTTTATACGCATCGTCCCCTTCTGCCTCCCACTGACCACGCAGTTTCTCTCCCTTTCCCCCCTCCCCCGTTCAACTCTTCACGTCTTCTCCTCTTTTTTCGTGTTCACCTTTCAATTATTTTCGTTCAACTTTCAGGCAGCAAACAGCACCTGGTACTGTGACCGATGCATATCGACGGACACCACCACGCACCTCTTCGCAGAGTCGACAAGCACCAGCCGCACGTTCAGAAGAGCCGCGACACTGCGGATCGGTGCAGGATGTCGTACCGCTTCCAGAAGATGGTGAGTGTTTCCTTCAGCTGCTGCTGCAGCTGCTGCTACTGTCCTTATCATATCTTTCATCTCTAATCGCAGGGCGTGTAGCCGCGCATTCCGCATTCCACACGCGCTTCTCTTTCCCTTCTCCTCTCTTATCCCACTTTCTTTGCCCAACAACACTTTGCGCGCGCAATTGTTCCTCGAACAGGTGACTGACCGTCTCTCTCTCTCTCTCTCTCAAGCCCTCTCTCTCTCTTTCTCTAACTCTCTTCCACTTCTGTCTCTCTCTCTCTCTCTCTTTCTCTAACTCTCTTCCACTTCTGTCTCTCTCTCTCGTGCAACGCAGACTCCCTTATCAGCTGATTTGCTAATGATCAAACTCTTGTATAGGGGGTGGGTAGCGTGCTCTCCCCCGCACACTTTCCGGTGTAGTCCTTATCAAGGAATCGGCCTTCCGCCCGCCGGCAGTCTCTCGACAAGTATGCTCGGTGTGGCCGACAAAGGCGGCGGGGATTAGTGAGTGAATGAACATGATCAGATCGTTCGGATTTGCACGATAATTGGTCGAACGGTCCGGGGCATCAGAGGGGCAGATGAAACACACCTGCTTAGCAACGAGTGATGACGTAATGAGTAGATGTAGTTATGCAAACGGGGAGAGAGAGGGTAGACGGACCACAAATGGGCACCTAGTCGTCATGTCAATACGGTGTGTGGACAGACGGCTACAATGCTCCAATGTGTTCGAATTGCGACTTTGAGTGTAGCGTAATCTCTTCTGCATCTCTCTTTGAATCCTTCATAGACACCCATTAAACACCTTTTCAATTTCAGATGGACGACCGGAACAAGACTGTAAACGACGCTCTCGCCAACATTGAATCGAGAATCCAGACGGAAGTCGAGGAGAGAGTCGCCACTGCAGTCGCCCATTTCCTCGAGAGCGATGCCCTTCGCAACCTCATCGACGAACGCGTCGCAGAGATCGTCGGAGGAGGAGCGTCGTCATCTTTGGAGACGTATTCTTCTTCCGATCCATCAGAAAAGTCATGCACATCCTCGACGCCAGTCCTCGAAGAACTAGAGCCAGAGTGTCTCGCAGAGCCAGATGAGCAAGAGCCCTCGTGCTCCGGATCAGAAGCCAACGTGCTCGTCGACACACCGCACTATCCGAACAAGTGGGAG
Source organism: Caenorhabditis macrosperma (assembly GCA_963932285.1). Classification (NCBI taxonomy): domain Eukaryota; kingdom Metazoa; phylum Nematoda; class Chromadorea; order Rhabditida; family Rhabditidae; genus Caenorhabditis; species Caenorhabditis macrosperma. The sequence goes on along the minus strand of OZ010621.1, from coordinate 8,392,266 downwards.
TTCATCTCGGTGCTCAATCCAGGAGAGATCACGGACTTCCGGTTGGAACAGTTCACGCAGCCAGTGCGAGAATCACTGAAACTCGCATCGGACGATGAGTTGTTCCCGCGAATGTCACTGGAGGAGATGATCGAGAGAGACCATCCGACGACTTCGGACAGCGATCTGTTCGACGAGAAGAAGATCACTTGCAGGAACAGACCGAACGGAAAGCTGCTGACAGACGAAGAGTTCTTCTGCCTCGCCCCGTGCTGCAGCGACTCCCGCCTCTACCAGGCAGCCTCGTGTCCGTTCCTCCCGAGTTTCGTCAAGAAGCGCATGGTCGTCGAGAGCTGCAACGTTTTCGTTCAGCGAAGAGCCGACGGCATCGAACTGATCACTCCGATCCGATGGCAGCTGTCGAAACCGATTGTGCCTCCGAACATGCCGCCGAGTACCAGTCAAATGCCCGACATTGCCGACCCAGACGAGGAAGTCGAAGAAGAGGATCCGTTTGCGAACAAAGAAATCGTCGAGAATTGTAAGTATCCGCTCATTCAGTGGTCCCCAATCCCCCGATCTCTTCCAGTGATGCACGAGTACTTCATTCCGACGCCTGCGCTGCCGAGCGATGAGATCATCTTCGGATCGTACTTCCGGAAAGTGCGCGAAGACGACGTTTCCGTTGACTTGCTGCGCTCTCTTGTTCGACGTGTTAACTGTAAGCGATGTTCTCTCGAAGACAACTGAACCACTTATTTTCAGCAAACTTGGACAACAGTTACGATAGCCACCAGGAACTGGAATTGTTCGCCGAGTTGGACCAAGTGCCGGTTGATGAGAAATACGGCCGCCTGCCGTTCGACCCGATGAGCAACAATTAGACCACACTTTCACAATCAAGAAGACGTTTCTTCTTCTTCTGTTATTCACCCCTCCCCAATTGTTATCCCCCTCCTTCTCCTCCTCCATCCGTTATATCATTTTCTACCTCTAACTCACTTCATACAGCTCATCTACTGCCAAACAAACACCTGGAAATAGAACGACGTAGTGCTCTCAACCTACAGTAGTTTCCCTGGTTTCGCACCGGAAGCTGCTTCTCAACGCTTCTTTTCTCAGTCGTTCGATTGGTTATTTCTCTACAGTTTATGAGCCCTTTCTCAAATTTAAAGCCAAAAAAAAAGAAAAAAACAGAAAATCCAAAAAAAAAAGAAGTAAAGAAAGTCCCTCCCATTCGCACACTTTTTCCAATCTGTTCTCCTTCTTCTCCGTTTTCCGTCTCCCATTTGTTCCCTGTAATAATTCTAAAAATCCCAAAAATCTTTCGAAATCCCCCTTGGAAACCCTCCCACATTCGTCGGTTCTCTTCAATTTTTTATTCCCTTCGTTCCCTCGAAAGGTCCCAAAAACAGAGTTTTATCCCGATTCCCTCGCAGAAATGTATGCTCAACACTTATTAATCCCCCTTTCTTTTCCCATATACCATGCCATTTTTTGTCGCGTTTTATGTGAATTTTTTGTGGCACCCCCAAAAATGTTGTTGTGCAACCGGAATATTATCCTGATTCTGGAGGATCCGAGAGTTCTTTTGGACCCGAGGATGCAAATGTTTTGATGAGAAATGAATGGTTCACAACACACAAATCGAATGAGCAAAGCACGAAATAATCGATATATACAAAATGGTGTTTCTGGAATACTTTTTTGCCCGAAACGTGATGCGCCAAAGCGAAGATACGGTAGTTATGATTGATTTCTTCTTTTCCACTCCATTTCCTTAATTTCAGCTGTTTATCAATAGTTTTTTGCAAAATACACTTTTTGCTCTTTTTTCACCGTCAAAAAACGCGAAGGACCGCTGAAATTGAGGATATCGAGTGGAAAAAGACGAAATCAATTATTGCGCAACTACCGTATCGTCGCTTTAAAGGCGCAGCACGGTTTCGGCGTTGACACATTTTTTGTTGCGAGATATAGTCTTTGGTTTCAGACCTTTGACATGATCCAGATCAACTTGTTCGAAAATCGTTCGTTCATTCATATCATCTCAGACTCCTCACGAGAATGAAGTCTTTGAATTGGCCTTTCCGTGTGAGAAAAAAGTGCACAATGACCAGAATATTTCTATAGAAAACAGCCAGAGAGCAGCGATGAATGCACCAATTGCCTCCCATTTCATTCAATTTTCCGATCGATTCAACATCTTCGAAACGACTTCATAGCTCCGAAGATCGGGAACTGATCATTATTGCTCCGATTGATTACATGGGAGAGTCGACATAAAACTCACGGAGCAACCGTTATCTCGAGTGTCCCTTTGAACTGATAACGAATGCCCTCTCTCCCTCCTCCCCTAATCACCTTATCAGTGACCTCTTCATTCACCTCCATCGCCTGGTTAAGTAACAAGTGCCACCAGTCTGTCGTCGAGTGATTTGTCTCTCGGAATCCCCGTCACGTGTCCCGCTCCATCCCGACGCTTCCGTCTTCTGCCACCCATTCATCGCTCCATTTTGACGATTAAAGTAGCCAAATCGGGTTAGCGGTCATCATGCGAAGAGTGGCCAGATTGGTCGAAATGATATATTGGACTGCAGGCAGGCTGGCACGTTCCGAACGCACAAACAATAGGTCCCCCCTTCCGAAAAACGCGCCAGATTGGCGCGCTCCGCCAATTGGCCCCGCGATGATGTATTCGGGTGGGAGGCTTCTTCTCCTTTAATTGGCGTATTTTGAGGAAGAGGAGGCGAGGATGTAGACAGGTATTAGCCGTCTTCCTTGCTTTCTTCTTCCGTTTTACTGCTTCAAGTAGCGGTTACACTATCGGTTCTACTACTACAGCTTCACAAACTAATCCGCAAGTAATCTGTCCAATCGAAACTGTAATTCTATTGTTACGCCTGCTGCTGCTGCTGCAAAAAGCTTCTTAACTTTCGCTTCATCAGTCCTCGTTTCAAAAGTTCTTCTCCCCTTGTCGAACAAAACGGATCCATTGCCACGTCACCGAGCCACTTCCGTTGCTCCTCCGTCTGCCAACTATTCTTTCTTGTGTCCTCTGTTTCCGTCGTCGTCGTCGTCGTATATGAGCAGTGGAGTCTTCTTCCTCCCCGCTCATCATCATGTACACGCCGCCAGTACACAACGGCAGAGTCATAATTAGATTCATCTCTTGCCTTCTCACTCAATTTCGCTTAAAAACTATTTTCCTCGCCTGCAATCCCTCCTCCTATTATGATCATCGAAGAAGTTCTCTGTTCATGAATGATGACAATCTTTCTAGGTTTACACTCGATCCTTCGAGAACCTTGTCGGCGCCACTTTTACGACCACCTCCATTCGCGATATATCCCGTTCTCACCAGGGTGTCAACGTATCATCGTCGTTGTTCTCCCGCACTATCTCCTCCTCCTCCTCCTTCAGAGGGTTCCTCCCTCCAATCAACGTGCCATCTCATTAGCTTCTCCAATCCGAGACGACGAGGACTCTCTCTCTCTCTCTTTGCCGAATGAATTGCAATGAATTGAATGAGTCCACGAAACACTGAGTTGTACCCGTCTTTCTTGTTTCCTACGCATTCAAACTCCCAAGTAAACATGTTTTTACATTTCAATTCCCGATATCTTCTTTACTTTGGAAAATTCTTTCTTACTCTACAAAATTCACCTTCAATCCGTCAATTATTCACCTCTAGACGTGGTAACAGATCCGCCTCCCGGACAGTTATCGTTATCGTCAGATTCTCAAAAAACTTTGAATCAGAGTATACATGGGTCTGAATCTAGGCTCCCATCTCTTGCGTCCCAATGGACTACACCTTTTTCTCACAGAACACCCAGAAGTTTGCCAACTATAATCCACGTGTGTGCAGTCATTCAGTCAACAAAATAGAATATTCACTGAAAAAACACATCGTTCCCTGACCGCTTTACTACTTTTTCACAGTTCTTGCAATCAATTTTTGAAAGGAAATTCTTTTTCAAAAGTCCCTCTTTCCATCGGATGAATGTAGCCGTTCTTAAAGGTTCTCCCATTTTAATCGTAGCCTGTGTCCCAGCCAATGGACGATCCCTCCTCTTCTCACAGCAGCAGTTGTCTAACTGCGATCCAGTGCAGTAGTCATTTGAATTTCGTTTCGAAAGTCCCCGATTCCTTCGACTAAAAGGTTCCTTGATCGGTGAATCGGCGTGGTCCGTGCTTCAAGGACAGAAGCCTTCAGGTTGTTTTGATACGCATCTCCTTGTCACATCCGGTTACCATCTCGTCCTCCCTCATTCCCCCATCGTCCCATTCTTCCATATGTCACTGCTCCCCCCGTCTAATACTAATCTTCCCGTCGTCACCACCCACCCCCAATTTCCCTTGAAAAGCCGGAAGTGTCATCGTAAAACCATTTGGAACACAAGACGTGATGGCTCTTCCTCCAATATCAGTTTCATTAAAATGTCGCTTGTGCCCACAAATGAACATTCTGTTGGTGAGCGAGAGTGAGAGAGAGAGATAGAAGCCAATAGGAAGAAGGAAGATCCACTTGAGACTCTCGACCTCTTGAATGGTGAGAACCGCTCCATTCTGTGTGTGTGTGTGGGTAAGTAAGGCATTCTCTCTCCTCTCCTCTTCTATTGTTTATGTAATATATTCCATTGAGCGAGTCGAAAGGAGGGATGAGACACATTTGGCGCATTTGTGAGAAGAGGGCAACCATGGTGAGGGGATGGGTGCGGAAGCCGCCGTCGCCGCCGCGCGGGTGTCAAAAGCTAAGGTTTCCCTTCTTGTTTGGGTCAACACATACCGAGAGAGAGAGATTAGGAGCAACAACAATTCTCTTTCTCCTTCATTTGCCAGCACTCCATCCACAAAATACCATGGGAGCTGTAGATTGAAAGAGTGAATCGAATCTAGTGTGCACTTCCCAATTATCACTATATCTTCTCTCCACTCTGCCGAAAATTTGTAGCGTTTGGTCTTCTGAAAAGGGGCAGTATTTGGTGGGTTCACAGACATTGCTTGGCTCCTGTCCTGGATCCACAGAAGTTGAATTCAATCTCTCCGATCCGAATTCTCTCATTTTCTCATTCTTCCGATCTCACCCCCTCCCCATTCATAAAGCTACGATCTGTTCCTTGGCGGTACTGCATCTCAAATACATCTCTCTGTTAGCATGGGATTGGCTTCGTTCCAACTGAAACGAGTAGTGTTGAGAGCATGTAAACACGTATCCCAAATCTTCTCGGTCAGTGAGCAAGCTGCGAATGTTCCTAATCCTCACTTAAGTGCCTTCGAGCCCTCAAGTGCATACTACCTCTTCTCTCGTTTTTTACCTCTTCCTCCTCTTCTTCATCCTCTTCCTCTTCATCCTCTTCGTCCTCTTCTTCCTCCTCTTCTTTATCCTCTTCCTCTTCCTCCTCTTCTTCCTCTTCTTCCTCCTCTTCCTCTTCTTCCTTCTCTTCTTTTTTTTCTCTTTCTCGCTTTACTTCTGATTCGAATAGTGTATCAATACGTGTCTAATTCTTCCACTTTTCCAATCCAATCCAATCCAATCCACCTACATTTTCCCCTTTTTCCGCCCGCCGTCATCAACAACAGCCCCCTTCTCCCGTTTCGGCTCACGTTTTGCATGACTACTAAATCAACTACCTCCTCCTCCTCCTCACCAAGGTGTCTTTTCCCCTTTTCTGCTCATTTGTTTCTAATCCAAACTGGCAACTCACTCGTCCATTTCTCTCCTTTTCCAATTTCTTGCTCTCCTCCGTCCGCACTCATCCATTTTGTTGTTGTCTCGCCAAAGACATACACGCAACAGAAGGCCGCCGCGGTCGCAAAGGGGGGGGGGACCCCGAATATTATACATTGTCTCACACATTCATTTGCATTTTTCAATTTGAACGCACAGAAGCGACGGCTCACTTTGTCCCGCATTACTCGAATCATCCCTCAGAGATTAGGGCCCTGGAGGGAGAGATACGGTAGATATGATGACGTGGACGTCTCCAGAAATGGCATACTTATGCGATTTTCAAATAGATGACCTTTCACTGCTCTCGCTATCTCTCTACCTGTCTCTCCGTTTTACGACTCAGCGTCTTTTGTGTCAATTGCGCAATGCCCATAATTTATGTATTCGCCTGTCCCCTCGCAAATAAAGTTGTCATCTTCATTCGGTGCTAAACACATTCGACACCTTCGCGAGATCCCACGAGGTTTCCTTGAAGGAGTTCCTCCTCAAATCCGCCATATCTGTGTATCCGGATCGAATTTCAACCGCAATTAAAGAAAGAACCAGTGTATCCCGTTGCGCACTTCCTGTCCTTCATGCTTCCATGACTTTTTGATGTGCCCTAATGAGTATTGTGCCTTCCCCTCCTCCCGTCATCCCGCGTCCCCCCTCAAATTCAATTTGAATGATTCTAAGCTTCCCATCTACCACACTCCACCTATTTTCAATTAGTTTCATGGCCTTTTTTGTTTCCCACAAATTCAAGAAAACGAAGAAAAAAACAAGAAGAGTAAGAGGAGAGCAAGTCAAAAACTACTCGTGCGTCTCGTCGCGACCGCCCCCCGGATAAGAAATTCAATTAACCGTCCCCTTTCCCCGCCCGCCACTCGCCTCTTTTTGTTTCGCTTTTCCGTATGCGATCAATTGTGGTAAATAGGGAGAAGATGGAGAGACGCCGACCGACTAACTCGTATTTCATCAATTGTTTTGACGGCTTTTGTGTGCGCTTCCGCCAACTTCCGTTAAACGTTTCAGAGGTATCAGGTGGCAAGTGGGACCTCCTCCCAGACCCCCTCTTCATGATCTGCACTCACAAACAGTACTCCAGAAACATGTCGCACACACAGAATGTTTCATTTTGAATAGTAAACCGTAATACCAGCAGCAGCGCAACAAACCTTTCCTCCCCACTGCCACCTCATCGTCGTCGTCCTCGCAAACCGTGTAGTAAAGCGATGCATCATCTCCAGTGGGTATGCTCCCTCTCTTTCATAGCCGGCCGCATCCGAAATGTAACGCTGAAAACGTTGTTCATCTTCTGGTCACCGACGGATGAATATGTATACAAATACCTCATTAGTCAACACCCTTTTGTTTTCTCTCGTCCTCGTTGAGCTCTCCTCTCGCTCCTTCCATCAAAAATGCGTCGGACGTGTCACTTCCAGCATTCTCCCAAGTGCTCCTTCCGGAGCCTATTAGCCAAACAGCAATGTTTAGGCAGCCATCGGTGGCAGCTGTCTCCATAGTCCGTCCCCCGGTAGTTGTCCAATTCCTATTTGCATATACGGTCACTCATTGTCCGGTAGTGCTCACCACGACCGTTCAGCCACGAACACACACACACACAAAACCAATTATGGCATTGTCTTGGGGCGAATTTACGGTGTCATCATTCATCTTGGAAGCTGATCCCCCTCAACGCATTCTTCAATAACCCTTCCGTGCTGTCTGCTGGCTCCAACGAGTTAGTCGTGTCGGATTATTACACCGACCCCTCGCGTCCCCGCACATACACATACAACTTTTATGATTTGATTACTATACGTTGTGCAATCAAGTGCCGTTGTAACACATTGTGAGTGTGGACAGGAGGAGGAGGATGAGGCTTATGCAAATCAGTGATTTCGAATCAACGGTTCCATGGGTGGCCGTCTAAAAGTGCAACTGATTCACACAAGAGAAAGTCACACACTGACTGTGCACTTTCCCCCTTTGCCTCCCCCGCCACTTCCCCGCCACTTCCCCGCCCTGCACCTCCCCCCTCATTCGCTTGTTTTTGACGCCTGTTCGTTGCCGTTTCCGCGCTCCCTCTCTCTCTTCCGGCCTAACATCACCTGCTCTCCAGCTCATTAGCTCATGTTCGTTGTCGAGTAAGCCTAATGAGCTTCCATTTTCCCCTTTTCTCCCGGAGCCCCGAATCATTATTATGATAAGTAGGCAGTGGCTTAGACAGGTGTTCGAGTCTGTTTGCGAGGAGCCGAGAAGGCATATCCCACCTCTCCCCCGTGAATTATGTCCACGGAAATGATTAATGAGGTGGATCTCTGAGCGTCTCCTCGATCTCGACCCATCATTATTATTATTCCAAAGGTGTAATGTTTCTTCAGAAGGCGGACGAAGAAGTCTCCTCCGATTGTTTCTTTCTCCGTGTCTATCACAACTCGTCATCTCCTCCATCCTCTTCTTTTCTCGCCCGCCCCTTCCCCGCCCCGTCCTTCACTCACACACTTTTTTCCATCCCCTCTTCCCCTTCCTCCGCCCTTCCCCCGCCCTATCCATTTTCATCGAAAGAGCCCATTGTCTCTTTCTCTTTCTCTCATTTTTTGTTCCATCCCATGTTCCGGAACCCATTTGGGGATTACTTTTATGACATGTCCCCCCCCCCCCCCTCGCCGCTATTCGTACTTGTGCCATGTTTTTCGAAATCTGCCGCGTCTGCCCGTGTTCCGAAAATGACCAGCAGTCGAAACGCTTCGTCGACGATTCGGTTCACTTTTTTGGGCGTGATGATGATGATTCGCCGGTCGGTCACATATTGCGTCCGATTCGTTCACGTTTCAAATGATTTATGGGTTATGAAAAGGGTTCTGGAGACGTAAGAGACTAATGGGAGTACTGTAGGAGGCGAACAACAATCATTCATTGATAACCAGTACGTATCAGATACACATCATCACGCTTCATTTGGTTTCAGAGTCTGTTTCTGATTCCACTATGTTCCCTTTCATCGTTCCATATCTTCGTTCGTCTCATTCTCACAATTCCTCTTCAGAGAATGCGACTATGCTCGCTCGATCGGTGTTCCTGCTCGTCGTTTGCTCACTAATCGGCCCACCGGCGCGGGCGGCCTCGGGGCGGCCGTCCTTTGACCCCGAAGGCGTCAAGCAGCGGATATTTCACTCTGCCGAACAGATTGACGAGTTCGCCGTCTCGAGGGACCAGCAAACGGTGAGGGAAGCCCTTCATTTTTTCTTTTTCATTTTGACAAACGAAAAAGAGAGGGGAAAACTCTTCGGAGACAAGGGACTTCATTCAGATCTACGTGGCCTCTGTCAACCGTCTCACTTCGCTCTCCTCGATTAGTCTTTCAGTTCAAAACGAGATCTCACTAGGGCCCGTTTCGGATTCGCCGTGGTGCTCGGCAGATGGAAAATCGTGCTTGAAGTGAGTCCAGCCTCCGGTCACTGATCGACTCTCTCTCTTCTCCAGAGACAACCGTCCCCATCCGACGGACGTCCGCACCAAGATCCTCCACATCTTGCCCTCCGGCCAGCTCCTCCACTGCGGCTCAGTGAAACTCGGCTCTTGCTCCACCTACTCATCCAAACTCTCACTCATCACAGAGTCCAGCGTCCCGGTGGCCGCCAACTCTGTCGATGCGTCTACAGTCTCCCTCGTCCTCGATAACCGGCTCATAGTGGCGGCGAGTTCGACGAAAGAGTCTCCGTACAGAGATCCATTCCCGGCAGTGGCCATGAGAACTCTTCCTGGTCTGATAGTCGAGAACGCAGGTAACCAATGTTCTCTCTCCCTTCATCTATCCGTAATTCAGGAGATCTCGAAGGAGAAGCGGCCGTTTTTCTGCGTGCCGCCTATCGGTCCGCATTCAAGTTCGTCCACACCTTCTCCTATCAACACTTTGTTTTCGTTGTGGCCACTGTGACGCCGCGAGAAGCGAGATATCCGACGACGACGAAACTGATAAGATTCTGTCGCAATGATACAAAGTTAGTGAAGCGGAAAGTTATGACGGGGCCATTTTTCGGCCGAAATCGGATTATGTGCCCCGAGGAGAAGGTCTTAGAGACTTGTGTGTGTACGGGGGAGATTGTTCCAGAACAAAGTGTAGGGACGGATGACGTGTTGCAGATTCGTGTCGTATTCGGAAATCGAGATGCAATGTCGTGGAGAAGACAACACCAACTATCCGTATCTGAACGCAGTCATCCAGACTGCAGACAAACTCATCGCCTCGTTTTCCACGTCGTCAAGTTCGAGAAAAAGTTCCATTTGCGTCTACTCGATGCAGAAGGTGAAACTGACGTTCTGGTACAACGTGGATCGGTGCAGAAGCGGGACGGACTCTATAAAACTTCCGCACATTGGCAGGGACACCAAGTGCGTCAACGTGAGTGCTTGCTCCCCGTCCCCCGAGCACCGGGTCTTCTGTTACAGAAAGCACACATTCCGTTGGACGAAGACAGTTGTGAACTGGGCGTCGGGGGCTCAATTGAGCTCGTCGAAATGTCGACAAAAGACGTTTTCGCCAATGTGACTTCTCTGATGGCAGTCGACCAAAAAGCCGTTTTCGCAGGCACCTCAACATCTCAAATCATAATGGTAAGCGACGTAGTATCACACGGGTCATTCATCACAATGTGTGTGTCTGTGACAAACTAATCTCGATGAGGCAAAGTGAGACAAATGTCAATCCGTGTCTCATGGTTTCTCTCATGTCAATCAAATGCGAATCGAATCAATCATTGAAGAGGATTTAATGTGTTTTGTCTCTCTCTCTCCCAAGAAGTTTCTCATTTTTCAGTTGAAATGGGACGAACAGAACCCGAACCGACTGGAGGAGTACGGTCGGAAAGACGTCGGTGACAGCAGAACAGGCAACGAAGTGGTCCGGATGCAGAGGCACGGCGACTATGTCATTGTCCAAATGCCGTACGGGGTGAGCCCGTTCCGATCCGTTTCAAGATCTCAGTTGCTCCGTTCAGATTGTGCTCGAGGAGCTCTCCACGTGCTCCCACCACGACACTTGCTCCGAATGTCTCGTCTCGGTGGATCCGCTCTGTCAGTGGTGCCATCCGACTCAGTCATGTACCACAACTTCCCGATGTGCAGTTCCAGTGGTTAGACCTCTTTATCTCCTTTATCAGCACTCACTCCTTATCTTCCAGACGACTCAATGTCCTTTTGTCGACGGAGACCCTGTTCCCTCAACCATCTCCGTTAACTCATCCGCTCCGATCTCCTTCAACATTCAACATCTTCCTCCACCGTCCGGTTTCACCTACAAGTGTCAGTTCGGTCCGGAATCACATAAATCCACGAGAGCCAACTGGACCACCTCCGGAATTGTCTGCCCCTCTGCTGTATTCGACTCTCCGAGCTCTTTTGAGATCTCTCTCATGACCTCAATTTCCAAAAACCCCATCAGCAGTCACAACTTCACCGTCTACGACTGCTCCGAGTTCAGTACTTGCGCCAACTGCATGAGCTCCGAATGGGGATGCGAGTGGTGCTCGGCGAGTCACAAGTGCACACCGAAAGACACTTGCTCTGCGGACAAAGCGACGGCGTGCGTTCGACTGAAGCCAATGAGGGTTCCGATGACCGTCGGATCCCGGCAGGAAGTAGTTTTGGAAGCACAGAACCTGAACACACTGGACACGAAGGCAGAGCATTTCTGCAAAGTGACAGTCTCCGGAAAAGAACACGTGTCCGTCGCGAAGATAGCCAGCGACTCGATCCGTTGTGAGAAGATACAACTGGCCCCCGACAACGCACTCGACTCTGCCAGTCTGATAGTTCCGCTGAGTCTGACGACGAAGGACGCGATCATAGACATTGCAAACGGTGAGTGGTTCTCTTCGCGAGTCTTCCTTTGAACCAATCGCCTTCAGTCTCTCTCTACTCTTGCTCCAACCTCGCCTCCGACTGCTCCAGCTGTCTCGCTCTCTCACCCTCGCTCTCTTGTGGTTGGTGCAACCGGAAGTGTTCCCACGACTGCCACCAATCGAAGGCCACTGCAGTGTGTGACCCTCCTCGGATTGATAGGGTAACACTCAAAACTTTCGCAAAGGTCCAATTACATACCCATTCATTTCAGTTCGAGCCGTTGAGTGGCCCAATCGAAGGAGGAACCATCATCAAAATCTACGGAAACGACTTGGGAATGTCCGTCGAGGACGTGCGGGGCAAGATTTATGTGGCCGGCTCCAGATGCAACGTCGTCGATTACCACGTGTCAAATATGATTGCGTGCCAGGTGGACAAGGGAGTCAGTGACGGGCCCATAAAGATATCTGTCGGGAGAGTGACGATGGCACTCGCAGAGTCCGCAGAGCTCTTCTCCTTCGTCAGAGTGTCCATCTTCTCCGCGTACCCACTCTACGGTCCAATCTCCGGAGGAACCAAGATCACTCTCTACGGTCAGAACCTCTCGAGTGGATCGAAACTCTCAGTGACTGTCGGTGGAATCAACTGCCCCATTGAACGTGTCAACTCCTCGTCCGTCGTCTCCTGCACTTCGCCTCCAGGCGTGAGCATCGGAAAATCGGCCAGAGTCGTTGTCTTCGTAGATCACGCTCAGATCCCTCTGGATCAGCCGTTCGAGTATCGTTCCGATCCCTCCGTCAACTCCATCCACCCACTTTCTTCGTTCAAAGCCGGCGGACGGGAAGTGACTGTTCAGGGACAGTCATTGAACACTGTGCAGTCGGCCAGGATGTACTTGATATCCTCACCCACCCCTCCATTCGAAATAATATCCAATCTGGCTCCATGTCGCATCGTCAACTCCTCTATGATGACGTGCAAAACTCCGAAGATCCTGGAGAACATCCATCGACGCATCGAGTACACTCGTCAACCGATCGGATTCCTCATGGACAATGTGACTGCGGTGGCCAATCTGGGACGCCGAATCGAGATGTCAGTGTACCCGAATCCAATGTTATCTCCATTCAAAGGAGTTCGCTATCATCAGGGAGAGCAGGCTCTGATCCTGGAAGGACACAACCTGAATCTGGCTGCAGAACCCAACGACTTCAAGGTGTTCATTGGAAGCGAGAGGTGCTATGTGACGTTGGTGGATGTGAAACAACTCGTGTGCTCCGGACCCGCACAACAACCGAAGCCGACCGACGAGAGAGGGGTTCCGATCAACGGCTTCAATCCGCTCGTCACGGTCATTGTCGGATCGCTGCGGACGGAAGTCGGTCTCATCGAGTACTCCGATCAGTCGCTTCCCTCCCGACTCTCCCTGCTCATCGTCGGACTTCTTGTTTTCATCGTCGTCACACTGATCGTGATGTGTTTGATATTCAAACGAAGACGTCAGGAACGAGAGAAAGAGTATCGAAAGATCCAACTCCAGATGGAGAACCTCGAGAACAACGTGCGAAAGGAGTGCAAGCAGGCGTTCGCAGAGCTCCAAACCAACCTCGTGCTCTCTCCCAAATCGACCAACTCCTCCGTGACGCCCGAGTTCATGACCTTCCCGCACTTTGTGGAGAACCTCCTGTGGGCCGACAACAGTCTCGCCTCGGCTCCCAGTCTGGCAAGAACTCTTCCAGTCACATTGGCTCAGTTCCACGCACTTCTCAGTTTCAAAATGTTCATTTTCACTGTCGTCGAAGCCGCCGAATCCGACGTCTCCATCTCGACATCGGAGAAGTCAATGCTGGCCTCTCTTCTGATCTCCGTTCTCCTTCGCAACTTCTCCTACTGCACTGAAATCATGGTCGACCTCCTCAGGGCGCACATTGCGAAGGCAGTCCAGGCGAAACGGGGAGAGCTTCTCTTTCGGAACAGCGACTCTGTCGTCGAGAAAATGTTCTCCAAATGGATGAGCATCTGTCTCTATTCGCACCTGACTCCACAGATGAACTCGTTCTTCTACCTCTACAAAGCACTTCAGTATCAGACGGAGAAGGGTCCGGTGGACGCAGTGACTGGCGATGCGAGATACACGATCAACGAGTCGAAGTTGCTGAGGGAAAGCGTCGAGACGAAGACTCTGGTTCGTGCTCCCCCAACCCTCTCCTCATCGTTCCACTCATTTTTGCAGACGATCGCCGTGATTCCTTATGAAAGTGCCAACTGCGACGAATCAATCCAACTTGAAGTGCACGCGTGCGACGCCATCTGCCAATTGAAGCAAAAGGTCGCCTCGGCAGTTTACAGAGAGACGCCGTACTCGCAAAGACCAAAGATATCACAGTTCGAACTCAGTATGTCCTTCTTCAATGTGAACTCGAAGAAATGACGTGATTTCAGAATTCCATTGCCCTCGTCGTGGAGTTCTGAAACTGACGGACGTGTCTGAAAGTGACACTTTATCCCAGAAGAAACTGCCCGTCAAGTTGTTGACAATTGCGGATTACGGCATCACTGACGGAGCGATTCTGGAGATGTCGCCTTCTGTTTACACAGCCAGCAGCTACCGAAGTGGGTCATTCGTCTGCTTCTCACCGTATCCCTCTCTCTTTCAGACTCTCTCGCGGACTCCGGACAATCGTCTTGGTCCTCTCTGGACCGCTGCTCTCCGATCTACTCATCCTCCAAGTACTACCATCTCACAAATCCCACTTCTGGAACGATGACGTTCAAGAAGAAGGCCTCCTTCAACGACAACAACATTCCCAAATCGATTCCCGAAGTCTACCTCACACGTCTTCTCACCAGCAAGGGAACTGTCCAGACGTACGTGGAGGACTTCCTCGAGTCGGTGCTCTACATGCACGACTCCTCCTACCCGCCCATCCTCAAATTCTTCTTCGACATCCTCGACCGGGAAGCGGCCACGAACGGAGTATCGGAGAACATCTGCCAGCAGTGGAAGGCGAATGGGTACGTGCTCCGAGTGTGGGCCAACTTCGTCAGGAACCCGCAACTCGTATTCGACGTTCCGCACTCCGTCTCGATGGACGCCAATTTGAGCACTGTTGCTCAGACAATGGTCAGTTATCATCTGTAATCCATCTTCCTATCAATTGCCTCATTCCAGATGGACTGCTTCTCCTTTTCTGAGCCCGTTCTCGGTGCGCACTCCCCGTCATCCCGATTGCTCTTCGCTAAAGATGTCGCCCGTCTCCGTCCTCTTTCGGTCGATCTCTTCCGAAGGGTCAAAAACAGTCCTCCGCTGGCGATGGATGAGTTGAGAACTGAACTTGTGAACATGGCAAATGTAACATTTCAATACAACTCCACACACAAGTGATACTGTGTTACAGGACGTTTCCACGTGCAAGGGCTCTTCCCTGGCCCTCTCCGAATTGCTCTCTTGGGTCCGAGGCAACGGGATCCGCATTTCGCAACTTCTCTCCACCAACGAGGAAGCCAGTCAACAGCGCCTCCCGCAGAAGCTGTCGCAGGTCTTGCACGTTTGTCTGGAGACTGACAACCACATTTACTCCACTATTTCCGACTACGACTGATTCTCCCGTGATCTTTTTTTCTGTTTTCACAAACGCACACCAAGATTCCATCTCGATTCGTACGGTTCTGTTTTCTGTCAGGTTTTCTGTCTTTCTCATCATTTCAATCAATCAATTGATACTGAACATTTATGAACATTTGAGGATTCTATTCATTTTAATCGCTCTTTCTGATGGGTCTCATGATCTGGAAGGAGCACGTCAGGTTCTTGTCGACATTCATCATCGCCGCTGCATTGTCGAACTCTCCACAGTAGTGAGGAGCTGAGAACACTGTCACGAGTCGTTTTTTGTGGAAGAACTCGTAGCCGTCTTGTACAACCTGATGAGCGCGAGCGATGAGTTCGACGCCAAGTCTATCCATGACTTCTTGTAGAGCTTCATCTCCGAAAACCTGCCCGACTCCTCGCGTACTATTCTCGAATCCACTGATAGTGCTGTCCGGATCAGACCAGAGAATGTCGATTTCGAGACTCGGATTGGCGATATCCAACGCGGGACGGTGCAGTTTACGAAGCTGATTGAGGCTCGTCATCCGTTTGCTGATGCCGCCGTGCATGCAAAGAATCTTGCCAGACACGAGAGCTGTGTAGGGCATGTGTGCGAAGAGAAACTAGATTAAACGTTGAAACGGATACAAACAAAGGCCTGCTCACCTGGAAATTGTTCCACACAGTTGTACCGATCTTTGAATTATACTTGCGAGTAACCTCGTCCAAAAACCCGTAGACACGGTTGATGGCTCCGCACTCGTGATTGCCGCGTAGCATGAAAAAGTTACCGGGAAACTTGACTTTGTAGGCTATGAAAAGGCAGATAACTTCGAGACTTTGCGGTCCCCGGTCCACATAGTCGCCGAGGAACAAGTAGTTGACGAGTGGTGGGAAGCCTCCGCGATCAAACATACGCAGCACGTCAGGGTACTGACCGTGAACATCTCCGCAGATTTTGACGGGTGCCTCGATTTCAAGCATCACACCCTGCTTCCAAAACAGATCCCTGGAATAGTGGTTTGTAAAAAGGTTTACGCGACATATAATCAAGGATTGATTAAGAACTCACTTTGCGGCTTCTATCAGCAAAAATAGTCTGTTCGCTGGGAGTATAACATCGAAAGGTTTAGCAAGTGATCCAATATTCAGGAGTCGCATTATAATGTCGTCTACATTAGCATCGTCTGAAAAATCTTCAGGATAACGACATCTCATGTTTTCATCGCTCACTTTTGGTCACAGCTCCGTACGTAGATTTGTTCGCCATTTCCGAACGGAATCTAGCGGAAAATGAAATGATTTCTATGGGTTTGAGAGATAAACGTGGACCATTTGCCCTTTTTCGAAATCTCAGTATGTTTTTTAGGGGTTTCCAGTTTTATAAAGCAAATGATAGGAACTAACATATTGAGACAAGAGGAATATAGTACAGACACTTTCGGCGGCACTTATCAGAGTTTTTTCGAAGTTCCGGCTTCGAACTCAAGATCAGAGTTTCCATGGTGCACTAGCGATGGCGGTTGTGAGGTGGCGGGAAGACTCGGGCGACTTCTTTTCAATATGGGATTGGTGTCCTAGAAGGAAGAATGAATTCAGTTGGGAGACATGAAAACCTTACCCGATACAGTTTGTTTCTTCTTTTTTCTGACATTTCTCGAACTTCTGTTCGTGTTGATGCCACCAGAGTTTGAAATTTGCGATTTTTCATCAGATTCTGGAGGCACGACAGCATAAACGTCGGATTCGCTGTCATCTGATCCGTCAAGTCGTCAGTCTGCATAGATCGATCCACTCGAGTGATTGGTGCAGGCTTCGGTGTCAGAGGCGCTGGGGCTGGCGTCGGAAGCAGTGACGGAGTTTGCGGAGCGGGTGATAAGAAATGAGGTGATGAGGAGAAAGAAGGCTCCTGGAATTATGATTTTATGGCTTGAGGTTAGGATGTTTTACCTGATGCGGAAAGCTTGTGGAGTGTTGACTGCGAATTGAACAAGCATTTGAAGAAATCGAACCAGCCGGTGAACTCAGGCGAGATCCCGGGTAGGAATCGAATACTGCGAACGGATCTTCGGCGTAAGAGGTCGTGTACGGCTGCTGGATGCCCATTGGAGAAGATGTCGCGTATGGATTGTACGTTGGCTGAGAGTACGCCCCAAAGGGATTGGAAGACGCGTACGGATTGTACACGGGCTGTGAAGAAGATCCGTGAGGCGATTGATTGGTATATGGGTTATAGAGTGGTTGAGAGAAAGCAACTTTTGGTTCTGGCGTCGCATACATATTGTGAACGCGATCAAAGTAATTCGTGGACAAACTTCGAGGTGCAAAC
Organism: Caenorhabditis macrosperma; assembly: GCA_963932285.1. NCBI lineage: Eukaryota > Metazoa > Nematoda > Chromadorea > Rhabditida > Rhabditidae > Caenorhabditis > Caenorhabditis macrosperma. Next base: position 8,374,803 of record OZ010621.1, on the reverse strand, counting down.
CGTTCGGGGGGAGGCATCGACGTGTTTTCTCTCCTCTTCTCACTAGAATTTGGTCTCGTTCCTTCAGAAACAGTGATGAAATTCCGCATGATATTCAGAAACTTTTCTTTGTCTTCTGGGAAGAACGTTATTCGGAATCCTTCGAATTTATAGTTCACGACGACATACAAGCTCATTTCCTTGAACCTGCACACAACAGAACATTTTACAATGATTACCAAAGTGTCTTACTTTAACTTTGGGTACTGTTTTCCAGGTAAATCGAAAGAAATGTTTTCTTTTTCAGTTCCACCGCTGTACACACCGATGATCTTTTTTGAGATGTCGAGAAGCAGTGTGGCATCTTTTACCTAAATATTTAATGTATAAAATGAACTTTATTTAAGTGCACTCACCTCCGATTGATCGAATCCCTTCAGCTGTCTGTATTTTGAAATCCTCCATTGTGTTTCTTGCGAATACATATTATTTTATCGAAATCGAGAAAGAAGGAAAGAAAGAAAGAAAAATGCAATTTTGAAGTCAGTCGTGTCGGGAACCTTCGAAGCTGAAGTTTGCTGCGCCTTTAAGTTACAGTACTCCCATAGACAGAAAGGAATTCGGATTTTCGAAACATTACCGACAATAAAAGTGTTTTAAATGTAATTTTCAGATATCGCGATCTCCACTGTTCCCCGACCTCATAGTATGCTTCTCATCAGAGCTCATTTTTTGCTCTTTCTCATCGTACTCTTCTCTTTCTTCGAAACTAGCCATGGATTACAAGGAATGCCACCAATGTCACGCGGCAAACGACACAAATGTCAAACAGAAACAGATTGCAAAGATTGGTGCTTGAGAACGATGAAGCGGGCCGCTGCCATTCCCAAATGTTTCCAACATTGCTGTTGGTGTACAACACCCGAGTCCCCGCTCATTAAACCGCTATCTTACTATGCCACGTCATAAGTTGCTTCGAGAACTACAAAACAATGTAAATAAACAGTTTGCATCTAAAAAATCGTTTGTAATGTTTCCGAGGAACCTTTCTTTTCTGAATACGCAAGCACCATCTACATGCAGAAGTTTTGATAAATCGTGTGACCCCCACCATCGATCACAAATAACTTTGTTCAATTCAAGAAATATGCCATTGTCCATTCACATCAGCGGCTGACCTCTAAAGTCCGCTTATCAGTGTAAAATAAGAGAGAAATCGCTGCTTGACAAGTGACCGTTTCTAACAATAGTGGCCTTTGCCATTGTTACACCCTCCCGCGAACCGCATAAAAGACGGCAGGGTCAGTCAATCGGCTGATAATTCTTCAACAAAATGACCGCTTCTACTTGCAAACTATTACTTTTACTATCAGTTTTCGGAGCCGTCGCCGCAAGTAAGCCATTCTTCCGTGTTTTCCTTTGAATTGTTTCCCGTGTTCAGCATGGTCAATGAGTGGTTACGCGTGCAACCAACCGCAACTCTACTCGCAGTGCAACTGTCCCAGCTTCTGCAGTTCGTACATGCAGCCGCAGTACCAGCAGCAGCAGCCTTGCGGATACTCTTCCGGTTGCGGAGGCGGCGGCGGATACTACCCGAGAAGACGTCATCGTCTCCGTCCGAAGCACAAGACGCCGAGAAGAAAGTTCCGGTTCGATTCTGATGAGGATGACAGCGTGGAACTGCCGCCATCGCCGCCGAGAAAGTCGAAAGTGTCGAGAGTGCACAGCGAAGAGCAGGGATTCATTGAGGAGAAGGCGAAGGTGACGACGACGAAAACAGACAGCTCGTGGGAAAATGAGGTGTTTCGTTCGCAGGATGCTTTGTTCTATCGATGAATTTCAGGATCTTTGGGAGAAGAAGTTCGTGACAGAGTCACCAGTGAGCAGGACGACCGAAGAGAAGCTCGACTCGGAAGAGTTTCCAGAGATCACAAGTGAAGAGATCGAAGAGGCGATGCGTCGGAAGACGACGATGGCGCCACGTGTTGTGCAGCCACAGCCGCAGCCAGCTGGCGGTGGTCTCGGGGGTCTGGGACTCGGAAACGGCGGACTGTTCGGAATCAGCAGCGGAGTCGGAGTGGGAACGCCCATCGGTCCGATCGGAGTGTCGTCTGGACTGGGAATCGGAAAGAAAAAGTAGAGAGAACTCGTCATATGTTACAAAGTACCCGTCTCTGATTGATCTCACATTGTTTCGTTTTCTGTGAAAACAATAAACGTTGTTTCTTCTGATTGATCGCCTTTTTTCTGACCTTCGCGGTCACCGAAAACAACAGAAACAGGTTCAGCGACGAGGGAATGTTATAAAGGGAAGTGACCACGTGGCAAGAGAATGTGCTGAAAATGCTGAAAACGACACTTATGCTCCTGTCCTTCTCGGTGACATTCACGTATTCAAGTTAGTTCTCTTCGGATTCCGATGCGATTTCAGTCCTTTCTCACAGACTTCTACGGCTCAATGAGCGGGTACGCCTGCAACCAACCGGCTCTTTATCAGACGTGTAACTGCCACAACTTCTGCCAGTGAGCTCTAATCGATTAGTATCTTTCTCATTGTACTTGTAGACCTTATGTGAATCACGAAATGCAATATTCGAGTTGTGGAGGACACTGTGGAGGTTACGGTAATCAGGAGAGCCCGTGCGATGAGGAAAACGGATGTGAGAAGAAGAAGAAGAGAAGGAAGCACAAAAAGAACAAGAACAAGAAGAAGAAGTTTCGATTCTCCGAGGAGGAAGAGCAAGGTATTCTGGTCCCATTTCCGTTGGGAGATCTTTCCGTTTTTTTCACGGAAAGAGTGTTTTTTGTTCTCTTCAATTAACTCTTCTTCGACTCAATCATGAAATTCCAGCGCCGCCGCCGAAAAAAGTCACTTCTAACGACGACGACGACGATGAGTTTCCGCTGCCGCCCAATTCTGAAGAGGTGGCAGAAGCGTCGAGAAAGAAAGGAAAAGAAGAGGAGAAAGAGTGGGAAGACGACGACAAATGGGAGAGCAAGTTCGTGAGCAAGCCATCCGCCACTGCTGCTCCAGCGAGAACGGCCGGAGGGGGTGGACTCGCGGGATTGGGTCTCGGGAACGGAGGACTGTTCGGTATCAGCAGCGGAGTCGGCGTCGGAGTGCCGGGAGTCGGACCAATCGGAGTGTCCTCGGGACTCGGAATCGGATGAGCAACGGCCATTTGATTGCGTTCTTTCGGGTGGTTTCACTGTGAATAAATCGTTTTTCATTCCATCATAAACACTCAATTCCATTCAATTTTCGAATTGTGAACCGAGTTCGTCTGGAGAACATGTCCAACGGGAGACGAGTTAACTCGAAAAGGGAACAGAAACTTCACGTAGATCAAAGGGTCACAAAGGTCACGTGATGACGTGGCGAGTGGGTGTCTCTGGGACTCCGAAAGAGTCGACCATTCCACGAAATGGCAACAACAACCGTCACCGCAACCATCCGAGACACCGAGGAGCCGGCGGAGCAGGAGCAACTCGTGCTCCGTCTCAGACCGCCTTCCAGCCCTCCTCACGTCACCTGGGCCGCTGGTGTAGTTGGTGGGTGAGCTGTGCGTTGTCGACGGTCTTCTCGAATAGCAAATTACAGACAATGAGCACATGGGCCGGTTGAAGTCGAACTGCTGCTGCATCTACGTGGCACCCCGCCGCTGGGACGATCCGTCGACGTGGGAGCCAGATGAGCACGAGACGGAGCATTGTAGAGGACACACGCTGCCGGAGAAGAAGAAGAAGAAAGAAGATGGAGGCGATGGAGACGACGGTGGAGAGGGGGGAGAGAAGAAGGGGGAGGAGAAGGAGGAGGGCGGCGGCGGCGGATGCGGTTGCGATCACTGCTAGGAACTCGAGCACGGACTCGTCAAAGTGTCTCTTTTCGTTAGCTTCTTGGCAAAAAGTGGATAGAACTGTTATGGAAATGAATGGTTTATTTAATGCACTTTTTAATATTCCGAGAACGATTGTAATGTAATGATCGGACCCGATTCCGTTGTCTTGATGGTTGCAGAGCGCCGGAAGAAAGAGTCAAAGATTGCTTTAAAAGGGAGTCTCTCTACGTGTTGCATCCAGCGGCATCCGGGTTCTTCTCACAGAAATCGGGAAGATTTGGTTTCACAAATGTGATTGAGATCGGCATTCGACGGTGGAGCGAATCCACGGAATGCAATGACGACGGTGAGAAGAGACGAGGAGTGTTCGGGAGATCATCTCCGGTGGCGAACTGAGAAAGCGTCCGCAGAGAGCCTACTTTTCGCAGCAGCAATAACTGATCGAATTATGCTTCCTTTCAGCTGCTCGTAATATTTTAAGACCAACTTTTCACGGTTAGCCATTTAATGCGGTTTAAGACACGTTGTCTTTATTCGAAAAATCGAGCGAGAATGAATGACGTATGCAATATTACAAGAAAAAAATGGTGAATGGGTGACAATCAAGACTAAGTTCGGTGTTATTATACAGTTCAAGCTATATTCAAGAGCTTATAGTTATTATAATAGGTTATTATATGAGAAATTAGGTTATATAGTTAATCACTTTTTACAATGCATTTGCGGCCGCGTTTCTTCGGTTTTTGTAACAACTTCGGAGGGGACCCTCTGAAATTATTCGAGATGAAGACGAGTAAAACAAAAATACTTACTTGAAGACTTTTTGATGTTCGCCAGAGTAGCTGTAGTCGAATGTGAGCTCCGCGTTCGGCTCAAGATCACACTTCGCGAAAAACCCGATGCGATGCTCTCCAGCTATAACCATCGTTCGGGCATAGCAAGTCGGATTTTTTTCATCATGATTGGCGAAACGAGCGAGGTTTCCAACTTTGTATGAGTCGATGGCGCCACCAGTTTCCAAGTCTAAAAATATGCAACATTCATATTTAGTGGTGACACAATCCACTGACTGAAAATGTAACTGGTCTGGTATCGATCGTATATAGCCCCTCTTCGCTCCGCCTCGTCGTCGGTTATACGTTCTCCAACGTACTCCGTGATGAATTCATCCCTTTTGGCGCTATCAAGAAGGAAAAGCCCGTTTCCAGATATCTTCGATGGAGCACACATAAGACGTTTTGATATAAGTCTGGTCATCGAGTAGTTGGAGCACTTTTTCACTGATGAATCGATTCCGTCACATTGACACGACTTACACGTCAATGGACTGCACTCCCATCGAGCTAGGTAGCATTGGCATAGTTTACTCTTACACATGCCGGGACCACACTGGCAGCCAGGAAACCGTTGTGGGCAGTTGAGATCGCACTTGCACAAATACGAGCACATGCCGTTCTCGCTGCACGAACAGTTCTCGGCTGTTTCACAGGGACCCGAATGACGGCAAGCGGTAAGTGGAGTTACCAACTCTAGTAGAACAGGTTTCGGTTCTTCTTCTGAAATAGTTTCTCAAGGCACAAATTTGCTGTCGTATCCTACCTTCGAGACGCTGCTTTACTGCTCCCTTTTTGTGATGTTTTCTTTTGAACGAGTTAGCATGAGCTTTCACATTACTGAAACAAACTATGGATTGAAGGAAAACGACTGGGGTTTAACTGTTTAGGCGGAAGAGTTAATGCAATGCGTCTTTGGCTTGGATGCTCAGCCACTGTCAAAATGAACTCGTAAGCAGCTCGGCATGATCTGATCCGAAGGTCTTCATCATCAGCGAACACCGACTTGGCAGCAAACTCACAAAACGGCTGAAACCAGTTATATTTTGTCTTAAATGTTTCAAAACCAAACATACAATCTTTGAGTTGACAGCGTACATGGTTGCAAGAAGACCCTCTTCTGCGTCCATTCTTGCAAGGCGGCCTTTGTCGAAATAAACTGTGACCTTACGACTCACTAACTCTTCACTCCGCGGTTTCAAAAGGTCGATAGCTCTCTCGATGTCTGACGTTTTCCAGCACTCGTCCGAAGAACAGAAGTGGTTGTCAGTGGGACTCGGTAGTTCGATAGAAACTTTGTAGAAGTCACCACCAGGAAAATCAGATGCGATCTCTGGTCGAAACCCTAAAAACCGAAATACCTTAATTGTGCGGGTCAAAAGACTCACCGTGAATAGGACACATGTAGCTCAAACACGAGTAGCATTCCGTGTTTTTCAAGTTTCCAGCAACTATCTGCACTGCCTTTTCTTTCCATGGTTCCTCAGCACCGGCGTCAAAATCGGCGTCCGCGAATCTTTCGCAAAGCTTTGGAAATTCTTCGCTCAACTCGGTTTGAGTCAATTTGTTGGGCCATAGTCGATAGAGGGTGTAATAGAGAACATCTGGAATGCCGGAGTATCCGGCGAGCACATTTCGAAACATTTTGTAAAGAATCCAGTCGTTAATATAGTCCCAATTATCTCCGAAACCGTGGATGCCTTCAGAAAAGACTTCAAACATTTGCTGGTTGATTTCCTTGTCGTCTTGGCCATCTTTGAAATACGGCATATGAGTGAGTCGTCGCTTATCTTTTGTCGTGATGCTTTGCTCAATTGGAACCCAATAATTCATAGTAGGCTTGATGTCACCGACTTCTATACGGCTGCATTGAACTTTAACTCGTTTCTTTGGTGCTCCGTTCTCGTCGACATCAGGCTTGATCCAAGAAACTATGGTCGCCGTCGCGCCCTTGTGAACTTTACCTACCGCCATCTTCGGAATTGTGTAGTTTTTAGCGAGTAGATTCTTTCTGAACAGGTTATCGTCTTCTTCGCAGCCGATATGTTGCATGTAGTCGGATAAGAGTTCTGTTCGGACACTCTGGTCGTATTCCTCACGGATTGTCGGGTAGACTGACTTAAACATTTCAAGCGTCTCTTCCATTGCTCGTTTTGTCGGTCTCGTCCTTTCATCGCCAAACACAATTTGTAGTGGTACTATTCCGCTTTTGAGTACCAGTTTTTCTTGGCGGATTTGCTCTTTCAGACGGATTTCCTCCTCTTCATCGATATTACGCGGAGGCTTTCCAGTGCTACTATTTCCAGCCAACTTGGCTCGTTTCGGAGCTGGAGCTCCTGCCACGGGCTCCGCCGCTGCTTTTCTTTGTCTGAGAGACCTCGAGGTTGATGCCAATTCTAATCGTTCAACAACAAGTCTTGACCTTGGAGATATTGGTGCTGGACCAGGTTCGCCACTTTGTAGCAGTTCTTGACGCTCACTCGCTCTCCTCGTTCTAGGAGACGTTGGATCTGGCTGCACATCGACAAGTGTGCTCTGCAGTTTATCCTTCTCGCTGGTTTTCCGAGAACGTGGTGAGGTCGGAGGAGACTTTGCTGTATCGTTAGGCATTCTCCGAGGGAGGACCTGCAAGAAACGCTGAATGAATTACTGAATACTAAATAGAAAAAGAGAAATACTGCGTTTTCAATAAATATTTACACAGTTATTGAACCGAGAATTTGAGAAAAGGGATAAAACTGATGAATACAATTTTACATTCTTATAATACAAAAAGCAGACAGAAATCGTTTCAACAGAAAAAGAACAAGAGCAACCAAATGATTTCCCGCCAATTGAGCAATCGACCAATTACATCTTTCCGTTGGAGCGCATTTGCGACACTGGTGACGTCACTGGGCTAGTGCTGTCTCTCTCTCTCTCTCTCTCTCTCTCTCTCTCTCTCTCTCTCTCTCTCTCTCTCTCTCTCTCTCTCTCTCTCTCTCTCTCTCTCTCTCTCTCTCTCTCTATACGGCCGTATTATACACGGCGGTAGACATTGATTTACAGGGATAGGATGAGTGACAAGAAATGAAAATTCCGAATCAATTTGTTTCAAAAAGAAGTGAACCAAGAGTGAACAAAGAAAAAGAAGAAGTATTGTTGCAATGGAAACAAAACGATTCTTCTTGTTAAATTTGTGTTTTTCGACAAGCACATGTCGTCACCATGCGTCTGATTAGTGTTTATCACATCATTTACAGTGTGTACCCCATGCCTGGCAATCTTCAACATTCCTCGGGAAATCGCTGGACAGTTTCCTCCAGACTCTGGCAAACTCATAGGAAAATTTCCCAAATTGAAACTAATAAAGATCAAGATTCTGATTCGAGAATCTCTTTCTCGAAGGCGTTATGGGCTCCCGACGGCTTCTGGTTACAATACCTCTCGCCTACCGCACGGGGTGCAATGCTTCAGAATTTCAATTGGGAAACTCTCTGATAGAGATTAGGAAACTTTCATATGAGTATGCCAGAGAGTTTCCTTGCACGACTCTTTCTGTGCCAAAGTTCCAGGTTCAACTGGAAATATTCAAGGAATTCGTTTCAAAGCCAGTCAATCTTTATTCAGAGCTGATCCCTCTCTACTTCTTTTCGTCGCCCTCTCTCTTCTCTTCAATCTCAATGTTGCTGGCCTGACGAGCAATCGTTTTCGTCTGAAAGACAGCAGTCAGTTGGGCATTCGAATCTCAAAATGTACCTGACTCGTCGTGTTTGCACTAGTAATGTTCCACTCGGAACTCTTCTCCCACATCTTTTGACCTCGGAACGAGAATCCGACCACGTCCACTTCGGGCTGTTTGTCGGCGAGAATGTCCACGTTGAGGTTGAAGACGAGGCGTTTCTGATCGATGAGCATGTCCAGCTGCACGCTCTCCCGGAACGACTTCTGGCCGCTGCTCGACGACGACGACGACTTTGCAGCGTCAGTCATCGCACTCACCTTGATCGGAGTCATGCTCACCGATTCGGTTTTAACTGCAAATAGGGATGGGATACAAATGGAGAGAAAGCAGACTCACTGGCACTCAGAGTGACCACTTTCCCTTCGGTCGTCTGCTGGAACGTACGCTTCGTCGTCGGAGTGCCCGGCGACTTGGATCTTCCACGCAGTTTCACCTTCTGCTCCTTCACCGTCTCCTCCTTCTTTTCGCTGATCTGAGGAGGCTTGCCGATCTCCTGACGCACTTCGCGAATCACTTTCGTCTCTTTCACGCGCAGTGTCCCCTGCGGAGACGGCGTTGGCGGTTTGGGACTGAAACCGGACAGACGATCCTTGTGCAACTCGGTGGAAGCATTCACGAACGTCGACGTGTTGGCTGCCGTGTTGTAGATGTACATAGTGCCTGGGGACGTCGCTTTGCTGACGATGGAGGCTCCTTCGGTCTTGCGGGCCGTCTCTTTCTTCTGCTGCTCCGTCATCACGGCAGACAAGTTGCGGGCGTGGGGCTTCTTCGCGCCGAGACTCTTGTCCAGGTCCACTTCGTGCTCCACATTCACCTTCACCGCCGGACTAATCGATCGACGATCTCTCATGGACAGTGGTCTTCTCTGTCCGTCCTCCGGAGTAACCTCTTGTTTCGCATTCGACTGCATCAACAGAGAAGAGTTGTTGGCAGGGCTCTTCGGAGTGGACGTGGCCCTCGGGAGAGAGTGATAGAGTGTCTCGTTCAGGGTCTCGTTCGCATTCTTCACAGCACTCAGCTTCAAAGGCGTCTGATCCTCTCGTCTGGTTCTCGAAGAACGCGTGTCCGGGCTGATGGCCTTCGGACCAACATCAAAATTCGTCAACGACATGCTCCTGCTCATCAACTTCTGTCTCCTCGAACGGGAACGAGACCTTCTCGACGATCTCTCCGACTTCTTCTCGGGAGTTTTCGTCGGTTCGCTCAGTGTGCTCGGCAGCGTCAACACAGACAACGGACCCGTCTTGTCGTCCGTCTTGGCGTCCTCGAAGAAGAACTTGAGCTCGCGGTACTCCGACTGCTCTTCTCCGAACGATCCCATCTCGTGATGCCACAAGTCTTTCATCTCGGCGCTCGCTTTGTGGTTGACGAGGATTCTAAACGACGCGATTGGACAGAGAGAGAGGGGCGACAATGGAAACCGACCCGATGCCCTTGTTATCAAACAGAATGTTCTCACTGAACTGCGTCGTCTTCGTCGGGTCGAAGGTGCTCTTCGTCGATCCGACCGTGATTTTTCTAAAATTGCCTTTAGCATATATCCATTGAGTGCACTTACCCATCAACATTGCAATCCTTCAGTCCGATTTTGAAGATCTCCGATCTGGTGTACAGCTGGTTGACGACGGTCACAGTCTCCGAGCAGCTCACGTTCAGCCATCCGTCCGTCGATTTTCCCTTCTCGCCGACGATCTTCGTCTTGCAGATGTTCGCGTAGTTCTTCTCCTCGCTGATCGTCGACGTCTTGCCCGAGCGGATCTTCTTCACGTTCTGCACTGTGTGAATGTAGACTCCCTTGTCCGAGTAGTAGATCCTGCACTGATACTCCTCCTCGGGCTCTCCCTCTTTGTTGCCTTGTAGATCAGAAGAAGAGCGACTCGTTCCCACGTACTCCGCCTCGACCATCTCGGCGTACAACTTTTTGCGGTCGTCGAGCGATAGTTTCTTCGAAGTGAGAAGGATTTTGGTGACGAACTGAACGGTCTTGTTCTCGCTGACTCCGATGGCCTGTTGCTCAGTGAGAATGAACAGAGGGGACGGAAGATTGAGGAACTCGGGAGGGTTGGAGGCCTTCGTTCCGAGGACACTTCTCGCCGACAGATGGGTCGGAAGACGGAGAGACATGTCAGAGTTCTGAGCGATTGGACAGTTACACGGTTGGAAGCAGTCGGACACCTCACCGATTTCCTCTCAACTGGCACCAGTTGCTCTTTCGGACGCGATTGAGAACGAGCACGGCGGGACTGGAGCAGTTTGTCTCCGCTGATCGATCGAGTACGCGAGATGGAACGACGACGTGGAGCACTGCGACCACGACTGCGACTTCTGGAGCGAGAGCACGACGAGGCCGAGCTCTGACTGCGGATGGCGCTGTTGACGATCGCCTGGCGACGGAGGTCTGCGGAATCGCGACGAGCACGCGGCTTCGAGACCTGCTGCCTCTTCTCTTCTGGCTCGCATTCGCTGATGATCGTGATCTTTCGCTTTCTCTCTTGCTCCAGCCGGATGGTTATTTCGCCGACGGGCTGGTGTTCACTGGCAGAGACATACATGGTCTCATCGTCACTGATTGACTCGTCCTGTTCGTTTTTCTGAAGAGATAGCTGGAATACGAGGAGACACCCTGGTTACCTTCTCAGGATGGCGCTCGTTCTCCATGATATCGTTTGATTCTAGTGCCGACGTCTAGTCAAAATGCTTTTTCTTTTGACCCAAGAGACTTATTGACACTTTGGAATAAGGGGATCACGTGGGAACGCCGGAAAAAGGAAGGGGAACTAAATTGAACACGAATTCCCGGATTTCTGATAATTCCTTGCCGATTAAAAGATCAAAAAGAAGAACTTCGAGAAGACGGAGCAAGAGAAAAATATCGGTATATACAAAAAGAAACAGAAAAACGTTGCGCATTTATTAATAGAAAACTGAAAAACGTGGGCCTGTCATCTCAGCAAAGTTCCATGTGAACCTTCTTCTTTTTCTTCTCTTTCTATTGAAATCCGCATCGCCGTTTGAATGAATTGAAAAGGTTCGAGATGACGTTCGAACGAATCTGAGTCGGCTTTGCGATACTCGCAAACTCCTGTTTCTGCTCTGCAAGTTCCACTTCTGCGGTTTCGAATCCGTAGAGACCCGGTTGCTTGGACAAACTCTCGCCGAGCTTTTCAGCCTTCATTCGACGGATCAGACTGATTTGTGCCCGCGGCATTCCGTTGTCATCCCTCGTCTTGATCACCTTCATCTCCACATCCATCCGTCCGCACGCCGTGAGCAACTTCTCAATGTCAGATGAGATCTCTTCGAGGAATCTCTGCTCCATCTCGAACCTTTTCGTCGACTCGATCCGTTTCGCCTGCAGGCTGTTGGGTTTCGGATTCGCCATCGCCTCGCACAGATCGTAATCCGAAACGAAGAGGGCACAGATCGGAGTATCGACGTGAGTTGTCACATACTTTGTCGGGATGAGCTGGGCTGCGACGGCACGCGACTCCTCGCACTTCTTCTCGAATTCCGCCAAATCCTCGATCTCGACAATCGAATTCATCGACCGAGTATCGCAAGTTCTCTCGCAAACAGAAGCCAGATCCGCATCGTACGTGATGATCTTCTCCTTCTGAATCTTCACTATGTGCGGTCGCGATTCCCGTTTCCTATCGGGTTTCACGGGTTCCGACGATTTTTCCGATGACTGAAAATCAAATATTGCTTGCAATGTATCGAAAACGAACCAATGATGCCACTTCGAACTCCTCCTTCCCTCTTTCTTTGCGCATACTGCTCGTCAGATTAGCCGTTTTGCGAATCGTCAATTTCTTTTGCTTTCTATTCATTCTCCCGTCGGAATTCGATTCAAAAATAAGAATGGAGATGGGAAATCGAAAGCATGAAGACAAAATGACGTGAAGCAACAAAATCGTCCTTTGTTCACATTTTTCCGGGTTTCGGAGTGATTCAAAATAACGTAATGTTTAGATTTATATCAAATGATTAAAACCACCTATAAATATTAATAATTCACTAGGACAATAATAAACAGAAAACTGATGCTCCTATATAATAACCGGTCTACATGATTCTAGAATAACCACCAGGACTTTGCTTTTCCCTTATTAACATCTTTTTCGAGATCCTTCAAATATTGTTGGGTGTATTTGCGCATGCGTTCGTCTCCACTTCGACTCATCTGAACTGCTTTCCGTGCGAATTCGAGAGCTTCGTCCTGAAATTAACGAGATTGGAAAGATCTGAAAATAATGGAAACCTTATTTCCAGTGTGGAAGAGAGCCTCGGCGTAATTACAGTAGTAACCGGGCAACATGTTGGCGCATTCGTTCACATACAAGATACGTTCCACTCCGAGTGCTAGGTACTTACGGGCCAGTTCAAAGCTGAAATTCTCAAATTCAAAACGGTTTTGCAAGAATAAGTTACCGGTTCTTGAGCACAAGTGCTGCTCCAAAGTTGTTGAGCATGTTGATTGTGTGTGACGAGCTGGCTCCATAAATCTGATAGGAAGTCTAAAATATTGTTCTTGTGACGTCTACGCTACGGGAAAACTCACCTTCATAACTTCGTCCATGTACTCTTCCGCCTCGGCCAATCGGCTATCTCCACCGTAGTTGATCAAGAAATTTGCGTAAGCTTCAAGAGCCATTCCGAAAAGAGCAATCGGATCGGTATAAAGATGCCCATAAGTGTCTACAGTATGTCGATCTTCAATCAGTGCTCCGTGAGCCACACTGAACTTTTTCATGTGCTCCTCCATCACTTTCATTTGCCGACGAACACAGTGCTTGAACCCGCTCTCCGCGCTTTCCAATTCGCCCTTCTGTGCCAGAATGTCAGCCAGCTTGAGAGAGACTCCGATGAACTCGGGATCCGAATCTTTTTTGCCGTGAATTTGAACGAGTCGTTGAATAACAATGCGAAAGTACTTGTCAGCCTCTTCAAAGTTCAGATCTTCGTAGTAAGTATTCGCTAATTCGTCATAAACTCGAGTGATCGGTAGATCTTCTTTCCGTTCTTCTGCTTCTTCCAGAGCAACTTGGAGCACTTGAATTGCATCATTATATTGACGATTTTTTCGATAGAGCCACGACTGTTTCACCTTCTCTTTCAGTGGATCCGAATCCAACTGAACCTTTTCAATTCCAAGCAAGTCTTTGACAGTCGTCATCCATGACAATGCGAGGACTGTTGTTCCCGTTGTAGCGCTTTTTCCGTAGCGTCTGGAAAAATTTGGTATCGAAAACCCTCGTTTGTATCCAAAATCAACTCACGACCACCGGCCTCCGTCGGTTCTTCCACTGTTCTCCTGTCGATGCTGATACCGATGTTCTCGTTGTTGTCGTCGTGAATTCTGATTTCGATGACGTGATGAGAACGACGAGAAGGCTGCGGAAGCGGAAGTCGTCCGGGCAGTGCATACTCTCGACAGTGATGGCAGCATCTGAAGTTCCGGTTCGCAAACAATTATAAAACAAGACACCAAAGTAATGACAGCATGGCTGGAGACCACGAACACAAAATGCAGTATACATTTTTAAAAGACGTAGAATCGTTTTATTCTCGCGACCCGAATTCCATGCAGTGAGGCATCTAAGTAGTTGATTCTACGAATCTCTTGCAAAAAATCTACCTATTATTAATTACAGTAATCATCATATGATAATCAGTCCATTTTGAGGGCGAAACTCGATCCACAGGAGCAACCTTTCTCGGCGACAGGGTTATTGACGATGCGGAACGAGGACTTCATCAGATCTTCTACAAAATCCACAGTAGCTCCTTTCATGTAACCGAGAGACATCTTAAATTGACGATGACACTAGATAGCAAAACTGGTTGCCGTTTACCTCATCGACTACTATTTCAGCACCACTTTCTGTTTTCCACAACATATCGTCGTTATTTAAAGTTTTGTCTAGTCGGATTTTGTACTCGAATCCCGAGCAGCCTCCCCCGTCCACTTCCAGCCGCAGACGTTCTCCGTCTTCTACGACTTCCTGAAAGCAGTCAGAATTTCTGACAAAGGGGTATTTTGAATGCCAACCTTCAGTCTGTTGGCTGCTCGCGGCGTCACCTTGATCTGCTGCTCGGTGAGCATTTTGTGCGCGTGCCTTCTGCTTGCCGTCGTCGCGAATTGTGCCACTAGTCTGCTCACCTGCTGTCCGATCATCTGAAGCTTGAATATTTCCTGAATGGAAAAAGACAGCGAAGAAAAGTATCTTCTGATTCAGAAACAAAGTTGGAATGAACTATGCAAGATCATTTTCTAGAAGGAATTTGCTTTATATCTTATCACTAAACACATTAATTTACTTGGTAGTGATTCTATGAGATTGGAAATGCAGAAAACAATTATAAGAAGCACCTATGAGGGATCGAAATATAAGGCTGTGTCTGGGTTATTAAAGCACTCAATGGGGGCAAATTTTGATTTTGAGATTATATCAGTGAAGGAATATGTACATGAACATCTAGAAATCTAGGAATTTGATGTTAGAAATGAGTATTCATAATATGATTTGGGAAATTGATTGAATATGTTATCTTCTTGGGACAGCTGGGGGTGGAAGTGTTGGGCTCTGTTGCGTCGATCGAAGACGTTGTCGCTCGAAGCGTCTTTCCATCTCGTCCAGAAGTTTTGGTATGTAACGAACCACGAGTTTCACGCTTCCGACTGCTGATTTCAGCAGATCGACTGCTTTTTCGTGACACTCGCTTTCTACATTCTGAAATGCGAAGATGAAAATCGTTCTTTGGCATGTTTTTTGAAAAATAAAAACGCACCACTCCGTTCACTGCAATGAGTTGATCTCCTCTTTTCAGCCCTCCATGTCTATCAGCAACTCCACCCGGAATGATTCTGAACATTCTCCAGTTAAACTTCCCATTATTTGATTGCTCAACTGACCTAGAGATATAAATAGGCGAATTCTGCTCCTTTCCTCCCATGACATTGAAACCGAGTCCCTGATCGGTTTTCGGCAATTCAATGATTCTTGGGTGAGCATGACCTTCAGCGGCTGCGAATGCGGCGACTGTGGCTTTTGCAGTTGCAGCTGCTTTCGTCTACAAACGACTTTTTTAAAAATTCGAAACGAATTTTTTTCGAGAACATTTTTGAACGACAAAAAACGTACCGCTGGCGTTGCATCTACATCGATGGACTCGTAAACGGTTTCGTAGACCTCTCGGACGGCGCCGAAGAATTCGGATTGCAATACTTGCTGGAGAGACGCGAGCTTTGGATTGCTCACTTCGCCAGTTTTCTGCACATGCTCCATCAACTCCAGAATCCGTTGGACATCTCGCTCCAGGTTCGGACCGTCCGGATTGTCCATTCTGTATAAAGATTGACTGAATAAAGAATTTTTTAAAAAATCAAGGGAAATAATATTTTGGCTGAAAACCAAACATTTAAAATTGAAGAAAACGAGTGCATGTGAAAACAAAATTTTTGTAAAAAATAAGAAAAAACAATCAAATATAAAATCAAATTCACTATCTAAAAATGTCTAATGCCCGTAATTAAAAAAGAAAAACAAGATCAGTTAAATTAAATTTCATGTCTTAAAGTGTGGTTTTGGGAAAGTTCGAACGGCACTACGTTGAAAGTCATCTTGTACAACTCAACGTCCTTTCTGTACTCGTACGCCTTCATTTCTTCGACTTCGAAATCTGGATTGCACTTTTCGCGCGTAATCCGGACGACTCCGTCACAATGAGCGCGCAGCAGCCGCTCTCCTCTGTCGTTCTCGTAGTACACCTGTCAAATATTTTATTGATTCGACTGGCCTCACACTTTCACAACACTCACATTTAGTCCAGGGTGATAATTCATCTTGAATTGATTTACTAGTAGGTCATCCTTGCGTACCACTTCACCATCTTTTCTAAAATAGTTTATCTATGAAGAAAATTTGAATTTGAACAATATGTACCTGAAGATTCCTCTGAAAGGAAGGTTTTTCGGAGGTCGGATAAGTCCTCGAACCTGTTGAATGCTGCTCGTCTTGCTGATGAGAGTTTTCAAGCTCATCTGCAATTGAATTCAAGTACAGATTTTGCATCATAAAATATTTTTGAAATTGAACGAAATGAAAGAATTGTGAGCAACCGCAGAGTTTTTACGGAAGTAAAAAAAGAGTCTAACAAGATGTTAGTCTTGTGAAATTCTTATGTTGCTCCGGACCCTTGTGGGCTTGAGAAAATCGAAGAATGCTCTTTTGTTGTGGAGTCGCGAGGGATTTTAGCAGCTGCAGTACGGTCAACAATGCTCGGACCGCAATACGTGAACACTTCTCGGAGTGTACTGCACACCGTATAGCAGCTAACCTGCAGATCTAACGGTCAACCCTCGCGCCATTTCATTTCGAAATTTTTTTTTCGCTTTCTCTCGTGTCACGTCACGATTTTCTTGTAACCTGAATAAACTATCCATGTTTTGCAGCCGCTAATAAAAACTTGCTACGATGGGAAAGCGAAAGTCGAAGAGAAAGGCGCCGACAAAGGCCAAGGCTGTGATGCCGCTGGACACCCAGTTCAACTGCCCGTTCTGCAATCACGAACGTGTCTGTGAAGTGAAAATGTGAGTTCGGATGTGAAATTATTTTCAAAATTCGAAGCTAATTTATCTGAACGTCTTCTGAATATCGGAAAGAACAAATTTTCAGGGATCGAGAGAAGAATGTCGGGTACATTTCGTGCCGCGTGTGCTCCGAAGACTTTCAAACAAACATCACATATCTCTCGGAGCCGATCGACGTCTACTCTGACTGGGTGGATGCTTGCGAGCAAGCCAACAACGCCTGACCTCCTCATCCTTTAATAATTGTTCCCAAGCGCTGATCTCTGGTTTTCTCAGTACTTCCTCTTCCCACGCCCCCTCTATTCTTGGATCATCAGTGCACGCTTCTCAAACCGGTCCCATTTCTCAAATTTCCAAATTGAATCAATCATCACAGTTTCCCTCAGTCCTCCCTGAAGGTTCGAAAACTGTACCGTCTTATGAGCATCTTGTGTGTAAATAATCGATCCTACCGACCGTCATCTTTGTACAATACGTTTTTTCATTCATTTTTTGTTCTATTTCAACTTCCAGCTCAAAGCTATAAAGTTCATCCCAAATTTTATGGCACAAGAATGGGTGACTAGGAAACGTACAAGTAAAATTATTAGATTTTGAAATTAGCTAAATATTGTAATCAATGTGATCAATCTATTCAGACATGCTATACAATTTAGAGCAAGCTTCGATAAGGCATCCGACGGACCAAGCCTGGGCGTCACAGCTCTGTCTGCAGTACTCTCCGTTGGCATTTGTCAGCTCCGGCAGCGATCTCCACGGGGAGTCCATAATGTGTTTGTAAGCAGTTCCAAGTCTTTTCTGGACCTGCTTGATAGCGTATTCTCTCTCTTGTCCTCCGAGAATCTCCCCGATCTTGAGCCGCGCCGAGAGGTAGTATCCGGCCACGAAAAGCCACTCGGGACCTTGATGGTAGTTCCATCCCTTGGCTGTCTTCTTTTCCGTTCCGTCATCGTCGTTGTTGTAGTAGCCGTGATATCCCCAATCAGTTGGGTCCAATGTCTTGATACCAAGGGGTCCGAGAAGAACTTCCGCCGTGTTCAGAGCTTTCCACGCCTTTCGAGGGTCAAGAAGTTCCGGAGCCACTGCCAATGCGATTCCGAAGTTGCAGCGAAGTTGGAAATCGGTGAAACCGAGACTCGATCCGACTGAATCCTTCACAATTTCTGTTCGATTCACAGCATCACCATGGGCATCTGATTCAACGAAGAACTCTTTCTCAAAGTTCTCCTTGATTTTTTGTGCCCAGAACTTCCACGTCCATTCGTCACTGACACCACTTCGTTGAATGAGTCCGCTCTCTTTCCAGCTCTGAAGACTGCCAAGAGCTCTGAACGCGAGTCCCTGCAATTCGACAGCGGCACCATCTCTTGGAGTCGCCGGTTCTCCTTTATTTCCAGCTCTCTCGCTGCTTCCCATTTTATCCATCCACGTTCCACAGTTCCAGCGATTTCCTCCGAAAATGAAACCATTCGATCTGTTCACACCGACAGTAATCTGAAAGAAAAACTATCGAATTTCCAAAACCTGTCGTGGGAAAATATACCTGGAATCCCTCGTCTCTCATCTGCTCATCAATCTGCGGGCCGGCATTTCTCTCTCTGTAATCGATTCCGGCGAAATGTTTGTCAAGCGCTTCATAAATTGTGTCAATCAGTGGCTGCTCCAGCTCTTTCTCTCCGAAGACAGTATCGTCAGTCGGATAAATTCGTCGAACCGGTGCTACGAGAATACTTTCCCCGTTTGGAGCCATTTCGACGTATTTGACAATAGATACCAACCAGAACCACGTGGCATCACGGCAATTGTATCTGGCTCCGATTCCTTCGGCAAGTAGGTTCGGAATGAGACCATGACGAAGTGCTCCGGCGAACGAGAGAATTATCTGACGAGCTTCTTGAAATCTGCCGGTCGAAAGAAGGCAACCGGGAAGGGCGATGAAAGTGTCTCTGCCCCAATTCCTCCAGATTCCCACTGCGAAATGAGTAAGACCAGCGGCCAGACTGGACGGTTTTTCGTCTTCCAACGGTAGAGAAAGTGGGATCGGAGCAAGACCGGCTCCAGGGATGTAATCCATGAAGGAAACTGTGGAGATGGCTAGCCAGCGGACAAGAGCAGAGGAGTTGGCGATTTCCCTGAAAGTCGATGAGCGAGAGGTTTTTTATAGAGTAAATGATAACTTACGGTGACATCCTTTTCAATACTTCCGCTCTGATTTTCGAATAAATATACGAAATCAGCGTTTCGAAGTAGCACGGTCGCAAGTAGTACGGAACGTGTTCAAGCGGTTTCAGCAGTTTTCCGATAATTTCCGACACTTCTTTCAGTTTGTCGCACAGACCGAGACGATGAACGATGTAGTCACAGAGCCACATGCCGTCGCGGATGTTCTGGCACAGTGGATGACCGAGGTCGTTGTTGTCGCGGATTTTGTCGAGTACTGGGATCATTCCTTGGATTCCGCAGTAGACAAACTTTCCGAAATTCGGAACATCATATCCACCTTGCTGGATTGAAGCATAATCTTCTGATTCGCAGTGGAAAAGAAGGCTAGAGAAGGCTTGGAAGGTGAGACGAGAGAGCGACGCAGTCAGGTCGTTTTCAGAAGATGAAATAGAGGATTGGATGGCCTCGAAGGCAGCGTTCGCCTCATCGGATGGACGGATTTTGAAGCCGACAACTGATCCAGACGGGAAGTCCGTCAGTTCAATGAATCCTTCAACTCCTCCATGAATCTTGAACATCGAACCCTGATCGAAGGGAACATCTTCTTTCACCTCCAACGAAAAATTCGACAGTCCCACGAGGACGTTCTCATTTTCAGGTTCCCACTCTTTCGCAGTCTCCGTCAGCTTCATTTCGAACAGCGCCTTCTCGAGTACGCCTCCGATCGGAATGTGCTTGAGGCCTCCCGGGCGGTGAACAAAGTTTTTGGAGAAGGAAGTGTGCGAAACTACTACGACTGTCTCATGGGTTTTCGGATTGTGACGAGTGATTCCGACAACGTCCGTGTTCATCTGATCAACGAACACTTGGGTGTATCCGTTCGCTGCCAGCCACGAGTGCAGATTGTTCAGGATCTTCCGTCCGTGAACGATTCCTTTGGATGCACTGACATCCGATGGATTCGACCAGGACGCGTAAGGACGTTTTTCAGAGACTACGTGGATCTTAACACAAATATGAGTTGGAGGAAAAGAAAGAGCGGAGCTCACATGATCTCTAACGAGCTCGTCGTATCCTCGATTACTTCCGACGGCACAAGAAGCCATTGTGAGCATGGCGGCCGTGGGGAGGATGTCGAAGGCACTTCTCGTGTGAATCGGAGATGGATTGTCGTGCGACTGATCGAGGAACAGGCCGTGTGCGATGGACTCTGCGGCGAGACGAGTGCTTTTTTGCTTGAATGCACCGACACAGTCTCCTCCGTATCTGAACCAGAGAACATCGTATGCACATCATCAGGTGTTCCTCTTCTTACCTGTAAACTAATCGGCCTTGCTCGTGGCTGTCATGTGCAGCTTGAGCCTCTCTGATCAAAGAGGAAATTCCCAATCGATTGACAAACATGTTGTCCGCGTACTCACTGCCGGTGAACAATTCGGCGAATACGTAGATATCCGGTCGTACTTCTCTCGCGCTCTTCAGAAGCTTCTCTGCCACGTGGATCGGCGTTCCGTGAGCATTGTCGATACGGAGTCCGTGGAATATACGGGCGCATTGCTGCGTGTATTCTTTCATGAACTGCCACAAGAACGGACTGTCCTCTTCTTTCTCTCCGTAGTTCAGCTTCACAGAGTCTCCCCAACAGACGAGTTCACGGCGGAGGTAGACCTGAAACTGAATTATTGCCTAATGTTCCGATGAATTCAATTTTACCTGGGAGTCTTTGAGGGCAAAATTATGCAACGGGTTGCTGCTCATAACCCATCCGTTGAACGCCATGAGCAGTTTCGACTTTTCCGGATCGTAGGCGAACTTCTCTTCGCTCTTCCAACCGAGTTCCGGCTCCAGATGCAAGAAGTAATCGGTCGTCAGTGGACTATCGGGGGACACCAAACCCTTTTTCGGTCCGTGTCCTGCCACTCTCTCATAAGAAATGTGCCCCATGACAGCTCTCAAACCGGCCAGAATAACTTCCCATGATGCTCTCGCCGCATCCATATTTTTGCCATTGAGAGCTTTTTCGAAGGTCTCGATGACTTTTTGAACTCTTTCTTCTTCCGAATTGGCGTCGTCGCGGTGGCGGTTGTAAATTCGAAGACATTTATCAAAATCGATTGTGTTTCCGAATCTACGGTACTCTGGATCCTGGACGATCTGTACGTCTTCTCCGTCGAGGGGGTCATCCGTAGGTCCACCGGATTGCTTGACCAGTGCTCCGAACAAATTGACCATTGCCTTGAGATCCACTTGATAGAACTCATGAAGATCAGCCTTCGGAAGGATCTCTGCTCGAAGAAGATATTCGATTGCACTGACGTGATGAATGTTCTCGACGACAGGAGGAATTCCACGATGAGTCCACACACCCTCTCCAACTTGCTTTCCGAATTGATGGTAAACGCGATCAATGATGTACGCGGGGCGGAGATGTGGGCTGTTTGAGCAGTTGTACGCAGAGTCCGGATGCTCCAAGAGCCACTTTGAGTTCTTGGCAGCGTGGTTCCAGACGACGTCCTGGACAGTGAGCACATTCCATTCCTTCTCGATCTCTTCAACTAACTTTTGCACGTCATCGAATCCGAACTTTTGATTCTGCGAGTGAACTGTTTGGATGATCGAATGATGATCACTGAGTGAATAGCTGCTGTTAGAGATTCCCAACTCGTGAATAGGTGTCAAATGAATCATATTGTATCCGCTCTCCTTGGCGACTCTCAGTCTCTCCTTCCAATCTGGTAGCTCACCGAGTAACTTGGCCAGATACGTTTGACAGGCGATTCCGTCCAGAGGAAGCGGTTTTCCGTTCACTGCCAACTCGGGCATCACCAGGAAATATCCACTTCCAGCTTCCTTCGAGGCGTCTTCTGTGGAGAACGAGTAGCGGAAAGAACCGGCGGTGTGGCAAGTGACTTGGCAGTGAACAGAGAGATGATCCTTTCCAGGCGACCACGTGAGGGGAGTGGAGCCAGTGAGGCTCGTAGTGACGGTCACATTCTTACCGAGAAGAGAGGATCCACGTTTGAAACGCACGATCCAGCCTGAAAAGGATTACGAATTGGAAAAAGTGATCAGAACAACTATATTAAATGACTGACCTTTCTCGATTTTCCGAATAACACTTTCTAAATGTTGTCCGTCTTCGAGAACAATGATCCTAACCTCGTTACCATCTTGTCCCATTGGATGTAGTTTTGTCTTCTGGAAACCGTGGTTGAGGGAAAGAAGAAGTCGAGTCCAAAAGAACCGATAAGACGATAAAACGGTGATAGCGGAGAGAAAGAAGCGAGTGTAAGTGGTGTTATCGGTGGCGAGTGGATGGAAAACAATAAACAACTTGTTTTAGTCAAGGTCAACATCGATAGACAGCTATGTTTGGGAACTGTCTTTTGAAGATTTAAACAAAAGATCATTGATTTTCTCGAATGGAACATGTGTCTCAAAGGTTAACAATCAAAAGTAAGCAGTTCACGAAGTCTTCGTTCTCTAGAGAGCTGTGCAACTGTTTCCAGGAATTCCCCCCAATGCCTCAGAACATTCATATGTGTTCGTGATTTTCAAACAACGTTGGGATCTTTTGTAGGCTAGCTTCCATTGTTAATCAAATTTCGTGTAACCAAAACTGTTTATTCGACCTCAAATGAGCATTGAATTGTAGCACAACGCGTGTTTTTTTTGGGAGCTGCATGCCGAATCACGTGTCTAGCGCCAAAGGCGAATTTTGAAGGGAAGCGAATTGAAAGACAGATGGGAGGATGGGATTTGCGAGACGACACACGAGAGATGATGGGCCAAGCAGCGAGCAGAAACGTGACATTCCCCAAACTCTTTTTTTTTTCCTCTCTTCTCTTTTTTAAAAGACCGCGATGCGCGTCAGTTTCGGTGCACATAGTGTGTCGTGTCGTGAACTCTAGTGTGCGTCATTTGCACCGTTTGAACGTGTTTTGAGAAAATTCCATCTGATTCTGGATTATCGACTTTTATAAAAACTATTTTAATTCACAGGATAAGTTCAAATGTTCTATTTATAATTCGTCGTGAAGTAATTGTTTTAATTCCGTTATCAGAGCAAAATGTTTCGATTCCGATTTGTTGCGTTATAGACAACTCGTTGCTTAAACTTCGAAAAAGTACAATCTTGTGTTTCAGGAGAGAGACTTGTCGATGATTTCTGAAACAAGGTAGAATGACTGCAGTATCAAACATGGTCAGTTTTTGTCGCCAATTACATAGTAAATAGTTACTTTCTAGGCGTCTTTCAATATGAATGGGATGTTGCGCAGTCCCATGCCTAATGTCACATTGACTTTTCAACCTTCAACGTCATCGATGCCTATGGCTCAACCACGGATGATAGCAGGGAATAATCGGTTTCAACGTCAAAATGATATAAATGATATGATGGCTGATGGTCCTGGAAGGCGACTAAGAAAAAATGTAGCAAATGTACGACGGCACGTCGATTACGTTTCCACTGTTTTAAATCATTGTGAGGTACGTTATTTATCATTTTATTTCGAATAAGGGAAAAATTAAAACCTTCTTCAGAACCGATTATGGATGTACGGAAAACAACGAGTCATTCAACAACCCGACATACTCTACCAGACGACGGCCGTTCCCGCCGACTCCACGCCAGATACACCCGTTGATTGCATACTTACCAAGTTTATCCGAACGGCCATGAATAAAGTCAAGTGTCCCGTGTATAGTGTTTGCGTAAGCTATTTTCATACCGTCATTCAATTCATTAATTATTATGTTTCAGTGGTCTCCCGAAGGTAAACGCTTAATCACGGGGTGCCAGACTGGAGAGTTTACATTATGGAACGGAACTGCCTTCAACTTTGAGACCATTCTCCAGGTAATAACAGCTGCAACTAGAGATTCACGGAGGCTATTTTCTAATGTTGTGTCCTCGATTTCTACCAATAAAGTATTCACATCTTTTCTATTGCGGTTTTTCGCGGTATTTGATGTGAATAAAAGGTTTTCTTTTCAATCTATGCGTGTTGTCTCTCACCATAAAACAAGTAGTTGAATCTTGAACGCGTACTTAACTATGGGTTCTAAATAAACTACCATTAATGTTTTAAAAAGTGTACTCACAATTGGTCGTCTTTCAAGAATTCGTTTACTAGATTTCGTAGGAGAATCGGGGTAGGCGATCTAATGAAGTAAACTCACCGAACTTTCAGGCTCACGATTCTGCTATTCGTGCTCTGAAATGGTCGTCGAACGAGCAATGGCTTCTGAGCGCAGATCAAGGAGGATACGTGAAGTACTGGCAGCCGAACATGAACAACGCACACATGTTCTCAGCCCACAAGGATGAGGCGATTCGTGGATTAGCGTAAGTTTTCTTTCATCACTATCCGCTAAACAAGAACCAACTGCAGATTTGCCCCTACTGATTTAAAATTCGCCACAGCTTCTGATGATGGAACGGCTCGAATTTGGGACTTTGCTCGTTACTCTGAAGAACGTGTGCTCCGCGGCCATGGAGCAGAAGTTAGATGCATAGATTGGCATCCGACGAAGGGTCTTCTCGTCACCGGATCACGCGACACTCAGCAGCCAGTCAAAATCTGGGATCCGAAATCTGGATCATGTCTTGCCACTCTTCAAGAACACAAGAGCAGTGTCATGGCCGTAGAGTTCAATAGAAACGGAAATTGGCTTCTGACAGGTGGAAGAGACCATCTTGTTAAGATGTACGACATTCGAATGATGAAAGAAGTCAAAACGTACAGAGCTCACAAGAAAGAAGTAATATGTAAGTTAATCATCGCTAGTAATTTGTTCATATTGAAAAACATTTTCAGCACTCGCCTGGCATCCCATCCACGAAGGCCTTTTTGTGTCTGGTGGTGGAGATGGATCGATTATTTACTGGATGGTAGATGGTGAGAAAGAAATCGGCATTCTCGAACATGCACACGATCAAGCTATTTGGGCCATGAAATGGCACCCACTGGGACATATTCTTGCTACTGGATCCAACGACAATAATACCAAGTTTTGGGCCAGAAATCGTCCTGGTGATACTGCTGAAGACATCTTTGGTCTTTCGAACACCACAATGATCGGCCATTTGGACAAGGAGCGTGAGCCGCGAATGGCTCCTACAAAGCCGTCTCTTGATGACACTGAATCCTACAAAATGGAAGCTTACATTCCGGGGTTGGGACTGGACGATGACGTCTTCCAGCAGCTCAATCGAGACGTAACTGTGACTACTGACTCTACCCTACTAGTGCCTGACGATCTCACTCGACAAACACATGCACCGATGATCGGAGCCAAGAGAACGCTTATCAAGCAACCTCCTGCGAAGAAAGCACAGCGACAGTTCGAAAGAATGTGGAACAACTCGAAGGGAATCGGTGCAGGAACCGATGATTTCTCAGCAATGATAGGAGGAATGGGAAGAGAAGATGCGGAAGCAGCTGCTCAAGATCGGCTTATGATGAACCACGGAGGTCCGTCTTACATGGGACCACCCACGAAGTCGTTTCTCGGCCCACCAACAACCGGAGGATCATTGCTTGGCCCAAGTCAACCAAGGCCTCACCAAGAGTTCCAGTCAGTTCCTCCAGCTGTTCAACATGGACCGCCGGGTGGTCCTGGACATTCATGGAGAACAAGAGACCAAGGTCCCCCTTTCCACAGAGATGGCCCTGATAATCGTCGAATGGGTGGACCGTCTTCGATGCCCCCGAGAGACAGGGACGGCCCTTGGATGGGAGGAGGTGGGGGAGGACCACGAGGACCTTTACCCCCTCTTCGGCCCCCAATGCCTCAAAATACTGCTGACATTGACTATCGTGCTGGACCCCGTCCATCCCCGAATGGAAACAGTGATGTGGACATGAGATCAATGGGACCACCTTCTCAAAATGGACCAGTGGATTCATGGAGGATGGGACCGCCGGTAGGGCGAGATGTACCTCCGATGGATAGAGGTGAACTACCAATTGGACGAGACGGGCCTCCGATGGATAGAGGTGGGCCACCGATGAATTTGGGAGGACCTCCTATGGATGGTAGACCTATGATGGATAGAGGAGG
Organism: Caenorhabditis macrosperma; assembly: GCA_963932285.1. Classification (NCBI taxonomy): domain Eukaryota; kingdom Metazoa; phylum Nematoda; class Chromadorea; order Rhabditida; family Rhabditidae; genus Caenorhabditis; species Caenorhabditis macrosperma. The sequence continues at coordinate 8,348,604 of OZ010621.1, read as the reverse complement.
ACCGCCGATGCGAAGAGATGGACCACCTATGAGTAGAGATGGACCTCTGATGCCCATGAATATGCTGATGATGGACCCGAGAAGAGATCCGCGAATGGGAGGAAATGTGAGTTTGCTTTGATAATTTCGTATCCTATTGATTTTCCGATGTTTCAGTCCGATCAATTGAGTCCAACTGGTATTCCTCCTCAGCAAGGGGGAAATCATTGGATGCCACAGTTTGAAGGAGGTCGTGGTGCCGGAAATTTGGGGCCCGGAAGACGAGGTCCACAACATTTACATCCACCCGGAAGAGGACGCGGCCGAGGGCAGCCTTATTAAACATCGTATTACATTTTCCATTTATATCACCTTTTCTCCCAGTTCGTTTTGCCGTTTTTAATCTATTTCTTCACTGTAACATTGTCTTTTCGTGTTATCTCCTCTCTTCGTAAAGTTGTGATTTCTCTGTGTCTCCTCCTTTTACTCTTCTCTCTATTTGTTGCTCTTTTCCTGCTAATCCATCATTTTCTTTGTTTTTTGCGCGCGCGCTTCCCCCCATTTTCTTACTGAATGAATGCATATTGGGATATACATTGTCGGCGGGGTCCGTTGCCCTTCCGGTTTTCTTTCTTTCTCTCGAATTGGGTTCCGCCACCAGAAGTGGCCGTCCCATCCTTATTTTATTTCCATTGGCTCTTTTTCCCTTCACATTTCCATTTGCGAGCCACTGCACAGACCGTCTGCGTGTCTGTGTCTCTGTGAAGTGGTCGCTCCTCTCGCCCTCATTTCTCTTTTCCATTCCCATTTTCTACTCGGGAACCAAGACGGCGGCTGCTCTCTGCAGACCTCTCCTCTTCAAAATTGTTGTGCTCTTTGATCTCAGTATGCTCCCACTGGACTGTTAAAGCGAGAAGAACGTATTACATTGTTTTCAACATGTTCAACAATTCATTTCAACACTCAATTTCAATTTTCTCGAATTGCAGATGCCACGACCCAAGTTGAAGAAGAATGGACCCTCGATAGAAGACGAAACACCGTTGTGGGAGTTTATCTATGAGTTAGTTTCTTTCACTGCTACAATCGATTGATTCATTGCAACATTAGCTTTTTTAGAAACGTGTGCAAAAAAGGAATGTACGAAAGAGTTGAATCAAGGCTGTTTGGACACTATCTAGAAGACAATGAACTCCCATGGAGTGCCAAGGAACTCGCTGAATTGTAAGTTCCTGATATGTGAGATTGTAAGTTCTTTCGAGAATGAGAACGTGCGAAATATACAGACGGATTTCTGAAACTATTGTATAAAAATACCTTTGGTTTTTGAAACCCCGTCTTTTTTCGAAGGAGAAAATGCTGTTTTCATGCCCACGAAAAAAGTTTTGCGCCATAAAAAACAAGTATCTCTGAGTCGGCGCTATTTCAAAACATTTCCGCTAAGGAATTCACTTTGAATTTTTTACGTTGCTAGAACAAGATTTCTTTTGATTTCGCCGAGTGAAAGAATTCAAACAATCTGTTGTTTCAGCTACTCGAAAACGATGGAACCGGCGCTCTATAAAGCCACGTTGGACGTCGAAAAAATTCTTGCCCTTTATAAACGGCTCGAAATTGAAATTGAACCACATGTTGAAAAGATGCTCGAGTTGAGAAGCGGAGCTGGTCTCCGTCTCGACTCGGATCGGTTTCTGGTGCATTATGAGTTCTACCAACGCAATAACAAACGTCGTTTGGAAACACCGAAAGAAGTGGACGAAGAAGAAGAAGATGAAGTTGATGATCCTGTCGAGGTGGAGCAGCCTATTCGAAAAAAAGTAAGATCGTGGCCTAGTCCAGTGCGAAGAGTTCCGGAAAAAACAACACGAGCCGATAAAACTCCTGTGCGAAATACTCCGGCGAAAAATCGACCCGAGAACACACCTCAGAAGACACCGAGAGAAAATCAAACAGCGACATCAACTTCCCACTTCTCACCGGCTAGTTGGCCTCTTGACGTTGAAATCTCCGAAGAGTTCAACAAAACGATGTGGAATCATGTTCGTGCGAATTTCTCTTCAATGACTGCCAAAAGAATAATGTCTGTTGAATTCTGGGCGGAGATGCTCCAAAATAATGATATGGAAGTCAAATCTCCGACAAGTGTCCTGTCTCATTTTCACGGAAACCAGCTGAAGAAACTTTGGAAGCAAAATCTGGACCCGTCTATCAAAATGCGTCTAATGAAAGAACTAACGCTCCCAATGAATCGTGCTCAGCAGCGATGGCTTTTTGAAAACGAGGGTGTGGATGTGCAGTTGACGGATGACGGCTACATCGAATCATGGGAAGTCACGGAGGAAACGCCAAAAGTGGAACCTCTGTTGCTTCCGCCGCCTCCTCCTCCTCCGAGGCACATCAACACGTGGGTTCCGCGACCCCGACCGGAGATTCCACTCAACAATTTTGACAACTCAATGTTGCGAGAACCAAGTCAGAGCAGGCAGAGTTCGGTGACAAGCAGAGCGCAATCGGTGGTCAGTCATAACTACTCAATGAATGGAATGGTTTCAAAATGCGAAGACGATCTCACGATAAGTGAGAAACGGCGAGAGAGAAGAGTTCCATTCACCTATAAAGACGATGTGGTTGCCTGGAAGTTCATTCTTAATCAGATGTATGATCCGGAGCAAAAAGTCATCAAACGATCTGTACTTCCAAAAGGACGGAGCTTCTGGGATGCTTACATTCGAGAGATGAATTCATCGAAAACGTCGAGCAATTGGTGTTCCCAGTGAGTTGTTGGCAGCACCTATAAACATCACATGTTCGTTTCTCAGTTACCGCAAAAAAATGATGGCGAATCTGCATACGATGCCGTTCAGCAAAGACACTATTTTCCCGCTCTACAAGCAACTGGAAATTCCAATTACGCCAGATGTTCGCAATTTGTGAGTCTTTTCATACGCCGCGTTCAATAACATATTCTTTCAGTCTCGAGAAGAAATTCGTCATTAAGCTCGACGTTGATACGAACGGATTGCTGAAATCTCTGATGCCCATAAATGGACGGGTTCGAGAGCACACGCACGACACAGAATCATTGGTGAACGATGATGAAGAGACGGACGGTGAGTCAGCGACGCCGAATCCGCAAATAACCGAAACGGACGACTCAACAATAATGGCTGATGAAATAACCAAACTTTCCACTGCTTCAACGGCATCTGTGTCATCGACGCCACAACAGCTGCAGCCATGCACGTCGTTCCAGTCGAATCAACAGTTAAAGCGACGAAAGAGTAATGAAAGTGATCATCAGATAAAACGAAGAAGTGTGAAGCTTATTGAAATAGAAGACGAAGACGAAACTGATGTTCCAGTTGTCATCCGCACCGAAGCTCCCAAAACGACGAAAAGAAGCGAATTTCTCATCGTTGATACCCCTAAAAAAAGGGTGATCCCCGAATACGAAGAAGAAGACGAAGAAGAAGAAGATGATGATGATGTTGATGAAGACGTTGTTATTGAGCCTCTCGATCTGAAAGAATTCGATGGGAACTTCATGGGAACGCATGAGCTGCTCAATGCCATCAAAAGTATGATTTGTCAGAGTCACGATGGATACGAAGTTGTGAACGAAGGAGTTCGAAGAGCATTCACGAAAAACCCGGCTGATAAGGTTAGAGCTCAAAATTGAAATTAGAAATTTCACTTTTTTTCCAGAAACCCAATATAGAGAGAATCGCCCGTAACAGAATATCCGAATCCCTCAACAAGTCTCGAGGTCACGCTAGCCGCGTCTTCTCTAGCTACAAACATGAGCTTGTTGCTAAAACTGTAGACTGCTGTGAAAATCAAGAAGTGTTCCGAAAGCGAATCTCACAAACGACCAAGAACCTTGATCGATGTCTGCAGAAACTCGTCCCGCCAGACCCACCATTCATGAATGATTGACTAAAAGCTTACTCCCACATTAATAGACCCTAATGAGATCCGGTGAAAATAGCGTGTAAGAAACCATTTTTTGACGGAGAAGGTATTCGTTACCGTCACGTTCACTCGAACTCTTTGTTTCGTGTTCCGCCCATCTAACCTTGCGTTCCCGACTCGCCTAAACCGTCTGTCATGATACATTCCGTCTTATATTTTTGCCTCCTGTGTCCCGCGCTTTCATAATTTCATTGTTTCTTTCTTTCATTTCACTTGTCAAATAAAGCGCCATTCCCCTATTTTCTATAATATTAGTCACCATCCTCCCCTGCAAACTTTCTTTTTTAACTGTACTCTTTTTGCATACACTTCGTCTCCCTGTACCGCCATGAAACCAAACGCTTGTAATTTCTATAATAAAAATGGGTAACACAATGCATTTTACCCGTCATTCATTTAGATATGATTGTGTGACGCTTACTGGATAGTCTCTCCAGAAGTATTTTTATTTATCAGTTATTATGCGATGTTCTTCATGAGATCTTACCGCAGCAAATATTATCAAGAACCGTCCTATACCAATGAAGATTCATTTCTAATCAAAATACGATCTGCAGATGTCTAACAGTTCACAAATGCATCCGACCCGCCCTTTGGCTGTCGACGACGAGAATAAGCTCTGGCGATTCATTCATGAGTTTGGCAATTCGATTAGCTGCTTCTTTATTTCCATTTCCAGGTACACGTATGTCCAGAAACACTACAAAAATGTGTACGTTCTTCTGTATGAATACCTTCAATTCGGGTATTTGGAAGAGTATCCATCGAGCGACGTCTATCAACAGTAACATGCACATAGTCTCCTATCGCATACAATGTTTCAGTTTTTTCAACGTAATGCTCCGCAGAATGTACGCGACGGATGCGTTGACTCCGACACAGATCCTTCAACTGTACCAGCAATTCCGACTTCCGATATCTCCGTTCGTGGCGAAAGTGTAAGTTCAGTCCCAAGTGAAAATGTACATGTGCCGTTTCAGTCTGAGCCTCCGTTCCTCTGCCAAACTCAAAATCGACAGCCGATCGGTGCTCGTGTCCTGGACACCGAATGAGCAAACACCTCCACGGTCCAATAATCCGCTGCGTTCCACATTCAGACTTCCGTGGAGTGTAGAAGTTGGAATGTGGAAGCACATCAAAGAAAACATTCAAGGATTGAGTGGTTCCACAATCAAATCGCTCGATTTCTGGGAAAAAATGAAAGTTGCCGACACGGAAATCACGGCCACTGTGCTTCTGAAATAGTAAACACTCCCATTGAAGTTTCCTCAGCGTACCCTCATTTCCAGTTTTCTATCGAGAGTTCGTCACATCCTCTTCGCTCTCGACATTGAAACAACCGCCAAATTGGAGCTCATGCAAAGTCTCAATCTAGAAATGCGGAAAGAGCATCTCAATTGGTTGTTCACAGTAAACGATATGATCGTTGACACGTACATCGACGGAGGAACGCAGAAATGGATTAACTGGAGAGAGGCTATGAAAACCGAAACGGCCGACGGATACCCCGAATTCATTCCCAATCGTGGAGTTGGTGAGAAAAAGAAAGTTTTGAAGAAAGCACACAAATCCGAAATGTCGAAAAAAAGACCTGTGAAAGTGGAGAAGGATCGCCCCAAACCGACTAGGCGTTCAACGAGACCGACCGTCGCGAAAGTGAAAATAGAGAGCCCCGAGGTCATGCCGCAAGAGCCAATATCGCCCGACAAAACAGAAATTTCGGAAGAAAAAGCGAGCACGATCTGCCAACGTCGAGTTCTGCTCGAATGGCCCTCCTCGACTGAAGATCTGGCTCTTGTCGTCTCTCTGAACACCCCAAGCCGTGTCGAGAAGCCGAAAAAGACGGTGAAGTTGAGACCTACGTCTTCTCAAAGACAAACCCGGGAAGTGGTATTTCCTGCGGAATCAAAGTTCATTACTTTCCAAAAGGACCTCGTTGACGACAGAGACATACTCAAGCTTGTCAATCAGTTCCACAAACCACCCATCTCCTTCCACCACGACGGAATTTCATTCATTCGAGATAGACATACCGTTCAAATAAGACTAGCAGATAAATCGAAAGAAACAGTTGTGCAAGAAATGGAGAGAGAAGTAGCTCAGGTTGCTTTGAACGGGTGACACTATCAGAAACTTCCATCTTTCAGAGCACAAAAACTCTCTCTATGTTCAAAAAACGTCGTGCCCGTTCGCCAATATCTCCACAACCGTCTGCAAAAAGAGTCAGAAAACTGTCTGCTCGTCCATTTTCTTCGGACGTTTTCACAGATCTCAACTACGAATCAATGCTATTTCACACAAATCGAGGCATATTCCCCGTCGTCGGAAATCTCGCGATTCCGAACTGACGGTGGCGACGGTTAATGAGAAGGTTTCGGAACACTGTTCCTATTCCATTCACTATTTTTTACGATTTTTACTGTTTCTACCTCACTCTTTTCGGTGTCACTTTTTGCAATACTTCAAATTCTGTTCTTATCAAGTTTTTCTATTACTGTCATTATTTTATCTTGTACCGGTTGCTCGTAAGAGTTTTGTTAACATTTCTTATTTACCAATCCTCATAAATGAATTTATTGAAAACGAATCAAACACGTCACCTGTCTCTTTTTGCATAAATCAAGGTTGTGAGCCATCATTTATCAAGCACTGGCGCGCAAATTGCGCGCACGCATGGCGCTTTTTTGGGGCAGTTGCTCGGAAAGTGCGCGCGCGCATTCCTCTTTCAAAGTGGAACTTTTTTTATGCCCACTTTGATCGTTGCGAAATTGATTGATTTTTAAGCTGGATTTGTTCAAAACCTTAATAACCCAAAATATTATTTCAGAAGTTCTCGCCTTTCGGAGCTTTATGGTGACGAACCAATATGACTTTTCAGCCAGATGCCCAAGAATTAGGACAGGTTGGTGTTTCCTTATCATCAAAAACTGAACATCTTCTGATTTTCGAAAAAAGGAGATCGGTTGCTTCTCAAAATTCAAACAGTGCCATCTAGAAATTTTAAGGCGCGAAAAGTAGACAGTAAAAAATCGATGCGGCTCATGTTACCCGTGTCTCTGCAAAAACATCCTCTCTTTCGTTCATCAGAAATTATCCACTTGGCGTTCTTAAGGCTCTGGTGGAAGACCTAAAGAAAATAAAGTTTTCTTATCAGGAAAAATGCTCATTTTCAGGTGATCCAACTTCTGCAACACTCGCAGTCCACTGACAGAGATGTGCAACGATCAGTACAACAGCAGCTTGTTCAGCTCAATGAACATCAACAGTTTTGCTGTTATCTTGTGTACATTCTAAGCGAAATGAAGCAGGATATCGACGCGACGAGCCGATCACTTGCTGGATTATTACTCAAAAACAACATTCGTGCCAAGTGGAATAAGTATCCGACAGACGTGAAGTACTTTGTTCGCACGACGTGTCTAAAAAGTATTGGCGACCATGAACCACTCATCCGGGCTACCGTAGGGATTATTGTGACGACAATTGTAATGGAGGAGAACATGTGCGATTGGCCGGATCTTCTCGAAACACTGTCGACGTTGTTGATGCAACCCGACGAATTGATGCAGGAGGGAGCTCTTGGCGCACTGCAGAAGGTCTTCGAAGACTCGGCGGATCGGTATGAATCAGAGTTTCTCCGACCAATCATGCCGAAAGTTCTGATTTTCTACGAGCATCACCACGCGAAAATGAGAGCTCTGGCAATGAACTGTGTCAACTGCATTCTGATGGTCAACAATGACCCAATTGATTTCGCTATTGACCAGTTCCTAACCTCCCTTTTCTCTCGCCACAATGACCACGACGAGGAAGTTCAGAAGCAACTCTGTCGATCGCTGACTCTTCTGCTTGACACTCACATGGAAAAAATGATGCCTCATCTGCCGAATGTCATCGAGTACATCATAAAAAAGACACAAGACCCGAACGAATCAATCGCTCTCGAAGCTTGCGAGTTCTGGCTATCCATCGCTGAGAATAATGAAATTTGCCGGAGTATGGTGCTTCCACATCTCGACAAGTTGATTCCAGTGCTTCTTGGCAGCATGAGATACTCAGAAACGGACCCAGCATTGAAGGCGAACGACGAAGACAGTTCAGTGCCTGACCGTGATGAAGACATCAAGCCACGCTTCCACAAGTCGAAACAGCATGCTTTCACCGGGCTCACGGAATCAGACGAAGAGGAAGACGAAGATGATGACGAAAACGGCGGTGATTGGAACATTCGGCGGTGTTCAGCTGCCTCGCTCGATGTTCTAGCTTCAATTTTCGGAAAAGATCTTCTGGATAAGTTGTTCCCTCTACTCAAAGAAACGCTTCTCAATGATAATTGGCTCGTCAAAGAATCGGGAATTCTCGCCCTCGGAGCCATTGCCGAAGGTTGCATGGATGGAGTTGTTCCGCATCTTGGTGAGTTGATTCCGTTCATGTTGGCCATGATGTTCGACAAAAAACCGCTGGTGAGATCGATTACCTGCTGGACGCTCTCTCGCTACAGTTCGCATATCGTATCTGATGAGAACTTCAGGCAGCATTTCTTTCAAGAAGTTCTTGGAAATGTGAGTTATTCTGTCAACGGCTAATCAAGATGAACATCTTACTTTCAGCTTCTGCGGTGCTCTCTGGATGACAACAAGAAAGTGCAAGAAGCTGCTTGCTCTGCTTTTGCCACTCTGGAGGAAGAAGCTGGAGAGCAGCTGATCCCATACCTTGGGGAAATCCTTGAGCAACTGGTCAAAGCTTTTCAATGCTATCAAGCAAAAAATTTGTTAATTCTTTATGACGCTATTGGAACGTTGGCTAACTCGGTTGGAGAAGCTCTTAGCTATCCTCAATATGTCCAAATGTTGATGCCTCCACTGATGCAAAAATGGGAACGGTTGAGTGACGAAGACAAAGAGCTGTTTCCACTTCTCGAGTGTATTTCGGCGATCGTTTCGGCAATGGGACAATCATTTTTGCCGTACATCCAGCCTGTGTTCAACCGATGCTGTGCTCTCATTGAAAAGTGTGTGCAGCAGAATCAGCAGCATTTGATGGCGCCCGATCACTATGAAGCTGCTGAAACTGATTTCATCATTGTCGCTCTCGATTTGCTCTCGGGCTTGGCCGAATCGCTGCCAGAGCATATGGAAGCACTTGTTGCAAACAGCAAGCTCATCGAACTGATGCTTTACTGCGCAATGGATCAGACTTCCGATGTTCGTCAGTCGTGCTTTGCTTTGCTTGGCGACCTCACGAAAGCGTGCCCGGATCGAGTTATGCCGCAAAGCAGTGAGTGGTTTTAGCACCGCCGTGCACTGATGGTAATGCGTTTCCAGAACTATACCTGCTTGCAGGCAACTTTATCTTCTTCCTTGCCCAAAATCTTGATCCATCAAAAATCAGCGTTTGCAACAATGCTATCTGGGCTCTTGGAGAGCTTGCTTTAAAAATGGGTCCCGCAATGAAGCCGTTTGTTACCCCACTCATCGAGCCCTTGATCAATGTGATAAATATCCAACAAAACATGCAGAGAACTCTTTTAGAGAATACAGGTGAGCAATAAGCGGATTTAAATGTTATCAAAACTAGAATAATTGAAGCAATCACTGTCGGTCGTCTTGGACAGTTCTGCGGAGAAGAGCTCGCTCCTCACCTGAATCGGTTTATACGACCATGCTGCTATTCGTTACGCAACATTAAGGACAATGCGGAAAAAGAGAGCGCATTCGTTGGCCTATGCAATATGATCAACATGAATCCAGTCGGAGTACTCAATGACTTTATTTTCTGGTGTGACGCAATCGCCTCGTGGGCAACGCCGACCGATTCACTCAGAGTATTGTTCTCAGGAGTAAGTTTCTCTTCGATCGAGACCGCTGATTTACAATTTGTTTCCAGATTCTGCAATCATTCAAGCTCCAAGTGGGTGAGTTCAATTGGAACACCTTCACTCAGCAACTGCCACCACCACTCAGGGAACGCCTAACCGCCTTCTACCAAATATAAATTCATCAGATCACTCAAAATGACGTTTAACCATCTTTCGTATTTCTATGTGTTCACTCTTGTTCTCGATTTCCATCGCAGTCAGGTTTCTTCTCTCTTCCTCGCTAATTTATTTTCGTTGTACCTCTTAATTTATGTGTGTTGTGCTGCTCATTGTCGTGTTTCTTCGCCTCTTATCCTTGTCTCTAAACGTGTATTCCTCATTTTGTATCAATTTTTGTGTTCTCGTCCTCGCTCTCTTCCTCTCATCCTCCGATCGGTTCTCCCCACTCTGTCTCATCCTCTTTGTTCCTCCATATTGATTCCAGTTTTATACATGTTGTCCCCTTGTCCGTTGTTTTTGTGTCCGTCTTTAGTCTGTTCCATTTTTGAAATGGAGCTGATAAACATTCTGCCAAAAAATACCTCAAACTTGATCAAGGAGACATAAAGGAAAAACAGATTTTCGGACCATGTGCTTGACGAATAAGCCTCGATAAATAGTTGTAAAACGGGAGAAGACTCACAGAAATGACACCTAATCGAATAATTTACCCGTCTCGCAGTTTTATGGTTCTGGGAACGGAGCTGAGTTGGAATCGAAGAAGCGATGATTCGATTAGACATTCTCTATAAAAGTACGGGTAGCCTCCCTCTGCAACCATCATTCGCAATGCATCGTGCTCTCCTCCTTCTCCTTCTCTCCGCCGTCGCTTCGGCCTCCTTCCACGGAGAATCGGCGGAAGATGTGCTTCGCTTTCAAATGAACGCATTCGTCTCTTCAATCAATAAAAACAACAGTGAAACTATTCTCAGACTGTTCAAAAACACCCGCGGAGGCTAGTTTCCTCTTTTCATCCCCGATAAACCGTCCATTTTCAGTCGACGAAGAGTACGTGGTCGGAGATCTGATGAATGTCTATCGAAACGCCCAACTCAACGTCGTGTCTGCCCAATTCGACGGAACTCCCACCGCCATCGTCGGTCTCGTCGGAGTGGTCGACGGGAGGAAGAACTCTTCGATGCGTCTCCACCTCATCAAGGTTCTTTGAACGAGAGTGCCCCGAAGTGTGAGCCTTTGCAGAGTTTCAACAGCCCAACCGGTTAGATGGTCGACGCAGTCCAAAAGGTTCCACATGGCCGTCGAGATTTCGACGAACTCCCCATTTCCCCGTGCTGGATCGCACTGTTCTTCTGTGTCATTGATATTATCGCTACTCTTCCTGCATAGAGAACTAGACGATTTGAATACAGTAATCTAGAGACAAATAAAGAGATATAAAGTGTTTGTTTTTATTTCTGAAACAAAAGTGAGGATTATGAAGCAGCAGACCAATATGATCCATAACTCATTGGAAAATGTTTCTCGGATGACGCCGCTCCGTTACTCATACTCTCACTGTGTCCGGCGCCATCCACCAGTAGAAAAAACCAATCAGATTGATGCCGATCGAAGTGAGCACGAATATGAACAGGAATGTGATGAGGAATATGCGCTCGAGCAGCGCGGCGAGCCAGTCGTACTCGATTTCCGCCAGATTTCTCGCCGTCCGCGGTGACACTGGCACTGGAAATGGAGTGGACTGAATGGAGATCTCATTCGCACGCTGACCTTCAATCTGCCTGAACATCATACTGTCGAAACTTCCGCACGTGGACGCTTTGTGCAACCGCGTGGGCCTCTGGAGTGCCGGTGTGGGAGTTGTCTCCATCTCGAGAAGCGACACATCCTGCTCATCGTCTTCCGATGCCAGAGTGGGCACTCCCATTGCCACGATTCCAGAGTCACCTGGAAGACGGCACATCGTCGGCAACTCGCACTCCAACTCACTGATACAAGTGACGTCCTTGTTGATTGTGCATCTCTTGCCTCCGGAGTCGATCAGTTTCTCCGGAGTCAGAACTTCGTTGAGCTTCGAAGAGTTTTGCGACGACTGAACATCCTGTTATTCAATTTGCGAAGATTCTCTGCCAGAGGAACCTACTTTCCGCAGTGCCTGCTCCCTTGCCAACTTGTAGACTCTCGTCCAGAGGCTCTGCTTCCTGCCCATCTGCTGCCGTCGGAGCTTCTCCTCTCTCGCCTTCTGGGCATACGCCTGCTTCATTATCAACGGCATCTCCATTCGGATGAATCGATTGACAGCCCTCGCGATGTGCATCAGGTTCTTCGACGGTGGGTTTCCAATGTTTCCCTGCTTCTGAACGTAGATCACTACCGAGGAACAGATGGTTGAGAACGAGATGAGAAGAATCATCGAAGTGTAGAAGAGACCGATGAGAGGGATGAACGAGGATGTGGATGGCATCTTGTCCGAGACCATGAAGATCAGAATCGACATCGAGAGAAGCGTCGTGATGCCCAGCGTTATCTTCTCTTCTCGCGGCTCATTTATTGAAGATGTGCTGGAAATGGAGAACTCTGGCCATGAACAGAAGGTTTCGAATACCTGAAGAAGCCGATGATCGATATGAAGGTGATGATGGACGTGGGGATGATGAGGTTGATGATGTAGTAGAGGGGCTTCCGTTGGATCGTCAGTCGGAATTCGAGCAGAGTGTAGTTGTTCGGACAGCAATCGTACTTGTTTTCGTGACGAACCACTGGAAAACGTTTACAGATCACTGAGCACCTGCGATTCGGGCACCGGAAAGGCAAAGTTTGCGAGTTTTTACGAGACTCACCGCTGGTCGAGAGAACATTCCAGCCCTCGTTCTCGATGCAATTCATCGTCCCGATAGCCAACGTCTCGTTGAATGCGAAATAGTCGATCTTGGTGTTGTCGAAAGTCCAGCTGCCGAAGAGCAGGCGACACGACTGAACGGAAGCTGGTTGATACAGTGATCCCTCTCTCCCTCACCTGCACATCGAATGGGAAGAATCTCAAGTTGAGCAGACACGACAACTTGTAAATGGTCGGGTAGAGCAACTCGATGAACGCGCCGTTTCCCTCGCCCAGAGTCGTCACTTTCGCATGCAGCAACCGCCGATTCTCGTCGTCTTTCATAACGAGTCTGTTGGGGCAAACGATATGAATTGATGTGAAAATGGGAAACGAACGAGTTGTAGAGAGTGGTGTCTGGCAGCCAGATGTTGTGGTGGGGCAGCATTATCTCGGTGACGTTCCCGAACTTGGCGGGATCCCAGCCGAGTAAATGGTCTGTCCACCGCTGAAAATTCGACAATGGAAGGGAGAGACATTCGGAAAGAAACTCACCTCGACGATCCACGCATTCAGCATCAGATACTGCTGTGGCTCATTCTGAAAGAAGAGAATGAATGTGCAACGATGAGAACGAATAGATCTCCAGTACCTACCACAGAGATAATCTGGTAGAGTTCCATCGAAAAGTACACCTGGATGGGCTGTTTGCTCCGTGAAGTGGGTATGAGCCCTGCATTGTACTTGGACAGAATCTTGTCCGCAATGTCATACTGATCTGGAATAGTCCCTTTGGGAAGAGTTTCTCGAGATCACTTTCCCCCCATTTTTCAACTTCCTCCCCACTTCCTCATCATGATTTGCTTCGGTGAACTGGCCTCTCATCGGGCCAGAAATGTGATCTGAACCCTCAACTTCTCCCTCTCTTCTCCACGTCTTCTATTCGGAAATTGGCCAACCAACCATGAATACATAATAATAACCGCAACATAAAGGAAATCCCCTGAGAAATGTGCGAAGGTTCGGAAGAAAGAAGATAGGTGAGCGGCGGAGCAACATGATGAACTTTATGGCGAGGGCCGACAAACAAGCACATCACCTGGCTCATTGAGATGGCCGCAGAGGAGCATCAAACTAGAGTGACCCTCCTCCGGTGGGGACCAACACTCAAACTACACAGATGTACAATTAACGTTTTTTGAGCGTCTCAAGTCATTGTTGTTGTTTAGGCGGGACGACGAGAAGAGGTCATTTCTCGGAGAGAGAACGAGGAACTGGAACACCGAATGACACAGTCAACTTCTCGAAAGACACCGATAGTCGGTGGTGTTTCAGAAGAACCCATAGAGTTCCGGAAGTCTATCGGAGTACAGAATCTCATAAAGTCTTCAGACCTCCACTCTAGCCAATCTCAGATTCAGTCATCGAAGCGACTTACTTTGGATGCTAAGGAGGCCTGTTAATCACGGATCTTGACTATGCAGACCGCCTCCCACGTATCCTGCGCATGTAAATAAGAGGCGAGTGGAATAACGGGAGGAGGGGGTGGGGCGGAAATCCGGCTCCCGGTTGGAACACCTGTAGAGATCTTTCGGTTGGGACTCTACCATTAACACCTCTCCCCAGTCAATTAGAACGAAGAGTTCGACTATTTGTAATGTCTATCAAATCTTTGATAGTTCTTCCGAGCCCAAACGACTCATGACCTCCTCTCGATGTCATTTATGATGATCAACTCTCGTGCCGTGAAATAAATTTGCATCAACTTTAACCCGCTTTTCCAAGAAACGACGACTTTCTCCGCGGAAAAACAACAACAAAGAGTTCGAAAAGTAGTCGTCCTTTGAGAAAACACGCGAACGCTTTCAGCTCTTCTTCAGGGGTGATAGAGAAACGAACCGTTCTCTCCTGCCGAAGAAACGAAGAGGAAGAGCGAGTTGAGAAGCAAGAAGGCCGTCTTCCGGCCACTCGCCATCAATGCCTACCCTGTAAGAAAAAGAGAATTGCATTTGAAACGTGAGATCCATTGAGAGATCATGAATCAAAGTGTAGAAGAGCACACACAAATTGAATGAAACAGCAGCAGCAGCAGCAGCTCTTTTGAGCAACTAAACGGGTCCGGCGGCGAAATAAATGAGTCCGACGATTGTTTTGGCCGATTTCTGCTGCTCGCCTTCTGCTCCTCCCCCACGAGACGACGGCCGATTTTTTGAGATTCGAATGAATTTTTGAATATTTTCAGCTCTTTTCTTCTCTCGTAGGTGGCCACGAAAACGGGTGCGAGGGGCGACAAAAATGAAAAATGTGGCAAATTTTTCGTGAGCACAAACGGAAATAGGGGGTTCTTTCCCAGTCACCCGAAACGTTACATGTGTGTGGAAAAGCAGAAAGGAGGTGAAGAATGTGTGAAAGAGAAGGAGAAGGAGAAGGAGAAGGAGGAGGAGTTGGGGCGAGATGGAGAGCAGGCGGCCGGAAATACATTTGATTTGGACCATAAAATGGCACAGGAAGGGGGGAAACTTTTGCATGTAACTCAGCTGGAAACGGAATCTCAATCCGAGTTCGTCCCTTCTTCCCCCCTCTTCTTTGGTCTTTGCCAGAATAGGCTCCGCCTCCGTTTCACTTTGGAATCATCGTGTCAGCTGCTTCTTCTGCTGCCTCTTCTGCTGCCGCGTCGTCGTCGAATTTCCGTTCGACCGTGGCAGACAACCGCCCGAAATGCAGCAGCACACGCCTATTTTCCACTGGTCACCACCGGCGTCTGAAAACAAGATAAAAATTAAATTCGATGTGCAATTCGGAGGCTCGTAAAATGTTACAAACGGCGGTCCGGCCGGTCGTCGGTCTAATCACCTTTTGCCGCCCACCGACGTCCTTTGTTTATGGCTCCACACATGACGCTTGTCCGCTGAAACATTGGTCCGATGGGAGTCGTGGGGAGAAAGAACATGTTTTATTGTTTTGTGAACAGAGAGCATCAAGCAAAGAATGGAAAATGGCAGACGGGGAGATATAAAAAACAAAAAACAACTGCAAATGACAGAACTGACTGATATTCTTTTGTTATTCACAAATCAACTGGAAGCAGAATGCGCTGCTTTTCTTTTTTGAAAACGAAGAGATTTCCAAAATTTGAAAGTCTCCACGTGAACCACGAATATGCTCTCATTTCACGCAGCGGTCACTCGAACGAGTGGGCTGTCGATCAGTTTGAGAATCAAATCGAACTATTCGTCCGATCGAAAATGCCGTTCGCTCAGAGCTTTTACGCCGAACAAAAGCCAGCCGTGAAGCCGCAGGATGCTGGTGAGTCGGCGCTCCGAAACGTCTCGGGAGTCTTCCGTTTCCAGCTTCTCTAGCCGCCGCCGCCGTTCCAGCCACCACTCCGATCGCCGAGGATCCGCTCTCTCCCGCTCAGATCCAAGAGGCCATCCGTGTCTACCGCTCGGTTCTTTCCGCCTCGGCGCCATCCTCTCCGGTTCATCATCACTCTCCGGCTGCTCCAGAAAGACAGGCGGTGCACTCGAACTATTATGGTGGTGGACCAACGGATATTCCGCAGTCCTATCTGGTTAACTACGACAGCACCTCGCCGTCTCGTGCTCCACCAGCACCGGTCGCACAGCCACCGGCTCCGATCGTCTCCGAACTCACCGAAGAAGAACAACTCATCGCTCGTCTCCAGGCCATCCAGCTTCAGAAGCAAGCAGCCGCTGCCTCGTCCCCTGCCTCTGCTCCAGTTGAGCCGACGATCGTTCAGAAAGTGGTCCCGAAGAAGGCGCCTGTCGCCCAGAGAATGGTGAGTTGGAAGGGGAAGAAGCAAGATTTGGTCGTATCTCTCTATTCAGTACGATGACGAAGAGTCTGGCTACTGCTTCAACCGCAAAAAGAACGCTGATGGTCAAGAAGTGGAAGACGTTCATCAAGAGGAGGTTGAACAGTATATTGCTCCTGTCCAGCATGTGGCCGCTGTCGCACCGCAGGAGCGCTACAACTCGACTCCGATGACCACGAACTACTCGAAAGGAGCCACCGGAGTGAGTTGTACCTGATGGAACTCCCGACTACCGGACATTTTCAGCCGTCGGAGTACATCGGGATGGCGAATGACAACAAGTTCATCTACGATGCCCGCAAGTCGGTTCCCGCTTCTTACACTCAAAACAACTCGTACACGCTAGTCAACTCTGTCCCGCAGGCTGTTATTGTCCGTCCCGAAGAGCCGGAAGAACACGGAACGACGACAACGGAAGACGTTACCCAGGTGCCGGCGTCTCCAGCTGTGACATCCAGATTCCGCGGAATCATCCAGGTGAGCTGATTGGGAAGCGATAGAAACGACCACCCATTCTCCAGAGAGCCCAGACACCCATCCAAGCGACTGCTCCAATTGTCGTTGAACGTGTTGGAGAACAGTCGTACCATTCTCCCTACAACAACAACTACGGAGCGTTCATGCCTGCGAACCAGATGCCCACCGAGTCGGAGTACCAACTTCCCGTGCTCAATGATCTGGCTTCGTGCATCGAACACTACTAGAGGGCGCCGGCAGAATCGTTGAAAGTTCATATCCCACCGCAAATTTCATTGTATTTGACCTCTCGTTTAGAAAGTAATTAATAAAGAGGCACAGTTTGTACTATTAACGAATGTGAGTGCAGGGGAGCAGAAAGCACAGTTGCCGATTACTTTTTAGTGCGAAAGACGCACGCATGTGCCAACTACTTGAACAAATACAGTAGCAGTTGGAAATGGGAAAGGCCTGGAACTGGTTAGGAGCACACGGTTTTTTGGTTGTCGTGTCTTGGTATAAAAGGCGGCATTGGGTGGGAGAGAGGCATAGAGCCTCTCAAGTCGCTTCATCCAACAGTTGAACATGTTCGCCAAGTGGTTAGTTTCCTTCCTTCCTTCCAGTCGAACTCTCTCTCTCTCTTTCAGCTTCGCCGCCGTCCTCCTCTGCGCCATGATCATGGGATCCCATCAGCAAGTGGTCGTTCCTGCCTACTCTGCTGCCTACGTTCCATCTGCCTACGCCTACCCATCGGTCTACTCTCCATACGTCGCCGCCGCCGCCTATCCATCCGTCTGGGCATGGGGATCGAACAAGAACAAGGAGGATGCTCCACGTGCATTCGCCAGACCATCCACCCTCCTCAACAACGAACAGAAGAGCGCTTGAAGTGTTCCCGAACCACAACCACTCCGTTTTTGTACATTAGCGGAATCACCCCCCAACTGACAATGAGCAATAAATCGTTTCTTGCCCAATTCTATCTGTTTTATTTCATCTCCAGTATGTCCTGGAGCATTATGAGAATACGAAACAACGATATTCAAAGCTTCAACTCGGTAAAATTTATATTTTTTTCGGAATCGTTTTGTTTTCTCAAAAATATAAATGAAGGTATCTAGACGAAACAACAGTTGAGAACTTGACCGCAGTACAAACAACAAAGGGTACAAATTCGATCGGTACTTCAAGGATCTGTGGATCCGAAGACACCTGGACGTGATCGGAGCTTGTCCTGATTTCCAGTCTCGTTCAGGGGTTGAGGGAAGAACTGTAACTTGAGGCCATCACTGCCTACTGATCTATCGGCAGTTTGTTGGAACTGGTACTCTACAAATCCTGAAGAACTAACATAAACTCTAGACTTTTTGATATCAGAAACGTCAAAAATTGTAATACTTCCAAACTTTTTAGAAAAAAAGCCTGTTATTGTAACTTGTGCCATTCATAGATCATTTCATTTTAAGGTTATTGGGGTAATTGAGTTGATTGAAAAGTATTCTGTTCCTCTTCTTTACACGAAAATTAATCAACCGAGTGAGAGGGAACACGTGTCGAGATGGAGAGGACAAGGGGACTGCGTGAAGACTCTAATTGTAAGAAGCGGCTCGACTTGTTCGATGGAAATGAACGATTCCAAAGTACGATTGAGTAGATTGTGGTGTCTATTTTACCAACTGACAGCTTTGAGAGCATTTAAGAAATGATTCTCTATTCAGATTTTATGTTTTGAGCATTACTATTTTGTGCTGTGATACTATCGGATTCCATCGAAATAGCCCGCAATCGAGGAAATTTCTGTCGGAGGACCATTATATCTCTAGATTGATAAGTGATATCGAAAAGTTCTCAACTGCAAACTTGTAGATCATAACTAGGATTACAAATGTCCTGTTGACGACTTTTTGATATCTCTTATCAATCCCGAGATAAAATGATTCTCCGGAAGAACTCTCCTTGGTTGCGGGGCCATTTTGATGGAATCCGATAGTAAGTTCTCTGGAAAGTTTGAGGGAAGCGATTGAAGTACTTGACGATAGAAACAGACAGAATTGGGCAAGAAACGATTTATTGCTCATTGTCAGTTGGGGGGTGATTCCGCTAATGTACAAAAACGGAGTGGTTGTGGTTCGTATCGGGAACACTTCAAGCGCTCTTCTGTTCGTTGTTGAGGAGGGTGGATGGTCTGGCGAATGCACGTGGAGCATCCTCCTTGTTCTTGTTCGATCCCCATGCCCAGACGGATGGATAGGCGGCGGCGGCGACGTATGGAGAGTAGACCGATGGGTAGGCGTAGGCAGATGGAACGTAGGCAGCAGAGTAGGCAGGAACGACCACTTGCTGATGGGATCCCATGATCATGGCGCAGAGGAGGACGGCGGCGAAGCTGAAAGAGAGAGAGAGAGTTCGACTGGAAGGAAGGAAGGAAACTAACCACTTGGCGAACATGTTCAACTGTTGGATGAAGCGACTTGAGAGGCTCTATGTCTTTCTCCCACCCAATGCCGCCTTTTATACCAAGACACGACAACCAAAAAACCGTGTGCTCCTAACCAGTTCTGACCATTTTCCGCACGCGATACTATATTTATTCCAGTAGTTGGCACATGCGTACGATTTTCGCGGTTTTTGTGCTAAAAAGTAACCGGCAGCAAATATTGACTTGTGCTCACTGTCTTTCCGTACGTTCCGCGTGTTTGAACTCGATCACTTCATAATAAAGTGCTTGTTTCCAACAATAAACTGTTTTGGTTACGAAGCGCCCACGAATGCATGTGCCTGATCATGTCATCTCAGTGATGGGACTGATAAATATTCAAAACTTCATCTGTTTCTAACTTGTACAAACAGTGGATACCGCACGAAAGCGGAAGACCTTAAACTAGTTAGGAGCACACGGTTTTTTGGTTGTCGTGTCTTGGTATAAAAGGCGGAATTGGGTGGGAGAAAGACATAGAGCCTCTCAAGTCGCTTCATCCAACAGTTGAACATGTTCGCCAAGTGGTTAGTTTCCTTCCTTCCTTCCAGTCGAACTCTCTCACTTTCAGCTTCGCCGCCGTCCTCCTCTGCGCCATGATCATGGGATCCCATCAGCAAGTGGTCGTTCCTGCCTACTCTGCTGCCTACGTTCCATCTGCCTACGCCTACCCATCGGTCTACTCTCCATACGTCGCCGCCGCCGCCTATCCATCCGTCTGGGCATGGGGATCGAACAAGAACAAGGAGGATGCTCCACGTGCATTCGCCAGACCATCCACCCTCCTCAACAACGAACAGAAGAGCGCTTGAAGTGTTCCCGAACCACCACCACTCCGTTTTTGTACATTAGCGGAATCACCCCCCAACTGACAATGAGCAATAAATCGTTTCTTGCCCAATTTTTTTTGTTTTCTAAACTATCTCAATCGTTTCTGGATTTCTAGCCTTTGCCTAGATGAATATGAGTAGAAATGTTCCAGAGGTGATCCAGCATTCAGAAGATGTATTGCTGGAATGCAATTTGCACAAGATGTTCGCCACAAAGAAGGCAGTGGATGAATTCACCACCGACAGATATATTTCATTTTAAGTTGCTCGTGGGTATGTCAAAATCTGCCGGAAGTAGAAGATCCACAAGCTACCGACGACCGTCAGGCAATTTTCCAAGTTGACGTCTGCAAACACAGAAGGAGAATATCCAGAGCATTTCTGACTTTCATTATTCATGGAATACCGTATATTTATGGAATACCGCGGACAGACACAACGTCTTCCAAACTGTTCCAACGCTTCACCTTCGCAGTTGCAACTACACGACGTTGCGATAGAGTTCTCACGACACCTTTTGTCTTTTCATTTCTTCGAATTTCCACTGAAAAAATGGATAACAAATACAATGAGTGGGAAAAATGACAGTTGCGTATCAGCGGGAATAGGAACATTCGTGCATTCATGAGATATTCTTCACTACAATTGTTGTTAACGATATTTATTATTCTAAAATGAAAACAGACCATCAGAACCCACGCTTTCAGTTTTCAGAATAATGCAGTGAACCGCGAAATGTGCAAAAACAGATGGTTATCTCTGGAAATGTCCCCGGGACCGCCTGTATATGTACTCCCCGGATGCTTTCCTTATCCGTGAATACCCGGATAAAGACGTCCGTAAAACATCCGTATTTGGGTCCCTCGCCCGCAACCGCAGTCTCGATAATATCCACGAAGTATCCTGTAACTATCCTGCGAAAGTAGTCGTTTTACGACGAAGGAGATGTCGGTCCATGCGGAGAGATGCCTCGAGCCCCTTGATGGAAATTTTCTGCATTTCGATAGAAAATTCCGACCTTTCGAAAGAGAGAATATCGGATTACTGTATTTTTGAATCTGGTCTCTATGGCGCCTGGTGTAACGAGAATATGTTCATTCACCCATCTCAACGCTTCCTTTTTCTCAAAATTTCTCGCGGATATTTCAGAAATATCCGGGAGTATCCACGGGATATCTCAAAATATCTGGCAATATCCGCAGGATACGCCAAAATACTGGAACATTCTGGGGATAGTGTGGGGCATCCCGGCGGATAGTTTTACCTATGCTGGAGGATATTCCCGGATGAAAATCACCTGAGAGAAGCACATAAAGAAGCGGATTTGAATATGGGTGACAAGTTTTAAAAATGGATCAGCTTAGGGACTAGATAGAAGTTTCGCTTTGTGGTTTTCGGAAAATACTTTGAAATGGCAGAATTATTTTTGTTCTTACTTTGAAAAAAACAGACAGAATTGGGCAAGAAACGATTTATTGCTCATTGTCAGTTGGGGGGTGATTCCGCTAATGTACAAAAACGGAGTGGTTGTGGTTCGGGAACACTTCAAGCGCTCTTCTGTTCGTTGTTGAGGAGGGTGGATGGTCTGGCGAATGCACGTGGAGCATCCTCCTTGTTCTTGTTCGATCCCCATGCCCAGACGGATGGATAGGCGGCGGCGGCGACGTATGGAGAGTAGACCGATGGGTAGGCGTAGGCAGATGGAACGTAGGCAGCAGAGTAGGCAGGAACGACCACTTGCTGATGGGATCCCATGATCATGGCGCAGAGGAGGACGGCGGCGAAGCTGAAAGAGAGAGACAGTTCGACTGGAAGAAGGAAGGAAACTAACCACTTGGCGAACATGTTCAACTGTTGGATGAAGCGACTTGAGAGGCTCTATGTCTTTCTCCCACCCAATGCCGCCTTTTATACCAAGACACGACAACCAAAAAACCGTGTGCTCCTAACCAGTTCCAGGCCTTTCCCATTTCCAACTGCTACTGTATTTGTTCAAGTGAAAACGTAGGGAGCATAGCAGTTACATTTTCGGAAACTAAAAAAGTAATAGATGGCAAACAATTGCCGACGTTCGATTTTCATTCAGTTTGCTCTCGGTTCATTGAATTAATCAGTCTCTATCGAAGATCGAAAAGTTGCATTGTTTGTGCTCTCCCAGTGTTCCCCCACTTGCACTCGGCAGAGATGAGCGGAAAGTTCGCAGTTTGCACTCGGAAACGCAAAGATCTGTTCCAAAAATCGGAGATTCGAAAGTTCTGTCTTGGAGTGTTCAGGAGGAAACTCCGTTGTCTCCTGCATTCTCGCTCATTCGGACGGGACCGTTTCCAGCTGTACATCCGGTTTTCCTCTCATAATTCGATCCCCCATTCGCGTTTTTCCCGTCCGAAAGTTCTTCATTCCACGTCTTATTCAAGCACGAAAAAACGGGTATCTTAGTCCTCCAATTGTTCCCAAAACACGAATGTACTTGTCAAACAACTCGAGTAAGCCTGCCAGTTTCCGGATTACCAACTTGTCCGACTCATGTAACTGAATATGTCTGTCGGAAAGCAAACAAACAACATTTTGAATTCGAATTTCAATTTGAGAAACGGAATATAGTGGTTGTTTGACGAACGAAAACCGTTGAATTGGAGAATCTCGTCTACCGTGAAGCCTCTATCAGAGGGGCCGATAGAACGGCGTCTGGGAGGGGCCGTTGAAGAATAGAAGAGCAGCCTCTGACAGCAGCAGATAGCCTTCCACGACGATTCCGAAACCATCAAACAGATCTGAAATGGGTTCGTTTTGCGCCGAAAAAGTATCGAAAACAGTTCTTCTGAAAGATTTCAACGCACTCCGCACAAGAAAATGCGGAAGTTGGAGAGGATATTCCCCGAATTCCGCGGTAAAAAGTACTAAAAAAATGAACATTCGAACAAAGTTGGGAGATTCCGAAGGATCGGAAAACAGAAGAGCAGACTTCATTAGAAAGACGTCTCTCCAGAAGATTGGTTTAGACACAGGAGAACATGTCCTTATAATAGGGACTCTACGGTGAATTATTGAGCCCCAATGGATAAAATGCTAGAATGAAGTTAACCGTTGTCCTAGTCATTCCGCGTTGAAGGCGTTTCTGAATTTGAGAACGTGCATCTTTTGAATCTTCCTCGAATTGTCACGTTATCCAAATGCATCTAGGCAAAGGCTAGAAATCCAGAAACGATTGAGATAGTTTAGAAAACAAAAAACAGACATAATCGGGCAAGAAACGATTTATTGCTCATTGTCAGTTGGGGGGTGATTCCGCTAATGTACAAAAACGGAGTGGTTGTGGTTCGGGAACACTTCAAGCGCTCTTCTGTTCGTTGTTGAGGAGGGTGGATGGTCTGGCGAATGCACGTGGAGCATCCTCCTTGTTCTTGTTCGATCCCCATGCCCAGACGGATGGATAGGCGGCGGCGGCGACGTATGGAGAGTAGACCGATGGGTAGGCGTAGGCAGATGGAACGTAGGCAGCAGAGTAGGCAGGAACGACCACTTGCTGATGGGATCCCATGATCATGGCGCAGAGGAGGACGGCGGCGAAGCTGAAAGAGAGAGACAGTTCGACTGGAAGAAGGAAGGAAACTAACCACTTGGCGAACATGTTCAACTGTTGGATGAAGCGACTTGAGAGGCTCTATGTCTTTCTCCCACCCAATGCCGCCTTTTATACCAAAAGTTATTCTCAAAATCCCGGTCCGGTTCCATTGAAGCGGCCAAGATGTAACATAATTGTTGATCATTGGCTCTGTTTGCATGTACCGGCACATGGTGCAAAAGAAGGAGGAGGTGGGAGGGACGAACGTCAATATTTGTCGGAGATTACTTTTTACCACGAGAACCCGTGAAATACGTACGCATGTGCCAACTAGTGGAATAAATATAGTATCGCGTGCGGAAAATGGTCAGAACTGGTTAGGAGCACACGGTTTTTTGGTTGTCGTGTCTTGGTATAAAAGGCGGCATTGGGTGGGAGAAAGACATAGAGCCTCTCAAGTCGCTTCATCCAACAGTTGAACATGTTCGCCAAGTGGTTAGTTTCCTTCCTTCCTTCCAGTCGAACTCTCTCTCTCTTTCAGCTTCGCCGCCGTCCTCCTCTGCGCCATGATCATGGGATCCCATCAGCAAGTGGTCGTTCCTGCCTACTCTGCTGCCTACGTTCCATCTGCCTACGCCTACCCATCGGTCTACTCTCCATACGTCGCCGCCGCCGCCTATCCATCCGTCTGGGCATGGGGATCGAACAAGAACAAGGAGGATGCTCCACGTGCATTCGCCAGACCATCCACCCTCCTCAACAACGAACAGAAGAGCGCTTGAAGTGTTCCCGAACCACAACCACTCCGTTTTTGTACATTAGCGGAATCACCCCCCAACTGACAATGAGCAATAAATCGTTTCTTGCCCGATTCTGTCTGTTTCTCTCGCCAGGTACACGGTTCAGTGTGTGTCACATGGATTTCAATAACCTGTGAGTGAAGAATTTCTGCAGAAACTTGTTCGCTGTTCAGAATTTTTCCGACTTCCAAAAACGCGGGTTTCCTTAATTTTCCGTGAACTGTGTTTTTCTGTTTTATCGTCCTTCCGATCTAGAGCAAAGATGGGGACAAGTGATAAGAAACCGTATAAATAGCGGGAGATCAGTCGTTTTATGCATAGAGTTCAACCAACTCCATCCAATCAGCATGGCCCAATCCGTCCCACCAGGAGACATCCAGACCCAGCCGAACGCGAAGATCGTCTTCAACGCGCCGTACGACGACAAACACACCTACCACATCAAGGTGATCAACTCGTCGGCCCGTCGTATCGGATACGGAATCAAGACGACCAACATGAAGCGTCTCGGAGTCGACCCACCATGCGGAGTCCTCGACCCCAAGGAGGCCGTCCTTCTCGCCGTCTCTTGCGATGCGTTCGCCTACGGACAGGAGGACACCAACAACGACCGTATCACCGTCGAGTGGACCAACACCCCAGACGGTGCCGCCAAGCAGTTCCGTCGCGAGTGGTTCCAGGGAGACGGTATGGTTCGTCGCAAGAACTTGCCCATCGAGTACAACCCATGAGGTCGTAAACAACAATTTTTTGAAATTAAAATAAATGCACTGTGCTTCTGTCTTTTTTGTCGTCTTTTTTAAATGATAACCAGCCAATTCGACGCCGCCTCTCTCGCTTTTCTCTCGCCGCCTGTCGATCTATTTGAAGCTGCGTAACCGAAATAGCGGGAAAACAGGCGAACCGCAGACACTGGAGCGGAGGAGCACGATTACATTGGGCGCAACCTTTGAAATGCGATGAGAATAAGCAGACCTCGCCTCTTTTCTTTTCTGGAATTCCTTGTGATCTTTCTTTAGGATATTTTCTCTCGGTGCCTCATGAAATATAATCAATTCAATGTCATCTTTATTAGTCTAATAAAGTACGTTTTTTGTTTGAATTTTTACTTCAGATGACCACTCATCAACGGAAACAAAGCACTCAAATCCATCGCGTCTTATTCTGAAAGAGGTTAGTTTAGCGAATTGGTCCTCCTTCACTTGTTGGATCTGTGAGAGGTACTGCTTGATGGCTGCATAGTCAAAGTTCCTACAGGAGACAGAACGGGAGATCCAACCGTTTTCTCGGAGAAAGAACTGAATAAGAGAGAGAGTAACTTCGGATAAATAATGTTCACTTACGGGTATCATGTAGTTCAAATCCTCAGTGTCAAAGGTCTCCACATGGTATTCTAGTTTCGTGAAATGCTCGGTCGTTTCTCGGGGGAGGGCTAATAACTTGAGGCCATAGACACAAAGGTCACTCGCCTGTTTCCACTGTTCCATTCCTGTGAGTCCGTTCAAGTCGAGAACATGAGGATCGCGAGGATTGCGGAGTTCCTGAGGATCACAGTACAAACATTCCAATGTTCCCGGTTGCAAATGCGGCAGCACTCGAAGAAGATTATTCGCATGGACATCGGCTGAAATCCCCAAGCTACCGACAGCCACACGATGGTCCAATGCTCCCAGAGACTCATTCAGCTTGTCCATTATCAGTTCTCTTCGTTGATCGTTTAGTTCATCTCTGGCACTTCCGTGTCTGAGAAAGATGGACAGAGTGTGTAGGAATACTTTCGGGTTTCGGAAAATCTTCACGAACTGCTCAACGACTGCTTCAACAAAGTCTCCGTTTTCCACGAAAACTTCAGAGTTCTCTGTTTTATTTTTCTTCAGAAAACCATTGGGACGAGGATGGAACTCCATAACGGTCGAGTGGTTCTTATAAATATACTTTGGCTTTTTTCCGTGCGTTCTCTGCTCCGTCAGTGTTAGAACAGATCCAATATCCCTTCTGATCGTAACAACGTTATCCGGTTGTCTCAATTGCAAACCAAGTTGTTCATAAGTAATCGTCGACTGGTCCACCAACAATTTGAATTGTTTCGAGCATTGACGCAGAGATAATCTGAATGAAAACCAATTTTAAATGCGGAATAAGAAGAAAAAAAGAATGCTCACTTGTGGACGGTGTGTAAGGAATTGACTATCTTCTCCTTGATGTGCCATGGCATCTGTGACAGAATTGGTTGCGGTTTCGTCATTTTTGAAGCCAAATTCTCTGTTTTCACATTGGAAATTGGCTACTTTTGATAGATACGTGATATTGATTTTTATACAATGGTACCCTGTTTCGGGGGTGGTTGATGGCATACAAGTGTAGGGGTCACCAGCCTCTCTCTCTCTCTCTCTCTCTCTCTCTCTCTCTCTCTCTCTCTCTCTCTCTCTCTCTCTCTCTCTCTCTCTCTGTCTCTCTCTCCTCCCTACCGCAGTGCTCCGTCTTTTCGGTTTTTTGTATTCCAGAACATGATCAGAGGAACCGACCGCGAATAATATTCGAATGATGGCTTACATACTGTTCTTGGCTCTTTGAAACGAGAGTGTCCGAGACATTCGCCAACACGACTTTGAGTATACGGTGCTGGCCAAAAAGGTAAGCCGTTTTGGTTTTTTGAGCTCTGCCGGAGAATCGTTATATCTGGAGATTGATGAGAGATATCGAAATGTTGTCAGAAGCAAATTTGTAGTTCATAACTAGGACTACAACTTTGATGTTGACTACTTTTTGATATCTTCTATCAATCTCGAGATATAATGATTCTTCGGCAGAGCTCAAAAAACCAAAACGGCATACCTTTTTGGCCAGCATTGTACATTTTAATGCCGTTCACTGTTCTCTAGAACTAATCAAATACACACTATTTTGTTTTCAACAGTATTCACGGAAGGTTCCTATCATTAAAAATAGACAAAACCACCGTGTCTAGTCGTTTTCACAGAGTTTCAAAGATTCCTTTAACAGTTTCTATAACTGTTCCAGGCAACACAGCTGTTTCTATCCACGACCTATTTTTTTTCAGTGTAAACATTGTGTCCATCGGTTTCCATCGTGAACTTATCTTATTAGACCCTGTCTAGCCGCTTTTCCAACTTCCAAAAACGCGGGTTTCCTTAATTTTCCGTGAACTGTGTTTTTCTGTTTATCGTCCTTGCGATCTAGAGCAAAGATGGGGACAAGTGATAAGAAACCGTATAAATAGCGGGAGATCAGTCGGTTTATGCATAGAGTTCAACCAACTCCATCCAATCAGCATGGCCCAATCCGTCCCACCAGGAGACATCCAGACCCAGCCGAACGCGAAGATCGTCTTCAACGCGCCGTACGACGACAAGCACACCTACCACATCAAGGTGATCAACTCGTCGGCCCGTCGTATCGGATACGGAATCAAGACGACCAACATGAAGCGTCTCGGAGTCGACCCACCATGCGGAGTCCTCGACCCCAAGGAGGCCGTCCTTCTCGCCGTCTCTTGCGATGCGTTCGCCTACGGACAGGAGGACACCAACAACGACCGTATCACCGTCGAGTGGACCAACACCCCAGACGGTGCCGCCAAGCAGTTCCGTCGCGAGTGGTTCCAGGGAGACGGTATGGTTCGTCGCAAGAACTTGCCCATCGAGTACAACCCATGAAGCACAGTATCCACTTGATTATCATTGAATGAACATTTTTGTATAGACCTTTGTCTCCAATTTTCTAGAACCACGAATAGACCCATATGGCGGTTCCTTGATGTTATTTGTTTTCATTAATTTCAAATGGATTGGATTAATATCCAATCCATTCTCCTATCATACTTTATATCATAATTCATGGAGAAATCTGAATGAAAACCGGCCGAAGACCAATGGTTACGGTAACAAACGTTGAGCTGTTGAGCTATTTGTTGCGAAACCCGCCGGCCGCGGCCAAAGCTTTTTCCTCGTCAAAATCTTCATTTCAGATGCATCCGATAGTAGTTAGACAAAGAGTTGCTCTCCAGAGATGGGTCCCGGCCTAATTTCACGAGTTCTATCCGATCGTTAACTTGGTTTGAATAAAAATTTTCTATTTTTCTCGATAAACGACATTTCAAAGCACGGAAATGAACAGAACAGACGGAAACGGAATTCCGTGCATCCCTGGTATGTACCCAATGGTGCCTCCGGGGAAGAGATCCAGGAGGTGCTTGAGGACCGTGGAAGCTTTGCTCTGAACGACCACATGGCTATATTCCACCTGAAATAGTTCAAATGTTAATTGTGATATTCAACATTCAAATGGAATCTGCACAATGGCACAATGAACTATTTTCCAGACCAGTGTTGAATTCAAAAGATTTTGTTCTGATAACGGGTATCTACATTTTGAAAAATCCTTCTTTCACTCATCAATTCTGTTTCTCAAAATGTTCGACTCCAACTGTTTCTAGTCAGACGAATATCATGAAATTGTGTAATCAATCTACGTATCCATTGTTGAAGAACATTCTGTCTATCAGTCGGGTGTAAAATCCATAGAAGTTTACCTGATAGTTTCTATCATTACCCATCAGACATCATACCACTTGATGGCGAACCAGACGAGAGGGGGCGGAAAATGGCGAAGTTTGGCCACCACAGAAGACTTTGTCGAGAGCAAGAGAAACCCTGCAAACCGCTTCTCGCCGCTTCGTTTCGTTCAATGAAACGTAGCCAAAAGATCAGCACCCACCTGCAAATTGTCCTTGTCACCACCTGCCAGTACTCACCGTAATTACATTTTCCGTTTTCCCATTCTCCGAATCTGTTCTGTGTTTGTCCTTTTTCCGACCAACCAGTCAGAATACAACCGTCGGGTGTCCGAGACATAACAAAAACAAGCCTTTCTGTGTTTTTGTTCCGTTTCCATGGGCAGCCGTGATCTCTCCGATCTGCTCGAGCACAAGGCCTCGGCGACTGATTAAAAGTTGTCGTGGATGTTTGGCGGCGATATGCGCCCCGGCACCAATGAATCAACAGAGCAGCGAGCCGTATGAGTTTCATAATAATACATGATTTGTGGTAGCGGTTGCGAAATTCAGCAGGCGGAATATGTGCAAGCATTCACATTATTCTAGTGAAATTCTAGGAATGAATCAGAATCTGATGCAGATCCAGACAAATATAAGGAACAGAAAGTATTTATTCAGTTATAATATCATAAGTTTTGGTAGTTCATTGAGGACCTCATGGGTTGTACTCGATGGGCAAGTTCTTGCGACGAACCATACCGTCTCCCTGGAACCACTCGCGACGGAACTGCTTGGCGGCACCGTCTGGGGTGTTGGTCCACTCGACGGTGATACGGTCGTTGTTGGTGTCCTCCTGTCCGTAGGCGAACGCATCGCAAGAGACGGCGAGAAGGACGGCCTCCTTGGGGTCGAGGACTCCGCATGGTGGGTCGACTCCGAGACGCTTCATGTTGGTCGTCTTGATTCCGTATCCGATACGACGGGCCGACGAGTTGATCACCTTGATGTGGTAGGTGTGCTTGTCGTCGTACGGCGCGTTGAAGACGATCTTCGCGTTCGGCTGGGTCTGGATGTCTCCTGGTGGGACGGATTGGGCCATGTTGATTGGATGGAGTTGGTTGAACTCTATGCATAATCCGACTGATCTCCCGCTATTTATACGGTTTCTTATCACTTGTCCCCATCTTTGCTCTAGATCGCAAGGACGATAAACAGAAAAACACAGTTCACGGAAAATTAAGGAAACCCGCGTTTTTGGAAGTTGGAAAAGCGGCTAGACAGGATCTGAAAGAACCACTCCACCTCGTCTGTATTCTCTTCTTTGTGCACTTTCCACCCTTAATCGGAACGGGAAGGACTCTTGTCCGTTACCCAGGACACCAGCTGTTGTGCTCTCTTGCTCCCACACAGTTCCATAGCTCATTTCTATTTTTAGATGCTTGTTTTCCCCGAAAGAATATGCTGATTTCGATCTGTGACGCACAAATTTTCAAGATCATTGCCGTCAGCGAGTTGGCCACCAAATTCCATTATCACCCACTCGTCGACGTGTTTTCTCTTCTGTGATTCCACACTTCCGCCTGATCAAAAACCTCGGGTCGATACCGATTTCGGAAAAGAAAACCTAATTAGAGACCGCCTTTCTATACGAAAACACGCGCAAGCGAGCATGTGGAAAGGCATGTCTAGTGCACCTGACAAGTTGTTTTTGTCGCCAAGAGTTGGCTCCGCCCCTTTTCTCGTGTCTCGCGGAGCACATTTCTCATTCTCATTCTGAATACGGCTCCGTGTGCAACTCTACGTTTTGATTAGTTGACACTGGTTCAGACTGCTGCTGCTGCTGCTGAGAAGATGTTGGACGACAACATAGAGATTGTGTCGAGGGTCATCACCTTCTTCTTCCCGTACGATGCTAAGGTTGAAGGTGAGGATCACTGTACTTTCTGTTTTCAAGACGATTCATTTCAGAGTATGAATACACGGATTGGTATCCGGGAGACCCTCGAGACTTCTCCGAAGGACACCCACATGGCCATGAGACTTGGGGGCATGGCCAACGAGGATGGTGGGAGAAGGATGAGGATGGATGGCACTGGTACTGGGAGGACGACGACGCCCCACACACCACCCGAGTGCCCCACGTCACCATGACCACCACCCGTCCACCACTGGCTTCTGTAAGTGCATCTGGATGTGCTCTCTGAAGTCTCTCGATTCCAGTCGGTGACCCCTGTCGAAGTGCCCGAAGCCTACTCCGACTCTGTGCTCTCAGTGGTTCTTGGCTTCTATTCGCTGCTCCTTCTGGCCGCTTTCGTGAGCAACATACTGCTTGCAAACGTGATTAAAAAGTACCGCTGGGTGGGTAGTCATGCTGCGGCTGATTGATTGTTCGCTGCGTTTCCAGGGAATGAAAATGGCGCTGTTATTCCACTTGTGCGTGACTGGAGCCCTGTTGTGTGTGACCAACTCGTTGCACCTGCTTGCCAGTGGATATCATTTGTTGAAAAGACAGAAGGTTGGTTCAGTGGTCGGGAGGCAGAAGAGGAGGGCAGGTGGAAGTAACGACTACTTGGAAATGTCTTTCTTCTCCAAATATGTCTTCACGGGTAACAGGAGGTTTCAGAACAGCGCAGTCGTCCTCCAAACATTCGCCATCATCGCGTGGCTCGACCATGTCATCGGCTTCGCTCTCCTCGTGTTCGTCATGTATCTGGCCATTTTCTGTTTCAAGTTCTACTGGAATAACAAGACGCGGAGTGTCGAGTGGGGCAGGTCATACGTGCTCTACGCCGTCGTGTCCACGTGGATCATCGCCTTCCTCATCGCCGGATTCACCGCCTTCTTCCAATGCGACTCTCACATCAACCAACAGGATCAGTGTGTCAAAATAGTCTGCGCCGTCTCGAACGTCTTCTCCGCTGTCTTCACCGAACTTCTGACCCGTGTTCGGATCGTGATCCCCATCATCATCATCCTCCTCATTCTGCTATCAGTTCGAGTCGGCTCTTCGACAGTGCGGCGAGAGAGTATGGTGAAGGTGGAGGGAGCAGACATCCACGGAGATCGCGAGCTTCTTCTCATGTGTTCAATGGTTTTCGGAGTTTACGAGGTGCGACGTTGTGACTAATTGCCTGTTTTGTCCACCTGTCTCTGTTTTCGTTTCGCTTCTCAGAATAACTCGTTTTCAGCTCTCAATTATGATCCCCCAACTGCTCATTTACTTCTGCATCTCCCCACTGCTCTCCATTTGTGCATGGCACTTCGGAGTCCTCCTCTCCACCATAGCTACCCCATTAGCCGTTCTGACCATCAGCAGAAACACGAGAGAGCGCATGTGGTTGTTGTACACGTGTGCCGGAAAGGGAAGGAATGCACCGCAAGGAAGCTACGCGCACACCGCCAAGAAGTACCACGAGGGCGCTGAAGGCGGCAAGAAGAGACGGCTGTCGGGAATGTCGCTCTTTTCGCAGGAGGTGTCCTCCGGCTCTTCCGAGAAGCAGCAGCAACGGAAACTGTCGATGATTGTCGAGGAGCCCACAAAACCCTCCACTTCTTCTTCCTCTTCCACAGAACGCAAGGCGCTTGAGTCAGTTCCGGTCAAACAGGCTCAACCGGAACCCGTTTTCTCCAAGACACCACATATGAAAAACGTCGTCAGGTACTATCCAAAACTCAGTGTACAGGGGGGATCCGAATCTATCGTTTCAGAGTCCAATCAGCGGATCAAGTGGCCCGGAACACAGTGGACTACGAGTACTCGAAACGGCGAATGTCGCACTCTGAGATGCCGCAAGTGGGCGACACGGACCGTCTCGCGAACCTCGTGCACTCGAAGATGCAGAGATTCAGTCTGGGGAACGTCCGTCCGACAGTGAACATGCACCTCCCGAACACGATAGTCGTGCATCACGTACACCACGAGAACCGGATCAGACCCATCGAGTTGAATCCGAGCATCAGTGTCATTGAGTGATTTCGATGATTGTTAACACTATTTGTATTTGCTGAAGTTATTGTACATTCTGTAAATACGCACATAAACTATTTATTTGTCTCAAAAAGTAAAATGTCTCTTCTTCGTATGTCCCTTTCGTCGGGTCACTTGAACCAATCTAACAAACGACTAGGACAATCGGAATTCTTCAAATGAATCGTTAATTGTTCGGCCAACTCACCGCGACACTTTTCGGCCAACTCATTGCGACGGCGTCCTAAACTGTATTCTGCTTTCACCGACAAATCCCCCACGTCATCTGATCTTCAATCGCTCGTCGTCATAAATCTCGCAGAAAACCGCACTTCGAAGAGATCAATAAGATATCTGCAATGACACTTTTCTCTTCAGATCTCACCGTCTAAAAATAGCACATATATTGTAACAGGAGTGGAGGAATGAAGAGGATTGAAGCTATTCAAATTTCGTTGACCTGCATGCCAATCGATATCATTATCAGTGACCGGTTCTGATAAATCACAATCCGTGTAGCTACTACCATGCCCTATCTTATCGCTTTCGGACGTGCCGGGAAACAAACGAACGGGCCGTCGTCTCCGTGTGTTTCGCTTTGTTTCGATAACATTATAGTTTGAATTTTGTCGATTCATCGGCTGATCAGAGAGGATTCCGTCGATTCGTTCGAACTGATCCGCCGTTTTCCTCCGACGTTTTTCCCTCCTCAACCACTTGTTTTCATCAATATTCGGTCTGTTTTACTGGTTGTTAAACTCGCCCAACTATCAGGTTCTGATTGAGAAAATAGTAACGTGGCTTGCGGGAGAGAGAGGGGTGTGTTGATGCTTCTCCAGAAAATG
The DNA here is from genome assembly GCA_963932285.1 of Caenorhabditis macrosperma. Classification (NCBI taxonomy): domain Eukaryota; kingdom Metazoa; phylum Nematoda; class Chromadorea; order Rhabditida; family Rhabditidae; genus Caenorhabditis; species Caenorhabditis macrosperma. The sequence continues at coordinate 8,314,733 of OZ010621.1, read as the reverse complement.
AATGCTTCTTCTTCGTGTTTGTTTGCTGTTGCGCCTAGGCACAAATGTATCGAAGAGTGAAAAGCACAAAGTGCACCGGGGCAACCTAATTTTACACATTTCCCTTCTTCTCTAATCCTCTTGAAAAAACGTGCGGGAGAGAGAGAGAAATGGCCACGTGAGGGAGCGGAAAGAACGAGAAAGAAACAGTTGTGCGGTGTGAAAAGAAAGAAGAAGAAGAGGAAGGGGAAGAGAGAAGTGAAGGGTGATCCGAGAGTGATTGCCTCGTCAGGTTTTAGCTTCGAAAGCACGTCTAGACTCTCTCTGTTTCTCGAAGACAGGACTGTGATCTTTCGGTATTTAAACAATTCTCGAGCACCGTTCGTTCCGTCTTTTTCTGTTTTCTAGTGTGAGCAGTCATGGACAAACACGTGCTCTCACAAACAGTGACTTCCTGCTTGATCTGGCTCCCTCTGATAGTCTCTGCCCGAACGTCGAAGTCGATGGAACGATGTTCCTATCGAAGATGTTTTATCTCTTCGCCATTCCCTTTTGCCGCTTTACGATTTCACTGAAACACTCCTGATCCCAAACACGCATAAATTGAAATCAACTCTCCCGAATCTCGTCCCATCCAGTGATAAATATGTTTGTATATGTGTTGTGTTCTCTCCGTCTCGCCCGTCTAACGTCGACCACCGCTCACCCAATCGTTTTTCTTCTCGCCCCCGTCTTCTCCATACTTGTCTTCTCTCCACTGATATAGACGCCTATCAGTATATGTGTAATCGACTGACTGAACTGTGCGTCAGTTTGTTTGTGTATGCGAAATGGAGGTCGAAAGTTGAGAAACAAGAGAAACATTTGATTTTCACATGATTGTCCACCCCTCTTTGTTTTCCCCTCCCTCTATGCAACTTTAACGGCTTCGCTCGTCACTTCTTTCACGTCTTCTCATTTCAAGACTCCCCCCGTTTTCAGATCAAAATGGGAAGCGAAAACCGCGAAGCCCCAGAGAAGAAAGTGCGCGAGCCGTTCTCGCGGACGATGAAGGAGGATCCGGTGACTGATGAGCAGCGGAGGACGGAACTGTGGCACTTGCTCGATTTGCTCGAGATCGAGTACAAGAAGACGACCGACTTGCACCCCCTCATCTCCTCCATTTCGGAGCCGATGACTTTGGCGTGGAAACGGAGGGATCCCAAGTCGGAGATCGCATTCAAAGTATGCTTTTTTCGAAAGAATATTGTCAATATGATGTTTTTCAGGGACTGCTGCTCATATTGGAGTACTGCTTGAGTCACGTGTTCGATGGGCACGAAGTATTCGAGGTTTTCGTCACTTCGCTCGGATACAACACTGTTATTTTCTGGAAGTGAGTCCATTCTTCACAATCTCGACATGTTCCCTCTCAGACACTGCGCTGGATACGTCTTCGATTCGGATCTGGGCCGGGGAACCAAATTTCGCGACGCTCTTCTCTTCTCTCTCACTCTGTACGATGTGAACACTGGAAAGAACAGACTTCGGTACTCTTTTGGGTTTGAAACCCCTCTCCAAACGGCTTCTTTCAGAGAACTGTACGCAGCTGTTCCGGGGATCCGGAAGTCGTTGTTGGGTGTGAATGCGAAGCAGTTCGGAGAGAGATACCACCACTTGCAGAAGAAATTGTCCCGATACGGCTCCAATGCGTCTCTGTACAGTGCTTCCAGTGACAGCGAGGCGGAGGACCGTGAGTTTTCCAGTCGATCTCAAAGAAACTATCTTCGATTCCAGATCACAACCTCAGATCGGGGACTCATTCGGAGAGCGAGGGCGAGGAAGACATGAAGAAACCGAGGAGCGGCTTGGCAACCCCGCATTTCCAAGTGAGTCTCTTCCGAATGTTTCCCATCTGAACGGGACTTCAGCAACGTGTCATCAACGTTTCTAATGCTCCTCCGGTGTCCCTGAAGAGAGAAAAAACGGGCGATTGGGAGATCAAACAGGGATCGGGAGGACTGGTTGCTTGTGTCGATCCAGTGATGTCCAAGGATCACGAGAACGTTTGGCTCGCCAATTTGGGCATGAACATCAACGATAAAAGATGCAAAAAGTAAGTGTTTTGGGGAAATGAAGCAATTTCCTAGAAGAGTCTTACAGAAGAGGATCCGTAGTCTCCATTCCCGATTCACTGTCGTTTCCGACGACTAACACTCTCGGACTGCCCCTCATCAAACAGACCATTGCGGACGTCTTCTTCCACGTGCTCGCCGACGATGACATGGATGCTCCGAAGAACGAGAAACAGAAGAAAGCCCGCGAGGAAATGTCTCTTCTCGGGGTTCTCAACAACTACAACCGCGGGAACTACAAACTGAACCCGGTGGTTGTTCAAGAGGAAGACTACAATGTCTACTACGGAGGCATCAGCAACGGACTGCTCTGGCCGGCCCTCCACAACCTTCCCGAGTACATCGTCAGCGAGTACAACGACGAGAAACAGCTGAGAGCGCACTGGTGTGCCTACGTGCGTGTCAACTATCAGTTCGCAATCGACGCCGTCAGAAACAGCCGTCCACAGGACTTCATCTGGATCCACGACTACCATCTGATGCTCGTCGGAATGATCATGCAGTCGTTGGACCAGCACCTGGAGGTCGGATTCTTCCTGCACATCCCCTTCCAGCCACCGGGAGAGTTCTTCTCGAAATACGCGACTGTCGGATTCGCGGTGCTCCGAGGACTCCTCAGATTCACGAAGGTCGGATTCCAAACGCATCGGGACAGGACCAAGTACATCGAGTTGGTGCAGCACTATTTGGGAACGGCGAAGATTGTGTACGACAACAAGATGGATATTTACTCAGGTGAGTGAGGGAAAGCACAGCTAATCTCTGCAAGGGTTCGGTGTTCAGTGACCTACGAAGGATGGACGTGCTCTCTCGGTGTGTTCCCGGTGAGCATCAAGAACGACGATTTTCTGAAGTTTGTGGATCTGCCGGAGACCATCAAACTGAAGAACGACATCCGAAAGCGGGTTATGGGAGAGAACCCACCCGCCGACGGACGGCTCTTTTTCTCTGTCGAACGGTTCGATTACACGAAAGGGATCATGGAGAAGCTGCAAGCATATCAGAGATACTACGAGAGACATCCGGACAGAATCGGAAAGGACGTCCTCTATCAGATCGCAGTGACCAACCGTCGAAGTGTGGACACTTACCGTGTCTATCAGGATGAGTGCATCGATCTGGCGGACAAGATCAACGAAATGTTCAAGGATCCGAACAACCCGTCGTGGAAGCCACTGATATTCCAAACGGACGGAATGCAGAGAAGTGAACTGGTTGCCGCTTATCTCGCCATGGACATTGGGGTCGTGACTCCGAAGAAGGACGGCATGAATTTAGTCGCGAAGGAGATGCTCGTGTGCAATCCACGTGCCGGTTTGGTACTCTCGACGGGAGCAGGATCTGAGATCCAGTTCACGACGGCCGGGTTGTACAAGGACAACGGAGAGAAGAACTACCACCGAATCGCGAATGTTTTCGATGCGGACGCCTACTGCGACGCCTTCTACAACGCTGCTCTCGAACCGGAAGACGTGAGGGCAGAACACGGGAAGAGACTTCACGAGTTCATAATGGCGAACGACATCGAGAGATGGAGCAGTGCGTTCTTGGACCCCAGTTGGACACACGAGGTCATCAGACCGACACAGGTGAACAGAACTCTCTCGAACGTCTTGAACCATCTCGTTTCCAGATAGTCACTCTCGACGATTTCTTCTCTCTCATGATGAAAACGCGCAATGTTCGCCGTCAAATAGTGGGAAGAGTGCTCAAGGGAATCCCCATTCGCAGCCACTTCGCCATCTCACTCCGCAATGCGAAGGAGTCTCTCGAGCAGATATGCAAACCAGGAACACACACCGCAGAGTTCAAATCGTCTCCGGATTCCACGGAAGTGGCGCATTTCGAGATAGACAACGAACTGCAAGAGTTCGAAAGGGACCTCTCGTTCATCGAGTACGTGCAGAGCGACGACGCTGACAATGTGGAGCAGTTCGTGGATGTGAGTTGCTTTTCAATTATTTATTTCATGTTTTTATTATTCTGTTTCATCTCGTTTCTAACTCCTCTGCAAAAGAGTCTCCACGAGAGTCTCGTTTCCGATCGTCAGCTCCTCACTGAGGACCACCGTCTCGTTGTGCTCTTTTCTCATTCCGTGCCCTTTTCTCATCTTCTTGTGATGATGAGCTGGCTTTTGAGTGACTTCTGGCTCATCGAAATGGATCTCCGGCAGGTTGAATCCACGGCACTTCTTCCGGTACTGACGGCACGCGAAGTGCTTCTTGTACTTTGTCGAGCAGATCTTTTGGAAGTTGAGGCACTGTTCCAGAGGGCTGGTCACTGTCTGGTTGGCCTAGCAATGAGTATTTCGAGAGATGGAACTGTTTATTCACTCACCGAAATGATAGTTGAGTTGTTAGAGGCGATTTCAGTCATGTTGAACTTCTTGCAGTACCTCTTGAACACCTTGCAACTGTAGTGTCCCCTGTATTTCTGTGCGCACTTTGTCTGGTGCTTGAGGCATTCCTCTGCGCTTTTGGGGATGTTCGACTTCTGAATCGCTGCCGTTGCGTCACGGACAAACAACACCTCGTCTTCTCACCTTCGCCGACTTTCCCCGTCTCGCAATCTCCGGTCTGTACTCGCAGTTCTTCTCGTAAAAGTAGCAGTGTCCATTGTATCCCTTCTGCGCCAAACAGTTCGTCTTCAAATCGTCGCATTCAAGAGAGATCTCGGGCAGTTCGAAGGTCGAGTTGGCCTGAGAAACGCCGATTTCGTGGGGAAACAAGGAGAGGAAAGGGTACCGAGTTGGCGAGAATGTTCTTGATGGTCTCGTTGGAGACGAGTCTCGGACACCACGCAGGACACACTCTCTCATGGGTCGACGTGGAATTGTCAGAGGAGTCCTCGAGAAGACTGCGCACTTTGTCCGTTTGAGAGCACTCTTCACACTGGCAGAGATTGATGTAGCACGAGGAGTCGGAGAAGTAGAAGCAGTAGTTGGCATCACTGGAAGGATGAGTCTTTGCATGCAAACGAGCCAACGGAACTCACAGAATCTCACAAATATCGGCCGCCTCGAGACTGACGTGGCTCAGTGCGAGAAGGGAGAAGAGAACCAGCAAACGACGCGATGCCATGACTGCCGTGACGATTGATCTCGACTGTCTCGGCTACCTATCCCTCCTTCTCACGGCCTTGGAAATATTTGGAAATTGGGAAGCGGCGGGTGTGGGTGGCACTGCTGCTAATGGTCAATCACTTTTATTTCATGACAGTTCATGACCTACTTTTTCCCCTTGTGCGCCACACAATTTTTACTAGCACGGGGTGGGAGCGGATAAGGAGGAATCTGCGGAGGAGAGGAAGAAGAGAATGGAATGCGTGGACAAGTGCACTTGAGAAGAGGACAAATCGGGAGAAGAGCGAAACCGATTCGGGAAGGAACTACTACACAACAGAGACTAGAAAAACACTTTCAAATCGAGAAAACGAAGAAGAAGACGATGGGGACGAGGAGGGAAGAGGGGTCAACGTCATCGAGGAAACGTGACATGACAGACAAAAAACAAAACGAGGAGGCGATGAGTATTCGGGAGGCTATTTGTTTTATGGTCAGTCATGACCCAAAATCATGAGGATCGGGGGAAAATAACTGTTCTCGGGGACAGTTGAGCACCATCCGATGTTTCTCACTTTTCTGCTAGAGAACAAAGTTGGTATTTGACACTCTTCAAATTACAATATATGACTTGATTCTTTGTTTTCTGACAGGACGTCTCTTAAGATTTGAACTTTGAAAAACCAATTTCAAACTTTTAAAGAAAGAATTTGGGACGAATTCGATACATTCACCCACGTTTCCTAAGTTTGTTGAGCTACTGTGGAGCCAGTCAGAAAGTACGGCTAACTTCACTTTTAAAGATTTCACTATCAAAATCACCCTAACACGTGGCGCATTTGACCAGAAAATTCATTCGACGACTGCCGGCGGTCTCGTCGAGAACGTGTGTTTTATTTCTATAAAAGACTCATTTCTGCCAGTACAAAAATGAGAAATTCCCTTGACTTCTTTCACGTTCTCAACGGGACCAAGGGCAGCCGTGAAATGAATGTTTTGCCACTTTGGGTGGTTTCGATAATATTTCTGGCGTTTTTGTTTTCCCACCAAACACACAATCAGCTCGTGTGTCAGAGACGATGATTAGCTGCCTTCGAAAAAAGAAATGCACCCTTCGGTTCATCCTTTTTTGAGTCTATTCAGTCGGTTTTTCAAAGACCACGATGTGAGCAAGAAACTATGTCAAAACAATCTACCACCAATGCCAACGTTGTTATTTTGAAAAAAAACATGTTTTTTTGTCTTTATATCCTCTGGGTGTTTTGTTGTGTCCATTCCCCTGAGAATTGTGTATAATTCATCAGTCTCAAAGAGACCGCTTCTGTCGAAAAGCTCAAGAGAGCATTCTGTTATCATCTGCTGATTCATATGTCATTCCCCGGGTGCCCTTTCGAAATATGAAGCCCACTCACTTGTGTATTAATCTCGATAATTACCTGTTGCTACCTTCTCTCGGCCGCACGCCATCTAACTCGGCTGACCCTCACCTTTCGAGACCCAGGAGAGCAGAGGACAGCCGAGAGAAACACGCCGTCGAGCGGACGATTGCAGCGTAGCCGCCGCTGCCGTTGAGCATACAGACGGAGCACGCGAGCCAAGGAAGCGTGTCGTCATGGAGACGGGGCGGCGGCGGAGCAGACACACACGCCTTCCTGCCCATTCGCTTCTGTTTCTCGGCTCTCTTCACACCGCCACGCCAACGTGCTCTTATTCGTATTCACCGCTATCCGATGGGTCTCATAGACGTTCTCAAATCGTTCAAATCGCCGAGTGGCCGCGAGATTCGCATTCTGCTCCTCGGTCTGGACAACGCCGGAAAGACAACTATTCTGAAGCAGTTGTCATCAGAAGACGTGCAGCACGTGACGCCGACGAAAGGATTCAATGTGAAGACAGTGGCAGCGATGGGAGACATTCGTCTGAATGTGTGGGACATCGGAGGACAGAGATCCATCCGCCCCTATTGGTCCAACTATTTCGACAACATCGACACTCTCATTTTCGTCATCGACAGCAACGATAAGAAGCGTTTCGACGAGATGAACATTGAACTCGGAGAGCTGCTCGATGAGGAGAAACTCAGCAAAGTGCCCGTGCTCATCTTCGCAAACAAACAGGATCTTCCGACGTCGGCGAATTCAGAGGATATTTCCAAAAAGTGAGAGCATTTCGTGTGTCCCTCCCAGTAGACGGTTTCTCAGGCTGAGTCTCGACCTGCTCCGCGATAGAAAGTGGCACATTCAAGCGTGCTCGGCTCTCAAGAACGAGGGGATCAACGACGGAATCGCCTGGGTGGCTAACAATTTGAAGGCTCCCGCTAAGAAATAGAAATCCTATAGAACCACAAGACTCCGTACCATCTTGTCCTCTTCTGTTTCTCGTTTCTGTCATTTCCCATCAGATCGTATCAATATTTTTGTTCTGATTGTCCGTCATCTTCGCTGAATCAATAAACACAATATAGCCCAATCGTGTTGCTGTTCCTGAGAAAAGCCAGTCCTCTCCGTCTCATATTTCCTTATTTTCAGACACTCATCAGTTCTCATCCGATATCGATCGACACCTACAAGAAGGAGGTTGAAAACGTAAGGCTTTGTAGTCAAGGCGACGGCGGCCGCCCGGAAGCACACAACGCCATTCGACTAGATTAGTTTCCGCATGTTTTCGTTTTCAGGCGGTCGAGTTGCTCTGCAAAGCCGATCACTTCCACTACTTCTTCACCGACAGAGACGGAACTCTCAAGAGCTACTCGTGCAGCTACCCCTCCAGCATCCAGCCCGCCTATTCCGGAGTCATTCAGGTAACCGGAAAACCGGATCATTCTCCCACATAATCCGGTTACTCGTCGCAGGCTCAATTCGCTCGACGGTGTGCCCAGACATGCGTCATTCTCACGACAGCTCCGCTTATGCACATTGGTGGGATTCTGGGTGTGTTTCGTTGAGTATCTTCTGCTTCCAGGTGTCCTTGACGTCTCCACCATTCCCAACGGCTACTATTACTTTGGAGCATCCGGAGGCCGCGAATGGTTTATCGATTCGGGGCATAACTTCAAGGATGAGTCGATTCTGAAGGGAGAGAAGGTCGACGTGCTCGCCAGTGTCAGTCATTGGAGCCCCGGACTCCCAGAGATCTCCCCCGTTTTCAGGCTTTCACGAGAATATCTCATTTGCTCGAAGAGCCCGAGTTCCGGCCCTTCACGTGGGTTGGTTCGGGACTCCAGAAGCACTACGGACACTTGACAATTGCCTATCAGGACGTGTACAGATCTATAAGTGAGGCACAGGGGAAGAGGCTGTTTGAAGAAGTGGAGAAGATCATAACGGATGTGGATCCGCAGGGAACGAGACTCCAGTTGGCACACACTGATTACGATATCAAAGTGTACATGAAGGTGAGGATATGATTGTGATAAGAGATAAAGAGACAATTGCAGACTGAAATGGACGGAAGAGTGTTCGACAAGGGAGACGGATTGCGGATGTTGTGCGAGAAGATGCACTGCGATCTGACGGTCAGTCCGGCCGGAAAACACTCACAAATGTCTCTGATTCCAGGAAGGAAACGTGCTCGTTTGTGGTGACTCTGCGACGGACATCCCCATGTTGAAAGAGTGTCTGGTCAGGAATGCGAAGGGGGTCTACACCATCTGGGTGACGACCAATGAGCAGTTGAAAACGGAGGTGAGCCATCGATTCTGCTCAAAGAGCCGATCTTTGAGTGTTCCACATTCAGATTTTCGATTTTTGATCAGTCTCTTTCTCGTTGTTTTCTCGAGATAAATGCATAGATACTCGAGTGTTTCGGGTAAATCTGTGCAAGAATATGACAGAAATTGAGCAAGATTTGTGGCAAGATTCGGCGAAATTTCGGCATTTCGATGCAATCTTGCCGATTTTCTGCATTTTTCTGTCACAGATTTACCCGAGGATACTTGATTACTGACCTCGTTTGATTGAAGGTCCGTGCCCTGTGTGCCTCGTATTCGAACGACAACATCGCATTCGTCTCGTGTCCAGAAGTGCTTCTCGGGGCAATGGCTCAGGCGACGATTCGCGAGATAAACATCACGAGAACCCGGAAACTGTCGAGGAATATTCTGTGAAGAGTTGCCCAACTTGTTGTCTGTATAGGTAGCGTCCTCAGTTTTCTATGGGTTTCTTCTTCTTTTATTTGATTGACTCAATTGGAATTCAATGAAGTTTTAGTCTCCCCCAACCCCTCAAAAGAAACAGTCAAAAGTGCAAAAACGTCTCCTCATTGTCACGCCGCAAAGGTGCGACCTCATCAATCTTACCGTACCGGAAAACACGACAAGTGTCAGATTGACGACTATCAGAGAGGCGGTCAATCAGAAAAGTTCACGGAGTGATGAATTGCACGCGGTTTGATTGATGCTGCCGACGGGCGAAAGCGACGTTTGACGGTAGACAACACGCGGTGTTTCGAAGCGATTCGAGACGACAGCTCTCATCGTTTGCATCGTTTCCAGAATATGGCTCTTTTCATGGAGTGAATCGGGTTTATTCAATGTTCAACAACGGTCCATACGACAGTTGCGACGGTAACTGACAAGGTCAGAATAGTTCATTGAACTTCCGAGAGAAGAAACCGTCTTTCTCAGTTGAGACAAACGCCCCTCCGGTTGATTTCCTTTTTAATGATGACACAATTCCGCCGAAAACAGTATTCAGTTCTTATTTTTTGAGGAATTAGTCCTCATGAGCTGCTGAAACCCTTCGTAGATCTACCGTCGACGGTCGATTTTTGAATATTGAGATGGCGAGAGACGCATTGACTGCATCCTGGTAGAGATTCCCAAACGCCAGGGGGTTCCTATTTAGTTTCCAAACAATTTGTTAGTTTTCGAAAAACGACAGGCCCTGTGCCAAAAATGACCGCGATGATTGGGTCCGAGGCTTCTTTCGTTCTCTGACAATGACGTCATCATTTATGGAAACGTGTTGACACTGATGCAGATGATGAACACTTCCACGTATTTTCCAGTTCTCATCTTCTTCATTATTATATTCTGGCCAATCCAGAAAAAAAGTACACTCCGTGCAGTGACGTTGTTAATCTAACCGAATTCGCACGCTTTGACGTGCTGTTTCCTAGGAATTTCCGACGGAGAAACTGATCTAAAAATAGACATGATTACTAGCCTCATTTTCCCACGAACTAAATCGGGTACTCAAACAAAAACTACATGGTTATAGGAATCCGGCGGGGGGTTCTTTGTGCCGACCCCGTCTTCATAAACACACTCGACACTGGCGGGAAATTGTTGCACGCATGGCCCAGCGGTTAACGCGACTGCCCGACAGTCGTCTCGGCGCTGGTTCGTGCACCGCCTCTCTACCAAACACTTGCGTGTACGTTTATTGCAAGTGCATGGAAGAGGCGAAAAACAACGAACGGAGTCCACTCCCACAACTATCAGAAAATTGGGTTGCGGGCACTTTACCCCGAACGACATTTTTTGTCGATCTTGATTCCGACACTGGATGCAAATGTCGCAGAATACTTTCCTTGACCCATTTTCAAAATCACAAAGATCCGAAAATAATAAATTTGAGAAGCCCGGAAAATAAAGGCGACTGCGGCCGACCTTTAACATTGAAAAATTAATGATGATGAGGGCCGGTGTCCTTTTCGAAACAAAGAAGAGGACTCGATTAATCAGGGGGAAGCAGATGCGCCCTAATGCCTCGGAAAACGATTTCCCTCGTTCACATTTTGATCCGATCATTGGTGACGAATTCCGGAGGAAAACGGAAAGGATTCCGGCGGGTTTTTGATGATCTCCGAATTGCGTTCATTTCGTCCGTTTTCGGTTGATTCAGTGTCTTGAAATAACACGGATACAAACTTTTATGGGTATTTAAAACGGCGGTGAATACGAACCGAAATAAGGCGAAATGACGGAGGGAATGGGGGGAGAAAGTGATGTGGAGGGAGGCAGGTGGTGTCGTGAAGAAGTAAGTCAGTTACCAGTTGTGACGGTTCTTCACTCACTCATTCACTCATTCACTCTTTGATCCATGACATGTGGTCCAACCCTATTCTGATCCAAGTTCTCCTGTGATGATTCCCCTGCTCTCGCAAATCGACACAACACTCTCTTTTCAACGTTGAATACTCGCTCGCAGCGAATAGTGGAAAGTGTTCTCCGACACTCCCGTGCGAACAGTTTCTCCTCGACTGTCGCAACTGGGAAAAGTCGAAATGAGCAGCGGAAGAGAGCTCTTTTGTGTACTTGTGAAAGGGACTTGGCGACAATGAGCGATTGCTCTCAGAAATCCAAACCCCAGAATCGATTAGAACGCGTACTGCAGCAATTGCATTCTTCGGTGGTTCTGCGGCATTTCACGATTCATCGGGAGACCTTCAGTTTAACGGCACAAATACACACTTTTAAAAATCAAACTGTGTTTGTGGATTCATGTAGAAACCCTTCAAACTTCTCCTACGGCTAAGCAAGATGTTTTACGGTGTTTCAGTCATTCTGAGCAACTCTTCAGTTGACCAACACTGCAAAGCTCTGCGCTCTGTGAAGCTCTGTGAATCGTTGTGCGCGAGAGAATCGCACCAATCTGAGAAGATTTTCCTCCGGTGATCACGATCTCTCTTCTGTCGATAGATCACTTCGATCTACCGTATCCTCCTCTTATCAGTCGTGTCCAAAAAGTGTCCCATTTCGGTGAACATTGTGATCATTGAGTACTTCCTCTCCCACCTCCATTTATCACCTCGGACACACATTCTTCGTCCCCCCGTTAACAGTTCGTTTCGGTTCGGATAGCCATCGCGAAGGCACCCGGTTCGTCGAAATTGTCATTTTTATGAACCGTTAAACGGGACGAAATCCAGCTAGAAGATGACCCTGGGAAATAAACAAAACATTGGAAACAAACTATTCCAATGACATCAACTACATCTTTTTTATGGCGCTTCTCGTTCTCTCTCGGAACCAGTACATAGTCAGCCGCCGCCGCAGCGTCCACCGTAATCCCTTGAGAGTGATAAGGTACCTGATAAGGTGATAGCGAGAAAGATTTATGTGCATAATGGAGAGGAATGCGGGAAGTGCATCACACGGGCGAAAACCGATCATGATGTCATTGTTATCGTTTGGTCGTCTTCTTCATTAGGAGGTGACGGAGGAGGCAGGTTGTTCGAGTTGTCACTTCTCCTGCAGTCTCGTTTCGTTTAGTTTTTGATCTTCTTCCCGAACCATCGACTGATGGTACTGTAGCATCGAAGGTACTTTTGTGGATGCTAGAAACCGTTTCGATTAGGAAATGATCGACCAGCTCGAATGCTTGACTAACTGGTGGACAGTCACTATGGAACAGTCGCAATGATAAAACTTTTCGAGCATCGGAGAACTTTGGTGACGTACTTTAAGATAACTCTTACCAGGGAAGTGTTCTTTCACAAAGCTCTCGAAATTTTCGCAAATTTTTACACTTCATCATATTTTTTTCACACAGTTTTCCCTCAGATGACGTCTAGTTTTCCAGATACTTCATTTCAATAGCTCCAAACCCCCGATCCCGTGGAAATAAGGGATTTTGGACACTTTGAGACAACGATATCTGGAAAAGAAGACGTTCGCCGAGGTAAAACCTATGGGAGAGTCAATTTCCAGAATCGGAAATTGTGTATCTGCGAAGTCATTGCAAAATATGAAACGTTCGTCTGAAAACACTTCCCTTTCCGCAGAACGTTTCCTGAAAACGCCGGATCCTTTCAAATGTGAAGACTCTTCACTGAAGAGGACGGTGTTCAAGAGTCCGACTTTTGGTCGGTGTTAGATGGAATACGGCTCATGTCCAATGTGTTCTAGAAGTTCGCTACTGGGATCTAAAAGCGAAACAGACCCTAGATTCTGGTGCAACTGACTCACATCTTCCATCTAGAAAACGTCTCATTCGAGAACCATTTGGATTGAGTCCTGTGAAAAGTGTTGCTTTGCTTCTGTTGAGCTCGCGAGAATGTGTGTTGCTCTTGGGACTATCTCCACTCGATCTCATTCCAGAGACCCCGGGAGGCTACACTGTACGTGCGAAGAAGCATTGTTTACCGTCGTCTCAGAAGAAGAAGAAGGATTAAGGACTTCTTCCCATGAGAATGCATCCAGAATTAGGGTCGTTCGAGTGCATGTTCAATGACATCATCCTCTCGACTTTCGCTCTCGCAGCAAGACGTTTCGGATTACGAAAACTTTGCACCCGTCGGTGAACTTTCAACTTGTTCCCTCCGTGCACTCGATTGTCGTAATCGAAGGAGCCGCGGATTGAGGTCAATGGGATTACGGTATGCGGGTAATCGAGAGAGCGAAACAGTTTGCACCGAAAGAAACTCTGGGCCACGGGAGGAACACGGGGAATACGAGGGGGGATTAGCAGAGAAGTGACGGAGAGAAATGACCCTGAGCCAGAAAAACCGAATGTGGATCAACGGAACAAGCCGATTGCGGGGCGAATTTCGGAATATTCTGAATTCAAAAACAGTGGACGGGAGTGAATTATAAGGGAATTAGGAGGATGGGAAGGAGATGCAGAGACAGAGAGAGTTTGGATATTTGAACTTGCGGATTCTTGGACGTTTCGATCGAGAGAATGAGTTCGCACGATCACAACGTTCTGGAATCTTTCGGCCGTTTCAAACAACCAATTGGGTGCATTTTGAGCAGTGTTTTGGAGACTTCGGTTACATTTTCAGATCTTCTAAAGTTGTATCAGGGGATACTGTGTGCGGTTATCGAACGCTTGGCAAAAGATCAGTCGAATGCAATTTATCGACACTCATCGGAGCATACTTGAGAAAACGTACTCGGCTGTAAAAAAGACAATTGGATGTTTTTGAAGGAATCAGTGTTACGATGGAGCGAACTTGCTGACCCATGAATACACGAAGATCAATTCTGGTATTCTGTAGAGATGACTGCTGGAATGAACCACAAGATGGTGGACAAAACGACAATCAGGCGGAGATTGGATTCATTCACAAAAAGCTGCTGACGTGGCTGTTCGAAAGCGATTTCAGGTTGAGTGGTTCTCATCTTCAAACAGTGTCTCCGTGAACACAAATCTCATTTTCAGACAGTGTGTGCAGTGGATCAAAGTGTCCTGAAAGTGTCATCTCCGTGTCTCCTCGAACATCATTTTGAACCCGCATCCCTCTCTCTCCGCGTCTCTTCTCTTCGATTCCGCGCCCCCCGCTTTGTCAGGACGACGCCCCGGGAAGCCGGGATGAAGCTCCGCCCACTTTCTTCTGATTAGAGGCAGAGAGAGAGAGACGGATTCATATTGATGAACCATAAGAACTACTACGCACTCTTCGCGGATGATGATGAAGCCGGCGGTGAAGTTGCTACTCTTGCTTTTCTGTATTCTGCTGACTTATAGTGAAGGTGAGAAGGAGTTCAGAGTGTTTATTCGATATGTGGTTCCGAAACGAATCTGAATCCAGATGAAGGCGTGGGTCCATCTGATTCGCAGATCATCAAGTTCATTGAACCCTTCCCAGCCGTCATGAGAACTACACGGATACTGTAGAAGTTTTGATAAGAGAGAGAGAGAGTGATCGATGGTTGGCACGGAGATAAGCGAGATCAAACGATTAGAATACCGTATGCCGGTGGCTTTTATTTCAGCGAAAACCGACGGAAAACCGTTCACTGAAAAGGATTTGGACAAGGTGAAATTGGACGCGAAGGGCTTTGACAAGGTGAGCCGACGGGACATTTCAGACACGGAAACCCTCTTTTTCAGGTGAAAACGATCCACACGAACTGGTATGTCCACTCGATGAAAGCCCTCATTGCCCAACTTTCGCGTAATCTTCTGCCGAAACTCTCCGACGGTTCGCACCCGTTCTCATTCGCTTTCCACTCATTTGCATAAGTTGCAGAGGCGAAGACGCAATTTCTCGAGTGTCTTACCAGGATTTACGATAAAAAAGATCTCGTCGAGTCGTCGAAATGCGTTATGAAGGCCCGCGAGAAGTACCAAGTCGAGAGAAAGTTGAAACCAATGAAGAAGATTGGAAGGTGAGTTGCACGCAATGAATATCAGTGTGCTGACGGCAAGAGTGGGCTATCGACCGCGTGGCGCAGACGGTTGCGCGCTCAAACTGTGGTGCGGGCTGTCGCAGGTTCGATTCCGCTCGGGTGCGATGAATGTTTGGATAAGTTTCGGCTGATTCATTTGATGACCCCATTAATTATGCTGAGCACACTTTTAAATTTTTTTAACTCGATGTCTTTTGCAGCAGCAGATCGAAACCTGTTCCTGAAGAGAAGCCGATGAAGCTTCGTGTCAAAAAGCTGAAGACGAAACTTTCGAAAGAGTTCAAATTTCCGAAAGCGACGAGGATAGAACCAATTGTGAAAATGGCGGAGAAGAAGATTCACAAGACTGTTGAGAAGTGGAATTCTGAAAAGAAAGAGCTTTTGGAAAAGAAGAGAAGGACGCTGGAGAAGGCGAGAATTCTGAAGAACGCCTACAAATCGGTGATGAATAACCAAGATAAGATAAGTGAACGGATGAAGGAATGGAAGAACGAGAAGAAGTTGGAACTGTTGAAAAAGAGAACAGAAGAGAACAAGAACAGTTTGGTTGCCGAGTTCAAACGGAAGTGGAGGGCTCAGAAACAGCAGCTACAGTACTCGGCGAAGAGGTGGGATGGGGTGGCGAGGAGGAGGAGGGTGAAGAGGAGTTTGACACGTCTCGTCGTGGACTCTGTGATGAAGAGCGATTCGAACGGATTCGTCGTCAGGAACATGAAGCACATGCCGAGTTTGAAGACGAGGGAGAAGTCGCCGGTCGAGAAGGTCACTGGACTCCTCCGCTCGTTCTTCTCCAATCGGACCGAAGCGTTAGTCGTTGCACACTGATCTACTCTTCTACCTCCGTCCCTTTCAGAGATTCCACGTGGGCAGACACCTACAAGGCACTGATCAATTTGAAAAAGAAGATGAACGAGAAGGAGAAAGAGTCGGGAGCCCGTGTGTACAACGAACGGATGTACGACTTGGTGTTGGATATTCCGCAGAAAGAAGAGTTTGGAATGCTCAACAAGGTGAGTGGTCGCTGCTTATCACTGATAACGGGAGCTTCTGTTCAGCAAAACATGCCGGGTCTGCTCCGCGACGCATTCGATTTGATGAGTACAATCGAGAGATCGAGTAAGCAGAAGGGCGACTCGAACATCAAAATTCTGAGGTAAGCGTACTTTCGGACGCCCCGCCTCCTCCTCCCGTGTCGATCTCTGACCGCGTGGTTGTTTCATCTCGGAAGAAGAGATAGACGGCCACGAGGAGGCGTTTGCAGGACAAATCGGAGATAATGAGGAGACAATGGGCAGGAAAGGGGCACAGGTGTAATGTTATGATAAGCGAACGGCATGTATCACCAGCGGATTGGGGGTGTCCTGGAGAGAGGGACACTGGTTTTGACACCTTTCGCTTTCGAGAAATTGGCGTCCAAGGGCGCACTGTTTGTTTAAGGGATCTTCTCTGTTTCAGCCCTCGGTTCGCGTCCGTGATGCCCGACAAGAACGAGAACCGCGGAAAGCTGTCGCCGTCGATCCTTTCGTTCTACAATGACGAGTCGGAAGATCAGATTCTCCCGCTGCCGAAGGTGAGAAGTTCAAAAGATTATCATGTGTCGGCACGTATATCACACGATGATCACCCACAAACATCCGCTGTTTCCAGATGCTGGACTCGACGGGAATGCAAGGGAAAGACCGCGACAGCATCATCGAGTTGGTGATGGAGGTGTCTGGAGTGAAGGGCATCGTGCACGACGCGATGAAGATGTTGAAGTCGACGGAACTGCCGGAACTCGACTTTGCGATGGACAGCAATGCGAAGAAGTCGCTGCAAATGGTACAAGACATTCAGAAGTCGTACAATCGGAAGCAGAAGAAAGAGATGAAGAACGGAGGATTCACTCTTCTGGACCCGAAGCAGATGGCCAAGTTGATGACGGAACAGGGAATCGCCGACAGGGAGGACATCTTCAATCTGAAGGAGTACGCAATGTTGACAATGTTCGAGAGACGGGAACTCGTGTGGGACATGGTGAGAAGCATCGCCTACGGAGTCACTGGAATGGTGAGGGTCTTTCGAGAACAACGAGTCTATCCTTCGGTTCTTTTTCAGAAAGCCAACTCGAATTCGACGTCTCGCGTGAAGCGGCAGTCGTCGGTTTGGGGTCCGCACGTGCTGAATCCGACTGTTCTGTCGCCGATTCTGTTCACTCCGATCTACGGTCTCAACGTGTTGGGTCCAACTGTAATGATTCTAATATTTCTCGCATACCGCTCCCTCTTTCAGGTGCTCTCGCCGGGTCTCTTCACTCCGCTCATCCTCAATCCAGCCGTTCTCTCCCCGTACGTCTTCTCGCCGACAGTCGTCATTCCCTTCATTCTCTCCCCCTACCTGCTCTCTCCCTACGTCTTCTCTCCTCTCATCATGGCTCCGTTCATTCTGAATCCCTACGTCCTCTCCCCGAACGTCTTCAACCCCTACGTCCTCTCTCCCTTAGTTCTCTCCCCGTTGGTCATCTGTCCCGACGTCGTTTCCCCGATGACTCTGGGCGGTGCAATCCTCTCACCTGCCGTCCTCTCTCCTTCGGTCCTCTCCAAATCTTACGTGATGGCCAACGTGCTCTCGCCAACATTCCTATCATAACCGGTATCATCTCCTTCTAGGTATCGATTTCCCGTGTTGTTTCCAGTGCCCAGGGGCACCCTAATCCGCTGACTAACCCTCGACTAACCGCCTCCTAACCGCTGATAATCTCCTCATCGTACCCCCCCCTCTGCTACTGGTAACTCTCCTTCCAATTCCCCCCGACGATCCCCCCTCTCAGTTCTTTCTTTGACGTCTCAGCTAAGCTATAATGGTAATAAAGTAATAAATTGTTCTAAAACGTCGTAAATCAAGTGTTATTGGGGTCAGACGGCAATACAGTTAGGTGACGAAGTGTTCACAACTAGATGATATGCTTATCACCGTCAGAAACCGTTCCTTCTTGTTTCTACTCCTCTTCGGTAACTTCTTATTCCCTTCTGTCGATTCTGAAGACGTTCCCGGTAAATGAGTGTCTTCTGGTCGTTCAGCTCTTCAGAATTATTCCAGAATCACTTCGATCTCAACTTTTGAGTGTTTCCGAAAAACGGAAAGTGGCCAAAATCCACTACGACTGGTACGGGTACTCTCTGAAGCGATTGATGGTCCAAATGGGAAAGGACGTGCTGCGGAACCTGGATTCTGGTAGGCATTCCGTGTCCTCTGACTCTCATAATGGTTGTTCTTTAATGAGCTCAAACAAGTTTCTGGAATGTTTGAGAAGGGTGGAAGTGAGTGCGAAGTCGCAGGAATTGGAGAAGATTGCCAAGTGTCTGACGCACGCGAAGAGGAAGGAGATGAAGTTGAAGAGACTCGGATGGAAGGAGACGTGAGTTCAGAAAGCATCTCACGGAGCCAATCGATTTCAGACCAAAAGAGAAGAACAGGAGAGTGAAGAGGAGTTATCGGCTGAAAGACACACAGTTCCTCGTCAGTTTCCATTCCCTTCTCTCTCCATTTCATCCGCATATTCCAGGTGAAAAACGAAAAGTCCTACTCTCTCAAGGACCGCCCGTACAGTCCGATATCGAAATTTTCGAATCTGCTGCTGACTCTCCTCAAGAACACGACGTCATCGGAAACGGAGGAGAAGTGGGCGTCCACATTTCGACGCATGAAGAGGTGGGCCCATAAATAACGAGGCAGTCAGACAGAAATCAGAACATTCCGGTTGTTTCACTGATCCGACATGAGATCAGACACTGATTGCCCACTTCGGGTACGATATTGTGTAGATTTCGAGTGATAGTCTCGGAGGATGTGCTTTGTTTTGTTGATAAGTCTCCAGTCGCCCTGATAACGATAAGGGCAATAAAATTTGCACTGAATATTGAATACAGGATCTGATAACGCGAACAGGGAGAGAGAGCGAGATGAATAATCTGTTTTGGGTGCGTTTCGTTCAAATGATCACTGACAGACGAGGGAATTTGGGAGATTTTGATATCAAAATATGGGATATAGAGCTGTCTTCAGTGAAAACGAATCTACTCCCAACACCATTTAGGGATGATTTTTATGGTGATATCGGTAACTAACCGTTGTGCAATCTCCTCGTTTTGTACAAGAAAACGGTTCCGCTATGTGACGATAGATTCGTGTGTTGAGCGATCGAGTTCTTATAACTACATCCATCGTCATGATGTCTATTCGTGGATTACAGACTGAACAAGAACTTAGAAAGGAGCAGATCCTCCACGTACCGGACCATAAAACAGAGGGCCTACGACCTTGTTATCGACGACGACAGTCACTCTGACGATGGTTTCGAAGTATGATACTGCACACGTTCTGTTCGTTAAAACGAGATGTCTCTCAGATTCCCGTTCCAATAAGCCATCCGCTAATCCAAGATGGTCTCAAACTGCTGAATACTGTCACTGGAAACCGGAAAACTTCGGTGTCCGCCAGGATACTGAGCCCTCGGATAGCTCCGTTGACTTCGAGTAACTCGCATGGGATACTCTCGCCGTCGATATTTCCGTTTTACAAAGATCCAGTCGAAGACCAATTGCTCCCTATTCCAGACGTAATGACTGTCTCGTTCTCACTTTTTCTTCAAAACATTGTTCAGATCATCGAGAAATCGGGGTTCGAGCGATCCGAAAAGGACCGACTACTGGCGTTTCTAATGGAGATTTCGAGGACTCGGCCGATTTTGGATGAGGCTATGAAGGTGAGCACAACTGAAGGAATTCGTATGGACCACTTGGATTTTAGATGGTGAAACTTCTCAATCCTGAGAAGAGACTGCGGGGAGAAGAACATAATGCAGTATTATCAGCCACTGATAAAATGAGCAAAGACTTTGAAGAGCTCGAGAAATCGTTGAGTGCGGGACAGAAGAAGGAGCTGAAGACGAGTGGATTCTCACTTCTCGAGGTACCACAGATGGAGAATCTCTTCGGGAAGTACGGTGAGTTGGAAACTGCAGAGCTGTGGGTGCAGTTCCAAACGATGTTTCCACGTAGGGAACCGATTTTCGAAGAATCACTCTAATATTCAAGTTTACCTTGTGATACAGTTGTTGACGAACAATTTAGTGGGAACAATCCGACAAAGAAAGTGTTTTTAGACGAAATTCCAGAGTTTGTTATAAATGTGCAGAACTGGAAGTAGAGAGTGGTGACCACCGGCACACACGACTAGTTTTCGAGATACTTTGTCTCAAAGTGAGCAATAGAAAATAGAGTGCGTTAGCAAGTTCATAACAAAATCTGAAAATTCCTCAAAAAACACTTCATCTAAAGGAAACAATAGAGGGTGAGAAGGTTCGTAGGACCAAAGTTTGTTGGCGAGTCAAGAAAGTATGAGAGCATTCTTCTGTTCACATTCCTGCTGAATCTCTATTCAGATACCGACTCAGTTCTCGGCCAACCCGAAATGCTCAGCTACAGGAACTACACAAAGTCGGAACGAATGCTCTCCCTCTGGAAGTCCATCGAGAACATCGCGTTCCCGTTCTCCAGCCGACGAGCGAAGCGTGGCCGAACGATCCGAATAGGCGACGTGACGGTGTACACGGCTCTCAACCCGACAGTGCTCACTCCCTACATGTTCTCCCCGGTGTACGGACTCTCCGTCCTCGGTCCCGTCATCTTCTCGCCCAACATCTTCTCTCCGCTGATCCTCAACCCTTCCGTTCTTTCTCCCTGGATCTTCTCTCCCGCGTTCCCTCTGCCGTTCATTCTGTCTCCCTATGTCTTGTCCCCCTACATCTTCTCCCCATTAGTCATGGCTCCGTTCATTCTGAATCCCTACGTCCTCTCGCCGAACATCTTCAACCCGTACGTCCTCTCCCCCCTCGTCCTCTCTCCTCTGTTCCTCTGTCCCGACGTCTTCTCCCCAATGGTCCTCGGGGGTGTCATTTTGTCTCCGAACAGCTTCTCGCCGTCGGTTTTCTCGAAATCCTACATAATGGCGACTGTCCTCTCGCCGACTGTCCTTTCCTGAAAAACATATGATTAGTAACACATTGACCAGTGCATAAGTACACATACACACAGCGGTGCCTACAAGGCGATTAAAATGTTTAACCAACTACTGTTCCTCCCCCTCCCGAACCAACCAACAGCAGCAGCAGTCATCCATCACAGTCGCAATGAATTTGTTTATATTTATACAAACCCCCTCCCGTCTCGTTTCCCCCCATTCCCTTCCGCGGAAACATTCATCCGCATCAATTAAAATTGTGCAGTCAAGAGGAAAAAGGAGGAGGAAGAGGAGGCAGATGTTCAACTTTTTGCCGGCCGCGGAGCAAGGCGAGCTCATCAATTCTGTTGATCACCCATTTCCCATGTGTTTTGCGACACTCCCCCATCTCGTTTTTTTCGCTCGTTTTCCAGTGGACACGCTGGGTGGCTCTTCGTGTAAGTTGCTCGGCACTTTCGTTTGAAACACTTGATAACTCGAAACGCAACGTCACTTTGGAGCCCTCGCTTACAAGCCGTCCGTGATCAAACGTGAAATGTGCATTTGAGCCGACATCTAGGTCAACAACTTATATAAGAGCTGACATGAGACGCTAAGTGGCCATAATTAACTCTGGATGCTTGGTAGCCTTCCGCTTCTCCTCGTTCTCTCTTTCTCTCTCTCTCTCTCTCGCTTCAATGCCACTTCGTTTCCGACTCCAATACCATCGTCCAATTCACCTTTCACTCGCCAACCACTTCCCAGTTATTGTTTTGTTGTCTTCCGCACAGTGTCTGCGTCTCCACTGCCGGCGCCACTCTCTTCGCTCCGTTTCGCAACGTCTCCTTTTCCATTCTCTTGCTTCCCTTTTCTGCGTCTCTTCTCTCTACTGCCTGTCCGTCAACAAATAGTGAGGATTCTCTCTCTCTCTCTCTCTCCTTCGCATCTCTCTCTCTCTCTTTCTCTTTTCAATCATCTCACTTTTGAAAACGAATGAGGAGCGAATTGTTGTGATGACACCTCTCGAACGGAAGAACACGTGTTTCCAAGTGAGCCTCGATGAGCATAATTACACACTCTCCTCTTCGAAATCCGCCGCCCGCTATCCGATTACTCTCACTCTCGATACCACTTCACAACCCGCGTCCCGCCTTTTTCGCGCTCAGATTTGAATTTCCGCTCTCTCGAGGAGCAAACAAACCGTTGTTTTTCGAGTTTATTTCTTTTGAAATCTATCCATCCACTGCGCACTGAGAGTGTATACACACGCGGAATGCCTTCATCGCTCCCCAGATGGCGACCCAGCCTAATCCCAAATTCATTAGCACATCTCGTTTCTCCTCCCGACTCCTCTCCATGGCTTTCGTTTGCATTCTTTTGAAGAGAAAGAGACTTCTCCTGCTCGCAAAAGGCACGAGAAGCCAGAAACAACATGGCAATTTACTACTGCAAAACGAAACTTTTGCAGCCGCTTCTGCGTCTCTTCGGAATGTTTACTCTCTCGTTTAAATAGATGACAACATGACAAAGAGCTGCCATGTTCTCGCAGGAATGCTCTTTTTCACAGAGAGAGAGACACTGAGGAGGAGGATAACCTCGAGAATACGGCCGACGCACCGTGTTCTTCTTATCTTGCCTTGTAAACTTTTATGGGTTCTTTTGCGGGATGAAAGATTTCTACCGGCGAGACGTTTCGATGAATTCTCGGGAGTTCCCTCGAAGAAACGGATCGCCTTCTACAAACACTTGCCCTTTTCCGCAGTGTCCTTAATTTCCCCGTACTCCTCCCATCAATCACTCTCATGTATCCCCCTAATTTTACAGAATGGACGCCACCGACCGGCTGATGCCGGGTCCCGAGGGCAAGACACCAAGGTTAGTGCAGGGCGGAGAATTGTGTGTCCTTTGGACGAATTCCGACTGATAACGGTACAAAGTCTTCAATCGCCTCCCCCTCCGACTCCTCCCATACATCACATTCATTTCAAAAACACATCTGCAGATTCTACGAAGTCGACCGCGGCAACAAGACCGAGAGTTACATCAGTGCAGTGTCTGGAAACCCTGTGGTCCCCGAGCACCTGATGATGCAGGAGCGACAGCCAGAAGTCGAGGCGCCGCCGAAGCCATGGGAGAAGCCGACGGCGGTGGCAAAGCCCAAGGATCCGAATCAGATCGGACTGAACGAGGAGGAGCTGGAGAAGTTCCGCAACGATCCGTGCTGGAAGTTCATCAGGTCGGTACTCCGTTTAGTCGAGCGAGAGTAGTTGTTTTGTGCGTGTCAAAGGTCACTTCTTCCCATTGTACAGCCCTTCCTTTACCTTCGCGTGGGCCTCTGATCTGTCTCGCAAACAATCGCGCCATGCTCTTTTCTTTCCCACCGCACTGTTTACCCTTATCACCCCTTGGCACAGTGCCAACTGGCCTATCATTCCAGAACAGTCCTCTTCGTCCTCTTCTGGCTCATCTGGCTCGCACTCTTCGCAGTTGCCATCCTCCTCGTCTGTCTCTCCCCCGCATGCATCGTTCGGGAGAAGCCCAATTGGTGGCAGACGGCAGTCGCCTACCATGTGTGGGTGCCTTCGTTCCAGGATTCCGATGGAGATGGTGTTGGAGACGTTCCCGGATTGATCGACCGATTGGATCATCTGAGAAAGGCCGGAGTGCAGACGGTGTGGCCATCGCCTTTCCTGATCTCTGACGACGAGAAGACAGCCGTCAGAAGCTTCAGTCAGATGGATCCGAAGCTGGGAGTGAATCAGAAGGCAGACGAATTGATCGAGAAGATTCACGAGAAAGGTCGGTTTGCGGGAGAGACCCCGGGTGACATCATTCAATTGCAGAGATGAAGATAGTGATCAGTCTGCCGATTGCGACGACTTCTCTCGAACACGAGTGGTTCTTGAACTCTGCCACCGCCAGCAAGACCGCCAACGCCAACTACTCGCAGTTCTATACGTGGGTCAGCAAGGCAGCCGACTCCAACTTCTTCACCGAGCACAAGAATCTGTTCTATTTGCATGAGAAAGGTATCCGATTACACGCGGGATCATCCGATAATGGCCTCCGCTTTCAGGAAATCCCAAATCCGCGGTGCTCAACTGGCAGAATTCAAACTTACGGGAGCACATGTTCAATGCGCTCTCCAGTTGGATTGATCGAGGAATCGATGGTTTCGAACTGCTCGGAATCGAGTATTTGGCGAGAACTCCGAACGGAACGGAACCCGAGTGGAATGCGATCTTTGACGTCATCAGAGACATTCGATTCCACGTGGACACTTATTCGAATGAAAGTACTATTGCGAAGGGGAAGAAGATGTAAGAGAGAGAGCGATGAGGAGGAGGAGACGAGAGAGAATGATAATTGACTTTCAGTGCGTTGTTCTCAACAAGAGAGGAGGCGAAAGAGAAGGACAAGAAGAAGATGGCGAAGAGTGGAATGGACACTGTCATCAACTACGAACTGGGAGAGATCGAAAAGGACACGAGTGAGTCCTCGCGAGCACCTCCTCCCTCCCCTAACCCTCCGATTTCAGAGATTTGTCACAAAAACGAAGGATCCGTTGCCACGTGTGTCCATGAGATCTTGTCCGACGTCTTGCTATTCCACTCTCTAAACGAACAAGTCTGGCCCCATTGGAGAGTGAGTTCTCATCTATTTGAATCCTTTTGAACCGCATCAACCTTCAGTTCGGCTCGCCGGATCTCTCCCGATTGGCCACTCGAGTCGGTTCTCGTCCGCACGCTCAGCTGCTCATGATGCTCCAAATGGTCCTCCCGGGCACCAACAACATCTACTACGGAGAGGAAATTGGAATGCGGAATCTGGCGAACGACTCGAAAGTTCCCCCGCAACGCGGCGCAATGCAGTGGGATGACTCACTGAACGGAGGATTCTCGTCCGCCCTCGGACCGCCCATCCCATCGAATATCGACGTGGCGAACATCAACTGGAAACGACAGTACTCTGAGCCACAGTCCACTCTGAAAATCTTTGCGAAACTGGCGAAATTGAGACAGAGAGAGGACGCGCTGAAGACAGGAACCACACTGATCGGAAGACTCGTCGACGGCGCATTCACAGTTACCAGATTCAATCATTTCGAGAATCGGACCACTGGCAACGTGAGTGAAAAAGAGAGACAAGATCTCGTGATGAAGTCAGATGAGGAGAAGATGCTCCTTTTGAAACAAACAGACACATCATTCGTTTGATTTTTTGAGCACGGGAGCGAATGAGCAGACTCTAGACACCCGCTAATGAGCGTTTATTTTGTTGAAAAGGGCATGTTTCCCAACTTCAGAATAGAATCGAATGTGGCACTAATTGTGTGTTTTCAGATCTACGTGGCCGCGTTGAATTTCGCTGAACACCCAGTAAAACTGCCGCTTACCGATCTGCCGAACAACGAGAAACTTCAGAAGTCAACGGTATGAGCCTCTTGTTTCAGTTCTCTTCTTCAGTCGCCAAATTTCAGATCGTGACGGCCACTTCGAACTGCGAAGTGTACTACGCCCGTCAGACGGTGGACTTTGGAGCGAAAGAAATCGAGTTGGAGCCCAATCAAGGAGTCGTGTTCCGCTACTCGGCCTGATCTACCTCTCCGTTTTTAGCCCTCGTGTCTTTTCACTTCCCTCACACAACCACTGCTTTCCCCCCAAATGGTGCATAAGTCTTCAGTGTCTCACTCGTTCCATACTTAGGCTCTGATTGTTTCGAATGGTGTGACATATCTGCCCGCGTGAATGTTTTCCGAACAAAAATAAACACACATTTTGATCGAAGATTACCTGTGAGAATTGGTTTACGAAAAGAGAGTTGCAATGGGAAAACCTCGTTAGTCACTCCTGCGTCGACCGGTCGGTTCGACTGCTCTGATCGTGAGAATTCATTTCCGACTGCGAGTTCCCGATTGTTTTGCCACTTTCAGACAAAGCAACCAATCAGAAGTCCGCCCAAAAAAAGGGAGGAGTCGCAAGAGTTTGGCTGGAAAACACGGCTCTCTGAATGCATTTCAGTCTCTTTTTCTCTTTTGTTCTCTCGCTTTTTTCGACTGAACATGTCAGTGTTTTTAGAAGTTGACTAGGCTGTGACTTCTCGAAAAACACCCCGATTCGTGGGGGCTAATCATAGAACACGTGTCCAGAACAGGAACTCATGAATGGGTACTTATTGGCACATTCTCTGTTTTCAAGATTCCGTCACTCCCCCCGAGAGCAGCTGAAGCGGAAAGTCACACTGTGTCAGAGTGCAGTCACGTTTGATGTTCTGATTTTGGAATAACACGAGTAGGAACAGAGCCATTATCACAAGCCCTTCTTCGCACTCTCCATTGCCTTCTTAAAGTGTCTCTTCCGAGTTCCGAGATATCCGTTACGTCATCCATGAACTCTCTCCTTTCCCCCTCTGTTTCTAAACTTACTCGAGAGCCAAACCACCAATTTGGTCGGTGTATAACTTATAAGCGTCTGAAAGTCTCACCTGTCTCTTTTGATTTATGATACACGTATCAAAAATCAGAAAGCCACTCTCGTTACGTAATTGATCGCCTTTTTCAGTCATGTACATCAAGTATTTCAACAAGACCTATTCGATAATCGAAGGATCATATCCCGTTTATTTGACTGTTTTCTACTTGCAAGTCATTCTCATTTTCTTCGTGTGAGTTCGGTTTGATTGAATGGATCAGGACGGTGTCCGGGAGAACCCGAATGCTCTCTGAAGCTCCTCAATATTACAGGCTGTCCTACTACCTGCTCAACGTGTTCATCGACATCAAAACCGGTCAGTTCGCTACGAACATTCAGAAGATCCACCACGCCATCTACCTGCCTTGCGTCCTCGGCCACGTGATGTGTCTTGCACAGAAAGTTCTGCTGATTGTTGATTCGCCTGCAGGTGAGTCCTTGACTCTGGTCACTGTGGGAGAATGTTGCCTTCTGCAAACGAATCCGTCGAGCACAGAGGGATGAACTCTTTGGTCTGCTCATTGTTTCCTAATTTAGCGTCTCCCCCGATATCTCCAAAAACCAATTCGTCCACATTTATAATAATAACTCAAATGAACAATTCCGACAGTGATCAGCTTCCCAGAAAACGTTATATTTCCAGGCGACAACATGGACAACAACGTGTTCCACACCATCTCCCTTCTGCGCGCCGTCTTCTGTTTCCCCGGTTTCTACTGTCTCTCGGCATTCGTCGCCGAACGATGGTTTGCCACCTACTTCCTCAACGACTACGAGAAAGTTCAACGAACATGGCTCGTGTTCATCATTCTGTGGGTCATCTACGCTATCGCCTTCATTTCTGCACTCGATTTCCATCATGGTAAGGCAATCGTGAGCTCCATCTCAAACGAGTTCATTCTTCCAGCCGCGAGCACAATTCCGCACGTCGGCGTGTTCATTGGTCTCAGTTGTCTCGCTTACCTCGTAACTCATTATTTTGGTTCTGACCCGGGCGTAATTGAATATTGCAGGGGAACTATGCCAATTTCCTCGTCAACCGCAACTACTACTACCGGAGCAATCGGCATGACGGAGGTGGTTACTCCCTCGCGCAGCGGTTTCAAATTTCCGAGAACATCCGCTTCTCGTTTGTAAGAAGATCGGATGGAGAAGAGGGAGGATTGATTGGATTTCAGTTCTTCCACCGACTCGCCCTGAGCATTGCATTCTTCCAAATCAGCGGACCAATCTGTCTTCTGATCGACAATTTGGACATTTCGAGAAGCTGGAAGAACCTGAACACAGTCACGTATGACACAATTTGTTTGTTGTGAGACGCAGATATCGAATCACATTCACCCGTAATCGCTTTTCAGGTACGCAATAGTGACTCCGTTCGTGATTTATCATCATAACCCCAAATACAAGGCGGAATTGGCACGGATTTTCGGAAAACTGCGGAGGCCTCACAGGAATCAAATAAAGCCGGCGGATTCCGTGGAGGAGAGCTTTAACTCTCTGAAAATCCAGGACACGTTCGGAAATCAGATTGTTTTCGACACGAGCCAGCAGACGAGCACGTACTTTCGGGAACTGAACAGGTCATGGCAGTGAAAATATTATCGAGTTTATGTACATATTGCACGATAGAGAGATGAATGAAATGGAATGAACTATTTCTTCTTTCCGATTCCCATTCCACTTCCACGAATGACTTCGACCGCTCCGAACCCAGCTGGCAGGTTGAGATCATCGAGATCCGTCTCAAAATGATGCGCTTATCAATGGGCAGAACACAGCACAAGGTTACCTTTCCGATAGCGAACGGTCCGTTCGGATTGACGGCCCCGTATCCCGGTTCGTATCCCGTGATTTTCTTGTTCTTCGAGTTCTTCGCCAACTTCGAGAACACATTGTTGATGGACGGTACCCCGAGAGCCTTCGCCATCGACTCTCCGAACTGCGAATCGGCTCGCGTCGGTGGTCCCAGTCCGAGACTCGGGTATCCACGGGACAGCGCGTTCATCGAACGGGCCGGTCCCTTGCCTGTTCGGTGGCCGAGCACTCCGACTTCTCCTCCGTAGTTGAGCATCATTCCACCGATCTGCAAGTACGCTGTGAGTCAACGGAAGACCATCTCGGTTGTCTCTTTCCATACTCTAGATTTCTGTTTTCTCGAACTCAATACGAGAAAACTCAAACGCGAGCGTCGCCCTTTATGTTTTCCGCCTTCCACTCGATATTATTATTAATCTGTGTACCTGGTTGAAGAACGGCAACTTCTCGTTTCCGATATCCGCTCCCTGACTGGTTCTGAACTCCAATCCGGGAATGGCTCCCAGTCCGAACGCCCAACTGCGTCCGACTCCAAAGTTGCCGTTCTTCTGCTTCTGTCCGTATCCGGCGGGTCTTCCCTCGTCTTCGGCAGTTTGATATCTACTCGGGTAGAGGTTGATGTTCGGAACTCCGCACATATCGGAGAACTGCTGACAGAACAGCTGCAGATCGTAGCGGAGCTTCTTTCCTGGACGACATGTCAACTGGAACTGATACTGGTTGGCAGGACAGTACTTCCTCCAGTCTTTCTCCTTCTGGAGGGTTGGGAAGATGGAGTAGAGGAGGTTCTGGTGAGTTGGAGCATAGAGAAGACGTGGCGCCCGAGTGGTTGTTATTCTGATTTCGGAAGGCTCTTCGAGCGAGATGTCGTCATCTGGGTCGACATCCTCTTCACTTTTACTCGCAACGAACTTTGTTTTGAATGGATCTTCTGGTCGATTGGGAGCTGCTGAGTGGACGAACGAAAAGAAGGGAATCAGGAGAAGAAGGGAATAAAAAAGGGATGAAGGTGGCATGATGAGGGAAACAATGATTGTGGAAGGGGGAAGGAGACGACAAAGCCGATTTTTCCTCGAGACAGACCGGTTTCTATCACTGCTATCATCTCCTCGTTTCCAAAGAAATTGCTATGAATTGAGGATTGCGACATCGAAAAACAGACGATTGATGGATGTGTAGTCGCTGTGGATGCAAGTGCGCTCCATCGGAACATTGGGAGATCACGATTTATATATACAAACACAAAGAGAAACCGATATAAATAGAGAATAAATAACTGATCAGCACCTTCTTCTCACCCCCGCACAGTGTTCAGGAACCCTCCGAGACCGGAGAGGAAGTTTCCGCCGCCGGAGGTTCTCTTGTAGTCGGCGGCCTCCTTCTGGAATCTGTCCTCCTGCAACTTTTCGAATGCTCCGCACTTTTTGTCCTTGAGGATGTTGGGGATCGAGTTGGCAGTGGTGGCCGCTTCGAAGAGCAGATTCGTCTTCACTTTGGCTCCCTCAATGTCATAATCGACGACGGCGTGCTGGCAGGCGAGAAGACGATCTGGATCACGCTTCGAGACCCAGTACTCCAAGAGTTCCGAGTTGGTTGGAGTGTAGGAGCCCTGGTCGAGAGAGTTCGCAGCGAGCCATTCTCCGATGATAGCGAACTTGAAGGCCTTTCCGAGCAGTGGGTTGTCGATCTGAGCGAAGAACTCCTTCTCCAACTCTGGTCTCGTCTGTCCTCTCTCGTAGAACTTCATCCACACGTCGACAGCTCCCTGCTTCTGCCAGTAGTCCTTCTGCCACACCGATTTGGAGAACGCTGTGCACATTGTGAAGTTGGGGTCCTCTGGCGGTGGGCACAATTTGGTGGTGAGTCTGTAAGTGCGCTCCCCGGTGGCACGACACAAGTTTCCTTCAGTGTTCTCCAGAAGTTTCAACTTTCGGGACTCTTTGCACCAATCGCAGTAGAAGCACTCTCTTCCACAAGTGGCCACATCCATGCAACGAAGTTTTCCGATCGGCTGGATGGACACATCCAATTTCATCGCCAGTTTGTTGATGTGGACTCCCGGGGGAAGTGTGATGTCTATTCCCATATCGAAGCAGTCTGGCCACGTGAGGTGCACAGTTCCGTCGCCTTCTCTCTGAGACGGATGGCTGAATGTCGGGTTGGCCAGTTTGATGGGTTCGGTGCACTCGTGTCCGGTGAGTTCCTTGCAGCACGGAGCAGATCTCACGTCCTTCAGCTTCGCGATGAAGAGGTTCTTCGAGATGACCGCCTCGTAAGACCGAGGACCGGTCTGTTTGACGGATCCGGTTCCGATCGGAACGTCCTTGTCGTTGTAGACGACGGTGTTTCCGTTCTTGTCAGCCACAACCTTCCCGACGGACTGTCCTTTGGCGTCGTAGCACTGAGAGACTCCTGGGGTCTCGGCGGTGCAGTGGTACTTGTTGTTTCTTCTTCCGAACAGAGACTGCTCCAGATCAGAGCCAATCAGGTTGTCGGCGGAGAGAGTCGCGTCTGTCTTCTTTCCGTTTTGAGAGATCGTGTATGCGTACTTTCCGTTCTTTCCCTTCTCCTGAAACATGAAATTGACTCGAAGGAGACATGGGAAAAGCTGCGAACCTTGTCGTGGAAAGCCAGTGTTCCGTCTCCAGAGTTGTTGTTGTGAGCATGTGGATTCAATTTGAAATCAAGTTTCTCGTTGACAGCTTCGAATTCGGTTTGCTGAAACACACATTTGGCTGAGAAATGAGAGAGAGAGTGCTCACCGACGGATCACCCTTGAGGTCTCCCTTGGCAATTGTGTCCAGCTCATACTGTCCGTCGGCCTTCAGAAGGGCATGCTCTCCGTCGGAATCGGTTTTTGTGCGCAGTTGTGCTCTGAAGACTCGTGTTCATCTGCCACTGGAACACCAACTCACTTGTGCCCGTCGACTGTCGCAATGCCTCCCTTGTCTCCGATCTTCTGCACCTGCGCCCTCTTTCCGTCGAACGTTTCGGCTGCGGCGACGTTTCCGGACGAGGAAGCACTGAATCGCTGCTGAGTGTTCAGCAGATCCAGCACAACTTTCTCTTTGTTCGACGCATCGAGCGCCACCTGAGAACAAGAACCTGTTCTTTATGACGTGATCCAGTTGGTTGGATGCGAGAGAAAGGTTTGTGATTCATGGTCTGTGAAGCTCCAGAGCGAAAGAAAAAGAGAGGGGGAATAGTGAATTGATCAAAATTCGTCATGAATCTGAATGGGAATCGGGAAGAACAAGACAACGCACCCGCTGCACTTCCTTCTGTCGCTTGTCCAGCCACGCCGAGTCCACCTCGATGTGTTTTCTTTTTTCGTTCAGACTGACGTGGTTGGGAATCAGTCCCTGAGAGCTAACCGCCGCAGTCAGAGCCGCCAGACAGACGAGAAGCTTTTTCCGCATCTGGAACAATCGATAGAAACGTTTGGGTGGATGTTGGGGAGAAGAGATGTGATAAGCGGAGGAACGAGGGGCGGATAGAGAGGAGACGGACTGATGTAGGGCAACTGCGTCCCAATGCGCATTCGAATTATCTTCGTTATCGTCGGAAGGCCGGCGGGCGCGGCTTGTCGTAATAGAGGACAGCTGGAGAAAAGGGAAGATGCGCAAGTTTAAGATCGGCGTCATCGATAATTTCGACACGGCCAAGTAGTTACATGATCCTGTTTCAATCGCCTTGATCTTCCTTTCAGGCGCCGTCTTTTATTTGATTTTTTCAGTTTAAAGTGATAGTTTCCGATGAGTCAACAACTGAAGTGAAAGCAAGCAGAAGCAAGATTCATTTGTCGAATCACGAATTGATTAAAGATTGAAAGTGTTTCGAGGAAATAAATTATCACAGAGAGAGATTGAAAAACAAGAAAGCAGTGTCTCTAGTAGTCGTCTATCGCATCCTTCTTCTGTAGAGCCATCTCTTGCGGTGCATCCACTCATCGCACGGCTTCACATTCTTTCCGTCGATCGCCGTCGCCATCAGATCCAACTTCACTCCGTTCAGCTCCACGTCGGCAATACATCCGACAAAGTTGTTCGAGAATAGTCCGCCGGTCGCCTTTGAAATGTCGGGAACCCCGCCGACGAAGATGTTTCCGTCGACGTTGAGCATGGCGAGAATGCCGGTACTGCGTCCGTTGACCTCCCGGAAGTTGTCCACCTTCATCTGTCCCTCTCTTCCTTTCCGCTCAAATCGAACACTGTGCTCTTTTCCGTCGTCAATCCGCTCTTCGGATATCAGATGAGCTGCTCCGCCACCGAGTTCGTACCTCAAATATTCCCTTTCAATGCAATGTTTCCCTTCAAAACCCACGAGAAGTGCAAGTGTCCATTGACGATTCCAACTGATATGTAGTCCTCCATCTGCGTCACCGTCGGTCTCTGTCCCTGCCAAAGGAGCACTCCGTTCGGTTGCTCCGTCTTGAACTTGAAAGCCACAATCTCGTCCTTCTCAGATGTCAGATGAGGAAATTCGTCCGACGACAGCTCGATAAACGCATTTCCGTCGAATCGAGCGGCGTGTTCGATGGGTTTGACTGAAGGAAGTTGTTGTGATTTTCAGCTGGTTTTTGAGAGAAACGTACACAAACTGCACGTGGGCCCATCGTAATACAGCTTGCATTCACACGTGTAATGCGTTTTGTTTCGTGGCACACACTCTCCGTTCATGCCGCACGTCGAGTTGGCACAGATGCTCTTCTCCGGTTCCACAGTGGTTGGAAGGGGACATTGTCCTGAAAAAGAACGGATAGATGTCATTGAGAAGTGATCCTACCGTCACGACATCCATTGTCTTCCACTTCATCGTCTTCTTCCTCTTCTTCAGAATCCGGTGGAAGTGTTCCCTCGCTGTAGTCGGCGTCTGGAGCGATTGTGCTGATGTGGGCGATTTCTTCTTCCTCGTTGCTCACATCATTCTCTGAAAAAGCGACCTACTTCTTCTCATCTTGAACTCCTCACCATCAACTGGGTCAGTGGGCAGAATAGCCGGAGCGTGCGTTGTGGTGGTTGTGTCCACGGGAATGATGATCTCCGGATCGTCGTCTCTCGACGTTTCGTAGAAGTAGTAAACTTCTTCAGTGGTGGTTGGGGGCTCTGTTGTTGTCGTTGTTGGCTCTTCGGTAGTTGTAGTAGTTGTTGTTGTCGTGCTTGTAGTGGTTGTCGTGGTTTCTGGCTCCGGTTCCTCGGTCGGCTCTTCCGTTGGTTTCTCGGTCGGCTCTTCTGTGGGCTCTTCCGTTGGCTCGTCAGTCGGCTCTTCAGTAGCTGGCTCTTCTGTTGTCGGCTCCTCAGTTGTCGTTGTTTCTTCAATCTCTTCTGGAGGGAAAATGCTTTCATCACACGAAGAGATGTCTCCAGAAGACGACAGATTCTGAAGATCCACGTCTTCTGAGTTGATCCTGATCTCATAGACACATCCTTGGAATGAGCGTTCGACGACATCCGAAGGAGAGTTCAATCCCGGAGGCAGTCCTCCGATGAATATCTCCGTTCCCGGTTTCAGACCGTCCGATTCGATCTGAAAGTACTCTGTGTCCTGATGTCTAGTGTGTGTCCCCAACAAGTGCAAACTGTGACTCACCGTCGAAACCTGATTGCCGTTCACCGTCATCACGAGAACATTGTCTGTCTGTGAGACAGACACGTCGATCGTTTTGCCAGGTTCCAGTGGCTCGCTTCGAATCTTCTCCACTTCTGAATAGAACCGTTCATAGAAGATGCACAGTGTCGCCTCTCACCTTGGTTCGGTCTGTTCAAAGTGAACACCACCTGGTTTTCGATCAACGACAGAGACGCGTACTGTTTGGTTGTTGATCCGTATTCCGAGGCGAAATACATCAGAATGTGCTCATCGCTGTCGGTTCGCGGACGCAGTTTCATGTTGATCTGTTACGGGACATTGATTCAATTGATTCTCGACGTCTGCCTACCGATTCAAACTTGACCGGTCGTTTGACGGCAAGGAAAGAAGTGTCGGAAGTGAAACCCAACGGTTCTGGAATCGGCGCCTTCTCTTCGCATCGGAGACCCGTGGTTCCCAGGGGACACACACATTGCCAGCTCTCCTCGTTATCCAGACAGATTCCAGAGTTACAGTTCTCTGGAGAGCGACTGTTTCTTGATTCAAACAACGTCCCAACTCACCTTCATGACACGAAGAAGATCTCCATTGGCAGTAATCTCCATGGAATTTGGCGGTGCACTCGCAGCTGAATCCCTTGTTGTTGTTGGAGTTTCTGCACTTGGCTCCGTTGAGACACTGATTCATGCTGGCACATGCGTCATATTTGACGACGGATGGAGGGATTCGGGCGTCACCAAGACCCACGTTGTGACCGGAGAGAATCACTTGACTGATGACACCTGAAAGCAATGATAACTGATGATTCTCGTGGGATTGCTCACCATTGAAGTCGTCAGCCTCACTGACTGGTTCAAAGCGTCCTCCGATGAAAACAGGACGGTTGACTCCAACGGTGAGTCGTGGCAGAGGGTCTGTGTGTCTTCTGATTGTCGCCAACTCATCGTTCAACTGAACTGTCACATGGTCTCGATCGTTCTTGATTCTGATCACATTCCACTCGTTCGGATTGATTGAATTCGTGGTTTCCACGATTTCTGAAAAGTTGTATTGGAGTCTCTTATTGAGAGTGCAACGTACGTCTTCCGTTTCCAATGTCGAATTCATAGACAATTGTTCCATGATCAGTGATCTTTGCTTCGTGATGGATAGTGTCAAACGGCTGTGCGAGTAGGTCTCCAGAGTGGATTCTCTTCGTTTCGAAAATGATTCCCTTCGGGTTAGAAGAGTTCAAAGTGATCTCGATGTCGAAGTTCACCAGCTCCTCGTCGGTCAGCGGAGGCAGCTCGATGGGCTCTCCCGAGATGAGCGGAACGAAGTCTTCCACTTGGAGGTCCACCGTTGAGACGACCGGCTCCTCCTCCTTCACTATCTCGCAGGTGTACCTGTATTCTCAATTGCTTTCGCACTCTTCTCTGCGCCCTCCACTCACGATCCCTCATCATTTCGATGGACTGATGGGAGCACGAGAACTCCCTGTTCCACTCGGGAACCCTGCGGGAGGTCTCCCTCTCCACGAGTCCACACGACGGTTTGGTTGGGAGCAGTCTCTGTTTTCCCGATGCACGACAGGAATGCTGGTTCTCCGACGGTATAGATTACTGGAAGGGGATCAGCGAAAGTGAATGAATGGTCAGCTGAAAGAGAAGGGGTTATGAGAGGAGAAGTGGGTGGAAGAGAAAGTGGAGGAACTGAGGAGGGATCGACGACTCGGTCTGAGACACCGGTTCTTCTTCTTCAAATGATACCATCTGGAAGGGTGAAACTCTGATAAAAGGGTCCAGAATTGATACGGTTTGGTTCAACACTGCATGAAGAACCACACAATTGTACATTCCCACCAGACTCTTTTCGATAAAAACAAGTCTCCGATACACCGCTCTCCCACGTGGAAACTTCAACGACTCCATGCAACATCATCTGAACTATTATTATGAATATTATGTTCTCCGCAATCAAATCAATCCAACATTTGACACTGACACGTTTCCGATGTAATTCTCCGACGACGAAAAGACGCTGGTGAGACACTCACTCGACACATACCTTGCTACATTTATTTATTCTCTCATCGGTACATATACTCGAAAAGCAAGAAGGGTAAGTCGGAAAAGACTCAAAGAAAAAGGGGGAAAAGTGATGATGATACGGGGGGAAAAGATGGGAGGGAGGGGGATAAGGACTAACTCACTGCAGCACCACAAAGCAAGGAAAACGACAAGAATTGGAAGAAGAACATTGGAAAAGGACGGGAAAGGTCAGAATTATGTAACACACCGGTTACCGGTTGGGCAGTGGAAAAAAAGAAAAAAAAGAGAAGGCAATAGGCACGGAAAGTCTCGTTTTAGAAATTGGTTAGGTGAACGTCAAAAAGACAGAAAAACACTCAGGCACACTAATCGGGAGATACTCTTTTTGGGTTGCTCTCGCGGATCTCTAGAACCAGGACCCGAAGAGTTTGGTGGTGTTGCGCGTTCTGCGAGAGGCCGGGTTCTGCGCGTTGCGTCTGCGGTGTCTCAGACGACGCCCTCGCCGGTTCCCCAGGTGTTTTCGCTTGCGTTTTCCGGATCCGACGTTGAGAACGGTGCGTGTCTGCAGGGGTCCGGCCTTCGTCTTGGCCACACAGCGGTAGACTCCGGCGTTCTCCTCCTTCAGGTCGGTGAACAGAAGACGTCCTCCGGTGACCTGAAACTCGAAACGTCTTCATTCAATCACAATCAGTTCGTTCTGAAGAAACTGATATCACGGAGTGCTTGGCCGAGAACTCCGTGTCATGCAAACAAAGTGAGAAAAACTCGAAAACCGATGTAAATCATGAATGGGATGTGACCGAGTAATCTGAGGGGATTCGAGGGGGGCAAATAATCATCAAATCAAGAAAACGAGTGGAACTCATCGCGAGAGAAAGAGAGCTTTCAGACCAACTTCACGACTAGTCAAACTTACGGTCGTATTGCATACAACGTCATGTCTAAGAATGGGATACGTCTGAAACGGTTACTGATGACTAAACGGTTCTCTACTGCTCTCCGAATTTTGACACAAATCAATCTCCCATACCTGAGCATTCGGTGGCAAGTCGTCGTTTCCTTCCTTGTTCCAGGTGATCACCGCGGACGGATCTCCAGTGACCTTGCAGTCGAACCAGGCACGGTCTCCGATTTGTGGAGATTCGGAGGAAACTTCGAGAAGGACTTGGATGATGGTGTCAGGGACTGAAAGAAGACACGTGTCACCTCTCACAACTCTCTCTCTCTCTCACCGAACATCTGGGCGCTCACGAATCCCTCGACGACGTTTCCTTCGAACGAAACACGGCAGACGTAGAGTCCGGAGGTAGAGTCGTCGAACTCCTTGACCTCGATCTTGTTTCCGTTGGGCACCGCCTTCGCAGGGAGCTCTCTGTTCTCGTAGGTCCACTCGACCTTCGATCCAGGAACCGAGTAGATTGGGCACGTGAACGAGGCGTCCGATTTGTCGTCGAACTTCACGATTTGAGCGTCTGAAAGTGCGAGGGTCAGTCAGGAGTGGGCACTCGCCTGTGTCTCTCTCTAGTGTCATGTCGTTTCATTTTCAATATTTTCATGCCCCTGCTCAATGTCTCACGAGTTTTGTCCTGTTGTCCGACGGAAACGGCCGTGTAGGCGGATCCGATGACGAGTCCGTTGTTGTCTTCCACATTGCATCGGTACACTCCAAAGTCATTCGATGGATCAGCTCTGTTGACCTCGAGAGTTGGCTCAGTGCCAAGTTGGCGAACGAGGGATCCTCCGCGGAGGAGGGCCCACTTGAAGTGATCTCCGTTTTCGGCACCTGGAAAATTAGAATTTCACTCGGAACTTCAA
Source organism: Caenorhabditis macrosperma (assembly GCA_963932285.1). NCBI lineage: Eukaryota > Metazoa > Nematoda > Chromadorea > Rhabditida > Rhabditidae > Caenorhabditis > Caenorhabditis macrosperma. The sequence goes on along the minus strand of OZ010621.1, from coordinate 8,276,796 downwards.
CTAAAAACTCTTTTTTCAATTTGGAACGAGATCGCTGAAACGCATTATGCTTCATTTATTCAAAGCTGTTTTTAGTTAGAAATTGCAAGCCCGTAGCGAAAAAAAGCGAAACGAACCTCTTTGTTAGAAGTTGATGGTGAACGGACAAAAGTTAGAAGACACAGACACATGAATCCGATGCGATGCACCTGAAATAAGCCCCCGGCAACCGATTCCCCCCGTTAGTTGAGACTCTGAGACATGACACTTGACGGACACAGTGATAACCCGAAGAGTATTATTAGAGACACGTAACCTATTGGTCCCTGCTGCTGCACAATCACAATGTTCGCCGATTGTCCAATCTCGTAGTTCGACGACTCCAGAGTGCAGTAGTAGAAGCCGCGATCGCACAGATCAGCATGTTTCAGATGTAAGTGGTTAGTGTTGGCGACGTTAGTGAACGAGACAAGGTTTTCGGAGGCATGCCACCAGAGGACACGCGCCTTTGGATCTGTGTCCGATGAAGCGTAAAGCTGGAAGTGGCAGGCGGGGACTAACCTTGGACGGAGCACTTGAGAACGATGCTGTCTCCCTGGGAAACGACGCGAACGCGGGGGGGCTCGATCTCGACCTTCGGCTCATCATCGGCCTCGGAGGAAGAGTGCACGTGGACGGCGGCAGAGGCGATGATCTCGTCGTTGCGGTATCCGTTGCAACGGTATTCTCCGGCGTACGAATTCTGGAAAACCCGATGTGTTCGTGAGAGTTCACTGTGAGACTCACCTTGAAGCTGGGGAAGTGCAAGAGTCCTGGCTCGTTGTGCTCCTCCACATCGGTCGGCAGCTGATCGTCGACCTTCTCCCACTCGAGTCTGTCGACGAGCGAGCTTCCCGTAGCAGTGCAGATGAGTTCTCCCTTTTCTCCCTGATCGAACCATTGAGAAGATCCTCCCAGGATGGAGACAGTGGCGATTCTCGATGGCTCAACCACCTCGATGTAGATGTTCTTGGTGGCGGTGGCGTGGGCGCTCGATCCCTTGCAAGTGTATACTCCGGCGTTTCCGAGTCCGACGTTCGGGTGTCTGATGAACTGTTCCGAGATGGTGACCGGCTTGAAGTCGTCCGGAAGATCTCCTCTCTCCGGTCCCGGGTCATGAAGCCATTCGACTTCTGGCTCTGGGTCTCCTGGAGCTCCGAATGCCTCGCATTTCACTTGAAGTGGCTCTCCGACAGTGACAATCAGTTTTGGTCCAGCCGGGTTCGTCTTGACGGTGAGCGACGGTCCGATGTTGACGGATCCGTGGTCTGTGGCCTCACCAATAGGGTTCGAAGCCGTGCAAGTGTAGTCTCCGTTGAGTTCGGAACGCCCGTTGGAGAAGTCAAGAATATTTGGCTCAAGCGGTGTAACGTCGTGTGGTAGAGGAGATCCGTTGGGTCCAGTCCATGTAATCTTTGGAGTAGGCGATCCTGTAGTGATGCATCGGAACTGATGCCGCTCTCCTGGCTTCCCGTTCCAGGTTCGGGGCTCGACGACGGCGGTTGGAGGCTCTTGGTCTGAAATTTGAGGATTTATGAGGGAGTAGTGGAAGGGAAGGCAGCTGCATCGGGACTACTGATGCAGTGCATTGAATCGATGGTCGAGAAGCTGAGAGGATGTGTGTGATAGGATAGTACACAGGGAAGAAGTGAAAGAGTGCGCAAACCCTCGGTAACTTCCAATCGCACTGGATCGGCGACTCCGGTGCCAAAGTTGTTGGTGGCCGCGCAGATGTACTCTCCGATGTTGTCGTCTCCGGCGGAAGAGATGACGATGTCATCTCCCTCCTGTCTGACTCCTTCCGGCAGCGGTCCGTTCTCCTCCTTGTGTCCCCACGTGATGCGAGCAGGAGTGTCGGAGTGAGCGACACAATTGAATCGTGCTGGTGATCCAGGAGCCACGGAAAGAAGTGGTGGAGTGGCAACTGGACGTGGTGGAGCGCCTTCTGAAAGTGAGGGGCGACAGTGAAAGGGAGTGGCGGAAACGGGAAATCAGGGAAGAAGATGTGTGTGTGTGTATGAAAGATAACACAAAAGGGTTGAAAGTGTGAAACAAAGGTCAAACCAGGTGTGACGTGAAGAGTGCTCGGGTTGGTTTTTTGAGGACGACTGTGCTCCGGATGGTAGACGCATACGTAGTTGCCAGCGTCCTGCACTTGGGTCGAAGGGATCGTCAGCACTCCACGGCTGTCACTCGATCCGAATGGAAGCGCCCGTCCGTCGACTCTCTCAAAGGAGAGGAACTGAGCGGCGGTGGGATTGCCGGGCACTTCACACTGAATCTGGGCTGGATCCCCTTCAGGGATCGTCTGAGTTTGTGGGGTGATGACAGGGTGCGCTTGCGATGGAGGTTCTGAATGAAAGACAAACGTACAGTACACGACGAATACACTGCACTACACTGCAAGATGTGCAAAAAGAGAGGATAGAAAACTGAGAGATAGGGGGGAGAAGAGGGAACTAACGGGCTTCCAGAGACGGTGGAGGAGCTCCACTGGTGACGTGGACGGTGGCAGGGTTCGATTCGACTGGGGCTCCGGTATCTGGATCACGGGCGGTGCAGAGGTAGTCTCCCTCGTCGGAGAGCTCGGCCCGTTGGATGGCCAACAGTCCGTTGTTCTCATCGGCGTCGTCGTTGAGTTGTCCGGAGACTTTGCGGAACGACAACTGGACACTGGGGTGTCCGGGGACGTAGCAGCGGATGCGGAAGGGAGAACCTTCTGGAACTGTCTGCTCGGCTGGTTCGATGATTGGACGGATTGCTGAAAGGGGGTGAGGATAGGAAAAGAGAACCAAAGGATAGTAGGAAAAGAAAGGGAAAATCCATGCAGGTGGGGGAATGCATTCCACTCGAAACCCGTCATTCTCTGGAAAGTGACTCACGGGACTTGACGATGACTCTGGCTGGGTTGGACTCGACCGGTCGGTTGGTGCTCGGGTCAGTGGCGATGCAAATGTACTCGTCTTCGTCGGCCTTGAGGGTTCTCGGGATCTCGAGGTTGCCCTGGGACACTCTGGCGTGAACTGGCAACGGGCGTCTTCCTCTTTTGACGAACTGCAGCTGAATGTTCGGCTGTCCTGGGACCCAGCACCGGATGCGGGAGGGCTCTCCTTCGTTGACAGTTTGGACTGGGGGATCGATCTGTGGCTGGATGGCTTGTGCTGAAAACATTGAAGTTCTAAAGGAACATGAAGCTTTGCTTACGTTGATTGACGTTGAGTCTGGCCGGTGGCGATCTCTGGGTGCTGCCATCTGGCTCAGAAGCAGTGCATTCGTAGTCTCCGGCATCGGTGAGTTGAGCCTTGTCGATTCTCAGGAATCCGTCACGCTCGAGAACTCCCTGTGGCAGAGGTCTTCCGTCCTTTCTGGCCCACTTGAGCTGAGCACGTGGCTGTCCTGGAACCCAGCATCTGAACTGAGCTGGATCGTTCACGTTGACAGTCTGGTTTGGAGGATCAATCTGCGGGGCGGATCTTGCTGAAATGACGCTTATTTCAGTTAAACATTCTCACTTGAAACTCACGCTGTGGAGCTGGATCCTTGATGTTGAGGCTGACAGGCTCCGATTGAAGTGGGGTGTTGTCTCTTGGATCTGTGGCAGTGCACACGTACTCTCCGGCCTCGTGATCGGTGGCTCGTGGGATGTGGAGGATTCCCTGGTGTTCCTGGACTCCGTTGGGAAGGTGTCCACCTCCTGGACGGGACCACTTGAGCTGAACATTCGAGTTTCCTGGCACCCAGCACTTGAAGCGAGCTGGCTGTCCACGCTCGACAGTCTGGCGGACTGGGTCGACCTTTGGTGGAACGATTGCTGAAAATGGAAACGTTGAAAGAGTTTGAGACCTGAGTTCCGGTGATATTCTCGATATTCTCGCTAATTCTCCCAATTGTGACATAAAAGTTAGATAATTCGAAACTTCAATCAAAGAGAACTTCACTCTGAACTTTCACTTCAAAAATGTTAATTCTTCTCAAAAACTCGACAAATATTCGCACGGCAACCTACGTTTCTTGACTTCGAGAACGGCCGGCGGCGACTGTCCGATGCCGTACTGATTGGCAGCCGAGCAGATGTATCGTCCTGCGTGGTGCATTTCAGACTGTGGGATCTTGAGGGCGTTTCCAGTCTGATAGACTCCGTGAGGGAGGGGTCCTCCCAACTGATCTCTGTGCCAAGTGATCTGGCAGTCAGGGATTCCTGGAACCCAGCAACGGAAAGCGGCTAATTCTCCCTCATTGACGACGAGATGCGGTGGGTCGATGACTGGTTGTGGGGGACGTCCGCCTGAATACATCAAACTTCAAGAGCATTCCACATGCCAAAAGAGCCAGATAGGGAATGAATGGGGAATGCACGAAACATGGAACAATGATGGTTGGAAGGGTTAGCGGAACCGAGAAACAAACAAACTTATTCGTCGCGAGACTGTTAGCAAGGCGTCGTCGGTTGCGTACTGAGTGATGGTTGTGGCTGTGCACCGATACTGTCCCGCGTGCTCCGCCTCGACGCCCTCCAGAACGAGGTAGCCGTCGTAGGCCTGCGCGTTCGAAGGCAGACTCACTGCGCCCACTTTCGTCCATTCCACGTGGATCTTTTCGGTCTGCAAATGTTGGAAAACTCAAACTGATAGGTTAGTTCGATTAGAGAGAAAGAGAAAGCGTCTTGTTATATTACCGTAAAGCCGACGACTTGGCAGATCCAGTGAACGCGATCGCCGGGATGCGCAATCTGCCGCTTCGGTTCCATTATCCTGACGCGTAACACTAAAACGGCAAAGAAGGGATTAAGGAAAATGAAGAAGAGATGAGCAGCAGCCACTCAGAGAACTCAGTTTCGATTAGGTGGGAGGAGACTGTGACGACGAGGAAGACGGAGACGATGGACGGACAATTATGAAACGAACACACGTGACGACGACACATAGAATACGTTTATTTGGTTTAATTGTTTGTTATTATGTGGCAGTGGTACGGTATATTGAATTGAAATGAGAGAGATATAGAGACGGAGAGAAAGAGAGAGAGAGATGGACAAAAGACATGTGGATATGGGATAGACTCTGGAAAGGTAACGAACAAATAACACACGGCTCCTAAAGCGAAACGAGAAAGTGATTGCGGCAGTTGATAGGAGAGTGGGGAGGAGGAGGTGTAGGAACATAGAACTCTTCTTTTTTCTCTTTTTTTTTTTTATATCCGACACTTACGGGACATGATACAAACACGGAACAAAACAAGAACACACGCAAACACAGTGGTGAGAGAGGAGGGACACCGCGGATCACCGTCTAGTGGTGATAGAATCGCGAACGGACGCGGATTCGTCGCCGTCGGTGACGACGTTGCGAGGTGGAAGAAGACGTGACAGAGTTCGCGGCATAATCACCTTCATGTGGCTTCTGGACGAAAGTGATGTCCTCGTTGGTGACCTGTCCGATGGGTTCGCAGACGCGACCGGCTGGTTTGTTCGAACGCGTGTATCCTGGAGCACACTCATTGCAGAGGCGCCCCTGAAGACCGGCTGGGCAGATACGGCAAGCGACCTGTCCCTCCTGGTCGAGGTAGCAATCGGAGGCTCCTCTGAAAAAGGTTCGAGATGCAATAACAACGATCGTAGACTCACGGGCATGGGCATGGAGTGCAGTCGTACGGGGATCCCTTCGTGGCGTCTCCGTAGTATCCCTTCTTGCAACGCTCGCAGTGAGTTCCCTCGGTGTTGTGCTCGCAGAGAAGGCATCTTCCGAACGAATCGCATCCTCTCGGCGAGTGGTTGTTGCAGTGGCAAGGGGCTCTCGTGGCCTCTGGCTGGCAGTCATTCGGAGTTCCGCGACGCGCGTCTCCGACGAATCCAGGCTTGCACCGCTCGCACTGGTCTCCCTCGGTGTTGTGCTGGCAGTCGAGGCAGTATCCGTACTCCTTGTCGCACTGACTGGCGTGTCCGTTGCATTCGCACTTCTCGCAGAGTCCGAGGTAGAGACCTCCTCCGGTGCGAGAGTATCCTGGAGCGCAGTCTTCGCACGAAGTTCCGACGTATCCTGGTGGGCAGATGCACTGTTCCACTTCGGCGGCGGTGAGTCCCTGGCCGTACGGCTCGGCGAATTCAAAGTTGACGGAGATGAGCGAGGAGTCGGTGCAGTCGTCGTTGTAGGTGGACTTGATGAGAAGGGTGTCGAGGTCGGCAAGGGTCATGAGCAGGTGCTCTCTGGTGGCTTGTTGACCGTCGACTCGTTGCCAGCTGGAAGATAACGGGGGAGTGGGATGAGTGGATGACTGACAACTCACTTGGTCTCGAAGATCGAGATCTCAACGGTGTTCTCTCTGTCTGGGTGCAGTGGCTCTCTGTGTTTGTACTGCAGAGTGATGTCATTTCCCTGAAAACTTCCTCTAGAACCTTATGACATCCCTAATTCACGTACTCTCAGGATAACATCAGCCCCCTGATCAGTGTTTCCGTTTCCGGAGAATCGGAACGTGTACTTGAGAACTCCACCGTAAGCGGTGACCTTATCTCCCAAGAACTTCTCTGGCAGCTTCCAGTACAAAGTCTGTCCACGGGCCTCTTCGAAGCTTCTGAACTCGATCTGTTGTCCGGAGACGTATGGTCTCGTCTGTGGAGAGAACGGCTGCCGAGAGTCGGAGGTGGTGAGCTCGAGTTGGTCACGGTCCCCGCGGGTGTAGTCGATGCTGACCTGAAAGGACGACAATGTTCTTGTCATTTGCCAATTAGGAGTCTCAATCGGATTATGTTACACATCGGAACTAATACCTAAAGTGCAATGTGTCAGTCTCACTTACGCTTGTTCGTTTGTAGCTTGAGGCGGAGCACTGTTGAGTGACGCCCGAGCAGAAGCACGGAATGCATCCTTGTGGGTTAGTTGGAGCGAGTCCGAACGAGTTCGGGGCGCAGCGGTCGCACTGTGGTCCGACGACAGAAGTCTTGCACTGGCACTGTCCCTGGGAAGCGGTCGGGGCAACGGCTCCCGGTCCGCACTGCTGTTGCTGGCGCTGGACTGGGACACACGTTCCGAGGTAGGGTCCGAGACCACTGCGTTCGTATCCTGGAGCACAGTCCTCACAAGACGTTCCGATGTATCCTGGGGGACACGCACACAGCTCGACTTCAAGAGCAAGTCCGTCTCCGGTCTGACGGTCCACAGCAATCTCCCAGGAGACATCTCCGAGGCTGGTGGAAGATTGGTGGGAGACGTGAGTGGCACGGATGAGGAAAGCGTCGAGGTCAGCGAGAACCATGAGGAGATCCTCGCGGGTAGCCGGGGCCCCGTTGAGTTGCTCGTAGTTAGTCTCGTAAGTCTCGACGGTGATTCTGACTGGGGAGTCTGATCGGAGCACGTGCTCTTGGTTGCGGACACGGTGGACCAGAATGTTCTGGTTGCCCTTGAGCACAACCATTGGCTCGCTGCTGTGAGGTCCAGACCCGGTGAATTCAATCTCGAACTCCATTTTGCCGCCGTAAGCGGTGACCTTGTCTCCGAGGAACCGCTGCGGAAGACGCCAGTATTTGGCGATTCCGTCGGTGGTTCCCTCGAATGTGAGGTATCCGGTCTTGAAGTACGAGTACTGTGTGTCTCTGTCAATGGAACGCTCCTCGATGTCGGACATGGTGACTCCTTCGGCGTCTCCGGCGAACATGAGACGGTCCTGAACAGCATCCGGTTGAGATGGTTCATTGAGAAGAAGAACGGAAGAGGGACGAAGGGAGATACGGCATGCAGGGGGTTAGAACCAAGGGAGATGTTAGACAGGGAGGAACGGAGGAGGAGCACACACGAGTAAACTTTACGATTGGCACAGATGGACAAGAGAGGAGACAAAACACTTACACAAGCGGCGTCCTGAAACATTAAGCATTAACACGGAAACACGATGGACGAAACGATGACAAGTGTAGTTGGAAGACGTTCTAGCGGATGGTACGGTGTGCATGGAGGCACTTTTAGACTGAACATTGAATCATGCGAAACAGAGATCTCGAACTTCTCCACACACACCGGACACTTACTCCTCAGTTTTCAGAGATCCCTTGGCTCACCTTCGTCCTGTAGTACCCGCTGCTACGGCAGTCTTGAGTGACTCCGAAGCAGAAGCACTTGAGACATCCATCTGGGCTCTTCTCGGAGAGATGGAACGATCCTGGCTTGCACTGATCACAGTTCGGTCCGGTGACTTGTGGCTTGCAGTCGCACGATCCGTAGTTGTTCGGGTACGGGCTGACGGCTCCACGGGTGTCGCAAGAGGCTCTCTGTGGCGGAGCAGTTGGCGGCGGTGGCTGCGGACGTTGCTCGTCGACGACACGCACGATGCAGTCGGGGGTGGCGAGCACGCGGCCCTTCACGTTGATCGCCTCGCAAGTGTAGGCTCCCTGGTCGACTGGCCTGAAAAGAGAAGTTGCTGAACTCAAGTTTGAAACACATTCTGTTGTTACACCCGCAGTTTGTCCACTTCTTGCCATAAACAATTTTATCAGTAATCGGTTTCTCCTTCTCTTCTTCTTCTTCTCTTCCTTTCCGATTCCCCCCGCATTTTCTCTTTTTCGGTGACAAGAGGCGCCTGGCGGTCAATTAAATTCCATATATATCTAATGAATTTGATGGAAAGTGTTGCAAAAGAGAGAGAGAGAAGGAGTGTAAGCAATTGCGAGGCGGCTAGCGACCGTTTTGATGTCTTATTATGAACCGGTCCGAGGCGGGGGAGGTCTCCCCCCAAACACATTCTCAAAAGAGTGATGATAAGACAGAGAAGATAGCTACTGATAGGATCGCAGCTATCTATCGCTATCATCAATCGTCCAACCAACAACCTCGCCGCCGGGGGCAATGAATGAAGGTCGTAAATTTACACGACAATTGGTTTACGAAAACATTGCCAAACCCTGATGATGGGGAAAAGAGAAGGGAAGAGAACTTACTGAGCATCGTGGATGGTCAAAGTTCCGAATCCTCCCTCGGAGGTTTGCAGACAACGTGGCGGCTCGCAGACCGGTCCCCAGTTGAGACGCCAGTTGATGTATGGCTCTGGAACGGCGACGGCCTTGCAGGTGAGAGAGAAAGTGGATCCACGTGGCACTTGGAGGTTGGTCTGTGGCGGGTCGACGACGGTTGGCTGAACGCAGCCGACCTCATCGGATCCATCGTGGCAATCGTTGGTTCCGTCGCAGTGGAACGATGATGGGACGCACTGGCGGCGGTCGTGGCATTGGAATTCGGTCGGTTTGCAGCCGGTGTTGCTCGATTTGGCGTCTGAATAGTTAGAATTTGTGCAAGTCAGATATCTTTGATCCGAAGAATCACTTCTCGATCAGACTTCGAAACCCCCCCAGAAAACTATCGAAATGCGTCATAACTCACTGCAGTTCAGCTCGTCGGAGTTGTCTCCGCAGTCGTCATCTCCGTCGCAGAGCCACATCTTTTGGACGCACTTGTTGTTGTTGCACTTGAACTCGTTCGGCTCGCAAGTTCTCGAGATCGACGGGCAGTTCGCCTCGTCGGATCGATCGCGACAGTCTGGCTCTCCGTCGCACACGTACTCGTTCTTGACGCACTCGTTGTTACCGCACGCCTTCTCGTCAGCCATGCACTGTCCGGCTGGACGGAGTCCGTTCGAAACCTCTTGAGGTCCATCTGAAAGAGAAACACGGGAATGATGGAGAGTGGGGAGAAGGGGCAACTCACATGAAACAACGTTGAGGGTGGCTCTGGCCTCGACGGACTGCCCGTTGTAGTCGGAGACACAGATGTATGTTCCGGCATCAGAGAGGGAGACCGGGTTGATGGTCAGACGACCTCCAGCGTCGTGGGCAGACGCTGGAAGTGGTCCTCCGACTCTGGCCCATCTGACGGTCGGATAGACCGAGTTGTCGGAAGTTCTCGCACGGCAGTCAAAGGAGACGTCGCGTCCGTCTCTGACCTCCTTTTCGGTTGGGAAGACGGTGATCTGGATGTCAGATGTCTCGTCGTCAGAATCGATGTCTTGGTCTGAAAGTGCGGACGTTGGAAGGGGGACAATGCTTCGTGGCTCTCTGTTTGGACCTAATCCAATATGTGTCTACTCACACGTCTGTCTGTATTTTCGGTGACGTGCCGCGTCGGTGGCGAGCAGCAGCGCACACAGCGCCACCACTACTATCGACGACCGCATCGTTCGGTCTTCGTTCAAAAACACACGTTTACACGGGTGTGGATGAATGAAGAGGGGAAAGAAGCGGCGCGGATTTGTGTTTGGAGCACCCTGAGATGATAATGAATGATAAAGATAAGACGAGAGAGGAGAGGAAAGAGAGGAAAGAGCATAAAAGTGCACGATGGCTAAGAATGCGTTTACACTGCGACCGACAAGCAATCAAGGCGACAGAGAGTTTTATGACCTTGGTCTTGAAACCTCTAGAAAGATGAAAACGGAATGACAGTTCGACTGGCCGAATTGTAATATGTGAAGAGATCTGAAGGGAGAGAGAGAGAGAATGGTACCAGGGGGTATCAGAACACGGGAATGGTGGACTGACACTGTAGACGAACCGGGGAGAGAGTGTCTCGAAGGGTGCGCTCCTCCGAAGCAGTCGCCCCAGGACGTTTGTCCTTCACTCACTCGTTGGCATCTGTGGCATTCCGCCAATGAGTCAGTGACACCACCACCGCTGACGAAAAAACGCCTATTTTGGTCGTCGGGCGGTTTCCTTCTTCGTCTCCTCCTCCTCCCCTCTGCCCATCAAAATGATAACGCGTGGTGGTGCTCCTCCGCGGCGCGGAGCTCCAGAAAAGAGCAGAACGAAGTGAAGAGGAGGAGAGACGAAGGAGTTTGGCACCGGGCACACACACAGGTATTGTTGATTTTACAACGAAATGATAGGGGGGAGGAGAAGGCGGAGAAGGAGTAAATGGGGGTGTGACCAAACAATATCTTCGCAAGTGTGTGTGTGTGTGTTTCATTTGAGGGCCCCCGTCGTCTGAGCCATCTGGCAGCTCTTCGAAATGTTGCATGAAATGAGGGTCTGGAGCGAAGGAGAAGGGGGCGTGGCGGCTGATTCTTGACTACCCTCGATGAAAAATTCACACACAATCTGGTTCGGAATGGGTTGGGAAGGCAAGGGGGAAGCGGCGGCGGATGGGTTGCATTCGGCATCTGGACACAAAAAATGAGCCGGTTGATGGATGCGCCAGACGATGGAAACGATGGAAATTTGTATAGAAATCATTGCGTCTCTTTGTTCTACGCGGACGTCGAAAAAATGCCCATGATTCGTTTCGGCAGGAGCCTCTTTCGAACGGATCCAAGGGGCCAGATGTATCCGAGTTGTTTATGCATTCGCAAAGTTTCTCACCCCACACACACTCCCCTCAATCCCAAATTCACAGTAACCGGTTCTCGAGTGATACTGATAGGGGGTAATCTCTGATGCTCCGAACCGTCGTCGTGCGAAACGATATCCGGTCACATCTAGACAACACGAAAAAGGTCGAGTTGCTGCAAACTCGCCCACCGCGCGCCCTTTTTTCTTGAGAAAACCAAACAATCGCACTAATATCCGAGAGTACAAGTGACTGTTTGCTTCGTGGCAGCAGTAGCTATAGAGCATAGAAAAGAGCATCTCTGGGAGCAGCCAAGGGCACGGAAAGGGCGAGAAGAACGCGAGAACGAAAAGCGTTTGGAGGGGTGTTTGGTAAACATCTTGAACATGCCACAACGAGAGAAGCCAACCAAGTTCAAGAAGTTGTTCTTTCGGCTGGGAGGGAAGAGATGCATTCGTGGACTTCATGGACTGAACAAACTGTGGACGACACGTCCGTTCGCTGACCAGTGGAACAAAGAGTAAGATGAAATTACATGTGTGGGCATTTGGACTGGATGGTTTGGTTGAAAAATGAACACAGGAAGTGGAACAAGATTGATTCAATTCACCCGCCGCAAGAGACAACCGTCCCCCGATCAACAACAGTCGTCGACGACGTGGCAAAAAAGAGAGGGAGGGAGGGAGAGAGACTCGGTTTGGAAACGTAGCCCTTTGGCTTCCGATTGATGGGGTTGGGAGAGGAGAAAGCGATATGTGATTTGAGAATGTGAAATGAATTGAATGCGGGGGAAAGGGTGTGGCTGCGTGCGGGAAGAAGGATGCCTACCGTTTCGGCGGCATTGGAGAGAAAGAGAAGTGAGTGAGTGCGGCGAACTGTTGGCCCCCCGAACTGTAGTAGTGATGACGACAGAAAAAACTGAAGAAGAAGAAGAAGAAAAAGAAACATTTCGAGAGAAAGAGAAAGAGATTTGAACTCGAGAGAGAGAGAGAGCAGAAGAAGGTGGCACTTGTTGCCGACGAACAAGTGACAAGACGTGGAAAAGAGAAGAGGAGGAGGAGGAGGAGGAGATGCTCGATGTTGCGGTCGGATCAGATCTTCTCTCGAAAGAGATAGAAAATGTGGGAGGGCACAAAAAAAGCCGTTGATCTGGAGACGCAGAGAGTGGGAGGATGGAAAAGAATAGAGTTCAGGAATCAGATGAGTGGAATGGAAAGGGCATGGAAACGGAATCGAATGGGCGACTAGAAGAGAGCGGGAGGGCGGGGTTGAGAAGGTTTGGCTAGGTGATATGATAATGGTAATTGATCACCGAACCGCAGCAGCAGCAGCAGCGTCAGACACTGTCGGCGGATGAGAAGATGATGAGATTCAGATGGTCAGGAAGGAGAAGCCGATTCAATCGAGGGAGACTGCCAGAGAAAGTACATCAAGAACTATGGTGTTTCTGTTCAGAAACGGGTTCCCATCGACTAAACAACCTGTAGTGATACGAAGAGCTCCGCTTCGCAATGTGCTCTCGAGCTCCGAACCCATTCGTTTTATAGGTCCTTCGTTTTTTGCCGTGACTCACATTTCACATTTTGACTAATGACTCTTCTATCCATTACGCTCCGCCTCTATTTCATGACTCAGAGAGATGTTTTGTACAGCCTACGACGCCAGATGTGCACCTACAGAAGCTGCTCTTCGCATGAGGAAAACGGGAAAATGAGAGGATGGGGAGAGAAAGAAGAGGACCCATTCTAGAAGTGAATTTCAGGTGACAAAATGAGAATTGAACCGGTCTTAAAAGACCTGATAATCAAATCAAAATGCCGTAATTATTGAAGCGGTCATAAATGAGGCCACACTTCTTCTCCTCCTCCATCGTCTCCCAAAAAGGGGCGCAACGGCGGCGTCTCCACGGGGGCAGGCCCTTTCGAGGCGACGAATGGTGATCATCTCATTTGGGTGCGCGCATGAAACAACTCATAAGAAGGCGGCGCCCGGGGAGTCCTTAGAGAATATGTGATATGTACAACCAACAACTCGTTGCCCACTCGAAACGTCTCTCTTTCTCTTCCGACTCCCGACATCTATACTTTACACTTTGTTGTTCGCATGTCAACTTTTTTGTGTCCAACAGTGAAAGAATGTCTCACTTGTCTCTGTTTCGGACCCTTTTTGATGTGTGGCAGATATCAGGTTCCCCCCTCCCCCCTCCTCATTTCACACCTCGTCGAGTTAGGTGTTCCGAAGGGCCCAACTGACCCTTTGCCCCCGCCCTCGGCGATACTGATATTGTGGTGTGGATGGGTGGATGGCGGTGGTGAGGGTGAACCGGAGGGATAGATAGTGATCAGAGGGTGCCGATCGAACGAACGCGTCGTTATCACAAGTCATCATTACATTCTCGCACTGGTCATCAAAATGTCCTAGTTTCTTCGTGATCCAACTAATTGCGACCGACTGCTACTGAACGCATTCAAAGTACGCCGCATTTCGAAACATGCGTCGTCTATGACGTGGCGGAAGGAGGAAGTTCGGAAAACGAATGGGGCGGCGAATCGAACGAAAAGAGAGAGAGAGCGTGTGTAATGAATTGGTTCAATGGACTGCTGCACGTTTTCTGCAAATCGAACAGATAGCCGATATCATTGATATCAGTGTGTGCGGAAAAAAACTCGAAAGTGTTCAGCGATTGGGGAGAAGATCTGGTGATAAGAACAGTGATTGGCACCTGGTGGTACTTGATATCTAGTGGGCGGAGGAGGAGAGTACACCTAGCTATATGCACTAGCGTCTTTGACAAGGGACAGGTGTTTAGGTGAGTGGGTTGCGAGAAAAAGGCGGCACTTGGGGAAGAGGAACTGTTCGGAAAGTGGTACTGTACATGCGACAGTTGAATTAGATCTAGACAAACGAAGAGGGAGGGCAGCGTTCCCTGAACTTTGAAAACTATGGAGTATTTCGAGGAGAATAAGCGGGTCTAGACACAGAAGTACTGATCCATCGATGACTAGGGGAGGTGCCGGAATTCGGAAACTTGGAGTCAGAACCAAAGCTCAATTCGTATGAACTTGCTTCGGCATCAGAGACCTGACTGAGATGGATGATGGTCGACAGCGGAGGAGTCGAGTGAAAGTGTGACGTGGCAGAGGGCCCCCCGAAATGGGGGGAAAGCACTAAATCAACCAATATATCACAGAAAAGGAGACGGAGATATATATGTTCCGATTTACACTTGTACACAAAAGTCTCTGCGTCTCCGCGATTGCTGCGCGGGCAGTGCATCTGCGAAAAGGAGAAAAGAAGATACAGCAAATCAAAGGCGTGGTTTCGGTCTCAAACCGCAAACATTACTGTCGTCAAGTCGATGATGTTGAAGGAGAAGAAGAAGAAGAAGGGGATTGATAAGATGATGAAGGGGAATGGAATGGAGACGCCGTCGAAGGCGAAGATGAATGCGAAGAAGAAGAAGGAGACGATTATGAAGATGACGACGGAGGGCGATTATTGACATGTTTGTCGGTTATCACTGGTATGTACCGGCTGGAGAAGTCGCCGAGTCATAAACAACATGAAAACATTGGCGGGGCGGACTCGGAAAAATGCGGTAGACCGGGCGGAAGATTGATCATCACGTAGTTGTCATCGGGAGCTCTCTTCCTCCAGATGCAATGGCAGCCAATTTTTCATCTTGTTGTTGTTTAGAGACGTGTATTTACACACACACACAAGACAACCACAATTGCCGCCATGGACAAGAGAGAAGGAGCCACCGACCGCCGGCTGGACGCACCGACCGGATGGACCACAATTTCCTCGAGATCGGGTGTACTGATATGGCGATAGGAACGGGTGCGAGTACGGGGGAATGAAAGGAATGGACGGGGGCTGGGAGAGGGGAAGGGGAGTTTATCAATTTTCGGATAATTTGTGGTGGCGACGAAAAGAGAGTGTTCTGGGTCAGCAGGAAATTGAAAACTGGCATGCGGCTGCGGTGTCTTGGTCTAGTTGGATGAGGATGAAAAGGGATAAGATGCGATGAATTAGATGGAATATACACAGGTACGAAGCCACGATCGAGAACGATTTCTGCCGGGGGAGCAGAGAATGTGTTCAGAACACAAATCGGAGGGGAGTGACTAACGGCGGCACTGGCCTGTCCGTTTTCCAATTTCGGACTAGAACAGTAGGCACCCGCTATCATCTTCTTCGTTTCCTTTCTCTTCTTTTGGTTTTCTCAAAACAATTCCGACGGAATTCTGATGAATCATTCGAATTCGTGTGTACTTTCCCCCGCCGACAGGGAAGTTTCTCAACGTTTTTCGAAGTGAGAAGGCGTTATGAATACGAGAGTAAGCAAGAGAGAGAGTGCAAACTCGGAACGAAAGAAACGAACGAGAGGAGAAAGAGCAAAGTGTTTCCAAACAAATCCGCGCCTGAAGAAGGGATATGTCGCCCTCTTCGCAGTTGATAAGTGCAACCACTTGAGAACTTGCAAACTGACCTGGATAGTTGGCCACTGGAGGCAGAGAAGGAGCAACAACATGTGGTTGTTGGTGGTGAGGAGCAGGCTGAGTTTGAGGAGCCGATGGAGCACGATCCGCGCAGTTCTGCTCGTCCGAAGCGTCCAGACAGTCAGGCCGAGTATCGCAGACACGGCGTCTGGAATACCAAAGAGTTGGAGAGAGAGAGAGAAAGATAGAGAGAGAGAGAGAGAGAGAGAGAGAGAGAGACCCAGGTGACTCACTTATCGATACACTCTCCGATGGCGCACTGGAACTCGTGCTCCAGACACCCAACACCGCTGTCTCCGTCGTACTCATCGTGGAACGTCACCTCAGTGCTCTCCACTTGACTGGCGTGCATGAGGGCTTGCTGATGAGCCCGTGAGCGGTTCTCTTCTTCTTGTCGAAGGCGGTGCTCTTCTTCGCGTCTTCTGTGCTCTTCCAGTCTTCTTCTGTGCTCCTCGTGCTGATCGTGAGATGGTTGAGCAGCCGGTTGAGCTGGCTGAGCTGGATGGAGCTGCTGAGCCTGGTGCTGCTGAGCTTGGTGCTGCTGAGCCTGGTGCTGCTGAGCCTGGTGTTGCTGAGTATGGTGCTGCTGAGCCTGGTGCTGCTGAGCCTGATGGTGTTGCTGTTGTGCGTGGTGATGCTGCTGAGCGTGTTGTGTGGTCGTGGCAACCGACTCTTCCCTTCTGGCCATAGCGGCTTTGAAGTATTCTGAAATGATCTGTGTCCATGAAACGTCGGGACTTTCCGATTCTCACCACACTCTGTCTCATCGGATCCGTCCTCGCAGTCATATTTGTGATTGCACTCCAACGCCTTGTCGATGCACTTTCCATCTCTCTTGCACTCGAATTGGAGGGCAGCGCATCTGGAAGAGGCCTCCTGCACGGACTCGGGAGCAGGGACTGGCGGCGGAACGGGGGCTGCCGG
This sequence comes from Caenorhabditis macrosperma, assembly GCA_963932285.1. NCBI lineage: Eukaryota > Metazoa > Nematoda > Chromadorea > Rhabditida > Rhabditidae > Caenorhabditis > Caenorhabditis macrosperma. Next base: position 8,260,046 of record OZ010621.1, on the reverse strand, counting down.
CTGATCCTGATCCTCGTTCGAATCGCAGTTCGCCTCGTCCGATCCGTCTCCACAGTCGTCCGAACCGTCGCACAGTTTATCGTAGTGGAAGCACTTGGTCTCGGCAAGGTAGGGGCATCTGAACTCTTGATCATTGCACACCAGTCCTTCGGGATCCTCGATTTCAGGGGAGGCGGCGGCCGGAGCAGCTGTTTGTGGAGCTGCTTCGCGAGAAGATGCCTCTTGTCTCCGTTGCTCGGCGTGGTACTTTTGAACAGCAATGTAGTACTCTGTAACAGATAAATGGTCCAATGGAGACAACTTCGTTTTGTTTTTTGGCGAGTATCACATCGATCGTTGATCGCTTTCCTAGCTGAGATCGGAGTCTTCTTCTTCGAAAGAAACATGTTTCGTTCTGATCAATCTACACATACCGCAGGTGGTCTCATCCGATCCGTCCGCACAATCGTACTTCCTGTTGCACTTTTGGCTCTCCTCGATGCACTGTCCGGTTCCGCACTTGAACTGTCCCTCGAGACACTCGCTTTGCCGCTTTCGCGTTTCTGTAATACAAAAGTTGCGATACTTTTGAATGTATCCGTTCTCTTTTTCTATTCAATCCCTCTCCCGGGATGGATTAGCATAGGTGTGTGAATGCGTGCGCAGTCCGCACAGTCAGGGCGAAAAAGCGCGGCGACGAGCGGAGACGCAGACGTGATCGGGAAACTGACGACGTCCTCTCCGCCCTACATTCATCGCCCGCGCACTAGAAGGAGAAGAAGAAGAAGAACTACAGGATAGTCAGAAGCCCAGTCGGTCGACTGGGAGGATGACAGCTAAGACAGCCGCTCCCCCGAAACGGGTGCTCTTCGAATATCCGCCACTCAAAGAGATTCCAGTATGCTTCGCTGTCACTGTCTGCACCATGGCCTATGCCTGGTTCGGTGTTTACCGGTTGGTTACGCTTATTATCGATTTTCAAAGTTTCAAAGTCACCGCGTTTCCGTTTTCAGAGCTAGCCAGCAGTTTCAATGGAACATTGGGGACTACGGAGTGTGGAGTACACCGCCACTCCTCGGAAACTTGACAGGGCCAATGATGAAAGTGAGAGTCTTCCCGTTGACTGCATTATAACCAGAGACACTTCCAGGACGTGACCAACTGGGAGTGGTCCCGCTGGTCTCCGTTCGCCATCTCCTACCTTCCCGTTTTCTTCGGTCACTTTGTCCTTTTCAACGCCGGTTCGGCTCTCCTCCCCGAAATCGCCTTCGTTCCCCTCTACACCCTGGCCTCCGTCGGAGCAGTCTGTTACTACTTCACACCGTTCCTTGTGGTTGTTTCGGTCGTTCAAGGAACTTTGGTTTTCCTCGCAGCCACCTACGTGAAGTGAGTCGTCTTCGCGATGAAAACAAGCAACGTTTCTGTTTCAGAAGGACATGGGCAGTTTGGCTGAGCGCCCTCCCAGTGCTCTACGTTTCGATGCACGAGACGAATTCGCTGGCCGACGATCCGTTCCTCATTTTCACATTCCTCTCCTACTCGATGATCCATTACATCTCTTACTCTCTCGAACACCTCAAGGGAGAATCGAGAAAGGAAGACGACACTGTGGCGAAGAGATGGCTCAGAATGATGTTCTATGCGTTCTACCAGCCGTATCTCTTCTCTCTGATCATGCTCTACCCGGATTTCGAGAGACAAATCAGAGAGAGGTACGTTTGAACAGTTGTCGAATCCAATCAAGACACAAACATCTCAGATCTTCTCGACCGAGAGAATGGAAGAACTGTGCGTGGGCTGCCGTCCGAATCGCATTCTGGTGGTGGTTGATGGAGGCCTCGCTTCATTTCCTCTACCAGGAGGCCATCTTGAAGAACGCCCCGTACCTCTACTCCCTCCCCAAGGATCAATTCGTTGCTCTCGGAATGGCAATGGGAATCTTCTTCCATTTGAAGTACTCGGTCATCTTCGGATTGCCGTCTCTGTTCGCTAAACTCGACAACATGGACCCACTTCCCGGACCCATTTGCCTCATCAGAGTCACTTTGTACTCGAAGGTGCCACCTACTGTCTCTTTCCTCCTCCACACCATTTCTTTTAGGTTTGGCGTGAATTCGACCGAGGACTCTATCAGTTCTTCAAAAAGTACATCTTCATTCCGATCTGTGCACCCACGTTCTCGCTTCCTCGGAAGATATTCGGAGTGTTCATTTCGTACGGATTCGTCCTCCTCTGGCACGGATTCTACCATCATAACATCGTGAGTACCTAATTGGAATTCTCGATTCCCCACTTGAAAACGAGTAAACAACAGACTAATTATCGACTTTTGCTAGGTCTGGATCGGTTTGAATATCGTGGCGCTGTTCATCGAAATGGGATCCAAGGCCATCTACACAATCGAGGGAGTCAGGAAGTGGAGAGAAGCGAATCTGTCCGACGTGACGTTCAGAAGGATTCTCGCCTGGTGCCACATTCTTCCGTTCGCCATCGGACTCTACTCAAACTTCTACTTCCTGGGAGGATCCGATGTGGGCGCTGCGTTCGTGCAGCGATTCTTGATCGAGGAAACGATCACTGTCAGGTAGGAATGGATAGAGTTTCACCGAGCGAACGGACACTTTCAGATGGCCGTTCCTTCTGATTATCAGTTTGGGGTGGTTCCACGCGAACACAGCAATGGAAGTGGACAGATTGAAGAGTTTGAAGAAGACGAAGAAGGAGTAACTCTCTCGTTTGATAACTTATTTCCGATTGTACATAATGAAAACTCACTGGCAATTGGGCAGCACAGTCCGTGGACGCATTCCGTTTGAGACGGGCACACTTTGTTCGACCAACAATAGCTCGATCCATGACTGAAAAGAGAGACCGGAGAGTTGCGGCAACGGTCAGTGGCTGCACTTACAGACTGAACTCTGGCTCCGATCCGTCGTGACAGAGGGCGTTCACTTTGACGTGGTGCACGTGGTGTGGTTTGTAGATCTTTCGTGGGTGCGAGCAGCTCTGAAAACAAGACGTCCTTCGAAGGAAAGTTCACGAGATATCTTTTAGTACCTTCTCATCCGAACCGTCATGACAATCCCTCCACCCGTCGCAAACGACAACCGTCGGCACACAAACATTTGTCGACTCGCATCGGAACTCATTCGATTTGCATTGCACTTCTGTAAAATATTCGCTCGTCCAGCATCAAAAACTTGAGAACTTGCGCGCGAAAAACAAAACAAGCTGGGCCAGGAGGCAGGGAAAAGCGCGGGTCTCCAGGAGGCAACAAGTGCTCCTGGAGTCAACCTGGTCAATATTTAACTATTGTTTCTCGAGCCGTCGAGCAGCAGTCTTCTTGTGGTTTTCCACCCCTCGGGGCAGTGTTTGGCTAGACTTTCGGACATGGCGCACGCCGCACCTTCCGAAATTATGAGCAATGAGTCATGAGTCAAATTGGAAGGAACCATTCTTTGTGAGGAAAGACCGAAATGTAATCAGTGATCAATTGATACTATCGGTGCGAGGTAGTACTCTCGGTTGAATGGAATGACTAATCGGAACACTTACCGGAGCAATGTTCCTCGTCGTCACCGTCCGGACACTGAACACGTCGATCGCAGAACTGAGAGACCGGCAGACAGTGACCCGACTTGCATGCACGTTCGCCGCTTGGACAGTCGTCGGATTCGATGGCCACGCGGTCGGAAGTGATACGGACCTGAAACCACAATGGGTACTTGTACTTGAATGGAACAAGAGATATGTAACCACAATGATGATTACCGAATTTTTGAATTGGGAATGTTGATAATTCTATATTTCCTATCTTTACCATTAAATATTCTTGAAGTTCTAAAGATATCAAAATCATATGATTCATCTCTAAACTTGGAATAAGAGTACTTTTACCTTCAGAAGAATCTAGATTCACAATTCCTGCTTCTTTTTGTTCAAGTCCTTCACTAGGTAAATGTCTTTCAGATCCTTGTGTTGGTTAAGTGTCTCGCATGAATATACCTCAGAAATTTTTGATTTCAAGTACTTTTAGAAGCTCCAGGATATCTAGATTGGTTAATGGCTTCAAGTCTTTTCGGAGACCAGAAGTATTCATACTTTCCATTTCTTGGCTATGTGTTGATGTAAAAACCAAAGTAATAAGTAAAACAAAAAAAAGGCGGCACCCACCGAAAATTGAACCGAGGACCTTGTTATTTTCGGACAAACCGCCTACCGACTGCGTTCACAGGCAGATCGCGATAGATTAATGGCAGGCCTTCGGCAGGCCGCATGCGTGTCAGCTCAGTACAAGGAAAATGTCTGCAGCAGGCCCGCAGTTTGCCTATCAGCGTTGCCCGCTGCAAATTTCTGTGGAGATCCGCCGTACCCGTGCCGGCGTCCTGTGACTTGCCTGCAGCTGACCTACGGTACCATTTCGGCTGCCGAAGGCCTGCCATCAATCTATCGCGATCTGCCTGTGATATGGGTGCTGCCTCTCATCTAGGAAGTGTTCCCCGTTATGTACCCAGCGCGGTCTGGCAGAGGCGCAGAGGAGACAGCCAGCAGTGAGGGAATTTTTCAGAAATGTCGGATTTTTAGTTAGTTGAGACACATTTTCGATGAAACAACGCATGAAAACAGTTGAAAGGGTGTGATATATTGAATTTGGGCAAAAAGGTGCGCCAGCGTCACCTTTTTGTATACTACAGATACTTGTACTTGAATGGGAGGAATGTTACCTCGAAATCAGCTTCCACGTTCATTCCCTGGACCAGCATTTTGTAGGTTCCATCATCACTGTCAGTTGCGTTGACAATGCGAAGATGGTGCTTCTCGCCCTTCTGATACACAGTCACTCGGGGATCCTCAGCGAGGGTAACTGATCCGACTCCGAGGAGAACGCCATCTTTAGACCAGGCGATCTGAAGCATTGCGGGATGAAAAGGAGCAACACGAAATGACAACTGACCTGACTATCTCCGATGGAATGATCAATTGCAGCCGACAGATGGATTGATCCGTGCTTCGGAGCAAACACAACCTTCTCGGTCTGGTGGATGATCGGCTGGTGCTGCTTACACTTGCCTGAGATGTTCGCGACATGACGAACAGTCAACCGAAGAAGAGCTCACCGTGATCCTTGTGCTCGTCGGATCCATCCGGACAGTCGCGTCTTCCATCGCATCGTCGGTCCGCTGGGATGCATGTCTTGTCGAGACACGTGAACTCAGTGGTCGCGCATGAGGATTCAGAGTCTGGGAAATGAACATTCGAATGAGATGGGCGATGAGCAGAGAAAGAGCACGGCACTCTCACCTCTCACAACATGGAGTTCGAAACCTTCATCGGAAACGGTGAGGTTTCCGATTTTTCCGGATTTTATGGCGGACAATAAGACATCGGACACACGCGGGGACTCTTTCTCTGCGTACAAATCGACGTAGACAAGGGAACCGATGATCTTGTGATATCTGTAACAATCTCAAACTACACACATTCACACGTGGTCAATTTCATTCATGAGATGAAGTTTTTTGGTGGTTACTATGCGTTGTTTGCGTTTGTACTCTACAATGTTTACTTTTTCAACGAAAATCTTCTTTTCCGGAGACGCCGATTGTCGTCAAACTCACTTGTAATCAACGACTCTCGCGGTGTGCCTTCCTTCCAGGTCGGCTACCAACGCTTGGATCGAGTGGCCGATGTCACGTGACGTGTTCACGTACTCGTCCGACTCCACATTCTTCAGCTCTTGGGTATACGGTAACTCGGGTAAATTGATGGTCAACCGGTAGATGACCGATAGAGACACGACGGAGAACAGCGAGAACGCCATCCTCCTGCCTGTCTAACTAGTAATGGGGGATATTTGATGGAGGGGCGCGATGATAGGGGGGCAGGATAGACGCGAAAGGGGGCGGGAGCTGCTCTCCTGTGCTCCGAGAAGACGGCTGACCGGCGGCGGCACAGTTGCAACTGTTGGGTCCTCGCCGCGGCGCCGCCCACTATTTTCTTCTTCTTCTTCTTCTCCCTCCCGGGTGAGGTAAATATTTGCATTTTAGAGCCGCCCCGCCAGCACACACACACTTGAATAGCTTGTCATGCACCACGTTGCTAACCGAGGAGTATCATGGTATAACCATCATAATAGCATGAGAAATTTTGGAAGCTGCGGAATGCGGGGAGCGTGAGAAATGCGCTCTTTCGAACATTTGTGCGGCGGAGATCTAGGCTAATATGACTATGTGTCGAACATCTTCTCGAGGATTACTGTAGTTTCCATCTTCGAGTGTGAAGTGAGAACAGATTGAACGGACACTGCTATTTCAGAAGCTGTTCCAAGATTCCCAACTGAAGTTGATCGTGCGAATGTAACAGAACTCTGAGTGATCATCACAACTGATCGATCAAACCTCACCTCCTCCCCCTCCGTCCAACTAACCGTCATCGTCGTCGTCGTCTCTTTTCCCCGATTTTCACATCCTCAAGTGTTTATCAATAGTACTCTCGGAGGGGTGTCCCACGGTCTGCACTATATCATCGCCTCATTCGTCGTTCCCCTCTTTCTCTTCCTTTCGGCCCAGCAATTTCCCCAGCCTTATCACCTCCAAAAGAGGAAGTGATAAGCGGCGGGAGAGGAACTGCGAGAACTGTCCAACTGTTCTCGAATCGACGTCAATATTGACACATTAACTCCAAATGATCCGACGACGAACGGCCGAACGGTAGCTGCTGGGGGGCGAAGGAGCGAGTGAAAGGTGAAAAGGCGGCGACGAGGCGTTGTTTGCTGATTCGCACTATCCGTCCTCTAAGAGTGCAATGCTCTGCGTTGGCTCAAGTTAGCAGGAGGAAAGAAGAAGAAGGTTATCCGATGGAAATGGATCCGCGTTGAAGTGGAAACACCAAGGGCACAACACACAACACGAACACGGCAACGCAGCCAAAAAACAGTACGAGACTCTCTTCTGTTACAAGTGCGAGTTCGTTTGATCGCAGAGCACTTCCTCCGATCAGCAAGACGGGCGGCTCTATTACGAAATTGAACTTTCGAACCTTGTGGGCCTCAATCTCACTCCACCGGAGCCCACTAATCCAGACAGTTAACCAACTTCGTGACAATTGTCTTTGAATTTCTGGCAACCTCACGGGAAAAAGTGCGGCACACTCGCAAAGACACACATTTCTCATTTAGCTGCTCTTTTTTCTTTTTGCCGATGGACAGATAATAAGCACTTTTAGCGGAGGGCCTACTGTGTCAACATCAGACTTTCACCATCGGGAATCTCTTCGAAAAAAGCAACAAACGTGAACGTTTCGTTTCTCAAAACACTGAGAGAAGAGCTGCCAAAACCCACACGCGAGTGCAAACCGACACGTAACTCACCGGCAGCCCAAAATCGAGATAGGAATGGGAGAGCGGAGACGATCGGAACAGCAACAGTCAGAATAAGGAACAGAGCTCGTATCCTAGGCAGGATTCGCATTTCGCATCGAGAACTCTGGCCAGAACTGATTGCAACGCGAAGTGCGGTTGCGACGGACGAGTTGTAACATTTCAATTCAATTTCGGAAGGTGTCAGGCAGCCGGGTGGCTTAATGAATGACTGACGGGCGGGCGAAGGGCACATTTGTTGTTGTTTGCGGTGGATGCAATGGGACCCAGAGCCGCTAAGTGGTTCACACCTTTGCAACTGGTTGACACGAGTCAAACTGATAAGAGCTGATAAGATAGAAGAGACAAGCGATATGTTCCTTTATTGTTCGTTAGTTATGTTCATTAGTTGGTGAGACCTAAGTGTAGAAAGACTCGGGAGCGCCCGTCTTCTTGCTCAGCAGGACCGTCTTGACAGCCTTCTCGAAGTCATCCTTCGCCACGCACTTCCGTTGTCCTCTCAGTGCAAGCATTCCAGCCTCAGTGCACACCGCCTTGATCTCGGCTCCACTGATGCTCTTCTCCTTCGCCATCACTGAATCATACGTCACCGCCTTTTCAAGAGTCATTCCGCTGGTGTGGATCTGAAAATAAACTTATTTCTTCAAAAAATGGGCATCATCTTACTCCAAAAATCTTCTGTCTCGTCTTCTCGTCTGGTTTCGGGAACTCGATCTTTCTGTCGATGCGTCCGGGTCTGATGAGGGCGGGGTCGAGAGAGTCAATCCGGTTGGTGGCCATGATAACCTTCACGTCTCCGCGACTCTCGAATCCGTCCAGCTGGTTGAGGAGCTCCAGAAGGGTTCTCTGAACCTCCTGCTCTCCGCGAGACGAAGTGTCGAATCTCTTCGTTCCAACAGCGTCGATCTCATCGATAAACACGATCGACGGCGCCTGCTCTTTGGCCATTTGGAAGATTTGTCTCACCAGACGAGCCCCCTCTCCACTGTTTTTCTGAACGAGGTCAGCTCCAGTGGCACGGATGAAGGTGGCAGATGTCGAGTTGGCGACCGCCTTCGCGAGGAGAGTCTTTCCGGTTCCGGGTTCTCCGTAGAGAATGACTCCCTTCGGAGCAGTGATCCCCATCTCTTCGTAGTACTCGGGATGCGTCAGCGGCAACTCGACAGACTCCTTCATCTCCTGAATCTGACTCTCGCAGCCTCCGATGTCGTCGAACGTCTCCTTCGGCGCCTTCTCCACCTTGTGTCCCATCGCATTGCTGTCCACTTTGTCATCGAGAACACCGACGACTGCAGTTGGAACTGTCTTGAACATTCCTCCCGCCTTCACCATCACGAGTGCATTCAGACGGAGCAGATCCTTGTCGACGATCGACAGAATCGGCACGTACCACTCTCGCTTCGAGCCCTCCACGACCACGACGGCGTGCTTCTCGTCTTCGAACAGCTCGTGAATCCTTGCCAACGTCGTCGGAGTTCCTCTCAGACTCTGCACAACCTTCTGCTCGTTTCTCTTCTGCACTGCGAGCGGACGCTTCTGGTTCTGGCGACCGATGAATTCTTTCTGAAAAAGAGCGATATCTCCGTCGCCTCTTCCTTTCAGTTTACCTCCAGTTGTAAGTAGTCGTGAATACGATTCATCTTCAGAAGACGCACGAGACAATGTCTGCGGGGCGCCACAGTCGGAAGCTTATTCGCGTTCTCAATGCCGCGTCGGCCACTCTTCATGGCCACTTTGAGAGCCGCATGAGTCGGTTTCTCTCGTTTCTGTTGCGGTTGAGCCAATCGGTTACCCATTGTTAGTTCTAGAACAGTTGTCTGTTGTTCCAGAACACTCCCTCCGATCCTCACCGAGTAGTTGCTAGTAGTTGTTAGTGAGTTGAGAGGCTAGTTGCAGTTGTGAAAACTGAAGTGATTCGAGTTTCCGATCCTCCGATTCTCTCGTCTTTTATCTCATCCTCGATCTCTCTGGAACACGTCGTTTTTCCCTGTTCTCGTTGTTTTCTTCGCGTGAATATTTTCATTCTTCGTTCGTTTTTTGACACAGTTCCAAGAACAAATACACACAAATAATGGATCAACGCAAACGTTCTTTTGTTATATATTTATGCTTTTAGCAGAGAATAACACAACGACAAGTTGTCATTGATACGGCACTGATAATAAGAATAAATAGGAGAGACTCGGTCTCATCAATCACTTCTCCTCTTTCGGAGTGCTCGTCTCGTCGGCGGTCGCCGCGTCGTAGACCTTCTTCAGCTCCGGAACGATCTCTTCCTTCGTGAATTCGGCGGCAGCGTCGTACTTCTGAAGGAAATCGCCGGATGAGGGGGGAGACTATCGAACAGAGTCACTCACCTCCGAAAGCCACTCTCTGATGTTTTTGTGCGTCTCCGGGTCCTGAAGCTTCTCTTTGTACTCGTTGAACTTCTCGCGAATCGTCGGGCTCGCCGTCTCTTTGAACCATCCGGCGGCGTCGTTCAGCCCTCCGCTGACCTGGAGAATAGGGTGTGAGGGACACATTGAAAAGGGACTTTCTCTAATTGTACCTTGTCAGTCAAACTGTCCCACCAATCGGCGTGGACGGTCGTGGCGAGCACGAGAACGACGAAGAAAGTAAGAAGAGCGGGGCGCATTTCGGCTGAAAATCGAGGGAATCGAGAAAAGACGGCTCGTTTTATACGTTCAAATTCACATTCTGATTCATCGTTATCATTTTGGAAAAGGGGGGAAAGAGGGGGCGGTGGAAAAGGAAATAAAAACATTTCGAACATGATATGGGAAATGTGGGGAGAAGGAGGAGAAGACGAGTAGTGCACACTTGATATGCAAATAAGGGCAAGATGAGCACAGTGTTCAAACATTGCTATCGGATAGGATAAAGAGAGCAAAGAATGAGCAGCAGCAGCAGCAGGAACAGCAGGTGACGGACGAAGATGCTACTCGGAAACATGGAAGTGAATGGGGCGATGAGTCACGCTCTGTTGCCGGCCAACCAAACACACAAAAACCAGATCAGAAACCAGATTTTTAAATCGTTTGTGGGGAAGGTGAAGAAGTACTTGAAAAGGAGAGACGATTTCAAACTGGTGGGCAAACGCCTACTTTCAGGACCTCATTAACCAGGAAGTGACAGAGGAAGAAGGTTGTAGATCAAAACCGGGAAAAACAATGTTTAGGGTTTGGAGGTAGAAACGGCAAACCATCCGTAGAAAACGCTGCCGAATGCCTCGAAATCAGTGAGAAGGACAGGTTTTCCCGGCGTGAATGATGACGGTGATGATGATGATCCGTTCCGCTAAACACACATACAAATCATCGCTATTATCAATGGCAGCAGAAGCGGCAACTAAGAGAGTAAGCGAGATTGATTGTTAGGTGAGGGGGGAGGTTGGGAAGAAGGGAGACAATGTGACGAGTGGTGTGTAACAGTTGTACGAGTGTAACGGCCACCACAGCCGTTTGCACCGAATCATTAGGAAATAACGGTGAGTGGTTGAGTCATAGTGGGGCGATGACTCAGTGAGAATGGGCAAAACAAGATGAAAGAAACGGGTAATTGATGGTGCTCTACTGGGAGACCACAATGAGCCATAAATCAAGATGACGGAGAGGTCGACGGAGGAGGAGCAAGGTCGTTCGCCATCGAGTTGTGTTTTACGGAGAGACACGCTTTTCTTTCATTGCATCAGCTTTATTGAATGGTTCAAGTAGGAGGTGAAGATGATAACAGAGGAAACATGGAAATTCTGAATTGGTGCCATGACTGGGTGTCAAAACAAAAGGGAGGAGATTGCGCCGCAAAGGCAACAGTCCTCCGCATAGTTTCAGATTGTGCTCCTCTTCGAATTCGCATTCGTTGCGTCCTATCAACTAAAAACGTGTTTCATTGAAACAAGGTTCTGAAAACGGGTCAGAACAACGAAAAAAACAACATTTTCGAGATTTACTCGGACAGACCGACACTGAACTGCCCCCGAACGGACGTCTGAAAGTGACCTCCGGAGACTACTGCTTTCGGCCAAAACACGGCACTCGTTCATTCCCGATTCCTCGTGTTTTCTCGTCTTCTCACTGCCTAAGCAGACCGGACACCACTACTCTACAATTACTCGGAGGAGGAACTGTCACCTACTCACCGTTGTATGGCGTCATTATAAGACGCCGAGAAATCCGGGATGTTCGAGGGAAAAGAAACCCGACGATTAGCGGAGAAGAGAAAGGTGCGAACGCGCGTGAGAAAGCGGCGATCAGAGCTCGAAGAAAGTGTACACGTCGCAGAGAAAGTATCATGAAGTGGGAGTTTCCCTGTCGTTCCACGTGTTCCACTTGTTGTTTTCTCAACCTGCGCGGTGTTTATTTCAACAATTTGTTGCCAACGAGAACAACTCATTAAAGGTGACGTCGCAGTTCCGTTTCCGGGGAAACAATCGGCTCTTTCAGACAAGCAAGAAGAGTCGTAGAGCATGGCTGAGGATGGATATGAAGTGATGGGACCGACCGGCGGTGCGGCCCCGATCCCTGCGTTCCCGGCTGCGACTGCTGGCGGTGCTGCTCCTGCGGCGGCTCCCCCACCGCCTCCGCCTCCTGCTGCGGCTCCTCCACCCGCGACTGGCTCAAAGAGCGACGCTCTGAAGTCGAAGGTGGAGACCGATACGGAATCCACGATGGGAGACAAGGCGAAGGCGAAGGACAGCTCGACGGACGTGACGAAAGTCGGCACTCCGGATGTGAATGAAACTCATCCGATTATCACGAATCCAACCGTTTTCAGAGTATGATGGAGGGCGTGGAGGGCGACGAAGTGTTCCAGAGACCGAACGGCATCGACATGTGCCAGGTGGCGTGCGTCTGGTTCGTTCTGCTCATCGTCGTCGGAACTGCTATTCCGGTGCTTCTGGCGGCCACTGGCACCATCAACATTGACTCCATCACGCCAGAAGTGAAGACGATCTGAGAACGGATCCAATTGATTCTCTGCTACCCAATGAAGTGCTCGCCAGTTTCCATCTAATTTGTTCTATTGGCCATGATCGTGAAATGATATCACTCTCATTTCTCACCCAAATCGCATTCCCTTATCCACCAGCTATCATCGAAAGCAAAGCGCTCTAATCGGATTCTGTTAACTTTTCGGTAGACTGAACATCGCGGCGACGACGACGGGCGCCCTACAAATTCCTCCGCCTTCTCTTTCTTCTCTCGCAGTCGCATGTTCACATCTTGGTAGTACGCACAACTGGGTCAATGCAAAGTCATCGGAAGGGATATGTCGGAAGGAGGAGGAGGAGGAGCGGGAGAGAGACCACCGGACGGCGGGGGCCAAAAGGCGGTAGCCGAAGACGTTTGTCGGTAGCCGGACAGACGGACGACCGACCGGACGACGTCGTCGAAGAAGACGTCGAAACGGAGCGATCTTCGCGTTGTTATTGTTTGGCGACGGTTTCGTTCTGCCAGGGGGGTCGGACAACCGATTTACTGCCGACGGAACCGAGCGAATGTCCCGTTTTAATCGCCTGTTAATAGTTGGAATTGGATTAGATTTCCCGAAACATTGTTCCCCACTCCATCTTCTTATCATTCGAAGTGATTAGGCGTGTAGGTCCATCTCGAGATTGGGCAGGTTCTGATGGCGGTAAGAAGGTAGATGAAGCGTGTATTCTGGATTCCTCTTGGGCAACAGCCTCTCAGCTCCCTATCGCTTTACTCTTCTAAGGTCGCTTTCTAGACACTAAGCATCGATCACTTTCACAGTCACACATGTCACTTACCTATGTACATACACATACACAAAGGTAATTTAACCAATTTGTCTCGTTTCCATCCATGACCTCATGTGCCGAAAAGCGTGAAATTTCGCTCGTTGAACACTTATTCGTCCCAGAAGAAGCCGCCGCCAACGCTCTTTTTTCCCAGAACCCCCCTCTCTCTCTCGTCCATTCTCGACAGTTACAATCACAAGTTTTACCCGAAACTTTCGCCTCCCGCACTCAACCACTCTCGCTTTCGATTTCCTCCGAATGTCCACCAGAATCCTCGCTTTATTCCAACCGATGACATCGTTTTATAGCCAACAACGTTCAGTTGACATATCTTATGCGTTACTCACCGCTTCTCCGCTTCTGGACAGATGCAAATAGGTGTGTCATTTTAACGCACCCGCGCCGCTCCCGGATTCTCCCAACTGATTAACCCTTTTCGGTGTTTGCATCTGGATCCAGTTCAATTATTGAGCGTATGTGTTCCGAACCCGGAACGTTAGGTGACGACGACATACCTGTTCCAGAATGCTTCTTCACTAAGTGTCTCTTGTTTTTTCTTACTTTCGAAATCAACCGAAAAGACATGGAGATGCGGTCTCTGAACATCGGAACGAAGTCTCGACGCATTAGCCTCCCCCCGAAGCTCCCCGAGGATCTCCAGGAGACAGACGTCTTCCGAGAATGTCCCTTTTCCCGCATTTTCACCCAATAAATCGTCCTATCACCAGTCGTCGACTCCCTCTCGACAGATCTCAATCTTGCGCCTCGTGCCACCCTTTTCAACATGTTTGCCTCCTCCTCCGCCTTCTCAAACTGTACTAGGTCACTTCTCCCCGAAGATATCATCCGGTGCCCTTTTGAGGTATTACCAGCCCGCCATCAATCTCCACCGAACCGGCGGACACTCTCCCGCTTATCTCGATCCCAGATCGTCCTTGTCCCGACCCTCGGAGTCTTCGGGACACTATCCATACAGATTTTAACTCTCCCTCCCCTCTTCCTGTTCAATCTAATTACTTTTTGTCTTGTTGGCTTTCACTCCTCTTCGCCCGTTTCCAAAGTGTCTCCAATTATCATCCCGTGTCACCCTTCCTTTCGCGACTTCATCACCGCAGAGTTTCATCTCCCCCTCCCCCTATCTCTTTCTGCGCATTCCTTTTGTGTGTGTGCGTGTGTCTGTCCTTTTTTGGCCCACTTTTTGGGAGGCCATCAATTGGCTTTCGAAACGTTTTCTGGTTTGGTTTGTGTCGTAGAGTGGCTAACAAGATAAACGGCTTATTGTCTCGATTTATAGGTTCATATATCACTCGGCCACTTTTCGTTTAATGGTATTGGGCAGTTAGGTGTTAGATATTGTGCGGTGAACCTGTCGTCGGATTGGATTCAGGGTGTTGATCGTTCGTCTGGCTTCTAGTCGCTTTTCGTACACGTCCGGCAGTTGGCTTAGTGATGAAAATGTCAGTTGGAATGGCACACGGCTCATGAGCCTCTCAAGAAATGCAACCTGACAGAATGTCTCTTTTCAAATTCTTGAAGCCTCTACAGCCATATCCAACCACCCTCTGTGTATTTGCGAACTCGTCTCTAATCCGCACCTCTGCACTATTGCACAACCCATTGCACTATCCTATCTCCGAAGCGGTCAAGGCCTCCCCCTTCCGCACTTCTCTGTTTCCCCATCATCCCGAATCCTCCCCTGATCTCTTTTTTCCAAACTTTCCGCTTCTCAAGGTTACTGGAACAGTCTTCGTACTGTCCGTCGTCGACGACTACATCTTGCAGAAGCAGTAGGAGAAAAGCTTCTCTCCTCCTCCCCCGAACGCCTCGTAAATCCTGTCGCCACCCGCATGCCAATAACTTATCGAATCTCTCTTGTTGTTCTCACAACAGCAGTTCTCTTCGCAGTTTCTCTTCCAACCACTTCTTCTTCGTCTTCTTTTCCGATTCATCCGTCTTACACACACTTCAAGTAGCAAAAAAGCCTTCTTGTTCCTCCCTTCTTAAATGTTTACTTTTACCTCCTTACCGTGAATCGGTTTCTCGTCGCATTGTCTCAAACTATAAGAGTTTCTCGAACCGGAAGTCTCCTCATTTTCCCATTTTTCAGAATGTTAATACGGGCAGTGTTAGCACTGCTTCTGGCCGTCGCGGCCTCGGCCCACATCAAACTTGTCTACCCGCCGGCACGAGCTCCAGCCCTCGACTTCTACAGCTCCTCGAACAGCCAACCGCCGTGCGGAGTCAAGAAACCCGCCCCCGGAGAAGGCGTCCGCACATTCTTCAAGTCCGGCTCCACCGTCGAGATGAACTGGTTCGTCGCCGTGCCCCACATGGTAAGACTACAGTAACCACGCGAAAGTCATTCTCCCGCGCGCCCTCTAATCAGATAACCTGTCCGGAGCCGTCAAACGAGGATGGCACGTCCTCCGCCCTCCAATCGGTGTCTGATATCTATAGTTTATGATCAGGTCAATGCCATCCCGAGAGCGAGACTAGTAGTAGTAGTACTGTCCACGCCGACACTAATTGGTGAGAGAGGAGACCAATTCGGGTCGAATGCATTATGTCATACACTTTATATTGGACGAATGAGCGATCGGAAGAAAACAAAAATGGCTGTTTTGAGGCGATTCTTTGAGTAACGGCCGATCGACGCGCGCCACAGAATAACGAGATCTGCGTGATGGATTAGGAAGAAGACCGCTTCCTCGATGATAGTTCGAGGGCAGTCAAGCTAATCTGGAACTTTGGTTTTGCAAATTCAAAGACGTGTCACGGAATCATTGTGTTTTTGTCGCGCGTATTGCGTCGGAAGACGTGAAGTAGGTTAAGAGATTGTGCCTCTGCCTGCAGGTGATTGATGAAAAATCGGCGCGTCGCCGGCCAGCCGTCCATCTTTTCTCTGATGACCCAGATTTTGAAACAGTTACAAACATCTTCGCAACAAGAAAAAAAGGAAGATTGGAAAGCAATCATCTCTTGAGAATTGGAACAAGACATCTCGAACCGATTTGTGATTTCAGGGAGGCATCCGATTGGAAGTTCTCAATTCTTCCGATGAGCCGATTGCCATCTTCACCAACTTCAACGATCCGTTCAATGTCACGTACGTTGAGAAGAGCAAGATGAACGAGTGTGAACTGATTTCAGAGAGACCACGAAGAAGGTGGAACTGCCGCCGAACTTCGAGTGCAAGGACTGTGCCATTCGGATGACGACTCAGGCCACCGAATACGGAAACGCGTACTTCTTCTTCTCGTGCGCCGACATTAACATCGTTAATGAGATCCCAGACGGAGACACTTGCGTCGGAAACGGAAACCGCATGAACGGATCATGCCAGTGTTTCGACGGTTTCTTCGGAGACGAGTGTCAGTTCCAGGACGAGTGCAAAGAAGACGACGACTGCGGAGTGCAGGGCTACTGTAGACTCGGAGGGGACTCTCCGAGAAGACAGTGCTTCTGTCCGACCAGCAGATACGGAAAGAACTGCGAACTCGGTAACATCAGCCCCGAGCCCCTTCTCCTCCATTCGCCGTTGTTTTCAGAGTCCGACAGCATTCGAAGTGTTTCTGATTTCGACGAGAGTTTGTACCAGAAGCGCGAGGATCAGGGTAACAAGATCTACTGGAGACTTCTGAAAGACGAAATTGAATTCGTCCTCCGCTACCCCGGACAGTCGTGGGTCGCCCTCGGATGGAAGAGTCCCGATGCGACGTGTGAACTCTCGGCCGCCGACTTCGCCAACCGCCACGTCGCCTCCCCGTCTCCATCTTCCTCCTCTTCCACTATCTCTTCCGTTATCACAAATGCCACCTCTCGCGAACAAAACGATGCTGGCGATCACGAGTGTGGACCCAATGAGCAGTGGTCCGAGTGCCCGGAGAGCTCGAGAGAATGCGAGCACTCTTGTGACTGGACCCACTTCCCGGAGACTACTCCCAACTGCCCGAACAGCTGTGGACAGGCCAGATGCATCTGTAAGGAAGGATTCGTTCGGATGGCAAATGACGAGGACGTGTGTGTTCCATTCGACTTCTGCGACAAGACAGTCGAGAACGAGGAGAGCTGCGCTGCCAATTCGACGTGGGCCAAATGCGGAACTGCATGCGAACCGACGTGCGCTAATATGTACGACACCGCCCCGTGCCCTGCGAGCTGTGAGAAGCCAGGATGCACTTGTGCTGACAACTACGTTCGCCACAACGGACGCTGCATTTACTGGGGAGACTGTCCAGAGTTGAGAGACGAGAAGACGACGACCAAGGGATTCACGGCAGAGACAACTCAGAGCACTATCGACAGGAACGAGATAACTCAGGCATCGGAAGTGACGAAGGTCAAGGCGACGACCCAGAAGGTGATCGTCTCCGAATGCAGTCTCAACGAGACCCTCAACGAGTGCGGAAGAGTCTGTGAAGCGGATTGTGTGTCCATCTTCACGAGATCCGAGTGCAGCGATTGTGGCTCTGCGGCGTGTGCCTGTCTTCAGGGATACGCCCGTAACCCTCAAGGGCAGTGTGTTTATTGGGGAGACTGTCCGTCTGATGGTGAGTTACCATCTTCTCAGTCACCGAACACACGAGGTTCCCTTGCAGCTCAGCCACCCACCACTGCTCAAGCGACTGTCCCGACGACTCCTGCTCCAACGCAAACCGCGCCGCCAAGTGTCAATGGAGACGTCTGCTACGGCGACTTCCGTTATCCGGCCGGATGCTCAGACTGCGAATACAAGCTCTCGTGGAACTACGTGGATGAGTCGGATGAGATTGAGTTCTCTCTCGAGACACGCCTCTCTGATAACTCGTGGACTGGGGTCGGATTCAGCAAGGACGGAACCATGGTCGATGCTGATATGATCATCGTCACGACGAAGAACGGAAAGATTCAGCTGAATGACATGCAGAGTCGTGGTTACGATCAGCCATCGCTCGACGCTGAGCAGAACGTCAAGTCAAGCTCTGAAGTCATCGGAACTCACGCCAACGGAGTGCTCAGAGCGCAATTCGTCCGCAAGGTCAACACTGGAGACGCCACGGACAAGCAGTTCGATGGGGACTCCTGCTGGAAGATGCTCTATCCGATTGCCGGAGGAAAGCTCGATCAGTTCGGAAACGTTTCTATTCACTTGAGCACTCCGCTCTCTTCCGACAAGCCAGTGTGCATCAGAAGCTGCACGGCCACCAAGAAGACGACGAAGACGGTTGCCTCGACTCCTTCGTCTCCTTCAAAGAACACTTGCATCAACGAGTACCGCTTCCCAGAGGGATGCAATGGAAATGACTGCGACTACATCGCCAAGTGGAACTACGACTCTTCGAAGAAGGACGTCCTCTTTGAGATCACCTCGAAGACTCCCGGAAGATGGACTGGAATCGGATTCTCTCGTGACGGACAGATGACCAACGCCGACATGTACACCGGATGGTTCTACGACGGAAAGGCGTACATCGTTGACCGATTCGCCTACGGAAGACAGCTGCCAGCCATCGATCCGGCCGACAGACAGGACATCTACGACCTCGGAGGAAAGGTTGTCGACGACATGCAGACGATCACTTTCCGTAGGAAGCTCGTCTCCAAGGACACCAAGACGGACGTCTCTCTCGATGAGTGCCACTACTTCCTGTTCCCGATTGGCGGCGGAAGAGTTCTGGCTCGCAAGAGCTCCGACTTCACCAACCCGAAGACGCCAATCGGATACCACGATCAAGTGCAGCCACAAGTCTCGGCCACCAAGATCTGTTTGTGCGACGAGAGTGGAAAGACAGTGTCTCACGAGTCGAAGGCGCCCATCTCCAGGAGAGTGCGCAGGGCTGCTAACCGTGTGTCGACGAGTGCGATGCACTGCACGGACATGGTCGTCGGAATGGTTTCCAACGGGCGTGCCCGTATCATGGACCTCTACTCTCCATCGAAGGCCACTCCAATGGAGGACACATTCTTCGGCGGAGAGAACTCTCTCACTTCCGCTGCCGCCTTCCAAGAGGACGGAGTGACCACTGTGATCTTCCGAAAGAAGCTTCAGGCTGAGGAGAAGTGGGACAACTCGTTCGTCAACGGACCGATGACTGTCATCTGGGCCAAGGGAGCCGATCCAACAAACTACGTGCACACTACCGGAGGAGAACCAATCCAAGCGGCTCCGGAGTTCTTCGCCAACGCGATGAAGTACCACGGAAAGAACGCGCGGGGAGTGATGACCATCAACTTCTTCGAAGAGACCGCCCATCCGCAGCCACAGACTGTGCACGGAATGCACCTCGACATGGACACTTGCGAAGGAAGTATCCACCATCCGGAAGGGTGCACCGGCGCTGACTGCGTCTACACCATCTCGTGGATCAGTGACGGAAGTGTCGCTCGATTCTCGATTCACGGAGCCCTTTCCACGAGCCAATGGACTGCTCTCGGATTCTCGACTGACGGAAACATGGCTGCTGCCGACGCCATTGTCATTGGAATTCAGAACAACGCCGTCATGGTTACCGATCAGTTCATGCCGAACTACGGAAGGCCAGTGGTCGACGAGCAGCAAGATATTTTCGATGTGGAGACTACCTATGTCAACGGATACCTGACTGCCAACTTCTCTCGTGAACTGCACAGTGAGGACGAGTTCGATGTGGACCTTCAGGAGTGCGTCTTCCTTCTCTATTCTCCATTCGGCGGAGTCATCGAGAAGAACGGAGAGATCAGAAAGCACGAAACGACTCCGTTGAGAAGCAAATCGAAGATCTGTCTCAACAAGTGCACCGAACAGAAGGTCGCCGAGCCGACTACCACCACTGTCGAGACAGAGACCTCGACTGCTCCGTCTGCCACCACCACTCAGACCGTCCCAAGTACCACAACCGCCAGAAAGACCGTCGTCACGACCGGAGGAAAGGTGCAAATGCCGCCGATGCACACGAAGAAGCCGTTCACTGTCTACGAGCCGGAAGGTATCAAACGCCGCTACGGCCTCCGAGTCAGAATCCTCAACCGCGATTTCAACGACGCCCTCCTCGACCCGAAGACTGGATTCTACCAAGAGTTCACGAAGGAAGTCACCCAATCAATCGACGAACTTCTCGCCAAGAGATGGAAGGGAATGCGCGTTTCGAAGATCCTTGGCTACGAGAAGGGGTCGGTGATCGCCGAGTTCGAAGTGGTGGCCACCGATGAGACAGCTAAACCGATGGAGGTCAAGTCGATGATCGAAGAGAACGCAGTCCGCGGTCCGATCGGAGCATTCACCGTCGAGCCGTCGACAGTCAGAGTCACAGAGGTCGACACTTCGACTGTCGCTTCCGAGGAGGACATCTTCAACAACTGGGCCATGTGGCGCAACATCATCATCATCGCCGTCTGCGCCGTTCTCTCTCTCATCGTCGTCATGTGCATCTGCGTGATGTGCTGTACGAAATGCAGACGAAGCAGTACTTATGTAAGTTCGAACGCTCTTCTGTTCATCAGAATCAACCTCTTTTCAGTCCGCCTATCCAGTCGCCGATGCCCACATGTCATATGCGAGCAGAATGCGTAAGTTCCAGAGTAACAGTCTCAGTGTTTTTATTTCTGGGTTTCAGTTGGAGAGAA
Organism: Caenorhabditis macrosperma; assembly: GCA_963932285.1. Lineage (NCBI taxonomy): Eukaryota > Metazoa > Nematoda > Chromadorea > Rhabditida > Rhabditidae > Caenorhabditis > Caenorhabditis macrosperma. Next base: position 8,239,347 of record OZ010621.1, on the reverse strand, counting down.
GGGATTCGATAACGCCATGTACCATCAGCCACAACGTTATTACTCACAAACGACAGTAGCCTCGACCAAAGTGACGTCAGCATCCACGGCCGCGGATCCGAATGCGAACATCGAAGGACCACCGGGAGGAGTCGGAGAGACCACTTATTCCGAATGGTACTCGAAGGTGAGCATCGGATAGACAAGAACGTCTTCAATCCAAATCCATTCCAGGTCGGATCGAAGCCATCCGTTCAGCAACACGAAGAAGTTCCCCCACAGCCGCCAGTCCAATCAAGGCCTCCATCGACCACTCCGTACGTCTCGTACCCCAATGATCCCACCGGATACTACACTTTGGGCGGACGTCATCGTCAGAATTCCGGCTCTACTAAGTACGCCACAAAGTATTAGACCATTTTCTGAGTAAGGAGGGGGATTACATACCGTACTCCTTGTACTCGGGTCCTTTTGCGCAGGAATTGGCAGAAAATCGGCAGAAATGCGGCGGAATGCCGCATTTTCGCCGATTTCTTGCCGCATTTTCGCCAATTTTCTGCCGATTTCTGCCGATTGAGGCAGCCACCGATCAGAATTGAGAAATGGTATTTTTTGACGGGTATATTGAAAAGAGAAGTGCAAGAATATACTGCTTCACTTAGCGTAGCAACGTCAGCGGGTGAGCGGAACCAAAATAAAGAGTTCTTTGGTTTTCTCTTTCGAGACACCTGAACATGAGCGTGTTTTGAACTGTCGGATTCGGATGAAGGCATAAGGGACTGCCAGAGGTCACCTTTCGCATGGCCCGACATCTCGCGGGTTCCGCCGTTCGTCGTACTTTCGAAAGGCTCTGCCACCCTTACCAGTTTCTCGTCCATTTTTCTCTGCGTCTTAGCGATTTCTGTATCTTTCTCCCAAACTCCACCCATTTCTGCGGCATTTCTGCCGATTTTCTGCCAATTCCTGCGCAAAAGTACCCGAGTAAACTCCTCGCCCTATTTTCTTTTTCTTCTTCTTCTCAATCTTCGGTGCGTCGTGATGTAACCGCTCCAACACTTGGGTATCTCCTGCCTTTATAATTTTTTCCTTTGTTCCGTGCCTCTGCTCATGTCGCTTGTATAGTGTCTTTCTATTTTTATAATCAAAGTTTCACACCCCAAACTTCTACTGGTCCCTTTTTTGTTGTAAACATTTACTCCCCAACTTCCCAGAGACTTCTATGAGAAAAAACTTTTAAAATTAAAAAGTTTCATAAATGAATAAAAATTTGAAAAAAAATTTATTTACGTTCTCAGAAACATGCTATATTGAAAACATCAACAATTACAAACGTTTGTTTGACAATCACACAGGATAGTACAGTGTACAGTTTAGAATGTACCTAACGAAAATCCCGCGAAAACCATTAAAATTCGAGAATTATGCGAAACCGGTCGGTATCTATAAGATACACTGTCTTTGGTAACAAGAAGAAACTGGTATCGTAAGGGCAAAAAAGGAAAAAAGGGTCGGTAAAACTTCGATATCATAATTATCATTATATGTGGTATTTAGACACTCTCGATATTCGGGTGTTGATCAATCCCTCTGAAATTCAAAACAACTAAGTGTTGGTTGAATAGAAGATGTTTGTTGGATGAGTTCCGAGAAGAGAATGTTAGTGAGTCAGTTTCCGGTTTTGAATATTAAAATTGGATCACAACTGCTATTTGTGGGTAAGCTACAAACCTCTTGTTTTCTAACATCTCTTTGGTTCGGTTTACTAACACCACAACAATTTCCTAAAAACGCCAAAAACAGAGTAGTGAAATAGGTATCGCCCACTGATCAATTTCAAACCATCATCTCTCGACTACAAGGAATATGTGATTATGCTCCACTGTAGTCTTCACTGTTTAGGAAAAACTACGGTATAGAACTCTAACACCCGCACAACTTTCGCAAAGAACAATTTTAGACGTCAAGAGTTTTTAGTAAGTCCTGATGAGAGCCTCTGGTACGTACATTGTCTTCATCCTGCTCATTGGGAGAGCTGAGTCGTCGCGTGGTAACACTTCCAGAAGTTCCATTGAGCGTCAATTGCTGCGAAAGCTGCGGATGATGTCCGTTGATTCCGTTTCCACTAAGATGGTACAGTTTCTCGTGGTGTTTTCCACCAGGAAGCGCGCCATAGCCAAACGAGGGAGGTGGGAGCTCAGGTGTAGGGGGAGCTTTCTGCGACTTTCTGCGGACAATCTGATAGTTGATCTCGCCTGTAAAACTCGTATGACCTGCATAATGTTAGTGCACAACTGAGAAAGCAAAACTACAAGAAGCGTTTTCAAACTCACCCATGTTTCCGTTTGCGTGCAGGGCCCACTCGCGTTTCTCCAAATCGTCGGTCAGCATACCAGTTATGCCGTGGCCGAGTTCATCTTCACCCGAGTCTTCTTCTTCGCCGTCTTCAACGCTCGAGCTGAAAAGCGCCCCGTTTTGCTCTGTCGTCTCGCTTGAGCACCCCTCTCCCCCATTTGCATACTTGTCCGGACAGTTTTCGAGTTCCGAGACCAGCAAATCACCGCCTGTTTCGAACCAATTCTCCGGCATTTTCTTTGTCGGATATTGGAGACGGAAGAGGTAAGCAGCCACCTCCTTATTCTTGAACTGGCGTGCATCATCAAGTGGGTAACGGCCCCACCTAGAAAACATTCACTGCTTAAAAAGTTTTAACATTCGCAGTTCACCTGTCTTTGGCATCGTGTGGAATTCCGACGATGTTCACGAGGAATTTGCACACCTTGATCTTTCCTTCGGCGGCGGCAACGTGCAGAGCAGTACGGTTGTCATAGTCGGCCGTCTTCAAGTCGGCTCCTTGCATGAACATTCGACGAAGAGAGTCCAAGTCGCCATTCTTTGCAGCATACATGACTTGAACAATGGTCTCGTTCTCACGTGGTCCAATTTTGCGACGCGGATCGAGTTTCTTCGAATCGTCTGGGTGAAGTAACGAGTCATAGTTGTGGAAATTGAATTTGTCAATGAGCTGGCGGCAGAAAGCAACACCACGACAGGAGTTTCCGGTCTTGTCGAGAGGCGGAGAGTAGAGAGCGATACCCATGACGTTAGGAATAACAACGATCATGATTCCAGAGACTCCAGATTTGGCAGGAAGTCCGACCTGAAGCGTTAGAAACATTATGTTAGTTCTTCGTATTCAAATTACCTGGAACGCGAATTTTCCAGAATAGTCGTACATTCCACAGGAATACATCAATGATAGGATGTCTCTGCATGGACGAGATCCGAGACACTTTTCAGTCGTCAATGGACAGATTCCTCCATTGGCCAATGTGGCGGCCATGACGGCTGCAGTATCGCAGTTGGTTTCGAGCGAACACAGTTGGAAGTAGAGATCGAGTTCTTCGCGGAGACCCTGGAAATCGTATCAGTAGGGATGCTAGAGTATCTGAGCGTGACAGTGGTGGACACGGGGTTAGTGAAGACTAGAACAGGGACACTGAGAGAAAATAATAATGAAGCCAGTGTGATTAAATGTGAGATCAAACATTTCGGTAGGACTAGACGTCGTTATCTGAATTATCAAATTTAACACTGAGACAACCGAGTGGGCGAATAGTGGAAAAGCTAGTCGGGACAAATAGAAAAACCTTTGCCTTTTCATAAACCAGTGACTCGTCTGGGAAGCATCGATACTCCTTCATGTAGTACGAGAGCGCATAGTTACGATCGGCGGTGTCGCGTTCGGACAAAAATCTGAAAAAAAACATGAGCACAGGAATAACTCAAATCATTCGTACGTTGCATTGTCAAAACCAACGTGTCCTCCTCCAGCGAGCTTGCGGTACTTTTTGAGCATGAAGTCGAAGCGATCGGCCATCGAATGCGTTGGCTTGATCATAGAAGTGACGACAATGGCACCAGCATTGATCAGCGGATTGTGAGGCATGTCTGAGACGACAATATTCCAAAAAAGGTCACATTCGATAAACACTCACTGTTCGAATCGAGACAAATTTCATTGAATAGTCTTCCGCTCGGTTCGTGTCCGACGTACTGATGCAATACGTTACTTCCGATTTCAGAAGCAACGATCGCATAGTTGAAAGCCTTGGAGACACTTTGAAGACAGAAGTTCTTCTTGCAGTCACCGAGCGAGAAGCGTTGTCCATCGATGGTGCAGATGGACATTCCCCAAGTGTGTGGGCTCTGTCGGGCAAGTTGAGGAATGTACGAAGCAACCTCACCTTGGTTGATCGAACGGCACGACTCAAACACTTGCTCAATGATCTGAGTGAACTCAAGCCACGACGGGATGATCAATTGGTTACGAAGTGTGCGAGAAATCAAGATCGTGCACGGAAAAATTATCCTGAAAGGTTCTGAATGAGACTCATCTTCGTCCGCAAACCGACTCTTTGAATTTCTCCTGCGACATGGCCCACTGGCGAGAATCCTCGTTCTCCTCGTCATGCTTCTTCATTCGGTCGAACATCTGTTTGAGACGCGGATCATTTTCCCATATTCCAAACGATTTGAGCACTTTGATGAGTCGGAAGAACGAGCAATCGGTGGACCCGTGCGGCAAGCGGAACAGAGTGCAGATCAGATCGGCGGCACGCTCCATTTTCTCATTGCGGACAAGGGCCAGCTGGTTGATGGTTTGAGTGAGGAACGGGACGACAGACTTCTTACGCTCGAGCACTTCTCCGATATACTCCACTGAAATCAAGATTTTGAAAGAGCATCTTGGAAACGCTTACAATTTTTCTCATCGATCTTAGGGGTAATCGATGACTCGTCGCGAAGCAGATCGTTTGGATCGTTCAAGTCCACACGCAACGCGTCGAAGATGCCCTTTTCCGGTACAACCATCGACATTTTCACGGTGATTTTTGTTGTTGTTGGCAGCTTCTGAATATGTCTCATTTCAATTGATGGTAGACGAAGCTCATGTCATAATCTATTTCTAAAACGGAAAGAAAAGGGTGAGCAATCAATGGACGGGCATTTATACCGGGAGACGCGGATTAATGAAACGATACGGGAGAAAGGAGGGGGTGTATTTGAACTTCTGCTTTGTAACCATTACCGGCGGCAAATTGCTGCCGTCTTTGCGTCATGGCCACGTGGCAAAGAAATAGCAATATAAGAGAGGAAGCGCTGAGAAAGATTTTTGCAGCTGTCTCGATTGAGTAAGCACACAATGACAAAATTGAATACAAATAGCTTGAACTACTACCAAGCGACTACTGTAGATTAGACTTGAAAGTTCAGGGATACTCAACAAATGAAATCATTAGACTTTTCAAGACCAAAGAATTTCTATAGACGAAAAAATGTCCATTATACATTTTGCAGGCACAAGACGCAGGTGTTCAAAATGAATGTGAGAAATAATCGCTCAGAAACGGGCCATGTGCTTTTCTTTTTTTGCAATGCATCAAAAATAGAATAGCCTACACCAAAGATGGCATCACCTTTGTATGCTTTTCTGATCATATGCGAGCCTAGACACTGAGCGGATGCTCCCATTTATTTCGAAATACTTTCTTCCAGTCGGCAAAAGATGAAAGGTGTATTAGGCGACACTGACCTCTCACCATGGCACGTGACGCAAAGTACAGAATTTTCGAGAAACAAAAACAAAGGTCTTTGGTGAATGACGTCATCAACAAGCGAACTGAGAAAAGAGCTTGAGAAGGCGTGGGGGAAGTGCGCGCGTTCGCGTCTCACACTCTCTCCGCTTCTTGTTTTTGTCCAATGTCTCTTGCGCCCGCCCGCTCCACCCAACGACCATCGTTTTTGTGTGCACCAGCGACACAAAGTGCAGCCCCTAGGGGATGAATGATGGCTTTTATATGCGGACAGACGGTGAGGGAGGGAGACGCAGGAGCGCGGTGAAAACGATACTTTGATCGACATCAACTATCATTTCGCGTTGGCAAAGCCGAGAAAACAACTTGTGAAGACGAGAGACAGGCATTTTTTAAAAAGATAACGGTGACCTTCTATATGAAAATTGAATGATGGATTGAAAGACAGCACTGGTCAATCAGTTATCTTCGAGAGAAGGCTAAAATGTTGGCCCACATATAGATACGAAACATGAGTCCCGCGAATAATATATTGCATCATTATGGGCTCTCTAGATATTTTTACTAGCATCAGACCGCAAATTTGCGTGAAAAAGAAAATGGATACTGTAACTGAAAATATGCGTGTGAAAAGGCACTGCAAAACAAACGATTCTCGAAACTTCTTCGTGAGTGGAAATAAAAAACGGAAAACGAGAAGCATACTTTTCATAATGTCGTCGTGAGACCCACGCACACTTATGCGCTGTGCGCCTTTAATGCTCTACAGTATACCACGTTTCGTGCAAACATGGAGAATGGGATCTGTGGTTTGAGAAAAACAGATGCAGGAGAGTGGAAATGTGTGCACAGAGAAATAGAAGTAAACACGTTCGCGCTTGTCGTCAGAAAACGCTAATTATCAGAAAAGAGGTTTTCGGCCGATCGAATGAAGAACTTTTGCGCGGCTGAAAAACTTTTTCCGGTGCTGTGTTTGCAATTAAGAGCAGCAAATTCTAGACCTATCTGAGTGAGCTAACTGCGAACTTAAGAGTATCCAGAAATAGGAAGAATTGCGCTGGACTGGTCATAATGAGAAGGAAGGCTAAAAAACTTCTCAGCAAGTCGAGGGAAACCCTACCAACAGTTCGGCGGCCGCGTGATACGCGCGGATCATCTTACTTAATCGGCAGTGGGGGAATTCCCGAATCGAGAAGAAAGCGAAAGAACACTGGGATAATCTGCCACAATTGATAAGACGGTGTGAGTGGGCGCACGCACGGAATATCGATGGAATAAAAAGAGGAGGACGAGGGGCGCGAGGAGGAGGAGAAGGCGGGGGCGAGAGCGGGAAGAAGGGGACAAAACCGCGTCTGCGCTGCAGATAAAAACACCAAGTAGTAGAGTGTCAATGCGGTCACGAAAGAAGCGACGGGCCATTTTTTACGGTGCGCCGCGGTCAATCGCCATCAAATACCTACTAGTAACAGCGGTGGGCCAGATAGAAGTTGAAATCGAGAGACAAGTACTAGTTGTAAATGATAGTGACCGTTGCCAATTTTTATTACGGTAGATGACTGATAAGGTTTGTGCTATAGCATGCTAGTGTCATGTGTTAAGAAAACCCCCAAAAAGTGCGCCGCTGAAAGTATCAGAACTCACATCGAGGAACTCCATTTAAAATTAAAAGCAATAAATCAGAGACACGAGAGCTCCAGGATTTTCGAAAGGTAACGTGTAAAAAGATTTCCACGTGTTTCCAAGAAGTTTCGGGTCACAACACATGTTTGTTTCTTGAAAGGAGCAGCAGAAACGGATTATAGTCTAATTTTAAGACAAAAGATTAGCAAAACACTTCTTTGGCAGATTTTACAAAAATATTGGGACTCACGTCATCGTTCACCTCATCGTTCTCATCGGAAGAACTGCTCTCGTCGGCCAGCTCTCCGGGATCTTCGTCTTCACGAATTTGGTTCAAAAGGTGGCCAAAGTCCATCTAAAACCAAAAATCTTCTCGAACAAAGTGAACGATTCGCGCAAGTTTATGTTACATCTTGATCGCCGGGGTCTCGTGTTGAATATAAAAAAGACGAAACTTCAAGAAATCGTAAAAATGGTACTCTTCTAGAGATAAAAGATAACAACCAGAGAACGAAACACAAAGGAGAATAGCGTTGCAATCATCCAAAATCGGAAAGTTCACCTTCTGTTGCGGGCGTTTTTCGAAAGACGCCGAACATATGCGAGAAAAGCTCGCGTGCGCGACGAAAAAGCGAGGTCTGAATCAGAGGACCCGCGTCTCTCACCACCACACACTCTCTCGCTCTTTGTCTTTCTGCAAGCTGTACCGTCTCTGTCACAAGCATTCCCACCGACAAGTGCAAAAAAGAAAAAAATGTGTTTGATTTTTATTGGATTTCTTTTTCCGTTTATTTACAGTGGAGACTGGAGGATGATGCGCAGAGAGGTTAGAGAAAGAAAAATAGATTGCTTTTGAAAGATTAAAATTAAAATCTGCAAATTTTTGTTCTAGAACTTTCCGCGGAAAATTCTTGAGATGGGAATATGAGGAGGACTGACAGACGGTGCAAGGAAAAAACAATCAAAATTAGAAAAAAAAAACGAGTGGAATTTGACTAGACTACGACCGCCGGAGGTGTCTTTGGTCGGACGGCGTCACGGACGCTCAGTCGGTCGGCGGTTCTCTCGACCGATTGGCCGGAGGTGTTCGACTGGAGCGTCGGACTGCGAGTTCTGCAACTGAAAACGTGCAATGTGGCTGGCGGGTGCGGGTTTCTGTACCTGGAAGGCAGAAGGGAAGAGCAGTCCGATGCACCCGTCGGACTTCGCGATCTGACCATTGTGGACATTTGAGAAGTGGATGTTGGACTGCGAGGTCTGGAAAAAAGAGACTCTTGATGGGTAGAGAGACTTCCTGCATTGATCTTTTCGTTTGTCTCCCACTTCTCCCTACCTGATAGACGAGGCTCTTCGTGACGGTTTCGTAGACTGCGAGAGGTCAGTTGGACTTCTCGGTCTGCCAGAATCATGTGAGACGTCCGTGGGGGAACGAGGACGATGTCTGGAAGACAATGTTCAGTGTTCCTCTCTCTCTCACTCTACCTCATGAACGTGGACGGGGAATCGGCGGCCATCGGGCTCTTCGGTCTGCAGAACGACATCTGCGAAGTGGGCCTGCACAACGACAGTTGGGAAACGTCGCGGGACATGTTGGGGGTGATCATCGAGCGGCCGGGCACTGTGAGTGTATTGAAACTGGATCCGTAGATGCGGTGTTGGTTGCGGGTGGACATCATGCTGGCGGAGGAGCACGAGCCCATTCGAGAACGCATCTCTTCGACGCCCTGCAATGTTTTCCGTTGGCTCAGTCTGTTGGGGATCATCGATTGCTATTCACACCCGGAAAAGGGTCAAACGCATGCACACTCTCATACCGTTTCTGCGTCAATGCATGACTAGAGACTCCTAAATGTTTCGAATAAACCGTCGAATTGTTCTCTTTGTGAAATGTTCCCTGAGAAAAGTGACTCACCTGCAGACGATGTTTCATTCGTGAGTAGGCGGTTTTGAATGTGGAGCGGAAGTTCTGCGAAATGAATGCGTAGAGGATGGGATTGATGCACGACTGGCAGTAGGTGAGTGCGTTGAAGCCCATCCGCATGTGCTTCAGAGTCTGCGTGTTCGAGGTTCTGCAGATGTAGCCGAATGAGGTGAGCAGTTCGTCGACAATGGTCGGCAGCCAGCACACCGTGTACATGCACACGATCGAAATGAGCATTTGGACGATCTGAAAATGAGCATGCGAGCAGCAGTCTCCGAGGGTGCACTCACTTGTTTCTTGTTGGCCTCGGCGACTCTGTTGTTTCGGTGTTTGCTGTACGAGTTGATGGTCGTGTTGGCGGTTTTCAGGTTGCGGGAAGTGGTGATCATCGGGATGGCAGAGTAGCCGGAGAAGGTGACTGCGTCGGTGGCAGCCTTCGAGAAGGCGACCATCGCTTGCGAGAGAATGACACGGTCTTTCGATGACTTGTAGACGATTGCAGAGACACGGGCGTAGCAGATGGACATGGTGAGGACTGGGAAGATGATGAGAAGGAGCAGCTGGTACATGGCATAGGCCTTGTTGAGCGTCTGTCTCTGATATCCCATGAACTGTGTGGGGAATCGGCGACGACACCAGTGGACACGTTGGCCGGAGAGCGAGAGATTCGTCTCGTAGTCCATTCTGACTGCAGTCGGCACGGCCAACATGGCAGACAGGAGCCAGATGAGCAGAATGACCTTTTTAGCTCTTCCTATCGACGAGAACCAGATATTCCGCATAGGATAAGCTATTGCCAAGAACCTTAACGCCTTCCGTTCGCCCCCAACCGTTTTCAGCTCTGTCTTACCTTTCGAAACTGATCATAGTCATCGTCAGAACGGAACAGAAGCACGTGAACTGTTGGATGTAATGGACAGAGTAGCACGCGAACCTTCCCATCGACCATGTGTGTGACATGTACTTCATGAACATTATAGGAACACAGAACCAGATGAGACACAGATCGGCCGTGCTCAGAGAGGCCAGAAACACATTTGTCACGTTGCGCATTCGTTTGAATCGGTTGACGACGAAGATAACCTGCAAAGGATGTCGGACTTCTCGAGAGATGATCGGGTGCAATTACCATCGAGTTTCCTATAGTTCCGACTAGAAAAACGGTGAGATAGAGGAATCCGGGAAGTGCGATTTCGAACAGTTCCTCGTCGGTCATCGAGAAGAACACGGTGTCGTCGCCGATGCTGCACCGAGAAATGCACACCTGGAAAGTGTCGAGTGATCTACGAGCCCTGTGATCCGAATCATTTTCCGGATATCTGGTGTCTAATGCGCATCGAGTGCAATCTCTTCGATTCTTCGCTTCGGTCGCCTTCGGGGCATCAGACCGGAAAGCGGCGGTACTCGGAATCGAAAGGGAACTTTGCCTGTTTGCATGACTTTCGAAAGTTTTCTCTTCTGTTCAACTTTCAGTAATCTGAACATTCGAATAAACATGTCTCGACAAAAATAGCCAATTCGATATGATCTTCTCACTTCAAAGAATCACAGATAATCAAGAACCAGCCCTGTTTTCCGAATGTCTTAGTCCTAAGATTGCCTTTTCGTCGAGTGCTCACCTCGAGAAATCGGTGAAGCGGATGGGTGCAGTTGCACTGTGAAGCCGTCACGTTCTCCCAATCGAAGCCCTCATCGTACTCGTAGTCGAACGTCGTCTCCTGTACCATGTAGCACGACGGATCATCTCCGTCCTCGATGCTCATGGCCACAGATGGCGCTGAAATCGAAAGGCTTTCAAAGTCAGAACGAAGCGGAAAGCGGTGCGCGTGTCGGCTGTGTGTTATTGTGCATGTAACAACATGATAATATCAGATCCATCTGCCGCTAATCCTCCACTAATATCCATCCTTGAAAAGGAGCGGACGACGGTGGAAAATAGAGAGAAAGAGAGAGAGTTGGATGAGGAGAAACAAGAGCCAAAGAGAGCCGCCGCGGCGGAAAGTGTAGGTAGTGGTCGAAGGGGGCGCCGATTGATCAGGAAATCTTATTAGAATACATAAATTAGAGAGTCGAGCGCAAAAAGAAATGCAATGAAGTTAGTTATCGGGGGGCAATGTAGCGTGTGTGTCATGTCGGCTCGCATAAATTTTCGTTTGGTTTCATAAATCCAAAGAGTGAAGACATTCAATCGGAAGTTGGAGATGCGGAAGACTTTCGAGACCACGAGAGGGCTGACGTGGCAACGAGGTAACCAGGCACGAATGCTTTGATGTCCGCCGACTTTGGATGACAGGGTGACGAGAAGTTTAGATGGCGTTCGAATGGGAGATGGTGTCGGCAAGGGGAGGGAAGCTACAGATGGAATACACTTCTTTGCTGTTCAGGTGGAACGCATTAGTGCACCTCTTCACTCCGAAATGAGTCAATGAGACAATGCGGGTGAACAAACAATAGAGGACACCGAATCGGTGATTCTGAGAATCGTATTCACTGATATATCACAAGATATCGGAAGATGAGGAGTAATTTTCGAGAAGAGCCGCTTGCCGACCGACCGACCGACGCATGACAAATCTATCGCTAATCCATCCAGGAGGCACATATCGAGAGCGAAAGAAAGAGAAGGCGATGGACATTTACTCCCACGAAGAATAACAGAGAAGAGGCTGGTCGCGGAGGTCTTTTATAGAGAGAGAGTGTAATCCGGAAATGAGTTCTTTTGGAGGAACAAAGAGAAGAAGAACAACGAGTACACGGTCGGCAGGGCGAGTGAGGGGGTGATATAACGGAGAGCTCACTCGCGGTCACAAACTATATTCGACTGAAACTCTTTCAGAACTATTCAGAGTCTTCTCAAAAAGGGAAAGAACAACAACAATGTGTCTGCAATCCTTTGTGACTTTCGGGGAACTTTGCTGATTATATCTGCACGGCTGGTTACAATTCGTTCGAAAGATTCGCGAGTTGTGACACATCTCCACTGTTTCCCTCTCTCTCTCTCTCTCTCTGGAACTCATCCCCTCCTCAAACGATCGGATGTTTGGTTGCGCCGGATGAATGCCTTTTGGCATTTGGTCTCTGAGTTTTCGCAAGTCCACTGAAGCCTTCTTTTGTCGCCGGAAACCGAGAGTTCTGTTTTGAATTGAGCCTGGAAGCGGCACAAACGACTGTGTGTGTGCCATAAACGACAAAAAGAGCAGAGATTCGGTTCCGGCTCCTTCCACTCGGTCAATCATTCCTCCGCAAATAGAACAAAATAAGATTCACCTTTGGCTGCGTCTTTCGGCGATACGGATTAGAGCTCACTTGCAGCAAGAAGTGCCTAATTTTCGTCACAAACGCGTAGATCCCTAATCTTTTTTAGTCATTCGGCAGAAGGGATTTCGTACTGCACACGACGAGCACTTATGGAGTTCGTCCCTCTATAAATGTAAAGATGCGGGGGAGAGAAAATGGCTTGTAAATGGCGTTAGATGAATGAATAAATCAAGTAGGAGGTGGTGGGCAATAGACACCGGATATGCTGGTTTGCCGAGAGAGGGAGAGGGGGAGAAGGTCCCGACGACTAGCTAGTGCTGTTTTTGTTGTTGTTTCCGTCGACTACCTGGTCTTCCTTCCGGATACTCGCTCGACGAAAGATCACAAAGTTGTTGCCGAAAGAAACCTGGAGGCACACCGGAAATTGGCCAAAAGGCCTTCAATTTCCTGCACTTCCTTTCAGTTTTTATATCATTCATTCGAATGAAAGGGGAATAAGAGAGAAAGAGAGAAACGAACGAAGCGAAAGAAAACGAAAAGTCGTGATCTGGATATCGCGTGTAATCTGTGTCTTTTCGGAAAGGCTCAACTGAAAACGACGGGCTTCTTGACGTGCGCAGCGGGTGGGTGTTTGACGTGGAAACAGTGAGAAACAGTGAGAAACGTTCGGATCAAAAGAGAGAGAGAGAGAGAGAGAGAGAGAGAGAGAGAGAGAGAGAGAGAGAGAGCCGGAGAGAGTCATGTGCTGGAATTGGATTCGTTGCGAGTCGGTATGCAAACTTATCAGATTATCACTCGACTGGATTATCAGGTTCTCTAAACTTGATTCCAAGCTCTTCGGAGCCACGCCCATCTGTCCGGTAGAGCGCACTTCCCGCTAAACACGTAACATCAAATATATGATTAATGTTTGATATTCACAAGCACATCATCTAGTCGGGGGCCAATCCGGATGCAAAAACTGGCTCCGTGGCTCTCCTCACCCCGCCACTCACCGTCTCCTCCCCCTTCAACTTCAGAGGGGGAGAATCCGCACAAGAGGAGGACGCCTCCGTGGAGTGTACTCTCGGGAAGACGCGGGCGGATTATCCGGTATATATTAAAATAATAGGGAGGAATCGATGGAGAATTGCTGAAAGAGAGGAAGGAAGCACGAGAAAGAGAGAGAAAGAAAGAAAGAGAGAAAGAGAGAGAAAGAAAGAAAGAGAGAGAAAGAAAGAAAGAGAGAGAGAGAGAGATCAGCTCTTTTTGGTCGAAGGAGAGCTCAAGATCTATATTATGCAAGTTTAATGAGATTTGTGAGTGTCAGACGGCCGTTTTTCGAAAGGTCAAAGAGTGGACAATCTGCGGAGTTTGGAGGTCTTTCGGCTGAATGCGGCACGATCGAAAACCACCGACTTCCCCCCGGTTCCAGATCAAAACAGAAATGGATTTTCATCTGCAAAATATGGTTTCTCTGGTTGAAAACACAGTTTCTTCTGCAAAACGAGGAAGTTGGTCACAGAGTGATAAACTGATATTGGCTCACAAAAGTTGTCTGTTTCTAGTCGAGCCGCCTCTCGGAAAACCGGAAGAGGCCGGTCGCCGCGTGGTTTTCAATTGTCGAAAAAATCTTCCGAGTAGAGCAAAAAACTCTTTTGTGGCTGCTTCTGGTGCTCACCGGAAGTGTCGGAATCACAAGATGACGTGATTTCGAAAGACGTGGAGATCTCCAGAATACGAGCGATGAGAAGAGCGGAAATATCAGTGACTAGCGGCAATTTCAACAGGAAACGACGGTGGATCAGAGGCGAACGTGATAAGATGATAAGAAGAGCGAAAGTAATGAGTGATATCCTTGCATGGGGGTGTATTATCATTGATAAGTGATATGGAGGGCGAGAAATCCTGACTAAGCCCAACTAAGTCTTCGAGAAGTAAGTCTGCGAATGACACACTCAACACTCGAGAAACTATTCTGGAAGTGACGTGTTCCCTCCGCCAAAAGACTATGATACAAAAACGATTGTCGAATGAGAGCCGCTCGTCTGCCGGCTCTGTTTTTCCTCTTTTTGCTGTTTTCCTCTCTGATTGATGTCGCGTTTTTACTGAAAACAGACCCTCGCAAACACACAATACCTACTGATTCGGAGCCCAGAAAAAAGAGACCGACGCGGGAAGAAAGGAAAAAGAAGAATTGAAATTCAACTCGTTTACGAATTTCATGCTTGAAATGTCTGAAAATGGAAAGAAGAGACGGGTGAGGCGTGAAATCAAACATGTAAGAGAGACGCTGGAGATGGACGAAGGGGAGGAATTATGGATATTAAATAAATCGGTCGGTGCGACGGAGAGGGGGATTTGTCTCGTTTTTGTTGAAGGACTCGACGGAAATGCGCCGACGGCGAGGCACAGAGCAGTGTCGATGAGGCGGAAATTGTGACGGTGGCGCGGTGCGCGGATTGACTCTCCCGGTTGCGAGAAGCGGCTCACGGATTAGCAACGGTCGTCCCGGGGAAGAATTAGAGAGATGTGTGGGTCAACATTTGAATTTTGGCCTGAAATAGGAACTATGAATAGGTAGACAAATTTAACTGTACTCACAAGTCCAGGGACTTTCTTGCAAACTCAGAGTGAACTCTCTGGAAGTCTCTGAGAGAATTGTGCAACGTCTTGTCTCGGATCACTTCTCGACACATTTCTATCCTGAACAATGCATGTTAACGTTTCCTGCTACAATATTCTATCGACTAACCATTTCTTTTCGTCCATCGCTGCTGTTTCTACTGTGATGTCTTCCCTGTTCTTCTGCAAGTCCTCTCGAAGTTTCATGATTGCCTCGTCGAAATCATTGAGTGTCTTTTCGTCTCTTTCGTCTCGATCATTCTCATGTCCATCTGAAAGTTAATTTTTTGTTTGATACAATTAATATTCTCTCCCTCACCATGAAGATGTTCTTTGCGTGCACGGATCTCTTCGAGAGGAATCAGAACTTTCATTGGCTTGTTAGAGACTCTCAACCATCTGGCATCTTGGAAAGCCAAGCGAATAATTTCTTCTCTTTCTTTAATAACTATTGGCGATTGATCAATCGTGCTTGCCTTCGTTTGAATAAAAACTGAAAATCAGCTTTTAAAAGAACAGAAAACTCGATAGATTCAGATCATTTACCTAAATTGGTTCGACGGTCCACTGACAAGCGTGGCCGGAATGTCGGGAGATACGGGCGGATTTGCTCTGCGGCTTTAATGGTGTCAATGATGGTTTTATCGAAATGAGTCTCTGAGACGACAAGTACGCTATGACTCACAAACAAGAGGAAAGCGGTCAATCGGTATGTCTGAAATCGAACAGTGAGCCAAATAAGGGAAACGCACTTTCGCTCACATCGCTCAGCGCATTCGTATCGTCCCACTTTCCGCCACGGGTTCTTGGAGCTCCATCCACTGTCGAAAAGCTATTGAACGGTTGACAATCCAACAGTATCGTATGATTGGCGACATACACATCAATCTGGGAAGTTTGATGTCGTGACTGCTCGTTAGCCTCGCGAGAGACGGGACGGAAGACGTATTCTCTATAAGAACATTAACTGAACGGATCGATTTTATTGTTTCAATGATTTACCTGTACATTTGTCTAGAATTGTTACCGGCTAACATGCTCAGAAGTGTCGATTTTCCGGAACCCTGTGGACCGATAGCGGAAATTACGTTGAAGTTTGGGCAATTTGACATGAGCTCCTGAAAAATTTGAAAAATATTGAAAAATTGAATTGTTAATCTCACCGTAATAGAGTCTGAGATTTCGCCTAATTCAGATATAAAGCGCACAGCTTCGCTCATTGTTCTTCGAGGGGAGTCCAGTATCACTGGGGGTGACTCATCAGTGACTGGTCTTGTCCTGATCGCAATTTTCGGTGCCAACACTGGGCTAATAGGAGGGTTAACACCATTGGGAACTGTCCGAGTTGTTTTCAGAATTTCTACTTTTTTCATCTGAATGACACGTTCCTTTTGTAGGGCGCGTGATAGAGTTGGTGAAATAAATTTGAGTATTTTATCGACTCTTTTAGTTTGTGGCCAAGAATAAGCGAAATAAGCGTTTCATGTATTCACAATGAATTTAATTTGGGAAGTAGTAGCGAATACAGAAAGAATACTGAGAGGTGAGAATAATTATGCGTCCATCGAGACGCCCGACACCGAATCGCACACGTCGACGTCGTTGATGAGTTGATCGCAAATAGCAGAGAGCTCCGAAACACGGTTCGACAACACACTGATTTCATCGTTCTTGCTGCCTAGTTCAATTTCCAGGCGTTTCACTCGCAAACGTAGCCCTTTCGTGTTCTCATCGTGGCTCCTCACCAAATCATCATATTCGATCGATGCCCGATTCAACTCAGCGTTCGCATTCTCTTTGACAGCCAAAAACTTTGCCTGCCACTCATCAACTTCGGCAGCTGCCAGTTTCAATTTTTCGGCCGCGTCCTCGTATTCCCCGCGGATGTCGTTCGCTGCTTCTCGAACAGTGTTGAATGAAGCGAATAAAGCAGCGTAGTTGGCGTGAAGACGGTCTGCTTCAGCACGAGCCTGGTCGCGTTCTTTGATAGCCTTCTGGTATTCTTCGCTTGCGATTCCACCTCCAGCAGCAGGTCCATTACATCTTCCCTGGGAAACCACTTGTCCGTTCGAGCACCGACGCACTTCGAATTCTCAAAAATAGCTTTTAAATCCTGTGAATTTAGAAAAAAGCTTTACCATCAGACTGAAGGAGTCTCTTGATGACAGAGTTGTATTGCTTGATCGTATGCTTCATGACGATTATTTCAGCACGAGTGCATCCGCACAAATACTCGGGTTCCGTGCTTCGAGGCTGCACTGGTTCAGGTTCGAGTGCATCTTGGAAAATTTCTTGCTGCGGTTCATGCGATTGCCCGTTCAGAGGGATTACTACTTCTTCCCCTTCCTCTTCTTTTGTGAATGTCGAGTTCATCTGAAAAAAATTAGTTCGAAATAACAAATGAAATACTTGAAAATTTATCTGCGAACAAGTTAACTTAAACTTTGAGAGAAATGATAAAACGAAAACAATGAGCTCACAGATCCCCAGGAGAACAAATTCAAATTCTTCACACCAAATGGGAAATTGCGGCGGGACCTTATGACTAAAAACACTATGCGCCTTTAGCACATACAGTAACCTTTTCTAGCATTCAATTTCTTCAAAATTTTTTATTTTTATCTTGAAGACGCTATTTATGTTAAAAGCAGAAAAAAGCGTCTACACGCCTTATTCGATTCCGCCAACGGGCACCGAAAATGCGTCAGCGCTGCACAAGAAATGTGCCGCACTCGCATTTAGAAAGCGAAGTGAAATCAGAGCAAATCCCAACGGCTTAAATCAAATCAAAATAAGCAACACAATGTTTTGAAAAATGTCTTCATAAAAATGTACTATGCAAATACTCGTCTCTGTACGATTTCTGGTTTTCAGCATCTGAGAACGCGAAATTATGATTCGTTCATATTGCAACAGTTAAAGTAGTTAAGAAACAAACAATTTCATAGTTTAAACATTATTTTATTTTTTTAATCACTAGTCGTTGTAACTGTTCAGATGACGAGAGATGTCTTCATTGAAGAGACGTGAGACATGAACCATTCTGCTGGCGCTTTTCCGGAGCGATAATGAACAAAGTTGAAGCTTTTGTAATCACATTCCCATGCATTTAATATCGTTTCACTTAAAAACTACACTAAGTGGAAGCTCATCTCTGCTATATGAAGTGCAGAATGCAACTGTTAACTACAAAAATGTTTACAAAGTGTTATGAAATCTTGAACAATGTTGGCTAACCCTCACTTCTCGTCTTTTTCTCCTGACACTCAAGTTTCCCTCAAATTCATCAGTTAATATTTTAAGGATTCAAACTAGATTCGAACCATGGACATTCTCGATTACATAGATAGGATAGCGATTGGTAAGTGTGTTCCAAATCGTTCAGTTACCAAATGTTTGTGTGTACAGATCCACCAGCTCCATCCCGAGTAGCGAGCTACAGTCAGACACTCAATCTGGTTCCTGAATTTCTGGAATGGCCGAATTCAGAAGCCGAACAGGAACACATCGAACCCCCGAAGTCGCTCTCCCTTCCCCAAGTACCATCGACTTCGGGTTCCAACTCCGGAAGCATCTTCACGCCGATCGCTGAAACGCTAATGATGTACTTTCCGGATACCCACGAAGTGCATTCGATTAATTTTTCATCGATTTTTATTAATTTTTTCCAGACGATCACAACGAATTTGATGGCGATGCTGTGCTCTTCTCGTTCTGACAATGATCTTCAAGGAGAACTGATTGATCTACTTGGCGTGGAACTCTTCGAATTAGCAATAGAAATTCTTGAAAAACGCAACAAAATATGCTACGAAATCAAGAGTAAAGCGTTAGAGAAAGCAACAGAAGCCAGACAGAACAGGAGCAAGGTGAGCGAAAAGCTTTATTTCATTGGACTTCAACACAGTTCTTGAAAAACGAGACAACCAAACTCATCGTTATGGCGACAGAGGCAATGTAACCGATTCCAGCTTGGAGGCATCGCTCGTTGCAAATGTAGAGCTCCGAGTCAGTTAATGGGAACGGCCGGAAAGGGTCCTTTAGCGCAGTTCTATTCATAGAATTCGGCCGAGGCGCCGAAATCTGCGAGACCGAACAACCCAACTCTTTCCGAACTCTCTGAAACTAAGCTTTAGCTTCAACAAATTCAAAAATTCGAACCTGTAGTCTTTCTGCCCACTTTTCCATCGAAATATAATAATACGCTTTGTCGGCATATTTTGGTGGCACCGGCTGACACTGACCATATTGAGAAGAGCCTGGAAAAGGGTGTTTCATGTGTAGGCTGTCTCGAATACAAACCTGTCCAGATACAACTGATTTGATAGTTCTTGTAGTTATGGTCAAGAAGGAAACCGATCGTGTCATCCTGACAAATTTGCATTTGAAAGTTAACGAGCGAGATCAGCTTAGAGTCACTGCAATTAATCCAATACATTAATCGGTAGATCGGCGGCTCACTTGTGAATGCCGATTATACTATTTTGTGTTAAGTGTCTCAGTTCTTCTGCACGTTTCCGAATTATCTTAAACTCGTTTAGAGCTGGCGAATGGAACGGTCTGCAATTTTGTCTCTTTTTAAATCGAATGGTTTTCATTCTCACTTGAATCCGATGTTGCAATATTTAATATTTCCACATTGAACCTCCGCGAGTGTTGTGGATTGGGCAGTGAAGAATACAACAAGTGCTAGCACGAATTTCATTTTGATTTCGCCGTGATATGAGAGAATAACCATCGAAGTAATCGAATAATGAACACTTCTAGACTCTAAAAATAGGTATTTTGGAAGGTCGCGTGAATAATAGATTGAGAATGACGAAATTCAAATTCCGAAGGGTAACCGATTGATTTCAGCCTGCTGTCCCCGGTATTTTGCAAACTGTCAGTGTGCAATCCACGTCGCAGAATGAGAGACGTCGTGAAATACGGAAAGAGGAGAAGAGGACGAGAAGGGAGCTAAATCGAGTGATACACGCCTTCGGAGACGAGGAAAAGCTGGAATTAGAACTGGCACAAAAGGAAATCCAACGACAGCGACAGATGGAAATCGATCAGATGAAGTGGAAACCGTCTCTTCTGCCAGGAGGACCGAGGACTGAAGAGATCTACCCGTATGTCTTCGATGCGAGAATACAGTCGGGACACACAATGTTCGATATTAACGGAATGAAGTTTGCACTGCCGGAAGGGTCCCGGAGAGACACATTCAAGACTCACGAGAGTGTACTGGTTCCGCCGTCCAACAAGGGGGACATTGAGAAGATTCAGCACGTCCACATCAAAGATATGGACGAGTTGGGACAGAAGGGATTCAAAGGATTCGAGAAACTCAACGTGATTCAGTCGATTGTCTTTGAGCAGGCCTACAAAACGAAAGAGAATTTGCTGATTTGTGCGCCAACTGGAGCCGGAAAGACGAATATCGCCATGCTCACGATTCTAAATTGCATCCACGAGCACCAGAACTCTCGAGGAGATATTATGAAGGATGACTTCAAAATTATCTATATTGCACCAATGAAGGCGCTCGCGACAGAAATGACCGAGTCCTTCGGCAAAAGACTGGCCCCTCTTGGTTTGAAGGTGCGCGAGTTGACAGGAGACACGCAATTATCAAGGAACGAGCTGGCAGACACTCAGATGCTCGTGCTGACTCCAGAGAAGTGGGATGTGATCACAAGGAAAAGCAACAGTGATAACTCGTTGATCTCCATCGTCCGTCTTCTGATCATTGACGAAGTGCATCTGCTCCACGACGAAAGAGGTCCGGTCATCGAGACACTTGTCGCCAGAACCCTCCGTCAAGTGGAAATGTCTCAGTCGGGAATCAGAATCGTCGGATTGTCGGCCACCCTCCCCAACTACATCGATGTTGCTCGTTTCTTACGAGTCAATCCCTACAAAGGATTGTTCTTTTTTGACGGAAGGTTCCGTCCAGTTCCGTTGACCCAAAAGTAAGCCTTCGCGGATTTGAAGTTCGTAACTGTTTATTGTTCAGATTCATTGGAACCCGCAAAGCTGGAAACTTCCGCGACAACAACACTCTGATGGACAACGTGTGCTATGATGAAGTCATCGATTTTGTGAAACGTGGTCATCAAGTGCTCGTCTTCGTCCACACGCGTAACGGAACCGCTAAACTCGGAGAGGCATTCTGTGCCCGTGCCTCCGTCCTGGGCCATATGGACTTGTTCCTGCCGAAAACCCGCGATTCTAATCAGTACATCCAGTCGGAAAAAGCAATCAGTATGAGTAGAAACCGGGCACAAATCGCCCCACTTTTCGGAAGAGGACTCGGAATTCATCATGCCGGATTGTGCAGACAGGACAGAATTCTGATGGAGAAATGTTTCGCCCAAGGACATGTCTCAGTGCTTTTCTGTACTGCGACTCTCGCGTGGGGAGTCAATCTCCCTGCACACGCAGTTGTCATCAAAGGAACGGATGTCTTCGACGCGGAGAAAGGAGTCTTCACGGATCTCGGAGTTCTCGACGTTCAGCAGATCTTCGGACGTGCGGGACGTCCGCAGTTCGAAAACGAAGGACACGGAATCATCATCACCACTCGGGACAAGATAGACAAGTACCTGACTATGTTGGTGCACCAGAATCCGATCGAAAGCCAGTTTCATGCTCGTCTCCACGACAATTTGAACGCCGAAGTGGCACTGGGAACAGTTTCGACAGTCGATGAAGGTGTGGAGTGGCTGAAATACACGTACATGTACACAAGAGCACTCAAAAATCCGATGGCGTATGGAATTGCGTACAATGCAATTGAGCGGGATCCCAATCTTCACGAACATTTCTCTACTGTCATCAGAGCAGCGGCGGTGCAATTGGATCAAAACAAAATGATCCGATTTGATTTAGCGTCAGTTTGTTTTTCTTAACAAGAAAAAAATGGTCAATTTCAGAACTGAATATTTGAACTCGACCGATCTCGGTCGTATTGCTTCCAATTTCTACGTGAAATACGAGACCATCCAACTGCTGAATGAGGCTGAAAAAGGAATCGGTCTCCCGGTGACGTTCACGAGTTTCATGCCAGACGACATGGTAATTGGCCTGATTTCAATGGCTACCGAGTTCGCCAACATCAAGTGTCGAGAAGAAGAAATCGGAGATCTTGAAGAGCTCATGTCCTACGGATGCATGATGAATGTTCGTGGAGGAGGGCTGGCGAGTGTTGCAGGCAAAGTCAACGTGCTTCTTCAATCGCTCATTTCCCGATCGGGAACTCGAAACTCCGCCTTGATGTCGGAGCAACTTTACGTTCAACAGAACGCCGGCCGTCTCTGCCGGGCCATGTTCGAAATGGTTCTCCGAAATGGATGGAGTCAAGCAGCGAACGCTTTTCTGGGAATCGCCAAGTGCATCGAGAAGCAGATGTGGATGAACCAGTGCTCTCTTCGTCAATTCCTCCACATCGTCAATATTCCAATCACATGGATCGAGAAAATTGAAAGAAAGAAAGCCAGAGAGTCCGATCTGCTCGAACTCTCTCCGAAAGACCTGGGATACATGTTCAGCTGCGACGGGGAGCGGCTCTATACGCTCCTGAGATATCTTCCACGAATGGAAGTCTCCGCGAAGTTCAAGCCGATCACCTACACGATTGTCCAATGCGAAGTCACCCTGATTCCCGCATTCATTTGGCATGATGCGATTCATGGAAAGTCGGGACTCCAATCGTTCTTCTTGGTTCTTGAGAACCTCAACGAGAACTTGATCATTCATCAAGAACGGATAGGCGTTGGAAAAATGAAAGTGAACAAAGGCGAACCACAAACCATCATCTTCACCATTCCTATCATTGACTCTCAACTTACGAACAACTTCCAACTTCGTCTCGCGAGCGAATACTTTGTCACTGAAGACGTCGTAGTCCCAATGAGTCTGCACAATTGCATCCTTCCAAAATCGTTCAAAAGCCACACTGACCTGTTGGATTTGGAACCACTGCCGGTCTCAACTCTTCGGAATAAGCAGTTCGAAGCTATCTATCCGTTCGACTACTTCAATCCGATTCAAGCACAAGTATTCTTCTGCCTTTACAAAACCGACAAAAGCTCACTGGTAGGAGCACCAACTGGATCCGGAAAAACGCTGTGCGCAGAACTCGCTATGTTCCGTTTGCTCCAGGATCATCCGGGAAAAAAAGTTGTCTACATTGCCCCACTCAAGTCGTTGGTTAGAGAACGAGTGGACGATTGGAAGAAGAAGTTCGAGGTCGGAATGGGGTACCGAGTTGTTGAAGTATCCGGAGATGTGAGCCCTGATCCGGAAGAGCTAGCTGCATCTTCAATTCTCATCACAACGCCTGAAAAGTGGGACGGAATTTCGCGAAGCTGGACGACAAGAGAATACGTTCGACGCGTCGGGCTCATTGTGCTGGACGAAGTGCATCTGTTGGGAGTGGATCGAGGAGCGGTACTTGAAGCCATTGTCAGTCGTCTCAAAATGATCACTCGGCGAAGCCATACACGAGAAGAACCCGTGAGACTACTCGGATTATCTACAGCACTTGCGAACGCTGGAGATGTGGCAGAATGGCTGGGAATTCCCGATGAAGCGTGTTACAACTTCCGGCCTTCCGTGCGCCCTGTCCCCATCTCGGTCCATATTCAAGGTTTCCCCGGACAGCATTACTGTCCGAGAATGGGGCTGATGAACAAACCAGCTTACAAGGCCATTCTCACGTACTCCCCTCGGAAGCCAGTGCTCGTATTCGTCTCTTCTCGCCGGCAAACTCGTCTGACTGCGCTCGCATTTGTTAACCTACTCATCGCGGATCATAATCCGAAGCAGTGGTTGAACATCGAGATGGCAGAGTTGGAAGTTCTGATGGCTTCGATCAAGGACGAGAACCTCAAACTGACACTTCCGTTCGGAATCGGAATGCATCATGCTGGTCTTTCGGCACATGAACGAGCCGTCGTAGAGCAGTTGTTCATCGAGAAAAAGATACAAGTTCTGATTGCGACGGCTACTTTGGCGTGGGGAATCAACTGTCCCGCCCACTTGGTGATTGTGAAAGGAACCGAATATTTCGACGGAAAGAAAGGCAAATATGTGGATTTTCCAGTGACAGGTAACCAAAATTTTTAATTTATTGTTTGGGCATTATAGGAGAAAAACTGAGTTCACTCGTAGATAAATAAATAGTAGGAAATTTGAACGGCTTTCTTTCGACGCGTTCTGCGCCTTGAACTCTCTTTCTTCAGCGAGCGAAACAAAACTCTTCGTTGATATCGGTGTTCGATATTTTATCATGCCTTAACACTCTACGCTCTCCTGCGTTTTGGTACCGTCTTTCTTCCGTTTGCTCGTCGCTCCAACTGCTTTTTTTTCTTTTTTTGCCGGCGCTGCCTTTTCCGGAGACTCGACCGTCTTCGTACGGAACTTTGACGGTTTCTTGTTCAGCTTCACAACTTCTGCTCCCACATATGTGCTCACATTGGCCGGTTCAGGCGGCTTGGTGGCACCGTCCTTGGTGACGTCCTCAACCACGCCTTCCTTGCTTCCAGCCATGTCCATAGACGAATAGTCGACAGTCTTTGTTCTCGTGTGATCATCGTCGCTCATCTCGAGTCTGAACGTGACTTCGTGATGTTCTTCTGAACAATCAGTTATTCTATGAATCGAATGCGATTCTCACCATTTTCTTGAGCAGCTCCCGTTGTTTTGTCACCAGCGGCGTCGTTTTCCTCCTCCTTAGTCTCCGATTTCTTCTTCTCCTTTTCCACTGGTTTCTTGTCCTCAGATTTCTTCTTTTTCAAGTTTACAGGTTCCTTAACCTCCGCGTTCTCTTCCGATTTCTTTGGCGATTTCGGCTTTTCATGGCTATCAAGCGAGCCCGTTGATCCACTAGCTGATGCGCTAGGCGTCTGTGCCACCGGCGATTTCGAATCTGACTTCTTTGGTGTCGTCGCGGGTGGTGTTACAGTCGGCGGCGGTGGTGGTTGTGGTGTTTTCTCTCTTCTTCGCAGACGCTTTCCGCAGTTCAAAACGACAAAAACAGTAATTAGGAGGGATACTGAAAG
The DNA here is from genome assembly GCA_963932285.1 of Caenorhabditis macrosperma. Taxonomy (NCBI): domain Eukaryota; kingdom Metazoa; phylum Nematoda; class Chromadorea; order Rhabditida; family Rhabditidae; genus Caenorhabditis; species Caenorhabditis macrosperma. The sequence goes on along the minus strand of OZ010621.1, from coordinate 8,214,322 downwards.
TATTATCGTCGTTCGTCAAAGTTCGCCTCCTTACCGCTCCGATGAAGGTCAAGCCATCCGACTTGTAACGCATATTTCGCTAGCCGCTCCACTGTTCCCATGATTGCCCGGTTTGAGAATTGATTTTCTGGACAGCTTCATGCGTTTGACCTCAGGTCACGCGAACACTTGTGGATCACGTTTTAAATTAATATTTCAGACGTTCTCCAAATGATGGGAAGAGCTGGAAGGCCTCAATTCGACGACTCCGCTGTTGCTGTGATCTATGTCCAGGATTCCAAAAAAACGTTCTACAAAAAGTTCCTCTACGAGCCGTTCCCAGTTGAATCGTCACTCATGCCAGTGCTTCCCAACCACGTGAACGCGGAAATCTCGGCAGGAACTATCGACTCGAAACAGGGAATTGTGGAATACCTCTCCGGAACTTACCTCTATCGACGTCTTTTCGCCAATCCAAACTATTACGGCCTCGAAGAAGATTCGGAGGAGGCAATGCTCAAGTTCATCACCAAGATCGTGGATGAAAGTGTCTCGGAGCTACTGACGTCCGAGTGCATCCATGTTGACGACGAGAACGACATTGTCAAGCCAACGGCGTTCGGACGCATTGCTTCAGTCTATTACCTCCAACACGAGACGATTCGGTTCCTAGTCAAAGAGCTGCACTCGGCATGCACCGTTGAGAACATGCTGAAACTTCTGACGGACGTGCCCGAATATGCTGAAATTCCTGTCAGGCATAACGAGGATCTGATCAACACAGAGCTGCAACGAAAGCTTCGAATCCGCTTCTCCACCGCTGTCATGGGATCGTCAGCGGCTAAAGCTCATCTTCTGTTCCAGGCACACTTCATGAGAACTGCGCTCCCGACGGACTACAGAACCGATCTGAAAAGCGTTCTCGACCAGTGCATTCGAATTCTGCAGGCGATGCGAGAGATGGCAAGACTCAAGAATTGGCTCTCAGCGACTATGAACATTGTGATGTTGCAACAGATGTGCCATTCCGCGAGGTTCTTTTCCAAGTGAAATAGTATATGAACAAAGCTTCTTTTCAGGTGGCACGATGATCATCCACTTCTCTGCCTTCCTCATTTATCTCACGAAGATGCACGTGCAATCGGAGAGCAAATGAGCATTCCACAACTGCAGGCACTGCTCGAAGTCGAAAAATCATCGTCATCCGATGATCCAAGGCTGGTGAAGCGAGCAATGAAAATGTTCAGAGATTGTACCACACTGGAAGAGACGCAAAGCAGAGAAGTGCTGAGAGCACTGTGCAACTGGCCAATAATTTCAATGAAAACTATTCAATTGGTTGATTCGAAAGGAAATAGCGTGTCTATCGGAGATGAGAAGGAGGTGACAGTGACAGCCGGAGAAGTTTACAAATTGAGAGTAGTGATGGAGAGATCGGGACCGGCAAAGGTGAGAATTTATGCATCAAATGTCAGTCGTAATAGCCTAATAAGAAAGTCGGCCAACTTTCATAAGGCTCATAAAGTATTTTATGATCCGAATTGATCTTATTCGGTCGTTAACCTTTCATTCGTCCAATCGACATTATGACTTTTTCAGAACAACTCCTCAATGTGCCTTCCTCAGTGGTCGAAACCGAAGCAAGCCGGCTGGATCGTTTTGGTCGGTGACATCTCGTCAGACCTAATCCTCAACACTACGTCTGTCGTCGGCTCCCATTCAACACGGACGACGGCGAAACTCGATGTTAGAATGCCAGCTGCAAGGTATGAATTAGAGGGTTGAAAGCGGAGGGGCAGGTGTTCCCCCTTTCTTTTCGAAACGACGTCCAAATGCGGTGTTGCAGGGGGAAGCGGCAGTTGTCGGTGTTCGTGCTCAGCGATTGTTACCTTGGCATCGACCAGGAGTACACTCTTCATCTCGATGTTTGCTAAACACAATACCATTTTTTTGTTTTGTTAGTTTCATATGTTTTGAGATACAAAGTGTGAGATATGAAGAAAACGCTGGGTCAATTGTTAGTCCGCAGTTTTGATGTTTCGAAACTTTTGAAGGTCATTCCTTCCCTTCTTCATTTCATATTTCTTCCATTTTCATAAGTAACGATTGAATGCTTCGTCTCCCGGTCCTCTTAAAATTCGGTTCTCTTTTTCCAATCATATAGTCAGATTTATAGGTGCATTCAGTTGTTTATACCCACTTCATTCTCTATTTTCCGCTCGTTGTCTCCCATTTCCCGTCTGTGTTATGTTAATTGTCAACGCTTTCCCCCCTCTCTGATATGTATATCACTGATTAAGTCCCCAGGCGTAAGGTGTATAACTTTTTCTCATTTCCTCTCCTTCCGCGCCCTCTACCACCCTTATTCGCCACCCAACCTCCCCTTTTCCTCCTCTTTTCTTTTCGCGCTTACGAGTTTATTTATTTTCTTTGCTTGTCTTCCTTTCCCCCCATCACAGGCATATGGCTACTCGCCTGCATGTGCTTTTTCACGCCTTCTTTGGCCCAATAAACCCTTTTCATTATTCAGCTCCGCGTCTCTTTCTCTAGTCATGCGGATTAAATTAGAATGCACTTTTCAAAGTTCTGTCTGATCACTTTCCTGATTTTGCACTTTCGTCTTCTTGAAATGCGCTTCTGCAGTGAAGAGGAATACGCCGAATTACAGATTACGGTAGAAGTTAAAGGAGCAGCATGCAACGGGTTTCAAAGGTCTCACAACGAGTATCGTAAGTTACTGTAGTCAATTATCTTTCAAATCATCCATCAATTTTTTGAAAAGAAAAGTTCCGTGAAATTGCTTTTTTTATTGATGAAATCATTAGAGGTCAATTGTATTAGTAAGCTCATAATTTCAACTTTTTTTCGTTTCAAAAATGCGTGTCACAGACATTATTTTTCTACGTTTCTCTTGTAAACCGGTTTGCCGCTCATTTTGTTCAACTGGTTTTCACGACCTTTTTGCGCGTTGAAACTGGTTTTTTCTTCTCCGCAAAATCGAACACTTTCTTCAGCAGACCGGCAAAATGAAGGACTCGGAGAACAATCCAGTGTTACTAGTGAGTTTCGCAACGGAACGTTGCGAGGAACGTATTATAAAACGGAAGAAAAATGCAGAATTTACAAGACTCGGTCAGTCGAATAGTCGACAATCTGGGTTTCACAAGCATCGATAACACGGCGCACGCAAAACTTGTCTCCATCATGGCCGAGATGATCCATTCGATGAGTCAAACATGTCGGTTACTCGCTGAAAACGGTAAGTATTCTATTAATTGTCTTTTTAATACGCAGACTGAAAATCTTATTTTTTTGTTCCTGTAAAACTTCTTCTGTTCACAATTATTCTCTGAATTCCTTCTATTTTACATGTTTGCAAAGAAAAAGTCCCGTTTTTTACAAAACATTTGCACTCAACAAAAAACATCAATAAAAAAAGAGCGTTGCAGCGAGAAGATCTCCGTTCAGTCTAACGACGGTTGTTGACATAAAACATTTATTCCGAATGCATCACATCGATTTGGAAGGACTTGTCGAATATGTGCGCCAAGTTCGACCGTTTCCACCGCGGGTGTGTTAGAGAGTTTGAGCCAGGCAAAAATGTATTGTTTTGCAGGAGTTTGAGATTCACGGCAACAATAAAACAGCAATCTGCAACGCAGAGAAGAAAATCAAGAAAAAAGTTGCCACCATTGCTCCGGGATCTTCAGTGATCAATCAGCCTTCGCGAGCAGTATCCAGGTGTGTACCAAACCAATCTGTTTCTATGTCCTTTGCTTCTGCAGTATCCCCGTTTTCGATGACATGGACTATTATGAGCTCGGTTTCTCGGAGACTGAACCATCAGCGTCTCCAGTTCAGCAACCACCGCCACCTCCTCCTCCTCCTCTCCCTCCGCTTCCTTCGCTTCCTCTGTTGCCTCCACTTCCACTTCCTCCTCCCCCTCCTCCTCCTCCTACCGCTACATTCGAGATCCCAGTTTTCGATCCAGAAGTTCCTCCGCCGCCAATCAACGTCCCACCTCCTCAAAACTACACTTCTCCCGGTTTCGTTCCAAAGCACGATGAGCCAGTTCCCGTAAAGGCTGTGCAGAATTACTTGGCAAAGGTAATGAAAACAGCTTGACTGAAGAGGTTAATTCCATATTCAGCAAGACGAACGAGAAGAGGTGACAAAGCCCAGATATGTGAAAAGTGAGAATCTCAAGACATATCCGTTAGAAAGGCCGTCCTCGAGTCTCTCATCGACAGGACCGAAAAAGACGCGGAAGCGACAGATGCAGTCGAATTATGAACGACGTCTTCGTGATGAGCATCTGGCAGAGGAAGAGAAGCAGAAGGAGCGAAGAGAAAGAAAGCGCATGAAGGCGGCGATGGCAGTTAGACGTAGCGCTGAAAGAGAGGGAGAGAAGGAGCGAAAAGTGGAGGAAAAGCGACCAAGTACTGTCTTCAACATCAGAACGTTGATGATGAACGAACTAAGTAGAGGCGAGTTTTTCATTCAAATTTTATCCTTTACTTCATAATGTCATTTTCAGAACAAAATGAATCCGGAGAAACTACCTTCTTAGGAACAGACGAGAACGAGAATAAGAAGATGAACGCGAAAAAAGCGACTGCGAGTATAAGTACATCTAGCGCTTCCGCGTCATCTTCTGCTGACGACGTCACGGGACAGAAGCCACTGCCGAAGCTTCTGATACGTTTCAAGCGGGTTCCACGAGGTGAGCATTCTAGATTTTTTTAGGCAAACTAGTTTGATCTTTGAGGTATTCTCGTGAAAAAGGTGATACGAACCAAATACAGATGGAAGGATGGCCAATGGAAAGCGAAGGAGCGTGAATGGAAAAACAACCGAGGAGTTCTATCTCAAACGGTAATTACTGTAACTGGTGACTTCCGGGTCCCTTATAAACAATTACCTTCACACACTTGACCTTCGTCCACACCATTTTGATATTCCTAGTGCAAAACAGCATTCGGGGATTGCATACAAAGTAGATGGAGAATTGAAAAAAAAAACACGAGCAACGGGCAAAATTTAGGATGCAAATTGAATTTCCCGCTGTTTGACCGACAAGTGTATCGTGTCTCTGCGTCTCCGAACGTTGAAATTTTTTGTTTTTTCAGGAAGATCCACATAAAAAGCCATCTACGGGATACGAAGTGAGTTCGAATATCCAACAGATAAAGGAATAAGCAGTGATGATATTTCAGCCGATTCCAAAGATAACGTTGATAAGAAAGGCAGATGGCAGTTATAAAATCAAATAGAATCCGGCTCGACAGCGACGACAACAACAACTCAGGTTCTATAAAAAGCAGGTTCCCTCCGCTGATCTCTCCCGATGTTTTTATTGAATCCTTCACCAGGTGCATTATAACGCATTCTTTTCTCACACTTCCATACAGCTCAGTTTTAAATGTACAATCCGTATGACAAACCAATAATCTTTCGTTATATTATCTGTGATCTAAATGGAATGTCAATCAGTTTCCTCACTCTTTCCACATTTTATTCGCTTTCGCTTTCAAATATGTATATCATGGACAACAAAGCGGTTTTTTTCTTCGTCGTCCCTTCTCCACCAGTCTTCAAACACTTTATGCTCACAGAGCAACTCCAAATGAGCTGCTTACGCAGTTCGGAACATGACACAAACTTGTCCGGCCTCCGACCAGTTTGTGTTTCTTCTTCTCAGTTCTCTTTTCCATCCATACTCCGCCACGTCTTCTCTTTTCTTTTCCGACAATCTTTCGTGAAGTGGTTTCAATGTTTCCTGGTGGCTTGTGCATTGTTCCAAAAGTCTATCAGTTGGAAATGGGGTCCTTTTCACTTTAACAGAAAGTTTTTTGATTCTTGCTCTTTCAGGTGATCTGAAAATACCGAACGACTTCGCAGAGCACAGGGTGATCCAGTTTGTCTTTATAAGAAAATACATCAAAGTCGAAGCATTTAGGTGTTTTCCTGAAGCATTCATTCTTTTAATCGAACTAGATTTTAAAAAAATTTTAGATCAACATTCGGACTTTGGGGGAGTAGGTGCCGTTAACTTTAGGGTATTCTAAAAGCGTCTAGTATTTGTAATCTGTCGTTCACAGAACTTTCGAAGTTTCCGAGAAGCCCTCGAAGTTTCCAGGAATAGTTTTTTTTAGTTCTTGAATGACGATGACGGAGCTTCTTAAGGAGAGGAGTTGCATCGGTTCTCGGAGGACCACCTGTCAATCGGCATTCCTTCATTCGTTGTTTTCAGATGTTCAAGTCTAACTCATCGAGACTAACAGAACGAAAGTATCCCCCTAGTCTATCTTAAACTCGAATCTCTTCCTCAAAGTGCACTTTTCAAACACTCGTCATTTCCGGGTTGCACTCGCAATTGCAGCAGAAAAAAGTGGAAAAAAGTGGAAAAAAGGACGACGACACGAAGAGGCGATGCGGGGGATTTCATAACTTTTTTAGGGATATTGCACGGATGCATCCCCCCACTTCTCGTCTTCTCTCTCTCTCGTCACACTCTCTCCCAAGTGGCGTTCCATCCGGTGGGAAGTGCTGCTCGGTGCGAAGGTCATCGAGCGCCAACAATCGAATAAGCGCCGCCCTCTCGTCAACTCACCTTGTTGTTTCGCCGACTTCCGCCGCCCGTCTCGTCAACTTTTGGACCACTGACCGCTTCTCCCCCTCCGCCTTTTCCCCTTCTAAATCCGTGGCGTGCAAACACTTTGTCCATTAATCACCGCCCGCTTCCTGTTCATGAGAAGAAGAAATGTTCGATTCGCTTCTTCTTCTTCTTCTTTTTCTTCTTCTTCCCCTCTGTTTTTTGTTGGATTGATGTCATCTGGAGGGGACGAGGAGGCAGTTAGACACGAGCGAAACTAAACAAATTTCGAGTCGAATCAAGAAATCCAGAAGCAAAGAGAAAACGAGAAGGCGTGTCTCATTGTTTTCTTTTTTGCTCTCCAGCTGCTGGAAACCCCCTTTTCTCGTCTTGCAACTCCGTTCCCAGGCAGCTTAAACGAGATAATCGAGAGCTCTTTTTCATTGAATTCAAGTGAAAAATGATGTTTTGTAGTCATCTAATTTGATGGTCCTGCGCAGAATTAGACGGAATCCGGGGGCGTTCCGGATTCCGTGGAAATGTTTTCGTGTTCCGGATTCCGAATTCTGCAAAAACGAAACGTCCTACCGGATTCCTGAATCGCGATTCCGTGAAAATGCTAATAACAAAACGACGATGGCGTCTATCGTAAAATTACTTTTTTTTCGGTTATCACTGATTTGAGGCCATTTTCTGGGATTCCACATTCCGGATTCCGAACATCCCCGGTCAGTCGATTCTCTCGAAGCGAACATTCTTCCGAAGAGCAGTGGTGGCCATCTCTTCCCGTTCCCATCGATATTTCCGTTTTCTCAAGTGCCTCTCAGTTTGTTTCTCGCCCCAAACTCGCCTCCAAATTCCCCGGGGTACAGTATTCAAAGACGGGTCAATTCCGGCTCTGCGCCTCTTTCGCTGCTATTTTGGAGTCGACCAACTGGACTTTTTTAGCGGAAATTATCAGATGGAACTTTGAGTTCTTCAGCCTAGAACACTTGGGACCTGGACTGGGCCCTAGTGACGTCATCTGATCGACGAGTTGTCTAGTGATCCGTAAAGTGTGCTCGTGTTCGACATAAATTAGAAAACACATTATCTCTCGTTCACTCTCCACTGCCTTCCAATGCTTCTTCTTCTCCTCCTCCGGACGACTTCTTCTTCCTCTTCCTCACCAGATAATGATCCACCATTGTGTTGACTCCAAGGGGGCGGGGTCCGATGTTTTCGAATGTCTGGAAACGGCTCTGTGACACCCGACACACAGCGCCCATCTATGTGCAATTTGTGAAAGTGGGCGGAGTCTTTGGAGGGAGGTTCTCGAGTGTTTTTTGGCTTTTACTCGGCTACTCTGTTTGCTGAAACACTCCAGAAGCACTCGGATTCGGTTTCTTTTTTCTCTCAGAAACAGCCTTCCATTTCTGTGAATTTCGCTTCTTTCCTCCCTTCATTTCCCATTTCTCTGTTCGACGAGACAATTTATACTTCCTCAAATGTTTGCAAAAAGGCACTGCCCCGGGCGGGATTCGAACCCGCGATCGGTGTGAACCGATGAGTTCATAAGACTCACGCCTTCGACCACTCGGCCACCGGGGCACACGTTCTGAAAAGTGCACATCACGCTGAAAACGCATTGAATGCGCGGAAAAGGGGGAAAGAGGAGGGGAGAGGGACGATCCGTTTGTAAACGAAATGGTGAAGAGAAACGATGAGAAATTGGGGAGAGTGAGCTCATGTTTCGTTATTATTCGCAGTTTTTTGATGTTTTTGCACAATTTTGCAACGAAAACCAAGAAAAGTCGTGCAAGTGAGTCCATTCGACGTTAGTTGGCACCGGGCGGCTTTTTGTCTATTTCTTTTAGAACTCGATAGTGTTTGGAAACGGTGAAAGAGAGAGGGCGTCTCGGAGAGGAACTTGACACGATCAGCTGATTCGGAAACAGATATCGTTGTCCTCGCGGACCTGGTCAGCTTAGGCGCCCACTGATATCACGATTCTCTGCAAATCACACTCTCCAGGACACCCCCTTGTCTGTTCATTTTCCCCTTTCCTCGATTTCGAGCCATCCGAACTTCTCTCCGTCTCTTTCAGTTCGTCATCTAATCGTCGCTTTCCCATTTTCGAAACAGCTGAAAATCGCGAGCAAACGGAATTTCGCGGCGTCGTAAATAGAGTCGCCATGACAATTGGCGTCGGGTGCGTTTAGAGAACTTGATTGATGATGTGAGTGTGCTGCCACGTCACCAACTCTCTCTGTGGTTACCCTTCATTTTTCCACTCTCGGCAGTCCGTGTGCCCTCTGGAGACTTGTGTCTGAGGAGAGAAAGCGACACGGCATCAATCATCCCCGTGCCATCTCATCTCCCTCCCTCTACTTTTGGATCTTTTCGACTTTTGACCTTGTATTGATCCGAAATTCAAACTTTGCGAGTATCAGGCACTCAGGCATCCACAGGCTAATAATAGAACAAAGAGTCGCTTCTTCTTCTTCTGGAGGTGACGAGTTGTTCGTCTCCGCGACCTGTGCTCTTTCTCTCTCGGCTCCCCTTTGTTTTGCGTGTGAAAAGGAAAAATGGATAGTGTGAGTGAGTGAGTGAGAAACCGAAAAGCCTCTCGGTTAATTAATTTCCATGTGCTCGCTCCTATTTTGCGCGGCTCTTCCTCTCGATACACTGCGCACTTTTCGAAATAACAAACAACCGGACGGCTGCTGTTTCCGGAAGACACGTCATCGGACGGAGGGATTCTCTTCCGTTCCCTTCTCCCTTTTCTCAATCCGAATGTTTCAGATATCGATGTGGACACTCGTCACATGCTAACGAAGAGCATGAAGTTGCGTCTTCATTCTCTCTTATCCTCCTTCCTCATCTCTTCAGTCTTATGGTAATCCCCCACCCACCTACAGTACCCTCCTCACTCGTTTCCAGCAACTACGGTTCCCTCCAACGAGGTCTCATCACTTCGGGTCCATGCACATTTCCCCTGCCCACCACATCCAATTTTAGTGTTTTCTGTCAGATTCCCTACCACAAGGTACCGTCCATCGGCCCCCTTTGTCCCTTGTTACCCTCTGACACCTCTCCGTTCCAGACGCCTTATGTATGTGATCCGGGCGGTATTCTCTCGAGGACAGAGGTCGAAATGCTGCAGACGACCGCCTCGAAACTCAACATGACCTCGTGTTTCTGCAGCCGATACGCCAGCTGCCAACCGGGAATTCGAATCGCCGTGGTGCTTCTTCCGTTCGTCAGCTGGAATAGTATTCGGGAGTGCGATCCCACGTACACGTCCTCTTCGATATCCACTTCTACCATTCTCTACGCACAACTCCTCTCGGCCCGATGGCAGGACTACTGTGACGCTGACGTCATCTTCCTCTACATTCAGAGTTGGCAAACGGAACGTCTTCGGACACCCCTTCTGATTCCGCTCTTCGGGTAGGAGACGTTCCCATCCATCTGCATCCGATGGTTCTGTTTGCAGAGACCAATGGCCACATCTGCGACGTTTCTCCATTCCAATAGTGACTCCTGCTCGGGAAACGACTCTGATGTCTCTCGAGAACGCAATGTCGCATGCCAGTCGTCTTATTCATGTCGATCTCTCACCGGTGCGCATTCTCACTTCTCCATCAACTTCTACAGTTACAGTTCCAGGCACACGCTGCAATTCCCCGATGGGCACTCGCTTTCGGTGGAATAATGCTCTCTATCGTGGCTGCTGCAATGTACGTGGCAAATTGCATCAGTCAGAAGATGGGCCAGAGGGTGAGTGCTCATTCCACGCGGAAAAGAGCACAAAAGCAGTTTCAGAGACAGAAATCATTGGTTCCGAAGAGAGGAAACGAAAAGTTCCGCGCGGGATTCGGAGGAGGCGTCATGATGAACAACTCGGGGAGCCAGAAGAAGAAATCGGTCATGATGTTCAGAACGTTCTCCAAGAATAATAGCAATCACAACAACAACCGATTATAACATTTAAATAGTGCAATTTAATTGAATTTTAAGTGATTTTTGAAAGATATTATTAATATTTCCAATTTAATCTTTTTGTAACATTTTCCTCGGGTTAGAACAATTGTACTTGTTGAATTAAATAAAGATTTGCTTATTGACAGACTTTTTACATTTTTATTCAATAGTGATGCGAAATCTTATGGTAATTACCACGTAAAACAATTTTTTGGAAAAAACATTTCAAAACTCCATTTATCATTTGAACTCCCGCAAAGAGTGCGTGGCCGTGGCCTAGTGTTTGCCGTGGCCGAGTTCACTACGACACTCCGCCTTCCGCGTGTTCGGTGTTTAGCCGAGTATAAAATAATTCCAAATTTACGTCCTATTTTCGTGATTTTGCACTGTTTTTCTCCACCCTTTTCAGCATTTTTCCGAACCACTCAATTATTTTTAGCATGAGAAACTCTGAATACACTTGAAACTCCTTCTGTTTTCCTTTCGAGACGCCCGGATTCACGAAATCTTAGTTCCAGACTTATTGGGTTACACTAGCGACAAAATGGTCGAAATCGATTTCAATAAAGAAAACGAAGAGGATTATTCTGATCCACCAGGATTCGTCGATGATGTTACTGATGATGGTCCGTTTTTTAACGAACAATTTGGGTTCCATTTTTGTTTTTTTCAGTTCTCGTTCCTGACGTTCTTCACCAAAAACCAACTATCGAGGAGTTTGAAGACAATTGTGTTTTCATCACTGGAATTCCAGTTGTTGGGGCCGATCGTCTGGGAAGACTCCAAAATGTCTTGAAAAAAGTGCTCGAGAAACTCGACGCTGGTGTCAAGCTCTACATTCCAGCCAGTCCGGAAGGTGGTTCTCTGGTGAGTATTTGTAAATTTATGTTCAAAATATATGTGATTGCTTTAGGGAGTCCTTCTTACGGAGTGGCCAGACAGCAAAGCAGCTCAATTCGCTGTGAAAAGTCTCGACGGATATGCGTTCGATAAAAACCATAACTTCACAGCCCATCTTTATACCGAAATGAAAAAGTTGCGAGCCCCAGATGACAATTGGACAACGCCGGAAAAACAGCCGTACACCGACGTCGGAGACTTGTGGTGGTGGATGCAAAACGATCGTTGCCGCGATCAGTTCGCTATCCTCCATGACAAGAACGGAGTTCCAACTGTCGGAGTCTACACAAACATGAAGGGAAACGATCCGGAGATTGCTGGAGATTTGGACAAAGCTGAGAGAGCTGTAAGTTCGGCTGTGATTCTTGATTTTTTACCGATTTCATTTTTTAGAATTGGACTGAAACTGTGTTCACATGGTCTCCACATGGATCTTATCTTTCTACAATTCACAAGCGAGGAATTATTCTCTGGGGAGGACCAGAATACGCTCGTGCTCACAGATTCGCCCACGACAATGTGCAATTCATTGACTTCTCGCCGTGTGAAACTTTCTTGATCACTTACGCCGCTCCAGAAGAAACTGAGAAATGGTGGGACTGTGAAAAGGACAGTCTTCGTATTTGGGACGTCCGAACAGGAGAGTTGAAGAAAGCCTTTTCAACCTTCGAGTTGACCGGAAGGACTCAGTTGCCAACTTGGCCGTTCTTCAAATGGTCTTTCGATGAGAAATTCTTCGCTTGCCTCAAGGCTCCGGAGAAGGATAAGCTCGAGAAAGAAAAGAAGGTTGATGGTATCTCGATCTTCGAGTCTGAAACTTTCGATCTCTACGAAAAACGTGCTGTCACTATTGAGCATATCAAGCATTTCGAATGGGCACCTAACGCTACCACTCTCGCTTATTACTCCGAGTGTACCGATGCAGTCCCGGCTGAATTCGGTCTTCTCCAAGTTCCATCAATGCAAAGACTTCGATCCGCCCGTGTGCATAATGTTGCCGACGCTCAGCTGTTCTGGCAGAAGAGCGGGAAAAGACTCGCATTCTACACAATGAGATACAACAAGAAAACCTACAGAGAAACAGGAGATGTAAAGTATGTGGTGAGTCTTCTTTTTTAGATTGGTTCGATCCTGAACTCAAATTTTTAGGGAGGTTGCACCTACCACATCGACATTTTCGAGATCGATAAGAAGGACGTTTCCTTGATGAACCTTCCGCTTCCGGAGCCATTCATCCACTTCGACTGGGACCCAGAAGGCGACAAGTTCTGTGTGCTCGTCGGAAACACTGCTAAAGCTACTCCTCTCGTGTTCAAGATCGAGCAAAACAGCCACGCACCAAAGCTCGTGAGCAAGTTGGACGCTGGAGTGCACTTCAACGAGGTACAATTCGCTCCCAAAGGAGGGTGGCTCGCCGTTCTTGCCAAAGTCTCGTCCGGAGGAAACGTTTACTTCATTGACACCTCCCTCTCTGAGGCAAAGCGAACGAATGTAATCGAGCACCCACTTTTCAACAAAGGATACTGGGATCCAACTGGTCGGTACTTTGTCACTTGCTCGACGCTTGGTGGAAGAAGCGGAGCTGATCTCGGATACAGAATTTTCACCTTCCAAGGACGTGAGCTTTGCCGGAAAAATCTCGATCGTCTGGCACAGTTCAAGTGGAGGCCACGACCGCCGGTCAAGCTGAGCGAGCAGAAGCAGAGAGAAATTAAGAAGAACCTGAAGAAGATTGCCGCTCGTTTCATCAAGCAGGACGACGACGAGAAGTGCCGTGCCAGTCAAGAGGTCGTTGAGAAGCGTCGTAAGATCATGGCTGCCTTCGACATCATCCGAAACCGAAATCGCGAAGAACTTGAATCACTCCGTGAAGCTCGGATTGAACTGCGAAACGGTGTCGATACCGAGGCGGAACTCAACGAGGACGAATTTGTGGACGAGGAAATTACAATTGCGCTGAGCACAAGCAAAACTCCTGCCCCTCTTTCTGAGGAGGACGAGAGGGACTAATTACATTAGATTTTCTTGTGTTTTTCCCCGTGTTGCTGCTTTTTGTTCCCTCCGGCACTTCATTCTCTTAGTTCATATTGGTTCAGAAGCTCTAGGAGTGAGAAAAGCGGGAACATCTTCTTTATCATCCTGTCGTTTTTTGCTTATCGGCATGTACTCGTTTTCCTGTTTTTGTTCGGTCCGTCGTCTCAACGACGCTTTCTTTTTCGGTAAATTCAATTTTATGATGCCTGTATGGAGGCGGTTATGGGCACCTTTCTCTGTTTCTAATATATTATTTTTATTAAAAAGTTGGTCGTTCTCCTGTTCTTTTTGTGAAGCACAAACCCTCATAAATAAAAATGTTGATGATTTTAAATACCTTGCGAAACCTTATTTACTGTCCTATTGTTTGTCCAAACATACACCGGTTCCGTCTACATTTGCAGGCTTTGTTACGAAATTCTTTTTGGCTGTTTCGTGGCGCAGTCGGTTGAAGTGTGCAGCGTTGCGTGATGGTGTTTGCACGATTTGAGTGAAAATTTATGGCGTTTGCATGCATTTTTGTGACTCATTTTCAGTGAGAATCGATTTTCAATTCAAGAAGAGGATTAAACTACAATGCAATATTAATTTTTTATTTGAAATCATGAGACGTGCGAGCTTCGTATTCTCATGAAATGTTGAATCGCACTTGCAATTTCGTGCTTGATGATGTGCTTAACTCGTTGTAATTCCAGCAATTAACCTATGCACTCGTCGTTCTCGGAGCCAAACTCGCCACTGAAAGAAGTGCTCGGTGAGAAATGGCAAACGGCCTCTTGCAGCGATCTCGGCGCGGAATACGTCAAGGTAATTTTTAAAGTTTTTCTGAAATTCTACAAAGAATGGACTTTCCAGCCTGGACCACTGGCGAAGGCAAAGTTCACGGCGCTTCGCAACAAAAGGGAAGCTATTGATCGATTTCTTAAAAGGCATCGCGGCGAAGACCTCAGTTTGTACATAGGTGAGGCTTTCCGTGTATCTCTCAAGAGTGCTCAATTGCAATTTCAGATGAGTTACGAGATTTTGCGATCTCCCCGGGCGGTTTGGTCGATGACGAGTTTAGAGCCGTCATCTGGCCGGTGTTGTCTGCGAACTTGGTGATAAACGATGATTTAGGTAAGCGTTTTGCTTTAAACACCTCGCAATTTCATCTGAAATGTTTCAGATGATGTTTCTTCCTCCTATGACTCAGATTTTGAATCGGCTCAATCCGATTTCGACGAATCGCCAGTGTATGAAGTGAGGATCTCTTTAAAGCTTTTGTAATGCAGTTTTTTTGAAGGAAATCAACGAACTAACGATGGAAGATTTGAAAGCGCACAAAGAATGGAATCAAGTTGAACTAGACGTTCATCGGACACTCGCCAGGTTCCCGCCGAACATATCTGACACGCACCGAGAGGTTCTGCAGACAGATCTCATCCCACTGATCGTACGGGTGCTCAGTATCAATCCCCGTTTTAATTATTATCAAGGTTGGTTTTTGGAGTTAGAGGAAAACTCAAAATATCGAAGCAACCGGTAATTTTCCTCTCTTTCAGGCTTTCATGACATTTGCCTGACAGTTCTCCTCGTTTGCGGCCAACACGATGCTCTCCCGGTGTGCTCGAATCTCGCCAAAAACGGTTCCTTCAACAATTATCTCCTAAAAACGCTAGAGAAATCCGTTGTGCGTGAACTCGATCTTCTCTATGTGATCTTATCACGGGTTGAGCCGACACTAGAACGAGTGATGCGATCCGTTGAGCTCGGAACGATGTTCGGTCTCTCGTGGCCTCTGACGTGGTTCAGTCACAGCCTGCAGCAGTATCAGCAGATAGTACGCTTCTTCGACGTCTTCCTCGCATCTTCACCGCTTCTTCCGATCTATGTTTCTTCAGCGATTGTTGTCTACAGAAGAGCAAGTATTTTATCTTGTGAAAGGTTAGCACTTAAAGTCAAAAAGTTCGTCCGTTATTTGTCAATTTTTCAGAGAAATGCCTTTTCTCCATCGCCTTCTCACCGAAATGCCACGTGAGCTGCCGATCGATGCGATAATCAAAGACGCTGTGTATCTGTCTAAACTGATGCCTCCATGTCTTCTGAAAACAAAGTACATGAACGAATACCGCAAAATAGTAAGTTTTGTCTTGTCCTGGCCAAGTCATCACAGTGCTCTCAGGTGGCCAAACGGCCCAGGACGGCTGTCAAAACCATCCCTCGCTACGCCCTGCAGTTCATGTTTGTGGCAGGAACAGTCGGAGCAGCCGCAAGCTTCTTCTTCTTCAAACAGATACACCCGATGTAATTTTATTGTAATTTCGACCCCTCACGTTCATAAAAAGAGTTTCTATTGCCTTTCTGTCTGTACATCCCGTTTCCCTCTCCCACCGAGCTTAATTCTTCCCGTTCTAGTTGCCTCCAGTCTCTCCCGTCTAGATCACCCACTAACATCAGATTCGTTTATTTGACGTTCAGAAAGAGCAGTAGCTCTGCTCAGACGTGGGCACTGTACAGTCCAAACACCTCCTATATCTTTTTCCTTCCCGTCTCTCTCTCTCCGCTCATTCCCTCCTATGTCTCCCCAAATTCTTTCTGAACAGTATTCTAAGATTTATAAGTAATAAATGAGTTCTGCTTTCTCGTGTTCAGCTCGATTTGGTCTTGGACGCAACTGCCACAGACTCGTAATTGTTCTCTTCCACAACTTGCCGAATTTTCGTGACCGCTCCAATCAGTTTGCCTGTAAAGTGAGACTTTCGAAAAACGACCATACTGCAAGTGTGCTCCATTGCGAATCCAGTGAAGCGTCAGCTGCTCAGATTTGGCCTATATATAGTCTTTGGATGCAATCGAAGGTTCGGCGGTCCGGAGTCGATGAGTTATTACAGTTATCGAACGCTCATCGGCACACTTTGACCGTGGTTTTTGCTATTTCGACATTTGTGGAAAATTATTGAAAACTGCAAATTATAAAATGCAAAACTACGGTCAAGTGGATGCCGATGGGAAGGGGGGCGTCCCGGAGGACAATTCAGATAACCCACCGACGCCGGACCGAAGTGAAATAACGATGAGAGGCGAGTGTTTATATACCCACCGACAGGCTAGCAGCCGACGTTTTGCGGGGATTCGCGATAGAGCGAGATTGCGAAAGTGTTCTGATAAAGATGTGTCGGAGGAAATGGACAACTGGCGAGATGAACAATGGTTCTTCGAGTTGTCTGGAACTTACAGTAGGTGAGATCGAGAATGGGAACTCTAGATGAGAGGCACGCAGACATGAAAACGAGACGTAGAAGTCGCAGATCCCACTGGATAAGTCTGCAAGAGAGCCGCCCGTTCCGCAGAGAGAACTCGACTCACGAGGAAAGGAACGACTCGCTCGTCACGAACACTGAGTACACTGTCCAGTACTTGACGATGTAGTCCTGCTGCTGCTTCACAAACCACTGATTCACGTAGTTTCCGTCGAACGGCGGCTGCGTCGAAACGATGGAGATGGTGAGGAATGCGGGAACGATGAGCGTCTGAAAGCAGAGCGTTTCGGAAGAAGTCAAACTACCCAACTAGCCATGAAGGCTGTAATTGCTCCGACTGCGTCGTGGAGGAGAACGAGCAGGAGGAGGAGAGCGGTGGCGCCGTAGAGACAGTGCTCCCTCCGCCGGCCGACGACTCTTTCGATTTCGATTATCAACGGCTCGTAGGTGTTCGACTCGTAGAGTACATTGCACACGAGCATGTTCAGTTTCACCAGATCCACATCGTCCCAACTGTTCATCAACTTCCGACGCTGCACAATCGGCTTCGGATCGCTCTTGGCGGTGGAAGTGAGGTAACTGGCGAGTGTCGACAGGAATCCAGCGTTCTTTTTTGTCGTGCTCACGGCCAGAGAGTTTGGAGCTGTGTTCTGTGAGACGGGGAATGAGTTGCAAGACGGCCGACACTCACATTATGAAGCAAAGAACGTTCAGGTGCTGCAGCGGGTATCGCCATGCTAACCGGATCAAGTTAGAATGTGATCTTGTGAAATTGGAAAATGAAATGAAAACAAGCACTGATGCCCCTTCTCTTTCCGATCGCTATCTGCGTGAACTCGAATGATTCTCCCGGAATCTTCGCGCAGAAATGACGAAATCCAAAATTCTTTGACTCAGGGAATACGGGGAAGTAGTATCGTTAACATCACCTTCGGCCACTCTCTCATTCTTCCCAATCTCCTCCTCTTCCCCCACCTTTCCGCGCATTCAATACGTTTTCAGCGTGATGCGCACTTTTCAGAACGTGTGCCCCGGTGGCCGAGTGGTCGAAGGCGTGAGTCTTATGAACTCATCGGTTCACACCGATCGCGGGTTCGAATCCCGCCCGGGGCAGTGCCTTTTTGCAAGCATTTGGTCCTGATTTGGAGCGTTTTCTGAAGTTCTGCTGATCCAAGATCAGAAAGATCCTTAAAGGAAATTGAAATTCAATGGCGGTTCACAAAAGATTTTCATCAAGAGACCGGAATGAACTTTAATTCATTTGATACTTACTGTAGTTCTGGAGTGTCTACTGTCTCGAAATTTCACTGATAATCAATAAGAATTCGAAGGATTTGTCCAGAATCATTCTAGTTTTCCCCCTTATTACCACAAATTTCAAATAATTTGATAGGTCATTGAAACGTTACCACGTCCTAATCAACCAAAATAATGTCGACTCTTTGCTCAATTTCACAAACATTTCCCCTATCTCTGGAGAATTGCTTCGTTATCTGTGTACCAAACCGATCGTAAACAGGCCATTCATAAATCTTTCCGGCCCTCCTCTTCCCCCCCTTTCCGCGCATTCAATACGTTTTCAGCGTGATGCGCACTTTTCAGAATGTGTGCCCCGGTGGCCGAGTGGTCGAAGGCGTGAGTCTTATGAACTCATCGGTTCACACCGATCGCGGGTTCGAATCCCGCCCGGGGCAATGCTCTTTTGCAAGTGTTCAGTGAATACAAAAACTCTTTCTTAAGCTTCATTTAAAGGGAAAACGGGGAAATATCAGAATTACTTACAAGGAGAAAACGTAAGAAGTGTATCAAAGACCGGGAATAGCCTTCTGGGAAGCGACGAATTCGAACGAAGGCACTTTGTTGTAATGGGGATAAGTGGGATTGTTGATGACTGGCATGAGATGCTCGTACATGATAATGAGCAGAATGACACAGAAAGTGTAGACGGCGATGAAGAGAGACATCTCCTTTTTGGTGAACGGATTGTCCTCGGTGTAATCGGAGGGAAGTGAGTACGTGGAAGCCATTGGAATCAATCGATAGTTGAGAACGACGATTGAAAGGTAAGAAGAAGGTGCCGATGATGATGAGAAGGGTAGAAAGGTCGGCACGGATTAGCCATGAGGCAAACAGTTGAGAGGCATCGAAATAGACACATGTTGAATGGGAGAGAGAGAGAGAGACAAAGACACAGAGAAGACATTGAACTGTTCCGTTTCTGAACGGGAGCTACTGATAAGAGAGAGAGAGACAGAAAGAGAGAGAGAGAGAGAGAGAGAGAGAGAGAGAGAAAGAGATTTTGCACGTTCCCTGCAATCCACGTCATTCGGCAGCAAGTTATATGTGATCTCGAGTGGTTTCGGACGTTTTTTGTCTCGAAAGTCTTGGTGGTCGACAAGGAAATCGGGGAGGGATTCGGCTGTTCATCGGAACATGGTACCTTTCGTTGAATTGAATACCAGTGCAATTGAGCCACTTTGGATAAGATAGGAGTGTGAACATGTGCCCCAGGCAAGACCTTTCCCCTTTCACCTTTCGAGGATGAAGTCGCACGTTCTCAAATCGAACTGGCCAGAGTTCATCACTGCGGTACTCTCAATAACAAATGTGCAGATTGCAGGGCAATGAAACCGATTCTAGTCCATCCGAAAGCTGATGGTTACAGTCAACAGAAGACCGAGCAACAAGTTCTTGTGTTTCGTGCATTGCGCACAACTGCTTTCTGCCTTCTGGCGATGCTGAAGACTTAAATTGGAAATATTTCGCTTCGTTATCCTCGAAATAAGCTCTAATTGATCAGACTGGATACAGTTCGGAAGGGCTCAATCTGTGAAATGTGTAGCCGGAAACGAAAGGAAACAATAAACAAAGTTCCAGAGCCACCTCGTATTCACAAGACTACGCAACTGTCTTTAGACCATGCACAAATCCGATTGAGGGGAAGATCAAAACTGTTCAAAAAGCCATTTATTTGGAGATTGAGAAACACTTTCCCCCTTTCGAAAGTGTCAGATTCGCAATGAAATGACGCATTCTAAAATGTTTTTATTCACTCTACATCTCGGGAAATAAGGAGACAGTCCGTCGTTCGGAAAACAAAATATCGCTTTCTCAGGACAGCCCCTTGCTTCGAAATCCATCGTTCGAGTGTTCCCAGTGAATCCATAAAGCTTCTTGAGATCTCGAAGACTCACAGAGTTCCCAGTTGCTACAGTAATCCGCTGGCGATTGAAGCTTCACGTCAACGCCTCCCTTCCAAGTGTTTATTGTAAAAAAGAATGGCGAAACGAGTGGAATTTTGCAGCGGATTAGCAGATCTAGAGACAGATTACCATTCTCCGAGTGGCTTCTTGAAATCCCACGGAACCAAAGGCTTCCTCCCTCCCCAATCAATCGACGACTTCCGATTGAACGTTGCTCTCACTTGCCACCTGACTCTGTGGATAATCCTTCCCAAATGGTAATCCTCTCTCTCTCGGTCAATCAACCAGATTCACTCGATGTTTGCCCTCTCCGTGGTGCTAAAAAACTGCTCACTTTGTGGATATTTGCTCATTTCCCTTCGAATTACTCCAGTGAACTTGTTCTTTTTTGCGCCCTCGCCCTCTGCGTCTCTCTATTTGCATTGCTCCCTCGTCGACGGAGGAAATGACGAGGAGAAGGGGCTGGAGCCCCTCCCAGGAGCACTCTCGTTTTCCTCTTTCGTGAGGATTATTTAGGGGAGAAAACGAGAATATATCCAAGAAGAAAAATACACCCAGTGTGGCCAATTTTATGGGAAAACGTGTCTCGTGGAGCCCTTTTCAATGCGTTTTCTTGTTTCTATTTGCTGTTTTTCAACGCATTCTCACGTTTTCCCTCGAGCTCTTCTCACTCCCTCTTCTCACGTGGAATTGGGATTCCCATTGCCAATTGGTTCAATTTGAGTTGAGCTCTCTGTGTTTTCGAAAACTATCCTCATCATTCAACACAGGGCCTGTACCGTAACCTAGACCCCTTATCAGTGAACATTTTGTTATCACTATCGTCCACTACATCTAAACAGCTACAAACTACTGTAGATACGAGTGCCACGTCATCGTGCCTGATGTTGCCAACTGTTGACTTTCCTCCCCCGGTGGTATCTCCCGCGTGCTCTTCTACTCGCGTGACGTGTCATTTTGATCTTTCTGTGACTTGTGCCACGTCATCCTCCCCAATTTCAAAACCTTTACTGTGACTTGTACAAGTTGCTGACTCACAAATGTATACATACAGGCCAGTGTTTCTTTTATCTCTCTGCACTCTCTAGCCACTTTCTCTCTCGCCATCCAGCCTTTTTTCCCTTTCGCCCCTCCACTTTGCCACACTCTCTCGCCTCTCATCACCGTTCCACTTTTCATCCAATGAGAAACACAGACATCGCTGCAACAGTTCCGTTTTCTCCCTTTCTTCATTCGGTTTTTAGTCGTTTGCCAAAGATATTTTGGCGCATTTGATCTGATTTGCTCTGACGTTAAACCAAGAGTTAATCTGCGCATTTTGAGATTTTCGAGACGGAAAAAAGTCGAAACGCGTATGTTTTCCATCTCAGAATCGCCCGTTTTTTTGCGTACTTTCGCTTTAGAAATCGAAAACGACGCCTTCTTTTCCTGTTTCTTTCCTTATCTGCATGTCGAAAAGTGGGAGAAAACTTGGACCCGCGCTGTATTACGTATTTCTTATCTCCGATGAACTTGCAAACGCGTAGTTATTTTAAGATATTTTCTAAAATTTTAGTATATACTAAATTTCCACATTTACGAAGAAAAACATTACATGCACATATTAAGAGATCTCAATACTAAGCGAACTGGAAAACATTCAAGAAATCTCTCACGAGAGCTCGAAACTTGTCAAAAACTTGAACCTGCAAATTACCGTGCGATCTTTTGTTTGCAGACAAATGGTTCGATGACAGTAAGACATTCTGATATTCATAGGAGAAATGCACTGGAAAAGAGAAGAAATCGAACAAAGAACTAGAAGAGACAATAGGAAATAATTGAGAATCTCCTCGCGTACTTTTTGGGTCCTTTGTCACCTGATTCCATCGCCCCGTCACTTCCTCTCGTATTGCCCCCAATAACATTCCTCCGTTTACTTTTTCTCTTCCACCCTCTCTTTTCCCTTCAAAATAGCTCCCACTTCTTTTTCATTTCTTTCCCGTTTTTCTCAAAAATTGAGCCCATATTTGCACATTTCTCATAGCAAAAGTCAAATAAATTGTGAGTCATATGAATAGGCGTTTGTAACGGATCAACACCCAAAATGAGCACAACTGAGCACTCTTGGAATGACACTGTTCTCGTATCATGACCGTTATCATTCAAACTTTCCATCGATGACCCAGCTCCTTTCCATCAAAAACCCTATAAATATGAGCGGAAAGCGAAAATCAGTAATCGGGAGACTCGTTTTCGCTCTCTTTCTCTCTGCGTCTCTCACTTTCTCACACTCTCGCGTTCGCATAGTTATCACACCATCATATTATAGTTAACTTCGGAGCAACGCCCTCTTTATAATTCCCTCCCGAGAATCACACTTTCAGATGAAACGCGAGGAGCACGGAGCAATGCGGGCGGTTCTCGATCTCATTGGCTCAGTGATGCTCCCCCAGGACACTTCCAACTGTTCCTCCCGCCACGACACTCCATCCGCCCCAGAGTTCCTGAGCAGTGAGTCGTTTCGTCGGAGGCTCACCACATCCTTCCTCCTCCTTTCCTCCAGATCTCCAACCCTTCCAAACGGTGCTCCTCTCGATCGCCTCCTGCTCCACAGTCGTAGTGATCGCCCTTTCGCTCGTCCACTGGTTCTACGTGTACAAGTACGTGTCAATAGAGAAACGGCGTAACAAACTCTACTGGCTCATCGCCGTCTTCCCCGTAAGTGCACTGCCCGATCCTCTCACTGATTCTCCTCTTTCAGGTAGCATGCACGTGCTCTTTCATCGCCATGTGCGTGCCCCGAACGGCAGTGATCCTGACGTGTATCGGAGTCCTCTACTACCTCATGTGTCTCTTCGTCATCGTCTCCCTCGCGAGGCACTTGTTCGGCGGCCGTGAATCGTTCTCCACGTGTCTACAGTACGACGACCGGCCCATCGACTTCCGATCTCCGCCCTTCTGCTGCCTCATTCCACGTCTTCCAACTGCCAGATCCACAGAGTCAGTTGTCCCTCGACGTCTTCTCATCCGAATCGCTTACAGAAAGAACATCCGCCGCCTCGAGTGGTGTGTCCTTCAGGCACCCATCGTCCGCTCCATCATCATCTTCCTCGACGTCGTCGCAGTGGCCGAAATGAGAGAAGACGCGACTCCGTTCATCCGCTACTCCGATATGGCCTCTCTCTGCTCCCTCCTCCTCGCCATTTTCGGAGTTCACACCCTCGCGAGAGTCACTTCGGTAGGAAACACTGAACGAGTGCAGACAGTCCTCCTTGTGTTCCAGAACAAACTCTCCGCCTACTGCTTCATGTCCATGTTCCGTCTCGTCGACATTTCGCTCCTCTTCTTCTCCGCCCAGCAGCCGATGATCTTCCAAAACGTGCTCCTCCGCTTCAATCTCATCTCTTGCGGACCTCTTCTGAATGCCCAGGAGAACGCCTACTGTCAGTCGTCGTCATCTATCGCTCCCATCTCTATTGCTCTATTTCAGTCGTCTGCAACTTCATCATCACCTGTGAAATGCTCTTGCTCAGTGTTCTTGCCACGTGGCTTCTCGCTCCCCGTCACAACGCCATGTTCGATGCGTATCGATCGTCAATGGCCCTCTCGGAAACGACGGCGTCACTCAATGAGACGGAGCAGTCGATCATCGAAAACGGCGAATTCTAACTTGTTCATCGAATGGACCATACCCAAGTTTCTAGTCAATTTTCCCCCTGAATCCACTGATCTCTTGTGCTCCACGGGCTTTCTCTTGATCTAGTCATCAGTCACTTTTCCCTTTTCCCCTGTGCATATTATCTATGTTTGTGATATTGAATTTGATGTACTTTTAGAACTTTTTCTACCTTTTTATGTGTTTTTTCGTTATTTTTGTGCAGTTCTTTATAGATGTTCACTGTTATGTCTTATTGAGAATTAATAAATGTTTTGAAATGCTTCAAAAGTATCAAATACATTTTTTCAAAGGAATATTTCGAGAAAAGTTCGATGACTCCGCCGGAAACACAATTATCGCGCTAGGGAAAACAAAATGAAATAACGTACTTTCTCTGCGTCTCTTCTTTTATTTGAATGTCCGCGCATTTTGTTTAAAGGCGCACGCACTTCGGCCGGCCACGGGTCTCGCCACGCTCTCTCGTCTCTGCAGCCTTCGCCACGGAATCCTAAAATTTTTTACGTTTCTTTTCGCGATTTTTCGCTGTTTTTCACCGATTTTTCAAATTTTTTGAGTTTTATGGTCGTAGAAAAATTCCCGGAACCTACGAAACCATGGTCAACATATTTTTTTGCCAAATTACTGAAATTATGCTCTTTTTTTCTAAAAATTGCCTTCAATTTTTTCCAGCTTTTCCTGAGGCCCTTCTGTCTCATTTAAACAAATTTTCTCACCCGGCAAATTTATATTTCTTCAGTTTCTCATTCTTCAAATTCAAATTTCTAATTTTTCAGATATGACTAAGGGTACTCAAGCTTTCGGAAAGAAGCACGTCAAGTCCCACACGCTTTGCAAGCGTTGCGGACGCTCGTCGTTCCACATCCAAAAGAAGCGTTGCGCTTCGTGCGGATACCCAGACGCCAAGAAGAGAACCTACAACTGGGGAGCCAAGTCGATCCGCAGACGCACCACCGGAACTGGCCGCACTCGCCATCTGAGAGACGTCAACAGACGCTTCAGGTAAATTTTGAATTTATTTCAAAAACAAACCGTAGTGAGCATATATTTTTTGTTGAAAAAAAAGAACTCTTCTAATTCGCCCGGAGATGTTCTACAAAAATTTTGGGACTGTTATGCACCCTTCTGACAATAAATATTTATTTAAATAATGAGGCAGAATGTAGCACTTAAAACAAACTTTGCGCGATCATCAGTATTCATTTCTTTTAGCACAATTCTTTTTTTCAGAAACGGATTCCGCGAGGGAACCACCCCGAAGCCACGTGCTCAGGCCACCAACTAAATTGTTGCTG